>OY776130.1:62220866-63543719 GCA_963675135.1 Galeopsis tetrahit | reverse complement strand
AGAGAGAGAGAGAGAGAGAGAGATATGATTGCAAAAGCACGAAACATGCCTTTGAGGATGTAGACCTTTTGTTTTGGGCTATTTGACTAAAATAAAACAATGTAGCTAGTGAAAATAACATTGTTTATTAGCTAGGTGTATAAAAACTATGAGATAATTACTTTGAAATCAAAGTATATGAGTATTTTGAAATTCATTAATTTACAGTTTAGTTTAGGATTGGTCTTATATAGAATTCCTTATAACGAATTGAGTTGACATTGGTCTTATATATTTGTCTTATATGAAATTGAGTTGACTTGGTCAACTTAAATCTTAAATATTCAACAATTTGAACCCTAAATATTCAAGATTATTGTGAATACAAATTTTGACTTGGTTAATTTTTTTTATTATTATCTTTTTTTGTAATTTTTTTTATTGATAATTTTTTTTTTGAAATTGTGTGTGTTGAAAAGTGTAAGTTAATATTACTAAAAAGTGTAACACAATATTACTAAAAAATGTAACACATTTTTTTATTAAAAAGTGTAACTCACTATAATTGAAAAGTGCAACACAACTTTTAATGAAAAGTATAAGTCATTATAACTAGAAAATGCAAGTTAGTATAACTAGAAAGTGCAACACAGTATTATTAAAAAGTGCATGTCAATATACTTGAAAAGTGCAACACAATATTTTAATGAAAAGTGTAAGTTATTATAACTGAAGAGTGTAACAAAATACGAGTAAAAAGTGTAAGTCGCTATAACTGAACATATTGTTGAAAATTGGAGTAAGTCACTACAACTAAAAAGTGCAACAAAATATGACGAGGAGAAAATTGCAGATTTGGTCCCATTAACCATGGGTTGGTTGGGTTTTGGTCCCATTGTATTTGGATTTAGTCCCATACGATATAAATCTTGCAAACTTGGTCCCATACGATATAAATCTTGCAAATTTGGTCCCATACGATATAAATCTTGCAAACTTGGTCCCATACGATATAAATCTTGCAAATATGGTCTCATACGAAATAAATCTTGCAAATTTAGTCCCATATGAAATAAATCTTGCAAACTTGGTCCCAAACATTACAAAAAATGCAAAATTGGTCCCAAACATTACAAAAAATGTAAAATTGGTCCCAACATTACCCAAAAAATGCAAAATTAGTCCAAAAAATGAAAAAAAAAACTCATTAATTAATAATTATTATTCAAATTATATAATAATAAACTATTAATTAATATATAATAACATTTATATAATAATAAATATTAATAAATATATAAAATCTAAATAGACTTTATAATATTTAAATTTTATAAAGAATACGAAATAGACTTTATAATATTAATAAATATATAAAATTTATATAATAATCAATATTAATAAAATTTATATAATAAACAATATATTACTAATAACTTAACATATGAGATACATACATTTTATTTAAAATTAATTATTATTTATTTTATTTTTCTTCTCTTATGTATTCTAATAAATTTGTATTGTAAATTTTTTTTTTTAAATTCTACTATATGATTTTGATTTAATAAATAAATAAAATTAATTGTTTGTAACTATTGAAGATTTTAATAAATTACTCATCACCCTTATTTAAATATCAATAGGAAGGGTTAGCTATTGTTAATTTATTATCACTAGCTATAATCATTTTGTTGTAATTTAATTATTAATGTAGTTATTAATTTGATATGTATTCATTGAGGAATACATGTCTCAATTATTGTATTGACAAGTTTGATATAACTTTTATTATTGTTATTAGTATTTTTTATAAATTTTACAATTAAAAAAGTATACAGAGAAAATTAAGTTATACTCTTTTTTATAAAATTTAGATTGATTAGATTTTATATATTTATTAATATTGATTATTATATAAATTTTATTATATATTATTAATAGTTAATTATTATATCAATTTGAATAATAATTAATTAATGTGTTTTTTTTTTCACTTTTGGGATTAAATTTGTATTTTTTTTTATACTTTTATTAAATTAAAGTGTAACTTAATTTTCTCATCAATGTATGTTTTTTTAAATGTAAAATTTAGAAATAATAATAATAATGGAAGTTATATCAAACTTGTCAATACAATAATTGAGACATGTCTTCCTCAATGAATAAATATCAAATTAATAACTACATTAATAATTAAATTACACATCGACAAAATGATTATAGCTAGTGATGATAAATTAATAATAGCTCTAGCCCTTCCTATTGATATTTAAATAAGGGCGATGAGTAATTTATCAAAATTTTCAATAGTTACAAACACTTACTTTTTTTTATTTATTAAATAAAAATCATATAGTAGAATTAAAAAAAAAAATTAAACTTACAATACAAATTTATTAGAATACATAAGAGAAGAAAAATAAAATAAATAATAATTAATTTTAAATAAAATGTATGTACCTCATATTATTAGTAATATATTGATTATTATATAAATTAATACTGATTATTATATAAATTTTCAAGTTTATTTAAATTTTATATATTTATTAATATTATAAATTCTATTTCGTATTTTTTATAAAATTTAAATATTATAAAGTCTATTTAGATTTTATATATTTATTAATATTTATTATTATATAAATGTTATTATATAGTATTAATTAATAGTTCATTATTATATAATTTAAATAATAATTATTAATTAATGAGTTTTTTTTTTTTACTTTTTGGACTAATTTTGCATTTTTTTGGTAATGTTTGAGATCAATTTTGCATTTTTTGTAATGTTTGGGACCAATTTTGCATTTTTTGTAATGTTTGGGACCAAGTTTGCAAGATTTATTTCATATGGGACTAAATTTGCAAGATTTATTTCGTATGGGACCATATTTGCAAGATTTATATCGTATGGGACCAAGTTTGCAAGATTTATATCGTATGTGACCAAGTTTGCAAGATTTATATCGTATGAGACTAAATCCAAATATAATGGGACCAAAACTCAACCAACCCATGGTTAATGGAACCAAATCTGCAATTTTCTCAAATATGACTAAAAGATGTAGCATAACATTACTAAAAAGTGTAAATCAATATAACTAAAAAATATTGTTGAAAATAGTAAGTCACTACAACTGAAAAGTGCAACAAAATATGTGTAACATAACATCATTAACAAGTGTATGTCATTATAACTTAAATTATTATTGCAAATATTGCAAAATAACATGCTAAAAAATTGTAAATTGCATGTTACACTTTTCCTTATTTTCAACATGCACTTTTATAATTAAAAAAATATATATGTGAAAATTGTTAGATGTAAGAGTTGAACACTAAACTTCAACATAAAAAAGACTATTCTCAGCCGTTTAAGCTACGTAAATTATCATACATGTTTTTCGCGTATTTTATTTTTATTATCAATCCTACCAATTTATTAAAATTTACTCAATTCCTTATAAGGAATTAAGGAATTGAGTCTACAAGAGACCTACCCTACAGTTTAATTCAAATAAGTGGAGTGAATTTAGATTGTGAATTTAAAATTTATAGACCTAAATCCCTTCATTCAAATGGAGCTTTAAGAAAATGAGGAATCGAGACTTGTACTATAAACATAATTTCCGTAAAAATATTTGTCTTTCACTGTCAATACTAGTGAAAATTAGGACGTCAGTTTTTCAGGATACAACGATTAAATAATAACAATACTAGTACAAGTATTTTGCTTACAGCGAATCGAGAAGTTGTCCGAATCCATATCACCGGAGTGCCAAAAAAACGAGATCAAAATTGAATGCAAAATAACGCAACAATTGCCGGAATATGTTTATATCTCTTCCAATATTTTATTTTCGTGTTTTTCGTATATTGAGATTAATGAGTTGCAGTTACTTATATCAATTCAAATTCACCCAAATTCGTAATTGTTGACCGCAATAAAGTAGCAATTAAATTTTAGACTAAAACTGAAACTGTCATATTTTAATTGATACAGTAAAACCTCTATAAATTAATAACCTTGGGACCATGAAATTTTATTAATTTAGAGAGTGATGTGCCAAAATTTGCACAAGGGGATTGGCTATCCTTCGAGTTAGGTATCTAGTTTTCCAAACACGGAGGAGCAATCCAATTACGCTGCTGCTTCCAATAGAATCCTCGAGAACCTGCAAAGAACACGCCGGAGGGGAGTCCGGCACGGACACTCCGATGCCTAAGTCAGTATAGGGCTTATCAATATCTCACAAGGATCTCAAGATCATTGGTTTATCAAGAACAGGCTTTCGAAGAATATCAGAAATAAGTTTTGTACTCAGTATATTAAGTTTAGTAAAGTAAGAATGTCTAACCTGGAAGCCTCCTTCGGTTTCCCTATTTATAGAGACTTCCTTATAGGAAGAAGTTATAGCTTCCCCCTATCTCGGAGCTACCTCTTGGACTAAGCCCTGCTGAGTGGACAAAGTCCTCCACTTTTCCACTCCTGCAGAACCGGCAATATTCCTTCTTAGTGGACTTAGTCCCCTAAGGTAAAGGAGGATAAAGTCTTTCTTCTACCAAGCCTGGACCGAAAATGGCGGAATTCCCCTATATTTACGGCCCATGAATTCATATCAAGACTGATTCTTCCCGATACTTCTCTCCAGATGGAGCTCCCTCCAAAGGGACCTGCAGAGGGGATTCTTTATCTAGAGAGTATTACATAATCCAATCCTTCCACTTTTATCCTATCCTCCATACACGTGTCGACTCCTTATTAGATGACACTTTTAGGCTGCATCATCTACTCCCCCCTACTCTCGTGAAAGGGAGATATCTTTTGTGAGAGTAGAAAATTCCAATGAACCTAGTACAGAAGCCCTTATGGAGAGACACGTATTGTTCCTGCTTCGGAGAGGATATTTCAAAAAATGTCCTTCTTCAAAGGTTTTTCCCGCCTCTAGCCTAAAAGACGTTTCGGCTTCCGCGCTTCGGCCCCACGCGGTCACTTTTTTCTCTCTCTCGTTATTCTCCCGAGGAAAATCCTCGATTCTACCCCATCTTCTTTCATTTACTCCACGCAACCACCTTCTTTCCTTTTTCCCTTTTGAATTTCATTTCTTCCAGAAGTTCTTCGTTGTCTCCATCTCTCTTCTCAGGCGGTCTTTCTCCCGAGTTTCATCGTCGCCGGTCGCCCCGCCTAATTTCGTAGTCCTCCTAATCAAGGTAACCTAGCTATCCCTCTATTCTTCTTTTATTAGCACTGTTAGTCGATGTCGAGCCTTCTCTCTTCACCAGAAGCTCTTGGCCACAATCCCTCCGAGTCCACTCCGTTTCCGATGGGGAGCCCGGAGAATAGAATTTCCACTTCCTCCCAGATCGACCACACTCACCTAGCTAGCCTTACTCAAGCCTATGACTTTCCGTCAGAATATGCCTTTCGTATTCCTCGCTCAAACGAACGCCCAGATCTCTCCGAACCCCGAACTCTTGCCTTTTTCGAGGCTCAACTTAGGGCAGGACTTCTATTTCCGATCCACCCTTATTTGGCTGCCATATCTACCCGCATGCAAATCCCTCTTAATCAGTTTACTCCGAATGATATCCGTACCATGATAGGATTTTTCATTTTGGTGAAAGGGAATGGTGGTGAACCTTCTACCGAACTGTTTCTGAGCCAACACTCCTGTAAAGTGAACTATGGTTTTTTCTATGTTAGTGGGAGAAGATCTCGTGTTTGCAGGTTTATGAAAAAACTTCACGAAGAAGAGTTATCTTGACGAGATTATTATTTTTTTGTTACTAGCCCCACTGATTGGCCATTTCCTCATGAAAACTTGATATTCCACAATCCCGGAATACTTCCTCCTCCTCTGAAAGCTTACTCCGTTTCGAATCACACTGTTATGACTAACCTCAATACCCACGTCCGTCTGAACGATTATTTTGATATTCTTGGTATTTGCAAAAATCCTCGCATCCTCTCCCACTTTGGCTTTTGCCCTCAAGATTTCCCTTTAGATTCTCGAGATGGTAAAAAATCTTTTATTCTTGTATTTTGCTTCTTGCATGTGGCTATTTTTCTACGTTCTGAGCATTTTCTTGGTTATCTGCAGCAATGAGTTGGTTAACTCACATCTCACGGGATGCCCCTTCTCTCAGCATAGTGAAGGCCCCTGTGTTATCTGCTTCTAAAGATCCTCCAAAAGCTCCTCAATCTCCAGCTTTAGGAAGTTCAGCAAAAACCCCGACTCCAGAGAGTTCTTCGAGAGTTCCTCCCCTTCCCAGCTCTTCTACTCAAGTCCCAGGTTCCGTTGCCAGGAGAACCGCTCAGCTGCCAACGCCTTCTTCTCTGACTGTGGCACTTCTAAGAAGAAGAAGGGAAAGACCGCTCGAGCCCCTGCTGAGAAGGAAGTCCCTTCTGCTGCGTACGAACCTCTCCATCGCATTATCCGACAAGCCCCTTCCTGAAGATCAATTGCTTCGTGGTGCCCATCTTTTTTCAGAGGTATTCTCCATTATTCTCATGGTTTCTTCTTTCTTTACATCCTAAGCATTGTCTCTTTTCTTCATGTAGTTTGGTCTTACCTACGCTAAGATATTCGACCAAGGTGTTGAGATGGTGGCTGAGCTTGAACTTCTCCGAGCTGAAGCATCCTCTTTCCAGTCAACCCTCAAGGGCGTCACTGCGGAGAAGGACAAAGCTCATAAACAAGCTCAAGCTCTGGCCGAGGAGTTGTCTCTTCTACGGGTTCAAGGTGAGCAGGATGCCGCCAGGATAAAACATCTGGTACAGGAGGTGGGACGGATGGAACGCGAGCTGCCGGATGGAACGCGAGCTGCCGGATGTTGGAGTGCAGGCTTGCATTAAATCTCTGTTTACCTCTTCTTTGGGTCAAGAGTTCTTGGGGACTCTTCATACTCAGTGGATGTCCAGTTTCCTGAAGAGCTCAAGCTTTCTATGCGCCATGGGGCCACATATTCCTCACTTTATCGACCATGGCTTCAGCAATGCCGTGGCCGAGCACTCAGCCCCGGGGTTCGATGGGACTTACTCCCGTGAATTTCGCCTGGATCAGCTCACTACTCCTTCAAAATTCTTAGGGGATCCTAAGGAGAGCCCCGACAGTCCTTGGTGGTTACCCGGAAGGGGTCAGGCCATCGCCAAGTTGCAGGCAGCCAAGGTGGGTATGGCTGAGCTTGAGCCTCTAGAGCAGCTGGTTTATCCTTATGTCTCCGCTCCAAATGTGGTAACAGGGGTAAATGGAGAGAAGGACATTGAGGATACCTTGAGAGGTGAGGAGGGCCCAGAGGAGGGCGGAGGCTCTAGCAACCATGTTGCTGCGGAGGAAGGGGTCGAGGGAGCTGAGGTCGAGGGGGCTGTTGCTGAGGAGGCTGCTATTGAAAAAGCAGTTTAAATTTCATATTTCCATGGTCACAACGAACAATTTACTTTTCTTTTGTTTCGCTACACTCTTTATTTTCTGTTCGTAATACTTGCTCTCATACTTTGTAGGGGACCCCACACTCCTGGATATGTGGGGGCTTTTTGTAGTGATCGTGTTAGCTTCATATTGCTTGTTTGTTGGCGTGGTTTTCTTTTCTGCTTGCATGAGTAGCTTACAAGACCGGTAAAGGATATGTTGGAGGTGTGCTCTCCTCCCCCCCTTTTGTTGGTCTTGTAGGTTATACCATAATCATCTCTTGGTTGTATAATCTTTTGGTTTCGGGTGGCTTGGTTATGGGGAGGCATCCTCCATCTTTTCTTGACTTCTGAACTTCTATTTGTCTCTCTCTTTTAGAAGGTCTTGAATCATAAAACTTGTTTTTTCCTTAAGTAGTCTTTGTGGCGCTCAAGTATGGTGAGGGCTCATTGGAGCATCTAGGCTTCTGGGCCTCTGAGTGTTTCTCACTCTTATTCTTAAAAGATTTTAATTCATAAAATCTTCTCATTTCATTGATTAACCCTCTTGGGTCTCAAATAGGGTAAGGGCTCTCTGGAGCACCTCGGCCTCTAGGCCTCTGAGTGTTTCTCACTCTTATTCTTAAAAGATTTTAAACCATAAAATCTTCTCATTTCATTGATTAACCCTCTTGGGTCTCAAATATGGTGAGGGCTCTCTGGAGCACCTCGGCCTCTAGGCCTCTGAGTGTTTCTCACTCTTATTCTTAAAAGATTTTAAACCATAAAATCTTCTCCTTTCATTGATTAACCCTATTGGGTCTCAAATATGGTGAGGGCTCTCTGGAGCCCCTCGGCCTCTAGGCCTCTGAGTGTTTCTCACTCTTATCCTTAAAAGATTTTAAACCATAAAATCTTCTCATTTCATTGATTAACCCTCTTGGGTCTCAAATATGGTGAGGGCTCTCTGGAGCACCTCGGCCTCTAGGCCTCTGAGTGTTTCTCACTCTTATTCTTAAAAGATTTTAAACCATAAAATCTTCTCCTTTCATTGATTAACCCTCTTGGGTCTCAAATATGGTGAGGGCTCTCTGGAGCCCCTCGGCCTCTAGGCCTCTGAGTGTTTCTCACTCTTATTCTTAAAAGATTTTAAACCATAAAATTTTCTCATTTCATTGATTAACCCTCTTGGGTCTCAAATGTGGTGAGGGCTCTCTGGAGCACCTCGGCCTCTAGGCCTCTGAGTGTTTCTCACTCTTATTCTTAAAATATTTTAAACCATAAAATCTTCTCATTTCATTGATTAACCCTCTTGGGTCTCAAATGTGGTGAGGGCTCTCTGGAGCACCTCGGCCTCTAGGCCTCTGAGTGTTTCTCACTCTTATTCTTAAAAGATTTTAAACCATAAAATCTTCTCATTTCATTGATTAACCCTCTTGGGTCTCAAATGTGGTGAGGGCTCTCTGGAGCACCTCGGCCTCTGAGTGTGTCTCACTCTTATTCTTAAAAGATTTCATATTCACACATCATATATTCGAGTAAGAGAAAGATAATTAAGACACAATAATTCTGGATAACTCTTTCTTCAAAAAGGGATAAAGTTTCATTGATTTATTGTCAGTTTTCAACATAGGCCATAGATAACCTACGCCGGTCTCATTAAAAACCTCTTTACGGAAAAACCCCAAAGGGGAAACCCGTAAGGAGGGAAAAAGAGCTCCGGTGAAGCTATTAAATACATTAAACAAAAATATGAATTAATGCAAAACTCGCAAAGCAGAAATAAAAAATGGTCTCAAGACCTTACACTTTCTTCAGACAAAGAATCTCTTCAAATGGCAAACGTTCCAGGGTCTGGCTATGTCGACTCCTTCCATGCTCTGCAGTCTATAGGCTCCTCCCTTTAGCACTTGCGTGATTTTATAAGGCCCCTCCCAGTTGTGCTCTAATTTTCCTGTATTCTTTAGGGCATCAGCTCTTCTTAGCACCAGATCCCCCACTCTAAAGGACCTCGGGATCACCCTTCGGTCATATGCAGCTTTAATTCTGCTCTTGTACCTTTCCGCACATACTCTAACCATCTCTCTTTCTTCCTCCATTAAATCCAGGGCCTCTCTCATTAGCCTCTCATTTTGATGTTCTTCAAATTGGGCAATTCGGTGGGACTGCAGCACGGCCTCTGGAGGTATCACCGCCGCAGCTCCGTAGACCAGCTGAAATGGGGATTCTCCAGTTGCTGTCTTCGGGCTAGTTCTATATGACCACAACACATTATCTAACTCATTCACCCATCCTCCTCCTATTTTCGTCAGCCTTGTTCGAATACCGTCTACTATCGTTCGGTTAGTAACTTCCACTTGTCCATTAGCTTGAGGATGAGCTACGGAGGTGAATCTTTGTATTATGTTTAGTCTTGCACACCACCCTCGTACATTTTCTCCGTTGAATTGTGTTCCATTATCAGAGACCAATATTCTGGGTACTCCGAACCTGCAACAAATTTGTTTTCTCAAGAATTTAATCACATTTTCTTCATCTATTGTAGCCAGAGGGGCAGCTTCAACCCATTTGCTAAAATAATCCACTGCTACTATCAAAAATTTCCTTCCTCCAGAGGCTGGAGGGAAAGGCCCCACCAAATCGATTCCCCACTTAGCAAAGGGATAGGGAGAATGCATAGCTCCCATCTCTTCCGCAGTGACTCTTATCAAAGGACCATTTTTCTGACACTTGACACATTTTTTCACGAACTCCTTGGCATCTTTCGTCATGGAGGGCCAATATAACCCGACCCTTAAGGCTTTCTTCACCACTGTCTTATATCCCTCATGACTATCCGCATCTCCTTCATGAATTTCTTTGAGTGTGTACATCGCTTCTCGGGTGGATATGCACCTCAAGTATGGTTGGGTAAACGACTTCTTATATAAGTGTCCTCCAATCATACAGTATTTTATCCTAAGAGCTCGAGTCTCTCTGGTGGTAGGAGCGTCTGCTCCCTTGGTGAGTTCCACCCATATAGCTTTTCTCCAATCGTCTCCTTCTTCAATGGAACCAATGGGGTTCTCCAGGGTCTCCCTTTCTGCTATTATCAATGTCACTGTTCCTTGTCCATCAAACTCTGTGGAACTAGCGAGTTTGGAGAGGCTGTCCGCCTGCATGTTTTTCTCTCGAGGTACCTGGACTACCTCACAATCTTGGAATTTGCCCATTACTTCTTTGGCTCGTTCCAGATAGGCAGCCATCCTGTTATCTTTGGCTGCATACTCTCCATTCACCTGTTGAACAACTAATTGGGAGTCGGAGTATAGAGTTACCTTTGGAGCTCCCAATTCTAGTGCCATCTCCATTCCTCTGATCAAAGTTTCATACTCTGCTCCATTGTTCGAGGTCATGAATTGAAACCTCACTGCAAATTGTAGGTCCTCTCCTTGAGGGCCCACTAGCACAATCCCTGCTCCACATCCGCTCAGAGTCACTGAGCCATCTACGTATACCTTCCATCTCTCCGCTTCCTCTGGTTTAGTAGATTCTTGTATGAAATCAGACAAAGCTTGGGCTTTTATGGCCCTCCGTGGCTCAAAGTCCACATCATATTCTTGTAGCTCTATTGCCCATCTCACCATCCTTCCTGAGAGGTCTGCGCGGCCAATGACCTGTTTCAACAAGTAATTAGTGCGGACCAGTATTTTATAAGAGAGGAAATATGGGCGCAATCTTCGCGCCGTAAATACCACGGCCAGAGCGGCCTTCTCGATTTCCGAGTACCGAGCTTCAACTCCTTGAATGACCTTACTGACGTAATAGATAGGATGTTGGAGAGGTCCCTCTTCTTTGACCAGCGCTGTGCTCAATGAGAATTCTCCTACAGAGAGATACATAATGAGGGTATCTCCGGGAGAAGGTTTTGTCAGCTTCGGCAACTGGGATAAATGATGCTTTAGGTCTTCGAAGGCCTTCTGACATGTTTCACTCAACTCAAACTTGGCCCCTTTCTTTAGAATTTTGAAGAAGGGGTGGCTTTTTTCGGCAGATCTGGCTATGAATCTGCTCAATACTGTGATCCTCCCATTGAGCGTCTGGAGCTCCTTCACGTTCCTCGGTGGCTGCATGTCTAGTACAGCCTTCACCTTAGCTGGATTCACCTCTATCCCTCTTTGAGTAACCATGTATCCGAGGAACTTCCCCAATTTCACTCCAAAAGAGCACTTGGCTAGGTTCAACTTGATACCGTTCTCTCGAATTATCTGGAAAATTTCCTCCAGGTCCTCCACATGTTGATCTGCTTTCACACTCTTGGCCAGCATATCATCCACGTATATTTCCATGTTTCTTCCTAGTTGGTTTCGGAAGACAGCATCGACCATCCTTTGATATGTTGCTCCAGCATTAATTAATCCGAATGGCATTCGAACATAGCCAAACGTTCCGCATGCTGCTATGAAGCACACTTTGGGGACATTTGAGGGATTCAGCTGAATCTGGTGGTATCCTTGGTATGCATCCATCATGCTTAGTAGCTCGAATCCAGAGGTCGCATCCACTAACTGGTCTATCCTTGGCAAGGGATAGTGGTCTTTGGGACATGCTTTGTTGAGGTCCCTGAAGTCGATACACATTCTCCATTTCCCTCACCCTTTGGATACTAACACTGCATTGGAAAGCCATTCCGGAAACTGTACTTTCACCACGTGTCCTGCTTTCAATAACTTCTCTACTTCTTCTTTCACTATATTATTCTTCTCCACTCCAAAGTTTCGTAACTTTTGTTTCACTAGTCTTGCCTTTGGATCAACATTAAGGCAATGTAGTGCTATCTCCGGAGGGATACCTGTCATGTCAGCTGGAGAGAATGCAAATATATCGAAATTTCGACGTAATGTAGAGATTACCTTCTCTGTGAGTTCAGGTCCCAGTTGGGTACCTATCTTAGTAGCAAAGCCGAGTTTCCCTGGGAAGAGCTCCACATTCATCAGCTCCTCATCTGTTTTAACACTTACTTTCTCGGGTGTCGTTCCCTCCACTTTCTTTCTCTTTACTTCAGGGTCATCTCCTCTCGTCCTCTCTAGGCCCTTGGTTAAGGCCCTGTCTGCCATCTTCACAGACTCTGCGTAGCACTTCCGGGCTTAGTATTGATCTTCTCTTACTTCCCCTACTCCTGTAGCCGTAGGGAATTTCATTTTCATATGGAATGTGGAGATGATTGCCTGAAAGAGATTCAGGCTAGGTCGTCCCATTACTACATTGTATGATGAGGGGATATCCACAATGAGGAACTCCACCAGGTGGACCTTTCGAGCTGGAGCGTCCCCCAATCCTACCTGTAACATTACCGATCCCAAAGGTTGGATGGCACCTCCGGAGAAACCATACAAAGAGGTATCTACAGGTCGCAGCTTCACACTCAGCTCCATCCTCTTGAAGCACTCGAAAAACATAATATCAGCTGAGCTCCCCGTATCCACGAAGATTCGGGCCACGTCGAACCCAGCTATGTCTGTAGTGATCACCAAGGCGTCGTTGTGATCTTCCTTGACTCCTTTCACATCCTCCGGCCCAAATCTGATATTAGGCGTCTCTGTCATGTGTCCTACTTCTTTCAATTGACCTCCTTGCTATGTTTTTAGAGCTCGAACACTCTGCTTTCTCTTCCGGAAGGAATCCCCATCTGCTGGTCCTCCCACAATCATATGAATTACTCCTCTCTTTGGCGGTGGAGGGGGCATATCTTCGGCCGCCTCTTTGTTTTCCTTCTCTTCCGGTTTTCTTTCATGTTCCTTCCGCTTCTGGCCTCGAGGGCCCTGCCTGTCTCTAAATATAAATTCTTTAAGATGCCCTGCTTGAATCATCATTTCAATCTCGTCTTTCAGGTGATAGCATTGGTTCGTGTCATGTCCATACTCATTATGAAATCTGTAAAATCTATCGGACTTGGGCTTCTGAGGTCCTCGACCTCTGGAGTAAGGGAATTTCAAATCAGGATGATCTCCTGCTACCTCCAGTACTTCGGCAGGTTCAATTCTCAAGGGCGTGTACTTCTCAAACCTTCCGCGGGGGCTGGACCGGGAACCTCCAGAGGGATTGTTGTCCCGGAGGTCCGAGGGACCTCTGGGCTGGGTCGTCTGGAGGGGCTCTCTCTCCTTCTCTCTCGATCTTGTGGCCTAATCTCCAGTCTCTTGGCTTTTCGAACCTCCTCCAGAGTGAGGTACTTCTCTGCTCTATGTAGCAACTCATCAAAGTTCTTAACTGGCTTCTTGGCTAAGGAGGAGAAGAAGTCTCCATCTCGTAATCCGTTAGTAAGGGCGTTAATCTTCACCTCCGGAGAGGCTGTAGGGACCTCCAGAGCTGCTTGGTTGAATCTCCGGAGAAAAGCTCTTAAACTCTCGTTTTCTCCCTGTCTTAGATTGAAAAGGGTCAAAGTGGCTCGCGGCTGTCTCCAGGCGCTTGCGAATTGATGAAGGAATAACTCACTGAATTCCTCCCAGGATCGAATCGTATTAGGTTACAATTGAGTGAACCACTGCTGTGCTGCTTTTGCTAAGGTGGTTAAGAACACCCTACATTTGATTCCTTCTCCATAGCGGTGTAATAATGCAGCGTTCTCGAACCTTACTAGATGTTCATATGGGTCTGCTGTACCATCGTATTCGAAATTGAGGGGCTTAAAATTGAATGGTAGTTCATCCTGTAATATATTAGAGGAGAACTGACATCTAGAGACATAAGCGGATCTACCGGTTCGATTGTTCATTTGCCTTCTCATATCCCTCATCTCCTTCTGTAGGGCTTGCAGTTGGTCACTGACTGGCCCTCCGTAGGTATCATCAGTGCTTTCTTCTGTTTAAGGGAGTTCTGTCTCTCGGGGTGCCAAATCTGCATTCCTTCTGGTATTCCGCAGGGGAATGCTTCTTTCCGCTCGGGAGGGCACCTTATCATCTTCTTCTACCCGCGTCCCTACTTCCTTGGACAGCACTTGGGAGGCTCCTGTTGCCTCTTCAGGGGGTCTCGGGGTAGGTATCTCCAGATTTCCTGGGGTAGCTCTGGGGGCTCGATCTCCTTGAGCCGCGAAAGCTCTCTCTACCGCCTGCTTGATGAGAGCGTTCAATTGATCGGGGGAAATCAGGCATGGTTCCGAATTTGGAATATCCTCCCTTTGAGGATCCGCGGTCCGGGACTCTGGGGCTTCAATGTTCCCTGTTGTCCCTTCTTCGATCGGGAGAGGATGGTTTTCCTCCCCCAAGCCTGTGTTAGGCGTCATTGGCGGATTTAATCCAGAAGGGGTATGAAGGGGATCTTTCCCCCGACCTCCCTTTGGAGTGGGGTCATTCGGCAAAGGAGGATTTTCCCCTGTAAGGGGTTTCTTTCCCGAAGTAGACGTTTTGTTTCCGCCACCCATTACTCGAATAGGTAGAAATTCGTGAGAAAAAACTTTCAACTCTTTCCCACAGACGGCGCCAGTTGATGTGCCAAAATTTGCACAAGGGGATTGGCTATCCTTCGAGTTAGGTATCTAGTTTTCCAAACACGGAGGAGCAATCCAATTACGCTGCTGCTTCCAATAGAATCCTCGAGAACCTGCAAAGAACACGCCGGAGGGGAGTCCGGCACGGACACTCCGATGCCTAAGTCAGTATAGGGCTTATCAATATCTCACAAGGATCTCAAGATCCTTGGTTTATCAAGAACATGCTTTCGAAGAATATCAGAAATAAATTTTGTACTCAGTATATTAAGTTTAGTAAAGTAAGAATGTCTAACCTGGAAGCCTCCTTCGGTTTCCCTATTTATAGAGACTTCCTTATAGGAAGAAGTTAGAGCTTCCCCCTATCTCGGAGATACCTCTTGGACTAAGCCCTGCTGAGTGGACAAAGTCCTCCACTTTTCCACTCCTGCAGAACCGACAATATTCCTTCTTAGTGGACTTAGTCCCCTAAGGTAAAGGAGGATAAAGTCTTTCTTCTACCAAGCCTGGACCGAAAATGGCGGAATTCCCCTATATTTACGGCCCATGAATTCATATCAAGACTGATTCTTCCCGATACTTCTCTCCAGATGGAGCTCCCTCCAAAGGGACCTCCAGAGGGGATTCTTTATCCAGATAGTATTACATAATCCAATCCTTCCACTTTTATCCTATCCTCCATACACGTGTCGACTCCTTATTAGATGACACTTTTAGGCCGCATCAGAGAGGTATTAATTTATCGATAAATTAATATTTTATTAATTAAAAAAGACACTTTTTAAATTCAACAAATTTAGTGCATATGTATTAAAAATAAATGAGTTTATATATGTTTCATTGATTTTTTTAATATATCAACAAATTCTTTGTAACTAATTCATGTATAATATCAATTCATTGTATACAATTAACTATTATATTCATAGACGTATGTATCAATTCATTGGAATTACTTAAATATACATGTTTACATTAATTCGTTGCACTTAAACTACTATTATAGTCAATTAAATATATTCATGCATGATGGATGAAACATATACTATATAAATCTCAATATGGAAATAAAATACGGAGTAATTCATAACACCGAGTCATGTCTTCTCATCTAAAAGACATCGTAAAATCATCCATGAATAATCAAATGCGTAAAGCATTATGTGAATATAAGAGATCGAGACCATTCCACATGCACTCAAAACGATTTACAAGAGTGTGGGTTGATGAAAAAGATTTATAAAAGAGACCATGTCATAATATTTATAATTGTACTAATATTTATGAATTATTAATTTAGTGTTTTAATGGGACCTAATATTTATAAAGGAATTTTTTGAAAAATTATTATTTTATTATCTTATCGAATTTGATGATTTTTTACAAAGGCCCAAATTGGGACCGGAAGATTTTATTATTTTAGAGAGTATTAATTTATAGAGATTTTACTGTAATTCAATCTGGATGTAACTGCTGCAGACCTCATATGTAGGGGTTTCGGACAGGTACATTCTTTTTTCCGGTCCTTGCATACTCCTACTCATGTGTAACCTCAAGCCATTTCGTGCAGGTGTTAAGTTCCCAAATAAATTTCTAACACTTGAAATTCAAATTGGATTGAAACTGTCACAATCCTAATAGTGGCACATGTGTAACATTAATCCAATTAAATTCAAGGTTTATTTTTCGAAAATAACCTTCACTAATTTAATTTTTGAAACTGCTCTAATTATTTCAGCAGTTATGAAAAAATCGAGGCAAAAAGTAGCTTGTTCGTCCGCCACCAAATCGGTGCGACATTCACATAATATTTACAAGTTATTAATGGGTTCATACTTTTATACCCACTTACTCATTTGATTTTTTTTTAAAATAGGACAAAAATCACTTTGTTTTTTTCCTACCCAAATTTTGGTTACAACAATTTTTTGAAAAA
This sequence comes from Galeopsis tetrahit, assembly GCA_963675135.1. Lineage (NCBI taxonomy): Eukaryota > Viridiplantae > Streptophyta > Magnoliopsida > Lamiales > Lamiaceae > Galeopsis > Galeopsis tetrahit. The sequence continues at coordinate 63,526,949 of OY776130.1, read as the reverse complement.
TCATTTCGCATTCATTCTAATTTCAAAATGAGTGAATTAGATATCGAGTCAAAGCTTACTTCAAAGAACATTTTCCAACAGTCCTCCACATGAATGAAAATTGATACAAACACCAAAAAAAATTGGTGATATAAATCAATGTTAGAAACTTGCATACTATATGTATGTGTCTTGTCACCCTTTGAACCTTTCCCTGTGAAAACACACTTACTTTACTAGTTAGGCAGTAGACTTGATGTCTTTGCATTGTCAACTGTTTTGTGTAAACGATAATGCCCCACTCAAGTTCTTTCTAACAACTCTCATTTCTTATGGTTATGTTCGTTTTGACCATGGACATTCATCTAGTTCTGCAAGAGTGTTTATAAATATATCTTACAATATTTCCTTCAGAGCGGGCCTCACTTCTATCTTACATAGGTGATCCTTGCAAGAGGTTCTCACAAAATCTTCTTGAATCATTAATAGCCATTCTGATAATCCTCACAACATATCATTGTAGCATTTTTAGTCAATAGACTTTTAGGGTTTCGATTATCCCTTATACAATATGACAAAAAAAAAAAAAAAAATGATCAACGACATTTCAATATTGTTTTAATCACAAATTTTAACATTTTTGTGTAAATTCTCCTCCCTTCAAACATTTTAATTTGTTACATGATTTGAATTTTCAGCACAATTATTTATGAGCATGGGTATGTTTGTATTGGATGTAAAATTTTGAAATCTAAATCATGTTTTAGTTTGTGATTTAAAATCAGGATTTCAAAATTCCACCATATAATACCTACAAATTCTACAAAAATCAACCTTATAAATATCAACCAATCTTATATAAATATCTATAAACCTATACGTAAAATTAAATTCTATCCCATTTAAATTTTAAAACAAATACAAAATGTATAAATCATTATGATTTTAAAATTCTCAAAATCTCAAAACAAACATACCCTAAATTTAATTTACACAAAAATGTTGGAGGGTAGAAATTGATTCTAAACTTATAGTGCATGAATTAATATACAATTAATCATTTTTTAAATGATTTGAATTGGGAATATATATATATATATATATACTCCCTCCGTCCCGGATTAATTTTCACACCTATATTTCGGTCCTTTAGAAACTCCACTCATACAATATCTAAAATATTATATTTAATATCATTATTTTTATGGTACATATATACAAACAAGTCAACTCAATTATTTAATTTTTTATAAAATTATATCTCAAAATTCTATTTATTATAATATTTTTTAAAAGGGAGGTGAACAGTAAGTATGAAAGTTAATCGGACAAAGGGAGTATATATTACACATGGTATTGAAATGGAAATGAAAATAAAATTATATTATGATTTTAAAGAATTAAATTAATATTTAATCTAAAAACTTGGTCTTTATTTGAGGTGTATTCCAGAACTAGTAGCTACTTCCCTTAAATAAAACCTTTGTCTTATCCTGAAATTTAATTATGTATTAAGACGACTTTGAGACCTTTCATGTATAGAAGGTTTGCTTGTCTAATAGGAGTAATCAATCAACAATTTAAAACACACAAAATCAAAAAAGTGGCATGATCCATGAAGTCCACTTGTATTAACAATCTCCAATTGAATTGACCGAACAATTTTTAATAACAATATAATTATAATAAGTAAAACATTTATATATTATTACTCCTACAACTTTTTTATTTCCTTTGAGAATTTGATATACATTTTATATTTAAAAACTCCATTTGTTCCATAAAAAAAAAAATAGGGTTAAAAACGACGGATTCAAATAATAAATATTTTTATAGATAATGTTCATTTCCTATTTATATAATTGATATCTAAGGCCTCTCGATCATTTTTTCATTATTTTTTGGGTAAAAAATTGTATTAAAATTTTTGAGTTGTTTCACTAAAACTTACCAGTATTAATTTTTCAATGTAAAATTAATATTGGTTGTTGGTAGCTATTGTAGAAAATGACATTTGTGCTGGGCCGTTCCGTCCGTCGTCTCGTCATTTATCCGTAAAGTTTAATAATATGAAAGTTGATGTATTGTAGGATTTTCCCCTTCGTTGGGAGCCTTGATTTTTTCCCTGATCGATTTTCCCTGTTTCTTGCGATCGGATCCTTCTATAATCCTTGATCTTTATGTAACAGCAGATTACCTGGGATTTGGTGATACCCTTTTTGAAATAGGAATCCCTATTTAATCCAGAATTTCCCCTACTACTCGGCACCCTGTCTTTCAACCCAATGGAGAACTTGAATATCGCGGAGAGTGACGACGATTTGGATCTCGGAGGAGAAGAATTCGGTGGATTGGGCGGTAATGTGGGGCTAAGCTTGATAGGGAGATTCCTGACCAACCCGAATCTGAATTTTAACCTCACTCGAAGTCGAATTGCTGGACTATGGCAACCAGCACGTGGGGTTTCCATCAGAGACATCAGAGAGGGGAGGTTCATGGCGCAATTCAACCACTTGATGGACCTTACAAGGGTCATGAATGGGGGACCTTGGAAGGTTGATGCTCATATGCTACTACTACATGAATTACAGCAGGGTGAGACCCCGCTTCAAGTCCCATTGCGGAGCATTCCTTTTTGGGTGCAAATCTATGACATACCGATGGGATACTTTGAGGAACCGGTGGGTCGTGCGCTTGGTAACTACATTGGGAAATTTCTGGAGTATGACGCCTCAAACAAAGGTGCAGTGTGGAAGCCTTTCATGCGGATTCGGGTGGAGTTGGACGTCTCACACCCGCTGAAGCGCCACCGAAACCTTCGCCTAAACAATGGAAGGTCTGCCAAAGTTAACTTCAAATATGAGCGGCTAACTAGATTCTGTTTCTTCTGCGGCAAACTAGATCATACAGTCAGTTTCTGTGTAAATTCATTTGAGGCCAATTCTACACCAGAAACTAGAGAATGGGGACCAGCTCTGATTGCACCGGATCGCCGGAAACCCAAACTGAACGGCGATCGATGGCTAAGACAAGAGGCGGGGGAAACTGAAACCGACAGTAACGTCAATTCTGGTGGTATTCATGAGGGAGACAATCACTCCGGATTTCCGGCGGATGATAATAATTTGGGAGGTAATCAAGGAGACGTTACAGCGGTTACAAATCAGTTACAATCTGTTGATGACGGCGCCTTTCGGGGAGCAGTTACACCAATGCCCTCAAACCCCATTTATGACACCAATGACTACACTGAGGAGGAGGACACTGCCATTATGGAGCTTAGAAAGAGGAAACAGCTAGATACCGGACAAGGCTCGTCACCTTCCAACTATCACCTCGACGATGTGCATTTTTTATCGGCTGGCCCCGGCTCAGGGTCCAGCCGGGAGCAATGAAAATCTTAAGTTGGAACTGTAGGGGTCTGGGTCAACCGGCTACAGTTCCGGCATTGTGTGAGCTCGTTCGAGCTCGTAGACCTGATATTATTTTTCTTTTAGAAACTCTCGCGTTTGGCATTAGACTAGAAAGTGTTTGTGTCCAACTCAATTATGATTGTTGTTTTACTGTGGATTGTGTGGGTCGTAGTGGCGGATTGGCACTACTTTGGAATAATACAACTCAATGCACTATTTTGAATTACTCTTCGCACCATATTAATGCTATGATGAATGGTATGGAAGGTGAATGGCGGCTCACTGGATTTTACGGTTATCCGGAAAGTGGGCGTCGGTATCTATCATGGAACTTATTACGCACCCTAGCCAATTCCAACCAGGCTCCTTGGGTATGCATTGGTGATATTAATGATATCCTATCAGCTAGAGAAAAGAGGGGGAGGGTTTTGCACCCAAACTATTTGATCCAGGGCTTCAGAGAGGCTGTTGTGGACAGCCAACTTACTGATGTACGGCTGCAAGGTTACCAATTCACCTGGTTCCGGGGTAGGACCCCAGGAAATGCTGTGGAAGAACGCCTCGATAGAGCTATGGGAACACCGTTATGGCATGCAAAATTTCCCAATGCCGAACTCCTCAATCTCATTGCCCCGGTGTCGGACCATAATCCAATCTTACTGGACACCAACCCTGCTGCTACTCGTTCCCGAAGACGCCCGTTTCGGTTCGAAAACAGATGGTTGTCGGAGCCTGACTTCAAGGCAATTGTTCGTAATTGTTGGACAGGCTCCTCTGGAGTGAACATCAACCAAAGATTGCAGGCCACAAGTGACACGCTTTCCATATGGGGCACTGTGGCAGATTCACGTTTCCGGACTGCCAAGAGAGAGTTGGAAAACAGAATCAGTGAACTACAAGGGAACTCAAGTCTGGAAGGAAGACAGGAGTACCATGCGGCTCGGGAAAATTTGGGGCTTCTTCTGAAACAAGAGGAAGTTTATTGGCGTCAACGGGCTAAACAACATTGGTTAAAAGATGGAGATTTTAACACTAAATTTTTCCACCAATCCGCTACCTCCAGGAAGAAAAGGAACCGTATAGCAAGACTTAACACGGACGGAGTGTGGACAGAGGAACAAGGTGCGCTTTGCGAGGTAGTGAGAAACTACTTCACAGATTTATTCACAGTAGATGAGGATGTGGAAGTTGGAACTACATTCTTGGAGGCGATTTCTCAGGTTGTAACGGAGGATCAGAAATACCCGTCTGACAAGAGATTTTGCAAAATCTGAGTTCGACCACGCTATTAAACAAATGAATGGTGACACTGCCCCCGGGCCCGATGGATTTAATCCATCGTTCTACCACCACAATTGGTCCTTAATGGGCAACGATATTTTCGAGGCAGGTATCGAATGGCTGGAGAGAGGCTCCTTCCCAGATGGATTGAACGATACATACATCTCCCTCATTCCCAAAGTGGAAACTCCCGAAACGGTACGTGATCTTCGACCCATCTCACTCTGCAATGTTCTCTACAAAATTATATCCAAGGTTCTGTGTAATCGCTTGAAAGAGGTTCTTCCAGGCCTTGTTGATAGAGCCCAATCCGCATTTGTCTCGGGAAGACTGATCCAAGACAATATATTGATTGCTTTTGAGACGTTGCATGCTATGAAGAATAGGCGTTATGGAGGTAGGGGTGACGTAGCCTTAAAAATTGATATCAGCAAGGCTTTCGACAGAGTGAGCTGGTCGTATCTTGACGCTATTTTGAGAACGCTGGGTTTCAGTACCAAATGGATTCAGTGGATGTTGCTATGTGTGACGACGGTCAAGTACTCGATTCACGTAAACGAGGATCTGGTTGGTCCAATTGGTCCGGGTCGAGGCTTGCGCCAAGGAGACCCCCTATCCCCGTATCTATTCATCCTGTGCTCGGAAGGACTCTCGTCTGCATTGAACCATGCTAGCGCCTCGGGTGCCCTCCACGGCAATAGGGTTTGTCGCCGCGCTCCGGAGGTTACACACCTGCTCTTTGTCGATGACAGCCTCCTGTTTTGCCGTGCAACAGAGGGAGAATGTGAGAAGTTAAAGGGTATCTTAAACGACTACGAAAGAGTATCTGGCCAAGCAGTTAATTATACAAAATCCGGAATTTTTTTCAGTAAGAATGTGGAGGAGGGAAAGAGGACTGCCATCAGAAACATCCTGGCAGTGCATAACGATATTAATACTGGAAGGTACCTCGGGTTGCCCTCCTTGATTGGTAGGAAGAAGCGGGAAATTTTTGCATATATTAAAGATAGACTATGGCAAAAGTTGCAATCGTGGAGGAAACGAAAGATTTCTAAGGCGGGTAAGGAAATTCTTATCAAATCAGTGGCTCAATCCATTCCTACTTTCTGTATGACAACCTTTTTGCTCCCGATTACTCTGCTCAATGAGCTTCAAATTATGCTCAATAAGTTCTGGTGGGGTAGCTCGACGGACGTCACAAAGGGCATCAACTGGATGCGTTGGGATAAATTATGTGTTGATAAGGATGCGGGGGGTCGCGGCTTTCGAGACCTGCACAGTTCTAATATTGCGCTGCTCGGGAAATTGGGATGGCGGCTAACTACTGATCCGGGCGCCTTGGTGTGTAGGATCCTCAAAGCGCGATACTTCCCGCGGGGAGAGTTTCTAACCTCGACTGTAGGCTGGAATCCCAGTTATACCTGGGCGAGCATCCATGCTTGTCGGGATTTAATTAAAGCTGGGACAAGGTGGAAAATCGGAACTGGCGACGATATCAGAGTTTGGGAAGACCCTTGGCTTAATAAGGAAGGAAACTTTATGGTGAACTCGGAGCGAGTGGAGGGCCTGGAATCAATCCGTGTCTCAGCCCTATTCGACCCTACTGAAAGGCGATGGGATGAGGAGCTGATTCACCACCTTCTACCCTTGGATGCAGCAATTATTACGAACATCGCATTACCACCTGTGGGTTTCGCCGATAAACTGATTTGGGATCCATCGCCCAAAGGTATCTATTCGGTCAAATCCGCATATAAATTGGCTTGCGCACGGTCGGCTGACACAGCCCTTAGAGTGGAAGGGGATTGGCATGTCATCTGGAAAGTATTTGCCCCTCCCCGAGTTAAAGATTTTCTGTGGCGAACGGCTAGAGACTGCTTGCCGACTAGAAGCAATTTGGTGCGCAAACGAGTGACGGAAGAAGCACACTGTGGTCTATGTGGACACGGTGAGGAAAGCAGCGAACATATATTCTTTGAGTGCTCTTATGCGCGGGAGTGTTGGGTAGCTGCTGGGATTTGGCAACACATTGAAGTTAGCATGCAAGAGGCGGCTGGTGTAAAGGGCGTAATATTTGCATTGGTGAGCAATGCACATGAATCAATTAAATCAAGGTTTGGTATGGTGTTATGGCAGATATGGAAGGAGCGCAACTCTAAAATATGGAACGGCTCCTGCAACACCCCTGCTGTGGCGGTTCACATTTCTGCTGGGTTTTGGATGGAGTGGGCCGCTGCAGTGCGCGGACAGTCTGCGCATCCCCCAGCGAACAACAACCAGAGGCTGCACTGCACGTCTTGGCACCCGTCGGACGCTGGATTGACAAAACTCAACACAGACGCTGCCTTCTTTGGTGACTCGAACCAGACGGGTTTGGGCATGGTGCTTCGTAATGATCAAGGGGTGTTTCTGATGGCGAAGTCCAGAATCTTACGAGGAAGCTTTGCGGTCGAAGTTGGGGAGATTATAGGAGTCTATGAAGCACTTTTATGGCTCAAGGAGAATAACATGGATAATTGTGTTGTGGAGAGTGATGCTAAAAGAGTTGTGGATGCCATAAATGGATCAGGACAGGATACATCAACATTTGGTGATTATGCTTTGGAATGCCGTAGATTACTGGAAGAGTTTAATAATGTGCTGCTCAATTATGTTAAAAGGGATGCCAATTTATTGGCGCACACCTTTGCTAGAAGTTCCCGTCACTATATGGATAATACCATGTGGGTAGACCCGCCGGCGTTTGTGGTTGGGCTACCAGTTTCATATTGTCAATGCAATAACGGAAGCTAATCTTTTCTAGCTTAAAAAAAAAATCACACAAGAGACATTTGTGCACATCTCATCACACAAGTGAATGTGATGGTTAAGAGATTTCGATGCTCAACTCAAACCATGTGCTTTTTATAAGAAAATTAATAAAATGTAATGAGAAAATTATAGAAAAATATTAGTACCTTAAGGTATTTGGGTAAAATAATCTTTCCAAGTTTGATTATTCATCCAAAACTCTAAACACGTGGCATGTGCTATTCTGACATATAAAAAAAAAAAGAACAATTTTATTGTTAATGCACTGACTCGCAATGACATTGATAACGCTCTAATATCTAAGATTATAGCTGTCATTGATCCTTAGTGGGCCAAGTTCAAATTCGAACCTAGGTGAAGTTCGTATAAAAGTTCTAAAAATGTGTTTGATCTGTATTTAGACTATCTTAGAATCCCGCTAGCTCTGAAAAATTCCATATTGAAATATACATTAAGGGCCTATATGTATTGAAAACAATAGTCTATGATATGTTTGTTTTAGGACAAATTCAAATTTGAAATTTAACCATGTTTTACTTTTAGATTAAAAATTATACTGTACCTTATAAGTATTTATAAATTCTAGAAAAATTAATCATATAAATATCTATAAATCTTATCTAGATACTTATAAACACCTATAAATTCTTGTAACATAATAAAGTGAAATTCTATCTTACTTAAAAAAAATCCCAAAGTAAATACAAAAATATAAATAAAATTTTGTAGTTTTTTCCCATTTCTACAAGGGCGTGGTTATAGACACACACCAATGTATTGAGTACACCCACGCGATGAGAACACATACACTGAGATGAGTACACCCACGTGAAAAATTCGAAAATACCCTTCTCCTTATTAAAACCAATCCTTTCCTATCCTCTCCTTACTTAATTAAAACTCAAAAGTACACCCACACATTACCTCACTCCCTCACCGCCGTCGCGCGCCTCCGCCTCGAAGAAGACGATCGACGCCGCCGCCTATTCGCTGGAGAAGGGCGCAGCCCACGCGGCCTCTAGCACGGTGCCGCCGCCCGTTCGCGTCGGCTTGAGCACCCCCTCCGCCGCCGCCCGCCTGTTCGCACCGTGCTCCGTTCGTCCCCTCCGCTGCTCCGTCGCGTCCACCGACTCTCCGCGCACGCTACCGAATCGCCCAGCCACGACCGCCTCCCTCTCCCGCCTCTTCGTCCAGCCGCGATCGCCTCGCCTCTCTCGTACTCAGGCCGCCGCCTCCGCCGCTCGCTCGCGCGCACTCAGGCCGCCGACTCCACCGCCGTTCGCAAGGTAAGTTTAGGGTTTAGGTTTGTACAGATCTGTTTTTTATTTTTAGGTTTTTAGGATTTTACAGATCAAAAACAAAAAAACACAAAAAAAATCGATTTTTTTTGTGTTTTGTGTAATGTGTTAGGTTTTTTTGAAATTTTACAGATTTAAATGCATTAGTGTCATTGATTAGAAAAAAAAGGGTATGTTTATGGGTTAAAAACTGAAAATGTTAAGGAAGTTGTGTTTGTTCATTGATATTTTTCGAACAATTGAACGTTGTTCATAAATTATTTTCTGACAATATGGGTTTGTTTAGGACAAATTTTCGAACAATTTAATTTTATAGGCATAAAATTTTCGAACACTTTTTTTTTCTAACACCGTTGATTTGTTGGAAGTGGAATGATTCTTGGAAAATGAAATGGGTGGGTGTACTCATCCTCATATTTTTTTTAAAAAATTGTACATAGGGGTTATCAGATGGGTGTACTCAATAGGTTGGTGTGTGTGTATAACCGCGCCCTTTCTCTATAATACCCACCGAGAAAATGAATTTACTGTTGGAGCTCTGCCCAATTCACTGTTGAATCCACACTGTAATTGAAAATTTTAATTGAAAAAAAAATAAGTTCATCGCCGTACCCAGCTCCGTTCTCTGCCGTGACCAGCGTTCCTCCGCTGCCGGTATTTATTGCTTCTTTTATCAACGGGATATTTCAATCTTTCTCCTTTTGGTCAATCTGTATTTTCTGAATTGTTTCTACAATAAACTTGTTTAGTAGTAAAATTTATTCAACTTGCTTGCTAAATCCTTATCAGATTTCTTTATACGACATTTCTCTTACTTTATTTGGATATTAGAGCTCCAAATCCAAAAACTATATTTGATCAATTATATGAGTGGAGCCTTCTTCACTGGTTAGTTGATTTATAAGTTGATTTCACTCTACCGAGATGAGGATTGCTGTTTCAAATTTACCATTCTTGATTTAAAAGTTGAACATTTATTACATATAGCTGCATTTAGGGATCCCTAGTCCAGTGAACATGTTGATAGAGTAGAAACAAGAAAATCAGCAATGAAGAGTAGTTCGTGGCAGCAGAAAGAGCTCATATTTCTCGTTCTTTACGCTGCCGTTTTCTACACCCTTGTCATTCGCCGCTCTCTCCAGCTCTCCCATGGTAAGTGTGCATGGTGTTCTTATTGATTTCTCTTATGCATTTTAACTTCTTAACTGATATTATTTGTTTCTGCTAATTGTAATTACAGATCATTTTGTCAAGCTTAATGGTTTGCGCTCTGGGTGGATCTCCAGTCGGCTTAATGTATATAAATTTTTTGTTCATTACAATTACCTTTTGTGTTTATTCGTAATTGATGAATTCACTTGAAATGCTGATTTTTTGCACCCTGTTTTAGGGCATAAATCTGAAAAATCTTGTGGTACTTGAACTGAAACAATAGTCTATTAGATAAGAGATTGTAGCTCTTTTGTTTTGTAATTTGGATCTTTCCACTTTGATGATGGAACCATCAAATAACTAACTATCCTTTTTGAAAGCTAACAATTAAACCAAGGGAGAAATTATATGCATTGTTTATTGCTGATTGTTTCATGTGAGGAATTGTGTATTAGACTTGTTTAATGCATTTTTTGTTTCACACTGTTTCCATTTTATTCTTGTATAGGATGTCTCTGATGCCCAATGGAGAAATTTTAGGGGGAACTTACCAATTCTCTCTAGTGTGTTTTTGATATTTTCATTGGTTGCCAATGGGCTTAAAAGAGTATTTTCTTTGAGGGCAATGGGGATGTCTATCGTCTGGACTCTGATTTCGTTGGTTTATTTGTTATACCTACATGGAGCCTGGTAAATATACACATATATATTGCAATAATAAACATATTTTATGCTTTGAGCTGCTGTACTTATCATGATAAAAATGCACTTCTTTGTCCTGTCTTGCAGCGTCATATTTATCATCGCTATTGCTTCCGTCAATTTTGTCCTTGTGAAGGTCCGTTTTGTTCATGCTCTTGATGTTTCTTTTATAATTACAACTATATTCTCGTATGAAATCTATTCACAGATATGCCAAAAAGAATTGATTGCCTTATTGGCGTTTGTTGAATTCTTAAAATTGTTAAAATGAACAGGTTTCTATTAATCTTGGGCCTTTTTAACCATTGAACTGTAGGATTTCGTGATAGTAATGAAGATTTCTCTTATATTTGTTAATGATGATACTTTGACTTGATATTCAGGCAAGCGCTTCTACTTCGGTTTCCAAAGTACCAAAATATTAAAAATGATTTGCCAAGTTTTCAGTGTTTTAGGAGAAATTGTTGTTGGATGAGTATTTATGCTATAGTCATCACTAAACTTCATGGCCATATTCTGTTCAATTTTTTGAGTCTTATCATTTTGTGAACTTCAAGTTGAAGCTCTTAGTAAACCCTGGATGTTAATTAAAATAGAGCTTCTAATATTTTCGTGTTCACCAGATATTTACTTATGCAGATATTTGGAAGGACAAAATACTTCTCATTTGTGCTCTGGATCTTGAACCTATCATTTCTTTTATGTAACCGTATTTATGAGGGATATCGATTCTCCAGTTTCGGGTAAGGTTTGTTTTGGTTGATATATCTCTGATCTTATTATATTTGTCTTTCGGCTTTCAAATGCTTATACTCATAATTGCAGTCTGTTTATCTTGTTGTAGAGAATGCTGGGCTTATTTAGATAACTTTCGTGGCACCTTCAGATGGCACATCTGCTTTAATTTTGGTATTACCAGTCTTTGGTTTTGAGGATTTCAGTATCATGTTCATGTGAATCATATATGCATGCATTGACAAGGAGACTTGTATTTTCATGCATTTTCTTTGGTATTCTTATAGCCCCTTACTTTTGCAATGACAAGGAGACTTGTATTTACACTTAAACTTTTCTTGCAGTTGTTTTGCGTATGATAAGCTTCGGTTATGATTACCATTGGACTGACCAAAATAATCGTTTTGATCAAAAGGTATGGTTTTTAGTGTCACTACAAATTCTCTCGTGCGATGCACGGCTGGTATATTGACAATTATTTTGTGTGAATTGTGTAATGTGAAATATATCTAAAAGATATAAATTTAAATTCAATAAAATTTTTTTAAAAACACAATAAATTCATATTTTATATTTTGTTCTTATGCATGCAATAAGGATGTCAAATAAAGATTGTAAAAAAATCATTTGATATGTTATATCGTGAAAATAGACGAAACGTAAAAAGTTTTGCAATTTATAATCTAGGTGGAAAAAAAGTTGAAGTTTCTTTTCGGAATGTACTCTTCGTGGGAAAATAACGCCTTTCTATTTTTAGGAGACTATTTTGTTATTATAGATATAAATATGGATACTTTTTTTTTGAAATACCAGCCTAAAGAGAGGTCTTCTCAAGTATCGATTGATTGTCTTTTGAATCCCACCCTTTCCCTCTCTTCTAATTGTTGCTCAGAGATACAGGACTAAGATTTTTATATTTGCATTCAGTTATTTATTTAGGTTCACCTAAATCACATATAATTCTCATGTGGGAAATGCTTCGTAGACAATTCTTGAACCAAAAGAACTCATCACTGATATTTGAATGGACCTTCTACTTTAATTTTACTTTGTTATAGTATTTCAATACTTTATAGTATAGTAGATTATATGTTGAAACCTGAAAATGCACAAGCAGATGCTGTGAATCATGAAGATACTTGATTGTTGATGGGCAACACGCATACAGTATGTTTGGCATCCGTATGGTTTAAATGCACAAAATTGTTTTGGAGAAGATATTGCCATATTTGATACTTAAAGAAATAAAATAATCGGCAAGATAAACAAATGGCTAAAAATATAACTAAAATGGTTATTCAATGTCATTTTTCATCTTGTTGATGGGTTCTAAGTGCTTAACATTTGAGAAAGGTGGGAACTTCTTTATATATTTTTATCTGTATCTTTTTGTTCTCTTGTTTATGATAGAGGCATCTTCAGCGCTGTGACCATTGTTCAACAGGCAAGTCATGCTACCTGCTCTTACAGGTCAGCTCTTGTTTTGACCACAGTTACGCTAATACAATGGGTTGCAACATTTAGGCAATGTTTGTTTTGGTTTTATAATTGTTTTTGAAAACCGGGTTTCGAAATCTAGGAGATTTTGAAATCCTAGTAAAAAGTAAGGTGTGTGTTTGTTTTGGGATTTTAAGTAGGTTAGAATTTAACTTTATGTCAAATCAATGTGTAAGAGTGAATGATGTTGTAATTTTATACTGTTGTTGGGTGAGATTGTAATGATTGAATGATGTGAGTTATGATTTTAAATATATTAAAATGTAATGAGTGTGATTGTAATGATTGAATGATGTTAGTTATGATTTAAATATATATTAAAGTGTAATGAGAGATAGTAGGGTTATAGGTGTTGTATTGGTGGTTTTTTAGAACTGGGTTTCATAATTCCGAAGTAGAACTATATTTAAATGTGCAAATCCTAAAACTGGTTTTTAAAACCCAAAACAAACATTGCCTTAGGCAACTCAAATATCTCCCTAAGCTGACCTTTAATTCCTTTTTATCAACTCTGTTTGATACTTCCCAGGAGAGAAGGGTCACAAGTGACAAATTCTCATTTCCAATATACTTGTGCTATTTGGTGTATGCACCTCTCTACATTGCTGGACCTATCATTAGCTTCAATGCATTTGCTTCGCAGGTTTGTTATGCTTTTCACTAAATTTCGTGAACTTGAGGTTTTTTAACGTTATCTGAACAGAGTTCTTTAGTAAAAATAAAACTAAATGTGATATTTATAGTGTTTATAATTTCTAAATGCTAGCAACAACATAGTGGAGGCAGCCAATGAAGGAATATAGATTGATCAGAATCTGATTCAAATCCAATATAGTACCTATGAGTACATAATAAATGTATTGAATCAATTCTTTTTAATGAATCAATCCGGCCGTAGCTTCGGATAAGGAATTCAAAGGGATCAATTAGGAATGGATACTCTAGATCATAGAACTATAATGAAATATAGGATCAACCAACATTTATCGAATTTGAAAGAGTCTGACGAAATGGGTCGATCCTTTTATCTTGATTTCTAGAACTGAGTTATGTGCCAATAGGACTTTTCATGTGTCTGTCAATTATGTTTTGAACTTGTTGATGTGGGGATTCACATTACATACTACTTCAGTGCTTTGGCTGAAAAGGTTTCTCTATCCCGAATGAAATTGAATACATCTGTCAAATGTCAAATCCTTTTAAATGTATGTACCATTTACAAAAGTAATTGCTTTTACTCTCTCTTGGTGATTATCTTATACTCCCTCTGTCCAAACTTTGTATGTAAGTATTCCCTTTTGGTCAGTTCAAACTTAATATGTATGTGTTACGTATAAAAGAGGAAAGAAAAGGCCAGTTAGTTAGGGCTGGTTAATACTTAGCAGTTTAGTTAGCAGTTAGTTGGTTTAGTAGCAGTTATGTTCTGTTATGTTCCTTACTTTACTGAGGGAACAATATATAAATAGGTTGGCCTTGTGTTTAGAAGAGGAGGTTGAATAATATTGAATTTATTCGGCTTGGGCGGAGAAATCCGATTATCGTTTCTGCATCTTCTTGGTTATTCTCTCTTGTTACAGTATGTCTCAATATAGAAATAATATTTTATCATGACCCTCCAAACCATCATTATTTACTAAAATTGTCATTCACTTTATTCATACACAATCACTTTATTTATAAGTGGACCCCGCAATTTCCCATATACCCTCTAACTCATCTACTTCATACATAAACAATCATTATTCCTTAAAACCCGTGTAAATGAATCATTCATACAAAGTTTGGACAGACTATGGATGCTTCTCCTGAAAAACCATTGTAATTGCTTCTTTAAAAGGACTTGTAAATATGACTTATCATGTTTTGTGGCAGTTGGATACTCCGCAGAACATCTACTCATCTCGAGAAGTAGCTTGGTATGGATTCCGTTGGATATTTTGTCTTTCCCTAATGGAATTGATGACACATTTCTTTTACTATAATGCGTTTGCCATTAGGTGAGTGGCTTATAAATTCATGGCTATAAACGACATTCAGTTTTTCATCTTCATATTTTGACTTTAAATTACTGTTTGTAGTGGTTTGTGGAAACAGATGTCTCCCATGGATATCTTTATCATCGGATATGGTGTAAGTTAAATCTTTTATTCTTACTCATTGATTTGACATAAAGTTAAATCTCACCCTACTTAAAATCCCAAAACAAACACACCTTACTATTTATCAGGATTTCAAAATCCCCTAGATTTCAAAAACCGGTTTTCAAGAAACACTATAAGCCCAAAACAAACATTGCCTTTGGGTATGAAGTGTGAATTGTTCATTGAAGAGCAATTCTCTTTCCTGATCATGTGTGATGTGTCTGATTGTTTGCTTATCACCTAATTTGATTTGAATAAAAAGCCTATCATAAATTTCTCTTTCAACAAACTTTAGCAAAATCTATTAGAAGTGGACTTCAGAGCCAAAGAGAACAAGATCGGAAACAGATCTGGTCTTCTTATGAAACAAGTACTAATTGTTGGTATGCATCTAAGTTGATTGTCACTTTACGATTTACAAGAACCCACATCATAGTTTTTAGCAGATAATAGTACATTTCCTTCAATCACTTCATTTGAACTTGATAATGTCAGAACCACTCCAAAAGAAAGTTTAGTTTAGTATTTCCCTGTACATCTTAGATTAGCAATTCAGTGCATGTCAGAGTATAACATCTGTAACTTGGTGATATTTGATAAAACAGGTTCTAAACTTCATGTGGCTAAAATTTCTGCTGATCTGGCGCTACTTCCGGTTTTGGTCACTGGTTGGTTTTCTCAATATCACTTAATTTCATATCCATGCTTTGATACATCTGGCATAAGAGAGTTGCATTTACTACTATCATATATTTGTAGATTAATGGCATTGTTACTCCGGAAAATATGCCAAAGTGTGTAAACAATTGCCACAACTTGGAAAGTTTTTGGAAAAATTGGCATGCTTCGTTCAACAAATGGCTTGTTAGGTATAAGTATTTATCTTTTTCTCCACATCTTTCATTTCTGTTAGACTTAATTGCTGCTAAAATCACTACCTTTTTGTAAATTGCAATCTAATCTAAACTAATGAGTTTTGATAAATAAAACCTCAATTAAACAAAAAAAATGCAATTCAAACTTTCGGACAGATCGACTCTTGCCCATTTCTGACATGCCATCCTACTTGGCAACAATTAAATCCTAAACAACGTTGTTAACCCTCATTACTACCCAAATGATGTCGTTCAGCCTGGAAAGGGACAAGAGTCAATCTGCCCGAAAGTTCATATTGCAATCTTTTTTTTTTTTTTTTTTTAATTGAGGGTTTATTTGCCAAACTCATAACTTTAGATTAGAGTGCAATTTACGAAAAGATGGTGATTTTAGTAACAATTAAGCCTTTCTCTTATTTTAGCAATTTATTATTCTGTCAGCTGACAATGATGACTACAATTTTCTATCTAATAGGTATATCTATATACCACTTGGGGGTTCCCAGAAAAAGCTGCTGAATGTTTGGGTTGTCTTCACTTTTGTTGCTCTGTGGCATGATTTAGAGTGGTAAATTGCTTCTCAGAGTTTTTATAGCAAAAGATGTTATCCTTCATTTATCAAGGCCTAGCATGCTAGTACGACAGCTTGTTTCTTTTATTCAGGAAGCTTCTTTCATGGGCATGGTTGACATGTATATTTTTCATACCGGAAATGCTCGTAAAATCAGCAGCAAATGCATTTCAGGTATGTTCATCTTTCAGTCTCCTATTCTTTCCTCATTTCTATTTTGTGATAACCTTTGATATCAGAGGAGGAGAGGAGAGATATTGTGTATTGATAGAAAATAGTTTCATATTTATACGAATATTCGATCATTAACCTAGGAAAGAAACCTACCAAATCTAGGAAGCATTGGCGGATCCAGGATTTAGAATTTTGGGGTACGGAAGATATTAAGTTTGGAAATGGGGGTACATTTTTAGTTATCGAGATTTTTTTGAGACATTATTATTATTTTTTATTTTATTTTTACCTAAGAAAAAAATATAAAAATTTCAATTTAGGGTACAACTGTAGCCCCAAAAATAGTGATTGTGGATATAATTTCTTATTAGTTAAAGATTTGATTGTTTGTAAAAGTTGTAAAATGCAGGGATTGAGTGTTTGTTAAAAGATTTGAATAAAGTAAAATAAATTATTAGTGAGAAGCAGAATTATCTAGAAGGCATATATCTCTCCGCGTTTAGATTCTGGATTCTATGTGGTTAATTTAACCAGAAGCGTTTTATTTGAAAACACTCAAAGCTACTTTTTTTTTAAGTGATTATAATTTCTTAGGGGTTCCCCAATAAGAGCTCTTTTTATTCCGTTCCGGGGTGGAACTCTAAAATTCCACGCCTGATGCTCATCACGTTCTTTTTACCACATTTGTTTCAGGTTGAGGGCACTTTCAAGGAATTTATTTTTCGTGAACTCAGTGCTGTTGCTGGTGCAATAACTATAACTTGTCTGATGGTTTGTCTTTTGCTTAGTCATCATTAAGCTAAAATTTATATCAAGTTATAGATTTTTTTATGCCGTGTCAATTATCCATCTATATATCAACACTGTGCCACAACTTTTCTAGTATTAGGCTAACGGTAATAGAGAATTTCCTTCAGAAAACACTTTTCTAATAGTTTTGTCATTGCAACATAGTTGGAAAAGCATGAACTTTTACACACCTTGACCTGAACAGAATTTAACAATTCAAGCAAAACCTTTTTTGGGGTTATGAATCTAAAGAGGGTAGTTTAGAAATTTGAAGCTATGCTACTGCAGGTGGCTAACCTTGTTGGGTTTGTGATCGGTCCATCAGGCATTAATTGGTTGGTTTCCGGGTTCCTCCAGGATGGAGGTTTGTCTTCTCTACTTTAATTATTTGGAATATATTTTTGAAATTGGTCATATAAGTTTACCATATTCGACCTTTTCATCCAGCGACTGGCTACTGATGATTACCTGACGAAAAATTTGAATATGGTAAACTTACGGGATCAATTTAAAAAATTAGAAACAGCCTGGACCAAAAAAAAATGGGTAAAGTTACTGACCTAAAAAATATATAGATCGTAATTTATTTGCTGCAGAGGACATTATACTTTATATGATTTCGCAGGTCTTCCTACAATTGGCGGCTTGTTAATTACATTCTATGTTGGAACCAAGGTATATAAATTAAAACCGGAGTTGATCTGATGAATCTTTATTTACTTAATGCAATCTGGTGATTTTATTTTTAATGCCATACGTGCAGCTCATGTTTCACATTTCTGATGCTAAGCAAAGGAAGGACAAGACTAGATGATATGAAGGTCAGTTCTTTTATCTATTTCCTTTTCCAAAATAAACGATTCATGAATGTGAAGTCTAGTCACACAATATCTCTTGTAATTTAGAAAGGGAAATGGCCAAAATTTCCTTCAGAAATGTTCTTTATGCTACAAACCACAGTTCACGGTTTCTTTATGTCAAATCAATGTGTCTTTTTGTTCAATTTTTAAAAGATAAACAACTTATTTGCATTAAAAACATACTTTTAAGGGTTTATTTGAATCTGGAAAAATACTTGAAGGGTTTAGATGCACAAAAAAGTTTGCAAGGGCTTTGCTTGAACCAGAAGTAATACTTTAGGGCTCTGGATGTACCTGTTCCCTTTTCTTTTTGAGTTACCCTACATTTATAATCAGTATTAGCAATACATGATTGATCTATCAAACCTTAAAAACCAGCAAATCGGTAGCCCGCAGCCCCATTCATAATAAGTACTGCCTTCAAAGATTTTAGGTGGTAAATGCCTCATGTTGTTTCAGGCAGCCCCATTCATAATAAGTACTGCCTTCAAAGATTTTAGGTGGTAAATGCCTCATGTTGTTTCAGGATATCTTGTGGCTTCCGTCATGTTTACCGAAGAGTTGCCTTTTCAGGTACTGTTACTTACAATAGGACATTGGAGGTTAACATGGTCTGAATACAAATTGTCTACCTGAAGATCAATTAAGATTAAGTAGTGTAGCTTGGTCCCCGGGATTAGTCGGTCCTTGGACTGGATTACCCGAGACTTCAAAAAAAGATTAAGTAGTGTAGCTTTGGAAATTTATCTGTGAAAAAGATGGTGATATGTAGAGTATTTTTTTTATGCCAAAGGTTCTAGATGTCGTGCCACATCAGCGAGCTCTCTCTTTGTGGTAAAGGGAGTATGGTGATACATTGTTGTTTGGAAATGGTATTCTTGGGCAGATTTTGAATCTTTTACAGATGAGTTGTATTGTTTCTATATCTTTTACAGATGATACATTGTTGTTTGGAAATGGTATTCTTGGGCAGATTTTGAATCTTTTACAGATGAGTATGGTGATACCCTTTTTGGGAATGAGATGCAAGGTTTTTCCCCTCTTTAGCATGTCAAATTTTAGATCACAAGTTTCCTCAACGTTTGGTTTGATGGTCAATTTCGTCCTACTTTGGTAATCTATATATCTCCGTTTAAATAGTAGTAGGTCTTGCATGAGATGGTCTCACGATGAGAGAAATATCGATAACTGTATGATGTTTTAGGATTATTTTCCAGCAATGATTGAGAAATTGAGAGTCGAGGGATTTATGAATGAGTTGTATAAAAGGTTTGGGGCGTCGAGGGATTTAAGAATTTACCTAAATAGTATCCTTTCATGTGAATTTTTCTCCTTCATATAATTAGTTGTTGAAATAAGTGTATCAACATTCAAATCACATAACGTTTGACCAAATCATTATAAAATTTGTCCTCATCAGTTTTCAGTGCACTGATTACATCGTGCATTTGGGCACAAGGTAAAACTAGCTTTAAATGAAATGCGATATAATTTTAATTGAAACGTGTTAGCAATAGAAAATTATATATTAATTTTGTATATAATTTAAAATTTTATTTTTTAATTCAGTTTGTTAATTTAAAATTTTATTATAAAGTATTATTATTTGGCTTTAAAAGGTATTTTTTTTGTATTTAAGTTGGGTTTTGCAGTGTAATCAAATTGTACAAAGTGACTATGTAGTCAGCGCGTCGAATCGTACCATGTGGCGTCGTATATGTCGTATAAATCCGGTACTTGTCATACAAGATTAAATTAATTAAATCATTTTTAAATTGTATTTTATTATTTATTATATTACCCTTCTTTTATTAAAATTATTTCTAAAATATATGTATATATATTAAACAAAATTATTATTCTACCCTTTTTTATATAAGCAAAATTACTATTCTACCCTTTTTTATACAAATATTATTATTAGGGGTGTGCATGGTTCGGTTTGGTTAATCAAACTGCGCGTAAATTGTAAACCAAATTATAAACCGTTCTTTTTTTTAAAACCGTAAACCAAACCGTATTTATAAAAATCGTTCGATTGCACGGTCGATACTCAGTAAACCGTGTACTCCAAACAATGTGTTGTAAGTGCTTACTTTCACGGTCCAACAACCGTGCACGGTTGATACTTAGTCACCCGTGTAAATTGAAACATGTACTGGAAGTACTCACTTGCACGGTCCAACAGCCGCGCACGGTTGCACAGTCGATATTCAGTAAACCGTGCAATCCAAAAAATGTGTTGTAAGTGTTCACTTTCACGGTTCAACAGTCGTGCTTGATTGCACAGTCGATATTTAGTAAATCGTGCAAATAAAAAAAAAATCTCTTTTCTTGTTCACGTGCTCGAGCCACAAATAGGGCAGCGGCTTGGCGGCGTCAGTGGAGTGCATGTTCGCAGGGGGAAAGAAAATCAACGTATTCGTGTTCTAGGTTTAAGTTCATATGACTTTTTTTTGTTTTAATTTAATTTGTTTTTTTGTTGTTAATTTTAATAATAATATAAGGGTAAATAGGTAGTTTTAACATTATATATTTTAATTAAATTAATAAATATAATTTTTTTTTATTAAATTAAGAATAAAAATGTAAATTTTAATAAATACGACACCATACAACATTATACGACACATACGATGAATATTTTCAACACAAAGTATAAAAGGTAACAGGTCATTAGATTTAAGCCTTTAAATTTAATTTTTAATGGTTTAGATTTAATTGACTACGGTAGTCATATGACACCGTACGACACTCTATCTATATGTAGGACAATAGGAGGTCCCATTTAAGTTATATACATATTTTATATGTACTTTTTTTTTAAAATTAATTTATAATATTAGAATTCATTTAGATGATTATATTCTCAATATAGTTAAATGTAACAGTATTTTCAAAACTAACGGATTTCATCCAATGTTTACAGTTGGAACCAAAAATGCTTAAAAGGGGACAATTTTTTTAAAATAGAGGTATCAAAATAAAAATGAAAAATTCTTGTTTGATGACTCTTGCAATTAACCCTCAACGTTTAGGAACAATTTTTAAATATAGATATCGAAAGTAAAATGATTTTTTTTTTGGTTGGATGACTCTTCCAATTAACCCTCAAACCCTCAAACGTGGAATGAATACTATAATTATAATAGCCTAATGATCGAATTCAGTGATTTTTATGACATTAATATTTTAATGGTACGAGCACTTACCTAAATCAATGTGGTAGGTCAGGGTCACTCAATAATAAAAATATTGTGAAATATCTCGGACATATAGTAAATTTAGATATTGCAACATGAATACTGATGTCTAATATTTTTTTTTTTCGAATATTACAAATATATCCTAAAATATAGATGTTGATATCGACATCGTTCAATTGTAGTGTAAAACTGGACAAAAATCGTAAAATATCGTAGATATATCACATAATATTGCAAAATCTGAAAAAATTACAAATCTATTTAAATTTCATTTTTATTTTAAATAGTGCAAGAAAATGTATTCTCAATTCACCTAATATATTCCCTTTCAAAAAAAAAAAAAAAATTCACCTAATATATTTAGTAATTTTTTTAAACATATAAATGACATGTGTATAAGTATATATATCCTAAATTACTCTAATGTGATGAGTTAGCATCAATGTTGTTTGGACAAACATGTCATTTCACCTACTATATTTAAATTACATAGGTCACCATTTTAGTTTTAATTGTATTTTATAATGTATTATGTTGTTAATTAGTCTTCATCACCCAATATTTATATAATTTATTATCTATATGTTTGTTTCAAACATATAATTTTATTGTGCTTTTGAATGAAATACATGTATAATAGCATGTTATAATATTTTTTATAATTTCATATATTAAATTTTTAAATTTTTAATAATATTTTTATTATATTTTCATTTTTTTTGCGATATTAAAATACTATATTCATAAAATTAAGATTACAATATTTATTGAAATAACAATATATATGGTGAGTATAAAAAAGTCAATGTCATATGATGTAGAGAATAAAAAAAGTCAATGTCTCATTAATAATTAAATGTATGTTGGCTTCTTCAAAAAATAATCTTTTAAATTACGTGCGAGGTTGGACGAATTGACATAACTGAGTCACAAGTGTATTTTGGATTTATAAATAAAAGTAACATGTTAAAAACAACTCATATACTTGTATATTTCAAGAGGTCCACATCAAATTTCATTTTTATATCGAACTATTTCCGTTTCACAATTATTTTTATATTTGTTGAGTGTTAAACAATTGTCCCACATCAAATTAATATTGAAGGATCTTTAGATATAAATGGGGGATTAGTATCTCCATTAAAATGATACATTTGGGGGAAAACTCAAAAGCCAAATCGTGAGGGTTTCACCAACCCAAAACACACAATATCATATCAAGTGGAATACTATGGAGGGTCCAAGTCCTGCCCAATTCTACTATTTTTTTTACACAAATGTCATTAATTTTTCTTCACACATACTGACATACATACACAAAAGTTAACTTATTTTTTTACTTTATCAATAAAGTTTTACAAAATTATCCCTCAAAATTTCACTTATTATTACACTTTTTTTAATATGCATATTCATATATATATATATATGGAAGTAATCATGGGACGGAGGGAATAATGATATAATTGTATATATTACACGTTGAATGGAAGCAAAAGAAGTGAATAGATCAAAGGCTACATGCCCAGCACCTTCGTCATTAATTGCATACATGTGGACAAGTTGTACCAAATTCAAACCTTAACAATTACAAAAGAAAAAAAAATTATTAATTCTACACTATATATATTTAATTAACATTAGAAAATATTGCATGTTGTGATCTATATATAGAGGACATTTTTCTGATTTAATTGCATTCGATCAATAGCAAGCAATGGAAGAAAGTAAACTTGTTGAATACTTTGAGGGCAAAACCATTTTTATCACCGGAGCAACGGGCTTTCTAGCAAAGAGTTCTCTCTTCTCCCATTACAATTATAGCCATATCTAATATTGTTGCATGTTTACTATATCTAACACTATATTTCTCTTTTTCTTTGATTTGTTATATATAATACAAAACGTACAGTTTTCGTAGAGAAGATACTTCGAATTCAACCCAATGTCAAGAAATTATATCTTTTAATTCGGAAGCCGGTCCACAAATCTATTGAACAACGTTTGCAAGAAGAGGTAAGAAAACTAAATTTGTCTAGTTTAATTCTATAGTTTTTCCTCCATCTATGAGGTAATAAATTTATTTAATATAAGAAACTCAAATTTTATTAATTCTGTATTGGTTAGGTTGTTGACACTGAACTTTTTCGAGTTTTAAGAGAAAGGTGGGGAGAAGACTTCAATTCAATTATATCCTCAAAAGTTATTGCGATTTCAGGTGATACCACTTATGAAAATTTAGGAATAGTTGATTCTAAATTAAGAGAGAACATGTGGCAAGAAATTGATATTATTGTCAACTCAGCTGCCACTACCAAATTTTTTGAAAGGTATGTATTACGGAGTATTAATTAATGTATTAATCAAATTTCAATAATTTAATTTGTCGTAATATATATAATATGTCATTGGTCAAAACCATTCTATAATTCATTACACCTGAATTGCAGCACAGATCCGGATCTACTTCACTTTAGTTAGCGGATCGATGCTTACTTTCAATTTTATTTCGAGATTTAAAAATCAATTTTAAAAAATTACCCAAAATCACTCGTATTAAATCTACTCATTAATTTGACATAAATTTAAATCTTTACTCCTACAAAACCTAAAAGAAACATACACACTGCTAAATTATATATTTGAAGGTGTAACTATATAGTATCTTTTTGGTACGTACGTACCTACAGATATGATGTTGCATTTGGAATCAATACTTTGGGAGCCATGCATGTCCGAGACTTTGCCATAAAATGTTTGAAACTACAAATGTTTTTTCATGTGTCCACAGGTTAGTCAGCTAGATATTATGTGAACCTTGTTTACTAGCTCGATTCTCCTGATTTATTCTAAACTTATAACTTCATCTTATTATTTTTTCTCTAATTTTTTCACTTTAATTAATGTCAAAACTACTAACAAAATATTAATATATTTAATTGTATATATATAGCTTTTGTGCACGGCACGAAGGCAGGGCTCATAGAAGAGAAACCACTTCTAATGGGTGAGACCCTACCCGGAGCTAAAATTACATTTTTGGACATTGACATTGAAAAGGCGATAATTGAGGAAAAATTAGAAGCACTTCAAATTCACAAGGCAACGGAAAAAGAAATTGCTGGAGCTATGAAGGATTTGGGCATTGAAAGGTTCATCTATATATATATATCGAATATTTTGGATTGAATTATTACTCATTTATGTACGTGAATATATTTTTGTGATCATAATTAGAGCAAGGTTGCATGGATGGCCAAACACATATGTATTTACAAAAGCAATGGGGGAGATGGTGTTGAACAGCTTCAAGGAAAAGGCTAATGTAATTATGTTTCGTCCCACAATTATCACTAGCACTTTTAGAGATCCAATCCCGGGTTGGATTGAAGGTGTAAGGTATCACGCTCTCTACATTTATATGTGTGTTATAGTCGATTTTTAATATTATAATTAAATTGTACTAGTATTTTCTCTACATTTTAGTATTTTTCTATACTATATTTAATTAAATTTTAGCTTGAATCCATCAATTAATCGATTTTTTTCACTATCGATGATGCAAGAACCCTGGATGTCGTCTTTGTTGCCTATGGAAAAGGAAAACTGAAATCTTTCGTCGGTGATCCGAAGTCTATAATGGACATGGTAAGATACATCTTCCTTAAGTTGCACTACAAAATTGTCAATTTCATTTTCTAATTTTTCTGCAAATTATATGTCAATTTTTTTAAAAGAAAATGTGAATGAAAATATATAACAATATCTTGATAATTAATTGTTGAGTGCAGATACCAGGTGATATGGTGGTAAATTGTATGATTGCAGCAATTGCATCACATTCAAATGATGAAAAGAAATTGAAAGTATATCATTTTGGTTCATCAAGACAAAATCCTACAACAGTTGGAGAAGCCAAAGATTTAATGCACCATTATTTAATTAAGAATCCACTACT
The DNA here is from genome assembly GCA_963675135.1 of Galeopsis tetrahit. Lineage (NCBI taxonomy): Eukaryota > Viridiplantae > Streptophyta > Magnoliopsida > Lamiales > Lamiaceae > Galeopsis > Galeopsis tetrahit. The sequence continues at coordinate 63,501,507 of OY776130.1, read as the reverse complement.
TGATACAAGTGGGAATCCTGTCAAAGTTGGAAAACCTTTAACCTTGAGGACCTTGGCCAAGTTTCAGAGTTATATTTCAATCCGCTACATGCCATTTCTCAAGGTCAGATCATATTTTTATTTTTTAAATAGATATATATATATAGTATTCTATGGATAATGAAATCTGATAATATAAAAAATATATTTTATACGATTTTAATATGAAAACAGATGAAAGATAGTGATCTTTTTTTAATGGAGCATAACACCTACCCAAAGTATTTGTACCATACTAGAGTGTATATATTTTTCTTTTTTTGCAGATGTTGGGTCCATAACATTTTTTAGGTGGAGTATTGTTTTTTCCTACAACCTCGCTATATATGTTTTTTTTAGTTAATATGACAAATTATGTATATATCATAATTAATTCGTTTGACTTTTTTTTTTTTACGGGAATAATTATTTCGTTTGACTTTAATTTGAAACTTATTATTATTGCAAATTGGCCAAAGAATAGCTCAATATATTATGAGTTGGTATCACGTAGACGTGAGTTAATATTTAGTTAAATTACACTTTTCAATAATATTTCATTTATATTAATGTACATTTTTTAATAATATTATATTGCATTTTTTATTATATGGTGTTGCACTTTTTAGTTGTATTGTCTGACACTTTTCATTAAAAATTGTATTGCACTTTTCAATTATAGTAACTTACATTTTTCATTAAAAAAATGTGTTGCACTTTTTATTTATAATGACTTACACTTCTAAACATACACTTTTCACAAAAAAAAAAAAAAAAGTTTGACCAGATCAACTCTAGTACTTGTGTGTACTCGAGTCTATTTGAGACCACACCATATTATGTAGGGCTAATATTTTGTCTTATCTTGTTCCTTAATTATCATTTGAAGCAGCTAGGGATATTGGTAATGGTTGATGTAATAATGAACTAATCTTGCCATCATTGATTTTTTTTATTTTTTTCCTTTTAATTTCAGATATTTGAATTGATAAACAAGTTATCCTTGAACCATTTTGAAAGCAAGTGTGCCAATTCAAGATACAAAATCAAGAAAGTCTTGGGTCTAGCAGAGGTTTACAAGCCTTATGTATTTTCCGAAGCAATGTATGTATTTTTACACCTTCTAAACGTTTGTTTTGATGCATGTATTTTCATGCCTTTTATAATGCGGATGCATAATTCGCTTCCCAACTATTTTTTGTAGTTTCGACGACGCTAATAGTGCGAATTTGTGGGAAAAAGTACGAGGAAGCAACACGGACGCAAATATGTTTAATTTTGATCCAAAGTGCATTACGTGGAATGAGTATTTCATGAACACTCATTATCATGGACTTATCAAACATGTTCTGAGGTAAATTGTGTGGATGCCTCCAAGAGTACGCATTGTACTATTTATTTATATATTTGGATAATTGAATAAGTAACATTTGAATTGTAAATAAAAATAAAGGAAATAATGAGATCAATTGTAACAATTGGTGAAAACAAAGAGAGGTACAAGTTGGGGCCTCTGTGTTGCAAAAGTAGTAGTTCGGCCTCTTTCTTGTACGAATACCAAAATATATATCACATTTGTATCATATATTTCGTTTTTCTTTTTTCGTTATTCTTTACTCATAAATACTTTATAAAACAATGCTTTTTTTTTTTCATGTTTTTTTTTTCCATTATATATTATTCATTTTAATTAAACTGGTATTCAGATTCTGCAATTAAATCATGCATTTAAATTGAAATTGTATTAAAATTCAATGATTTAATTTATTTTGCTTTGAAATTGTATTAAAATTCAATCTGTAATAGATGATTTAAAATTCAATGATTTAATTTATTTATAGATGCATTTAAATTGAAATTGTATTAAAATTCAATGAGTTTGTGAACAATATTGTTTTCATTAACTTGATTTCATTCAAAAAAATATTAGTTGTTTCTATTAAACATTACTATTTGCATCCATGTTACACAGTGGTGTTAATTTTTAAAAAGAATTTCAACATTCATCAATTTAAGCTTAGTTACCAGTGTGATTTGAAATTTCAATGTGAAACTCATACCCACTATTCGCGAAACTGACATAAGGTATATATCCTTAGGCCCTGTTTGGTTTGGAATGGGATCATCTCAATTATGATGGATCATCCCCATCTCATCCATCTACATCAAACTACTCATTTAAATACTCATATCTCACTACAAAAAAGATGCGTTTTACCGATAAAAATAACGATGAAAATTTAATCTGAAACAGTGCTTTCAAACGAAAAAATTTGATCGACAAAAACCTCGACGATAATTTTTACCGATGAAATTTTATTTTTTATTTTTTTTAATTACCGACGAATTTTTTTTTTTTAATTACCAACAAAAATTTTAAATTAGAAAAAAAGGGGCAATTTGGACACGGGCCCAAGCCAACGGGCTGGCCACGACCCGGCCCAAACCTAACCCGCATCCAAGCCCGAGAGTGTCTATACGACTATACATAATTGACCAAATTTTCGGCCTTCATGGGACTCAAACCCGGGGTGTGGGCGTCTACCACTCAAACAAGTCTGTTTTTTTGTTTATAAATGTAATATTAATTGTATATATACTTATTTTTAACCCATTTTTAATTTAAAATTCACAAAATTAATTTATTTCCGTTATATTAATATAAATTTTGTAATTTATAACTATTGTAAATTTAATTTTTTTAATTTATATATTGTAAATCTAATTTATTAATTTTTTGTGCTTTAATTAAAATTTTAAAATGTTCATATCATGTATACATTTTTTACTTTTTAAAAAAATAAATTCATTTAATAATTGATATTCTTTCATTTATATTAATCACTAAATTTGTGACTTGTAATTATTGTAAAATTAACCTTTTAATTTATAAATTGTAAACATGTTCCTAATTTATATTAATCAACAATATTTTTTAATTTAATCCACATGTTTCTAATTTAATCAACAAATTTTCTATTTTAATTAATTATAATTTCCTAACTAACAAATTTCCTAATTTAATTTTTGCACAATTTTTTTTTTAAATTTTATGATTACCGACAGAATAATTTAATTTTTGCACAAACTTTTTTTTTTTAATTTTTTTTTTAAATTTTTAATTTTTTGGTTAGAGACGAAAATTTCCGTCGGTAATCACAAAAAATTTCATCGGTACTCACAAATTTGTATATTTTTTTTTAATTTTGTAGTTAGAGACTGAAATTTTCGTTGGTAATCACAAAAAATTATGTCGGTAATCACGCATATTTGTTATTTTTTTTATTTTGTGATTATCGACGGAAAACAAATTTCGCCAGTAATTATCGATAGAAAACAAATTTTGCCAGTAATTATCGACGGAAAATAAATTTCGTTAGTAATTACCGTCGGAAAACAAATTCCGTCAGTAAATCGGTTGATTTTGTTAATCCGTCGGTAACATTACAAAACTAATTTATTGAGAAATCGGTAATCCTTAATCGGGAAATATGTCGTTGTCGATGCCAGAAATATATACCACCGAAAGTTTCTTCGTGTTCGTGCCGCCGCCAAGGACCTAGAACAATTTTATGAAATCTGTAATTTCACAAATCTCAGAGTTTGATTCTCTGCGTTAAAGCAATTTTCCCATGGATTGATCTCGGTACAATTAACTCCAATTTTCACTCCGGGTGAATTGATGGAATATATTATCTTACCATGTTTATGGGAACTCTAAGGGTGTGTTTGTTTAGGGATTGGTCCATCCGGATTTGGATGGGTCACCCCCCATCCCATCCCTCTCCATCCAAATACCCATCCACCCCTATAATACACCTATATACCTATTTTTATACCATTACATCATCATATTTTTATATTAATTACTCATTCTCTCTCCTACTTTTTCTTCCATACATTTATTCTCTTTCCTACTTTTCTTCCATACATTTATTCTCTCTCCTACTTTTCTTCCACACATTTATTCTCTTTCCTACTTTTCTTCCTTACACTAATTACTCTACTAACTAACAATAATAAAATAATACAACATCACTATTGATTTGACATAAAGTTCTCCATCCACATCTATTTTTCAATTTCTATCCAAACACAATTTTTATTCAATTACTATTTTGGATTACCCCATCCACATTTTTCAAATCTCCATCCCCATCCCATCCACCACAATCCCTAAACAAACAGCCCCTAAACAAACAGCCCATAATAGAAAACTCTCACAAACAGAAAACTAACGCCATTGTTGATGAAATTTGAAGATTAGACACATGTCATTCATTGGAGGTGTGGAATAGTAGATGAAATACAATATTGGAATAGGAAATTCGAGCCGTAAAAAATTATATTACCATTTTATCAATTAAATTAAAATACAACTCATTAATTAAAATTATAATTATACACCGACTATCGAGTCAACAATGAATCACCACGAAGTCAAATATTATTCTATTTTTTTAACTTTTAAAAAATAAATATAAAAAAACAACGGATATAAAAAAAACAAAAATAAAATTATGAAATAAAAATTTCAGCTTTTTTTTTTTCAAAAAATGACCAAAATTCAGGAAAAAAAATACAAAAAAAAATCGGAAAAAAAAACCAAACTAAAAAAATTCAATTTTTTTTTTTTAATTTGGGTATATATGTATGAATATGACATGCTTAGCTTTAATCTGATTTATAATAACTAAGATTATTTGTTATGTCTTCATTATTTCTACAATGAAATCTGGTTTGTTACAAGTTTTTTAAAGTTGTAGATTATTTTTTAAGACTAGATAATAACATAATCCAATTGAAAAATAAAATTTATATTTAGAAACTTAAATGAGTGGACAATTGGGGAAGAAACCAACATAATATTGCATCAACTTTATTATTTTCTTTGTGGTAATCGCCGTGTTAATGCATTCATATGTTTATTGAGTGTGATCGTATCTATTAATTGAATTGTGTATTCAGTGTGTTAATTCTCACTTTTGTTCTTCTTACTAGTTAGTTAATATTGATGTATTAATTTGCATGGTATGCCTGAAATTATGAATGTGTTAAGTTATTTATTTTTTGTTAAATATAATATTAGTTTAAATACGATATAATATTAGTACGTCTATGGTATAGTACTAGTTAATATGTTGTATAATACTAGAGATTAATGTGAGTATAAAAATATTATTTAATATATGAACTAATACTATACGATATGTGAATTAATAATATATATACTATATTTGAACTAGTACCATAGAGTATGTGAACTAATACTGTACAATATGTGAACTAATACTATACTATATTTGAACTAGTATTATAAAGTATGTGAACTCGAAACTCGAAAACATTAGAACTTGTCATAATATAAACTAATATTATATTGTATATGAACTAATACGTACAATACTGCATATTAACTAATAATATATCATAATACTTATCAACTGTTGTCATAACACTTATAAACTAAAAATTATATTCATAAAAAACTAAAATAAAGTGATTAAAAAATGAAAGTTCGAATGAAAAAAATAATTAAACAATGTAAAACGAAGTAAAATTTGTAAGGAATGAAGATTTTTTTTTGAAAGGATAAGGTGAAAATTATACACCAATTAATTAAATTAAAATTGTATCAATAGAATTGAACACTTGCCGATTGATGAGAGTTTTATTTTTTAAAACAAATTATTATTATACTATTTAATACTTAAAAAAATAATTAATATTATTTTTAAATTTTTTTTATTAGACTTTAAAATTTTAGAATAATTATTTGCGGTATAAAAAGAAAGTATCTAAAAAAAATTATGAAGAAAAATAAATTTAAAAAATAATATTAAAAAGACAAAAATATAAATATTATCAATTGGAGTAAAATAAAGAAAAAAAATTAAAAAAATTAATGGAGTATTATTTTTTAATGAAAAAATTAAAAAAAAATTAATTAAAGTAAAATAAAGGCCCATGAAAAAATCTATGTGCTAAATTGATATGATAAATGAGTCATGTGTTATTTGTAATGGATTAATGAATTTGATATAGTAAATGAGTATTGGATTCAGTTACATACATATAACTGGTACACAAGTGCAACCCTTTTGCAATATTAATTTAAATGGTTGTTAAATCCACCAATTTATCAGTATAATTATATCGAAAGAACAACAGATTCTTGTAATTATTTCAAAAGAAAGGCACCAAATTAAATTAAATAATTATTACAACGTACGTCTTATTCATAACAAAATATATTTATAGTACTGAAAATGAAATCAATGTAAATGAAAAACAATATTAATGTTGCATGCATCAAATTAATTCGAACGATCTCAATCTTTATGCAGTGGTGGAATGCTCTGTTGGTTCTTGAAGAAATTGAGCGGATCCACTTTGGTTTTCACCCAAACAAGGCGATCAAAATTGTTCTTGAAATACCGAAAACCCCAAACCCTAGCTTGTGCAACACTCGTCTTTCCCTCGTCGTTGTTCACTCCAATGTCGATATCTCTGTAATTTATGTATGCAACCCTAGGGTTTTTCGACACGTAAGGAGTCATGTAACTGTAGGCCTTATCGAGCCAATTTACGTACCTATCCGAATTTTGAGCCTCGTCTTATTGCCAATAGACGGTGTAAAACACGTGGTACAAATTTCCAGCTCTATTAGGATAAGGAAGGGCGGATTCGGATATTTCAGCCATTTTCCCACCATACGGAACGAAGGAAAGCGTAGACAGTCTCGCTTCTCGTTCGTAATATAGTCTAGTGAGGCCTTCGAGCCCTCTCACTGAAATGGGCCTCAACACAAAATCGGTTTTTCTTTTCATGTATGATTTGTTCGGTTGAGTCCTATTTAGTAATGCCTCGGGTGTTTCTATAGGGTGGTTGTCGAAAAATAGAGCGGATTGGATCCAACTCATTTCGGTACAATCTTCCCTCACCAACCCTAACTCGGGAAATTTTTGTTGCATCATTGTCAACAATTTGTCGACGCCCCCTCCAAGAAAAACCGCGAAAAAAGTAGCATTGAGTGTAATTTTCCTTCCTTGTTCGCTCGAATTCGTGACCGCATTGATTAAGAGGGTTATGTCTTGGTCCAATCTAGGCGCGACGTATTGCCAACGGTGAATGAGTCGAGTTAGGTTTTGTTCCAGCGTCCGTTGGACGCTGAAAACAGTGACTCGTTGTGGAACATCAACGAGTCGTAGCTTCCACGCAACGATCACGCCAAAACTAGCACCTCCACCGCCTCTAATCGCCCAAAAGAGATCCTCACCCATAGATTTTCTATCGAGAATTTCACCGTCGACGTTGACTATTCTTGCATCGATGACATTGTCTGCAGCCATGCCGTATTTTCTCATCAATGTGCCGTAGCCTCCTCCACTAATGTGCCCGCCAACGCCCACGGTTGCGCACAAACCGGCGGGAAACCCTAGAGTCGGGCTTTTCTCAGCGATCCTGTAATATACGGAGCCTAGGGTTGCACCGGCTTCAACCCATGCAGTTTTGGTCTCAACATCAACTCTCGTTTCACTAAGCTTGATCAAATCAATGATCACAAACGAGACTTTTGATATGGAAGATAGTGCCTCGAAGTCGTGGCCCCCACTTCGAGTTCTAATCTCTATGTCATTTTGCTTAGCGCAATGTATGATAGGCGGGATTTGAGATTCGTGTTCTGGGGTTATAATGACTTGGGGTTTAGGGTTAGAGTCGGAGGTAAATCTTAGATTCCAAATGGGGAAGAGAAGGAGGGAGGAGTACGATGAGTTATTGGGGGTGTAAACAAGGTTGGAAATGGAGGAGTTATCGAATTTTTTGGAGAGACATTCGAGAAAATCCCCGTGAGGATGTGCCGATGAGCACGAAATTATGAGAAGAGTTATGAATAATGTAAGTGAAAATGTGGTTGGATTCTTCATGACTTAGATCGAGAAGTAAGAATATTTGTGTTTGTAGAAGGATGGGTGGGGTGCTATTTATAAGGCTTGTGAGGGTGTAAAACCGTGTTGATAAATTGACATTTGTTCAATCAATTTCCAGAAAGTCTTCCACTTTGAGAGGAAAAATATAGCAACTTCGTGGACAACATTTCTATTCACATAACCTAACAAGTACGTCAAAGGTATATTAACTTCAAAATTTTGAAAACATGATTACTTGGGAAAAAATTATATAATAATTGGCAGCGGACAATATTCAACCACCACTTCGATCTTTAAAAAAAATAAATGTCCCAAAATTTGATACTCCGTGTGACGATTTATATTTGTATTGAAACATTCTGCATATTGTAAATGTACGAATATATAAGAAGTTTTTCGTTTTGAGGGTGTAAAATTTACTGTAGAACGTTTAAAAAAAAGTTTAAAAATTATCCCCTATTATACTAATAGGGAGTTGAGTTTGCTTACGTGTCGTCTTCTGGTTGATTTTGTTTATGTGTAGTCTTTTGGTTAATTTTGCCTAAATTATCAATATCAATTATGTAATACCAATTTCAATGTTACTAATTGATTTTACATAAATAATTCAATATCAATTAAAATCATTCAAATTTGTAATGTTACTAATTTCCTAAATTATGTAATACTGATTTCTTGACAATTAATAATCTTCTTTCCATTGCTAGAATTTATTGAAATTTAATTCACCTATATACTAATAGACATTTTTAAGATTATTTTGTATATTAATTAAATGTTTATATCAAGAAAATTTTCGTCTTCATTCCGTTTTGTTTCTCAATTTTTCTGATTTTTACATTTCGCGTAATACGCGGAGTTGCACTATACATTCAGATTCTGGATATTCAGAATCTAATAAAAAGTAAAAAAATATTTCTAACTGAATATTATAATATTTTATTTAATAAGAATATTATAATAAAATAGCATATTTTAATATTTTTTAATTAATTCAGGATATCCAAAATTTGGATAACCATATTACTGTATACTACACCAAGATGAATTGTCCAATTTTCATACATGAAGTACCATAGTATGCAAAGGCTGGCTCAATTAATATCCCAGTTAATATTTGCCCCATAAGTAAAAATAAAATAAAAATTGTGACACTAATTAATTTCTAGAAGGTCTTCTCTATACTCATACGAGGACAAATATATCAATATTTCGCTGAAAAAATCAGCTCCAATATTCACACAACCTAAGAAGCACGTCAAATTTAAGTTGATTTTTTTTTTTTTATCATTATTATTATTCCCACATTAATTTCTTGTTCCAACATTTCTAGTATATTTTTACTTTGGTCAAGGTGACGAAAGGCTTTGATCAAATGACCAAGCCTTATTGCGTCATTAAATAACTCCAAAATTCTAGAAATGTTTATTTAAGGAAAATTATATAAGTAATAATTGGCAGCAGCACCAAGCTCGGAACAAAAAATAAACGAACTAAAATTATTACTCCCCCGTCTTTTGAGGAAATTTGCACTCTTAAAATTACACATAATCTAAAATGGGTAAAAAAAAAAAAAGTTTAATGAGGAGTAATTTTTTAGGAATGTTTTTATAAACTTTTATAAATAAAGATAAAGGTATATTGTGTGTGAAAACGTAATGACATATTAATTACTCCCTCCATTTTTTAATAAGTGTCACTTTTACTTTTTAACTAATTTTAAAATAAGTGTCATTCTGAGTTTTTTTCTTTAATTTTAACTATTTTACCCTTATTCATTTACCATATATTGTTCATAAATAAATTCCATATATATTGTTTATACCAAAATTAATTTAGTCTATGAATAACCACATTCTTTATCAAACAAAAAATTTATATCAAAATTAACTATAATTAATGAAGGGTAATATGGACCACACTTTATAATCTTTATTTGTTGAAAAAGGTCAAAGTGACACTTATTAAAAAACAGAGGGAGTATATTTTATAATTCTCACTTTTTATAAACTTTTATAAATAAAGATAAAGGTATATTACTCACACTCACTTTTTACATAAACAATTAATTTTTCTTAAAATCCGTGTCCAACTCAAATAAAAATTATAAAATTGAACAAATGAACAAATGAAGTACAGTATGTGTTTATTTTGAAGGGATGAAAGTAATAAAAATGTTTTTTTTTTTTTTCATTGTACGTCTCAACATAAAATGGATGCAAATTTATGTGGAACTAGAAAAGTAATTGACTTTGTGACTTTTTCTTAATCAAATCAAATCAAATTGAACTTTTTTTATAATAATTAACCGTATCGAAATGGTAAAAGTAATGCACAATATATGAATTGAAAATAGCCGGTTGAACCGGTGTTTAATCTCATCTCATTTGTGCGTAAACATGTCAATTTACAAGAAATCGAGTTGGCTAGTGATCGTCTATCGCCTAACCCGATTTATGCATGTGTTGCTCAAACAATTTTTTAAAGCAAAGTGCACCAATGTGTAGCCAACAGTTTAAACTCAGTATTAGACATGGGCGCCGGTTGAAAACCGCCGGTTTCGGTTGAAAAATCATCGGGCTTAGACGTACACCCATCACTTTCTTTATCCCGAAACACAAGGTAAGGTAAGACAGAGTCGAATCGTTACTACGACATCTAATGCCCGAAACTTGTCGAAATCGGCGGTTACGGTTTTCGATTTCGGCGAACCGTAACTGAACCGCGAACCACCGGTTCGGTTCGAAAACCGCCGGTTTGGCGGTTTTATTCCCTTTTTTTTTTTTAATATTATCTCCGTTTTCGTTCGTTTTTTATTCGTTTTAACTCATTTTTTAGAAAATACATTACTAGAATTAAATAAAAATTATATAACTTAAATTTATACATTAAAAATAGAAGAATTATGTATTAAAAAAATTATTTATTTTTTTTAAATAAAAAACCGCCGGTTTGCGGTTTGTCAAAATGCCAAACCGTTACCGAACCGCCATTTTCCGGTTACGGTTCGGTTTTTAAACCGTAACCGGTGGTTTACCCGGTTGACCGGTTTGGCGGTTCGATTTTGCGCATGTCTACTCAGTATCATCCTTAGCAGGGGCGGACTGAGGCACAGTTCTAGGGTGGCCATGACCCTCCTCAACTTTTTTTTTTTAAATTAATTATTTTTATTATTAGATTGTTATCCACTTTTTAAGTAATCGAGTCTTATTTAAATATTAATATTAAAATATACTTTAATTGGAGTATATTTTAATTATACAAGTTAATAATTTTTTAAAAGACCACTATCAAATATTAATATATATTTTTATTGACAAATTCTTATATACCATATCATACAATTAAATTTTAAATGATTTTAATATATTCTCAATTATTCAATTGAATTTTGACCGGCCACGTTATAACCTAGTTAAAATTTCACCATATAATGTAAATGTGTCTCATTTTAATTTCTCATTTTAACAAGTTCACACAAGTAAAAAAAACATATTATACGGTTAAGATATTTATGTATTTGAATATATTTAAGAAAAAAATATAAATATAAAATATTTAAATTTTATTAACGAAACTATAAAGTTGGTCCTCTCAATCCTAGGTCTGGATCCTTAGAGTTATCATAATAGGTTGAGTTAGTTAGGCCAGCCCGCTCCGTCATAAAAAAAAAACACGGGTTGGGCTCACCTTTTCTCATTAGAAAGCGGGCCTATAGGGACCGCCCCATTTAGGCCGCGGGTTTTGGCGGATTGGGGGCGGGTCAGCCCCGTCAACCCGCCTTTTTTTTATTTTTAAATAAAAATTAGTAATATTATTATTCTATTATTATAATTAGTTTAATATTATAGAAAAATAAAAAAAGTTTGTCAGACAACTTAAAATCTAGTTGTTGAATGCAATTAACAACCAAAATTTAGAAGCAAAAAAATAGTCAAACACAACAAAGCGCCGCTTATTTTAGTTCCGACCTTCTAATTATAATTTCATTGTTAAATTTTAGATTATAATAATAGTTTAATAATGAACATGCAGTAAAAAATAAATATTAAGTGACTTTAAATTTTGAAAATAAAAAAGATAATGAATTTAATAAATAATTTATTTATTTTTAAAACTTGGGTTAGCCGTCGAAACCCGCGTCCAGCCCTTTGTGGATTGGGTTGAGATTTTGGCAGTCCGTCTAGCAAATGGACCGACCCACCTCCACACCGCCCAATGGTGGACTTTTGAGACTTTGGCCCGGTCCGCCCCGTCGGCCCATTTTGACAGCTTTGAATTCTTCTTATTTTGAGCTGAGCTATCATTCATGGCAGCGTTGCAAATGTCAAGTGCCTTAGCCATCCTTTCCCTCCTAAACAAATGCAATAACCTCAACGCACTCTTCACAATTCACTCACAGATTATCACTAATGGCTATTTCACCATTCCCGCCATTTCAAACAAGCTTTTGAATTCTTACGCTCTCTTCAATTCTCCGCTCTCTTGTCAAGTTCTCTTTCACCAAATCAAGAACCCGTTAACTCTACACTGGAATTCTATCATCAAAGCCTTTTCTCAGGGCCCCAATGCCCTACAAGCCATCCAATACTACAATCATATGGTCTCATATCACAATTCTCACCCTGATAGTATCACTTTTTCGTTCGTACTCAAGGCATGTGAGAAAATCAAGGCTTCAACCAAGTGTGAGGAGATTCATGGATCGATAATACGATCCGGGTTTGGATTGGATTCGGTCGTTTGTACCTGTTTGATTCGCCTTTATGCTGCTTCTGGGGGATTGGGTAGTATGAGGAAGGTGTTCGATGAAATGACTGTGAGGGATTTAGTCACGTGGAATTCGATGATTTCGTGTTATAACCAGCAGGGTTTGCATCATAATGCACTGAAAGTGTTTGATGAAATGAAGAGCGTGGATGCTGGATTCGATGGGTTTAGCCTCGTTAGTTTGCTATCGGCTTGTGCTCATGTAGGTGGGCTCAATATTGGGGTGAAGTTGCATGAGCTAGGGATTGAAAAAGGACTAATGGATAATGTTTTTGTAGGAAATGCTCTAATAGATATGTATGCCAAATGTGGCAGTTTAAGCAACGCAGTTTGTGTGTTCGATGGGATGAAAAAGAGAGACGTCTTCTCATGGAACTCGGTCATAGTTGGGCATGGTGTTCATGGTTTTGGAGACAAAGCTATCTCGTTTTTCAAGAAAATGCTGACTGCTGGAGTGAAGCCCGACTCTGTTACATTTCTTGGTTTGTTATGTGGGTGTAGCCACCAAGGTTTAGTGGATGAAGGTGTTAATTACTTCAATTTAATGAGCTCAAAATTTGGCTTGAAACCAAATGTCAAGCATTATGGTTGCATGGTTGATTTATTTGGTCGTGCTGGAAAGCTAAACAAAGCACTAAAAGTTATTGAGGAGTCTGCTTTTTCCAACAGTGTAATCCTCTGGCGTACTTTTTTAGCTTCTTGCAAGATTCATAAAGATATTTGTAATGGTGAGAAGGCAATGGAAAAGTTAAAAGAGCTTGGAACTTTGAATGCAGGGGACTACGTACTTCTAGCTAGAATTTATGCTGATGCAAGAGACCTTCAAGGGGTGGTAAGAATGAGAAAAATGATAAAATACGGAGGCCTAACGACGACTCCAAGTGGGAGTTGGATTGAAATTGACGAAGCGATACATAAGTTTGTTGTGAATGATAGGTCTCATCTTGATTCAGAGAAAATATATTGCAAATTAGAAGAGATGGTTAATGAGGCCACCGTTTTTGGTTATGTTAGAACTTCGATGAATGTAGAGTTTGAACAACTTCCCGAGAGAAGTGGTTCGTGTCATAGTGAAAAAATGGCGTTGGCTCTTGGATTGTTGCGAACAGCTGCAGGGGTTTGTATTCGGATTGTGAATAACCTGAGAGTGTGTAATGATTGCCACTCATTTATCAAATGTGTATCAAAAGCATACAATAGAGAAATAGTGGTCAGAGATCGAGTTCGTTTTCATCATTTTAAGAATGGATTGTGTTCATGTAAAGACTATTGGTGAGGCGTATATACATGTTGTAGATTGATCGTTTGCAGTAATGGAAGCAACGTTGGGGTTCAAAAAATTAGCGTACATTTCTCTAAAATACGTCGTCTAGGGTTGAGTGCTTTGAAGTTGATCTGCCAACATGGCTCGATTGACAACATTAATAAAGAAAGGTGCTTCATTGGTCTTATCGAACTGCTAGTCTCTATTTTCCTTTATATTACTAGTTTCTTTTCATACTGCTGAAAAGAAAACTATGTCCATTGTTGACTAATCTGTGTCGTGTAGGCTATACAAAATATCAAGGCAGATAAGAACAAATCAGCCCAAGGCCGATACGAATCTGTTGTTGATAAAAGGTCTAATCAGTAATTCACCTTGTTATAGCTCACTTTCTTACTGCTTTTCCATGAACAGGCTAGAATCATTCTTTAAACCGGTTGCTAATACATCAGTACCTGCTAAACGAAAGGTACTTCTCTTTTGTTTGCAATAATACTCTTATCTGCTGGTTGATTGTCAGATTGAGTCGTTGAATTATGGCAAATCCTGGATGATGAAATCTCATTAGAAATTCATGGCAGTTCCCACATACTCTGACATGATTGTTTAGCTGAAATTTGCTACAGTTAGGGGGTGTTTGTTTATGGAAATCATTGAATTTAAAATCGGGTATGTGGATTTAATGAATAGTAAAAGGTGTATTTGGATATTTTATCTGTTAGGGAGTGTAGATTTTACTTTTAAGAATCTAATGCATCTTTGTAACATTATGTCATCTAGATTTCAAAATTCACTATAATACCTACACCCTTTTACATTTTCTCTTATATTTTTCTTTTTCCCAATAACACATATTGTTTAAAATGTGTATATTCAACTCAATTTGCAATGTGTAGTATGTACAATATATATAGAGGGAGACTCACATTCTAGAGTCTTCCATCTAACTACCTAACAACTATTAGTTAGTGAAAACTACTCTTCTTCTAGAACCTATATTAGTAAGGTATGTGTGTGTGTTGCTGCATTTCATGCTGCAACATTATCTGCAACATCTGTGTATTACTCCAACAGTGTGTGTTGCTGCATTCCATGCTGCAACATTATCTGCAACATCTGTGTATTACTCCAACACGCCCCCGAAGAAACTAAGCGACCTCCTCATGTGAGATTGAACCAAGACAGAAGGTGTGCAAAGCGGGCTGGAGCAAGAGGCTTAGTTAGGAGATCAGCAGGTTGATCTTCTGATGGGATAAATCGAACATCAAGAACACCATTTTGGACCTTTTCCCTAAGGAAGTGTACATCGACCTCAATATGTTTGGTGCGTGAGTGAAAGGCAGGGCTAAATGCTAAGGTGATAGCCCCTTGATTGTCACACCAAAGCATGCTAGGTGTGGAAACTGGAATGTGTAGTTCTTTGCAGAGACTTGTGATCCAAAGCAGATCAGTTGTGGCAAGGACAAGAGCTCTATACTCAGCCTCCGTACTACTGCGAGCAACTACGGACTGTTTTCTTGAGCTCCATGCAATCAGATTGTGACCAAGAGTGATACAAAAGCCAGAGGTGCTACGTCTATCATCCAAGCTCGAAGCATAGTCAGCATCTACAAAACCCTGTAACCTGAAATCAGAAATAGGAGAGAAAGAAATACCATGAGAAAGAGAGCCTTTGATATATCTAAGAACTCTCTTGCAAGCTCTCCAATGATTTTGGGTTGGATTTTGCAAAAATTGGGATAGTTTGTTGACACTAAAGGCAAGATCTGGTCTTGTTAGGGTAAGATATTGAAGGGCTCCAACAATGCTACGATAGAGGGTGGGTTTATCAAAAGGAGGGCTGTCAGATATAGAAAGCTTGGATGAGGGACACAAGGGAGTAGAGCAAGGTTTGGAATCAGTGAGGTGTGCTTTGGATATGATATCACTGGCATACTTGGACTGTGTTAGCTTGATGAAAGATTGTGTAGACTGAGCTTCAATGCCCAAGAAATAGTTCACCTCCCCCAAGTGTTTGAGAGAGAACTGAGAATGTAGTGCCTCAATAAGCAGTTTCACAAGAGCAGGATCATCTCCAGTGAGTAGGATATCATCCACATAAACCAAGAGAAGAGTGATCTTTCCATCCACAAATCTGTGAAACAAGCAGTGATCAGAGGTGGAATGTGTGAACCCATGCTGGAGTAGAAAGGCCTTGAGTGTGTCATACCAGGCCTTGGGTGCCTGTTTCAATCCATAGAGAGCCTTGTGAAGTTTGCACACATATGTTGGATGAGAGCTATCCACAAAACCCTCAGGCTGAGCTATGTAAACAGTTTCATGTAGCAGTCCCTTGAGAAATGCATTGTTAATATCCACTTGCTGTATTGACCATCCTCTAGAAACAGCAAGAGTGAACACAATTCTTAGAGTAACAGGCTTGATCATAGGGCTAAAGGTGCTAAAATAGTCAATACCAGCCTGCTGCTGGAAGCCTCTAGCCACCAACCTAGCTTTGTGTCTCTCAACTGACCCATCCTTGTTGTATTTGACCCTGAATATCCACTTGGTTGTGATAGGGTGAATATCAGAAGAGGGAGGGACAAGAATCCAAGTATCATTCTTTAGTAAAGCATCATATTCAAGTTGCATTGCTTGCTTCCAGTTTGGATCTTTAACAGCCTCAGTGACAGAAGTAGGTTCAGGAATGAGAGTAGTGGATAAGAGAGCCTTTGGTTTATGAATACCAGACTTAGAACGAGTTTGCATAGGATGTAAAGTGACAGGAGGAGGGGGAGGGATAGATGGAACAGATATTGGAGGAAGAATGTATCTGGATGAGCTGGATGAGGATTGTGTATGATTATGAGAAGAGCAGTGGAAAGGGGAGGAGACAGATGGAGAGTGTGTAGAAGGAGGAGGAGAAGTAGCAATGGGAATTTGTGCTGTAGCAATGGGAATTTGTGCTGAGAAAAGAGGAGGATTTGGTGTAGATGGGGCTTTAGTGGTGAGAAAAGAGGGAAATTCATATTCATTGAATTGAACAGAAGCAGAAATAAAAATCTTGCCAGATTCATGGAGGCATTTATAGCCTTTGTGAGTGGAGTTGTATCCAAGAAAGATACATTTTGAGCTTCTGAACTGTAGTTTAGAGGAATTATATGGCCTTAAGAAGGGAAAGCAAGCACAACCAAAAACTCTGAGGGATAGATAGTCTGGTGATCTGTGAAACAACAATTCAAAAGGGGAAAGATGCTGAGTGATAGGAGAAGGCAGGAAGTTTATGAGGTGTACATCAGTGGAGAAGGCATGCCACCAAAAAGCCATTGACAATTTAGATCTAGCAAGCATAACCAAGCCAAACTCAGTGATGTGCTGGTGTTTTCTTTCAACTAGGCCATTTTGAGGATGAGTGTAGGCACAAGAGAGTCTAATCTGAATTCCAAGAGGCTTAACTAAACTTGCAACTGGTAGAAATTCTGTCCCCATATCATGTTGAATAGCCTTTATCAATAAACCAAAAGACCTCTCAACAGTATGCATGAACTGAGTAAAAACTGAGACAACATCAGACTTGGCCATAAGAGGGAATATCCATGTAAATCTTGTACAATCATCAACAATAGACAAGTAGTATCTGTATCCCTCAATAGAAGCACAACTAGCAGGTCCCCACACATCCATGTGTATCAATTCAAAAGGAGATGTGGAATGATGAACAACTGAATTAAAGTGCTTCAAATGCATCTTGCCCATTTTACATTCATCACAGAAATCATCTATAGAATGCTTACAAGGAATATTCAGTTTGCTCAAAACAGTAGATAAAACTGAATCACTAGGGTGTCCCAACCTACAATGCCATAGCTTCCACTTATTCTCATGTATAGAAGCATTATTCACACTAGCACTAGGCTGGTGTGTGTGTGTTGCTGCATTCCATGCTGCAACATTATCTGCAACATTATTCCCAGAACTTGAAGCTTTTCCAGACTGTAGACATCCAAAATCCAGCACATATAGACCTTCCTTAAGCACCCCTCTCAAGAGTATCTTGTGTGACTTCAGATCCTTAACAATACAGCAATCAGCATAAAATTCAATAACTGCATCATTGTCTTTCAGAAATTGAGAAATGCTCATGAGATTTTTGGTAATGGCAGGTACATGCAGCACATTATTCATGATAACTTGACTAGATCCATCATGCAAAGTAGGAGAGAAAGATCCAGTGTGCAATATAGGAGTGGAAGCACCATTTCCAACAAGAAGAGAATCCATACCTTGATATGGAGTGTGAATCTGAAGGTTGGCAAGCTGAGAGGTGACATGATGTGTGGCCCCACTATCAACACACCAAGGAGATGAGGAGTGAGGATAAGAAGTATTGGAAGTGGAAGCTCCATGATCCATGTGACCAGTAAGAGCAGGAGATGGAGAGTTTACATAAAGGTTTGAGTGTGGAGACTGAAAGTGTGAGGAGGATGAGTAACACTGTGAGGAAGAAGGCTGATAATATGGCTGAGGGGATTGATATTGAGTGAAGTGAGCTTGAAAAGGAGCATTGGAAGGTGGACGAGGAGAAGATGTATTCAAAGGACCTGATCTAGCATTCTCAAGGCCATGGAAAGAGTGATCAAAACGTTTGTAACATTTAGCAGCTACATGAAACTTTCTACCACATAATTGACACACAATTCTAGGCTTAGAATACACCTTTCCCTTGCCATTGTTTCTACCACCATCTCTAGAAACAATATGAGCAGAAGGAGATAAAGCTGTAGAGATAGTACCTCCTGGAAGTTGAATGGCATGAGCACTATGATTGTGTAAACGCACCTCATAAGCCTGAAGGATCGATTGTACCTCTGGAAGAGTAGGAACAGTGCCTCGAGTGGTAAGTGAAACCACCACAGCATCAAACTCAGCACTCAAGCCACCAAGAATATACAACACCAGTTCTTCATCTTTAATAGGCTGTCCAGCATGGTGTAAACCATCAGCAATGGACCTCATTCTCAGAATAAAAGCATCAATGCTCAAATCACCCTTTTTCAGTGTTTGAAGCTGCAAGCGAAGGATCATAGCCTTGGCACTCGACTGCGACTGAAATAGCAGCTCAAAGATCATCCACAATTGGAACGAATGCTCACAACGACTAACATGACCGAGCATTGATTCTGAAACAGAGCTTAATAACCAGCTGAGGAGAAACTGATCTTTCCTCTGCCATGACAGAGAATCCGACGAAGAATCAGTAGGATTCGCCGGAACTGCTTTGCATAATAGCACATCTTCAAAGCAATGTGCACGAACTGAAGCCAGAACTTGATTTCTCCAAAAAGGATAATTCTCAGTATCAAGACGGATTGAAAGAGTAATAAATCGAGGAAGAGTGGAAGAAGAAATGACTGTAGTAGCCATGAGAACAGAGTAGATTCGAGCGGAAGAGATAAAAGAGTTGGATCGAGGAGTTGAATTGGATCGAGCGGTTACAGCTCTTGAAGATGTGAAGGAGTGTGTTTGAAGATATGAAGGAGAAGTTAGTTGGCTGAAGAACAGAGCGGTTACTGCTCTTGAAGATATGAAGCAAGGATGAAGATACAAAGCAAGGTTGAAAAAAAAAACGAAGAAAGGAAAAAATTTGCAAAACACAAACCAAAATCAAAAAAGAGTTTTGGATCTCATGATACCATGTTTAAAATGTGTATATTCAACTCAATTTGCAATGTGTAGTATGTACAATATATATAGAGGGAGACTCACATTCTAGAGTCTTCCATCTAACTAACTAACAACTATTAGTTAGTGAAAACTACTCTTCTTCTAGAACCTATATTAGTAAGGTATGTGTGTGTGTGTTGCTGCATTTCATGCTGCAACATTATCTGCAACATCTGTGTATTACTCCAACAGTGTGTGTTGCTGCATTCCATGCTGCAACATTATCTGCAACATCTGTGTATTACTCCAACACATATCTTTATTTTTCATTTTTCACTTTACACAATATAATAATAATCTTATTATCACCTACTTTTTTCACTATATTTTTCTCAATCATACCCTGCAACATTTATCAATAAAAGCATGCACAAAAGTCAAATTTACCTATTTTCTCAATCTCACTGCAGTGCATTATTGAGGACTCTGCAGTTTGTAATGGTGAGAAGGCAATGGCTAAGTTAAAAGAAGTTGGAATTGCGAATGCAAGAGATTGTGTATTTTTAACTAGAATTTGTGCTGATGCAACTATGCAAGAGATATTGAAGGGGTGGTAAGAATGAGAAAAAATTGATAACGACTGCTCCAAGTGGGAGTTGGATTAGGTGTGGAATGTTTGATATTAAAGTTTGGATATTTATATTTGCACCCAGATATATCAATATTTATTGTTAAAAATTTCAAAATACATTAATACACTCTTATATTAAAAGAGTGTTCTTGTGCTTATCACGAAAATCATTTGTATTGGGTAAGAAAATTAATGATATAGATGATAAATGAGTGAGAATTTTGAGGATAAGAGTTGTTAGAAAAAAAAAAATTTGAAGTGTAAAAATTAATGTTGGACCAACAAAAAATGACTAGGACATAGAGAGTATTGTATCATTTTTCACTTAAAATATTACTTCTCTTACTTAAGAATCCATAACTTTTGGACACATTTCTAGCTAACATCTCGATCGATCAAATAAACAACATGCATCATCGATCTTTAATTTTGTGCTATATAAAAGGTGACTCAAATGAAAATATTCATGCATAATTTCTACAAATTAATATAGATTAAAAGATCATCGATCAAGCATGTTACAATAATATTATTGGTGGGTGTTATTATAATTTCAGCAGTATGCTGCAGCACTGCAGCTCCGGATTATCGTTGTGCATACATATGGCTGGGGGAAACCCTGCATGCAGGCATCCTATTCTTGTCTTATGCTTCACTCTAAACTCGATCGATTTTACTGATCAGCCAATTCCAAAAATATGTTGCATGAAATTTGCACGCGTCAACTTAACATGTTTTTGCTCCTACGCGGGAGTAAATGAGAGGCTTGCTAGACACGCTCTAAAGTTCGCTAGAGTATGCAATATTACTATCTGTGTAAAGGTATTTAATTTTTTTATATCTCTCCATATATATAGAGTAATGATACGGAATCCGATCGATGGTGAGTTTATTTAGTCATGCATAAAACACTTGTAAGCTAGCTATAGCATGATACAAGTAATTTATGTATATCGGTTTTCATGTGAAAAATCAGAATAACGGGACCTTACTTTACTATAATGTACATGTGTTTTATGCATGTATTGGGTTATATAAAACGTATTTACTTAGTATATTTCTTTATATGTAGAAATTGAAAATTAATAATTATTGGTGATCCATGCTTGCTGAATTTTCAGGTCTTCGATCTTCCTTATAACGCAACTATGGTGTAATGAAAGGAAGTTGTCCGCCTTTAATTTGGTCTTTCACTTGTCACTCGATCTCTATGTATTAAGTTAATTATGTTTATGAAATAATGTCGAGTCACTTTTGAGATCTTTTAATCATTGGTTTACTTTTGGACTCAACCTTATATTTAATTATTTGGGCTACTTTTGAATCTTTCTCTATTTTTGTAGTACGGAGTATTACTTTTATAATATACGATGTCCAATCCCTTTTAAGTGTCGTTCTAGACATTCTCACATTATGCTATATAAATGACGTTTTGGTTAATATATCAAATTTATTCCCAATTTACCCTTGACTTTACATATTCATAATAGTGTCAATATCATGCATGCAGAATGTAAATATCATTAATAACGTGAGAGTGAGACAAAGAATTTCATGTTTTGAGCAATAATTAATGGAATCAACTTATTAAATTAAGGGTATATCAGGAAATAATTTTATTTTTTAATATGTGTGAAAATGTCTAGAACGACACTTAGGGATTAGAGGGAGTAATATTTATTTGCATATATATAAAAACGCCTGCTTATTACATATTTTATTATTTGAATGAGAAAATTTACTCTTTAATATTGTTTTTTCAAAAAATAAATAAATTATGAGTTACAAATTTCCAGTTACAGATATTTAAAATCAAAATGCAATTTTACGTTTTTTTATTTTATTTTATTTTACTATTATATAAAGAACAAGTAAGCATTGAACTAATTATCTTAAATCTGAAAACATGTAAAGGCGAACAATGGGAGGGGGAGGGGGGCAGCCGCAGCGTAGTCGTGGTGGGGCGGCGGCAGCTTGGTGTGGTGGGGGAGGTATGATGGAGATTTTTTTTTTTTTTTTAGAAAATGGAGAAAAGGAAGAAGACAAGGAAGGGATAGATAAATTAGAATTTTGGGAGAGGTATGTTTAGTAAAGGGGATTTTATACCAAAAATGGTAATTTAAATAATTTATAGGGGTGCATCTAACATTCTCATAATTGGAGGGAGGAGTGCATCAATCGAGGGAGTGCGGTTAACAAAGCTGAAGGTGCAGGTAGCCGTACCCTAATCCGATTAAATCTTAGCCCAATTGAGCATAAACGCGCCCATTAGGAAATCATGGAACTAATAAAACACTCAAAATATATTCAAAAAAAAAAAAAAAAAACACTACATTTTTTAAGTTTGCAGAAAACTCCGAATTGTTATTTTAATTAACCTATACAGTATAAAGCAAGGAAAAAGTAAAAACAAGAAGAAAATAACTGTATTAAATGGAACATTTGAGAGGGTTAACTAAATACTCTTCCATAAACTCGCAAGACAAAAAAGTGGTGCTAGATAATGTAAATTAGTACAATTGAGGACTTGAAAGGACCCCAACTATTTTTTCTTCCTACCAGCGCCAGTCTTTGCCTTTTTGTTAGATGATTCCTTGACACTTTTCTGAGTTGTCTCCTGTCATTAAGTTGCACAAGATAATAATAAAAAAATTAAAAAAGATACTAATTATTCTCTTGAGTGAATCTACAAAATCAATTATGCTGGACACTAATATTAACAGTTGCATTGAGAGCTTTATGAACAAACACAACAAATTTGAAATTACTAATTCTACCAAAAGTCATCGTTGTCATTTGTCTGCTATCTAAAGTTGTGTTTTGACTTTGTATCGAAATTTTTTATTTGAGGAAGAACTAGAAGAATTTCAAATCCCAGCAAATGAATTTGAATCCACAGAAAACTAAAGTACAAACACGTCATAGACTCATAATGAATTAGCTACAAAAATCTTGAAGCTAAACTTATTTTACCATCTATGTTGATACACTTACAGGAAAATCAGTACCGTCGATAAAAGTTTGATAACCTAAGATGCAGGAAGCTAATGGGCTATAGATTAAGAATACATTAAAGCAGACAAACTCGTAAAACAAATTGACATTACAGCTATGAACAACAAATTCATGAGATGCAGGAATTATTTCAGCTGGGCTGGGGTTATACCATACGATGAATGACAATTTTGTTATTGAAACATCACAAAAATAGAGGTTAATGGTGTGTTTATTTATGACCACCCGCCTCACCCCACATTGTCATTTCAAATACGAATCATTGTTTGTCAAATTGGATTTTGGTACAGGATTTCAAATCCTATTAAATTCTACCCCCGTAATATACCTATTTTACTTTTTTCAAATACGATTTCCAATACATTATCAATCATCTATTTCGTAGTGTTTAATTATTATTATCTACCCAACTCAACACTCTCTCTACATCTTTTTACTTTACCCACTCTCTCCCCTACTTTACACACAATGACCAATACACAATCAATCCTCTATAACCTATATTTTCAAAATCCTACAAAATCATCACTCCCAAACAGATACAAAACTCAAATCCACCATCCACCTACTGGATTTTTAATCAAATCCATAAACAAACACCCCCTAATTGTAGCAAATTTCAGCTAACACCTACTGGATTTTAAATCCAACCAATCATCCAGGGTTTTCCATGAACCCATGATTCAACTGTTCGATCTGACAATCCACCAGCAGATAGGAGTATTATTTCAGAGAAAAGAGAATTACCTTCCGTTTAGCAGGTACTGACGTATTAGCAACCGGTTTAAAGAATGATTCTAGCCTGTTCATGGAAAAATAGTAAGAAAGTGAGCTATACCAAGGTAATTAAATTACTGATAATATGTTATACTCAGCAACAGATTCGTACCGGCCCTGGGCTGATTTGTTCTTAGCTGCCTTGATTTTTTCTATAGCCTACACAACACAAATTAGTCAACAATATGACATAGTTTCTCTATTTAGCGGTATGAAAAGTAGCTAGTAATATAAAGGAAAATAGAGACTTGCCTTGGATATTCTCTCACTATTGAATCCATTTTCTGTTACCAAAAAAGTTAACAATCCCTAAAAAAGAAACAATATAATTAGTTACAGATCATCAAATTGATATAAAAAAAAATACAAAGCAATCTAGAGATGAATATCACTTCTTCATCTGGAGGTGACCATTTAAGTTCAAGTTGATCATCATCAGTGTAAACTGATGGTTCTTTAAAGAGCCTTCGAGCCTCTTGGTATGGCCAGTCTTCTGGTATTTGGTATCTGCAAAAATACCATTATAAAAATTTATCAACTAACGTAAGTACTGGACTATAATGTAAAATAGAGGTTTACTACAAAATGCATCCCTCTTTTCCTCTGATCTTGTTCTATCAATTAGCAAGTCAGAAAAGGATTCACAATGTAAGCAGTTTGACTTGTCTCTCAGAGAATGCAAGAAACTAAATAATCCTCCATGATTTTCAAGGCCCAACATTCAATTATTCAGGATAATGAAGCCGGCAGTCTATACAGTCAAAAGTTATAAGATGCAAGAAAGCATCATCGTAGAGAGGGAGAGGGAGAATAACATTGTAAGAAAGGACCTATTTTTTATGCATCGACTTCTGTTCGATAATGTTGTAAGTAGTCCGTGGACATTAGACATAGAAAACACGAAAAGTAAAAAAAACAAGACCTTCATCACAACATATGTAGATGGAAAATGATTTTCTTAATAGTTGTAAGAACCAACTCACACTGTTCGTCAAGATACAATCATACTAGAGGGTTTGTCTATGGAAAGAGTATTAAAATCTTTGTCACGTATAGCCAAGGAGGAACATATTATAATGAAGCCAAAGGGAGATAAAATATGATCTATAGTATAGTTGAAAGAGTAGCGCACTCCCTTATATTGTTTATTCAACTACTTCACTAAGAGTCCTCTGGAATATATAAATATATATATATATATATATATATGTGTGTGTGTGTGTGTGTGTGTGTCCCTTTTTTTAAAACATGAATTAAAAAACTAATTGAAAGAATATATATTCAGCACTTCATAAGACCTATGAAGCACCTTTCTTTGCTAATGTTCTCCAGAATGTTCTCAATCGAGCCATGTTGACGAATCAACTTCAAAGCAGTCAATCCTCCAATACCTGAGAAGTGCAGCTTACATGAATTTCATGTAACATCAATGCAAAGAAAGGTCGAATAGAAACAAAAAATGAATATAATGTGTCTGGAAAAATGTACCCTATAAAATATTACGTAAAAATGAATATGATACGTGTGACTGGAAATGTACCCTATAAGAGCGCGTGTATCACATGTGCCAAATGGGTGACATATTTAAAATGTGAGTTTTTGTTGTTTGAAGTGTTAATTGTATTAAATTTGGGCATTTGTAATACAAAATACAATTGGTCTCTTGTGATATCATCCTCTGTGAGTATCAATATGAGCTTAGTTTATAATAAAAAAATTAGAAACAAAAACAAAAAATATATTTTACATAAGAAAGTTGCATATATTTAATAATTAAATGATTCTTATTACAAATAATAAATTCTATATATTAATAATGCATCACACAGGCATGTTTTTATTGTTATATAAAATTTAAGCCGTGGAATGTTATTTTCCTGATCTGATTTATATTACAACTTGGATTGACAAACTAAATTCCGCCAATAAAAGCGCATTTCATCAAATTAACTACCAGCAGGCTTATCATTATCTAACAGGCATCCTTCAATATATATATATATATATATATTTGTATATTTCCTACCTACCACATCATATCAATATATAGAGAGAGAAAAATTACCTCTAATGCTGTCACAGTAATCGCAGCCAGATAAGATGCAAAGGTCTATAAATTGATCCATTGTGAGGTTCAGTTCCTCCAAAACCTACAACATATAACTGAATCAGACAACGATTTTAAATAATGGAAAAACACGTCTTTTAACCTTGTACTTTATATTCTAGTTTTTGCGCTTGTACTTCCATTATTCTTATTTTCCACTGTCCATTCGTATTTTTTTACTTTTGCTTCATTTGTATACTTTTCCCCTGCACTTCTATTTTTCAACATTTGCCTCTGGGACTAGAACCTTTAATTTTTTTAATAGGGAAAAGGGTATTTTTAGTCCTGTAAATTTGCTCATTTTTGCTTTTGGGACACTCCACATTCCCAAATAAAATTTCTTCCTATTAACTTCCAAAAATCAACTTTTCAGTCATTTGACCAGTTACTAGGGGTTGGTGACCACTTTTAAAAGTTAACATGACAAAATTCAAAAAAGAAATTGAAAAAAGAAAAGGTCACGTCAGCTCAAAACCAGCTGCTAACTTGGCTGTAACCACTCAAAGGACTAAAATGTAGGATTCTGAAAGTTAATTGGACAAAATTCAATTCGGAAAAGTGGAGTGTCCTGAAAGCAAAAATGGGCAACTTACAGGACTAAAAAAAACCTTTTGCCTATTTAATTTAAGGGAGCAAAAGAAAATGAAAGTGCATGGAGCCCTAAAGTAGAAAATAAAATACATGGGGCAAAATGCAATTTTCTATAAATTAATCAATAACTTATAGTACCTTTGAGACTTCAAATTCCATCACTGGGATTTTCTTTGAACTAGGATCCATTAAATGGCGCAGAAACCTTGGAGCTCCAAATGTGAGGGAATCCATGTCCTCAGATGCAACACCATAAACCTGATGCAGAAATAAACTTCAGAGATATTTCAACAGCACATTTATTTAGAACTTTTTTTTTTGAAGTCTCGGGTATCCGGTCCAAGGACCGACTAATCCCGGGGGACCAATCCCACCGCGGCACCGCCCACTTGCGGGGATCCCGTTTAAAGCCAGAGCTTTTGCGCACTGTATGGACATGGCCCCATAGAAATTGTTTGCACCTTAGGGGTTTCGAACCTGAGACCTAGAGAGGAGCACACTCCTAAGTCCCAAGCCTACACCACTAGGCCAACTCCTTGGGGTATTTATTTAGAACATTTAAATCATTATCCTATCAATTAAGTTGAACCACATTCTTAGAAGAGTCTGAACTCATGAACCTTTGGATGCTCTGGTGTAGACATTAATATTCTCTTAATCAAAGAAAAGCCTAAGGGTATTTTTGTTTTGGGATTTAGGGGATTTTAAAATCTAGTGGGATTTCAAAATCTTGATAAATAGTAATGGTGTGTTTTTTTTTTTTTAGATTTGAATAGGGTAGGTTAATTTTATATCAAATTGATGTGCAAGAGTGTGTGATGTTGTATTATTATATTATTGTTGAATGCAATTTTAATGATTGTACAATAATTGCTGTGTTTTATTGGAAGTTACAAAAGTGAGAGTAAAAGGTGTGAAAAGTGAAAAAATAAGAGTGTGAATTAGAAAATCATATTTGCATTATTGAGTCATTGGAGAGAGAGAGTGGTGAATAAAAAAATGTTATTTATAGAGTTTATAGGTATTTGTAGGGTGAAAGTATTAGGTTTTATAAACTGAATTCTAAAATCCAAAAGAAGAAACAGATTTAGATTTTGAAATCTAGAACCAAACATACCCTAAAGTTATTTTGCAAAAATGGGTTCATAAAATCAGCATGTCCTGTAAAAAATTATACAGCAATACAGATGAAATATATCTTATCAGACAATCAAGGCAATAAACACCATACCTTGTCTGATTTGCAAAGTGCAGCACATTGTGCCTCTGCTTCAGAAGGAGCCTAACATGTTAGAAAACCAATGTTATCATACAAAATTAATCTCTTTTGCAAGAGAAATGGGTACCAGAATTTTGCAGGCAAGAAGACAATAAAAGAAGTATGAACAAAGCGAAAGTACACAAATTTAATAACCGAATTTATTTAAATGTATCACCTCGATCACTGGTACTCCCATAAGTCTAAGAAGCTTTTTGCAGTCATCATTGTGTTGCTTTGTAACCTGTGTAACTAAAGAGTGAATATGGGAAGTTGCTACAAAACATGTAGCCCCATAGACTATGCAATTAATACAACTAAGGGAAACTGGGAAGCAAAGCAAAGAAGATAAATAACTTAACATATCACATTAATACATTGTCCAATTCCACATAAGACTAAAAGGACTAGAAGATTTGACATATCCAAAAGTTCTGCACATCATTTCCATTATGCCTCTCTAGGAAAAGTTACTTTTTCTTTAAATTGAAGAAATGGGATCATGCGGTGTCCTTATGAGGAAAACACAGTTGAATGAAAAGTTGATGAAAAATCTTTAATCAAGCTTTTAAATATCAGCTATTGTATTAATGTCAATCCCCAAGTATGTTTTCACTCCTCTATCCCGGTTAATGTGTACCTTAGAAACTTTTATTGCCTCCACAAACCAATATACATACAAGAAACTATATATTTATGTATATATAGTTTTACACAAGAAATCAACCCAATCATATCTATGTGTAACTACCCAAGAAAATTACATCCAACAGGTATGCATTACTTAGAAGAGCTAAGTATACTATGACTTATACCAGAAGTGAAGAAGACTGCAAGATGAATGTACCTTCACTGTTCTTTTACTGAATTTTTCAATATCTTCCTTGTTCCCAGTCTGCAATGACAAAAGCATTACTCTATGAGAATCATCTGTATAACAGGGAATGCTAAGAAAAAAGATAGTAATAAGGAGTTGAATGGGAGACAAAGACAATCAGAAAGGAGATAAATGTATAAGTTCATTTTTTTATCAAATTGCAAATCAACCTCAAGAGCATCATTTAGGTCCTCTGTAGCATCAGCCCTCTTTGAGTATCTGCATTTAGAAAAACTCAAACACTAATCAACCATCCAAGAAACAAAATCTAAAATTGCTGAACTATGAGCAATAGCATCAAATACCGTTTTGCGAGTTCTTGTTTCTTCAGATCAGGAGGTTTCCCATCAAACACATAGCTATATTAGCAAAGGCGAACACCTTAGAAACAGCTCAAATAATAGTAAAACATGATAGAGGTACAAAAATAGGAGAGAAGAAACAAATTACACTGGTTTAATTCCAGCTTCCAATAGTCTGATTGTCCTTGAGAACATCCCTTGCAAATGACTGAAAAACAGAAAGAACAAACAACAGATATAAATGCGATTGCAATAGAAAATTGCACTTATCACATATATGAACTAATCAAGCTACCGTCTCCTTCAAAATTTACTCTAGCAACTGACAAATTCACAGTTGTGTGTATCAGCTGCTGTATGCATGCATTGATGCTTGTGCCGTTGCAAGTAAGAAGGAAAGTATGCTCAAAAAATGGTTTCTTTATTTACTTATATGGATACAAGGATGTAAGCAACAAACTTGTTTTTCCAGCATACTTCTCAAGCCTCCAAGAGTAATTGATTCAAATTAATGGAGATAAAAAGAGGTTCTCAAAGAAATTTTTAAAAAAAATTAACACTATGCTTTGCTTCATCAGTACCACAGATGCAGAAACCTGGCAAATTTAGTGAAAATTTGAAGCTTTAATACATCAAATGAAAATATTTTCAGATTAGAACAACCCATGGCACTTTGAAAACTTAAATCTCTAACTACTACAGTGACTTCCTGAATGAACAGCTTACAAGTAGAGGTTGAGTACCTGGTCACATCACCAGCTTCATTGGTGAGCATTTCGGTACCACTTCTTCCAACAACAATCTGCCATTATCAATCATGACAAAATCATCTAGGCATTAAATTCCATGTCTAAGGCATTATTTTTTATAACATTCAATCACAACTTTATTATTATCATCAATAATTGCACAAGTGCACATTATGAAACCAATATCCATGATTTTTCAAACAACAAATCCACTCAACATGCATAAGACTACCAGAACTGCAGCAGATATCTTCACGAATCACAAAAGAAATCAGCCCATTCAAAATTAGATATAATCAACGGACTGATAAGCACTTTCCAGAGAATTCCAATATATTTCTCCATATAAAAAGACCCTTCCGTTCAGAAACCCATTATGCAGTGAAAAGGGAGCGTACGCACAAGGAATTGATATATGCTCATGCTGGCATCAACGGCGATTTTGCGACCAAAATAGCTCTCGAATTTCTGCTCTTTCATCGACTTCGGCGCATTGTCCGCCAATAGCTTCGTTAAACCCTAGAAACATCGCAAAATACAACTGGTGAGAATGTACATGTGTAATTATATTATATTGGGACGAATTATGCATGAAGTAGACACCTTTATACCCATCTGATTTGCAGAAAACTGGAGAAACCGCTGTGAATTAACAGTTGGGAAGAACTTGAGAAGGGGAAGTAGGGTTCTATACTTTCCCGCCTCTTTTAGTGTGCCTTTATATGAGACATGTACACGTATGTTATAAATTTGGAATATTGTGAGCTACACCGATGGGTAGGGGTGTATTTTATAAAATTATGTACTATTTTATTTTATTTGTGAAAAATTATAAAATTATTTTTCTAACACTTCACTCATTATATATATTTTTTTAATTTGTATGTTCATTTTTTGTATGCAAAAATTTTTAGAATGGAAGGACTATTAATAAGAAAACAAAAATGGGACTCATTTGACCTGTTTGGCTCGGAGTCGAGACAGACGTACATTTGACCATCAATTTAATTTACGTAATTGGTAAAAATGTTAAATGGGTCGCGGGTTGTTCGAGTGACTCCTGAAATATAGGGGTTAGGTTAGAGCTTTTGGTGACCGATTTGAATTTATTTTTTTATTTTTTTGTAAAAAATTATTCCCACCATCCAATTTCATTATTCCGACTTCCCTTTTTTAGTTGTCCAACCAATTTTATTATGTTCATACCCTTTTTTGGAAACGATTATATTTATACTCCATACTACTTTATCTCCACCCTCCTACCATCACTTATTTACCCAATTTGTCGTTCACTTTATTCATAAAAGACGTTGCTCTAATGTCTAATTTATGTTAAACGAATGATGGATCTTTTTTAATTGAGTTATCATTCACTTTATTCATAAACAATCATTTATTTACAAATGAACCCCACAATACCTCATCATACCCTCAACTTATCTACTTTATAGATAAACTAATCAATATTCATTAAAATCCGCGTCCGAAGAAGTGGGCATAATAAAATTGGACGGAGAGAGTATAAAATTACTTTTCAATCTAATTATGTATTTTATTTTATTTGTAAAAGATTATAAAATTACTTTTCAATATTTTACTCATTATATATATATATTTTAAATTTGTGTGTTCATTTTTTTTATGTAAACATTTTTAGAATGGAAGGACTATTAATAAGAAAACAAAAGTGGGACTCATATGACCGGTTTGGCTCGGGAGTCGGGACAGACATTTGACCATCAATTTGATTTACGCAAATGGTAAAGATGTTAAATAGGTCGCGGGTTGTTCAAGTGACTTGTTGAGTCCTGAAATATAGGGTTAGGTTGGAGTTTTTGGTGACCGATTTGAATTTAATTTTTTTTTTTTTGTATAGAACGATTAGTCATAAAATATAAGGTTAGGTTAGTCTAACGCGGAGGACGGGGAACAATCCTAAAACTACAGATGGCTGGGAATTTCGACGTTAATGCACAAGACAGTGAGAGAGCATTTCCTACAACATATTTGTTTGCACTCTGTGGATTATATGGAAAGGGAGGAACTCGGTGGTATTTAATAACGTGAGAATTGAGGCAGAGAATACGGCGAATGAAATTAAAAGTAGAATATGGGATTGATTATTAATAAAGGAGACAGCGTTTCACAACAGATCCTTCAACGAATGGAGAAGAAATCCTACCAGTTTTTTTAAAATTAACGTGTATGTTCTTTAGCATGTAACTCATCCAACAAGAGTTTTTTTTATCGATAAAAAAAAGGTTAGGCTTGTTGAGTCTTACACATACTTTGGCTAGGGGTGTCGTTATTGCTATAATTCTTTTTATTTTTATTATGTAGACTCGTCCCAATTTAAGACCACCATGTCAAACATCCTCCGCTTACCCAATTCCAATTTCAGTTACACTAATTTGCCCTGAATCTGATAATCAATCAATCGTCTCCAAACCCCCTCTCATGGAAGCCCGCGAGTGCCAGGCTTGCAGCTCGATCGACCCCATATTCGTTCACAAAATCCCACACCGCGGCGAATTCGCCTTCCTCTGCTCGCCCTGCGTCCTCCGCCACCACCCCGGCAGCTTCTGCCCCATCTGCTTCGACGTCTACGATGATTCCCCCAACAACCGCCCCTCCGCCGCCTCCCACATCATGTGCCGCCGTTGCCCCGCCATGGCCCATATCACTTGCCTCCCCCCCTCCACCTTCAGCTACCTCTGCTCCCACTGCTCCGATAGTAGCAACGCCATTCAATCTGCCAATGATTTGGCCAAGAAATTGCTCTGTTCTGCCAAAATCGCCGCCGTTTTCATGCACAGGGCGTCGGCCATTGCTAAAGCTGATGCGGAGCGGAAAGTCAAAGCAGCTGTACTTGCAAGACAGAAGGCCAGAGAAGCTCTTGAGATGGTGGATCATTTGGTGGTCAATCAACAGTTGGAGGATGAGTCCGAGGTAGATGATGGGTGATCCAATTGTTTATTTATCTTTGAGCTGTTTATTGATGATTTAAGAACCCTTGATGGCTCATAAATATTGAATTTAATATAAATCTGAAATCTATTCAGACCCAGCTTTAGTAGATATTCTGCTCCAGTTTTCTCATACTATTATAGTTTGCTTGCAGTCCTACTTTAGTCAACTGGGTTTTCTTTCTGTAGTGTTTTCTGAAAGTTAAGTACGTTTCTTCAATGAGAATGAGAATGAAAAACATTGAATAGTAAATTAATAAAGGATGATAGTTACATTGTTGTGTTTTGCTCTAATCCAGGAGTAAGTGGGGATAAAAATGATTATTGGTCCAGGAATAAGTTTGATAAACAATGATTACTGGTTGTGTAGTGGAACGATTGAGGAGAAATGATTATAGGAGACGAGATAGCTAAGCAAAATGGGGTAACATTTAACCTATTTCGAGTCTCATTATCTCATATAATGTATGATGAAGGTAAATTGATTATGTTTTATACAGTATTACTATTATGAAGGTAAATTGATAATGTTTTATTCTTATTAAGCACTACAATTACCCTACACTCATTTTTATTCTCATTGTCATTGAAGAATTTTGAATCAAGTGTCCTACTCAATTTAATGTTAGCATGTTATACTTGCATCCTAGATTTTGGTCAGGTCAATTTGCTACCATGAGGTATATGCTAGTATGTTTCTCTGCATCTTAAAAAACTGGATATTGAAGCTATACCGATTTTTCTTAATTACCTCAAGCTAAAGTTGCTATTGAATGGTTAAGAATCTTTTATAGCTCATAAATTTTGAAATCTATTCAGGTCCAACTTTAGTAGATATTCTGCTCCAGTTTTCTCTTGCTAATATTTTTTGCTTCCTTATGACCGAACTGAAATTTAAGTGCAAGGGGACTTGGTTAAAATTCTTTAATTGGGAATGGCGGTTAACGGTTGCATTGTCAGTATTTTACTCTAATATTGAAACACGTGGCGATAAAAATGATTATTGGTGAAGAAATAGTGAAATAAACGAGGATAATTAAGAAAAATGAAGGTGAAATGATCATTTTATATTCTCATTAACCACCACAATTACCTCATGTTCATTCCGATTACCATTTCCATTGAAGAATTTTGAACTGAACGCCCCATTAATTTGCTCAATTTAATGTTTAGCGGTTTTTACTTGCATCCTAGATTTTGCCCAGGTCAATTTGGTACCATGAGCTGTATGCTATGTTTCTCGGCATCTTAAAAAACTTGATGTTGAAGTTATACTGAGTTTTCTAAAATACCTCAAGTTAAAGTTGCTATTATTTTGATTTATTTTATCTAAGAATGTTTACATAAGAGGAAGGAATTTGCACTGAAAACTGAAGGAATTGTATCTGAGTTATAGGCCTCCTAGAGGATTGGTAGATGACTGTGACCTCAAGCTATTTTGAAAACAGTATAAGGTGGAAAAAGATTATTCAAATTGCTGCTTATAATGGATGGTTTTCTAATTGGTACTGTTTCGTAAGTGTAATCTCCATTTTCCTGGCAGCATATTTGGGTAAAGTTATTTGAGATAACATTGCTTGTTGTACTTTAGGAAGATGTATTTATTTGATATGATGATGAGCTTTGAGATGGTGGAAATCAGCTTCAGATATTGTAAATGGATTATTTTTTAAAGAGGACTGAAGAAAATCAATTCCTTGTCGTTCGGTAAGTAGGAATTATGGTATCCTCATTTCCTATTCGTGTGAAGGATTCCATTGGGGTGAATGACAATGAGAATAATTGAATAGTGAATTACAATGAGAATGGTGGTTGTATTGATCGTTAGATATAGGAACTGCAATTACTTGATACTCATTTCATTACAATTCTCATAGAAGAATTCTTGTTTCTGATATTGACATATAGATATAGGAATTGCACCCTTCAGTGTGAAATGGGTTCATTCATATCTTATTACAGTTCTATTTGTGTTGATTAAACTTTATGTTATATCATTTGAGTTCCCTATTGCTTGCGGTAATTAACTTACTGAACTTTTCAGTCTCAATATTCTATACTGTACTGTCAGAGAAAGGATATTTGAAATGGTTTCTTTTTGGTATGAGAAGAAGAATGCACTGATATTTGGTGGAAACCAAATCACTTTGATAACAATTTTTTTTCTTCCCTACTTTGTATAAAAATAAAAATAAAATTCTACCCACAATCCACTTTTAAGATCATTTTTACCTTCAAAAGGTGGGTAGAACAGAAGTGGAGGGTTGGAACTAATTCAATTCGAGGTTAAAATAACGAATTACGCCTGGGGTGACAACATTATTTGTAACATGGGTATTAGAGTCATTTCTTTCAAAAAAAAAAAAAAGGAGTTAGTATTAATGATACTGATGGGATAGGGGAAGGGAAAATATTTAAAGAAAAATATGTGGATTGGCAAGTATTTCTTTTTTTAAATCAGCTAAACTAAGGGCATGTTTGTTTTGAGATTTTGAGGAT
The DNA here is from genome assembly GCA_963675135.1 of Galeopsis tetrahit. Lineage (NCBI taxonomy): Eukaryota > Viridiplantae > Streptophyta > Magnoliopsida > Lamiales > Lamiaceae > Galeopsis > Galeopsis tetrahit. The sequence goes on along the minus strand of OY776130.1, from coordinate 63,466,109 downwards.
TTTGAAATCCGTATTTCAAAATTTAGTGGATTTCAAAATCCTAATGCTTTTTGTGTTTTGTGTTTGTTTTGGGATTTATGTAGGGTAGGATTTAACTTTATAGTATATGATTATAGGTTTTATAGATGATTTGTAGGTATTTATAGGGTGGTGTAAGCACATTAAATTTGCACTCAGTCAAATGGCGACACGTGGACAAATATATATTAAAATCAAATTAATTTACTATTTAAATTTTGGAATTTAATTAAATTAATTCTCGAATTAAATAGTTAAATTAGTGATATTTAATATACACGATACAAGCCGGTCAAATTATACGAGTATCCAAATACTCGTAATTGGTAAGAATAAATTTGACTTACCATATATGGGGGGAATCAAATCACATCTCTTTAAAAATGGAAGAGAATTAAATTAAATCAATCAAGCCAATCAAATCGTCATCAGCCAATAAAACGGCGCCACGTGGCATGATAAAGAAGGAAGGTCTTCACCCCCTCACCCTATAAATAGGGTCCTCCCCTCATTCATTTGCAACACAACACAACACAAGAAGCTTTCAAAACTCTAAAGTTCTCTATAGAGATTTAGAGTGTTCTTCAGCATTCGGAGGAGCTTCAAAGTCGTTCTTCGTGCAAAGCGGTCAAAAGCAGCGTTCGATTCGAGATCAAGGTGTTAAGCCCCTCAAATCGGCGTTTATTCAAGGAAGTTCTTCGTGGATCTTCAACGATCTTCAGCGGTGTTCGTCCGAAAGCTCCCCAAATCAGCGTTTGATCCAAAACAAGACGTCAAGTCCTTGGATAAACGTTACAAATCTTCAAATTCAATCGTGGTCAAGATCAAAGCGAGAATCACGCCCTCAAAATCTTCAAGTCAAAAGTCAAGATTCGAAGAGAAGAATCAGAGGATAAAATTAGAGACTTGTAAATCCACAAAATTTCTCGGTTTAATTCGAAAGAAATAAAATTGTATTTCAAATTCGTTGTTATTATATTAATTTCACGAAATTTGTTGTTACAGGTGGGATTTTGAAATCCTAAATCAAAATCCCAAAGTGTAACGGGGGTGGAGTTTCGAAATCCCAAATCCGGATTTTCCATCCCAAAACAAACATGGCCTAAATGATTCTACTATACACACCCTCGTGACTCTAATTACTATACATTCCACATAAAATATAGTTTTTAAAAAAAATAATACTCACGTCTCAATTTTAGGTATTTATAACCTAATTCTAAAAAAATAAAAAATTAAGAAAAAATTATTTTTCATCGACGGAACGGAAGAAACGCCGAAATAAAAAGAAGAAAAAAATAAGTTCAAATTTAAAATGAGGAGTTCAAACCGTACATATTTGACATTCAGAATTTTCTAACGAATAAAATGAGTAAATTTGATACGCTTAACCTCCATTTTTTTTACATAGTTTCGTTAGTTTTTATCAAAATTTAGGATTTTAATTTTTGTGATTTTTTTAAATATTTTGAATTCATTTTTTTTCTTTGTTAAAAAATACATTTATTAAAAAAATGTAGAGAGTAGATAGAGTATAATAAAATAATAAATAACGTGTTTACAAAAATAGGATGTATAATATACTGTTGAACAACTCAAATGGAAAAATGAATAATATATAGTGGAACAATTTAAAATGAGGAGTTTCAACCTACATAACATTTCAGAATTTTCTAACGAATAAAATGAGTAAATTTGATACGCTTAACCTCCATTACCAGTTTCGTTAATTTTTATTAAAATTTAGGGTTTTAATTTTTATGATTTTTTAAAATATCTTAAATTCATTTTTTTTTTCTTTTTCTTTGTTAAAATATTAAGTTATTTATTAAAAAAAATGTAAAAAATAGATAGAGTATAATAAAATAATAAAAATATGATGGGTAATATACACTTGAACAACTCAAATGGAAAAATGAATAATATATATTTGAACAATATAAAATTGAAAAACTGAGTAATATATATAGTGAAACAGAGGAAACAATAAATACTCCCTCCGTCCACGAAAAGTAGTCCAATTTGACACATATTCTTTGTCCACCAAATGTAGTCCCATGCACTTTATGGAAACTATCACCCTTCAACTATCACTTAATTACTCAATTTGCCATCAACTTTATTCCTAAACAATCACTTTATTCACAATGGACCCCACAATACCCTATAATACCCTTACTTTATCTACCATTTTCTTAAAACTTGTGCCCCATCCCCATGTCCCTACTTTTCATGGATGGAGGGAGTATTATTTTATTAAAAAGCTGTCCCAACTTTCCCCACCCACCCACCCACCCACCTCCAGATTCCATTGTTGTCAATGCTATTGACGCCCTTCCCTCTTCAATTTCAATTTGCAAAATTTCTTGACACTTTTTTGATTCGGTCTCCCTTGAGCCCCTTTCAATTGGTGCTTTTATTTACTCTAATTTACTCTATGGACTATGGAGTATTCTATTAATTTATATTTTAAATAGTACTCCCTCCATCCCATATTAATCTTTATAGATAGATGGACACGAAAATTAAGAAAATGTAATAATGAGTGAAATTTTGAGGGGTAATTTTATAAATTTTATGTATAAAGTAAAGAGATGAGTTGACTTTTGTGTATGTGTGGATATAAAGTAATGACATTTGTGTAAAATTGAGGTTATTGTGAGGGTGAAGTATATAAAAAATTTTCCATTTTAAGGGTGTGAAAGTTATTGTGGGACGTCCCAAAAAGGAAAGTGTGAAAGTTATCGTAGGACGAAGGGAGTAATATTTTATTAAAAAAGCCATCAAAGTGGAAGAAGCATTTTGAATTGTCGAAATGGGTAAAATAACTCTTTTACAACCAATATTTTTTGAGTCTCACTATTTACACCTCCATTTCAGATAGATGCACTCCTCCAATTTATATACTTCCTCTAAAATCGGGCCACACCTCCCTTAATTGTCTTAAATGTCTTTATCTACATAAAATTTCTATTACTATTCACACCCCATCAAAACCTAATTTCATCTTCTCCATTCTATTTCCCCCACCACCCACACCAGTCGCGTCCCTCTCCCACTCTTCACCGACGCGACCCCCTCCCTCGGCCGTCGCCGCTCCCCATTTCTGTAAAGAAAAAAAAAGTCATGCAGCGGCCGCGCCGCCCCCGTCCATCTGGTAGAATCTTGACATTAATGTGTTTCAACTAGATCATCAACTTGAGTATCGTCTGTTGGATCAGCATCAATTGTATTACCAGTATCAGCTGTATTATCAGCATCATCTGTGTTAACAACATCAGTTATTCCCCCTACTTTAGTAGGCTCAGTATTAGCTCTTGGAACATCATTTACTGTATTCGTTTGGGATCTTGTAGTTGGTCTCCTTGGCTTGAATTGATCAACATCATCATCATCATCATCATCAGAGAAAGGAATAGTGACTTCAACATAGTTGTCATCATCTGATCCATTTTTCTTGAGCTTTAAATCTTTGAACTTTTCAGTCATGAGACCTACTTTATCAGCTGCCTTCTTAAAAGTAGATTCATCAAATACAACATGTGGTGTTTCTTCCACTACAAGGGTCCTCTTATTAAAGACTTTAAATGCCTTACTAACTTGGGAATATCCTAAGAAAATTCCTTCATCAGATTTAGCATCGAAAGCTTTTAATTGAGATTTCCCATTGTTATGGATGAAACACTTACAACCAAAAATATGAAAATAAGACACTCTAGGTTTCCTACCATTCAAAATTTAATAAGGAGTTTTACCATGTCTCTTGTAGATCATACTTCTGTTCTGAGTGTGACAAGCTGTGTTCACTACTTCTACCCAGAACTTCTTAGATGTGTCAAACTCAGCTATCATGGTTCGGGCAACTTCTTTGAGGTTCATATTTCTCCTCTCAGCTACTCCGTTTTGTTGAAGTGTATGAGTTGAGCTTGTCTCATGCTGAATACCATTGTTAGCACAATAAGTGGTAATAAAAGAGTTTAGAAACTCACCACCTTTATCACTTCTGATCTTGATGATAGAAGAGCCCTTCTGATTCTGGATCTTCTTCATTAGCTATGGAAGTTTAGTCCTTGTATCATTCTTTTCTAATAGAAATGCTACCCAAGTGTATTTGGAATAATCATCCACTACCACTAGAGTATACCTTCTGCCACTAATAGTAGCAGGTGAGATAGGTACAAACAAATCCATATGAAGGAGTTCAAGAACTCTGCTGGTGGATCCTACGAGTTTGCTTTTCATGGAAACTTTGGTTTGCTTACCCTTCTGACATGCATCACACACTTGTAGGTCTTTACTAATTAAACACTTCATTAGGCAAGCCAACCATTAGTGAGCTTCTTGCAATAGTGTTTAGAGTTTTAAAGTTCAGATGACCAAGCCTCTTATGCCATAGCCAACTTACTTCTTTAAAACTCTTAGCCACTAGGCAAGTGTCACTAGGGCAGCTTTTCCAGTTAACAACATAAATAATTTATTCTCTACTACCAGAGAGTAGTACGTGCTTACTAATCTTATCCACAATTTTGCAGTTGTTAGATGAGAATTCAACATTATACCCTCTATCACAGAATTGAGAAATAGAAAGTAAATTGTACTTTAAGCCATCAACATAAGATACATCTGTTACCGATATGTCGACATTGACTAAGGTTCCAATTCCCTTTATTTTACCCATGGAATTGTCACCAAAGACAACTCGTGGACCTTTCTTCTCTTTGAGGTTCGTGAGGAGGTTCTTTGAACCTGTCATGTGACGTGAAGCGTCTGAATCTATGTACCATAGTTCAACTTCTGGTCCTCCTCTCTTTAGTAGATCCACTCGACCCTACAAGCAAATTATTGCTTAGGTACCCATTTTATTTTGGGTCCTTGGGTGTTAGCACTGCCCTTGGGAACCCAGATGTACATTGTTCTTTTGAACAATCTTGAGCATTTAAGTTTGTTCCCATGGGTATCACAATACCATACTTTTTCAACTTTTTTCTAGCTGAAGAAGTAGTAGTAGTGTCAGCTGAGTGAATATTAGAAGACTTTTGCTCATGTGACAGATTAGGGTATGTCTTCTGATTTTCCTTCAGCTTGGGTGCATCAACTGAATGTAAATGATTCTTAGATCCAGGTTTGTTAAGAATTTCAAAAGAAACTGGAGGTGCATACTTAACATGCCTTTTGTGAGCTGATGACAACTTCTCTTTAGCCTTGCTTGCATTCGGCTGAGACTTCTTCTGAGAAGAGGGTCTCGGCTGATCACAACCCTTCTGTTGTTCAAGCACAATCTTCAACAGTTGACCATAGGTCTTCTGTCTCAGATTACACAACTTTTCCTTTGAATCCTTTGGCCTACCACCATTTCTAGTGATAAGAAAATTCATCTTAGAATCAGCTACAATAGGAGCTGGCTGTGGATTTAAGATAACAACCTTGAGCTTTTCCAAGCTTGGGGTTGCTTCAATTACTTGAGTACCAGTTTTAAAAAAAAGTTACTCTCATCTGGAGAAGAGTTATCCAGGATACAACAGTCAGGTTCATCTTCTGTTTCATCAACTTAGTCCTCACCTTGCTGACTGCTAAAAGACTTCCCTTCGAAGCCTACGCCTGATTTTTCTTTTAGACTTCTAGAAAAGTCATTAATCTGATTAAGAGCTTCATTTGCTCTGTTAATCTCGGCTGCCTTTAAGTCTAATAGATTCATCTCTTTTATAAGCTCTTCATGGTTAATAAGGAGTTCATCATACGAGCTCTTAAGAATAAGAAATTCCTCAATTTCAGTAACATGAGTTAGAAGCTGATTCTTATGCACATGACTTAGAATTGAGTTCTTATCCTTGAGCTGAGCTAGCTCTTCGGTAAGTCTCTCATTCATAGTCACAAGCTTATGGTCTGCTTCTGATCTCTGCTCCTTCAACTGAACAATTTCAGTTCTCAGACGCATCGTTTCATCCTCAGCTGCCACATAAGTTGATGTTGTCAATCTCAAATAAATCTTCAATTGATCACAAGTGAACTGAAGGTGATTAGTCGAATCGGCGTCAGATGAGTTCGACTCATCTTTGTGTGAACCAGAAGAAGAGTGTAATGAAATAGTTCGTGAATTTACCTCTTCTTCTCTTACCATCCATGCACACTCATCTGAAAGAGCTTCATCTCCATCAGATAAGAACCCTGATTGGCATGATGAGGGTAGATTATCATTTGAAACACTATCTTCCTCACTAGCCATCATGACCTTTCTTCTGAGGAAATATTCTCTCTCTTTGAGCTCTAATCTCTTCTCGCTCTTTGGGTGTAAGGTCTGGACATTCTACACTGAAATGACCAGGTTTATGACATGTATAACATAAATCCTTACCTTCCCTTGATCTCTTGCTGGGAGTAGCATCTCTCCTGTTACTTCCTCTACGATCAGAAGACTCTTCTCGTCTGGTGGAACTAGGTTCCTGTCTTCTACGACCAGGAGTGTGTTCTGATCGGTCCTTGGACTTATAGGATGATGACTCTCCTGTATGGTTAGATTTTCTATCTTTATAATCCTTATAGAATTTCTTGTACTTACCATGTTGAGTTTGAAGTTTGTCGAATATTTTCACCATCAAGGCCATCTGTTCTTGTAAGCTGAGATCTGATGGAACTTCCTCTTCTCTCACCTTGGGAGCTTTACCAGAACGGTTTGATCCCTTGGCGCCCACTGAAGCTTTGAAGGCAATATCTGTAGAAGAATAGGGTGTCGCTTGTTCTTCTCCTATCTCATTTGCTCTATCTATATCATATTCGTGAGCTTTAAAAGTTTGAAATAAGGTTTGAACAGACCAGTTTTTCAGATATTTCTTTTCTTTTATAATCCAAACTTTTTTTGCCAGATCTTAGGTAAGGCATACAATACTTTATTGTTAACTTCGCTTTTCGTGTATGTTTTGCCCAAATTCTCAATTTCATTTATTATTCAGGCAAAATGATTGTCCATCTGGTCAATATTCTCACCAGGAAGCATCTTAAAGTTATCAAACTTTTGTACTGTCGTAATGAGCTTATTTTCATTAATCTGCTCAGTGCCTTCGCACATGATTGCTAATGCATCCCACATTTCTTTGGCAGATTTAAGACGAATAATTTTACCAGCATATTCATTAGAAACAGAAGTGAGAATTATATTCTTAGCTATACGGTCGAGGTTGTTCTGCTTTGCTTCATCTGGTGTGTGATCTGCTCGAGGCTTTGGCACTAGCTGACCAACATGAATCTCGGGATTACCTTTGGCTGTATTAGGAGCCATCACAGTGATTGGTCCTATTGTAATCACGTCCCATATCAGATCATGGATTTGGCTAAATTGAGCCTCCATGCGTGCCTTCCAGAAGTCATACTCCTCGATGGAGAACTTTGGCAAATTCCTTGTATAAGAATTAGAACCCATAACGTATGATTTTTATGAAAAATAAGGTTTTCAAAAATAGATCTATTCAGGTGAGCTACAAACACTTGTCCTTAGAAAGTCTAGGATCTCAAAGTCAGTAGCTCGTTAGAACCACTGCTCTAATACCATTTGTTGGTCCTTAAGTGAGTATCGATGGTGGGAAAGTCTAGAGGGGGGGGGGTGAATAGACTTTTTAATTTTCAAACTTTTTGACGTGCTGATCGACGATCAGAAGAGCTATTCTCTATCGTCTGATGCAAATAAGATGATCTGATCTCGAGTGCCGGTATGAGTAGCAGATCAAGATAACAAACCTACTGATTGATATATCAACTCGTCAGTTGGAAAGCTATCTCAAAAGCTATTAGTGCGGAATTGTGTAGGCCCTAAATATTTAGACTCGTGGGTTGAATGAAAACCTTTGTATAAAGAATGAATTTATAAACAATGAATGATATCAGCTGATACAAGTATCTGCTGATTTGTAAAATCTATACTTAGTGAATTTTGACTCTTTTGAAAACTATGTTCTTATGTAAAGTATGAATATACAATATAACAATAATAAATGTTAAAGCAATAAACAACATAATATTTATAGTGGTTCGAACAAGTTGTTCTACGACCACTCTCACTAATCAGATAGTGAAATTATATTCCTTGCCAACGTTATATTCCCAAGAAAAGACTTTTGATCGAGATACACAACCCTTGGTGTATACGGATCTACTTGTTGGTTAGAGAACAAGTACCCTTTACAATGATTTTAGTTTCTAACTTGTAAAATAAAGAGTATTAATAACCAACTCAGTGTGAAAGAATCACACTGCTTTTCTAAGCTCTTAATAGATATGAATCTAAGGGCTGGCTTACGATCGAAAACTTAGAGCTAAGGATTTGAAATTTTTCTGTCTCTAAAGAACTCGAATGAAGGTTTTTCAGAAAGCTAAGTGTTCTTGAGTACTGCTGAATTTGAGAGTTCTTACTTGTGGAGTTTACGTAAATTGTTCCATAGAACAAGTCTTGTATTTATAGAGGATTTAAGCTTCAAACTAGCTGTTAGTGAGAAACTAGCTGTTGCATGTAAATATTCTATATTTGGGTAGAGATCTTCATGATTAGATGTATTCCTTGAATTCTAGTACGACATTTCCTTAAATTGAAATGTGCATTAAATGTCCATTTAATGCATTGTACGAATCTGCAAAGTTCTCTGAATCCCTAGTCCAAGTCAACGTCATAGCTGTGTTGTCATCTTCTCATTGGTCCACGTCAGCCGAGCTGTTAGACTTGCAGTTTTGTCTTTTGTTTGAGCAAATCAGATGTTATCTGACATTCTCTTTGTCTTCTATTATCTTTTGTCTTTAATGCATCTTCAATGAATGCTCCTTCTTCAAGGTGTTATCATCTTAAATGCTAACTATCATCTTATCAATCAAATGAACTACTCTTTAAGGTTTCTTCTTGACAAGATCTGGTGAAACTCATATCTGATGTACATCTTCTTCTTTTTTATTGCAGATTATCATATAACTTCTTTCAGTTGATAAGGTATACAAGAACCTTTCAATCTGATTTCACTAATGAGCTTCGAGGTCTTCTAGTTTTTAATCTTCTACTCTTCAAGTCTTGAGTGAGTGCACGTTTAACTAAATGTGGTATCAACTGATATGCATAAAACTAGTTCCACAGACTAAGACTTAGACTCTATTCTTTACTTCTAAACTTTATAAAACAACTTAGGTAACCTATACTAGATTACAAATTATTAAACTAGCAATTGGTCTACTGATCTGGTTTTGGCCATCAAAACTAAACTTATACAATACAATCAGATCTAGGGGTGGATGAATATCCCAACATCATTGACTTTCCATCCTTGAACTTTGTGTCGTGTCAGCTTTTAGGTGTATGTTGTCGTCTTCCTATTGATCTACGTCAACTCTGATTAGACTCTTCAATACATAGGAACAAATGACCTTTGCCTCAGTTGATTGACTCGGCTGATCTTGGATCCTACTCTTCTGATTTTGACACTTAAGCTTTTGATTGTTTCCCAAATTGTATGGACCTCGTCTGTCTAGTAACCAATTTGGTCCTCAGCTGTGTTTGGTTCCTCAGCTGATAGTGATACTTAACTGATGAGACCTCAGCTGATCAGTCAAGTTCCCCCGTGACTGATTCTCCTCTTCTGGTCTTGGTCTTCTCTTCTTGAGCATTTGCAAGTCTCTCCACTACATCAACTAGGTTCCCCCTCGACTGATCCTGGCTGAAACCTATCTATTACAAGATGTATAGTGAAGTTGTCTACACAATACAACTTATTCTATTACAAGTTGATTTGGTTTATCAAAACAAAATATAAGGGATATCAATATCTCAACAATATTAGATACTCCTATTTAAGATGTTTTATATATTTAAGTATAATACCATATATATTAGATATTTATTATATTTTTATATTATATATATATATATATATATTATATAAAATAGGTCGGCTTGTTGGACTTGAAAGGTCTACGAAAAAGCTCAAGTTCGATCTATTTAATTAAATAGACTTTTAAAAAAGCTTGAGTCCGATTTATTTATTAAACGAGTTAAGTCGAGTTGAGCTTTAATAAGTCGAGTCGTATATCCCTGATGAGTAATCTGGCCCATTCCCACCCGATGTGACATGCAAAGATTAATGGAAAAGGTTAACACCATAATGACATAAAAAATGAGAATTTTTAAGTTGGATATAAAATACTCCTCTTAAAAGAGGCATACAACATAATTTAAAAGAAGAATCCTAATTTATATAAATATGTTAACTCCTTTATTCGAATATCATGATCACTGTGGCCTTGTGATAGCTGGTGTCCGAATGTGAAATCTGTGAGTGAGAAATTAAGGGAATAAATTTAAGAAAACAAGAAAGCGATTAATCTCATGCTAATGGACGTAGCACACAAAGCTCTTTGATGCTGATGCCTATATATACATATATTATCACTCCCCTTTCACATATATTATACTAACAAAATATAGGAGCACTAGCACTAGCACTAGCACTAGTTAATTTCTCTAACTTTTCAACTCTCTTACCAGCTCCAACTTCCAGCCATGGTGAGTAGTCCTGTGTAAATTTGTAATCTTAATTCCCTCTAAATTAATTAATTAATTATAATTATTTCAACGATTATACATATATATATATAATGGCAGGAAGGAAGCTCGGAGTCAGGTTCGTATAAGATGAGGCTGTCGGAAATGAAGGGGAAAGGAGGCTTTCTTGCTACATCTTTCGTTTACGGTCAGCAAATTTCATTTTCGCTAATTTTATCCTTTTTTTATTTAATTTGGTACATATTGTTTTCGCCTTTTGAAATTGGTCCTCTAAATTTAGCATATTCGATTTTTTTAGTCCAACGACCGGCTACACGATGATCGGTTTGGTTACCCTCGGTAGTTGATCACTAGACGAAAAAGTCAAATATGGTAAACTCACAATTGCAAGACCAATTTCACATAGGTCAAAACAAAAATGGGTAAAACTACTTATTTGTCTTAAAAATTATACATGTTCACATGATTAGTATCACTGTTTATCATATAAAGTGTTACTCCCTATGTCCGCCTATAAGTTTCACGTTACTTTTTAGAGAGAAAAAGTAAGATATAAAGTGAAGTGTAAGAAAAAGTACTTACCAAAAAAGGTAAGGGAAGCTTATAGGCGGACGGACCAAAATGGTAAAATGGGAAGCTTATAAACGGACAGAGGAAGTACTTTTTAGTGATTTTGATAAGTTGAATAAAACCAAAATTAAACATTTTTTTAAATAGTGATGTTTCTTATACTAAACGATGATACTTAAAAAAATCTAGATTTACAAGATACCTACTCAAAAGTATAATCCAATTTTAACAAAATGGAAACTTAATTGCAAATAAAATCACTATATTTTTTTAAATTGCAATTTAATCTAAACAAAACCTGATCAATTTAAATCAACAAACAGAGTTCGTTCACTCATGTTCAAAAATGACATGTCACGTGGCTAGTAACAAATAATTAATCATATTAACATATTTATATTGGTTGGGATGACAACGAATAAATGTGTTACTAATATATATTGATGTGTAGGATTGACTGCTTTGGACAACATGGGTTTCGTGGCGAACATGGTGAGCTTGGTTCTCTACTTCACGTATAAGTTGTACTTTGACCTCGCCACCGCAGCAAACACTCTCACCAACTTCGTAGGATCAACTTTCTTGCTCGCCACCATTGGTGCCTTCATTTCCGACACTTACATCAACAGGTTCCAAACCTGTCTCATTTTTGGAGCCATTGAAGTCCTGGTACGTAATTGAACCACAATTTTAACTTAGTTCTAATGCAATGAGTTGAAAATTCAATTGGACAATTGAGGATATATTCAAATCACTTAAAATTTAATTGCAAAAGCTAACTATACTACAACTTTTAGGCTCTGGCGATGATGACAATCCAAGCTCGCGAGGATAGTTTACAACCATTACCATGCATAGGGAAGTCGAGCTGCATAGAGGGCGGGAAAGCCGTCTACTTCTACGCTTCCCTATGTTTACTTGCACTAGGCGCGGGTGGGGTAAGGGGCGCCCTGCCCGCCCTTGGTGCCGATCAGTTTGACGCAAAGACTCCGAAGGGAGCAAAGAGTCTTGCAAGCTATTTCAACTGGCTATTGCTTAGCATAGTTAGTGGTGCAGCTGTTGGAGTTACCGTCATTGTTGGAGTTGCTACCAATAAGAACAACAAAGAGTGGTGGAAGGGCTTTCTCATCACTACTATAGCCTCTTTTGTTGGTTTTGTTGTTCTTGCATTAGGCAAGAGTTTCTATCGTATTCAACTCCCCAAGGAGAGCCCACTTATTAGAATTGCACAGGTAAATTGGAAGTGTTTCGATTCTTCTGTGTCACTTTTTCATATTTCACCTGCTGGATCATTCATTATAAGAAAATTGACTTTTAGTAACATAAATCTTGTCGTTATAACTTTTCTAACTAAAAACTTTTAATGACATAAATTGAGTTTTCTGTCACTATAGACTTTTAGCTAGAGAAGCAATAAATGAGAGGATTTTGTTACTAAAAATTAGTTTTCTTGTAGTGATTAACACGTGTCGACATGAAATATAAAGTCCGTTAATTTTTATTCACCATCGTTATGACTTGTGACATAATTTGTTGGTACGTATCAGGTTATAGTCGTGGCGATAAAAAATCGTGGGTTACAACACCCCGACAGCCCGAGTGAATTGTACGAGATTAACAAGAAGGATTCTGAATCAACTACGACGACCATTCCTCACACCGAGCAATTTAGGTATAATATTTATACATTATTATTTGAACATTTGTCAAAAATCTTTGTCACATTTTTTTTTTTTTAATCACTTGAACCAGGTGGGTAGACAAGGCAGCAATTCTTGCCCCAAATGCAGAGCCAATTCCATGGAAAGTTTGCACAGTTACACAAGTAGAAGAGGTTAAAGTTCTCATACGAATGCTTCCAATTATCGCAAGCACAGTAATAATGAACACGTGCCTAGCACAACTCCAAACATTCTCAGTGGAACAAGGGTATATGATGGACCCAAGTTTAGGCTCCTACAAAGTGCCCCCTGCTTCCATCCCTGTTATTCCCCTGCTTTTCATGGTCATTTTAATCCCTCTCTACCAAGTCCTTTTTGTCCCGTTCGCGCGAAAGTTCACGAAGAACCCATCGGGTATCACGCAGCTGCAGCGCGTAGGCGTAGGCCTCGTGCTCTCCGCGATTTCCATGTCCGTTGCAGCTATAGTGGAAGTGAAGAGGAAGCATAGATTCCTACACGACCCGTTGAACCCGATTAGTCTCTTTTGGTTGTCTCTTCAGTACGGCATTTTTGGTATTGCTGACATGTTTACTATGGTGGGGTTGTTGGAGTTCTTTTACAAGGAAGCACCCGAGGGAATGAAGTCGCTTTCGACTTCTTTTACGTGGATTTCGCTCTCCCTCGGGTATTTCTTGAGTAGCGCGCTCGTGGAGGTCGTTAATTCAATCACTGCGAGTGTCGCTCCTAGTAAGCTTGGGTGGTTGCATGGGCTGAATTTGAATGATAATAATTTGAATTTGTTTTATTGGCTTTTGGCTATTTTGAGTGTGCTCAACTTTTTCCACTACCTATTTTGGGCAATGTGGTATAAGTATAAGACAACGGATGATGGCCTTGGTGTTGTTGTTGAGGAGGCTGCAGTGTTTCAATCGGTCACGGACGTGCCGTTCCTTAAGGTGGCTGCGGACGACGGGTCTAAGGTGACGGAGGGAGGCGCACCGGCGGTAAATGACGAGTCTAAGGTCACGGATGGCGGTGCACCGGGGGAGGAAGCAAATGTGAAAGAGTGAGAGTTTTTATTATTTGTCCATTTTCTTTATGTTTGAGAATATTTGATCATTTTATGACGAGTATGGTTGGATTTCATAGGTAGAGGCAATCAAAATAAGAATGTAAGAAAAGGCCTTTGAGGATATGAAAATTTATTCTTGGTGATAAAATAACATTAGATTATTTTTTTCAGAAGAATTATATTTTTCTAATCTATTTTTCTACTATTGAATAGCTGTTGAGGAGACGCATATTAATTTTCATGACTATTCTTCATTTAATATATCTCAATCTCTACTCTTCTTCATCGTTTTGCAATTTTCAGTTAAAGAAATGGAGCTTTTAGTTGTTTGCACATTTCTTTCTCACTGTTATTTTTTATCGAAACAAAATATTATTACCTTTTAGATATTAAAAGTATTACATATGTATGAAACAATATTACACTACATTGCCTATATAAGTTCCTCAAAAAAAAATACATTGCCTATACAAGTCAAGCAACATTACAATTATATGGGTAAGAAAAATGTTAAGCATAGAAAGCAATACTATTTTTTAAAAGAGGTAATACCAGATTATATTATTGTCGTTTTTTTTTTTTGAAAGCACCAGGATAACAATACAAGGATTGATAATTAATCAGAGTAAGAGCAACAATCCTTAATATGTTGTGGAAGATCTTTTCCAAGCCAATCTTGAGACATGGAAGAGACACATGCCAAACCTGCTAATTTGTGAGCTAGCATGTTAAATTTCCTTGAGAAGAACTAACAATCCCCCACTAGGAGTTCTCTCAAATGGCGTCTGGTCTTGTCAACAATATCCCTTTCCATATGATCCGTCATACTCTTTTTATTAATAAGGTCAATTGCTTGTGACGAGTCTGATCTAATTCCCAAAATACCAATTTCAAAATTCAAGCATTTTTGGAGTCCATATTCAATTGCCATAAGCTCAGCAACCAACACCGAGATAGGATGAGGGATTTTTTTGAAACCAGCCAGAAGGACATTGTGATTTTGATCAATAATTGCAAAGCCTAAAGCAAATAATCTTTTATGTGGATTGAAAGCGTCATCAGTCAAAAGAAGATTACCTGCTGAAATGGTTCCATCAAATCCCTTCATTTGTTTGGTGTCAAGGCCGATGCTCCCGCTTCTGCCATTTCCTTGTTGAAAATCTGTAAAATATCGAAGGGCCCATTCTACTGAGAACTGATACATTTCCTTCTTCTTAGTGTCCTACGAGTGCAGAAAGCTAGATTGCTCCTTTCAAATTGCCCATCCTATGACCAACATTCTGACTAATTCTCCAGGCATGTGATTCATGTAATATCTAACACTAAAATACACGACCGTAAATATACGGTGTATATTGTAGCGTGATAAGTATAAGGTCGACCCCACAGGGAGGTGTAGTGTAAAAGAGTATTTTGTTGATTGAATTCTAAATAGACGTGGTCTGTAAGTTTGAAGGTTGTAATTACCCCTAATTATCTACCAAATTGTCACTAGTAAGCAATTAAAAGAGTAATAAGAGAATCGATCAAATGTGCTCATGCAAATCACAAAAACTAAGAAGAGACGATTAAAACTCAAATAAGAGAAGGTAGGTTGCAAGGCACATGTAATACAAATGAATCCACGTATGATTAACAATCTACTCAAGTGGTGTTGTGTTTTTTCTATAAGATTGATAAAAAATAATGAGTTAAAAGTCTTTTCAATCCAATTAACCCAAGAGAAATATAACACAACCTAGTATCTCTACCTAAATTGCATCATAAAACCCAATTAAGCCCCTAAGATCATCACACATCCTCCTAATCATTGATCATCTCTCGATTTCACAATAAAATTAGGTCAAATGCTTGCAATCAATCAATCAAAAGAGATTTCTCAATCCAATTTCAATTAACTAAGATCAACACATCACTATTGTACACTAACGACATGTTTTGCAATGGAAATCAAGCATTCAAATAGAACTAAATCACACAAACACCAATTAAGCAAAATATCAATTTATAGATTTCATCAAAAGTATTTACAAGGCCGTAGAACCAAAAGTGTTTTAGCCAACAATCAACATAATCAAATTAACACAAACTAATGAAATAAGCAAATAAAAAGAAAGAGAAATAGGAAGCTTAGTCTAATGGATGATGGGTAATCGAATTCCAAAGCTCTTGGTGCCTTCCTTGCTTGATTTGATGGAGAATTGGTGAAGAAGATGATGATTACCTCTGAATGTGTGTTTGTATGTGTAAGAGTGCTTGGACAAGGGGTAATCTCCTTTGAAATTCAACAAAAGGGGTATTGATAGTGTTAGAGTAGGGCTTGGGGTGTAAGAATTGCAATTAAGTCCCTCAAAAATGGAGAAAAATCACTAAAACCCCCGAAAATAGGAGTGGCTCGGCCGAGTCGGGACAGGGTGGTGTGGTCGAACTCGACCGGTTCTGAGCACTCGGCCGAGTTGGCTAGCTCGGCCGAGTTGCTGCTCATACATGTTGCAGGTCATGGCTCGTGCTCGGCCGATTTTGTACATTCGACCGAAAAACAAAATTTTCTTCCGCTCGACCGAGTTGCTGGCTGTCCTAGTTGCAGGTCTTCACTTGTGCTCGGCCGGATCTGTGCAACTCGGCCGAAAAACGAATTTTTTCTTCCGCTCGGCTGAGTTGCTGGATGTCTAAGTTTGCACCTCGAACTTATTTTGTGTGTAACTTTTGCTTCCGACCTCCAATCGACTCAATTATTTTTTCCATTATACTCCGTTTTTCGAGACGGATCCAATGGTGCACTACTCTTTTTAGTCCAGTGAATTGTGGTAGGTGTTTTACTCCAAAAATCCTTCATTTTTCCTACAAAATCGACAAAACACCACCTTTCTCTTATTTTGACCAAAACCGTCATAATCAACCAACAAATCAATGAAATCACAATCAAAATGGGTTTCACATGTGCATAAAAAACGTGTAAATTCCACTCGAATCAGCATGCGTCGCCCAACATCAAGCAAAAGATCGTACGAATTTCCTGACGAAGATTTCTTGATAACATCCCAATAGCCATGCTTCTTCCAAACTTTCTTTGCAAACGGGCATGTGAAGATAACATGGTATGTACTTGACGAGGAATATCCATAGCAACGGTAATATGGATCAGTCGGAACATGATGATTGTAGAGATTCTCCTCAGAGGGAATCAAATTCTTTAACATCTTCTAGCAAAAAATTCTAATCTTTTGAGGAATCTTTAATTTCCAAATCCATTTGAACACCGAGTGATCCAGTCCACCACTGGAGGAGTAAGTATCATTTTTAAAGCACAAATTCGCTATTATCGTATTCATAAAATGGTATGGCGATGCTACTGAAAATTTGCCACTCCCTTTTTGTTTCCAATAAAGTGTATCCTCCATATGAGCTCCACTTAAGGGAGTATTAGCAATAGCCTCTGCTTCAAAAGGGAGAAAAGGCTTAGAAATAAGTTCAGAATCCCAAGAGTAGTCTTCCCGAATAAATCTGGCAACTTTTGATCCACTTGTAATTCTAGAGACTATGTATCCTTCATTTAAGTCGGCCACCCATCTGTGCTTAAAAACTTCTGCGGTTTCACCATTGCCAATTTTCCATCTAGCCCCTTGTTCAATTAGATCCCTACTCCAGATTAAAGAACGCCAAATGAATTATGGATTGGAGCCTAATTCAGCATGTAAAAAATGTGAGTGTTGCGAAAATATCTAGCCTTGAGTATGGTACTAACAAGTGTATTAGGGTGTTGAATTAATCGCCACACTTGCTTTGCCAAAAGGGCTTTGTTGAAGTGCACCATCCTCCAGAATCCCATACCACCTTCTTATTTCCCTTTGCACAAATCTGCCAACTTAGTCCAATGTAATTTTTTACAATCTTGATTCACGACCTACTAGAAATTGGCAATAGTCCTCTCAATTGCTGACCAAATAGAATCTGGGATGCGAAAGCACATCATCGCATACGACGGGATTGCTTGAAGAACAGCCTTGATGAGTACCTCCTTGCCGCCTTTTGAGAAGAATTTATAGTTCCAAGAATCTTTTTTTTTTGTCTCACACGATCCAGTAGATACCCAAATTGATATCTTCTTGATCTAGCTGAAAGTGCAGGTAACCCCAAGTAGACATTATAACCCAAGTAGACATTCCAAGAAGAATTTATAGTTCCAAGAATTTATAGTTCGTATTTTTGGATAAGTTTTTCCCAAGTATATTTTCGTTCCAAGGACTTAATTGAGTGTCAATGAATCCCTAAAGTTGCAAGTTATCATGCCATTATAGTAACTAAGCTTGTTTGTTTGGATTTTCGGGAATTTAAAAACACAAGTACGAAACTAGTTGAACTAAACAAAAAGAAATGAACAAAAGCAACAACAAGATATCTAACTTCCTTTCGAAAGTGCAAGGTGAGAAAGTATTGCCTCGGGTGTATCCATTTTGTAGGTTGTGTGGTGAATTATTGGGCCAAAATACACAAATTAAACCTAATGCATTGGGTAGAGCTAAAGGCTATCACTCGTGTGTGTCGACCAATCCCTTGTGAGGCCTAGGTGAACACGTGCATTAACTAGCAATTATATCGTCTAATCAATGCCATAAGATCTTAGGATAGTGTCTCATAAACACGTTCAACACGGTTACTAATGTTTATGAGACGCCCTTTCACTAATCTAATAGACGACCTCTAATCGACTAGTGTCTAGTGTCGTCTATCTAAGCAACTAACCCCCGGTCGGTGTAGCTAATTACTATGTTAATTCTAATCGATTAATTCAAGCTCATACACACATTCCTAATCATGCAACCCAATACGGTCGTTGAAATCGACACAACTAAGAATGCTAGCTAATAGGGTGAATCAACCAATTGAATCATGCAAATTACCACACTAGAAGCAAATACACCCAATTCCTAAGCTAATCATGCAATTAATCCATAATTACACCACTTAACCACCAAAACTTCAACACCCTAGGCAATTAAGACTTAGCCCATGGTTCTAAGATAGAAATCCATGGCTAGAATGCAAGAAATCACAAATTCCATAACAAGTAAGAAATCAATGGCAAGAACTAAGAGAATTACTAAATTGAAATGAGAATTAAAGAGATATCACCTTAAAACTTGAAATGTAGCTACAAACTTCAATTACTTACAAAGCCCAACGGAAACCTTCACTTGAATTGTTAAAATAAACAAGAATCTAAGCTATCTATGAAAGGAAATTGCAAAAGATGAAGAACACCTATGACTATGTGTGTTTGTGTGTGTGAATTCCTCTCCAAGGTAGTGTCTACTCTTCAAAACTGGCTAAGGACCCTTTATATATGTTGTGAGAAATCCCCAAAATAAGAATTGCACTTAAGCCCTTCGAATTTGGAGAGTTTTGACAAAAACCCCCGAAAAATGCGCCGCCCGGCCGGGCGAGTGATACCGCCCGGCCGGGCGGACCCTTCGAATTTCTGGCATTTACTGTACATGACAGCCCGGCCGGGCGAGTGATGCCGCCCGGCCGGGCGGAACCTTCGTATTTCTAGACAATCTTTGGCGCTTGAACGGCCCGGTCGGGCGGAACCTTCGTCTTGCCATTTCTGAGTGTGAACGGCCCGGCCGGGCGAGTGATGCCGCCCGGCCGGGCGGAACCTTCGACTTCGACCATTTTTCCGTCCTTTTCATCAGTTTTCCGTCTCGAGTCTTCTCAAACGTTTTGTACATGCTCCCTAGACTCATTGCTACGTCTCATACGAGTGTCAATAAAGATTGACACTCTTTTTGTGATTTTGACGCCTCATTCGCTTCGTATTCCTACAAAACGAGCTCACAAACCTTTCTCCATCAAGTCAAGCCTCTTAACATGAAAATGCATGTAAAACCACCATAGTTTATCACTAAAACACACAAAATCTCATGCAATCTACAACCGAATCACCCTCCCAAACTTAAACCGTTGCTCGTCCCCGAGTAACAAAAGAATAAAAGCAAGAGGTTGTACGATTGCAAATAGATAATCAATGAACGATCCCACGTCTCCAATGAATGAAATGAATTCTTCTTCCTCAAGATACATTCTCAAAATGATCACAAGTTCATCATTGAAAATCAATCTAATTACTCCACACATGCTCCACATACAATAACAAGTGATGGTGATGACAATATTCAAATGCTCAAGCTCAACTCACAAGATATAGTGTTTCTCTCAAACACTCAAACAAATTAAGGACAATAGACACTCATCAATCAAATCATGCATTGCAATTACCATAAGCTTGCCCAAGCTCTACCATCTTTCCACCACAAACATGTTCAACTATGAGATCAATAGGTCTTAACAAAGGACGTAACGTTGGCTCTTTGGACGGGGTATGATGAATATGGATGAAGTGACTCGTCTAGTGGAGAACGAAAGTTGTTTTTCAACACATCAAGCTTATGCTCATAAGGTTTACACACCTTCATTCTCACTTTTCATTCAACTTTCTCACAAGCAATCATCTCCTCATCTTTTTGTAGCCAATTTATTTTCTTCTTAAGCACTTGGGGCTCATTGTCCCTCTTTTCTCTCTCAATTTTTTTTTTATTTTCTCATTTTCTCATCACTTCCATCTTTTTCTTTCTTTTCACAACCTTGCCAATTTTTCTCTTCAAACCAAAGGCACTTAAGCATATGTTTTACCACTTTCTTTTTGTTCTCCACTAGAATTGGACATAAAAGGCTCAAAAAGTTAAATGGTTAAACATGGTAGGTTGCCAAGAGAATGGGAACTCAAACTCAAACGGGCTAACTACGGAAGATTTCTTTGGTTATTGGGAAAAATATGGCTAAGTGACTTGTAGTACGAAAGATGGCCTACATCATATCTCAAAGTATCACACAAGTATGATCTCAAGCAAAAACTTGGGCAAGTTCTAGAAAAACAAGCAATGAATTGATCCACTCTAGAATGAAATAAACCGGATTAATGTTCGGTTCAAAGCTCAACTCTCACTGGTTAATTCAATACTCAATCATTCATCAATCATCATCACACATAACTCATTGTGTATAAAAAACATCCATAGACGAATAGATGACAACAACATAAACATGATGATTCATCCCAATTATGTACACATTCAAGGAATAAAATTCACAACAACTCATCATCAAATGTGTCTCAATGATCATACCATTCAACAATTTCACAACCCAAACACAATCTTTAACATTCATTCACAACACATCCCCACTCACACACATTTCAATTCAATCAAAACAACATCAATCCACACAAAACCACAAGACAAATAAAATTATCCCATCATCCTTACATGCCCCCACATAACTAAACTTTCAAAATGTCAAATGAATAACAAGAACAAGATAATGCATAAGGAATTAGAGGTGGACCAAGCATGCTCTTCATTGATGTGGTGGAGGAGCTCCAGGAAATCCGTATTGCATCATCCATGCATTGTAGGCTCGTTGGTTCTCCCCTATCAATCTCAGCTCGTTCTCCACCGACTCTTGCCTTGCTCCCAAACTTGTGATGCTTGCCTCGACCGCTGAAAACCTTGTATCAAAACTCGTTTGCAAGCCTCTAATTGCTGCAGTGATCTCATTAATTCCTCCGGCTTGGTTCCTTTCTTCATTTGACCTTCTTGAATAAACATGTGATACGTGTGGGGTCTCTCTCTGTGAACGACTTGGGCCTTCATGGAATGAATGATTAGCGGATGACTCACCCCTATGATGATGGTGAGGAGAAGCATGAGGTGCATCTTGCAAAAATTCTTGGTTAAGCTCTTGATCGAGCTCATCTTCGGTTGGTCCATGTGGAGGCACCTCGATTCGAAACCTTGGGATACGTTCATTGGCCTCCAGAGCTCTAATAACTTCCAAGTGATGTGGGGAAGCCATATCCCAATTTTCCCTCCTCCTATAAGTAGTCAACACGGGATATGGCATCGGAAAGAACTTTTCACCATCTTCAATGCTCCAAACATATTCGTTAATCCTTTGATCCAATTTAACCATATGCATCCTACTCATAGTGTGTAAATCGAGCCTTCCTCCTCCTTCAACCGAAGTGTAGCCGCTTAAATCAATCTCGAAGTACTGAGCAATAATCGTGACTATTCCACCCATTGTGAAATTCGGAATATTCCGCTTGATCATAGTCAACAAATGATCAAGCAAGAATGCACCCATATTGACTTGCTCCCCGAACACCATACTCCTAATGATAAAAAGCTCCTCCTTCCTTACAGATCCGGCCTCGAATCTCCCAAACACAATATTGGCGATGATTCGGTGCACATATCTAAACACCGGATTCCGCAAAAGAGAGGCCTTCGAATGACTAGAGGAGTAGACAGGTGCATCGTGTTGATTCTTACGGGCTAACCTCTTCCAAAACCCATCTTCACCATATGTGTTCATCCGATCATAGACGTCAAGGTCTTCCTCACATGATGTTCCAAAGATTTCATTTAACTCGGGGCATGAGAGATATCTATCTTCGTTTCCTAATCGGAAAGTTATTCCGGCCGGAATGCCATTCGTTGGCTCTTCTTCCCTCAAAGTTGCCATGAACTCAATCGATAGCTCCTCGTTTGTCTCGTTTGTGAGCTCGAGTAAATTCCCCCACCCGATGTTGTTGAACAATTCATGCACATCATCCTTGATTTCCATCCTAAACATAAAAAAGTAATCCGGGTAGCGTGTGGGTCGATGCTTTGTGTTTGCAATTCTTGAAAAAGTCTCAATATAATCTCTTCCTCTTTCACCAAAGTTGATTTCCCATTTAGATGGTCTTTTCCCACATCTTTCAAAGCAAAGCTCGTCCACAAGATCCCTACGTCTTGAGCTTCCTTCTCCTTTCTTGGATCTTTTAGACATTTTTCTACAAATGAACAACAATAAACTCCATTAGTTAGAATGTTCTTTCCACAATTCATTAGTGTACAAAGTTCCACTTTTGCACCTAATTCCAAACAAATCAAGTATCAACATTCTCAACTAAGCAAAGCCCATGTGTCATTCTATCATGCTCAACCAACTTCATCCAAAAATTTACTCTTTTCTCAATTACCCACAATTTCCTCTTACTTTCTTTATAAAAATCATGCCTACAAAGTATTTGTAAAAAGGCTTGAAAGAACCAAATTTCTCAAAACTCAACAAAAGCACTTATGTTCACTCAATCATAGCATGGGTAAGCAATATCCAACAAAAAATCATCCTTACAAACCAACATGCTCCTAAATTAAACACAAAATTCCCAAGAACATCAATTACTCTCATGTAAGCACAATTTCACAATTCTAGCCCTAAATCCCTCAAATTTCTTCATGGGTATTTGAAATTAAGCATTGTCATTCATTATTTACCAATAACAAACAATAATATACAAAGCCCATGGAAGAAATACCCAAGAAATCAACAAACCCATGTTAAATTCAAATTTTCGTCACTTTCCCTACACATGCAAGAAACACCTTCAAGAACTTCAAAACTTTGCTAAATCTTGCAAGAAAATTAAAGGGAATGAGTTACATACCTTGGGTGTTGACTTTCTTGAAGAATTTGCAAGAGAAATCAAGAGACAATTGAAGAGAAGTGAGACTTGTTTGGTGAGAGAAGTGAAAAACCAATTCTCAAGAGTGGGTGTGTGTGTTTTGAGTGTGTTAGGGTTTTAAAGGGATGTGGGCCGAGTGGGTAGGGTCGTGGGTCGTTTGGGTCGGGTTAGACCCACAAAAATTAAAAAAATTCATTACCTGGACGCGGCCCGGCCAGGCGGAACCTTCGCAAAAAAAAAATTGTCAAAACTGGAGTCGACGGCCCGGCCGGGCGGCTGAGTGGCCCGGCCGGGCGAAACTTTCGTCTTTGGGCTTGGAGTTTGGAGTGAACGGCCCAGCCGGGCGGCTGAGTGGCCCGGCCGGGCGAAACCTTCGTATTTGGACAATTTGGCCGCCCGGCCATAGGCCAAAAGTGGCCCGGCCGGGTGGCCCAATGGCTCGACCTTCTCTCCATTTTTTCAAATTTTTGCTCGATTTGACTCAAATTTCCCAACTTCACGCTGTTTTCACAAGTGAACAATTCAAACATCAATTACGATGCATGGTTTTTTGTGCTAATCGAATTACACAAACGAACATACCCCCCAAACTTTTTCATTGCATGCAATTAAAGTTTGGAAAAATAGTGTTGGAATAAGATTTTGCACCAAAAACTTGCAATCTCAATCAATATCATAAACATTCACCATAAATCTCAAAATCAATCATCAAACTCACTCTCATTTGTGTCAACAACCACCATGCACATATATCAAACACAAGTCAAGAATTATATTCCAAACCACTATTCATCAATGACAAGTGTTCAAAAACAACACAACTCAAGTACAATATATCACAAGAAAATTTTCCTACCCCCCAAACTTAGATATTGCAAAGCACTATTAAGTTTGGGACGGGGTGTACCTCAAGATGGCTATCAACTCCAATCTTCTTTACTTCTCAAAACTTTTATCCACGACTTAGGACCTCCACCACGTGGGTATTTTGACCTACAAAAGAGCTCTTCACAAAAAGAACATCAACTACTCACACTTATTCAAACAAAACCAAATAAACAAAAAGAGAAATAAAGCAAGTAAAAATGGGTTGCCTCCCATTTAGCACTAGGTTTAACGTCCTATGCCGGACGGAACTCCTTTAGTTCAAGGGTCACGAAGCCCAATCACATGTACCACCCCCTTGTTGGGAAGAGAATAGTAATGCTTCACACGGTGCCCATTTACCTTGAATTCCTCACCTTGCTCATTCACTAGATCAAGAAAACCCGTAGGATACACCTTAGTAACACGAAATGGCCCAAACCACTTGGACTTCAATTTCCCGGGAAAGACACTTAGCCTTGAGTTGTAAAGGAGGACCTCATCACCTACTTCGAAGATCTTCATGGACAATCGTGCATCATGCCATCTCTTAGTCTTCTCACGGAACAATTGTGAGCTTGCATATGCGTCCTCACGAAACTCTTCAAGTTCATGCAATTGAAGCACCCTTTTCTCTCCACACAAGTCACTATCCAAATTCACTTTTCTTAAAGCCCATAGTGCTTGGTGCTCCACTTCAACGGGAAGGTGACATGCCTTCCCAAAAACTAATTGGTAAGGCGACATACCAAGTGGAGTCTTATATGCCGTCCTATACGCCCAAAGTGCATCCGGGAGTTTGCTAGCCCAATCTTTTCGGCTAGTGCTCACCGTCCTTTCTAAGATTTTCTTGATATGTCTATTTGAAACTTCGGCTAACCCATTGGTTTGGGGGTGATATGGAGTTGCTACTTTATGTGTGACACCATACTTTGCAAGTAGCTTTTCCATCAATTTGTTCACGAAGTGGCTCCCCCATCACTAATGAGAGCTATTGGAACTCCAAATCTAGTGAAGATCCCCTTCAAAAAATTCATGACGGTGTTCGCATCGTTGGCCTTCGTAGCAATGGCTTCTATCCATTTTGACACATAATCAACTCCAAGTAGAATATACGTGTAACCATTTGAAGATGGAAATGGTCCCATGAAATCTATCCCCCAAACATCGAATAATTCGACTTCCACAATGTTTTTCAACGACATCTCATTTTTCTTAGAAATCCCTCCACTCCGTTGGCACTTGTCACATCTCATCACAAACTCCTTACAACTCCGGAACACCCATGGCCAATAAAATTCGGATTGGAGCACCTTCAAAGCCGTCTTCTCACCCCCATAATGTCCTCCACATGGAGATGAGTGGCAATGGGTCATAATGTTTTCCCATTCTTCCTTTGGGACACATTTTCGGATTATTGAATCAACTCCCCTCTTCAAAACATAAGGGTCGTCCCAAATGTAGCTCTCAACATCCTTCAAAAACTTCTTCTTCTCATAAGTGTTAGCACCAAATAGCATGCTTCCACTTGCTAAGTAGTTAGCTATATCCGCGTACCAAGGTGCCTCATCATGAATTTTTCCACAAATGATCCTTGGACACGGAACAAACGCTCATCCGGGAACTCTTCTTTCACATCTTCAAAATCTTCTTTGAACTCTTTAGCCCTCTCAATCCGGGACAAATGGTCGGCTATAACATTGTCACTCCCCTTCTTATCCTTGATCTCAATGTCAAATTCTTGAAGAAGTAGGATCCATTGGATTAGTCTTGGTTTTGCATCCTTCTTTCCCATGAGATAACGGATAGCGGCGTGGTCCGTGTAAACGATAGTTTTCGCACCTACTAGGTAGGGTCGAAACTTATCGAAAGCGTACACCACCGCTAGAAGTTCCTTTTCCGTAGTGGTGTAATTCAATTGAGCCCCATTGAATGTTTTGGATGCATAGTATATAGCCCGAAAAATCTTCTATCTTACTTGGCCAAGAACAACCCCCATTGCCACATCACTTGCATCGCACATTAATGTGAATGGCTCCTTCCAATCCGGTGCTACCAAAATGGGAGTATTGATCAACGCTTCCTTCAAGGCACTAAAAACATTCAAACAAGCATCATCAAAAACATAAGGAACATCTTTCTCAAGTAAGTGTGAAAGGGGTTTAGATAAATTAGAGAAATTTTTAATGAACCGTCTATAAAAGCCGGCGTGCCCCAAAAATGAACGAATTCCTCTCTCGTTTGATGGAGGAGGAAGCTTCTCTATTGCCACTATCTTTGCCCGATCAACCTGCAAACCTTGAGAAGATATATGATGACCAAGTACCACCCCCTCCTTGACCATGAAATGGTACTTTTCCCAATTAAGGACAAGGTTGGTATCTTGGCATCGTTTAAGCACTAACTCCAAATGTTCCAAACATGTGTCAAATGAGGTACCAAAAACAGAAAAATCATCCATGAACACTTCCATTACCTTCTTAATTAAATCATGAAAAATCGACATCATGCACCTTTGGAATGTTGTCGGTGCATTGCATAACCCAAAGGGCATGCGTCTCCAAGCAAACGTTCCATAGGAACATGTGAAGGTGGTCTTCTCTTGGTCCTCGGGAGCAATCATTATTTGATTGTACCCGGAATAACCATCGAGGAAACAATAGTAAGCAAATCCACCAAGCCTATCAAGCATTTGATCCATAAAGGGAAGGGGAAAGTGATCCTTACATGTAGCCTTGTTTAACTCCCTATAATCTACACACACTCTCCACCCGGTTGCTACCCGTGTAGCTATCACCTCATTTTGATCGGTTTTTATGACCGTCATACCCCCCTTTTTAGAAACGACATGCAATGGTTATACCCACGGACTATCACTAATGGGAAAAATCATCCCCGAGTCTAAGAATTTGATAACCTCTTTCCTAATGACCTCTTGCAATATAGGATTTACTCGTCTTTGAGGTTGGACTATAGGTTTAACATCACTCTCGGTCCTAATCCTATGCATGCATATAGACGGATTAATACCCTTCAAGTCATCAATGGTCCAACCTAAGGCTTTCTTATTCCTAGCAAGCACAACCAACAATTTATCCAACTCACCATCATTTAATAAAGAGGAAACAATAAAGGGGTACCTCATTTCGTTATCCAAGTAAGCATACTTGAGGTGCTCCGGTAATGGCTTCATCTTTTCCTTCATTTCTTCCGGACCTTGTCCTCCTTCAACGGGGATATGAAGTGGTAGTATTGGAGGTCTCCTCCTCATCTCCATTGCATCAACTTCTTCTATTGATTCCCTATAAGAACTTGGCAACAAATCATTAGAGACAATCAAAGAATCACATAGAAATGAAGAAATAGAATGAGTTAAAGAGGTGTTAGAGAAATCTTCCCATTCATCTTGCACAA
The DNA here is from genome assembly GCA_963675135.1 of Galeopsis tetrahit. Taxonomy (NCBI): domain Eukaryota; kingdom Viridiplantae; phylum Streptophyta; class Magnoliopsida; order Lamiales; family Lamiaceae; genus Galeopsis; species Galeopsis tetrahit. The sequence goes on along the minus strand of OY776130.1, from coordinate 63,438,405 downwards.
TGTTGTCAACAACATCTAAGAAATTGCAAGACTCCACTTCTCCAAGCTCTTTCAAAGACTTGTAAATTGAAAATGTGATTTCTTCATGATTGAAACTCAATTTCAATTCTCCTTTCTTCACATTGATCATTGCCTCCCCCGTTGCAAGGAAAGGTCTTCCCAAGATCAAAGGGACGTGCTCATCTTCCGCCATGTCAAGAATGACGAAGTCCACGGGAAATATAAATCGGTCCACTTTCACCAACACATCCTCAACGATCCCTCTTGGTGTCTTCACCGATCGGTCGGCTAGATGCAAGGTCATGGTCGTTGGTAACAACTCCCCCATATCCAACCTCTTGTAAATCGAATAGGGCATGAGGTTGATGCTTGCCCCAAGGTCACATAACGCCCATATTGCTTCACTACCCCCGATTTCACAAGGAATGGTAAAACTCCCTGGATCTTCTAACTTTTTGGGTAGGCTTCTTTGTAGTAGAGCACTACATTCCTCCGAAAGGTTGATTGCTTGATGACTTCCAAGCTTCTTCTTGTTAGCAATCAAATCCTTGAGAAACTTCATATAGTGGGGCATTTGATCCAAGGCATCAAGAAGAGTGAGATTGATATGAATCTTCTTAAAGATTTCCATGAACTTGCTAAACTTCTCGTTCAACCTCTTCTTCATATACCTTTGAGGAAAGGGAAGTGGTACATGAGTAATGGGAATCCCCCATTTGTCACATGGTACATCATGCTTCTTCTCTCTTAGCTCCTTAGCAATCTTCCACTTTGGAGTCCTTGGACTCTTCACTTCGTCGTCCCCACTTTCCTCCTCTTTCTTTTCTTTCTCTTCAACTTTATCATCCTTCCTTCCTTCAACTTCCAACTCCTCATCTTGCTTTCCTTCCTCAACTTCCTCAATCTCCTCATCGACTTTCTCATCATCAACATCCGTGGGCATTTTTGGTCCTTCGTAAGAAGTGTCACTCCTCAACTTAATGGCTTTACAATGCTCTTTCGGATTCACTTAGGTTGTCGATGGAAATTTTCCTTTGTTAGGTTGAGATCCAATTGAAGTTGCCAATTGTCCCATTTGGAATTCCATTGATTTTTTATTACTCATAAGTTGGCTAATCATGGATTCCATTGATTTTTTATTACTCATGAGTTGAGCAAGGATTGAGTCGGTTGCTTCGGATTTCTTCTCACTTTTCTCATTTCTCTTATCACTTTCCTCCATTCTCTTATTGAGGTGTTGATTAGTGTGAAAATTGCTCGAAATTCATGTGTTTAAATTGCATAATTTTATAGGATTTTGTGCATTATTTACACTAAATTGACTAATTGCACTTGATTTGGAGAAGTGGTGTTGTTTGCTATTTTTATAGGGAAATAAGTATTTTTGGAGCAAAACATGCCTCGATTATATTGTAGAGTCAATCGAAGGAATACAACGAGAATGAAGTTGGAGAAAATATGGAAGTTGAAAATTATTTGGGTCAACAATTTAATTTATTGAGCCCATTTAATTAATATTTTGAGACCAAGCCCACCTACCCACTAATCTGCCGAAACTTGGACATTGAATTGGTATTAAACATTCAACAGGCCATAACTTGTGGTTATTTCAATGGGCCATATTTGCAACTCATCAGGCCCACATATATATACCAATTGCCGTGAGTTCAAAAGGGGAAAAAGAAAACAGCAGGAGAAGCAAATTGGAGTGGTTGTATTATGAATTTTTGGGCCCAGGCCCATTTAATTTATTTTCTGACCATAAGCAGCGAATTTCAGCAGGATTGGGAGGCAGCACAAGACAGTAGCCGCGAGAAACAGAGGGCACATCTTCATTGGGGAAACCCACTCCTCCCACTTCACTCAATCAAATAGATTAGTTTAATTTCACTTTATTAGCTAGTTTTAAATGTATTTTTTCATTTTCTTGCAAGCAACCCATGTTTTGTTGTTTATCTTTTATGAGTTTGATTTCAATTGTTAATTTAGTTATTAATTAGGTTTGTTGGTGTTTGGGTGTTTTGATTTGTGATGGAATTTGTGTTATTAACTTAACTTTAATTGTGTAATTCATTGGAGGGAATATTGGTTAGATTTATGGGTTTTGATAGATCATTGGCTAGAACTCAATTAATAGGTTATATGTGAAGCTCAATTAATGCAACGAGAGTTGGTTAATTGAGGTAGATAGTATAATCGAGGGTTGGGAATCGAGTGAATGAGTAAATATTGGGTTATCGCAACGAGAGTTGGGTAATTTTCATTAGAACCCCATTTATCTACATTAATTTCTTGAATGAAAATTTGAGTGATTAGTGAGAAGACCATAGGAGTTTGGTTGTTAGTATTCAAGTGGAAAAGCACGATTAGGGATTAGTTTAGTTTAATTTAGATAGAGTAGAACCCCCTAATTGTGTGATTACCCGGGTAAGAACGCTTCTATTCATCCTCTCGATCCTAGGTGATTTAGTAGACAAATGCACTCGTGATTGCTTCTATCAAGTTCCACCTAATGAATTGCATATAAAAGTCGACTTTTAACTCAATTTTCCACACAATGACGAACACCCGAACACTACTTCTTTATTTGATATTTGATCATCACTTTACTTGCTTTCTTCATTAGTATTTATTTTGTTGATTTTTGCAATTAGTCTTTAGCTCACCCCCATTTTCAATCACTATAATTACGTGACGACACATAACGCTAAGGCTACGCAAGCTAACTAGTCCCGTGGTTCGATAATTTAACCGGGCACTTACTTTTACTACGAGGACCCTCTTACACTTGAGAGGTGAGTATTGAAAAATATGTGTCAAGTTTTTGGCGCCGCTGCCGGGGATTAGTTTTGTTTTTTGTGTAACTTAGTGTTAGTTTAGCGTAATTACTAGTGATTTTTATTTTTATTTGTTATACATTATCTTGTGCTTTTGATCTTTGATCATTTGTGTAGGTGAGCTTAATTGGAAGATGGACGGATATAACCAATATTCATGGAATCAATCATTTGATCAATATGATATGGTTTATCCTCCTTATCAAGAAGATGTTTGTTACGATAGTTGGGGGAACTACGACTATGGTTATCAAATTCAACAAGTTCCACCCGACTATCAAGAATATGAAACACCACAAGCCGATGAAAGGAATGCTTACTTGGAAAACTTGCTAGTCACTTTCATAACTCAATCCAATCAAGTGTCTGCTTACAACAATGCAAGATTGGAGAAGATGGATGAGAAAATGGTCTCACTTGCGAATCGAATGAAGAATATAGCGTTCCAATTGAGTCAAATGGCTTCTTCAAGTGGGACTAGTTATGAAGGGTCAAGCATGTCGATTGATGAAGAAGAGGGCTCAAGTGAAGAGGAGGACGAAGACGTCAAGCTTATTGAGTACTTAATGGAGATTGAAGAAGATGAAGAGGAAGAAGAATGTCCATTGATGGAGGACACGAGCAACAAAGAACAAAAAGATCAAGAAGCATTAGATGACACATTCAAGAGTGAAATGAGCATTTCTAAACCTTTACACTCTTCAATTTTCACTTTAGATAATATTGATGCTTCTATTGATTTTATCTTACCTCTTGTTAACTTTGATCTTAAGAAAGAAATTGAAAAAAGCTTGGGCATCCTCCCACAAAAAGGAAAAGAGTGGAAAGAGAAAAATGATAGCCTATTGATAGAAATGCACAAGAAAGATGCAAGAGATTGGACCACTATCCAAGGGAGCCTCCTTGACTTTGAGGCCAAAAGATTGAAATATAATGGCAAGGAGGACCGATATCCTTGGCCATTCCGATGAGCTTATTTCTTACCGTCCGGCTTGAAGACGTTAAACTTAGCGCTAAATGGGAGGCAACCCATTCCTTTATTGCTTTCTTTTATTTTTTAGCTTTGTAGTTTGCTTGATCTTTTTGTTGAGTTTTTGTTTTGTAGGTTGAGTGTTGTGGTGGATGTTCAAGGATGGGAGATGTGCATGGGGAAGCTCAAGTTGGAGATGTTTTGGTGCTACAAGGTTCGATGGACAATTCGGTTGTGGTAGCTTGCTTCTTTGGTAAGCTATGTTGGTGGACAAATTCTAAGGTAAACACACTCATCTCCAAACTTTGCATTCAACTAGATAGTTTCATTTAAGTTTGGGGGGAGATTTCGTGTGTGTACCTTCATTTTTATTGCACCGTTTGTCCATATTTTGTTTAGCTTTGTTGGATGAGATTTTTTGTAGAAGAAAGTGTTTGAGGCATTGTTGGTGATTGTTGATTTTTGAAATTTGGTTGAGCTTGTTGGTATTGATTGATGCATGCTTGTTCATTTGATTGTGTGAAGATCTTTGCTTGGTTTGGTGCTCTTAATTCATGATAGACAAGCCCGTGAGCTTTAGAGCCTTTAGACGTTCATATATTTTGGTCTATTTCCTTCATGTGAGTATCATTCGTGCTTATGTGCTCTAGAACTTGCCAATTGTCTTGTTTGAAACTACTATTTGTGTGAGATTCTTGAAAATGATATGAGGCCATCTTTGTTTTGAATAGTCACTTAACTAAATTGTCCATACCAAATGATATTTTTCCGTAGTTAGCCACTTTGAGCCTATTGACTTGTATTCTTTGGCAACCTACAAAATTTAGCCTATTTGTCCATCTTTTGTGAGCCTAATTTCCCTATGAACTAGTGGAGCTTGAATGTTGACAAATGAGGTTGAGTTGTGGTTAAATGTGATTTTGGGTGGATGAGTTTGGTTTGAAAGTGAAAAGATTGAAAAGAAATAAAAAAAGTGGAGAAAAGATGAATTGAGTTGTGCATAAAAAAGATTGAGTTGATGAGAAAAGAAAAGAAAAGAAAGAAACTCTCTTATGCACAATAATTTGGTAGAGCTTGAAGTTCAAAAGTGTTCAATGGTATTGGTGAAGAAGAACATGCTTTAAAAAAGTGAGCAAATGAATTGTGGGAGTTTGGAATTTGGAGTTGCAACTTGATCAATTGTAACTTTCCTTTTGAAGATTTAGAAATGTTCCTAGGCATTTTTACTTCTTGCTCCACTAGTTTGTGAGTCACTTTATCCAAATATTCCTCACCCTAACCAAAGAGCCTACATTACAACCAAATGATAAGTCCTTGTTGATTCATGAATTGAGCACATGACATGTGGTGGAGAATTGAGACTTTTGGCAAGCATATGGTAGTGCACTAGTGTGATTTGATTTTGAGAACATACATTCCATGATATACACTTTGTGTGATGAGTGATACACTTACTTGTGAGGGAATTGTGAATTGAGCACTTGATCTTGCATTGATTTGAGCATAGCATGTGAATTGGCTTGTTGATGTTGTTTACCTCTTGGCTTGACTAAATTGATTGAACTTGACAATCACTCATTCTATATTGTCTTGAATGAATTCATTTGCAATTCTCCCACTTGTTTTATTTTTCTTTCGTTGCTCGGGGACGAGCAACACTTTAAGTTTGGGGGGGTTGATTAGTGTGAAAATTGCTCGAAATTCATGTGTTTAAATTGCATAATTTTATAGGATTTTGTGCATTATTTACACTAAATTGACTAATTGCACTTGATTTGGAGAAGTGGTGTTGTTTGCTATTTTTATAGGAAAATAAGTATTTTTGGAGCAAAACATGCCTCGATTATATTGTAGAGTCAATCGAAGGAATACAACGAGAATGAAGTTGGAGAAAATATGGAAGTTGAAAATTATTTGGGTCAACAATTTAATTTATTGAGCCCATTTAATTAATATTTTGAGACCAAGCCCACCTACCCACTAATCTGCCGAAACTTGGACATTGAATTGGTATTAAACATTCAACAGGCCATAACTTGTGGTTATTTCAATGGACCATATTTGCAACTCATCAGGCCCACATATATATACCAATTGCCGTGAGTTCAAAAGGGGAAAAAGAAAACAGCAGGAGAAGCAAATTGGAGTGGTTGTATTTTGAATTTTTGGGCCCAGGCCCATTTAATTTATTTTCTGACCATAAGCAGCGAATTTCAGCAGGATTGGGAGGCAGCACAAGACAGTAGCCGCGAGAAACAGAGGGCACATATTCATTGGGGAAACCCACTCCTCCCACTTCACTCAATCAAATAGATTAGTTTAATTTCACTTTATTAGCTAGTTTTAAATGTAGTTTTTCATTTTCTTGCAAGCAACTCAAGACTTGAGGTGATATTTTTCCTTAATTCCATGTTTTGTTGTTTATCTTTTATGAGTTTGATTTCAATTGTTAATTTAGTTATTAATTAGGTTTGTTGGTGTTTGGGTGTTTTGATTTGTGATGGAATTTGAGGTGTGAAAAAGCTCATCCGTGGAAGACTTCCCTTCTCCACTTGGAAGTTTTGCTCCGGGATCAAATCCGGGAGGATAATGAATAACACTTTAGGATTGGAATAGGACAAATTCTCATTCCTCCGAAAATTCGGGTTTTGAGGGACTTGGTATTGAGGGGATGGTCCCCCTTGTCCTTGAGATGATGAATATTGCCCTTGGAATCGGTTTTGAGGAGGAGCTTGATATCTTTGACCACGATTTTGATATGGTGGTTGGCCTTGATATTGTCGATTCCCTCATTTGGACCTTGTTTGAACGTAGAGATCTTTTGCTTGGCTTCCATCGTCTTTGAAGGAGGTAGTACTTCAATAGAAATCTCTTCTTCAACTCTTCCCACGTCCTCACTTCTCCGACGGGAATGCTTGATTGTAGCCAAACTTTTGCTTTCCCCGACAATGTAAATGGAAATAGCCTCATCTTTTTAGCATCTTCCGACACTCCATTTTGCTTGAGAGTGTCGGCTATCTCCAAGAATTGAGCAAGATGTTCATTCAGGTCTTCCTCAAATCCTTCCTCCGTCCTTCCTTCAAATTGTCTCTCCCTCAACATCCTTAATAAAGAGGCATTAATCTCGAAGTTGTTTGCCTCCACCCTTGGTCTTGCCAACCCATCGTAATGCTCCCTAGGTTGAGGCTCAAAATATTCCCTCATTGGCCTCCCATGGTACACACGTTGAGGTTCTTCTATATGTCGAGGAGGAGGAACGAATTCTTCTTGGATTTGTTGAGGTGGAGGATATTGGTAAGGTTGAGGATATGGGTGTTGATGTAGTGGATATGGATGAGGTGGAGGTGGTGGTGGTGGATAGTAGGCTTGTTGTGGAGGTGGATAAGGATAAGGATTGTATCCTTGATATGGAAGGTTGTTTTGGAGTGGATATGGTGGATTTGGATTAATGAGATTTTGTGGAGGGTTTTGAAGTGGATTACCTCCTTGTTGATTCCCAATTTGGGGATTCTCCCTTTGAAGCTCATCATCTCCATTTGGTGGAGGATTCATCTCTTCAATGTTTTTCATCTCAAGTGGTTCTTCTATGACTCTTTGACGGTTTCTACTTCGATTCCTTCTTCTTGCGTGTGCCTCGATCTCAAGGTCTAATGGTTCAAGGTTTCCTCCACGTGATCTTGTGATCATGCACCTACAAAAGGAAAATGTCAAAGCCCACAAAGATGAACAAAACAAAAATAACGAAAAGAAATGCTACTACCAACAACACTCAACAAACTCTAAGTTTCACTAATAACACTCGCTTAAATCCCCGGCAGCGGCGCCATTGACTTGTTCGTATTTTTGGATAAGTTTTTTCCAAGTATATTTTCGTTCCAAGGACTTAATTGAGTGTCAATGAATCCCTAAAGTTGCAAGTTATCATGCCATTGTAGTAACTAAGCTTGTTTGTTTGGATTTTCGGGAATTTAAAAACACAAGTACGAAACTAGTTGAACTAAACAAAAAGAAATGAACAAAAGCAACAACAAGATATCTAACTTCCTTTCGAAAGTGCAAGGTGAGAAAGTATTGCCTCGGGTGTATCCATTTTGTAGGTTGTGTGGTGAATTATTGGGCCAAAATACACAAATTAAACCGAATGCATTGGGTAGAGCTAAAGGCTATCACTCGTGTGTGTCGACCAATCCCTTGTGAGGCCTAGGTGAACACGTGCATTAACTAGCAATTATATCGTCTAATCAATGCCATAAGATCTTAGGATAGTGTCTCATAAACACGTTCAACACGGTTACTAATGTTTATGAGACGCCCTTTCACTAATCTAATAGACGACCTATAATCGACTAGTGTCTAGTGTCGTCTATCTAAGCAACTAACCCCCGGTCGGTGTAGCTAATTACTATGTTAATTCTAATCGATTAATTCAAGCTCATACACACATTCCTAATCATGCAACCCAATACGGTCGTTGAAATCGACACAACTAAGAATGCTAGCTAATAGGGTGAATCAACCAATTGAATCATGCAAATTACCACACTAGAAGCAAATACACCCAATTCCTAAGCTAATCATGCAATTAATCCATAATTACACCACTTAACCACCAAAACTTCAACACCCTAGGCAATTAAAACTTAGCCCATGGTTCTAAGATAGAAATTCATGGCTAGAATGCAAGAAATCACAAATTCCATAACAAGTAAGAAATCAATGGCAAGAACTAAGAGAATTACTAAATTGAAATGAGAATTAAAGAGATATCACCTTAAAACTTGAAATGTAGCTACAAACTTCAATTACTTACAAAGTCCAATGGAAATCTTCACTTGAATTGTTAAAATAAACAAGAATCTAAGCTATCTATGAAAGGAAATTGCAAAAGATGAAGAACACCTATGACTATGTGTGTTTGTGTGTGTGAATTCCTCTCCAAGGTAGTGTCTCCTCTTCAAAACTGGCTAAGGACCCTTTATATATGTTGTGAGAAATCTCCAAAACAAGAATTGCACTTAAGCCCTTCGAATTTGGAGAGTTTTGACAAAAACCCCCGAAAAATGCGCCGCCCGGCCGGGCGGATGAAGTGGCCCGGCCGGGCCAAACCTTCGTAAGTTGGCCAACACATTGCTGCTTGAACGGCCCGGCCGGGCGAGTGATGCCGCCCGGCCGGGCGGACCCTTCGAATTTCTGGCATTTGTTGTACATGACGGCCCGGCCGGGCGAGTGATGCCGCCCGACCGGGCGGAACCTTCGTATTTCTAGACAATCTTTGGCGCTTGAACGGCCCGGCCGGGCGAGTGATGCCGCCCGGCCGGGCGGAACCTTCGTCTTGCCATTCCTGAGTGTGAACGGCCCGGCCGGGCGAGTGATGCCGTCCGGCCGGGCGGAACCTTCGACTTTGGCCATTTTTCCGTCCTTTTCATCAGTTTTCCATCTCGAGTCTTCTCAAACGTTTTGTACATGCTCCCTAGCCTCATTGCTACGTCTCATACGAGTGTCAATAAAGATTGCCACTCTTTTTGTGATTTTGACGCCTCATTCGCTTCGTATTCCTACAAAACGAGCTCACAAACCTTTCTCCATCAAGTCAAGCCTCTTAACATGAAAATGCATGTAAAACCACCATAGTTTATCACTAAAACACACAAAATCTCATGCAATCTACAACCGAATCAGTAAGGAAGAAAGATTTTGTGCACAAATTGAAAACAAATAGAGTGATAGGGGATCACCTTGTTTCAAGCCTCTTGATGGTCTAAAGGGTGTAGAAGTAATACCATTGATTTTAAGACTGTATGAAACTGAAGTAACATACTTAAGAACAAGCTCCACCCAGTAGTTGGAAACCCTAGTTTTCGCATCATTGCTTGAAGAAAATTTCATTCCACTCGATCATAAGTCTTGCTCATGTCGAGTTTAAGAGCTGCAAATCCCTCCTTACTCTTTGAAGCTCTAATCCAATGCATGCACTCAAATGCTACCAGAATGTTGTCTGAAATCAGCCTACCTGGGACAAAAGCACTCTGATATTGATCGATAATATCATTCATCACAATCTTGAGTCGATTTGTAATTGTCCTAGCCAGAATCCGATAACAAACATTGCACAGGCTTATCGTCCTGTATTGAGTGATCAATTGAGGTTTTTTTTTATCTTCGGGACAAGAGTGATAATCGTATCATTCCAAGTCTCCACGCTATCTCCCTGATTGAGCACTTTCAGAATTTGTGCAATTACTTCTTCCCCAACACTATCCCAATTTGATTGATAAAAAAAGGCGGGAAAGCCATCCGGCCTCGGAGCCTTCCATGGATTAAGCTCTTGAACTGCTCTTTGAACTTTATGCTCCGTAAATGGGGTATCAAGGAAGACGCTCATTTTTGGTGTGATCTTCTTTGGAACACAATCAATAGCGTGTGTAATTGTCGATTTATTTGCTCCCGAGGACTGAAAAAGATGTTGATAGTAGGCCAAAAACTCTTTATGAATGTCAGACTCCAAAAAACCCAATTACCCGAGGAAGATTGAATACCAGAAATACAATTAATCTGTTTCCTTAGATATGCTCTTGTGTGGAACAATTTAGTATTACGATCACCAGTCTGAAGTCAATCAACTCGAGCACGTTGTTTCCAAAACCACTCATCTTGCACATTAAGTCTCTCTAATTCGACTTCCAAAGATGCAATTTCATCAGAGTCAACCGTCACAAATTCTTTCTCGAGAGCTTGTGAAAGCAATGCTTGAGTTCTCTTAGTACGGGTTGGAAGCGAACCTCCCTTAACATTCTCCCAATGCTTAATAGATTTACCACATGATGTAAGCATCTCATCAAGACTCGTTGTTCGGTCTCTCTGTTGCCAGATTTTTTATACCAAGTCATGAAATTCAGGCTCTTTAACCCAATGATTTTCAAATTTAAACCTCGCTTTGTTTGGAATGAATCTGATATTTCCATTACTGAAACATTTTAACCAAATAGGCATATGATCCGAACCTAGAAATTCTAAATTTTTGGCTAAGAAATTAGGAAACATCGAGCACCATGCCTCATTAGCAACAAATCGATCTAGCCTTTCACGAATAAGAGCTTGTACTTTACGTTTATTGTACCAAGTAAATTTAGGACCTTTAGTATGTAATGTTTTAAGTTCATTATAAGAAAGTGCATCCTGAAAACATTGCATACGTTTCAAAGGTTTTGCATCACCACCAGTTTTCTCGAATTGAAACAAGGTCTCATTAAAATCCCCTCCAACTAACCAGGCTGAAGGGGCTGTGGAATGATAAGAGCATAATCTCTTTAACATGTCCACAATTGTTCTCTCAGAGCAGTCGATGGGTGTCCATAATAACCCGTAAAACGCTAACATAACGGGTAGGAAAAGACAAAAACATCTATTATTATCGTTTATTAGTAATAGTATTACTTTTGAATATGATACTACTCCGTTCCGGAATAACTTTTACAAGTAGGTAAACATAAAAATTAAGAAAGTGTAATACTGAGTAGAATTTTGAACCTTATATAATGTATATAAAGTAAAGAAAATAGTTGATTTGTATGTATGTGTGGAATCCAAAAGTAAGTAACATTTTGTGTAAAATTGAGGATACTGTGAGAGTGAAGTTTATGAAGGATTTTCCATTTTAAGGGTGTGAAATTTTATGTAAAACATCTCAAAAAGAAAAATGTGAAAGTTATTGTGGAACACAGAGAGTACATATTAATGATATTTTATAAAAGACGTAGTACCTTTTTACATACAATTATCTCTCAAATCGAAACCATAGAACTCCGATTTCGCTTTCGGTTCGAACTGGTGCGCATTCCATTATTCACTCCTTGTAAAATCAAATTTTTAAAAAAAATGATATTTGTGTGCAATTGATTGCATTTATAAGATTGGAATTGAGTCACGATTAATATGGTCAAATGTTGGAAAAAATATTGAATTGAGTAAATTGAACATTGAAATTCAAGTGTATTGTATACATCCAATTGCATGAATTTGTCAATTTAAAAATATCTATTATCATATTAATAAAATATTAATTTTCTTTGATATATAGTATAATAAAATGGGAAACAAATGTGTGGAAAAAAAATGAGGTTTGAACCACTTAACTCGTACTTACAAATATACACATTTCTCATTTAGACTACTTTCATTCTCGTTAAATAAATAATTTTTTAATTATATATAATAAAATAATAAATAATTCATAAAAAATACTACTATTAAGTTACACTATTCAATTTTTTTTAAGAGGAAATGTTTTACACTCTTCAGTTATATTTAATAACATTTTTCAATTATAACGACTAAAATCATTTAAGTAAAAATGTGTTAAACTTTTAAGTAGAAAATTGTATTCAGTAAAAAGTACAACATAATATTACTAAAAAGTGTGAGTTGGTATAAATGAAAAATGCAACACAATATTTCTGAAAAATGTAAGTCATTATAACTAAAAAGTGCAATACAATATTACTAAAAAATGTAAGTTACTATAACTGGAAAGTGTAAGTGCATATAACTAAAAAGTGCAACATAATATTACTGAAAAGTGTAAGTCACTATAACTAAAAAGTGCAACATAATATCACTGAACAATGTAAGTCACTATAATTGAAAAATGCAACACAATATTACTAAAAAGTTTAAGTCACTGTAAATGAAAATTGCAATACAATATTATTAATTATTATATATACTAAAGAATATCATTAATTTATTAAGTATGACAACAATGGTAATGGTAAGTGAGCATGTAACTAAGGTTGATTTACATGGTTTAAAATTCATTTTTTTGACTTTTTTTTTTTTTGCAATTAATATGATATATACATAATAAATTTATTTATTCTCTCATTAATATTGTTTCTTTCTTTTATTTTTGCAATTAATATGATATATACAAAATATATTTATTTATTGAGTATGACAACAACTTAAATGGTAAATAAGCATCTTTATAAATTTGACCATTTCCCCACTTTTTGGCTTTTTTTAAAAAAAATCATCCCTCTCACTAATATTTTTTCTTTCTTTTCTTTTTGCAATTAATATGATATATACAAAAGAAATTTATTTATTGAATTGTAGTTGAAAAATGCAATATGCAATGTTACTAAAAAGTGCAACATAATATTATTAAAAGGTGCAACACAATATAATTAAAAAGTGCAACACAATATTATCGCTCGTATGAAGAAAAAAAAGTGCAAAAAGATACAGGCGATATTTGAACCCTTAACCTCGAATGCACGATTTTTAGCATATAATTTGCTCTTGACCCATTTAAAATATGCACTTGAGTACTCGCACACAAGATCAACTCTTTTATAAAAGATGTAGTTCCTTTTTTACGTACAATTATCTGTAAAACCGTAATAGAAACCATAGAACTCCGATTTCGTTTCCGGTTCGAACCGTTTGCGCATTCCATTCATGGACAAAAATATCCAAAAATTTCCCCGATATATCCATTTTTCGCAGTCACCAATATCGATATTGAGAAAAAATGATATTTCAACGATATTTGTAAAGAAAATAAAAAATATCGATAAAAATCGATATACAATAACAATATCGGTAAAATATCGAAAGAATATCGAAAAATATCAGAAATGTTTTGAAAAATGTCGATAAATTTCAAAAAATATCATATGAAATAACATTGTATGCTATATTTTATCTAAATTTATCATAAATGTAAATGTATTTAAATTATTTTTTTTGAATTTATGTATTAAAAGTTAGTTATTAAATTTCCAAATTTTTTAAAATTTACCGATATCGATATATCCATCGATATTTCCACAAATTTAAGGTCTCGATATTTTCATCGACACCGATATTTTTATCCTTGATTCCATTATTCACTCCTCATAAAATTAAATTTTAAAATATCTACCATGCGGATTAATTTTCATTAATATCTTGGTCAATGGTCATATAAATTTAAGCCGCATTAACTCCAATTTTTATCTACTCATATACCATAAATCTACTCATATACCATAAATTAAAATGACTAAACTTAATTATCGTGGCTGTTACACATAATCATGGCTAAATATCATTAATTCTTTGAATTACTACTCTTCCTTGGTCACAAGTATAAATTCAGTCTCTCTTTGTTTATTTTTTGCAAGATTTCATTGAGGCATGGAGATGATGGGATTTTTGTGTGCTATTTTTGTTGGAATTTTATTTAACAATGTTGAAAGTTTAGAATTAGTTAGTGAGAATGAAAGGAATGTATCATTCTTGGAATCTATGTCATATTTGGAATCTTTGAATGGAATAGCAGATGCTAATCCACCTGCCGGTACTCTCATGGTGCCTCTCACTCTCATTCAAGGAGCTGCTGCTAAAAGAGCAGGTAAGCCTGTCTTCAATTCGATTTTTCTGTTTCACTCTACATATTTTATTTTGTGTTCCATCTCTTAGATTATTAGCAAGTATATACAGTCTGTTAATTCATTGTTTTACTATTCACGTATCATAGTGTGGGTAGAGTTCAAGAATTGTCCATCCACTGAATTCCATCCTTTATCTACTCTTTCATTGGTCTAGTCCGCATATATTCGAGATGTGGAACATTAAAAGTGATATAAGAGTATGTGATAAAATTTGCTTCCATGGAGTTATATTTTTTTATACCACACATTATTATTTTCCCCCATTCTTTTTTTTTATTCAATATAATAGTCAATTTGCACTTTTCAATATAATTAAATGGTTTTCAATATAATTAAATGGTCCGATTTCAATTTGACTTACTAATTATTTTTTGTGATATTGTGCATTATAAAGTCACATTTATACCTATACTTATTACTATTTGTTGAATTTTTTAATTGGTGTAAAATATACTTATTTATTAATAACTCCAATCGTCCCAATTATATAGGTTGCTTTAACTTTTTATAAAAATTAATAAATACTCTCATTTTTTTATAAATAAATGACCTTTTGACTTTTTAATTTTTTTACAAATTAGATTACCTTTTACACTTTTTAATAAACATTTATTGCGTTTTCTTTAAATTTGTCCATCAAATCATTTAAAAACTCAAATAAATGTGTTATTTGTAATATGGTAAATAAGCATTTAATAAGGATATAATAAATAATCAATTAGTTTTTTAATATGTGTACTTGTATAAAAATAACACTTTTTATTAAATAGGAGGAAGTATTATTAAAAAAAATAAAATTTATATTATAACTCTATTCAATAATTATATTACTAGAAATAACTCTATATAAATAAGATAACCATTAAAAAAAACTTATATAAATGAATTAGAGGTAATAATTACCAACTCAATCGAGGTTTTGTACATTTAAGTGGTAAGGACTCCTATTAAAATATTCGAGACCATTTCATACCATTTTTTTTTATCATGTTCATACGATTTTTTAAGTTTTGTTTGTTTTGTTATTGCAGTGTGTTTGGATGGAACAGTACCCGGCTATCACTTCCACCCTGGATTTGGTAGCGGAGCCAACAATTGGCTCGTTAATTTGGAGGTTAATTTCTGCCAAAAAAAACTTTAATTAAAATAATGCTCTAATCTTGGACTAATGACGCACAAAAATTTAATTGTAGGAGTGAATTTTCAAGTTAGTTCCTAGTCTGAAGTCAAACTGTAACTGCAAATTTACAATAAACCTTGTAAATTCCAAAATAAACTTTGGATTCCAGAAGAGAAACTGGAATTTTAACCAAAACATACAGTAATTATTAAATCACTGAATTTTCTCTTCTCCTTTTGACATTTATTTACTGCAGGGTGGTGGATGGTGCAACAATGTTAGAACATGTGTTTATCGCAAAACAACACGACGAGGGTCATCAAACTACTTCGAGAAACAAATTCCATTTTCTGGTATACTTAGCAATAAAGCTCAGGAAAATCCAGGTTCACAATTTTTTAAACTTTATCTTGAATTAATTTTCAATCACAATAGTATCCTGTTTTCATAATTTTCTTCAAAATGCAGATTTTTTTAACTGGAATAGGGTAAAGATAAGATATTGTGATGGAGCCTCATTTTCAGGAGATGGTGAAAATAAGGTTTATTGCATTCTCTGCCATAAAGTTTGTATTATTTTCTTGGGAAAATATATCACTTTTCTTTTCAAATTTGGTCACCCACATTTAGTCATTTTATTCTTGGAGAATAATTCAATGTCAAAATTGTTCATTCAGTTATTATGATTTAGGCTGCAGGACTGCAGTTTAGAGGGAAACTTATATGGCAAGCTGCAATGGAAGAACTCATGTCCAAAGGAATGCGTAATGCTAAACAAGTATTAATCGTTGCTACTTACTTATATATTTGGTTTCTTTATTGTATTGAGTAAAGTATAACATGCATATGCTTCAATATGCAGGCACTTCTTTCTGGTTGTTCGGCTGGTGGTCTTGCTACTATTTTGCATTGCGATGATTTTCGAGGCTTGTTTCCAGCAAATACCAAAGTGAAATGCTTTAGTGATGCTGGAATGTTTATGGATGTGTAAATTCCAAATCCTTTTTGTTTTACATTTATAGGACCTTTAGATGGATTCTGCTGCCTTTCTAGTTGTATGCATGCTTCTAAGAAGTCTGTTGTTAATTATGATATGTGCAGCGCTGATGTTTCTGGGGGACACTCAATCAGAGATTTCTATAGTGGTGTTGTTAGCCTACAGGTTCTATTCTTTATACCTAGTTATATATACCCTCAAATAGTTGATTCGACGAAATGTGGAAGTATAAGTTGAGTTGCTTACACTGTATTATACTCGTCAACACAGGGTGTCGCGAAGAACCTTCCAACCACATGTACCAACCACCTAGATCCAACTTCAGTAAGTCTCTTATTGCTCAATTTTATTTTTTATATGTTACTACTACTTCAAATGGTGACTGATTATGCTATGCTATGTGTATACTTGAAGTGCTTCTTCCCCCAGAATTTGATTTCCAGCATAAAAGCCCCTCTCTTTATTCTAAACGCGGCCTACGATTCATGGCAGGTAGGGACAAATTCAGGTTGTTCTTTTTCTGCATAACATACAAATGCCTTGAATTTATTTTTGTTCTGTTTTCAGGTCTATCAAAGCTTGGCTCCTAAAAACGCAGATCCTCAGGGAAAGTGGAATTTGTGTAAAAGGAATATTGGTCAATGTTCACCATCACAGATCCAAGTTCTGCAAGGTATAGTTTTTAAGCTGCTTAATTTATTTATTTTTAAAATTGAATTTTATTATGGATCTGCAGGTTTAAGAGATCAGACGTTGAATGCAGTAAGAGGCATATCAAAATCAGTACAAAATGGCTTCTTCATAAATTCTTGTTTGCTCCACTGTCAGTCTGAAGTGCAGGACAAGTGGTTTGCACCCAATTCTCCTGCAATTGCTGGCAAGGTAAAACCATATTTCTTTCTTGTTAGTGTATGTTTTTATTATATTATAGGTTACTTGTAGTTGAAAGGTGTAACAATTTATATATGTGCAGGGAATTGCAACGTCTGTGGGGGACTGGTATTTTGATCGAGCAAACATCAAGTCAATTGATTGCGCGTATCCTTGTAGTAAAAGTTGTTAACCATCCTCACCTCGTTTAATCGAGCCAAATGTTTCTTTCTTGATTCGTTAGAGATGTTGTAATTCTTGTAAACTACTGTATGAAGTCAATAGTACAGTAGTAATACATATCCTTTAGCAAAGTTACATCTAAATGAAGCTCAGCAACAAGTTTTTTCTCAACTACTTTTTCATGTTTTTATCTGCCACACAATTTATGTTATTATTACCTTGTGAGTTAAAAATCATAATACATCACATGGGAGAGTTTCTAGTTTGCATTAAGAAAAAACAAGCGAAACACATCCCTTAATGTTATTATGCCTTCAACACGCCCGCTAGGGGCTCAAATTTAAAAAAGTGATATTTGAGTGCAATTGGGTGCATTTATACAATTGAAACTGAGTCACGATTAATAGGGTCAAATGTTGAACAAAATATTAAATTGAGTAAATTGAATATTGAAATTCAAGTGTATTACATACATCCAATTGCATAGAAAATTTTGTTAATTTAAAAATATCTATTATATATTTTTTCTCGTTGAATTGGTTTTTCTCTCCCAGTTGAGAGCCAAGATCGCAGCTCCGTTCTGATCAAGACTTATGATCTTCTTTGATCTGATCGAAATCCCACCCGATCTGATTATCAGCATCCCCGCTCTGAAATACCAAATCCTGATCTGATTGGATTATCAGTAGGGATCCTCCCCAATTCATATCCCCTTAAACCTGTTCCCCCCTTGTATTTAAACACCAGCAGACCCTCCGAACAAAGACTCAAACTCAACCCAATGGAAAATCTCAACATCCCGGAACAAGAGGATGAAGAGGATCTGTTCTTGACCTCTGGTCAGAATGAAATCCCAGGCGGGGGAGGAGCACACCTCACCATACTCGGTCGATTCCTCACCGAACCGTATATTTCATTCAACTTAACCCGTAGCAGAATCGCGAATCTCTGGAAACCAGCGAGGGGTATGATGATAAAAGACGTAGGCGATGGAAGACTTCTCTTTCAATTCAATCACATGATGGACTTCAAAAGAGTAGTGGACGGGGGCCCATGGCACATGGGTAACCATATGCTCATACTTCACCAACTTCAGAGAGGAGAAATCCCATCCCAAGTCCCTCTAACGATGGCTCCCTTTTGGGTTCAGATTTACGAAGTCCCGATTGGTTACTTTTCGGATCAAGTGGGTAAAGCACTAGGAGATTACGTCGGCAGATTCATGGAATACGACGCGTCAAACAAAGGAGCATCCTGGATGCAATTCATGCGCGTCCGAGTTGCCATCGATGTCACTAAACCTCTCAAACGCTCCAAAAAAATCCGACTGGAAACAGGGGCTAGATCGAAAGTCAAATTCAAATACGAGAGGCTCACAAACTTCTGCTTCTACTGCGGCCTCTTAGACCACACAATCCACTTCTGCGCGGACAGGTACGACAACAAGGCAGAAAACAAGAAGAACAAATGGGGTACAAAACTGGTAGCCCCCGACCGACGAAAACAACTCCTCGCCGGTGACAAGTGGCTGTGGAAGGAGAACGGAGGACCCGGAAAATCAGCAAGAGACGAGGAAAGTTTTGACCCCGACATTAATGAGAATAACAGTTTCAAAAATCATTCCCCTTTCAACCAAGGAAATCAAGGGGAGACAAATCAGGGCCAATCAGAGCTGGATGCCAAAACCACTTTCCAAAACACTGCAACCAACAACAAGGCACAACAAACCAACAAGGGAATAATCATCTCCAATCCAATTTATGATCTGGACTCAACCTATGCCGTCGAAGCAAGTGAAGACACGGACATGCTCGAGCTCAAAAAGAGGAAGAGACACATCATAAAGCAAGGAAAGAGCACCGCTGCAACACAAGACGACGATGGCTATTTTTTATCGGCTGGCCCCGGCTCGGAGGTCAGCCGGGAGCCAAGAAAATCCTAAGTTGGAATTGCAGGGGGTTAGGCCACCCAACTGCAATTCCGGCTCTATGTGAGCTCGTCCGAGCTCGACGGCCAGATATTGTCTTCCTTTCTGAAACTATGTCTTATGGTGTTAGGCTTGAGGCCATTCGTATTAAGTTAAATTTCAATTCTTGCTTTACTGTAAACTGTGTTGGCCATAGTGGGGGCCTAGCAATGTTATGGAATAATAAAATCTCTTGCACTGTTTTGAATTACTCCAATAACCACATTCATTTACAAATTTCTGATGAACACGGTGTTTGGCATTTGACAGGTTATTACGGCTACCCTGAGCGGAGCCGAAGACACCTCTCTTGGAACCTGCTAAGGTCCCTAGCAAACAATGAGGGTATCCCTTGGATTTGCATTGGGGATTTTAACGACCTACTCAACCCGGAGGACAAAAGGGGCCGACTGCCCCACCCTCGCCGCCTATTCCAAGGTTTTCGAGAAGCAATTGAGGACTGCCATCTTTCAGACGTCCCTCTCACGGGCTATCCTTTTACTTGGCACCGTGGCAAAGATCCCAGTAACATCATCGAGCAACGGCTCGACCGTGCTATGGGTAACGTGAACTTGCACAACCAGTTCCCAAGAGCTACACTCACCAACCTGGTGGCGCCAGTTTCAGATCACACTCCGATCCTTCTTGACACCCTCCCAACCCCATTCCGGCACCGGCAACACAGATTCAAATTTGAAAACCGTTGGTTGGAGGAACCGGAACTTCGGCCGATCATTAGCCTATGTTGGACTGAATTAGGCGACCTAAGCATAAACCACCGACTCCATGCGACCAGTAACAGGCTACAAAAGTGGGGTATGACGGTTGATTCTAAATTCAGAATTCGAAAACGGGACCTGGAAAAACAGATTAATCTCCTCCAATCAAACATCAGCACAGCGGGTCGAACAGCTTTCCGGCAAGCACGCAGCGACTACGGGAATATTCTTCGACAAGAAGAAACGTATTGAAGGCAAAGAGCAAAGCTCTTGTGGCTTCGGGGCGGCGACATGAACACTAAATTCTTTCACGCCACTGCCACATCGAAGAAGAAAAGGAACAAAATCAGTCGCCTTCAGAACGACCACGGCGATTGGGTCGACAATCAGGAAGGGCTATGTGCACTGGTAGCCGAGTACTTTACTGGGCTGTTCTCTGAGAATAACAACAATGACGGCATCGATGCTTTTCTGCACCCTGTTCAGGAGATGATTACAGAGGAGCAAAATAATACCTTGACTGAGGAGTTCAAAATTGAGGAGTTTAAAAAAGCCATTAACCAAATGCACGGCGACAAAGCACCAGGCCCGGACGGACTAAACCCATCCTTCTACAAGCACTACTGGGATATTCTGGGCACAGACGTCTTCACAGAAGGAAAGAATTGGCTGCAGAGGGGCGAACTACCGACGGGCGTAAACAACACCACAGTTGTCCTCATCCCGAAAGTTGAAACCCCTCAAACGATTAAGGATCTACGCCCCATCTCCCTTTGTAACGTGCTCTACAAAATTGTCTCAAAGGTCCTTTGCAACAGACTCAAAGAAGTTCTCCCTGGTCTAATCGATAAAGCCCAATCGGCCTTCGTCTCAGGACGAGCTATCCAAGACAACATCTTAATCGCCTTTGAAACCATCCATGCCATGAAAAATAAAAGAAATGGTACAAAAGGCGACGTTGCTCTCAAGATAGACATCAGCAAGGCCTACGACAGAGTGGACTGGACCTTCTTGGAAGCAATCCTCCATAAACTAGGGTTCGCGACAAAATGGGTGATGTGGATGATGATGTGTATACGTTCAGTCAGGTACTCAGTTCGGGTCAACGACGAAGAGGTAGGCCCTATTACACCGGGTAGAGGCCTCAGACAGGGAGACCCGTTATCCCCATACCTTTTTATCCTATGCGCCGAAGGGCTTTCCGCCGCCCTTAAGCACGCTAGCACCTCGGGCTCTATCCATGGAAATAGAGTATGTAGGAGAGCCCCTGAAATCACCCATTTATTATTCGTTGATGATAGTTTACTATTTTGCAGGGCCACTGAAGAGGAAAGCCACCATCTCAGACACGTCCTGGACTCCTATGAAGACGCCTCTGGACAGGCTATCAATTACTCCAAATCCAGAGTCTTCTTTAGCAGAAACGTCACAGAAGAGAGGAGAGGCGCCATCCGAAGCATCCTAGGAGTCTCAGCCGATCTCAACACAAGCCGCTATCTTGGCTTGCCATCCCTCATTGGCCGGAAGAAACGCGACATCTTTAATTACATCAAAGATCGATTATGGGCGAAGCTTCAAGGGTGGAGAACAAAAAAACTATCAAAAGCAGGCAAGGAAATCCTAATTAAAGCAGCTGCCCAAGCTGTCCCCACTTACTGCATGACGACCTTTCTCCTCCCGGAATCCCTACTGAAGGAGCTGGAGGTCATGATCAACAAATTTTTCTGGGGTAACTCGGAGGACGTAAAAAAGGGCATCAATTGGATGCGTTGGGAAAAGATGTGTGTTGCGAAAGCGGATGGGGGCCGAGGTTTCCGGGACCTTCACAAATTCAACATCGCCATGCTTGGAAAGAAGGGATGGAGACTAATAACGGATCCTGAGGCATTAGTCTGCAAAGTGATTAAGGCAAGATATTTCCCACGACAAACTTTTACTGAATCAAGCATCGGGTGGAATCCAAGTTACACGTGGAAAAGTATCCATGCGAGCCGTGAGCTGATCAGGGACTGGACCATAAGGAAAATAGGTCAGGGGGACACCATCAACATATGGGATGATGCCTGGATCCCAGATGCAGCGAATGGAATGGTGATATCTGACCGTATCGAAGGGCTGGATGACCTGCGAGTCTCAGCGCTAATCGACGAGCAATCTAGAGAATGGGATCACTTCCTAATTCAGGAACTACTACCGAACGACGTCAGCAAAATTCTGGCCATCGCTATCCCTCCGATGGGCTCGTCCGACTCCCACAGCTGGAAACCGGAGAGAAAAGGTACGTATTCGGTCAAATCCGCTTACAAACTGCTTATGCAAAACAATTCGGATGATGCCTTGAAAGTGCCTGGTACCTGGAACAATCTGTGGAGATTGGAGGTACCGCCTAAGGTTAAAGATTTCCTCTGGCGAACGGGAAGGAATTGTCTCCCATTAAAAACGAGATTGTACGATAAAGGTATTACCCATGAGGTGGGTTGTGTAATGTGCACATGGGGTATTGAATCAAGCTGGCACCTCTTCTTCTCATGCCCTTTTGCAAGGACCTGTTGGGACAAATCAAAATTAGCAGCCATGATAAACAACAACACGACTACCATCACCAGCCTCGGAGACTTGATACTGAAAATGGTATCCAATACCAGCAAAACGACGGCCACAAATTTCAGTATGGTGATGTATCAAATCTGGAAGAAGCGCAATGACAAGGTATGGAAGAACTCACATGGCTCCCCCGTGGAAGCGATACACCGGGCGGCTGCTTCATGGGCCGAGTGGGAGAGCGCTCGGAGACATAATCAACGCGATAGTCAGACCGAGAGAAGACGGACGCGCTGCACAGCATGGCACGCCCCGGAAGGGGGTCAATATAAGTTGAACGTAGACGCAGCCTTCTTCTTAGACTCGAACCAAACCGGATGGGGAATGGTCATCCGGAACGCACAAGGGCAGATTCTGGGGGGCAGGACAAGAACAAGCACAGGGGTTGTGGACGTCGGAGTGGGCGAAGCCATAGGATTCTACGAGGCGATTTTATGGCTAAAAGCCCTAGGCGTCGATAACTGCACTGTTGAAGGAGATGCGAAAGTGGTAGTCGACGCCATAAACTCTAACGAGGACCTTAATACGACCTTCGGAGACTACATCACAGCGTGCAGGGCCTTACTAGGCCAATTTATGAACATCACAATTTCGTTTGTCAATAGAGAAGTTAATACACTGGCTCATAGTTTGGCTAGGGAAGCTCGGAACTTTAACTCTGATCATTGTTGGGTAGACCCTCCAACCATTGTGGATCGGCTACCCACCGCTCTTTGTTTTTGCAATAAAGAAAGCTAATTCTCCTGGTTTTCAAAAAAAAAAAAAAATATCTATTATCATATTAATAATATATTAATTTTCTTTTGAGAATATTCTCTAATAGTGTCATTTTTATAGCACCTTAATATAATAGAGACTACAACTTTTAAAATTTTCTAATAGGATCAAATTAGAGGAGTACCCTTGTATAAATAGGAATCTCTCTATTCATTTAATTGATTCACTCATTCACCCTAAAATTGATATCAAAACCCTAGCCCCCTCTCCCTACCTTGGCCGCCGCTCCCTCCCCCCACCCCAATCGGTCGAGCTCCCTCACCCACCTTGGCCGCCGCACCCAAGTTGCCGCCGTGGCTGCTTTCCCCCTAACATCGCCGCCCTTGAACTCGATTTCTCAGATTTTCATCGCCGGAACCCTAACTAAAGATTTTTTTTCGACGCAAAATCCAATCAACACTTGAACCTGCACACATACTGCGGCCCAGATAATGGCAGCGGCCAATAGTCAGCAGAATGGAGAGGAGTGGCCGTCGTGGGGTTCTCGAAGCATCGAATGCTTCGAAAAACTCGAGCAGATTGGGGAAGGAACCTACGGGTAAGGACAAAGTTCTTTTTTTCTCTCTATTTTTGTTCAGTGGATATTTTTTTTTTCTTTTGTTAATCTGTCAATAATTTAGTAGGTTTTAATGTAATATCTACGAGTAAAATTGTTCATAAGATTCACGCAATTATGTTTAGGCATTTGAGTTTAATTGTCTTTTGGATAATATGTGCTTTCATATTTTCTACATAGGAAAGAGTTCCTTGAATAACCAGCCTTCTTCTTTTTTTAATCTGGTTTTTAAATCCATGCATCATTATTCACAACTAGGAGGCTTCTGCTGTTCAATATTATGCAACTGTAAGATGATTCGTGTGCTGCTAAAAGCACACAGAGCAAAAGACTGAATTACCACAATTGAAAGGTAACTAACTGAATTTCTCTCTGTGTTTTTAACTTTTATGTGATTAGATTAGATCTGGTGATTTTTTCAATCGATCTTCGATCATCGAATAAATTATGATTTTGTGACAATTTGGGTGATATTTGGCAGTGCAATGAGAGCAGAGGAAGATGAGAATGGAGTAAGGCACATGTTGATGTGTCGCGTGATCTTGGGGAACACTGAAACAATCTCACCTGGTTCAAAACAGTTTCAACCAACTTCTGCCGATTTCGATTCTGGAATTGACAATCCTCTGGCACCAACAAAATACACAATCTGGCCTGCTTATATGAACACCCACATTTTCCCTAGTTACATCATTAGTTTTACTGCCCCTTCCTTAGCAGGTAATTACAGCTTTTCTACAGTAATTCAGGTTTATTTCTGCCTCCAATACATTGATGATTGATGCAAACCTTTTTGTTTTCTCTTTTTACCAGGTTGGCGAAGAAATTCAAGTTCTGCACAGAAACCAAATTCACCAAGCATGAAGTTCCATATGCTAATGAAAGTTCTTTCGAGGTTCCTACCCCCTACCAAGATGTGCTTGATTTCAAACTATTACAACGAATTTCGGGCAAGTATTTCTGCCTTTTGCTTTTAGATTCATCTTTTATATTTATCTAGAATAGAGTATTAAACTTGTGTTTTAATTTGATGGTTGTTAACAGGAAAATAAGATTGGAAGGCCTCAGTTGATTAGAAGATTGAGAAGTTTAGTGGGAGACAGAGTGTTAATTTCAGTTATAAAATTGTGCAAAGATCTGGTACATTGCTTGCTCAACTTTTCTTCATTCTTTTTTATCTGAACTTTCATTGCTTTCATGTTAAGATTTGAGCTCCCTTAGAACCATGCTTTTGAAATTAAATTAACAGAATATTTTTCATTTTGCAGAGAAATTGAAACATTTATTTGTTCTCGAGAATCTATTAGCTGCATTGGATAATCAGAGCGTGGAGTCCATGGACAAAGAAGATGAATATAGTTGAACAAATTTTTTGAAATCTGTAATTGAAAGTTAGTAGCGATAAACTATAGATACAGAGAATTTTCCAGAATTGGATGCCTGTTACATTTTCAGGTTACATACTAAACTGTATTTCTTTTTGTAGTATGTACTTGTTGGAAATTCATCAAAATTGAAACGACCTTTATTTTTATTCACATGTTGTTTGGTTTACAATCAGCTTTTCCAGCTTGAATTTCGATAAACTGATTATTCAATTGCTATTCGCAGTGCATCTGAAAGGTGCATATACTACTCCTACAACTTTATATCAAAGTGAACTTTCAATATGAAACATGGATACCGATGTAGGCATTATCATTTTATGTCTTCGTCTTATTATTCTGAACAATTCTTTTAAGTGATATTAACGGAATTAAGTATGAAATCCCTACATTACAACAAACCGCTTTTTGAATATTCCATTTACAAATGTGCACATCTATTTTGCATATTGATATGCATGTCAGTCTGTGCACATTGATTCATGTTATTTTATGCATACCAAAAAATTCAGCCCTGTATGTCGTTTTAAACTTCATATTGAAATGAACATATGTCTTCATAACCCATTTCTACATACCAAATTTCATTTTACTGTCAGATTTTTTAACTTTATTTGTTTGGATAATTAACAATTAATTCGAATTACTTAATTTTAGAAATATTTGAATAATTGGAAGTTGATATTATTTCTGGATCATAAAATGCAGATTTTTTAACTTTATTTGTTTGAATAATTAACAATTAATTTGAATTGCTTAATTTTAGGGATTTGATGTTAATCTGTAAAATTAATTAAATTCGAATTAATTTAAATGGTAAAGGGCAATTATGTCTTATTAGGTGCCATTTTGACCCTAATAGATTTAAAATAAAAACCTATTCCTTATTAGATAAATCTCTTAGTGAAATGGCCTTAAAAAAAAATTTACCCTTTTCTTTTATATATATTATAATAAAATGGGAAAAAAATGTGTGGAAAAAAAAAAGTTTCAACCACTCAACTCGTATTTACAAATATACACATTTCTCATTTAGGCTACTTTTATGCTCATTAAATAAATATTTTTTTAATTATATATAATAAAATAATAAATAATTCATAAAAAGTACTATTATGTTCCACTATTCAATTTTTTAAGAGAAAATGTATTACACTTCTCAGTTATATTTAATTACATTTTTCAATTATAACGACTAAAACCTTTTAAGTAAAAATGTGTTAAAATTTTAAGTGGAAATTTTTATTCAGTAAAAAGTGCAACTAAATATTACAAAAAAGTGTGAGCCGGTATAACTGAAAAATGCAACACATTATTTTTGAAAAGTGTAAGTCATTATAACAAAAAAATGCAATATAATATTACTAAAAAGTGTAAGTTACTATAACTGAAAAGTGTAAGTGCATATAACTAAAAAGTGCAACATAATATTACTAAAAAGTGTAAGTCACTATAACTGAAAAGTGTAACATAATATTACTGAACAATGTAAGTCACTATAACTGAAAAGTGTAAGTCACTATGACTGAAAAGTGCAACACAATATTATTGAAAAGTTTAAGTCAGTATAAATGAAAATTGCAATACAATATTATTGATTATTATGTATACTGGAGTATCATTCATTTATTAAGTATAAAAACAATGGTAAGTGAGCATATATCTAAGATTGATTTACATTGTTTGAGATTCATTTTTCACACTAATATTTTTTCTTTCTTTTCTTTTTGCAATTAATATGATATATACAATTATACATAATAAATTTATTTATTCTCTCACTAATGTTGTTTTTTTCTTTTATTTTTTTAATTAATATGCTATATACATAATATATTTATTTATCAAGTATGACAATAACATATACTCCCTCCGTTCCGGAGGAACTTGTACCCTTTGACCGACACACATTTTAAGAAATTTGTAAGAAAAAGTGTAATGATTGATGTTTTGAGGGGTAGTTTTGTAAACTTTTATGAATAAAGTAAAGTAATTAAAAAGTAGATTGAGTGTGGAAAAGTAATGACATATGGGTAAATATGAGTATATTTCAAGGGTGAGGTTGTGAAGATATTTCCTTTTATGGAGTGTGCAAATTGGTATGGGACATCCATATATGGAAAGTGTGCAAATTCCTTTAGAACGGAGGGAGTATATGGTAAATGAGCAACTTTATAAGTCTGAATTGCATGGTTTGAAGCTTTGAATCATTTCTCCATCCTTTTGCAATTAATATGATATATACAAAAAAACCTCAAGGAGTTGACCTAGTGGTATAGGTTTGGGACTTAAGAGTATATTCCTCTCTAGGTTTTACGTTCGAACCCTCTCAAGTGCAACTCCCAAGTGGTATCTTCCATGCAGATTTTCAATTATATCTTGGTCAATGATCATATAACTATAACTTTAAGCCGCATTAACTCCAATCTTTATCTACTAATTAGTCATATACCATAAATTAAAATCATTAAACTTAATTGTTACACATTAAACATGGCTAAATATCATCATTAATTTATTGAATTACTACTCTTCCTTGGTCCCAAGTATAAATTCAGTCTTCTCTTTGTTTTATTTTTTTCAAGATTTCATTGAGGCATGGAGATGATGGTGGGATTTTTGTGTGCTATTTTTGTTGGAATTTTATTTAGCAATATTGTTGAAAGTTCAGAATTATTTAGTGAGAATGAAAGGAATGTGTCATTCTTGGAATCATTGTCATATTTGGAGTTTATGAATGGAATAGATAATCCACCTCCCGATGCTCTCATGGTGCCTCTCACTCTCATCCATGGAGCTGCTGCTAAAAGAGCTGGTAAGCCTCTTTTCGGTTCAATTTTTTCGATGAATTCTCTATATTGTCAATTTGGCCGGAATTAATCCTAAATGTCAGATCAGTGTCATATGTGATAAGGAAAAATATATAAAGTTGTTCAAGGATATAAAGAATTTAGTAAATGCAGCCAAGATTAGCGAATTTTAATATCTAGTGAAATACCGCACTGAAAATGAATTAGATAGGCCATTAACACATGCCGAGCATGGTATATATTCATTTTTTACTATTCATGCATCATATATTCAAGATGTGGTGTTTAATTCATTTTTTACTATTCATGTATCATATATTCAAGATGTGATGAAATTCGTTTTTATGAAGTTATATTTTTTTGGATTGGTATTATATAGAATCAATTGAATTGAGTTGACTTGGTCAACTTAAATCTTAAATATTTAAGAATATTGTGAACTCTAAATATTCAAGATTACTGTGAATAAAAATTTTGACTTGGTTAATTTTTTTTTTATTATTATTATTATTTTTGTAATTTTTTTTATTGATAATTTTTTTCCGAAATTGTGTGGGTTGAAAAGTGTAAGTTAATATTACTAAAAAGTGTAACACAATATTACTAAAAAGTGTAACACATTTTTTTATTAAAAAGTGTAAGTTACTATAATTGAAAAGTGCAACACAACTTTTAATGAAAAGTATAAATCATTATAACTAGAAAATGCAAGTTAGTATAACTAGAAAGTGAAACGCAATATTATTAAAAAAAAAAATATATATATATATATATATATATATACTT
This sequence comes from Galeopsis tetrahit, assembly GCA_963675135.1. Classification (NCBI taxonomy): domain Eukaryota; kingdom Viridiplantae; phylum Streptophyta; class Magnoliopsida; order Lamiales; family Lamiaceae; genus Galeopsis; species Galeopsis tetrahit. The sequence goes on along the minus strand of OY776130.1, from coordinate 63,409,392 downwards.
GAAAAGTGCAACACAATATTTTAATGAAAAGTGTAAGTTATTATAACTGAAAAGTGTAACAAAATACGAGTAAAAAGTGTAACATAACATTACTAAAAAGTGTAAGTCACTATAACTGAACATATTGTTGAAAATTGTAAGTCACTATAACTGAAAAGTGCAACAAAATATGACTAAAAGGTGTAGCATAACATTACTAAAAAGTGTAAGTCAATATAACTAAAAAATATTGTTGAAAATAGTAAGTCACTACAACTGAAAATTGCAACAAAATATGCGTAACATAACATCACTAACAAGTGTATGTCATTATAACTGAAATTATTATTGCAAAATAACATGCTAAAAAATTGTAAATTGCATGTTACACTTTTCCTTATTTTCAACCTGCACTTTTATAATTAAAAAAAAAATATATGTGAAAATTGTTAGATGGACCTCAACATAAAAAGACTATTCTCAACCGTCTACGTAAATTATAATAAATATTTTTCGCGTATTTTATTTTTATTATTCATCCCACCAATTTTTTAAAATTTATTCAATACTCAATTCCTTATAAGGAATTGAGTCTACAAGAGACCTACCCTATTTTTTTTACCCCATGTACACATTATTATTTTTCCCCATTCTTTTTTTTTATTCAATATAATCATTAAGTTGCATTTTTCAATATAATTAAATGGTCATATTTCAATTTGACTTACTAATTATTTTTTGTGATATTGTGCATTTCAGTTTGAAAGAATATTATTTTAGTTAAATTAACATCATTCCTTAAATAGTGTAAAAGATTATGTTAGAGTGTTATTCTCATATTTTGATGGATGGACTTATGGCGTAAATTTAAATAGTGTAATAGGAGATGTTACACCATTGGACGGGATCCCATCCCGCATTTACCAATACTTATTACTATTTGTTGAATTTCTTAATCCGTGTTAAATATACTTAATTATCAATGTAAATTTATTGCATTTTTCACATTTGCCCATCAAATTATTTAAATACTTAAATAAAGTATTATTTGTAATAGGATAAATAAGCATTCAATAAAGGTATAATAAAAAACTAATTATTTCCCTTAATGTGTGTACATTTGTATAGAATGACACTTTTTATTAATTAAATAGGAGGGAGTATTATTAAAAAAAATTATAATTATATTCAATGAATATTACACTTATTAATATAATTAATGCATATAATAATATTACTAGAAATTCCCTATATTACTATTAGGTAGTTTAGAATGCTTATTCGTCTTTATATTAATTCTTCTTATGCATGGGTTGTTTTTATATTAATTTTGTTGATGTGTCAATATCTCATAGAGTTTTATATTTTTTAAATGTGATTTTATTGATTGATTTTTATATGTGTTATCAATATTGTGTGATTTTTTTTTATATAAAAAATTGTATTGAGTTCATAAAAAAATATTAGTACGATTTTTTAAGTTTAGTTTTGTTATTGCAGTGTGTTTGGATGGAACAGTACCCGGCTATTACATCCACCCTGGATTTGGGAGCGGAGCAAACAATTGGCTCGTTCACTTGGAGGTTAATTAATCTTTAATTAAAATGTTCTCTCTAATCTTGGACTAATGAGGCACAAAAATTGATTAATTGTTCCAAATTAAAATAAACTTAGGATTCCAGAAGAGAAACTGAATATTTTGTTCTGATGCAGGGTGGTGGATGGTGCAACAATGTTTCAACATGTGTTGACCGCAAAACAACACGCCGAGGCTCCTCAAACTACTTCGACAAACAAATTCCATTTTCTGGTATACTTAGCAATAAAGCTGACGAAAATCCAGGTTCACTATTTTCTAAACTTTATTAATTTTCAATCACTAGTATGTATATCCTGTTTTCATAATTTACATTCAAAATGCAGATTTTTTTAACTGGAATAGGGTAAGGGTAAGATATTGTGATGGAGCCTCATTTTCAGGAGATGGTGAAAATAAGGTTTATTGCATTCCCTGCCGTACAGTTTTTATTATTTTCTTGAAAAAATATCACTTTTAATTCACCCACATTTAATCAATCACTATTAAAATTGGTTATTCTTTGGTCCACATTGATCAATTTTAATAGAAAATAATAACTGAATGACCAATTTTAGTAGTGACTAGTGGGAGTGACCAAATTTAAAAAGAGATATCAAAAGTCTTATTTTCTTTCTTTACCCTTTTATTTTATACAATTATGATTTAGGCTGCAGGACTACAGTTTAGAGGGAAACTTATCTGGGAAGCTGCAATGGAAGATCTCATGTCCAAAGGAATGCATAATGCTAAACAAGTATTAATCCTTGCTTTGCTACTTAAATTTGGTTTCTTTGCATTGAGTAAATATTATAACATGCATATGCTTATATTCTTGAATCTGCAGGCACTTCTTTCTGGTTGTTCGGCTGGTGGTCTTGCTACTATTTTGCATTGCGGTGATTTTCGAGGCTTATTTCCAGCAAGTACCAAAGTGAAATGCTTTAGTGATGCTGGAATGTTTATGGATGTGTAAATTCCAAATCCTTTTTGTTTTACATTTATAATTGGTATGGATTAATCTGGCTCTAAGAAGTCTGTTGTTAATTATGATATCTGCAGCGCTGATGTTTCTGGCGGACACTCAATCAGAGATTTTTTTGGTGGTGTTGTTAGCCTACAGGTTCTATTCTCTACATAAAAAGTTATATATACACTCAACTAACGGTGAGACGAAATGTGGAAGTAAAATTTGAGTTGCATTATACTTGTCAAAACATACAGGGTGTTGCGAAGAACCTTCCAACAACCTGTACCAACCACCTAGATCCAACTTCAGTAAGTCTCTTATTGCTCAATTTTATTTTTTGGTATTACTTCAAATGGTGACTGATTATGCTATGCTGCTATGTGTATACTTGAAGTGCTTCTTCCCTCAGAATTTGATTGCCAGCATAAAAACCCCCCTCTTTATTCTAAACGCGGCCTATGATTCGTGGCAGGTACGCACAAATTCAGGTTGTTCTTTTTCTGCATAACATACAAATGCATGCCTTGAATTTATTATTTTTCTTGTGTTTTCAGGTCGTTCAAAGCTTGACTCCTAAAAACGCAGATCCTCAGGGAAAGTGGAGTTTGTGTAAAAGGAATATTAGTCAATGTTCACCACCACAGGTCCAAGTTCTGCAAGGTACTTTTTAAGCTGCTTAATTTTTTTTTAAAATAAAATTCAGTGAGGTAAAAATAAATTTTATTATGGAGCTGCAGGTTTAAGAGATGACATGTTGAATGCAATAAAAGGCATATCAAAATCAGTTCAAAATGGCTTCTTCATAAATTCTTGTTTACTCCACTGTCAGTCTGAAGTGCAGGCCAAGTGGTTTGCACCCAATTCTCCTGCAATTGCCGGCAAGGTAAAACCATATTTCTTTCTTGTTAGTATGTTTTAATTATATTATAGGTTACTTGTTGTTGAAAGGTGTAACAATTTATATATGTGCAGAGAATCGCAACGTCTGTGGGGGACTGGTATTTTGATCGAGCAAACATCAAGTCAATTGATTGCGCGTATCCTTGTAGTAAAAGTTGTTAATCATCCTCGTTTAATCGAGCCAAATGAAGTCAATAGTACAGTAGTAATACATATCCTTTAGCCAAAGTTACATCTGTCATGTTCTAAACAAAGCAAATGAAGCTCAGCTACAAGTTTTTTTCTCAACTACTTTTTCATGTTTCTAGTTTGCACTAAGAAAAAACAAGCAAAACACATCCCTTAATGTTATTATGCCTTCAACACGCCCGCTAGAGGCCTCAACAACTATTACACGGCGCACGTCTGTCAACAAAAATATGTACCACTCAGATACTCATCACATGTTGAATGTTAGAACAAACAGAAACTAGCTCAAACATGCATGCTAACCTGGTTTAGAGAGTAGTTCCATTACGTTATACAAAGAGTCGAACCTAGTGCACGTCTTGTATCGACTCTCACCTCTTTCCCTCGTAAATTCCAGTGCCTGCAGACGATCAATACCTTCAATTTACTCATATACATTTACAATCACAGACATAGAAACACAAACACTACGATTCAATGGACTTAATTACTTGAGACACTGTGATCTGATTAAGTCGAATGCCAGTATATATGTTGTCCCTTGCCAATGAGGTAATATCACTGTAATAAACGCGGCCACAACATAAAGGTGACGACACAATGGGAACCATATAACTAAGTAACGAGAGAGAGAGAGACAGAAAGAGTACCTCCTCGAGTACATATTCATAAAATTACCCCCATTGTCGACTATGGGTATTGAACTTATTTGAGCTGTACTAAAACAATGCAAATGAGAAGGATGATCATTTAAACGAACACGCCCAAAAATAACAACAAATACAACGTGCACCCACACATGAGCTTATCAGATTCAGAAAGATCTAATAAATACCCCCATTCTAATTAGAGTAATAGTACTCCTGTACACTGTGAAATATTTTTAATTGAAAACGACTTATACTTTTCACTGAATTTGCACGTTGCACCTGATGCATACAAGTTTTTGCCAGCAAATAATGGAGAAGATTTTTCACCTTCGAGTAACAAAGCAAGAGCAGAGCTGAGGGTGACATTAGGGTGTAACGTCAATAAAGGACGAGCAGATGTTGGTCTAATGTCTACAGCCCAAGTGCCAAGTGGGAGGTAACCGACTGGTCGTTGTAAAAGAGTGACATATCCTAGATGGTCCTTAAAATGGCTGCATATATCTGACATTCCAATGTAAGAAAACAATGAAAAATTCTAGAATATAATAAGTTCAGTACCCTACTTTTCAGCACCCCAGCAAGACAAGCTATGTGTAACAAATTAGGACAGCCTCCGTTTTCTGAATGTAAAATGGGAACAGCGGAGATATTATTCTGTAAAATCCTTGAAGCCACGTTCGCTAAGGACTCATCAGGGCCTGCCTGTGGGTTAAAAGTCGACATAAGGTTGGGACGTAGACAAGTTACGAGACCAAAAAACTTTTAAACTTATTAAGAGAGCGTTTTACATGGATTAAAGGCCGTCTCTGATATGGAACCATAGTCTTGACTACATCTGCGTGATGTTGAAATTTCCTGCCTTTCCACGACGAAATTGTCTCAACTTCAGTGGCAGGATTCCTATGCAGCTGCAAGCAAGAAGCATTCAAACGTGTATTTATCACATGTACACGTGTTAAAAATCCAGGGAGTCGAATATATGATGAAACGTGAAAAGTACTTAGAATTCATGATGCTGTTATAAATGCAGTACCTGAAGTAATAACAAAATAAAATCTGAAGCAGTTAACATCCCTGCCATCTGTCTGCTGTTTTCATCCCACAGAGGCACAACTGTTAGCCCCTAACAAATGATATAAACCAACATAGAATAAAACATTGTGAAACCTATTTATAGGAATATGTCATTCTTGATTCAAATAGATTGAATAACCACGTTCGAATTGTACCGAATTGTACATGGCATGGAAGGCTTGTGAAACTTCCATCTCCATATCCAACGCAACCACCTATAGATTCGTGGAACATCATGAAACAGAATTTCATGGTAGAAATTCAAATGAGATTACAAACATGAAAGTGAAAAGGTAATGATATTCAAACCTTGCCTGAAATGGGAATCAGCTCGTATGCTGTAGATGATAACAAATGCACGGACAGGACTTGACGGAAAAAATCCATCTCACTGTCGGAAGATGAACCCTGTTATGCCATCGAAAATATTAGCCCACAAAAAAGAAGCTATATGAAATTTATGGTCCACCTACAAAAGGAGATGCTTTAGTTGTTTGAAATATACCACAGCCCTGCTCGTACTAGGTTGAAAGTCGGGAGAAGTAAACCCGACTCCACTAACAAGAACTATGTTGTTTATAGTTCCATACTCATCAACATCGCAACTTTGCTGCTGATCAACTCTCCATGTACCATCAATCAAGAACTTGTACTGAGTTTGGCAATAAAATAGAGTCTGTTAATTAACAAATTAAGCATGAGACAAAATTTATGTGGATTAAACTTGAATACATATTTACTATTCAAATACTTTATATCTGAAATTCAAACTCGCCTCGTCTTATATAATTTTTGTATACCTGATAACAACCTGGTGGAAGATCAACGATCTTCTGGAAAATAGTTTCGGAACCTTCCATTAAAACCATTGGTATCCTCAAACTCCACCTATAACACAAAACATAGAACCACCATCATAAATCAACTATGCAACACAATAATACCTAACACTCTTCCAATTCAACAAAGCCTTCATGAATACGACTCATGCCAGAACATAATCCACAGATCAAAGACGTATCATCATCATCATCATCACCATCGTGGAATACAATTATTTCTTCGTGGGAGTAAAGAGGACTTGCAAATCAAGCACACTATACATTCGAGCTAACAATTTTTAGGACGAAAATTTAAAACTTTCTTGAATTGAGGACAAGATTGGACTCATCCTCATCCTCAATTCGCGATTTTAAACAAAACATCTTAATGTGGCAGCTCATACAAAATTCAAGTCCAAAGTCTAGTCCTTTTAGATTATTGTCCTAAATTGATTCTCCGGTCATATTGTGTCTTGATTCGATAGGCCCGTAGAGTCACAAGGCCGAAAAATGCGAATTTATCTCTTTGTCATCATCCTCACCATCACACACACACACACTTAAACAATCTCCAGAACATATAATTGAAAAAAGGATGAAAAGCAGAAATTCAAGAACTTAACTAGAAAAGCATATAGACAGAATTAAGAATATCTTTAAATCAGAACAAGCTAAACACACTGTTTGATTAATAACAAAATGGTAGGTACAGATTATTAAAAATCAGAATTAGTGAAAATAATTACCCATTGAAAGAGCCAGAGAGAAATACTTGGCGACCTCCATAGCGCCATGTGAATGGAGTTTGCACCATCCTTGTGCTCCTACTCACCCAACAACATTACTTACATATATACATACAAACAACACAGATGTTAACTGCATAATATATACTATAATAAAAATTGATAAAACAACACAAAGCTGAAAGCTGTACCTCAAAATTGAGACAGACAGGGTGTAATCTATGTAAAATCCGCCACCTTAAAGTACAAACTAAACTATAAGATCTAGTTTGGTAGGGAGGGTGGGTGTTTTAGTCTAAAATAGATGCTAATTGAGGGTCAAAACTCAAATGGAATATATAATAAGACATACTCCTCGTCCATCAAATTTAGTTTCATTTGACTCATATTCTTTGTCTACCAAATATAGTCTCATACACTTTATTAAAACTATCACCCTTCAACCTGTCACTTAATTACTCAATTTAACATCAACTTTATTCACAAACAATCACTTTATTCGGACCCCACAATACCCTATAATACCCTTAGGGCATGTTTGTTTTGGGATGGGAAATCCGGATTTGGGATTTCGAAACTCCACCCCCGTTACACTTTGGGATTTTGATTTAGGATTTCAAAATCTCACCCTATAAATACCTATAAATCCTATAAAAGTCAACCCTATAAATACCTACAAACCACCTATAAAATCTATAATCATATACTATAAAGTTAAATCATACCCTACATAAACCCCAAAACAAACACAAAACACAAAAAGCATTAGGATTTTGAAATCCGAATTTCAAAATCCTCAAAATCCCAAAACAAACATGCCCTTACTTTATCTATCTTTTTTATAAAATTTGTGCTCCATTCTAATTGAACTATATTTGGTGGATGGAGGGAGTACAATAAAATTTATTCAATTATTTGTATATTAAATAATCGAAAGATACATTATTGAAGCTGGACAAATTAGCAGACGTAAGCACCAACGATTTTTTTATTTTTTTTGAATAAAAAAAGGGAGCTTTCTTGGATTTTCCGACGGATGAAACAGCGACAAATCGAAAGTTTTAGTGAGCTTTTTGAGTGAAAAAGGGTGTGGGAATATTTAAGAATTAAGGGTCTTTGTCAGTGAAGAAAAGTGGGAGACTGTGTGTTCATATGAATACACGTTAACGGTTAATATAATTCAGTTGCTTCCTTTCTCACCAAATATTCATTTTTTATATTCCATTATTCCATGTATGTTCCTAGTCTAGATTATTAATATGTGATAAATGAAAAAATAATCAATATGACAGGTGTTAAAAAATTAAGTAGTAGAACATATAGTAAAATATAAAAAATGATATTTACACTGCTTTCTTTCTTTTGTACCGAGAAGCATTTTATTGACCAAGAAATTAAAGGATACTATTGTAATTGTATGTTAATTTTTTTGACATAAAAAAATTCAGCCTCAATCCACATAATATTATTTTTCTTTTTTAGTAAAATTCTTTTTATATGTTATACATTATGAATAAATTGTTTGTGAATAAGTTAATTAAATGATTATTGTATTATAAAAATAAAATAGTAATAATTTTATAAAGATATAAGAACAAATATGATGAACCGGTAAAATTCAAATAATTTGTGGAGATAATTTATGAAACCCACAAATTGATTTCATACTTGTATATGTATATAAAGAAATATAGCCATTCTTTTCATTCTTCCATAGGGTTTACGTACGATGAGCGACGATTTTCTCATCATATTAATTTTCTTTCTTCTTCACTCGTGGTGAATATTCACTATTTCATCGTTTTTTTTCACAACGAAGGACTGTCCCCATCTTTTTGTGCCTCGAACTTAAAATTTTAGTGGCCTTACATCATTGTGATCCACATTAAATTGAAGTAAATTCAAGAAATTGGTAAAGAAAGACGAATATATAGTTTAAAAATACCAAACAATATCTAAAATTTACATATATCTATTATTTTTTTTTAAATATAATTACAATTGCAAAATATAACAAGTCCTAAACTCTTTTAGCAACATCAATTTCATTTAATAAATTTAACTAAACAAAGTTATACTCCGAATTTAATAAAATTAAAAAAAATTCCTTTTAAGTCACGGAGGGCCAGAGGCCAACTGGGCAACAACAATAGGGATTGCGAGGTGTGAATCGATGAATAGGGTTGTAAACGAATCGAATAATTTTGCTCGATTCGATATTCGTATTCGAATTTTGATATTCGTATTCGAAATTTTATGATTCAAATTCGAATACAAATATTTTTATTGATTCAATTAATAAACGAATACAAATACAAAATTATGATATTCGATTCGATATTCGTAACTATTCTATTATATTTATAATATATATACATAAATATATTTTTAAATGTATATATTTATCTCATGTCCTATAATATTATTTAAATTATTATTTTAAAGAATTTCTCCATAAATTTTCGAATCGAATAGTTTCAAGTCAAATCGAATATGAATCAATTTCAAATCAAATACTTGAAAAATAATGTTTAGAATATGAAAGAATAAGAGAAAATATATTTTACCTCAATTGAGGATTTTGATTTAGTTTATTCAATATATATAAAGATTACAATTAGGGTTTACAGAGTAACCTACAAGTAATTACAGATATGAAAAATATATACAAATCTCTAAAGATCTTTGACTGAATCAATTATGGACTAAATCATTATTCCTATTACCCCCCCTCAAGCAAAGCGGATGTGGAGAGACGCGAAGCTTGGACCGAAAGAATTCAAATAGCGGTCGCGGAAGACTCTTGGTGAATATATCAGCAAGTTGAAGATTCGAGGGGACAAAATGGGTAGATAGATGACCCGAAGCAACCATTTCCCGAACAAAATGATAATCAATATCAATGTGTTTTGCACACTTATGAGCCATCGGATTTTGGCTAAGAAAGAGCGCAGACTTATTATCACACATGAGCTGTGGTGAAGATGAAGGCATGGCATGAAGTTCACGCAAGAGTAACGTGACCTAAATAACCTCAGAGGCAGCATTAGCCAAAGCCCTATACTCAGACTCACAGCTAGACTCACAGCTGGAACGAGAGACAGTAGGTTGTTTCTTAGCACTCCAAGAAACAAGATTCAGACCCAAAAATATGGAATAACCATAAGTGGAGCGGCGAGTGTCAAGGCAACGAGCCCAATCAGCATCAGAGTAACCCAAAAGATTGAGAGGTCCACGAGTGAAATCCAGACCAAATGTAAGCGTGCCCTTGACATAACGAAGAATACGCTTGACAGCTTGAAAATGAGCAATAGTGGGTTTTGATTGAAACTGACTTACAGTGTTCACAGCATATGATAAATCCGGCCTAGTTATAGTGAGATATTGCAACGCACCCACCAAAGAACGAAACTCAGTAGGATCGGGGTGAGGATCACCATCAACTGTAAGAATTTCCGATGAGGAAAGTGGAGTAGACACTAGCTTGGCATCGAGAAGATCAGATCGAAGAAGGATGTCTCGCGCATACTTGGACTGACCCAAGAAGATACCAGATTTCGTATAAGTTACCTCCAAGCCGAGGAAATAATTCAGCCGCTGATTCACGTGTTATACAACACTAAAATAAACAACTGCAAGTGTACGGTGTCTATCGTAGCGTGATAAGCACGAGGTCGATCCCACAGGGAGGTTAAGCGTAAAAGGGTAGTTTGTTAATTGAGTTCTAAGTAAACGTGATCGAATAGATTGAATGTTGAATTACCCCTAAGATTGCCTAACAATGTGTCACAAATAGACAACGAAAGAGTAAATAAGAAATCGATCAAATACCATACAAATCAATAAAACGAAAGTAAAGTGGGTGAAAACGCAAAGAAAGAAGGTGGGTTCTAAGGCAATTGTAACACCTAGATGTCCGTTTATGAATGTTATCTCGTTTAAATGGCCATTAAGGTTATCTCATATAGGGTGATCACAAAAGAAGAATTAATTAATCTCTCGATCTAATTAACCAAAGGCGCAATGCAACATAGGCTCGTATCTCTACCTCACAAACGTTGCACCGCCTAAAATAGCTCCTAAGATCATTCAAGTCCCTCTCCGATAATTAATCCTCTCTCGAGATCATAATAATACCGGGTTGCATGCTTGCATACGATTAAATGGAATAAATCTCTCGATCTTACCCCAATTAACAATGAATTAAGCAAATCATCATGGCCAATAACAACATGCTTTGCAATGGATAATTAAACATACAAATAAGAGACAAACACCAATTAAAGCAAGAAATTCATCATAAACTTCAATCCAAGTATCTACAATGCCTTAGAACCACAAAGTGTTTAGCTAGCTACTAACATAATGAAATTACAAAATCCAAGTGAAATAACTAAATAAAAAGGAAAAGAAAGAGAAAGCTTAGTCTAGAATGTGGTAGGGAATGGAATTTGGGAGCTATTGCATCCTTTCTTCCTTGATTTGGTGAAGAATTGAGAGAGAAATGACCAAAACACCTCCAAGTATGTGTAACTATGTGTGGATTTGGGAGAGGATTCCTTGAATTTCAAGAAAGGGGGTTTATATAGTGTTGGGATAGGGTTTGGATGGCATAATTGCAAGTTGATCCCTCAAAAATGGAGAAAATACAAGTTTGGCACCGAAAATGGGGTCACTCGGCCGAGTGGAACACTTAAAGAAGCGTGTTGCGATTTTTCCAGCCGAGACTCGGCCGAGTGCGCAGTAAATTTGAAAGTTGCTGATTCGGCCAAGTAACCTCACTCGGTCGAGTGATGTCCGATTCCAGGGGCTACGACATTCAACCTTACTCGGCCGAGTTGGCTCACTCGGCCGAGTGCGCAGTAATGTGCCAACTTGCAGATTCGGCCGAGTGCGCAGTGATGTCTAAAGTCTCAGATTCGGCCGAGTTGCCTCCTCCCCTTCTCGTTTCATGCATAACTTTCGCCTCAGGTGTCGGATTGACTTGATTCCTTTGGTTAATCCACTCTGTTTTTCGAGACGAATCCAACCGTGCACTCCTCTTTCCGGTCCGATCGCTTGTGGTCTGTGTTTTGCTCCAAATTCCATCGTTTTACCTACAAAATCGACAAAACACAACCTTTCTCTCATTTCGGCTCAAACAATCATATTCCATGCATAATTCAATGAAATCCACATCAAAACATGCTTCACATGTGCCTCTAAAACGTATAAATTCCACCCGAATCAGCCGCCCTAGGTCTTTAATCGCAAATTCACGTCGAATTCGAAGAATAATACGGTCAATAAGCGACTGGTCACTCCCAGTGATAATAATGTCATCCACGTAGACAAGTAAATAAAGCAAAAGACGATCTTGGCGAAAGACAAACAAAGAAGTGTGAGATTTGCTTTCAAGAAAACCAAGACTTACCAAGAAGGCACAAAAGCGTTGAAACCACGCCCGAGGAGCCTGCTTCAAACCATAAATCGCCTTATTTAGCTTGCAAACAAAGGAAGGACGAACAGAATCAATGTAGCCAGGTGGTTGCTCCATGTAAACAGGCTTTTGAAGAACACCATGCAGAAAAGCATTGTTCACATCCAATTGACGTAATGGCCAATTATTAATAACCGCCAAAGAGAGTATGATACGAACAGTGGAAGCTTTGACTACAGGACTGAAAGTATGATTGTAGTCGAAACCAGGAAGCTGAGAAAACCCTTGAGCAACTAAGCGAGCTTTATAGCGATCAATAGAACCATTCGCCAAATACTTGGTACGAAATACCCATTTAGAACCAATAACATTTTCAGTAGCAGGACGAGGGACCAAAGTACAAGTGTTGTTGGCATGAAGAGCCTTAAGCTCGTCGTCCATTGCAGAAATCCAGTGAGGTGATTTTGCAGCTGATTTGAAACCCTTGGGCTCCTTAGAAAAGTGGAGAGTGGAAAGAAAACCACTATGAGCCAAGTAAGAAGATGAAGGAGGATACTTTGGCTTGAAAATGCCATCCTTGGCACGTGTTCGCATAGGATGAGTTGATACCGAAGCAGGTGGCGGCAAAGGGGCCAATGGCGAAGGTGGAGGCGAGGCCAGTGGTGAAGGTGGCGGAGAGGCCAGGCGCGTCGGAGATGCCGTAGACGTGAGATCCGGACATGCTGAACAAGGAGTCGAAGCAGCCAAATCCATCGGAACCATTGCTGGACTCGAAGGCGAAGGAAAAATGGGAGCCGAACCAAGATCCCTATAAGCCGAAAAATCCAACGAGTTGGCTGAAGAGGACCGTGTGGAAGGTGCAAAGGGAAAATATTCCTCATCAAACCGAGCATGCCTGCTAATATACAAACGAGACGATATTGTATCGAGACAGCAAAAACCCTTATGCCTGGAACTGTAACCCAAGAAAACACAAGGATTGCTACGAGGAGAAAACTTGTTAGCAAAATAATCTCGTAAGCATGGATAAACCCTACATCCAAACGCATGAAGATTATCATAATTTGGAGGAGAGGAAAATACCAATTGAAACGGTGATTTATCGGATAACACAGAAGAGGGTAAACGATTAATCACATAAACTGCAGCACCAAAAGCTTCAACCCAATATTCCATAGGGACAGATGAATGAAACAACATAGATAACCCTGTTTCTGTAATATGTCTATGTTTTCTTTCTGCACGGCCATTTTGAGCAGGGGTGTATGGACAAGACATGGTATGTAGAATGCCACAATTTCTGAAAATGTCTTGCAATTTGTTATTTGTGAATTCGGTACCCCCATCAGATTGAAAACGTTTGATAGTTGTGGAAAATTGATTTTCGACCAAAGTTTTGAACTTAACAAACGTATCATAAAAATCTGATTTCAAACGAAGCGGATAAAATCACGTAAAACGAGAGAAGTCATCAACGAAAACCACATAGTATAGAAAACCATCACAAGATTTCACAGGAGACGGACCCCACAAATCACAATGTGTTGGTCCTAGGTGGAGTATAACACAAGTGTATGGGGGGGGGAATGCACTTGTGTATGCAAATTCTTTTCTTTTTGACAAGTCTGGTCTTATCAGGCAGGTTGTCTCACAACTGACCTGAGTGAACTTTGATAGATACTTGTCCTACTGATTACTATAGAGTGATTAGTTGGCTAAATATCTAAAAGAGTTGCTAAGTGCGGAATGTGGTTGGCCTTTGACTTAAAGAAATACTCCAAGTAAATTTCTGAAAAGTTACAGTTATCAGGGACTTTGTCCAAAACAATTTTTTTCTTAAACTTACAAGTTTTACTCTTTGAAATATGTTTGAATATGAATGCAATAAAGAGTGCAGTAAGTAAAAGACACACAAGCTTATAGTGGTTCAGAGACTCAAGCTCCTACATCCACTTTGCCTGATTGAACAGGATAATTCCTTCACAATGGAATTAGCTTGTTTTATAGTGCCAAGGTGCACTGATCAACAACACTCTCTTAGTGTTTTGATCCCTAGGATAATCTGAGTCCTAGTGCTCAATCTCTCTAAGTTAAGACTGTGTTTCACTCTAACAGTCCTTAACTCCTCACTTCTACAACAAACACTCTCTTCACTAAATGAGATAAGGTTTGAGGTTTGGTTCCAACTAATAGAGATATCCTTTACAATGAGAACAGATGTAAAGGCTTAGGATATCTCAATGCTAAGCTAGGATGTTTACAAAGATTGGCTTAGCTGACTTGAAGTGATTCAGGAAACTTGGAATACTTGAGAATAGCTTGGTTTCCTTTGAAAGCTTTATATGAGTTTGATAGCTTATTGTTGGATTTTGAATTCCTTTGATCACTTCTGTATTTATAGGCAATTTGAACAACTAACCGTTGGAGGGATTAGCAATTCAAATATGTCTATTTGCAGCACCATTGAAACGGCTATGAAGCTTGACATCCTTTTATCCACTGTGTAAAAGAGGTCTTCAATGGTTGCTTGAATGAATGTGTTGACTTCTGACAAGGGCGGCTGAGAAGACTTGTGTCAGTTTCCAATTTTGCACATTGTCCTAGGTTGATTTGTGGCAAACTTTACACACAACCAACGGTCAGATGGGACAAGCTCCCTGAACATTCCTGCTGCAGTTTTAGAATGTTCCAACATTCATTCAATGCTTCACTCTTTAATGTTCTAAGTCTTTAATGCTTGGTTCAGGCATGATTGGCAATAAATGCTTCATTGAATGTATCTTCTGTAAGCTTTTGTCATTTAATTCTCTTGATCATTTGTACTTCAACTGCCTAGAACTTTTGCATTTATGAGCACAGCTTCAGTATACTTCAACTCTTCAGCTAGGTTGTCCATTTGGTAAGTTTGTCTTGAATAGATCAGCCACTTTGTCCTATAGACCTATCAAGCTGCCTAACATTCCAGCTCTGGACAACTATCCTGATCACTAATATCTCATAACATTTCTGAGATTTTAACTTAAGCATACTATACATATACTGTTCTGGGACAACTTGCCTGAACAATAACTTGAGCATATCTCAACTAACTTGTACATCATCAATCAGGGGTTTTGGTATCTAGATCAAAATCATTTTATTCCCAACAATTTCCCCCTTTTTGATGATGCCAAAACCTATTACAAAGGGACCTTGACTTAAACTAAAAATTATCTTCAGGGAGAGTGAACTGGTCAACTTGCCTGAAAGAAACTGTTAGCGCAATAAATCAAGTAATATAATGTCAGGATAGGTTAGTTGAGATAATGAGTTGTTATCTCTTGATAGAAAATCATTGGTCCTTTTATATATCATGGAGCATTACAGATCAAAAGATTCAAAAAGGACACACTAACTCAAGAATAGCAAAAAAAAATAACAACAGAAATCATAACAGCAAAACAGGGAAAAGAATGAACTTATCCTTCACAGAGTTTCATCATCTTGAGGAGCAATGCCATATTGAGCCCAGACCCTCTTCTTCAGCTCCCAAACTTCCTTGTTGGAGCCTCTAGGGCCTATCTTCATCTTCTCCATCTTCATGATGTTGATGAACTCCTCCAGAATCTTCCCTTCATCAATTAAGTTCCCATTGAACTTAGGAGGCATGTACAGAATTGGACCAGGGGCCTTGAACTCAACTCTTGCCATATCAGCTGCTGCAAACAGCTTCTGGTAGAGGTCCCTGTGGTTCTCAAACATGAATTGAACAAAGACTTCATCTACACTCTCTCCAAGCCACTTCCCAATGACATAGAAGTCATATACAAAACTTCTCTTGGCCTCCTCCCATTCATCATTCAGTGAGATTGGAACCCACTTATCATGGTGAGGGTACTGAGTGTCCCATCTTTGCAGCATTTGAGGTTTGAGCCTTCTGTATGAAGCTCTCCTTCTTGGGGCTCTGAAATTTGCCCTTCTTTCATCCCTTGCCTTGTTGGCCTCAACCAATTGCTCCATCCTCTCTTTAGCTCTCTGAAGAGCTAGCTTCTCTTGGGTTTCTGGATCTTTTCCAAAACCTTCTTCAAATAATTTAGAGGGATCATCAGCAAGCTTGGGCACACCAACTTCAGGCATTCTTTCCTGGACTTCTTCTTCAGCTTCTTCTTCTTCAATTGCAGGCATCCTGGCTGTTTTCTTTAATCTCTTTGATTGTCTTGCTGGAGTAGATTCATCAGATTGAAATTCTGAAGGCAAGGTCAAGCTGGTTGGGAAATCATTGAAGGCTTGCAGCTCCTTCCTCTTTCTTTCAGATGACCTTGTCACCTTCCCCCTTACTTCAGCAGCCTTCTCCTTAGGTTCAAGTCCTGTAGACTCACCACCTGGCCTTTGAAGCTTCCTTGCCTGACTTTCCATAGCTGACACCATGGACTCCTTGACAGCTATTTGAATCTGCTCTTCCTCAGTCAAATTTTCAATATTCATTGGGCCTTTGCCTTTCCCAATGTCTTCTACTGCTTCCTCAATCTCAGGGACTTTCTCCTTTCCCTTGGATTCACCAATCACCAAGGTTCCCTTTGCCCTTGCTCTCTCTCTTTCCCCCTTTTTGGCATTATCAAAACACTGGGGCTTCAGTTCACTCATTGAGACTGAGAGGTGTGAGTGGGCCTGAGTGAGGGACTTCAATTCTTGCAGTAGATAAACATTCTCATCATGAATGTTTTGCATTTTATCATCTGCCATGCTCAAGAAGGTGTGAACAGGCTTCATCTTTTGGGAAACTATGGCATCCAATGTGGCTTTTAGTGATTGATCAAGTTTGGCCTGAAGGTGATCAGTGAGGTTGGCCACAACTTGATCAGACACCTTGGCCATGAGTTCAACAGTGAACTTCTCAGCTGCTTCCTTCACCATTGCAGCTTTCAACTCTTCTGCCTTCTTTCTCTGGGCTGCTGTCCTCTGCCTCAAAGCATCCTTGATTGTCTTTCTCAATGCTTTCACATTATGCTTGTACAAGGATTTGAGATCCTGCTGCTCTTTCTTCACAGATCTTGTGAATTTACCCATAGCATCTTTGGCCTTTGTCACTTCAGTTGAAACTGTTTGCAGTCCAGTTTCAACTCCACTTATCCTTGCATCAAGAGTAGGCAAGATCACTTCTTCTGACCCTGTGAGCCTCATCTCCACAGAGGCTAGAGTCTTGCCTTGGCCATCTAGGGTATCAGCAGTTGTTGCATGGGCCTTCCCAACTTCCCTGACCAGTGTGTCCAACTTCTCTGACTGCTCTTCAATGATGGATGCAGTCTGAGTAGCAATCTGAAGGTGAGCCTCAGAGGTGTTGGCTTGCTCAAAGAAGATTTGGTTAAGTGTGGACACATTTGCTGAAACTGCCTCAAGATCAGTGTCAGCATCAATTGGTATATCTGTCAAGGAAGCATCTGCAAAAATTTGCTCAAGAGTGACAGCAACTGAGTCTGCAAAACTAACAGTGTTAGTAAAAACTCCCTCATCACCCTCAATTTCTTTTTCTCCCATAAGGTCTGATACATCAGCACCTTCTCTCTCATTTTCAACTATATTCTTTTCTTCTTTATTCTCAAAAGATGTACTCACATTCACTGGAGAATCAGGCCTCCTTTCACCAAGGGATTCATCAAGTTCAGATTTGACTTGAAGAATAGCCTGACTCTCATATTGGGCTGCACCCAATATTTCTACTTCCTCTCCCTCTATTTGTGGTGCACTCAAGGAACCAGTGATCACACATTCCTCATCATCACCTCCCTCTGATTTTTCAGCACTCACAGCCTTTTCAACTCCTTCAATTCCTAAACCTGACACCTCTATATCCTCAACAGGATCCACAGAGGGCAGTTGTTGGGAGATCACAGTGCTTGGGCATCCCAAGTCCACTGAGCCATCCTGAATGACTAAAGGCTGGTCAATGTCCAACTTGCCTGACATTGATGAGGCTTTAGTCAAACCAGCTTCTCCTATGGAAGTCTCAGCATTGTCAAGCTGTGCCTCAGGTTCAAAGGAACCATCCTTGGCCAATGCATCTTGGACTGAGTCACCATCTTTGGTCAACTCCTCTGAATGATCAGAGTCCTGTACAGAATGAAAAGTCAAGTAATGTACCTGAGCTGAGTTGATACCAGGGGGATTGGGATTGGTGTGATCATCATCATCATCATCATCAGATGGACTGTCAGGATGCTTGATTCCTTGGGCTATCCTCTCTCTTTCAGCAAGCACCTTTTCATGGACAATGGTGCAAAATAGGGCCTCAGTGGTTAAAACACTGGTCTTCTTCACATTTGCAAAATGCAACAGCCTATTTTCCTCAACCTGCCACCAGTTGGCACCCTTATCCTGAATAGCCTGAGCTATTTCCACAATAGTTCTATCTTTGATCTCAACAAGAGCTCTGAGATCATAGAACTGTTGTTGCAGCCTGGGATAATCCTTCAAACCTGGATATAATTCATCCACATTGGCTCTTGCAATCTGTCTCAACATCCCCTCATAAGTATATTCTTCACCACTATCATCTCCAGAAGAGTTGGATTCAGGAGGGTTGGAATGGGATTCAAGTAAGCTTGGCTGGGATTCAGGTAGTTTGGGTTCAGAAGGGTTGGGGTCATGAGAGGTCAAAGCAAGTTGGGATTCAGGTGCTTTTGAGAGCATTGTGCCTGAAGAGGTAATTGGAATGGCTGGAATGGGTGGGAGAATAACTTGATCACCTTCTTGAAGAGCAGTTTCAAGAAGTTTGGTATATGAGAGAAGTCTTGGATCAAGTGGGGAAAAGGGTCTATCTTCAAGATTGACCAAATCTGCCAGCACATCAATACCTGATCTATCAGGTGCACCTTCAGGGGAGTACACCTTCTTGGCAATGATTGGTGCATCTTCAGGAGTCTTGCACTCCTCTTCTTCTTGCCTTGGAGATATTCTTTTAGATTGAATATCAGGAGAGTTGGCTTCAGGGCTGTTGGGTTTGGACTTGGATTTGGAGTTTGACTTGCTTGCCTGTCTAATCTCCTTGAAGAATTCTTTCTTCTGCTTTTCTTCCTCCATCAACCTCTGCTTCTCAGAAGTCTTGATGATTCTTCTTTTTCTTTCATACCTTGTTAGCTGGTCAAGGTCTCTGAATTCAGTGATACTCTCAGGCTGTAAGGGGACAACCTCTCTGACTTCTTCACCTTCTTCAGGAGGGTTGACTCCTTCCTCAGCAACCTTCTCTATTTCCTCAGAAGTGGCTCCTCCACTTCTTGACTGACTTTCTGGTGAAGATTCATGCAAAATCTTCTTCATCTTTTTCAGTTTTGGTTGAGCTTTTGGTGGTTGGGCTTTCCTCTTTCTTGGAGAGGCTCTGGTTGCTGGTACAATTGTGATGGCCTTCTTTGAAGCTGCATCCTGCTTCCTCTTCTCTGTCTTAGAAGACAGCTTCCTAAACATCACCTTTTGAGCTGGAAAAGGCTTTGGCTTTGTTTGGAGGTGGGTGTAATGTGCAAATTTTTCCAAGAGTAGGCTTGCTCTTGTGCAGAACTGGAGTTTTCCTTCAACCACCACCTTGTGGTGTTTCACCTCCTTGAACTTGAATTTTTCATTCATCATTTTGTCAAGAATGAATTTCTTCCAGTTGAACTTGACTCTTTTCTCAGCAGAGTCAATCACAGCAGCCATCACTCTCAATTTAGGCATACTGATTTGTTCAACACTCCCTGAGTGGCTCAACAGGCTTTTTACAACACAATCAAACAAATGCCTAAATACTGGCTTTAAAGTGTTTTTGTTTTGAGCACTTACTAGTTTCTTTGGTTCTATCATCCAAGAGAAATAGAATTCCTGATCATCCTCTTCCTTGTATACTTCTGGATTTATGCCTTCAGAAGGTAGCCCAAAGCTGGCATCTATATCCTCTGCAGTGAAGGTGATGGAGTGTTGGCTTTCTGCTTCTTCCTCTTCCTCAGCATATGTGAGCTTGGTGCACACATCTCCTTTCTTGCCCTTCCATCTTAGATGGGCAAAGAATTCTGCCATAAATGGATTTAGGCATGAATCAGGCTTGGTCCCAAGAAACTTTTCCAAGCCTGCTTCCCTAAGCCAATGGAGTACAGGCTCAATCTCCTTGTCTGGACTGTCAAAAGCAACCAGCTTTTCAAACCATAAGGAGTTTGGGTTGCTAAGATAGGAGAAATCAATGTCCAAAGAGGAATCATTGAAGTCTACAAGCTCTTCTCTCTTAATCTTAGGTGCCATGGATAGTATGAGAGATTTGGTAGGTGTTTGGGGAGGAGTTGCAGGTTTGAGAGTATGAAGAAAGACTTAAGGGTTTTTGAAATTTTGAGTGCGTAAAGATGGTAGTGAAAATTGAGGAGTTTATATATGTGGGGAGTTTATTAACCGTTGGTTAATAGAATCTAACCGTGGGTAATAAGTCTGATCAATTGGATAATATGTGGTAGTGGGATTGAGGCGGTTTGATGGAGGTTTAATGCAAATTAATGGTTTTGATGAAGGCTCAAGAATTCATGAAATCCCAATTAAGATTTCTGCATTAAATGTTGATTTGCCTTTTTGGTGATAAAAATCTTTATAGCACACTCCATCCTAAAATGGCCTACTCTTAGACCAAGAAACCTCTTAAATGTCTAATCAATGCTAAAAATAGCAATGATTATCTAATTAACTCGGACAAACATCCTGAGATGTGTTTTGGTTTCTGTGAAGGTCAAACTGCCTGATGAGCTTGCCTGAGTGGGTCCCAAGGTTGCTGACTGGGTCCCACTTGGACAGATCCCCTGACCAACATTGCTGAGCATCATAGGGACAACCTTGCTGAGTTCCTCCCTTTGGCTTACAACTTCAGTGAGGTTGGTCAACTTTGCTGAAGTTCAACTTTGATGAACTTCCCCCTTCATATGAGCTTTCTTTCCTCATTTTTCCATCTTGCCTGGATCAAGTAATCCCAATTCAGCTGACAACTCTAAGAACCTTGCTTCAGCTAGAGGCTTTGTCAAAATATCAGCTTTTTGCTTATCAGTGTGGATTTTGACAAGCTTGATATCTTTCTTCTCCACATGATCCCTTATGAAATGATGCTTGATGTCCACATGCTTGCATCTGGTGTGGAGCACTGGATTCTGTGAGATGGCAATTGCACTATTGTTGTCACAGAATATTGGTACTTCATTTGTGAGGACTTTGTAATCTCTTAATTGTTGCCTGAGCCATAGAATCTGAGCACAGCAACTTCCAGCAGCTACATACTCAGCTTCAGTTGTTGAAGTTGCAACTGTATTTTGCTTCTTGGAGAACCATGAGATAAGCTTGCTGCCCAAGAATTGACAAGTTCCTGAGGTGGATTTTCTGTCAATTCTACATCCTCCATAGTCTGCATCTGAATAACCAGTAAGCTCAATGTTATCATCAGCTGGATACCATAATCCAAGATTCTCAGATCCCTTGAGATATCTTAGAATCCTCTTGGCAGCATCAAGATGGCTCTTCTTTGGATTGGCTTGAAATCTTGCACATACTCCAACTGCAAATGTGATATCAGGCCTGCTTGCAGTGAGATATAGCAATGATCCTATGATTCCTCTATAGTTAGTGGAGTTGGTTGGCTCTCCACCTTCATCAGGATTCATCTTCCAGTTAGTATTCATAGGAATTCTGACTGGCTTGCTTGTTGCACATCCGAATTTTTTGATCATGTCCCTTGTGTACTTGGCCTGATTGATGAATATCCCCTTCTTTGATTGAGTGACCTGAAGTCCTAAGAAGAAATTCATCAATCCCATCATGGACATCTCAAATTTGCTTTGCATGAGTTTGGAGAACTTTTCACACATCTTCTCATTTGGAGATCCAAATATAATGTCATCCACATAGATTTGGACTAACAAGATATCATCTCCTTCACAGATTCTGAACAGAGTTCTGTCAACAGTGCCTTTGACAAAACCATGATCTAGAAGAAACTGTGATAAGGTGTCATACCAAGCTCTTGGAGCTTGTTTTAAGCCATAGAGGGCTTTCTTCAATCTGTACACCTTGTCTCCTTCTTCAAAGCCTGGGGGCTGTTCAACATACACTTCTTCCTTGAGCACCCCATTTAGAAAAGCACTCTTCACATCCATTTGATACACCTTGAATCTCATGTGAGCTGCATATGCTAAGAAAAGTCTGATTGCCTCAAGTCTGGCCACTGGAGCAAATGTCTCATCATAATCAATCCCTTCAGATTGACAATATCCCTTGGCCACCAGTCTTGCTTTGTTCCTCACAATGATGTCATTTTCATTTTTCTTATTTTTGAACACCCATTTGGTTCCAATGACATCTTGATGGGTTGGCCTATCCACCAGCTCCCATACTTCATTTCTGGTGAACTGGTTCAGCTCTTCTTGCATGGCTATGATCCAGTTGGTGTCTTGTAATGCTTCTTCAATATCTCCTGGTTCTATTTCTGAAAGAAAACAACAAAACAAGGCACTTTCTCCATGAAACCTTCTAGTTTTGATCCCTTCACTTGGATTACCAAGTATCAGGCTAGTTGGGTGGTCTTGTAACCAAGTCCTTCTAGACCTGATCCCTTCAGGAGGACTGTCCTCATCTGAGGTTGGATCACTAGACTCATTAAATTCAGGAAAGTTAATTGAAGAATCAAGCTCAGGATCATATTCAGGGGTGTTGTCCTCATTGTTAGATGAGTTGACATTTTCATTGGTTCCCCCTTGAATATTGGATCCATTAACTACCTCAGCATTGCCTGCTTCTTCATTGGTAGTTGTTACCTGGTTTTGAACTGGGATTGGATCAATCAGTTCAATATCACCTTCAGGTTGGTTGACTCCTGGTTGATTGCCATCAGGTAGGTTGTCCAGTTTTTGATAATCATAAAATTCAGGCTGGGCAACATCTACAAACACTGTCTCCTTGCTTTGAAGCCTTAATCTGGTTGTTCTTTGTGTTATCTCATCAATATTCAGGTTTCTATCCCTGAACTCATTAATAGATTCATCAAACACAACATGAGGTGTTTCTTCCACAATAAGGGTTTTGCAATTGTAAACTCTATAAGCTTTGCTGATTTGTGAATATCCAACAAATATTCCTTCATCAGCTTTGCTGTCAAAAGCTTTCAATTGCTCTTTCCCATTATTATGAATGAAACACTTACAACCAAATATGTGAAAATAAGCAACAGTGGGCAATCTACTTTTCCATATTTGATATGGGGTTTTACCTTGTCCTTTGGTGATTAAGGACCTGTTTTGTGTGTGGCATGCAGTGCTAATGGCTTCAGCCCAGAACCTTTTAGGCAGTTTGGATTCAGCAATCAAGGTTCTTGCTGCCTCTTTCAAGGTCCTGTTCCTTCTCTCAGCTACCCCATTTTGTTGAGGTGTTCTTGCTGCTGAGGTTTCATGAGTGATGCCATTCTTGCTGCAGTACTCTTTGATGTATGAGTTTATGAATTCAGTGCCTTTGTCTGATCTGATTTTGACAATATTAAGGCCTTTTTCATTGCTTAGTCTCATCATCAATTCAGGTAACTTGATTTGAGTCTCCTTCTTGTTGAGTAAGAATACTACCCAAGTGTACCTGGAAAAATCATCAACAACAACTAAAGCATATTTTCTTCCATTTAAACTTACTGGGATAATTGGCCCAAATAAATCCATATGCAGTAGTTGAAGGACTCTCTTAGTTGAGATGACAGGTTTTCCTTTGAATGAGGCTTTGATCTGCTTTCCTTCCTGACATGGCTGGCATATATGTTCTTTGGTGAACACTTGATTTGGCAGCCCTTTAACTAGAGAGTTTCTTGCAATCTTGTTGATGGTTTTGAAGTTCAGGTGATTCAGTCTCTTGTGCCATAGCCAGCTTTGCTCATTGGTGCTTTTGGCAACAAGACAGACTGCTTCAGGGGTTTTGCTCCAATCTGCAAAATAAACATTTCCCTTCCTCACCCCTGTTAGTAGCACCTGTTGTGTTGATTTGTTTTTGATAGTACATTCATTTGGTGCAAATTCAACACAATATCCTTTGTCACAAATTTGACTTATAGACAACAAGTTATATTTTAGGCCTAGAACATATGAGACATCAGTAATTTTAACACTACCAATGTTTAATGTACCATAGCCTCTTGTGATGCCTTGAGAGTTGTCTCCAAAGGTTACTGAAGGACCATCTTTTTCTATGAAGTCTGAGAGAAGCTCCTTGTTTCCAGTCATGTGCCTTGAACATCCACTGTCCAGGTACCATGCTGTTTTCTTGTTGATGCTTTTCTTCTTTTTGGGGTCCTTGCAGCCCTGCAAAGTCAAAATTTAGGTACCCTTTGAGTGTTGGGTCCTAGAGGGTTAGCTGTACCTTTTGGAACCCAAATCTGCCTGATAACTCTGATTGATTCAAAGTGACTGACTTGGTTTCCATTTACATCTACATACACAGTTTGACCCATAAATGCCTTGGGTGATCTCTGTGTATAAGTGTTAGCTTTGTAAGGTTCAGGAGAGTTGGTAAATTTCTTTGGGACATTTCTCCTGAAGTTACTAAGCTTAGGTGCAGCTGGATAAGACTTTTGAGGATAGGTTTTTGGATGGCCTTTTCCATTTGGCAAGTAAGGTCCAGGCTTCCTGAATGTTTTATACCTATCAGAGGGGATTGGCCTTAATCCATTCAGTTGAGGTTTCCTCATTTGAGTTGGCCTTTTCTGAATAGGTTTTGGACAACTCCTCTGATGATGATTCAGATAGGTTGGCCTTCCATTGGTTCTACCTTTCTGAACCTCATTCCTCCTGTAAGCAATGCCTTTAACCTTTTCCAAAGGTGTGGGTTTAGGTGCATTGATTACCTGAGTTGGTATAAAAATTCCTTTACCCTTATCCTTGATCAGTGGTTGATTTACTTCAATTTCATTTTGCTGTGCCACTGATCTTACAAAAATCATCTTAGAATTGCTTGATGAAGCAATGCTAAGACCAGGTGAGGGTTCACATGAATTATAGCCTAATCCACCCTTTTGAGCAAATTGTCTTTGAAGCCCTTGAATCTCCTCTATTGCCTTAGCAGATTTGTTCAAGGCAGACATTTTCATTTTTAAGCTCCCCTCACTTAATTTTAGAGTATCAAATTCACTTGAGAGATTGTCAAATTTTGCTTGAAGAATTCTGAGATCAAAATCCTTTTTCCTCAATGCCAGTTCTTGATCATCAATCAACTTTTGTTGTTCAGAGACTTTGAGAGACACTTCCTCAAGTTCTTTCACAATCTGCTGATACAACTCAGTTGATTTAATGTCAAGCTCAGGTTCAGGAAGGTTGGGAGTTTGAGCTTTTGAATTCAGTAGCTCATTTTCTCTAAGTGCTATATTGCATACTTCTCTTAGTCTGGTGAAATCCTCAAATAGCTTTACAAAGTTGAGTTTTAAGGGGATTTCACTGGACTCATGTGTGTTGTTTGAAGAACTGAAAGAGCTAGAAGATGAACATACCTCATCATTTTCAAATGCCATTTGACAGTCATCATCACTGTCACTGTTGGAGAATAGTCCATCATCAGAAGAGTAGATACTTTCTTCACTAGCTGAATCTCCAGCCACCATAGCCTTCCTGCTGTTCAGTCTTTTGTCTCTTTTGGTCTGCCTTTCTTTCCTTTCTTTTGCACTGAGGTCAGGACAGTCATACTGAAAGTGACCCTTTTTCTGGCAGTTGTAACACACATCTTCATCATCATTCTTCTTGTTTGAGGACTCCTTCCTCCTTGATGATGATGGTTCACCTTTGTTGTATTTCTTTCTATCAGCATACTTGTCCTCTTTCTTTTCATCAGAGATTTTGTCCTCTGATTTGGTGTCAGGAGAGTTGAATCTCCTTCTGGTTCTGTTGTCTTGGTAGAACTTCTTGTATCTACCAAATCTGGAGTTGAGCTTCTCAAATCTTCTAGCCATGAGTGCCAGCTCCTCCTTTATTTCAGATTTTGAAGCAGATTGAGAGGACCTTTGAGTATTCTTCTTTTCTGTTTCAGCAGCTTTGAAGGCGACACCTTTGGTTGAGGAGGATGGCTCTTCATGCACCTTCTTTCTGTTGAGATCAAACTCATATGCCTTGAGTTCAGAAAATACTTGCTGCATTGGCATGTTGTCAAGATTGCTAGTGTTTTGCATCATGACAGAATATATATCCCACTTGGATGTGAGACTTCTCAAGATCTTCAAGGCAACTTCTCTTTTGGCATAGAACTTCCCAAGAGAGTTTATTTCATTCATGATGTCAGTGAACCTGCCATCAAGATGATCAATAGTTTCATTGGCTTCCATGGAGAATTGTTCATATTTTTGGATAGCCACTTGAAGCTTGTTCTCCTTGATCTTTTGAGTACCTTCACACATTAGTGCTAAGGTATCCCAAATCTCTTTAGCAGATGTGCAGTGGTACACTCTTCCCATCACTGCATCTGGAATTGTCTGGTACAATGTGTTCATTGCAATGTAGTTCAGGTTGTGTCTTTTTCTTTCTTCAGCTGTAAGGTCATCTTCATCTTTTGGCAGCAACTCCCTTGGATCAGCTTTTTGAGCATCAGTGAGCTTGGGATTTGCTTTAGTGAATGTGAATGGCCCTCTAGTGATGACTTTAAGCATCTCATCATGCTGGCAAGCAAGATGTGCTCTCATCCTGATCTTCCAGAAATCATAGTTCTCAATTGAGAACATTGGCAGTTTGTGATGAGAAATATGATTGACTTGGTTTGGACCCATATTGTTAATGGTGTTGACAGCATCTCCTGGAACTGCATTGTTAGCCATTTCAACAAATGTAATATAAGATGAACACAGATAAGTTTTTCAGAAATTTGGATCAGTTCAGTGACCACAGAAAATGTGATTTTGAAAATCAGTTGGATTTTCAGAAGCAGTGGTCTTTGAACCCCTGCTCTGATACCACTTGTTGGTCCTAGGTGGAGTATAACACAAGTGTATGGGGGGGGGAATGCACTTGTGTATGCAAATTCTTTTCTTTTTGACAAGTCTGGTCTTATCAGGCAGGTTGTCTCACAACTGACCTGAGTGAACTTTGATAGATACTTGTCCTACTGATTACTATAGAGTGATTAGTTGGCTAAATATCTAAAAGAGTTGCTAAGTGCGGAATGTGGTTGGCCTTTGACTTAAAGAAATACTCCAAGTAAATTTCTGAAAAGTTACAGTTATCAGGGACTTTGTCCAAAACAATTTTTTTCTTAAACTTACAAGTTTTACTCTTTGAAATATGTTTGAATATGAATGCAATAAAGAGTGCAGTAAGTAAAAGACACACAAGCTTATAGTGGTTCAGAGACTCAAGCTCCTACATCCACTTTGCCTGATTGAACAGGATAATTCCTTCACAATGGAATTAGCTTGTTTTATAGTGCCAAGGTGCACTGATCAACAACACTCTCTTAGTGTTTTGATCCCTAGGATAATCTGAGTCCTAGTGCTCAATCTCTCTAAGTTAAGACTGTGTTTCACTCTAACAGTCCTTAACTCCTCACTTCTACAACAAACACTCTCTTCACTAAATGAGATAAGGTTTGAGGTTTGGTTCCAACTAATAGAGATATCCTTTACAATGAGAACAGATGTAAAGGCTTAGGATATCTCAATGCTAAGCTAGGATGTTTACAAAGATTGGCTTAGCTGACTTGAAGTGATTCAGGAAACTTGGAATACTTGAGAATAGCTTGGTTTCCTTTGAAAGCTTTATATGAGTTTGATAGCTTATTGTTGGATTTTGAATTCCTTTGATCACTTCTGTATTTATAGGCAATTTGAACAACTAACCGTTGGAGGGATTAGCAATTCAAATATGTCTATTTGCAGCACCATTGAAACGGCTATGAAGCTTGACATCCTTTTATCCACTGTGTAAAAGAGGTCTTCAATGGTTGCTTGAATGAATGTGTTGACTTCTGACAAGGGCGGCTGAGAAGACTTGTGTCAGTTTCCAATTTTGCACATTGTCCTAGGTTGATTTGTGGCAAACTTTACACACAACCAACGGTCAGATGGGACAAGCTCCCTGAACATTCCTGCTGCAGTTTTAGAATGTTCCAACATTCATTCAATGCTTCACTCTTTAATGCTCTAAGTCTTTAATGCTTGGTTCAGGCATGATTGGCAATAAATGCTTCATTGAATGTATCTTCTGTAAGCTTTTGTCATTTAATTCTCTTGATCATTTGTACTTCAACTGCCTAGAACTTTTGCATTTATGAGCACAGCTTCAGTATACTTCAACTCTTCAGCTAGGTTGTCCATTTGGTAAGTTTGTCTTGAATAGATCAGCCACTTTGTCCTATAGACCTATCAAGCTGCCTAACATTCCAGCTCTGGACAACTATCCTGATCACTAATATCTCATAACATTTCTGAGATTTTAACTTAAGCATACTATACATATACTGTTCTGGGACAACTTGCCTGAACAATAACTTGAGCATATCTCAACTAACTTGTACATCATCAATCAGGGGTTTTGGTATCTAGATCAAAATCATTTTATTCCCAACACAATGAATAACATCCAACAAACGCAAAGCGCGTTTTTCATTATTGATAAAAGGAAGTCTTTTACTTTTAGCCAACTGACAAGAAGAACAAGCAAGAGGCCTAGGTAAAACAGAAGTAACTGACAAAAAACCAAGTTTGTTCAACAACTTAATAGTATCAAAATTAACATGGCCTAAACGACTATGCCACAATTCAAAAGAGGCACGTGTACGACGAGTCCATAAAGCTGCCACCAAAGCCGCATGACCACGCTCCAAAATATATAATCCATTTTCACGTCTGCCTCGTGCCAAAGAAATCCCTGTTACCCGATTCTGGATTTCAAAACAGTTGTTAGAAAAAACAACATTCACCGGATTATCACTCGTAAGTTTGCTAACAGAAAGAAGGTTCTTCGTGATATGAGGAACCACGAGAACATTCAGTAGAGATAAATCACGAGATAAAGTATGAGAGCCAGTATGAGAAATAGAAAGAGTGTTACCATTTCCCACAACAACCCTATCAGAACCAGAGTAGTTCGGTGTGGAGTCCAAACCATCAGTAGAATTAGCCATGTGTGATGAGGCACCCGTGTCGACATACCAATCAGGAGAGTTCTGATTTATCGAACAAGCGTTTTGAAAGGCATGAGCAAGATTGGCTTGTTGCGGAGGAGAAGAGTAACGTTCTGGGCACACTCGAGCATAATGTTCACCACGGTAGATTTGGCAATTAGGGGGATAGCGACCACCACGGCCACCGGAACGACCACCACGGTCAGGATAACCGCCACGATTAGAATGAAAATTATTTCCCCCACGGCCAGATTGATGGAACGAACCAGACTGGTAAACATTATCAGATTTCTTATTTGATCGTTGTTGCTGAGCAAGGAAAGCCGGTGACTGAGAGGAAGCAGAAGTGGAGTCGAGCGATTTTGTAAACATATCGTGCGACTCGGCCTTGGACAATAACTCAAGGAAGGAGGGCAGAGGCGTGAGATTGATTTGAGAAGTAGAAAAGCCATGAAAATTCGTACCTAATCCGCGAAGGAACCAATGGGATTTGTCAGTATCGTCGATCGAACAGCCCATGGCAAGAAGTTGATCACACAGATTCTTGATCGTGGCACCATACTCCGTGACAGAACGGGAGCCTTTCTTGATAAGTTGCAATTCGTCCTTGAGACGAAGCTCTCTAGCCTTGGATGGCCGATTGAAAGCAGTAGCCAAGGTAGACCACATAGCAGCGGACGTTGAGCATCCAACAACAACAGCCATGGCATCTTCAGTTAGGGTGGACGAGAGAAAAACTCTAACTATTTGATCTTTGCCAAGCCACTCATCGTAGGCAGGATTAGAAGAATCACCAGAATCAGTGGTGATCTTGGTAGATGGAGCGGGCAGCGAGCCATCAACGTAGGGAATAAATTTATGAGTGGCAAGAAGAGGATAGATTTGACCATACCACATGAGATAGTTTGTGGGTTTGAGTTTAATGGTGACTAGGTGAGTCATAGCATGTAGAGTAAGAGTCGAATAAAAAACGGAGGTGGAAGAAGAAGGTGTATCACCGGCCATGGTGAAGAGAATTTCGGTAAAAAAATCTAGGGTTTCTCAGCCTTGTTAGGCTGATACCATGAAAGAATAAGAGAAAATATATTTTACCTCAATTGAGGATTTTGATTTAGTCTATTCAATATATATAAAGATTACAATTAGGGTTTACAGAGTAACCTACAAGTAATTACAAATATGGAAAATATATACAAATCTCTAAAGATCTTTGACTGAATCAATTATGGACTAAATCATTATTCCTATTAGAATATGTATTAAAAAATTCGAATCGAATACCGAATCAAATTTATTATTCGAAAATTAAACGAATACGAATACGAATACGAATATTCAAATATTTTCACGAATCGAATCGAATACTGCAGTACTTGCTTCGATTCGTTTACAACCCTATCTGTGGAGCTGATTTTGTGATCCTGTGTTTTTTAAATCTTTCGTAATGGCAAATTTGTAATTTTTTAATTGGGCAGCCCAAGTTGGGCTATTGGATTAATGGGCCTTGCCTTTAGTTTCACAGCCTTCACTGGGCTAAGGCCACGGTTAAATTTCCCCTTTATATGTATTCACCCCAATTTTGAGTTCACCATGAAATACTACAACTACCCTCACCCACTTATCCACCCTCTCACAAATTTTTAATTTTTTAGGAATTCTCTTCCAAAAATTCTGAGTTTTTGTCAAAAAAAACACAAATTTAAGTTTTTGACAAAAACTAGAAAAAAAAATCGAAAATTTGTCAAAAACTCGAAAAAAATTTCCTAAATTTTGTCATAAAACTCAACAAAAGTTTTCAACAAATTTCTTTGGAATTTTTTTTCGAAAAAACTCTGAAAACTCGAAAATTTTAAGAATTGTGAAAATTTTAGGTGAATCAGAGTTAAGTTTTTAGTTTCGCAATTTTTTAAAAAAAATATAAGGAACACTTACATTTGTGTACTTAACTTCGTTTTTTAACTGTTGAAATCGAAAATGAATCATTCCACGTTTATATTCAAGTTCTTTCATGAATTTTATTTTTTAGTTTTCTTTTGGGACGAAATACATAATTTTTTTTGGAAGGGAGAAAGAAATACATAATTTTTTTAATTTTTTGTTTTAGTTTATTGGGGTGGGTAAACTCATTAAGGAGTAGTAGAGTCTTTTTACTCAATTTAAAAAAAAAAAATTGGTAGAAGTGAAGACATACTAAAATGGAGGCATTTAACCGTGGGCTAGGCTAATTTGACAATAGATATATACATATATGTAGTTTTAACAAAAATTAAATTGGAGTTGTACCCCCCACGTATCTTATATAGGTCCGCTTCAAAATTGGTACAATATTTGAATAGAGTTCAAATTTCATTATTTCTTTTATTTTTAGTGATATGAACAAAACAATGTACTCATAGATTTACTTATTTGCATTCTTAGAGAAGTATATTTTTCTTCTTAAAAAAATAAAATTGAACAAGATTTTAGTGGCACTCTACCCTCTAACTCAACTTATAATTTTAAATTTGCTTGATATTTGATATTTAAACTTGTGAACGTATGTAAATTGGTAGCCTAGAGCCGTAACTTATTTGGGATACTATGGCATAAACTTTTGGTACTTATTTAAAAAGGACATTCATGGGAAAAAAAGGATGAAATTATTCCGTAATATCCCAAATAAGGGTAGTTTATGCAATCGAATAAAGACAAGATGTGTAAGGAAGGGCCCCGAGGTGACTTGTGGCACGTGATGATGGCTGTCGGTGAGAAAAGGCCAGAACAAAGGCCTCTTTCAGCAGCTTACAGCTGGGAATTCCCACCATTCACGATATCAGATTAATTGATTGACTAACACCTAATTTAATGGCTACCCAACTTGTTCATAACCACAATCAAATTTCCATTGAAACCATGTGTCTCCCTCAATCTCTCACAAACGACATTGTCTTAATTCTATACCAAATTATGATTTGATAGTTGTTAAGATGTAAATCTAACACTATTAACACTTGCTCGGTCCCAACTAGAATTGTAAATAAATTGTAACGAAGCGAATACCACTAAATTCAACAAGTACTTGTTTATTGTTCATATAATAAAATTCAAATGATTATTCAATACTATTCGATTTGAGTATTTTAAAGCATATGCTAAATAATATTATTCGATTCAAATTTTTAATTCATCATTGTGGGTGCGACTAAGGATGAGGTGAGCTGCTAGAGTTTAGTTCAAATTCTAATGAAGTTTGGGTCGCTCATTCATACCTACATTAGTACATGTTGGATCTACCTGGTGTGAAAATATTATATATATTAAAATACTTACGAATGAAAAAAAAAAAAAAAAAAGTGTTCAAATTATAAAGTTTCGAATACATATATCAAAATTTTAATATTAATGCCGAAACAATCAAAATATGCACATTTTATGTGGATAAATGAATTAATGCATATCTCACATACGATTGTAAACGAATCGAATCGAAGAGAATACTGCAATATTCAATTCGATTCGTGAAAGTATTTGTATTCATTTATTTTTTTAATAATAAATTTGATTCGGTATTCGATTCGAATGATTGTTTGATACATATTCTAAACATTATTTTTCAAGTATTCGATTCAAAATTAATTCGTATTCGATACTATTCGATTCGAAATTTTATGGAGAAAATTTGTACAATAATAATTTAAATATTATAAAACATGAGACAAATGTACATTTAAAAATATATTTATGCATATATATTATAAATATAATTAAATACTTACGAATATGGAATCGAATATTATGATTTTATATTTATTTATTAATCGAATAAAAAAAATTGTATACGAATTTAAATATTAAAATTTCAAATACGACGGGTAGATGAAAATTATTTGATTTATTTACACGCATAATCTCACATTCCCCGTATCATCACATAGTCAGTTTGTAGCATACGATATTTTAAAGATTCCAAACGCGGTCTTAACTATGGTACTTGTCACCATTCTCGTGTGAAGACACGCATATAATAATGTTTGAAATGCCCGGCAAAAACAACATACAAATTGTACGATCCCAATACACACAAAATATAATACTACAGTATAAAATAAAACAGAATAATAAAAAATAGAAACTAACAATAATTCCTTTTTTTATTTTTAAAATACACTGTTTCACAGACTCACACATACCTGGTGCAACACACTACCCTAAATACGTCTCCAATTATTCGACACTATAAAATATACGTATTTTGTAATATAAAATTTAATCTTATACTAATTTATAAGAAAATAACAACAATGGTCAATGAATGAATAATCGACTTATAAATTTGGGACATACATTTTTATCTAAATTTATATAACAATCGTCCAAATCAGTGTAGATTTCCCCCAATCAACATCCAAATATTGTTCATTATAATATGTATTGGCGTGTCTATTAAAACTTTGTTTATTTGTCAATTCATCAAAATTATATGCCAAGGTCTAGTATACACCTGAGTGTATGCTATGCACTCCAGTCCGACCCGCTGCCCGACCCGCTCGCCCAAGATGAAGATGTTTCTCTCAAAGGAAGTTCTATTTATTCCTCTTCTTCTTCAACCTTTTCCGGCGCCGACGACTTTGATGGCCTCTCCGCCGGTGACCTCCCCCTTCCTGTAATTATTCCCTTTTTAATTTTCCCCCGCTTTGATTTTCCCCCAAATTTAAAATATTTTGATTTTTTTTTTTTTAATTTTAGGTTGATGATATGGAGAATTTGGAATGGTTGTCACAAATTGTTGATGACTCTGCGGCGGGGCTGTCTCTATTGTGTCCCGCCGGAAGTTTCATGGCGAAAACCGTTTCAATTTCTGAGAGCCGGTTTATTCCGGTGAACAGACCGCCGCAGAAGACACGGTCGTCGTGTTTCCCTTTACCGGTTCCGGGTAAAGCCAGGAGCAAACGGCTGAGGTCAAACGGACGACCGTGGTCTCTGGCGTCGCCGCCGTTGAGCTCCGGCGACTCGTCCCCCACCTCCTCGTCGTCGTACGGTTCTTCAATTTTATCTCTGTTTATAATGTTAAAAGTGTAACATTATAATGTTAAAAGTGTAACATTATAATGTTAAAAGTGTAACATTATATTACTAAAAAGTATAAAACCTTATAACTAAAAGGTGCAAGATTATATTTAGTAGAAAGTGTTGCTCATATATTTTTTTTAGTTATTAATGTTACACATTTTTATTAGGTACTACTTGCAATCTTCTTATTACTAATGTATTTTTTATAAAGTTTTTATCCTTTGTTACTGATAATTTTTGTTTTCAGCAAAACGTGCAACATTGTTTACTGAATCGTGTGACTTACTATTAGTAAACAGTGCATTACAAAATTATTACTATAAAACATAATTCACTTTTAACTTAAAAGTGTAACATTATATTACTAAAAAGTATAAAATCTTATAACTAAAAGGTGCAAGATTATATTTAGTAGAAAGTGTTGCTCATATATTTTTTTTAGTTATTAATGTTACACATTTTTATTAGTTACTACTTGCACTTTTATTATTTTCAACGTACACCTTTGTCAATTAGTACTTGCACTTTTATAATCTTGGAAAATATGTATTAAAAAAAAATATTGTAGCAAGTTGGAATCGAACCAGCGACATACACTTTTATTATTTTCAACGTACACCATTGTCAATTAGTACTTGCACTTTTATAATCTTGGAAAATATGTATTAAAAAAAAAAATTGTACCAAGTTGGAATTGAACCAGCGACATTATGTAAAATTAAGAGAAGAGATGCCACTAAGCCACAGTCCACACTAGACTCACCCAAATTATATTCATTTCATTGTTATTTTATTTTGACTCTTCAATTATCACTTAATTACTATAATTATCATTTAAATTTATTCATAATACCTCCATTTTATCGATTTTTTCTTTAAATAAGTGTTCAATTTTTTGAGCAAAATTTTAATGGACAAAGGAAAAATATTTTATAAAAGAGATTAAATTATTTATAAATGTCTTGCTTTGATTACTTCATTAATAAAAACAACATTTAAAGACTATTAAGCATATTACTACCAAACATTATTAGTATGCATGCTAAGTAGTAGTATTGCTTTATAAATCTATTTTTATCGCTTTACAATAAAGAATCTTAAAATTTAGAAAATTATATCTACATTAAAGATATGATAGATAATTGAGTGAAAAATTAGAAGAATCGAATAATAAAAAAATCATTAATTAAAAAACTCTAAGGGTGTGTTTGGTTTACTAGATTAGATGAGTTTGATTGTTTTATCTCAGTTAGTAAATAGTTTGGATTCTATGTTTACAGTTCGAGAAAGATTGTCCACTTTATCTCACATTTACATAATTAATTGTCATAGAGGGAAAGGTGAGATTACTATTTTGTCAACAATCCATCAATTTAAACATATATATTAATTCACTAAATTCTATCATAATATATATATATATATTCTGACTAGCAAACTAAACTAGTTCTAAAGATCTTTAGTAGGGATAAATTGAGAAAAAATGGGAATAAATTAACTAAAAAAAGAAAATTACAGATAAGAAGTTAAGACATTAAACTCAAAACCGGATAGTACTAAATAATTCACTAATCACTCTATACTTCACTTATTAGATCCACACTCTTTCCATTCATATATTATTTCTTCCCATTCTACCAAACAATCCTTAATTAATTCTTTTAACAGAACTAAACGCTTTCACATTGTCACAATAATATCGCGCCGATTCACTCGCCATATAAAAATGACATTCTTCAGAAAATGACATTCCTAAAAAGAGTGTCTTTGTCAGAATTAACGTGTATAAAATTAGTTTAAGTTTCTTTCAAGATTTAGTTTAGGGGGCTCTAAATTGGGCTCCATGGAGAGGCTGATACTGTTTTGGGGTGTGATTCTTGTTGGGATTTTATTCACTAAATTGGATGCTCATACTTTTGGTTTTGAAGCTGATGAGCTGCTTTTTAATGGAAATGGAACAAATGTGTCATTCTTGGAATCAATGTCGTATTTTGAATCTATGTATGGAATAGCAGATGCCACTCCTCCTGCCAATGCTCTCATGGTGCCTCTTTCTCTCATTCAAGGAGCTGCTGCTTCAGGAGCTGGTAACTCTCTCTCTCTCTATATATATATATGTGTGTATGTATGTATGTATGTATGCATTTTTTAGTTCTAGATTGTGTTTCTGTAATAAAGTAGAAGTTGCCCTTATTTCCCTTTAATTTACTTCTGGTATTCAATGCATAGGTTAATTTGAGCTGTATATGTTTGAATCTCTCTTTCTCTCTCTGGTATTTTCTTTTGAGCATTTTTTTAAAGTTAGTGGAGTTATACTTGGTGGTATTGTACTTACCCCTGTTTTAATTAGTCTCAGTTTAAGTTCTGTTTCTCCTGTACAATTTGGGTTGTTATTTGGAGTGAGTGGTGATCTATTTTACTTAGGTAATAAGTATGATTTATTTGGTGGCGAGTTAGATTGAGTTAATTTGTTGTATAAAAAGACCTGAAACGGGTGCATCGATGCCAGTTTTGAGTATTTAATTGTGCTGAATATTTGACAAATTCTTGTGTGAGACGATGTAATATTAGACGAGTCGTGAGATAGATTCATAATCGGGTTTGGAATTCTAGCTCTCAGCGTTTCTATTAATTAGGTGCAATGCTAATGGCTTTTGGTAAAGTTTTCATTTAGTAAGCAACACAATACTCTCTTTTTTATGTTATGCTGGTGATGAAGATGTATAGTAATTTGTTTCATGTATTTCCAAAAGAAACAAACAATTAATTTGATGCATCTAGTTCTAGAGTAACACTTGTTTGTGAATTTCTTTATTGGCCCATTTATATAGGGTCTGTTGGGTAGAATCAATGGAGTTCACAGATCTCTGATGTGCGAACAAAGTTCATACAAGTTTTTTTTGTCATAATTGTAACATTGTTCTTTCTTGTGCCTTTGTAGTATGTTTGGATGGAACGGTACCTGGTTATCACTTGCATCGTGGATTCGGGAGTGGAGCAAACAGTTGGCTCATTCAGTTGGAGGTTTGCAAAACTAATCTCTCATTTGTGGTGCTATGATGTTGATGTCTACTGAATCCGATTCTTGTTTATACATTTTATATTTATAGCTAATGAAAAATTATTATATATTTCACATTTGTTGTTTACTGCAGGGCGGAGGGTGGTGCAATAATATCAGAGCATGTGTTTACCGCAAAAAGACACGGCGTGGGTCGTCATCTTATTTCGAGAGGCAAATTCCGTTTACTGGGATACTTAGCAATAAGCCTTGGGAAAATCCAGGTTCAAATTTATAAACACTCTTATTCTTATTCGTCCCATTTATATCTACACTCTCTGTTGATAATTTTCTTCCTTAACAACATGCAGATTTTTTCAACTGGAATAGAGTCAAAATACGATATTGTGACGGGGCCTCCTTTTCAGGGGATAGTGAAAATAAGGTTTACTCCATTCTCTGTCATATACTTTGTGTCATTTTATTTTTGTGTGACATCGCATGCCTCCAAAAATTGAAATGATAAAAGATCGATATTCAACTTAATGATTTACTTAATCATTATAATTTAGGCTGCAGGATTGCAGTTTAGAGGACAACGAATCTGGAGAGCTGCAATTCAAGAACTGATGTACAAAGGAATGCGTTACGCTAACCATGTATTAATCATCTCTTTTCAATCAATTAAGTTTCTAAACTATTGCCTTTCCCACTTTATCGATGATAATATGTATATATATACACATATGTATATCTATTAATGTGCTTCAGGCACTTCTCTCTGGTTGTTCTGCTGGTGGTCTAGCTTCTATATTGCATTGTGACGAATTCCGAAATAAATTTCCTGGAAGTACCAAAGTGAAGTGCCTTAGTGATGCTGGATTATTTGTTGATATGTAATTTCCAAATCTTGTTCATGTTTAAGTTAGATTGATATATGTAAGCTTATTTCAAAGTGTTAACTTGCAAACCTCTATGTTTTCTGCAGCTTAGATGTTTCTGGTAGACGTTCGATCAGAGATTTCTTTGGCGGTGTTGTTAAAATGCAGGTACTAATCCAATCAAAATGAGTGTTCTTACTCTACATATAATTTTATCACTCATCATATAAATTTGTTTATACATATTGTACTCGATTATTTTTCTGTTATTCATATGAATATTGTACTCAATTATTTTACATTCGAACAGGGTGTTGGCAGAAACCTGCCACGCAGTTGTACTAGACGCTTAGATCCAACTTCAGTAAGCCTCTCCCTCGTCGTTTTTTTTCTTCTTCTTTTTTTGAAGTTTATATGTGATACGAACATCTATTTTGCTGTCTATTTCCTCTTGCAGTGCTTCTTCCCGCAGAATTTGATAGGCAACATAAAAACCCCTCTCTTCATTCTAAATACCGTCTACGATGCATGGCAGGTAGGCGGCATGATTTTGTATATTGCATATGTTGAGTTGGTCTTGTGTAAAACAGTTTTACCGTATAACTGGTTCACAACCATCACTTTTTATAGTATAAGAACCAATACTTTTGAATGAAACAACTAATATTGCTTAAAATTACAAATAATGCAAACCAATTGCATGGTGAAACTGGTTTACATAAGACTGTATCTTATACTCAAACTCTTATGTTTTTTTGTCTCTTTTGTTTAGGTCCAAGAAAGCTTGGCTCCTCCAAAAGCTGATCCTCATGGCAGCTGGCGTTCGTGCAGACTGAATATCGGTCGTTGTTCATCAGCACAAATCCGATTTTTGCAAGGTGGTGCTTCTATTTTTGAAAATTTATAATCTGTATATTTTGTGAGTTCTTACACTTACATTTTTGAGCAGGTTTTCGGATTCATATACTGAATTTAATAAAAGGGTTCGCAAACTCAAGACAAAACGGGGTATTCTTAAATTCGTGTTTTGCTCACTGTCAATCGGAGAGGCAGGATACATGGCATGGAAGTCGTTCTCCCCTAATTGGCCACCAGGTTAAACCACAAACTCCCTATTTCTTGCTGGTTTTCCACTCTTTGGATAAGTACTGTAGTTTTAGTTTCTTCAAAGCTGATAGGAAACGACAAATTCTTGTGTGAGAGTGTTGAATATTAGGTTGTAAGATAAATATAAATTAACTTAAATAGTACAATGTGACGAGTGACAAAATTAAATGTTTTAGTCCTCTTATTTTAGTGTTGTAGTTTTTGTCACATCTACTCTACACTTGGAGTAAACAGACACATTGTACTATTTTCATATGAAACAAATCAAAATTCATCCCTTAGTCTAATACATTTATTTAATTTTTATTCGTATCACAATCAGTTGGACATTACACCATCTCACACGAGAATTTGTGAATATTTATCCTCGTTTTATACGTCGTGTTTGTGCCAATCTGAGTGCTGGCTAGCTGGCTTGTCCATGGTGTTTTTATCATCCCAACTTTGTTGTTTCTCAATCACAATGTTATTTTGGTCTTGTTTACTCTTGAAGGATGTTAAAAGGAAAGTAATTTCACCAAGATTTATTTATTTAATCATCTATTTTCTATAAAAATATGCAGGGAATTGCAACATCGGTTGGAAATTGGTATTTCGATCGAGCAAATGTGAAGTCGATCGACTGTGCGTATCCGTGTGATAATACTTGTCACAACCTGGCGTTCGGCTGAGCTTGGCGGGACAAAAGTTTTCCAACTACAATTTTTTTATTACATGTATGATATGTGATCTCAACTCCCATTTATGTTGTAACTAGTCTGAGAAATTATTCATTTGAAGGTAAGAAGCAATAATCTGAGCTGAGCAAACAAGGAACGGGAAAAGCAAAGGAAATTTCATTAAATGTGGTGGTCGAAAAGTGTGTTATTATTGGAGTATTATTTTTGACAGGAGTGTTATTATTGTTGTGAAACAATATTTATGGACATTATTTTATTGATTAAGATTTTGAATATCAAGAGATTATATTCCAGAATATTAGTTCTATGTTTTTCCTTTCTCTCTTAACCTAATAGGAGTATTAGTTTGTGAATGAAATTATTTGTTCCAATAGAAGTGTTTCACATTATATTTTATATTTGAATTATTAATATGTGAAATTTTAAAAAATAATCAAAACCGAATAATGTGGGCAACATTTTTTAATTTTAGAAAGTGAAGTATATAGTGAAACATAAAAAATGGAATGAAAAATCCCATAGCAAAGCTTAAACTGCTTTTTGTTAGAAGAATTTAGTTCAAATTTACACCATTTGTTTTGGTGAAATACAAAATGGATGAAATTATAAAACGAGGGGATTTTAAATTCTAAATTTGAAGTTATGATTTCAAATCTATTGCAAAATTTAGACATGGGTAAAATTGAACCGTGAAATCGGTCGATTTGAAAAATCATCGGTTATGGTTCAAAAATCGAACTGTAACCGTAAAATGACGGTTCAGTTACGATTACAGATTTTTAAAAACCGAAACTGTCGATTTGGGGGTTTATTTTCGATGGTTCGAAAATCGTAACCGTAACCGCTAGTTTAACGGTTCGATTGAAAATTTTGGGAAACCGTAACCGTCGGCTTCAACCTTACATGTCTAGCAAAATCTAGTCATTTATATTACTAGTTTTTTGCCGCAATGTTGTAATTAATTTTTATAGAGCGTAATTTTTAAGTTTCTTTTGTTACTTTATATAGATGGAATGTTGGTTCTAAATGTATTTGGTTAAACAAAAATCATTTAACTTGAAATAAACAATTAGTGGGTGTTTTGAAACACTACTATGTGCTTAAAGCACTTTTTTTTTTTAAAATAGAATCACTTTTGAAGTGTTTGTAAACACAACTAAGTGATTAAAATAATTACTTAAAAGCAGTTTTGGTGAAGCACCTTTTCCCATGCTTCTAACAGCTTCTAAGTGCTTCTCATCATTGCACTAACTAATTTTACAATTTTGTCCTCATAATTTAAATAATATTTTATCTCTACCCATTATTTATTCAAATGTAATAAGGGTGTTTTTTGTAAAATTGTAAAAAAAAATTATTTATTTTGCATAATCCCAACATATAAAAAATTGATTAGAAGTGCTTAATTTTAAAACACTACCCACTTTCAATTTTACTACAAAAATCTATTTTAATCACTTTGAATCAACCACAATTGTTTGCAAACACACCCTTACTTTCATAGCTTAACATGCTCATAAAATTTAATCATATTCGTGTTAAATTTGCATTGACTCGTTAAGTACAATAAAACTAGCCGATAACACATTAATTGCTCGTTATTGACTTGGTACGATACGATATAATAATAACACGATAATTTTTTATATTTAAATTAATATTTAAATTTTCATATGTTTAAATACACTTTTTTTTTTGTTTTTAATTGTATGTGTCCTTGTCGTGTCGTGTCATGTCATTTTATATTGTTCATGTTATATCGACACATTTTTATCATATCTTGTTATTATAGTGTTAAAAAGATGCACACGACAACACGATTTGATGCTTATGCACAAGTAAAGTGATTGTTTTCCTCCACTCCAGAAGGGTTTAGTAAGTTGGATTAAATCAATCGATTAACGAAAATTAGTTTGCGCGTATAGTGTATACTGGTTACATATTGTTCATTCATCTGCATATTGGGGAAAAACTTTAAATGGGAATCGCATCTGAGAAGGATGCAAGTGAAGCGATGAAATTGTGCGTGTTTGATCTGAGGAGGGGCCAAACGGAAGGGCAGGAATTGGATAAGATTCTCTTCTTCTATCCCGCTGATTTGCCCCTCTCCACGCAGCTCTCAGTTATTGGCCTCAGCGAAGGACTCGTTACTTTTACCAGGTCGATTGATTGATTGATTACTTTCTGATTTCTCAGTCGTGGATCAAATTTCAAATTGATTTTATGCCATTTTGGTTCATCAGGCTCCTAATATGCAATTTCCTGCAGAATTTTCTCTCCAGAGGCTCCTTGCGAGGTCATTGAAGCTGAGAAGCATTCTCATGTTTTCTATGAGGCAGAGCCAGATATATGGATGGTCATGGTGCGATAACCTTTTGCCTATGAAGCTCTAACTCTTACTTTTATATTCGGTCAAAAGCATTCGTTGTATTGGCTAGTGTAGTGATTAAATCACCAGATGTTTTTGTTTCCCGGTTCCCCCATTAATTGCACTTCAATATTTCATTTGTGATCGTTAGAACTTTGATGTTATCTTTTGATGACTGTGTTTTCAAATAGTTTTATATATTTACATGATTAAACAGACATTGCCTTGATTCCTGCTTATGGGGCATCGTACACATTTGAAAATGGCTTAAGAGACACCATAAACCTCCGTAATTGAGGGTAGTTTGATGTATCCTGATTTTCACCCTGCATTTTATGTTAATAATCATGCTTTATCTAGATGTTGGAGCTCCATGCTTTGGCCTGATTTACAAATGTTAATGTTTCAATTGCTGTTCTATCACGTTTTTATTCACATCAGTTTAACTTGTCTTTCTGATTCGCCCTCAGTCCCATAGCAAGGACTCCCATTTGACCTTGTGAGGCAGTGTAGGAAGAAAATCTTAAAATTGAGTTAAGATTTAGAATGAGTGGTGACTGATCACTACTTCTAATGAAACCTTATTTTGGTATATCACATAAATGCAGGATTCACAGATTTTGAAAAGAGAAGTCAAATGAGAACTCGCTATGGAAAAAATCTCCGACATTGCATTTGTTGTTTTATCTTATTGCTTTATAGTAGTTCATGACATGCCACTGTTGCCTTGGTGTTCTCCTTGATTAGGTAGTAGAAAAAGAGGAGTCGGAAGCCATTTGGCGAGTTGATGCTTTACGGAGGGTTCTTAAAGAAGTGCATTCCCTTTTTGTGATGTTTCATGGATCT
This sequence comes from Galeopsis tetrahit, assembly GCA_963675135.1. Taxonomy (NCBI): domain Eukaryota; kingdom Viridiplantae; phylum Streptophyta; class Magnoliopsida; order Lamiales; family Lamiaceae; genus Galeopsis; species Galeopsis tetrahit. The sequence continues at coordinate 63,366,039 of OY776130.1, read as the reverse complement.
GCTAGAGCGCTGGTTGATAGAGATCCGAGTGGAGGACTTGTTAGAACCCATTTGTACTATTTCATTATGGACTTTTTGAGTGGTAAGTTTGTCTTTATGTGCTGTCTAAGCTCCTTAGATACCCTAGTATATTGTTTCCTCATATTTGCTATTATTTCAACTTAAGTTACTAATTGCCAGCATTTGAAAAGCGATCTCCATTGGAATATTGCTGCTGGGGTAATGCTGCAGTTGCCGTATCAAATTCACGTTTCATTTGTGCACTTGGAGCAATCTGAAGTTGACATTTTCACACCTTGCATTTTCTCTTTGGGTCAGATTTTTCTATTGGAACGAAACTTCAGTTGCCAAACTTCCGTGACTCGCTGAAAGAGCGTGGAACGCTGCAGATGTTAACTGTGGGGCGGGAGGCTGCTATTGAAGTTCAGGTTAGTTCTTACATACTTTGTTGTCTATTCTTTAGTGGGTAACCTTCAACAATTTCTCACTCGTCAGAGAAGAATAGTAAGTGAAATTTTGTCTGCCTGCTGGTTTTCTGCTCATATAAGAATGCTACTCTACTTGAATAACTGGTAATGATATACGAGCATATTTAGGCCATCAATAGATATTTGATGTGTGAGAGATAGTAGCATTGGTATCTATTTTAACTTGGGCAATATATTTCTCAAGCCATTAAAAAATTATCAGATGTTATTATTATTGTTTTAATCATTTATAGTTTAGTGGTAGTATATATACATGTTTGAAAATAATATTCCACCTTATATCTGGTTTCTGTCAGTCTCTTGTTACAGTTTTAGAATCATGTGCGGGGAACACACAATGCTACTCGCTGACCATGTTCCAGGATCTACTTGTCTCCACAAATCTTTCTCCTGTATGGTTTGGTCTTTTATGCTTATTTTTATTTTCATCCATTATCCCCGTTTGGGATACAACTGATTTTTGGCTAAAGCCTTAAGGTTTTTACCTGCTGAGGCACAATTATACCTGCAGGGATACATCTGACTTTACTTATCATTTTAAACTTTTCTTTTTCTTCTTTCCAGGTTGACACTGTCAACTTATTTACTTATGCTGTTCTAAGGCTAACTCCTCTTGCTCTATCCCATGGAGCAAGTTCATGGTCGTATTCACGTAAAGCAGACTCTGCTAGCAATACTTCTGCCGGAGCTTTACTATTGAATTCTGGCCCTGCTGTTGATCAATATTACAATTCCCATGATGCATCCCCACTTACAAGGCACAATTATCCTTTGGTGAGGCCTTTGCAGAATTCCAAGTGGTCGAAGGGGAAGGATGGGTTTCTCACAACTGATATTTGGGGTACAGATGTTAATAGTCTAGTGCCTACATGCCCAACTATTTGGCTTCAGCAAACAGAGGAGAAGATGTATATATTAGCTTATCAGCATAGAGGCCTCACTGTGATACTTCTGATTCCTGTCTCATCTGTCGGTGGGGAACAAGGCATTGCTATGCTGAAGCAGCAAATTCTTGAAAATGTGAGTTTCTTCAATAAATTAATTTTCTGGCAATGAAGTTATTCCTGTGATGGCTGCTTGCTTATCATGGGCAGTTTCATTGAGTCACTGGTATAGTTAATCAATTTAATTGGTCACAATTCTGTGGAGTTAATTGTACTTCTATTAGCAGATTTCTAGTTCTCAATATGGTATTATGTTGATTATAGCATTCTGGTGTTATTGTTCAATCCCTAAGATAATTGCAATTTTCTGGTTGCTCTAGGCTTCACTGAAGATGCTTAAAGTTGAGGAGAAGCTATCAAGAGGGTGGGGTGGCGAGAATGCATATCATGTAAGTGGATATCGTTATTTGTTGGTGGATGGGGATAGATATATATCTAGGGCTTCTCCACCTGGAAAAGTAACGACTTTGACAAAGGTTAGCCCTATTCCTCTAATTAGTTCATACCACTATACATTTTCTTTTTCCAGCTTCAGTATGAAAGGTATATCAGTGGTTTACATGCTTTAGTTACTGTCAATTTTGGTTCCTACCTTAGACTATTTTGTGCACACAGATCTCTTTGTCGGCAGAATATCGGAATCCTGTTATACTTGATCGTACAAAATTTGTTTTGTGTGATTTAAACTAGATATATAGGTTGCCGCCATTAGACTTTCCTCTCGAATTTTCGGTTATCTAGAGACCTCTTGCAAATTATAGCCAAATTAATGGCTACAAGTTCTTAAATCTGATAATGATATTGGTTATTATTGAAGCCCCACTAGCATTCTTGCGATTTGTGATGGATTCCTAATTTTCACATGCCTACTCATGTAGTTGTGGATAGGTCACCCGTGTGAGAAAGCGAAAGAAAAGGAGCATTTGTTCCACCTACAGGCCAAAGAAACACAACCTATTAATTGTATATCCTCTAGTTTTTTTTTGGAACCCTCTTTCTCATTCTCTTCTGCACGTCTAAAGTTTTTATGCGTGATCAATTACAGTAGGATGCTTTTGTGCATGTGTTAGATAAGCTTATAAAGAGAGGCATTTTGGTAATTCCTGGTTTCTATGATCTTATATTGGTCATGTTCATCGTTTTCTGTGTAATCGACTGCACCAGGAATCCTTGGTTGCCCTGAGTAAGCTTAGGGAGGAGGTTGACTTAATAAAAAGTAGATCCATGTCGGACAACTCAGGCCACGAGAAGGATCTAGAAGTATCCATTAGAGCAAAAAACAATGCTTGGCTCATAGCTCGGCTTACTAGAGGAAAGGAGCTCTACATGGTTCTTGAGAAAGCCAATGAGACCCTTCTGTATGCCTCGGAAGCAGTTGAGAAGTTCAGTGAAAGGTGATATTTTTAATGTTATTCCAAATCGGCTTTATAAATCATTGAACCAAGATAAAATAATGGGGGATATTGATGTCTGATATGGGGTTAACTACGAGTGATTGCTTTCAAATGCGAAGGTTTTAACATACAGTATGAAAAACAAGTTTATCTTCTGGAAAAAACTATTGAAAACCTAAATAGAAGAAAAATAATTTGAAATTCTTCATTGGATTAGTTACATCTCTCCAACTGCAATGATTCGGCACTCGTATGCTTTTAAAATATCATGAGTTTTGTGCAGGTACTGCAATGGTGCATTTTCATTAGACTAGCAACAGTTAAAATGGCGGCAACAGAAGATACAGCATCGGTATGGTCTATAAATTCCTGGATTCTTTTTGTTTTTCAAGATAAAGTAAGCGTATGGAAATTGTGTAGTGTATGTTGGAGTAATAATTAATTAATTAACTATACATTGAAAATCCGATGCCCTTCATTTGCCATTTTAACTTTTTTTTGAGACATTTAAACATTGTCACATACGAGAATTCATTATAGTAGACGGACAATTTTGCAAAAATAAAATAAAATGACACAATCCGTATGTATTGACATTGGGGCAAATTCACAAATGGTCCTGTAACTTTGTTCGAATTCGTAAAAGATTTTGTAAATTTTACTCCTTTCAGTCTCAATTTCGGTCTTTTAAGTCGTTTTAGCTTTTTAGTCCTTTCAGTCTTAATTTCTGATCTTTTTGTCCAATTTTAGTCATACCTGTCGGAAAAGAACATGTGTATTTTATGTGTAAAAAAAGTACGGCCTTTTGGCCACATTATTCACCACATAAGCTATTTTGGAAAGAAACAAGAGTGGAAAATCATAACGCGCTGGTCAATATACGGGCGAAAGAAAGAAAAACCACAACCATCTCCCACAAATTAGTAAAAATGTGAAGAACCTAATCGCATTAAGTAGAGTGATATAACCGAGAATGATATATATCATACATTTGCGGGTGAAAATCCGTGCCTTCACATGACTTTTGAGTATGTGAAAGAAAAATTGTGTATTTAAGAACTGAGGAAGAAGAATCTGCGAACTGATGAAGAACTCCACCTTCTGTATTTATTTTCGCTCCAAATGAGCCGACATGAAGTATGATTGAGACGTGAGATGTTATTTTTAATGTGTTAGTTGTCCATGGGTAACAATTGGCTGAAAATTATGTGGCAAAATTAGATGAAAATTCAAATTTATCACCGAACATGGCTAAAATTAAAATTATTAAAATTGATAAAGTAAAAAGTTACATGACTATTTGTGAATTTATGTATACCAGTGTTATAAATTATATTACTAACTATGAAAATGATAAAATGTAAAACTCACATCTTTCAAGCAATTACTTCATACTTTACAATAAACTTTAGCAATTACGAGTACTTCATATCACAATAACCAATAGAATAGTGACACGTGTCACATTATCCAACATTAAAAAACTACTTGACATTAGGTCCCACCCAATGTCATGAAAATGTTGACATTCAATTATTATTTTAATACTCCGTATTAAATTATTTGTCTTTTAGTTATGAGATTATTGTAAATGTCACCGATAAACATAGTCTTATAGCAAGCTGAATCTATCAATTAGTAAGCACAACCAGAAAAATGCTAGTTGTAACATTGTGTAACAGGACAAAACAACACAAAGGTCTCAGTTCTAAACACCATTACATATAAAAGTTCATAATTTGACAAAAGAGGAAACATTGCAGAATACTATGATCTGGCTAATTCTTAAAAAAAAAAAACCAAAAACATTCTAATGACAGTTTCACAGTGCTCTCATGAGTCTCGTGTCACACCTTCTAAAATGAGGAAACGTTTTTACCTCCAAAATGAGGCCATGCTACTCCATGGAAACTTGGCTCCTAATCCAGCGCTTGCTTTATCATGTTGCGCCTAATTCTTCTCCCAAAAGTATGTCCTTCCCGTTTATTGTATCTACGAACATTTTCATGTTAAAAATAGAATGAAAAATTTATTGTAAAACATTAAAAAAAAAAAAAAAAAAAAAGGTGAGAACAATAACTTGAACAATATATCCCATCTATGAATGGGAAGTGGAGATTTCCTTTGGTGAATTCTTATTTTCTTATGATTAAGGCTTCCTATTTAGTGATGTTAGTTTAATTTAGTACTCCAAGATTTAATGAGCTTTGCCAAAAAAAATTTTTTGACAGGATTGAGCTTTGACAAATTTGTTTCCACAACATTTAATAAAAAATTCAGCATACATAAAATTCATAGGGATAAATGTACTATTTTATGCAATTGGAGTCCAAAACTCTGTTTTTTTTGACAAATAAGCCCTTCGTCTTATAAAATCAAACAAAAATACACTCCAACTAATAAAATACAACATGTTTGTTGAAGAAGAACGAGAGCCGCGTTTGATACGCCAACCACATGTGACGGAAGGTTGTACCATTCCTGAGAATTAGAAAAACTCCTAGCAGCGTGACTTTTGATACTATAATTTTTTTACATTTATCAATAAAATTGTCAAACACCAAGTCAAGCACAAACATAGAATTGATAGCATCCGCCCCCACTTTTGCATCCATCTCTACAATCATTTTCTCTCCTTAACCCATGAATTGATAAGATTATTTGAACCAAAAAATAGTTCACGAGTATAACTCGAAAAAAGATCAAAATTGGTTCAGATTTAATTGAGTCAAATAGTTGTCAAGTTCGAATTCATATGTTCGACTTAAAAAACTTGCGAGCCTAATTGAGTTTGCACATTAATTAATAATATGTCATACCTCTCAAAAAAAAAAAAAAATCGTCAATAATTTTATTAAATATATGTACTTATATAAAAAAAAAAAAAAACTTGTAACCCTAGATTCTAAGAAATCTAAATCAATTCTCAATTTCTCATTCTCAACACACTCAGCGGCGCTCAAAACTCCATGGCGTGATGAAGCCGAAGTGTAACAAGGAGGTACGAGTTGCAACGGTTACTGAAATCGGGGGAAAAAGATGAAAGGAGAGTGAAATTTGGAATGGGCGCGGCTAAAGGCACCCGGCGATCCTATGAGTACACCCAGGAGATGAGGACACACGCCAATCGGATGAGGACACCCACGTGGAAAAACCAAAAATACCCTTCTCCCATTAAAACTATTAAAACCCTAATCTATCACCTCATTTGGTACACCCACCCCATTTTTGCCTCCTCACCTTCCCTCCCACGTTTCGCCACCGCCGCTCTCTTCGCCGGCAGCAGCGCCCTCCCTCTCCACGTCTCCTCTCATCGTCGTCCCCGTTTCGCCAGCGCCGTCCCCGTCTCCCCACCCAACACGCGCGACAACGCAGCGGCGCAGCTCCGCCTCCCCTCCCCACGCGGCGACAGAGCTGCCCTCGCTCCCCACGTCGCCGCCTCACTCCCCACCCAACTCGCGCGACCAACCCCTCTTCTCCCTCGTCCGCCGCGGCCGCTCGCACTCATCCTCCCTCCTCCGCCACCGCCGCGGCCGCTCGCACCCAGTTCCAGGTAGGTTTTTTAATTTTTTTTTGCCTGTTTTAATAAATTTAGGGTTTTTAGAAAAATTAGGGTTTTTATAAATCGTGATTTATTTTCGAACATATTTAGTTTGTTTTGGAATTTTTTTCGAACAATATGTGTTTGTTTTGGAAAAAATTTCGAACATTTTGTTGATCGTTTTTTTCGTACAAATTTAAGTTGTTTTGGAATTTTTTTCGAACAATCTTGGTTTGTTTTGGAATTTTTTTCGAACAATCAGTGTTTGTCTTGGGAAAAATTTTGAACATTTTGTTCTATCTTTTTTTTCGGACAAATTTAATTTGTTTTGGAATGTTTTTCGAACATACTGAGTTTGTTCATAAAAAAATTTCGGACATTTCAACTTTGTTTGGGTAAAATTTTTGAACATACTAAGAATTTTTTATTGTTGAAATTTTGGATTTTTTTGTTGTTTATGTGGTGATTGTAGGGATCCTAATGATTTGGGTGTAAAATGAAATGGGTGGGTGTACTCATCCGTCCTTTATTTTAAAAATGTGCTGAAGGGTATAAAAGACATTTCGCATACCTACAATGATAAAAAAAAGTTTCCGTGGGTGTACTCATAGGATCCTTGGGTGCCTTTAGCCGCGCCCATTTGGAATATTACGTATAAAAAGACAAACAGTTGGGTATATATATACCCAGCCCAACAAGTAATGGGATGGCCCAAACATACCTGGGCTTATTTAAAGAAATTTTGCTTGTCTTGTCCTGAGGGAATTTTGGTTCTGAAATCCTCTCTCAAGCATCTGGTAAGTGTGAGCAAGGATCTTCACTGATTTTGTTGCCCTCGTATGCTACACAAATTGTATTCTCACCGTTGCTCTGCCTTGTCGGTATTTCTGTTAGTGAAACATAAACCTAAGTTCTTTCAATTATGGGGAATTTAACAATCTTTCCAAGCCAATTCTAAGTTTGCCGTGAGTCTATAATCCTCATCTGTTAGGGACTTGAATTTGCAGCTGCATTTATGCCCATAACTAGATTGGAACATTTACGTATCAAGGATGTGTTTCTTTGTTTTCTATTCTTACTTCACCAATATTGGGAGGGGATCGTTTGATATTGAGGAGTATTATAGTTATATTATGTCTAATGTTTTTCATTTTTTGGTTCTGCTTGCTTGTATTAACTTGGATTTTTATTCAGCCATTATAGACCCTGAAAAGTAAAGTAACATGTATGTTTTGTATAGTAAATGTTAAACTTTGATTTTCATTCAGTCATTATGGACCCTCAAAAGTATTAAGTATAACTTAGATGTTTTGTGCAGTGGATTTACAAAAATATATTTTTGATGATAGTTTAAATGCAATTACCCTTTTAACCAGCATCCCTTACTTAAGTGGTCATTGTGCAGCTTTTGCTGAAAAGGGCGTGGCTAGACGTCAACAGTGGTAGAGTGGCAGGCTTACATGCACACTGGTGGCTCAATTCAATTTGCAGAAGTAACTACGGAAATTCTTTCAAAATATTAAATATGTCAAGAATTGGAAATTGAGTCTTTTCGGTCATCCACATAGAGGCTTCCGGTCTATATTATCAGTTGAAGTGTGCAAGTTAAATAGCTAGGTCGTCAAGATGCCGCAAGTGAAAATTGTGGCGATAAATTTTATGGACATGGTGGCATCCTTGCCTGCAATGAAGCTCGACAAGCTTTATGAAAATTCATTCATATGTGAAGCCATCCTCAGGTTATATTACTAGTCACCATGTCGGTTCTCCTTTTAGTCATATGAATCATCACCAATTGTATGTGGAGCCTTCATACAGATTGAAGTCCATTTATGCTGTTCAAATAGGTTTGATTAATGTCTACTCTGATGTTGATGTTTGGCAAATGATCTTAAGAGAGAGGAAAACAAATGCATAGAGAGAGGGATGGAGGGAGGAGTACTAATACATAAACTTCTCAGCACTTTCTCCAACCTTTTAATTTTTTCAGTTATTTCTGTTCTAGTACTTGTGAAATATCAAAAAAGAATCTTGGCATGTTCCAAATGTGCTACTCTCTTTTTGGTTTGTTTTGCGGTATCCCACTTGAAGAGTGTTTGGCTGAGATATTAGTAGATTAAAACATCTTTAAGAGCTTGTAAGCTCCTTAAAGTTTTAAAATAAGGTCTTATTTCATCCCAAAATTAGATGTTTGGAGCGTATAAGGTGATTCTAAAAAATAAGGAACCCCATCTTATTTCTTTAAATAAGAGCTTATTTTGGCAAACTCCTTCCAATATTATCATTTGAATTACATAATCCTCACTACAAACATCTTTTAAGATCTTTAAAACAAGCTTCGCCAAACGCCCTCTTAATGCTTGAAATTTTCCCTTATTGATACTCACTAATTTCCATGTTGTCATAGGTTCCACCCTTGTCTAAGCCTTGGTTCGGTCCCATGCATGTCCAACATTGTCTAAATCTTGTTTGAAACCTATGCATGTACTTGCAAAAACATTTCCTATAATGTTTTGAAACCACTTTAGTTAATTTAGTATTTTTATGTTTAGGCTCAATGATGAGCAATTTAAGTTTTGAATCCTGAGTTGTTCTTCTTTAAGTCAGCCAGGTTCTTGTAAGTTTTTCATGTTATCTGCATTTTCTTGAAAACTATTATACAACATTAGGGTTCTTCTTTTTCTAAGGTTTGGTGCATTCTGGTGAGGGCACACCGTTGTGCAGTATGTTAAAAGTTGAAGTTTGCTATGTTTAGCTCTATCTGTTCCTATATTTTAGTCCTACGGTTTTCACTATTGATTTTGATTTTTTCTGATTCTATAATCAGATCTTTGCCTCCGTTGGCAAAGAAGTATGTGCTGCAGCTGTTGTACATAGATGGACCAGTATCTGCAAAGTGGCTGGAAGAATGGGTTCTTTCTGATGGGGCCTCAAAGCACAGAGTAGCTATAGACAGATTGGTTCAACTGAGAGTCCTGACTGAAACTGTTGAACGGTAGTCTCAGTTTTCATTCAACATAAAATTTCAGTAGTTGTGTAACATGTGTTTTAGCATTGCCGTGTCTTTTAGATCAGTTGTCATTTAGAAGCCCGTCTATACTTCCCGATATTTTTTTTATGCCCTTCATTCTAGTCATGTTTTCATTCAACTTTGTAAAATCTTGCTTGAGCATAGCTTAGATTTCTTTATTTTGGTGCTTTGACAGAAAGAAAGAAGCAACTTACCTATTTAATCCAACATTTCAGCTTAATCTCCAGAAGCACATAGTGCATGGGTAAGGTTAAGTTTCAAATATATTGTCTCCATTTTTCTTATATAAACTGTGTCTCGTTTAAATGTTGAAATAATGCATATCATATAATTTTTTATTTACAGTGGAGTTTTACCTAGAGAACCAATGCCTTCAAATATCACTGTGAGGCTTCCTAGCTTGGAGGAGTTAGATACCTATGCTATTCAACAGTGGGAGGTATTGTTTTTTGTTTATAGATTGACAGTTTCGTATATACACTAATACGCAGTGGATTATGTGTGACATACCACTAATCATCATCATTTTATGAATGACAATATTTGTGTTAAGAATATAAACTAGGGAGCCCTAACTTAACCCAAAACCATGGTCAAAGGTAAAGGGTTGACTCCCACTTATATACCCTTCCACACTTTCATGTGGATGTGGGATATCATAACAATCCATCCCCCTTTCAAACCGGACGTCCACGGACGGCACACTCCGGGTGGCAACCCACATGCCAAGGCCCACTTCCCGGGTGGCAACCCCCCTGGGCCCACCAATACCATCGGGTAGCCCCTTTCTGCAGCCCGCCCGAATCTGGCTGGTCGGACCAATTGTTAGGAATATAAGCTAGGGAGCCCTAACTTAACCCAAAACCATGGTCAAAGGTAAAGGGTCACCCCACTTGTATACCCTTCCACACTTTCATGTGGAACCGATGTGGGATATCATAACAATGTGTAAATATTTTTATTGAACGTTTTGTGAATGCATAGCAGGGGAAGACAATTGTAAATGAGTCTATATCATGTCTGGTTATTCTGCAGTTTTTTTAATAGTTTGGTCACTCTTTTTATGACTTGCAATATTGTGTGAAATCAGCTTTTCTTGCTGCACCTTATAAACTCTGCTGAAGCTGAAAGGTCGACAAACATAAGCTCTTCAATGATGAAGATATTCCAGCGTGGTCTTCTGAGTCAAAAGTATTTTCTGCATCTAATACTCGTTTTAGTTACAGACATAATGTTTTATATCAGGTTATATGAAACATTAGCATTTGCTTTCAGAGATGATAGGGAACCACCAAAGTTGACAGAGAGCGGGTTCCAATTTCTGGTATGAGTTTATGTCTAAGCTCTGCTGCATTGCTTGGTGGAGCTATTACTGACAAATGCATGTAACAGCTGATGGACACAAATGCCCAACTTTGGTACATAATCAGAGAATATATAACTAACTGTGAGGTATTTGTGTGTTCAAGCTACCATTGTCCTTTTTTTTCCTTTTTCTTTTTTAGTATCGTCTTGTTTTCTTCACATATACTTTTGTTTTTATTTATTGGGTAACCATATCATCATTTTTCCGTTACTTTTGGAACTGCACAACTTTTTTCCATTTCTAAGTTGTTGATGCTAGTCATTTGCCATCTGTCCAAGAAAATATTTCACAGGGGCAAGACCAAATTGTGATTTAGTTATAATCAGATGTTAAATGGGAATGTAGGCTGGATAATTTCTCTACCTCTTAAATTTCTGGCCACCTAGCATGGCCAATTTTTTTCTTGTGCTTCCATTAAGGTCTGATTCCTTAGCAAATGTGTTCTATAAATACAAAGAATCTTTCAGTTTGCTTTCAATATCGTATGAAATGCCGAGTGATTGGAAATTGGGTATTACTACTAGATTTTCTTTCCGGTGTTTCTTTTTAGCATTTCAGATTTTTCACTGAATGTTTTGGCTCTGGTCAATTTAGATTTAGTTTGCAAACGCTGGGAAATTTTCTTTTCAAAGATCTTTTGGATTTTATTATTTTTTGTAGGAGCATGGTGTGGATACAGCTGATCTTATATCATTCCTGCTGGAGCTCAGTTTTCATGTTATGGGCAAGGTATTAGGATGGAATTGTGCATGCTTTGTCTATTAGTTAAATTAGTGATACTGACATTTCTAATACTTGATGAGAATCTATATGTTAAAAGATATAGTCCTAGTTTATTGTCTTAAATCTTTTTAGGATTTTCATCCACCAGAGCAGGAACTAAATGAAGTAAAAAGATGCTGTAGGTTCAGCCTTATCACGACGCTAAAGAAATGCTTTCTTTTTGTAGGCATATAACTTAAACACTTTGTCTGATGTACAACGTACTATAATAAAGGATCTTGTCGATTTGGGATTGGTTAAGCTCCAGCAGGTTGTAGCTTCTTTTAATTTATTGTTCTATTGATTTTTGTCGACTTTCTTCTTGCGAACCCTCAGTTGCTATTACAGGGCAGGAAAGAGGGCTGGTTCATTCCTACTAAATTAGCTACCAATCTCTCCATTAGCTTAGCAGATACAACAACCAGAAAACAGGTATTTTATTTGAGAAATAAATCGCTTTCTTGTAAATGTACAACTAATGTATTTATGTTGGTCATTCTTTCTAAACAATTGATGAACTCTTCGAATCTTCAGAGATTGTAAATTAAACAAAATTCTACATTTTTTCCTGTTTGATACAGATTAATTTTTTCCTTTGAAATGCTAAGGTCCTCTATTACCCCCTTTTTTTAATCAGGGTTTTGTTGTCGTGGAAACAAATTTTCGGATGTATGCATATTCAACTTCTAAATTGCACTGCGAGATCTTGCGCCTGTTTGCAAGGTATGTCATTAGTTTGCTTCACAAAAGCATATATCTCAGCTGATGATACTTGCAAGTTAAACATACCAATTTGAATGATATTCTAGTACAGGAATGAATTTATTACCTTCTCCTTGTGATTAAAGCCAAGTTTTTGTTTGATCGTTGTTTGTGTCACCCATCACCCTGGATGTTCTGGTTTTATCGAATAACACCATCCAAGATGGGGTTAGTGTTCGACAAATTCTTTTGAATTCAGAAGTACCGATATCTTAATAGTTATTTTTGTGTCTCACTCACTGTAGAGATTGCTACCTTAATGTTATTTGTGTTTCATTTGCCCTAGCCTTCGACTCAGTTAGTGGAAAATAGGTGGCTTTTATGTTTATAATAGTCTCTGATTTGAAATGTATCGCTTGTGGCACGATGTACTCTCGACTTATACTGCTTAAAAGCGCTTGGAAGCCTTTGCGTTTTTCGCTTCTGACTACCTTGATATTCAATAATTGAAATCAATTCTTGTAAAATGTCAGATGTTTCAATTTCCTGTGTGAAAGCCATCTTACACTGTAATTTCAGGATTGAATACCAGCTTCCAAACCTCATTGTTGGTGCTATTACAAAAGAAAGCTTGTATAAAGCGTTCTTAAATGGCATTACTGGCGAGCAGGCAAGTACTACCTTCTAAGTTGTAATCTGCATCTTCCCCTGTATCCAAAAGTTAACCAGCATTCTTCTTAATATCCATTCAAGCTCTATCTTCTCCAGTTTTTCACTGTTCAGAGATTTTGAGTTTCATTCAACCACAAGTCTTTTGAAATACAATTTTGCTCTTTAGGATTTTTTAACAGTGTCTGTCATTAGATCTGGAGTCTTAATATTGAGATTTGCTCCTAGTAAAAGTTCGGGAAATGATTCTCAAGTGGTGTTGTGTCATGTTAGTCTTAAATTGTACCTCTGGGAGTATGAATTTGTTTTGCTTATCTGATTTTTTGTATGCCTATTTCATCTATCTAGTTAATTTTCATCCTTGTCATCAGATATATGGAGAATCAGCTTTATTGTTTTCTTGTATGTGGCACACAGATAGTATCTTTTCTCCAACAGAATGCTCATCCTCGAGTTGCAGAGAAAGTACCTTCTGTACCAGAAAATGTCACTGATCAGGTTTTTATCTCTGCATCTCTCTCTCCCGGTTTGTTAAAGTACTTTGGAGAAGCAACTAAAATAGTTCTTTGATTAATTTGAACCAGATTAGGTTGTGGGAAGCAGATTTGAATAGAGTGGAGATGACGCCTGGCCACCTTTACGATGAATTCCCATCAAGGGTACACATTTTTGAGTCATTTTTATGTACCACAGCTGCTCTCACGTTCTTCCCTGGTCGTATTTATTATCCTGACATTGGTGTTGCAGGACGTGTTTGAGGCTGCTTGTGACTTTGCTAGAGAATATGGGGGTTTGTTGTGGGAAAATTCTAAGAAGATGCGTCTTGTGGTGAAAGCAGAAATCTATACACAGATGAAAGAATTTCTTCGTAGGCAAAAGCAATAGCATCTTTGCACCTACTTTTTTTCCCTCTTTACATCTGTGTGAAGTTAGAAAATCTACGGATGAAAGAAGAATTAGCCTTGTAGAATTGTTTTCATAATTTATTGATTGTCTTTTTGGCTGTTTTTTAGTTCTTTTATATCATAAAGATGTACTCCATCTTTTTACGAGCACGTTTGGCAAATTCTTGTGTGAGTGATATAATGTCAGATGTTCTCACAAAACAAGTGTATTTTTTCACGTTTCTTCGAAGGTCCCGACTCCCAAATAAAAACCTCAAAAGAGTTAGTTTTTTGATGGAGATGTATTTGGTTTGTATATATTGTCGAAATTTTATAGGGGGTGTGGTGTATTTTAAAAAATGATCTGTTAAACTTGTTGTAGCAGGTAACTGGACCAATATAAAAAAAATATTGAAACATAATGGACTAAATTAAAAAACGTGGCAATTTAGTGGACTAAAAAAAATTTAATCTCTTTTTGAAATTGTACAACGTTTTTATTTACATCGGTTGAGCACCTAGGTGATATACATAACAGTTTCACAAGGCTCCTGAAGTGCACAAATTTAGTGTCAAGATAACACCACAGTTCTGCAAGACGTGACAAAGTGATGCAAATTGCAGTGTGAAACAGGACGAGCAAGCACGGCTATAAGCCAAAACCCGTCGTTTTATATACAAGATAGTACAAAATCGCTACATGTGTAAACATCAATGAAAAGAACTGTGTGATCACTATATACAACTACATTGTTCTCAGTTAGTTGATGAAATAACAGATGAGAAGTTATCTACCAGTGGCAAATTCCTCCAGTCTCTGTTTGGGATAAAGCCATTATTTCTTCGTACTTGGAAGCATATACAAAACCCCATAGCTGCACAAAAAAAAGTGAAATAATCAATTCAGCATATATCCTACTGTTGATGACAGGTCAAAAAAATAACTTAATCTTCGTTTTTATCTTTGAATACCTCAACTTCCTTCACCTCGAAATCTTCAGAGCATGATAAACGAGGGTTTCCATAGGTTTCTGAGGATGAACTTGATCCACTCAATCTGGATTAAGGAGACCAGAATTGTTTACAAAAAAAAAAAAATTGAAAGTAGAGTGATATTTACATACACAATTATGGATTGAACGAATTGAAAATCTTACAGATCTGAGTCCAAATAGAGTGCAAAATGGCTACCCCCACCCATGGCTATATACTCCGCGGAGCACAGAGTAAAATATCGATTCACTCCTGTTTTACATTTTATGAATAGATGTCAACGTAAAACTGAAGTATATTATGCAATTATTGAACCACAATCCTATCAAACTACTAGACTAAAACAAGTATTTGAGGGGAAAATATTACTATATGAGACATCAACTGCCAAAGCTTTATTGCATTACATATGTAAAGCAATGTTCCTACAGTATATTGGATAGGCCAACTATGTCCAAATCTATAGTAGGAAAGAAAAAGCAAGAATTGCACAAGAGTCGTCCACGGAATGACTTCCTGAACGATATTGAGCAATAGAGTTATGGAACAATCTTTCTTAAAGAAAAGATGTCCTCTGATTAATGCCATGCAACAATAATAAGCTAGCGAATTTGTAAAGTTCAGATTTACATACAAGGGTAACTGGGTAAGTATCTAAATAATTCAACACAAACCATAAAATCCGTCCAAACAAGCAAACTGCGATGAAGATACTATAACATTTCATTAAAGATTTTAACCAAACGAACCAGGAAGAAATGACTCTTAGACTTAGTTAAGCATTTGAAAAGAGTAAGATACTCCCTAATTCAAAAAATAAAAATCCTAAAAAATGCGACTATTGGAAGAACAAAACAAAAGGCAAAACCTGTAGGACGAAAGACAAGAGGATGTCCAGAGGAATCTGTGAAGACAAATGAATCATTTGTTCCCTGTAATGAGCTCAGCTTTAATTTGTGAATCGAAGTAAACATTATTTTAACTTGAAGTGCAAAGCTACGCATCCAGCATTACCTGATACTTCTTATTTGTTGGTCTCAAAGGTGCCTCAACCAAGCCCCCAAATACTGCACCTTTGCGGTCCCCAACAACCTAAAAGTGAAGAAGATTTTGAATCTTAAGTAACTGTGTTATTTGAATCAACTTCAAGCAGTTAATTACCTTAATTCAATAATTCCGACCAAGTTTTTGACAGGTTATGTGGAAAAGGTTATAAAGCTCGTAAATTTACTAAATAAAGTAAAAATAACAATAAAGAACAACTACCAGCAGACTGAGGCCAGGCCAAATCATGCTTCTTCTGTACAATGTAGAAAGCGATATGCCATGTCTCCAAGTGCTGAAAGATAACGAAATAGTGTACTTAATTTTAGAGTAAATATTTAGAAAAGAACTGCACAAATAACACAAGCAGTTCAAAAAAAGGTTCTCAACCTGTATAACAGCATCCATTTTCGTCCCTGAACAATCACAGGGAGTGAACTGTACAGAACGCGCCGAGTCTTTTCAGAGAGAAGCAATGATGGTTCAGATGTTTCAGGAATATTTTCTACAGATTGTGTCTCGGCAGTCTCGCTCAATGTTTTCATGCATATTCCTTCATCTTGAGAAGTATTCGAAATAATTCCATTGCCTACCGCCAAATCAGAACAACTTTTGGAGCCTTGATGTCTAAAACTGCCTATTTTAGCTGCTTGATGGAGCGCTTTGCCAAGGGAATGTTTGCCCCTTGAAAATAGACTTTTCTTTTTGGCATTCTCTCTGTTAGTCATTGGCTCAGACGATGGCTTAAACTCATCCTCATGAGAAGTAACTTTTTCGTCAATATTAGAGTTAGTCTGTGATTCTGAGGATGCTAACAGTGAATACAGAAATGCAGTAAATGAAGATGTATCAGGCCCATCAACAGCGTCCTTCGTATCCTCCTCCTCTGTATCTGAGTGACTTTTTTCAGAGTTATTCAAACCATCCTATCAAAATCATAGAATCAACCGAGATTAGCAATCAAATAGGTGAATGAAAAACAATATTTAACTGAAATTATGTGAAGAAGCAACCAATTGTGACAGACATGATAACCAATTCAAAGATTATACTACTGTACAGTGCTTCTTTAACTGAAACACTTGTTTCCTAACTAAAAAATCATAAAACAAAACGACAATATGACTATTGAATGGGATCCTAATATGTTAACAAGGTTCATTTTGTAATCCAACTCCAATCCCACCGATATATGTAACTAGAAACGATTATATCAAATGAGTTTCTCTAATACAACCAATTAGACAAAACAAAACCCTAATCATCAATTTCAATAATCGGTAGCCAGAACCAAAACACCACAAACTCTAATCAAGGAGCTAGTTCATAATTCCAATTGGATACTAACAAATTAACTTCAACAGCCAATCATCATCACCAAAATCGTATATGGAAAAAGTAAAAAGAAAACCGGAAAAAAATGAATAATTACCGGATGTTGAGGAGGTGGGGAAGGTTTATCAGAGATGGGGTTGAGTAAACCAGATACAAAGTGAGCTGCTTTGCTCCTCAATGACTTGGATTGCTGCGTCTTTTCTTGCTTTCTCCCCATTTTTCTGTTTCTTTATCCAATTACGCCATACTACTTACTGCATCAAACCTGTTTCTGAATATTTTTCAAAATCTGACCAACCAAGAATAACAATGTGCTCTCCGAGTATTCTTCAAGCGACCTTTCTTTTTTCGATTTTATTTTTTTTATTTTTGAAAAAGATGGCTATCCAAGGAATAGGATAGCCAAAATTGATTTTTTTTTAAATATAATTTTAATGCAATACTCTTATTAAATAAAATATTATAAGGAGTAATATTTATGCATATTTTCGATTTGGATTTTTAGCTCATCCTTTTATTTTATACTCCATGAGAAAAGAATTAGTCAAAAAAAAAAAAAAAAAACTAATTGACATTTTATAAAGGGATTAAAGTTTTTTTTTTTTAACTTACTATAATAGAAGATCAAAATCCAGGTCAACACATACTCCCTTCATTCCCGTGAAACTACTCATCTTTCATTTTCCGTTCGTCACAATGAAAATTATTTATTCCATTTTTAACAAATTACTTCACTCATATTTAATTATATTCTTCTCTCTTAATCACACCATCGCCTAATACATCTACTTATTTTATTATATTTTTTAATCTTCGTGTTTAAAGCTCTCGGGTAGCTTTCTCCCAGACGGAGGAAGTATTAATTTTCAATAAATTTTTTTTGTTCTATATGATATTTTTTTTCTTTTTTATATTTTAAAGTCTTATTTATATCTATTAATTTAAAAAAATCTAAATATAAATTGAGAATAATATTTAAATTAGTAAATAATTTTTCATAAAATCTGAAAAATTATAATATGAAAAAAAAATTTAAAAATTATTTCTAAATCAATTAATTACTAGAAAAAATAATTAACTTACCTAATGTATACAATTCAATTAACTTACCTAATTAGAAAAAAAAAACACTCCATTCGTTTTTCAAAAGCGATGTTTTAGTCTTTTTCTTTTATACACAAATAAGTGACGTTTTAGAATTTTTTTTACACTGTTTATTTCCATTATGTCCTCCTTTTAATTTTAGTAAACCTCTTAATTTCTAACTTTGAAAATCTTCTGTAAAAAAAAAAAAAAAAAACTTTGAAATTCATTGAAAAAGATTGATTAAAAAATTTAGAATGATTTGAAGGAAATTAATATGATTCAACATTTTTTTTTTATATATTTAAGAGTATACTTGTCAATGCACACCCTCTCTTAATTTCAACAAATTTTATAAAAACAACACTTATTGAAAAATGGAGAAAGTATATAATTACAAAAATCAATTAACTTACTTAAATAAATATGAATTTATCTTTAAAATAAATATAAAACTTACAAATGAAAAAAAAATATTAAAATTGTCAAAAATCTTTATTAAAACTTAACAATTATTTTAATATTTTAAATAAATTAAAAAATATTTTAAATTCCTAAATAAATTTAAAAAATACCCAAAAAAATTCAAAATTCTCATCCCTTCCACGGTAATAGGAAGATGATGATGAACAATATTTTTTTAATTATTTGTTAATTTTTTTATTATTATTTTTATTATATAATTCTTAATTTGATATTAGCTTGTATAAAAATACGTGGACCCACCTTTTATAATACTTGTTTTAGATAAATATATTTATATTTATTGAATTAATTTAATTATTTTTGAGTTTATAGATTTATTTGAGAATTTTTGAAAAATTTAAAATATTTGACATTTTTTTATTTATTTAAAATAATTTAAAATAATAATATATAAGTAAGGTTTTATGGGGGATTTTTCTTAGCTTTAATATATATATATATATATATATATATATATATTATATTTTTTTTATTTAGAAGATTCAATATTTTAAAGATAAATTTATATATTTATTTGATTACTTTAAAATAAATAATTTTATAATCCTTATTTTGTAATTATAGATTTTTTTTTCTTATTAGGTAAGTTAATTGATTCATTTTTAATAATTAATTAATTTATGGATGAATTTATTTAATTTATTATTTTTTCCATATTATAGTTTTCATATTTAAAAAAAATAATCATTTCATATTTAAATATTACTATATTTAATATTTTAACTAATATTCATAATTTTCTAAATTAATAAATGAAAATAAGTTTTTAATTGATATAATTATATATATATTATATATATATATATATATATATAAATTAATGCCACTTTATTTAAAAAAAAATTAAAATATGTGCGGATCTGTTTGATGACCTGTTATTACATGTAAAATGACTATTTTTATAATTTGGACATATTTATTGGACTGAAATCAAAATGTGTAAATCGTCTAGATCAAATTTAAAATTAGTCCAACTTATTAAACTAAAAAAATCTTTAATCTCTTTTATAAAAAAATATTTTGGATAAAAATAAATATAAATAAAATGATTAATTTACTTTTATAAAATGTGCACAAAATTAGTGTCTAGCCCTACAAAATATCTTATACAATCGTATAAGGCCCCATTTGGTGGCCCAGATTAGACATGATAAAATCTAGATTAGGCCTAATCTGGGCCAAATTTTTTTTGGTGGAAATTTGTCTGGCCCAAGATAAAATTGATGGTCCAAGACAAGTAGCTAATTGCGGTGTGTTTTTCAACATGGCCAAAGGGGTGAGATAGCTTATCTGTGCAAAACACGAAACACAATTCCATTGCCAAATTACCCCCTTACCCCTGATATATAAACGCGAAACTCCAATTTTTCCCCACATAATTTCATTTACAGCCTCTCTCTCTCAACACAAGCGGCGAGGGGATTTCTTAGTTGCTTGAATCAGTGGCGATTTCCGTCTAGCGAAGCTACACTGTTGACCTCGAAGCTACGCCGTCAATTTCTCTTTCGAAAATACGTTGTCGACCTCGAAGCTACGCTGTCGATTTCTCTTTCGAAAATACATCGTCGACCTCGAAGATAAGCGGTAAGAACGACAACCCTATTTTTTGTCTTTTTTTTTCGTGGTATTCGTCGATTTAAGTTGTATTTGCCGATTAAATCTCTTCTATTAGGGTTTGCGAGATAATAGCTCCAATCAAGCGTTTTCAAGACCAAGTTTTGTGTTTTAAGTTTTGATTGTGCGTTTTTTGTGTAAGTTTTTTTGTATCCTGCATACGGTGTGCGTTATTTGTCTTGTTCTGTTTCCCAAATGGTGTGATTTTGTTATGTTTTACTGTTTGTACGTTACTACATTTGTAAATTGTATCTCACAACCTGGAAATTGTTTGATATTCATTGTTGCTTGATAGATTCACTTCTGAACGGTTATATACATAACTGCAGTGTAAATTTGTGAACTTTGTGATTGTTGACGTTGTGATGGTTGATGTCTCAATAAATGATATTTGTTTATCAATTGGTGGGTTCTATTTTTTTTTTGTAGTGCATATGTCAAATGGAGTTGTCTGGCATTTTTTTATTTCTGATTTAAGTGAATACAGGAGACTCTGCGATGGCTAGTTCTAGCCGACACCCAAATGAATGTCAAGTGTCAAAAGACTTTGTAAAGTGGCACTTTGGAGGGTGGGATATATGGCAACACTATGATTTACTTGACCGTCTTGATGAGTTCATGGATGGTCGTAACATAAACTCGGTTGAAAAGTACAACATTCTTGTAGAGGACATTGCACAATCGTATCGTGATCCACTTAATTCCCCCATCACGATTAACGTGGATATACCTCGTGATCCCAGCATGACTGCTTCTACTATTAAGAGTCTACTGTCCGACCTCTCGAATGCTTATTTGTACTTCCGTCAGTTTGTTTTCCACAGCAAAGGGGTGTTGTATAACTTCTTTTCACACAAGGTGCAAATTGATCCAAAAGTCTATTGGGATAATGGACAAGTTAGATTTTCATTTTTTATATTGTTTGTTTTACTGTATTATACTAATATCAGTGTATGATACTTAATCCACACTTTGATTGTAGAAAATTGAGCACTATGCTTGGTTTAGGGATAATTGATTTCCACTTTATTCCATGTGTCGTGATGTTTTCGAGGTTAAAGGGTTTGACACCTATGCGCGTCCATACCTGGGGGTGGAGCCGTATGTGCCTGCGGGGATTGAAGTGTGCGAGTTAACTGATGTCTTTCGCTCGTACTACCGTGAAGTCAAATGTTTCTGCGGTAGAGGCACCTTTTAGACAAGTCCGGATGATGTCCCTTATTATGCCCTGTGTTTCTTGCCTAACATTGTTCATTTTGGTGTGATTCTATTGCTTAAAGACAATTGTTGATGATGTGATTCCCTGTTTTGTAAACTATCGTACCAGTTTAACTTTCTTGCCTAAAATTGTTTTGTTCCAGTTGTTTTCTATGATGTTTATATTTATGTGTATGTTTATGTGTATTTTTTGTGTTTAAATGTTCCAATTGAAATATGATTATGTTTAGGTTCTAGATAGTTTTGTAATTTTATATATTTGTCACTGTTAAGCAAAAGTTACATGTGTAAATATGTTTTACAAACGTTGGTATAATATTAATGAACATATTTCAGCAGATTCTTTAAACAATTGATTCTACTAATACACATTTCACTAGAAATTGCCAATACAATGCAAACATTACTAACCCAACAAACTTATACGTGGTGTACTACATAGAAGGCTATGAATGGCCAGTACAACATCAAAGAAGGTTCCACGTTTGGGATAAATACATGACAAACATAATAAGGTACATAACTTAAAAAAAGCATGACAAACATAATAAGGTACGTAACTCAAATAACTAGATCGTATAGTGATAATTTGAAAACCAGATGCGTCAACCATAGCATGTGATATAAGACCAGACACTCATTAGTTTATTTCTTCCATGGTGAGACGTTCACCCAACTTGGTTGTGGACCTTTGGTCGGGGTACCACCCATGCCGCCAGAGGCTAAAGGTTTTGAGTTTACAGAACTTGAATCATCACGAAATTTGCTAAGTGCCTTCCAGAAACGATTGGATGAGTTATTGTCGTAAACTGATTTGCTTCTTCCTGCAACACCCTTTCCCTTTTCGCTTGCATAGTTGGCATCATGCTCGAGATGTTCAATGTGCTCAGTGAAGTGAGTAGAAGACTCGTCGAGATTAGTACGCTCACCCGTCGGTTCTCCGAATATAATCTTAAGAGTCTTCCATTCGGGTTCGCCCTCCTTTTGGTATGCTTGGGCAAACGGATTGACCTTTTAGATGCAAATATATTAGTACACACTACTACCTATGTTTTTTTGCGACCATAATTCTTCAAAATGATTAATTGTACATTAAATTTTACCCGGATGATATTACACCATGTGTTGTCATCTGTGCGAACAAGATTTGTAGATTCGTCATATTCAACCCCCTCGAGATGTATCAACCATGAAAAAAATACTGTGCCGCATGCGTAGGCGCTCCACTTGTATGTTATAAAATTCATAGTCGAAAGATCTTTTGTTCAACATGTTCACCGTAAAGCGAGCCTCATCTATTCCATAGAAATTATCGTCATCATTATTGTAAGCATAAAAAATTCCCATTCGAACGCTGTCGGACAACGCATTGGAGAACTCTCGGTCCATTTTCGCAGTCCATTCTAGACCGTAGAGAAAATCGTCCTGGGTGAGGGCTCCTTCGTTGCTCATTTTTTCACTCTCCTATTACTATTTGTAAGTTTTGTCTTTAATAGTTTATTGTAATACTCAAGATTGTAGGAATGCATGTTATATATAGAAGGGTTATATGTGATTTCAATATAGGAGTAATTGTTATATTGACCAAAGAGGGAATATATTCCCCTCCAAAAGAAAAACGATATGAAGGCATGCATGTATTGTCATCTCATGTACTTAGTTATGCAAATGTGGTCCTAGTCTATGGGATGAGGACAAACCAACCAATGTGCATCTTTAATAATAGAGGCCGAGAGCAAAAAAAATAATTTCAAACAAATGTGCATCTACAAACCTGAAATTATATTTAAAGGTCTAAGTGCACAAAAAAAATATTTTCAAACAAATGTGCATCTACAAACCTGAAATTATATTTAAAGGTCTAAGTGCACAAAAAAAATATTTTCAAACAAGCACACATTGATCGTAATACTTGCAAAGTTAATAATATTATATAAGATCCGGTACATAATACATCTCGTAATGCTCTCACGAAACATCGGAGAGCAAACGACAATATTTGACAAAATAACGATTTATTTACTTGGTAGTTATGATTTCAATTACTAGTATCGAAAAAGTAGTGCAATCGCAACTACAAGCACACACACGATTACTCGTCCGACTTCAATTGTTTTTTTTAGATTACATTCCACTGCCTCATACTCCGCAATACGCTTCTCGTATTTGTCCACCTTGTCGTACCATTCTTAAATTACGGCCAAAGTTCGTTCGGGCAGCTCTTCCTCCAACCACTCAAAAAACCTGCATATTCCAACTTATAAAAATCAACGAATACAATTACTGTTAGACGACGACATTTTATGAAAGTGCGAAAATAATAAAATTGTGCGTACTCCTTTGTTCGGACACGAAATAAATCGTCTTCCAAGGTTTTCCCTCGTTCGAGACATCTGGACACTGAGATGGTATCCACAATAACAACACATGTTCGTTTGATTCACATTATATGATCGTTTGCGCGACGGGCCGACGCTAACGAAATTCGATCTAGAGCTCATAACCTATAAAATAAACAACATTCATCAAATAAGGTCGATCCATGAATGTAACAAAATTTAAAAAAACTAAAAAATAAAAAATGAGAGAACACACATTCGATATTTCTTGATATTGCTCACTTACTTTGTGATAAATTGTATAGTACCGTGTTTTTGCTAAAATTATGAGCTTATATATACACAATTTTTATACCAAATGTATTTAATTAAAAGTAGGTGGGTGATGGGTGGTAGGTGGGGTAGTTGCCATTCTCACCCAATTGACCAAATGGTGTATTGACGGTAAATGAAAAATTGGAGATACATATTGCCGCCCATTTTTTGCCGCCACTAACAAAATTGCACATCAATTATACCTATTCCCATCTATCCCACATCATTCCCAGCTAGAGTTATTTCGACAAAAAAAAGGTATGATGAACTGATTCCAGTTTTTCATTATTTTGTGAAATCACGCTTGTCACCCATACATTTATTTACCTACGATTCTCTTGCATTTTTTGTTTTCAATTTTTCATCCAGATTAACCCGGCAAACGACCGTTCTTCATATCCACGCAAGAGACAGGTACGCTGAAGAACATGTTCTTTCAATTAGAAATTGTCCTTGTTTTTGGGTCGTACTCCGTATTTTTTTGGCTTTCTATGCACTACAACCAATTAAATTATTTGTCTACTTTGTGGTTGAGTGGTTTGTTTAAAGTGAGGAGTATTTGTGTTTGGATTTTGATTTGTGTTTGGATTTTTTTTTGGTAATACTCAATATGTGGGTTTGAGTGTGCACTCTTAAGTCGATTGATTGTGTAATGTTGGTGTTTATTATCAAACTATTGTATGCACTTGGAGTTTGGTGTTTTGTATATGGGGCATTAACTGAGATACGTCTATTACATCTACTAGGCATGAGTTCCAGTACCAACCAAAATGAAATTGTATTGTTGTTGTTCGAGGATATCCTCATACAGACAGTCGTTGTTACTGAACTAGTCACGCAACATCTGAGAACCGAAAGTAGTAGAAAGTGTTTGCGAAATGGTATATACAGTATGATAGACAAACTACCACAACAAGTACAATTTCGATGTAGATTAGTTTGTAGTATTGACATTGACTGTGTCGAGAACCTGCATATGGACCGAAATCCATTTGGGAGGCTATGTGTAATACTGAAAACCGTTGGTGGTCTGATAGACCATAAATTCGTTTCGGTAGAGGAGCAAGTTGCTATGTTTTTAGGTGTTTTGGCGCACCACAAGAAACTATCGGTGGTCAAATTCGACTTCCAACGATCCGGCCAGACAGTATCATATTATGTACGCGAGGTTTTATGTGCCGTGTTGCAGCTATACTCGGTTCTAATTGTAAAATTAGTGCCCGTCCTTGACGATTGTGACGACCAACGTTGGAAGTGGTTCAAGGTTATCTGTTAGCTTTAAAATGGAATTCTCAACTTAATAGCATGTGCATCATATACAACTAACAATCATACAACGTTTTTCCATGTGTAGGGTTATCTTGGGGAGTTAGACAGAACTCACATAAATGTTCGTGTACCCGCTGCTGATCGAGGTAGATACAGATCAAGAAAGGCGATATATCAACCAATGTCCTTATCGTTTGTGATCGATACATGCAATTTGTTTATGTACTACCCGGATGGGAGGGCTCGGCCAACGATGGTAGAATCTTGCGTGATTCGATTAATCGACCGAATGGGTTAAAGGTTCCGGAAGGTATAGTCTGTCTTTGAGACTTTCATATTCTAAGGCATGTAATAACAATGCAATCTGGATAATGAAGTACATATGTGTTTACAATTAAGAAATTTAATTTGGTTCCCCTGCCTAATTGTTTTTATATTTTGTAGGTAGATACTACTTGTTTGACAACGGATACGCAAACAGTAGAGGGTTCCTTTCGCCATATTGTTGTGTTCGGTATCACCTAGATGAGTGGGGACCTCAGAACCGCAGACCGGAGAACTATCAGGAGCATTTCAATATGCGACATTCGCGCGCACGGAACATAATTGAGCGTGCGTTTGGGATTATGAAGATGTGTTGGGCAATCTTACGTAACATAGCTTTTTATCCAATTAATACTCAAATAGACTTGATAATGACATGTTTCCTACTCCATAAATACATTCGCCATGAGATGACTAACGATCCAATGGATACACTACTTGATGGGTGTGGGGATCACTCCGATAACGACGATGATAATGTAGAATTCGTATCTACATTAGGTGCCACACCAGAATGGTCCGCCCAACGCGAGACGCTTGCACACGAGATGTGGAATGAATTTAATATTTGATTGGATTTCGGCATTATGTATCAGACTATGAAGTTTAGGGTTGGAACATTGTGTCTTAGTTATTTTAATAGATTCGGACTTGTTCATGGAATTCCATGGTAATGTGTGATGTTATTTTACCCTGCTAGTACACTGTACTTGTATTTGATGGCAAACTTTGCAATGAACATGTCCCAAATTGTATTATACTTGTCTGAGCACCCTGCTAGGTCGATTTATTTCGGTTCGGTATCATGACATCTTTAATGTACATTCTTGCAGCTGAAACAATGGAGGAACATAGCCATAACAAAACCATAAGACGAGGCCCATTCAAGGTCCCAACGAACAGCACACGGAGGGTGTGGACTACTAAGGAAGAGGCGGCGCTGATAGCAGCCTTGAAAGACTTAGTTGCTCATGGTTGGAAGAGTGACAACGGATTTCGCACCACGTATTTAAACAAGCTTGAAGAGGCGCTTTTAATAGCACTTCCAGGTACAAATCAATCTGTTAGTTTGATCTGGGAATTTAAGTTGGACGAATATGAAAGCCTATGTGAAAATAACAACATATAATTGACTTCAATGCCCCTGATAACATAACAACATAGACAAAATATAGATTGCATAATTAGGCAGAAATCATCCAAGTACTACACACCACGAGTTCTAGACTCCCAGCTTCAAAAGGTGTGACTAATACCAGAAATGTCACACACACCAAATACAGAAGGTAGAGTTAAATACACAAATGCATAAGTGCATTACATACATAGAAGCATAGGTTATAACCAAGTAAATACTTAAACACGACACTAATTTGGACGGACACAACCACTAATCTCGACTGTGTTAATAGTGCAGCTTATGAGGGCTACACGACGCACATGAGCTAGCCTAAGCATCAACATCACCGAGTCGATCGTTCCCCACAACCAACACATTGGTAGAGGTGTTACCAACCAGTTGACGTACCTCGCCTAGCTGCAGGTTGTTAGATTCAGTGCTTATCATGATCCCACATGGACCATCGGTTGGACTATGAAACAGCCTCGTACGAGGTGGCTTCCGGAATGCAGTAACCGGTGATTCAACCTCATGCTCATCGTCGGAGTCAACGACCGAAATGGGATTACGAGCACAATACGACACATCACCCGAGCTGATTTGGATAATCTCAGGACGGTAGGGAGATTCAGGTTCAAACAACAAACGAAGTCGATCGTACAATAAGTCACCCTTGTGAAAGTATGCATTGGCGAAGTCATCTGCCTACATATGCGAGAGATAATACAAATCAGCTATCAAGACGAGGGTATTTATTTAGGTGTACGTAGCCGAAAATGAACATTATAAGTACGTTACTTTACCTGCGTGAGATGAGAGCAACAGGTTGCAAAATCGCGCACGAAGTTCACTTCCCTGTCCCAGTGAACACCAGTGGTATTGAGCACACTCCTAAATGTAGCATACCTCTTTTTCAGCACGTTAACCTGCATCAAAACATCATCCCAAGTGAACTCATGAGCTGTAATGAGATTAATGACCCCATGAGCCTCTGCCAGTGATGCGTCGTTACAACCGTTAGTCTTCTAGTACCCTTCACGCTTCTCCTTAACCAGAATGTTAACAAAAGTGGTCACCGATCGTTCGTTCCACTTTCCAGTATACAAGTACGACTCTTGATGAGGTATTTTCTCTACCTTCACACGTTTTTCAATGAAATCCATCTGAGAATATAACAGAAGCAAGGATTATGAACAAGAGTGATAGTTCAAGGATGGTTACAGAGCATGTTAAATAGGAATGAAGTATAGAGATGAATGTGCAATTAGTAAATGGAATATGCATTGAATGAGTTTAGTTATGAGTTGTAACAGTGATGCAAAGTACATAAACATTTATCTTGATGTGAAACTTAAAGATATGCAAATCAAATCTTACTGGAAAAAGTTTAGATGAAGGCACAATCACATTAATTGGGATTGTCAAACCAAAAAAGACATAATTCCTAGATTGCAAATTCAAAACGCGTTATGATAAATAAGGCATAAAACTAAATTGGTAGGTATACCTCATACAATAGTGCAGAAACATACGAAATATTAACACATTCGAAAAACATAAACCCCAAAGTAATCGAAATCAACATCTCGAACACAGCATATAAAAAATAAATATAACGTACACAATTGTTTAACCGAATAAGACGTATTATTCAAAAGACCTACCGTATTAAATCAAGAGGATGAATCGTCACAATCAATCACAGCTAAACCCGCCATAGGGCAACGCCTAAATTATTCGTATCCATCCAGACCCAACCACCACGGGGATGATAATGACGATAGTGGAACATTGCGTCGGACTCATTTAAGATCTTTCTCACTGCTGGCAAATCGGGGCATTGAATGCGATTGAATAAGCGGCCACGATGGTTATTCGTGCCCTAAACCAGAATGAAAGACAACCCTTTGCATAAGCGGGGAAACGTGTTGGAATAACAAAAGTGCAACTAGGATATTTTGGTCATTTGCATATTTTATTTTAACTAATCAGCCCACGCACACATAGTGTATACCAAACATGGAATTAAACTATAATCTGGGTTTTATCATGTTGGGCCCAAAATCTCAGATTTTTAGTGTGTACTACCAAATGGGACCTAAGTCGATTACAACCGCAATAATAACCAAACACATCTATGTTTATAGGCTTGTTTATTTGGGAATTATGTAGATTGGTGAAAATTCGATTGGAGAAATTTTGAATTTCAAAATTTTAATAAATAGTGATGGTGTCTATTTGTTTTAAATTTTTTAGTAGAATATAATGTAATTTTATGTCAAATTAATCATGTAAGAGCGAGTGATATAATAATAAGATTTATACATTTTAAATAGGATTTATAGAGTTTTTTAAGGATATAATTAATTAGATGACGAAATTTAAAATTTAAAATACAATAAGATGAATGACGTAACATTAATTCCACATTCAGTTGGTGGATCCAAAACGGCTTAGATTGTAAATACTCTCTTCATCCATCAAATGTAGTTCTATTGGGTGGAGCACAAATTTTAAGGAAAACTAGATAAAATAAAGGTATTGTGAGGTCCATTGTGAATAAAGTGATTGTTTATGAATAAAGTTGATGACAATTAGCTAGAGTAATTAAGTGATGGTTGAATGTTGACTCTTTCCATAACGTATATGAGACTATATTTGATGAACAAAAGATATATAACAAATATGACTACATTTCGAGAGAAAGAGTACTAACTAATGATACTAACTCTAATTTGAAAGACAGCGTCAACAAGAGAAAAGGGTAGGTTGTACTTTACTCCTAAAAAACAGCACAATTATATGTTTAAAATATATAGAATATAATACCAAAACTAAATATAAAAGGACTCTGTGGCCCAATGGATAAGGCGCTGGTCTACGAAACCAGAGATTCTGGGTTCGATCCCCAGCAGAGTCGTTTTATTTTTTCGGGTTTAGGCCCCTAGGCGACCCAACATCGTTCGACTAGACATTAGACATTTTTTACTTGACTTTTTTTTTTTTTGTTCATATCATTCTAAAATTTAAAAGCTACCATTCATTCTACTTGTCGTTTTATTTTTTTTCAATCGACTAGACATTTTTTACTTGACTTTTTTATTTGTTCATATCAATCTAAAATTTAAAAGCTACCATTCATTCTACTTGTCGTTTTATTTTTTTTCGACTAAACATTAGACATTTTTTACTTGACTTTTTTTTTGTTCATATCATTCTAAAATTTAAAAGCTACCATTCATTCTACTTGTCGTTTTGTTTTTTCTTGCCATTTTTCTTGATTTTTTTTTGTTTAGACGGTTTAGGCCCCTTAGGCGACCCATAATTGTTCGACTAAACATTTTTTACTTGACTTTTTTTTGTTCATATCATTCTAAAATTTAAAAGCTACCATTCATTCTACTTGCTTTTATTGTTCATATCATTCTAAAATTTAAAAGCCCATTCATTCTACTTGCTTTTAATTTTATTTTAAAAAAAAGCTACCATTCATTCTACTTGTCGTTTTGTTTTTTCTTGCCATTTTTCTCGATTTTTTTTGTTTAGACGGTTTAGGCCCCCTAGGCGACCCATAATTGTTCGACTAAACATTTTTTACTTGACCTTTTTTTTGTTCATATCATTCTAAAATTTAAAAGCTACCATTCATTCTACTTGCTTTTATAGTTCATATCATTCTAAAATTTAAAAGCCCATTCATTCTACTTGCTTTTAATTTTATTTTAAAAAATTTCGATTTTTTTTTGTTTAGACGATTTAGGCCCCATAGGTGACCCAAAATCGTTCGACTTGACTTTTTTTAATTTTTTTTGTTTATATTATTTTAAAATTTAAAAGCTACCGTTCATTCTACTTGCTTTTAATTTTATTTTTAAAAATTCTTCATTATAAATCGATTTTTTTAGTGGGAGAAGTTCACAAAGTGACTTGGCAAATAAGTAAATTATTGCAAATTATATAGTATATATGTTATAAAGCAAATTGTTAATAACGAAAGAGTATAATTGAAGTAATAGAGTGATAAAAAATAATAAATAAAATAATTGGTAAATGTAGAATGCGCCTAAAAATAAAAGAAAAAAGAGTAATCTCTAATGAGACGTGAATGGGGGTACTACGTATTCCAAAAAAGTATTACAAAACTGTAAAACTTCGTTGGACTTAATCTACAAAAGTTTTTGTCCTTGAAAATACCATTATTTAATTAATTTAATCTCATTTTGAAGAGGCTTATAGCTAGCAAGACGTGCCCAAATCATCGCAATCTTGAAGATTCTCTATATACTTTTGCACCATAAATTTGCACGTTTCGTTACATTCAAGTGTTAAAATATTTTAATTTATACATGCATATGTGTTAAATTTGTGTATATTCAACTTAATTTGCAATGTGTAGTATGTACAATATATATAGAAGGAGACTCACATTCTAGAGTCTTCCATCTAACTAACTAACAAACTATTAGTTAGTGAGAACTACTCTTCTTCTAGAAACTACATTAGTAAAGCATGTGTGTGTATTAGTGTTGAGTTGGATGTTGCAACACTATCTGCAACATTATACTTCAACATGCCCCGGAAGAAGTTGGACCACCTGTTGATGAAAGAGCAAACCAAGTGCAAAGATGTGAGAAGCGAGCTGGAGCTAATGCCTTGGTTAGAAGATCTGCTGGTTGATCTTCAGATGCAATGAATCGTATGTCCAGAAAGCCATCTTGCACCTTTTCTCTTAAGAAGTGAACATCTACTTCAATGTGTTTTGTGCGTGAGTGGAATGCCGGGCTGAAAGCAAGTGTTATGGCCCCTTGATTGTCACACCACAGCAGGCCTGGAGTAGAGATGTGAATGTGTAACTCCTTGCAAATGCTAGCAATCCATAAGATGTCTGTAGTAGCAAGTGCTAGAGCCCTGTACTCAGCCTCCGTGCTGCTGCGAGCTACCACAGATTGCTTGCGGGAGCTCCAAGAGATCAAGTTCCTTCCAAGAGTGATGCAAAAACCTGAAGTACTGCGCCTATCATCAATGCTAGAAGCATAATCAGCATCCACAAAGCCCTGCAACCTGTAATCTGAAACTGGAAAAAAAGAAATACCATGAGTAAGAGAGCCTTTAAGATATCTAGTACCCTCTTACATGATTTCCATTGATTTTGTGTAGGACTTTGCAAAAACTGTGATAGCTTGTTCACACAGAATGAGATATCAGGTCTGGTTAGGGTGAGATACTGAAGAGCCCCAACTATGCTTCTGTAAAGTGTAGGTTTGTCAAAAGGAGGGCTGTCAGAGAGGGGCAAGGTTTGCAGTCAGAAAGATTGGCTTTGGCAATGATATCTGTGGCATATTTGGATTGTGTAAGCTTGATGTGAGTGGAGGTGGAATGAGCTTCAATGCCCAAGAAGTAGTTGATTTCCCCTAGATGCTTGAGGGAAAATTGAGAGTGAAGATCATCAATGAGAGTTTGTACTAGTGTAGAGTCATCATCAGTTATGAGTATGTCATCCACATACACAAGCAAAAGAGTTGTCTTTCCATTCAGAAATCTATGGAACAGGCAGTGATCAGAAGAGGAGTGTGTAAACCCTTGCTGCATCAAGAAGTTCTTGAGAGTGTCATACCAGGCCTTAGGAGCTTGCTTGAGGCCATACAATACTTTTTGCAACTTGCATACATGATGAGGGTGCTGAGTATCAATAAAACCTTCAGGTTGAGCAATGTAGACTGTTTCATGTAGAACACCTTTGAGAAATGCATTGTTGATATCAACCTGTTGAATAGCCCACCCTTTGGAGACAGCAAGAGTGAATACAATGCGTAGTGTAACTGGCTTGATCACAGGACTAAAGGTGTTAAAGTAATCTACACCAGCCTGCTGTTGAAACCCTCTAGCCACCAACCTAGCTTTAAACCTTTCAACTGAACCATCTTTGTTGAAATGCCAGACTTTGATCTTGTCTGCATAGAGTGATGTGAAGGAATGGCTGGTGGATTTATAGAGATTGGAGGTAAACAAGTGGATACAGGAGAAGAGGGGGGAAGTATATACCTGGTAGAGCTTGAAGAGGTACTGTCATGAGCATGAGAGGTGCTGTCATGAGCATGTGATGATGCAGGAGAGTTGTTAATATGAGAATTGGAGGAGGGGGGTGTGAAATGAAGAGATGCTGAGTCATGAGATGATGTATGAGGAGTGGCTAAGGGAGGATGGTACTGAAGATCTGCTGGTATTTGAGCTGAGAAGTTGGAAGATGAAGTATGGGGAGAATGTAGATTGGTGGTAGAAGTGAATTGAGGGAATTCTTCTTCATTGAATTGGACTGATGCTGATATAAAGATTTTTCCAGATTCATGAAGGCACTTGTAACCTTTGTGAGAAGGACTATACCCCAAGAAGATGCACTTTGAGCTTCTGAATTGCAGTTTAGAAGAGTTATAAGGCCTCAGAAAGGGAAAGCATGCACAGCCAAATACCCTGAGAGAATGATAATCTGGTGATCTGTTATATAGTGACTCAAATGGAGTTTGTTGCTGAAGAACTGGAGTAGGCAACATGTTGATGACATATGCTGCAGTTGAGAAGGCATGCCACCAAAATGCCTTTGAAAGCTTAGATTTAGCAAGCATAGCTAAGCCAAACTCAGTGATATGCTGATGTTTTCTCTCAACCAATCCATTCTGAGGGTGAGTGTAAGCACAAGACAATCGAACTTGAATGCCAAGGGACTTAACCAATCTGTCTACAGGTAGAAACTCAGTGCCCATGTCATGTTGAATGGCTTTGATTGACACCCCAAATGACCTCTCTACTGTTTTCATGTATTGTGTAAACACATTGACCACCTCAGATTTTGCCACCAGAGGAAACACCCATACAAATCTTGTGTAATCATCAACTATTGACAGATAATATCTGTATCCTTCAATAGATAAGCAAGAAGCAGGCCCCCAAACATCCATGTGTATTAACTCAAAAGCATGAGAAGTGTGATGTTGAATAGATGAGAAATGTTTCATATGAAATTTTCCAAGCTTACATTCATCACAAAAAGTAACATGTGACTCCTTACAATGAATATTCAAGCTTCTCAAAACAATAGAGAGAGCTGAATTACCAGGATGTCCCAATCTACAATGCCATAGACTCCAAATGGACTTATTTTTCCTAACAACATCATCATAACTAGTCTTATTGACAGTAGCAGCAGATATACCATATTTATTCCAGGAATAGCTTGAGTCCTGATGTGAGTTCAAGCTTCCAAAGTCCAATATGTATAGACCATCTTTAAGCACCCCTCTCAAGAGAATCTTGCTGGACTTGAGATCCTTAACAAGACAACAGTCAGCATAGAATACAATAA
This sequence comes from Galeopsis tetrahit, assembly GCA_963675135.1. Taxonomy (NCBI): domain Eukaryota; kingdom Viridiplantae; phylum Streptophyta; class Magnoliopsida; order Lamiales; family Lamiaceae; genus Galeopsis; species Galeopsis tetrahit. The sequence goes on along the minus strand of OY776130.1, from coordinate 63,331,761 downwards.
TGGCATCATTATCCTTGAGAAACTGAGATATACTCATAAGATTTCTAGTAATTGCAGGCACATGTAAGACATTGTTCATGACTAGAGAAGATGATGCACCATGTACTGGTATAGCAAGAGAACCAGTATGTAATATAGGAGTAGACTCACCATTTCCTACCACAAGAGAATTCATACCTTGGTATGGAGAGTTGAGATGAAGATTGGCTAGTTGAGATGTCACATGATGTGTTGCTCCACTGTCAACACACCAGGTGGAGTTCTGAGGAGTGTAGGCAGTGGTGGAGGAGGAGACACCATGATCCATGTGGTTGGTAAGAGCAATATGTGAAGGGGCAGTATGTGAGGGAGCACCATAGGAGTAGTTATGCACAGATGGTGATGAAGGATAAGTTTGATATGGAGGATGTGAGTTGTATTGAGTCAGATGAGCTTGAGTAGGGGGAGAGGAACGGATGATAGATGAGTGAGGTCTAGATTGAGAATTCTCAAGACCATTGAAACCTTGATCAAACCTCTTGTAACACTTGGCTGCCACATGATATTTCCTGCCACATAGTTGACAAACCACTCTAGGCTTTGAATACACTCTGCCTTTGTTAGTATTTCTGGTATGTGCTCCATGATCTCGAGAAACAACATTTGCTGAAGGATTCAGAATATGGCCTCCAGAAAGCTGAGCTGAGTGAGAGTGATGAGATGTCAATCTCACCTCATATGCTTGCAATATCGACTGAACTTCAGGTAGGGACGACACAGAGCCTCGAGTAGTAAGATTAACCACCACTGCATCGTATTCAACACCTAAACCACCAAGGATATACAAAACTAACTCTGCCTCCTTGATCAAATGCCCAGCATGATGCAATCCATCAGCAATAGATCTCATTTTCAGTATGAATGCATCAATGCTTAGATCGCCTTTCTGTAGAGTTTGAAGTTGCAATCGAAGAATCATAGCTTTAGCACCAGATTGAGACTGGAACAATGATTCAAACACCAACCATAACTGAAACGAATGCTCACACCTGCTCACATGACCAAGCATCGTATCAGAAACAGAGCTTAGCAACCAACTAAGAAGAAATTGATCCCTGCGTTGCCAAGAGATCGAGTCTGAAGTTGACTCAGTTGGATTAGTCGGAACTACTTTGCAGAGGAGAACATCCTCAAAACAATGGGTACGAACAGAGGCTAGAACCTGATTTCGCCAAAAAGGATAGTTATCATTATCCAATCGAATAGAAAGAGTAATGAATCGAGGTAGAGTAGAAGCGGGTAGATTAGGAGCTGGAGGTGAAGTATTTGCCATGAGTAGATAATAGAAGATCAGAGTATAGCGGAAGAAGAAGATCGGAAGTTGAATTCGAAAAATATTGGATGAAGATGCACATAAACAGAGCAGTATACGGATGAAGATATGAAGAAAGTATGAAGAACAAGACAGTTACTGGATGAAGATGTGAAGAAAGGATGAAGAACAAGACAGTTACTAAATTGGTTGAATGAAGATATGAAGGAAAGTGTGAAGAAGAGTAGAATTTGCAAAGTGCTAAACAAAATTAAAGAAAAGGCCTCATGATACCATGTTAAATTTGTGTATATTCAACTTAATTTGCAATGTGTAGTATGTACAATATATATAGAAGGTGACTCACATTCTAGAGTCTTCCATCTAACTAACTAACAAATTATTAGTTAGTGAGAACTACTCTTCTTCTAGAAATTACATTAGTAAAGCATGTGTGTGTATTAGTGTTGAGTTGGATGTTGCAACACTATCTGCAACATTATACTTCAACAATATGTTTTAGAATTTTAAATTTAGAAACATGATAAATAATTAGTTGAATTTTAAAGTCTTAGGACACGATGTAATATGAACAATTCAGCTTACATTGAAACCCTTATTAATGCTAATTATATAATTATTTTTAATAAATTTATAACTAATTAAGGGGCGGTGGAGTTGTTACTTACTAGTGAAATAAAATGGCATAATTTTCGTGTACGTAAATTATTGTGTTTCTACTTACTATGTACGTACTTATTTTTTTTTTTTTTTTTAAGATTTACAAGATCCATACAAGCATGATACAAGCAGTACTAAAGAAAACTCTAGATCTTCAAACCAAGACGAATCCAAACGGTGTCGTTGTCCTCTCCAATCGTGAGGAGGTGGAGAAACGAGTGAAACCTTTGTCCCCCAAAGAAGCATAGATCTTCATTTCTTGATTCAAGACACCCCACACTAAGGGGTCAACAAATTAAAGATAAAATATAAAGACAAAAGACCACCTAGCACCAAGATCCATCAGACTTCAGAAATATCCAGTCTCAAACACCAAACACCAGGAGGTCCCAAAAAAGGGAAGAAAACAAACCAGTAGAAAGGAAAAATACCCACAACGGGTACAGGGAAAATAACGAAAGCAGAAAAAGGGAGAAGAAAAGAAAAACCGATCCTAAAAACACCAGATCTAAACTAAAAAGCATACTAAAATAAAAAAACGAAAATAAAATGGGATCAGACGGATGACTCACCCAATCGGTCACCGTGGCTCCGACGGGGAGATTCACCCATTGATCCCAACTAATTCCCTACAAAAAGACCCCTTCACCCAATAGAAAAGCGGTGTAGCGGCGCTACAGGCGGCGACTTTGCGGTGTTGCAGGCGGGGCGGCGGCAGGCGGCGGAGTTTCAAGCGGATATCTTTAATTTATTTTGGAGAAGATAGAGAAGAGGGGTGCGTTGTAGGCGGCGGATTGTAGGCGGTGGTGGTTGCTTACAATGGAAGCTAAATTAATTTAAGAGAGAGAAGCTCTCAAATTGTAGAGAGAGGCGAGAGCTTTTTACCGACCAGATGCCGACCACCTTTCAAGTGTTTTGACGCATGTGTCCTTAGTTGGGCTGAGTTAGGACGACAGAGGGAGTTTTAATTAGCTTAGGTATGAAAGGTATGGAATTTACCTATAAATAAAGTGAGTTCCTTACTATGTACGTACTTATAGTTTGTTGGTATTATATAGACAGGCAAGAGATATATATTCAATCTACTTTTTTTTAAAAGGACAATTTTTCTTTCTTTCAGATACGCTTAATGTACAAACATCACTGAAAATTAATTTTCAATCTAATATATCGCATGGAGGGAAGCATAACAATTCTATAAATATATAATTATAAAACTTGTACGAGTCCCTTCTGCATATGCATGAAATATATGGATCCAGTATTATTTTTGTAATTTTTTTGAAAAATATCACACAAAAATCTAAAAATAAATATCATGTTTGTTGTAATTTCGTCACATGGGGCGATCGATTTTTTTTTTTTATATTATAATATTATATACTTTTACTCCATAAGCTAATGAGAGCAAAATCACAATTTTTTTTAAAATTTAAAGCAAAAAATAAATAAATTATGTGTTGTAGAAAAGTTTTAAGTTGGAAATTGGTTTGGAATTTAGAGGTTGACCCAAGATTAACCAATTTTTATGTGATGTTAATCCGTTTGGATTGTATAGAAGTTGCAAATTACTTCAGTAATTTACATTTCGAGGAGATGAATTTGATGTATTTACTTTTTCAAAACTAATATCGGGGTGAATGAAATATTAATACTTTTAGACTGTTGAACTATATGTAGCACATAGTTGCATTGGGTCTTTGGAGGAACATCGTTACCTTTCACCCGAAATCACCCCGGCCAACTCTATTATAAATAGATCCCCCAATTTGCATTCCAAAATCATTTGAAATTCACAAGTCTTCAACCCTACAAATTGCGTTCAAGCATATTAGTATTTCCCCCATATAATAATAATAATAATAATAATTCACTCTTTAGTGTTCACGCGTGCTAGTTTAATCAGAAAGATCAATTGCCACGGAAATTATATATACGGGATCATTGACTAAATTCATATTTATATTATGAAATACATGTTCCTTTAATTCAACTCTAAACCTAACACATATATGTAATACGTACAAATAATTTATTTTTTTGTCTAAAGTCTGTATGTTTGCCTCTAATCTAGAATAGAATCTAATTATAATTATTTAGCTTAATTAATCCATCATCACACACCGTCGCCTTAATTAATCATCATCATCATCATTTGTCATATTCTGTTTTGCTTCATGTATATGTTAATTTGTTATGAGGACCTTTCTTTGTCCTCTCTATACTTCCATCGATTCCATTATTCAAACTTCATTTCTAAAAAAAAAAATTAAATCCTTTCAAATTTTTGTTCAGGAAAAAAAATTGGTCTTATATAAAATACTTTTACCACGCAATTGGTTTGCAAAATCATTATACCTTGTAGTAAAACAAAGTAATATTTTTTGAGGAACAACCAATTCTAAAAACCTAATACATTTTAATGAAATAACTAATACTGTTTAGAAATACACACCTAACTGCAAATCCATATTCAAACAAAAAGTTGCAGTTAAGATGATGATCATATACATTTGTGGTATATATTAAAGTGTTATACTCATAGATAAGCACAACATTTATTTAAAGAAATCCCCCATAGAATGGAAAAAAAAAAAAGATTCGAATTTGATATTTATAATTTTCTACCTTTCTATGCATGCATGTATGCATTTCTATTTTGTCATCCTTTACATAAAGAGCAAATTTTCAAGAATGGATTATATATATATAATTTGAATATATATTTGGCTATATATCATGATCTTGCTTTTTTTGGCTGCCGATTCCATACTTTTGATATTTGTTCTCTTGTGAATAGAAGATTAAGGTAGGGTCGATTTAAAGGGCTCAATAATTTGGTTCACATGCATCCATTGAGACGATGAATTAAAATAATACACTTGTAATGGCTGAACCTCTCCAATAAAAGTTGAATTTATGGCAAAATAAATTAATAAATAGCCAACTTCTAATTATTTAATTCATTTTGGGAGTCTTTATTTTCTTGTATGCACGTGGGCACACAAAAGAGACCCCTGGATTAATACCCCACAAATGGTATACGTTTATATATTTGATTGGCCCTATCGACCGATTCTTTTTAAGTCCTTGGCTAGCTTTCCATCATTGAAATTATTTCCCTCTGTATTATTGGATGTTTTCCTAACTACACATTAAATTTTATTTGTCTTTTTGTAATGTTGATCATACAAAAGGTGTAATCGGTTCCTTCGAGACATTGAACAAATTTATTGACTGATCAGTTCGTCAAGAATAACTACGTCGAGGGACACTACCAAGTCAGAAGATCGATCAACTATTTCGTATGATTAGGGTTACCGTGAATAAGAGAATTGTTTATTTCGAATTAATTTATTTTCGTGATTATAAGATGGATTTCAGTCCATCAGACTCCATAACTTAACGGAATAAGAGGGATTGAGTCTAGTCAAATCATGTTAGGATTTGAATTTAGACACACATGTACATACACCACCCCTTAATTGGCTTGTAGTATGAATTAATTAAATTTAGGTTATTAGACCAAATTTTGTGTGTACCATGAATATGATGATGATGGGAAATGAAAAGGTTAATTGATGTGGATGATCACATGCAAGTTTTTGATGTATCTACAATGAGATGTATCATTGTTAGTGAAGTAAACATCACTTGGCTCATTATGGTAAAAGCAAGAAAACTATAAAAACACCAGAAAATAGTAGCTACCCCTATATATAGATTATATATATGGTTCTAGCTCATTAAAGAAAATGTAAAATTGCATATATTATAATTTTAGAATTGTTATACTATATATATTTTTTTATTTTAAAATTTAATACATATCGTGTTATTTCAGAGAAATTTATTGAAGAGTTGTCACATCAACAATAACTTGTTGGAAAATAGAGCTCTCGTTGTACATATCAAAGAAATGAAAAAAAATAGTTGCATAGCATTGCAAAAGTTAAAAAACAAGTATTTATTTTTAAAAATTTATTTTCAATTTGACCTAAAAAAAAAGAACATTTTTTTCCAATTTAGTCTTTCAAGTCCCCAATTCTTATATATGTTCCAAGTAACAATTAAAACCCCTAATTAATTCTCTTACTCCCCTCTTTCCGGGATTATTTGCATGTGTGCAGTGACAAACAATTTTTTTTAAAAAAAAAATTATAGATGTGTGAAATCAAATATAGGAGGGATATTTTAGGTGATTTAATGATGTGTAAAATTGTAAATGAGATTTAATGAGTTGTGCGGTAAAATGTGAACACTCATTCTGGTAATTCTAAAAATAAACTGATGTTGTGAATATATTAATTTTGAAACGAATCAAAAAGAAAAATGTACAAATAATCGCGGGACAGCGTTTGCTTTAAGTATCAACATCAAGAAGTGTGGGGACTCTCTTCAGAAAGCTGTATTGTGTTGTGTCATCATTCAAGTACTATATATGCACACGCACAAACACACACTAGAGTTGAGAATCTCTACCAAATTTGTAAGGCTAATTAGTTTGAACTCACCAAGCAATTAATCAAGGACTCTTTAGGTGTAATTGGAAATTCATGATTTATTTCATCAAGATCGATAATGCATGCTAGTGCTTCAAGATAACAACAGCACATTGGATTTATTGCTTCTTGCTGTCAAATTGCTAGCTTGTCACTTTTCAAGTACTAAAACTTGTGACAGCCATTTATTTGTGGGGGTATATATTACTTCCTTCTTTACTCGTAATGTTCCTTTCACGTACAAATTAATTATACTCATTTTTCGTATGCACGTATATGTCTACGTGGTCGTGTAAGTGCGCGTGACTAAACGCGTGGAGACGAGCATTTTATAACGGCGCCATGAGTGTGTACGTGAGAAGAAAATTGACTTGGGAAAAGCTATCTTTAAAGAAAATGGTTCTTTGTTGAATCTTGCAATTCCAAACAACATTTTTATCTATACTTTCACTGTCACCATCCAGTATAACTGACGTTTAAAAATGGTTCACACGAATTTAAAAAAAAATATTAAAATAACAAATAAGTGTACGTAATTACCCTTTTGTTTTACTTGGAGTAAATACATAATATAAGAATATGTATTATTTTTTTTCACTTCTTCTAATTTTTTTAACATATTGATTTGGATTGGATATGATATGATAGCACTGAATTAGGTGTGAAAGGGATTGGTGAAGAGCAAGTGTGGAAAAGTGAGGAGAGAATTTTATAAGAGAGAACTCAAAATATGTTTTTAGATAGTCACTATCTTGAAAGACAATTTGAAGAAATAGGATCCTCTATTTTTTTCATCTCAAGTTTTTTTATATATATAAATTTTGAAAAGAGAACGACACACAGACGAACAATCGTGCAAAATTCACTTTATTTTGCGTCTTAACAACTTTTTAATATGTGTTTTCCTCTCTTCAAAATTGACACAAAACAAGTAAGATAAAACTATGTGACGGTCATGATAAAAATAATGCACCTTGTAAATTCCATGTAACAAAATATAAATGAGAAAATAAAATGCAACGGTAAAACTGGTTTACATAAAACTTTGTCTAGATAAAAACAATGAAATTAACAAGACTTAGACTATCACAATTAATTCTTACACAACGATGAAAATAGGTAATGAAACAGGACTTTTTATATGGAAAAAAAATGTCGGTATCAAGTAGGTGAGGAAATTCTTCTCTATATGCAAGGTCCCTATTTACAGATTGAAAAAAAAAAAAAAAAATCAAACTCTATAGCACACACCTGTTGAAGAATTATGATCGAAAAGCTGTTGTTGATGATGAATTTTTAATCTAAGAAAACTGTCCGAATGTAGCGGGAAAATGCTTGGTATAAATTTCCGTTTGTTGCTGCTGTTGATTCTGATGCCAATTTGTAAAAGACCCTTCTGCCCCGAACGCCGTTTTCCCCGCCGTCGAGTCTCCGTACATTTCTTGATTATTATTATTATTATGATTACTATGCATCGAATTCGCCACCAGAAACGACGGCGCCGTCGTCGTCTGCAGATATTCCGACCACTTGATGTCCTCCGTGGTTTGACTTTCCGTTACAAAACCGTTGCTTTCGTAGAAGTTGGTCCTGCCGTTGCTGCAGCTTTCCCAGCTGTTTTCGAATTTCACGTTGTACGAATTATCCGAAAAATTGTTAATCCCGGGCTTCTCCCGGGCCGGATTCGACAGAATCGGGCTTTGGAGGAGTGTAGTGTTGAAAAAATTGTTGGAATTTTGGGTAGTGGAAAGCCCGATATTGGGCCCGTAATTGAGCTGCTGAAAGGAGAGAAGCCCGGATAGGTCGGGCTTTGGGCTTTCGTGGCTGGCAACGAATCTATTGAGGAAGAATTCGTGCGTCGAATTGGACGAGACCGGGGGTAAATTAGTGGGTGTGGCGCTAGTGTTTTCGGGGAGAATTTGTTGGGAATTGTCGGGTGCGTCGACGAAAGTGAGTTCACTGGAGGAAGCCGCTTTGTCGTTGTTTTTGCTAATGCCACTACCACTCCCCGAGGTAGCTTCGACCTCGGAGAGGGGTTTGTGCGTGTTGGGATCAATGCCCTTTTGCCTTAGTTTTTTCTTGATAGACGAATTCCAAAGGTTCTTGATTTCGTTATCCGTCCTCCCGGGCAATTGGGCAGCAATTTGTGACCACCTGTTTAATTATTTTAAACGAAGTTAAGCTAAAACGTCATTTATTTATGAACGAAGCGAAGGGGAATCGTAATTAGTACCGGTTTCCGAGAACTGCATGGAGTTCAATAATCAAATTCTCTTCCTCATGAGAAAATGTGCCTCTTTTCAAATCAGGCCTCAAGTAATTAATCCACCTTAACCGACAGCTCTTTCCACACCTCTGCAGCCCTTCAAAATTGTGACAGAAGTCTCAAAAAATGGGCACAAATTAAGACAGACAGGGGAAAAGAGAGAGCTGAAAAGACAGAACTAACCTGCAAGTTTAGGTACAGAACTCCAGCAACCATGGCCATATTTGGTAATATGCTTAATAAGCTTCTCATCTTCTTCAGGAGACCAAAGCCCCTTTCTCAACTTCTGTTTGTAACAGCAAGAATGCCTACCCATTTTGAGAGCAATGTTGTCAAAAGCATCAATGCTTAGATCGCCTTTCTGTAGAGTTTGAAGTTGCAATCGAAGAATCATAGCTTTAGCACCAGATTGAGACTGGAACAATGATTCAAACACCAACCATAACTGAAACGAATGCTCACACCTGCTCACATGACCAAGCATCGTATCAGAAACAGAGCTTAGCAACCAACTAAGAAGAAATTGATCCCTGCGTTGCCAAGAGATCGAGTCTGAAGTTGACTCAGTTGGATTAGTCGGAACTACTTTGCAGAGGAGAACATCCTCAAAACAATGGGTACGAACAGAGGCTAGAACCTGATTTCGCCAAAAAGGATAGTTATCATTATCCAATCGAATAGAAAGAGTAATGAATCGAGGTAGAGTAGAAGCGGGTAGATTAGGAGCTGGAGGTGAAGTATTTGCCATGAGTAGATAATAGAAGATCAGAGTATAGCGGAAGAAGAAGATCGGAAGTTGAATTCGAAAAATATTGGATGAAGATGCACAGAAACAGAGCAGTATACGGATGAAGATATGAAGAAAGTATGAAGAACAAGACAGTTACTGGATGAAGATGTGAAGAAAGGATGAAGAACAAGACAGTTACTAAATTGGTTGAATGAAGATATGAAGGAAAGTGTGAAGAAGAGTAGAATTTGCAAAGTGCTAAACAAAATTAAAGAAAAGGCCTCATGATACCATGTTAAATTTGTGTATATTCAACTTAATTTGCAATGTGTAGTATGTACAATATATATAGAAGGTGACTCACATTCTAGAGTCTTCCATCTAACTAACTAACAAATTATTAGTTAGTGAGAACTACTCTTCTTCTAGAAATTACATTAGTAAAGCATGTGTGTGTATTAGTGTTGAGTTGGATGTTGCAACACTATCTGCAACATTATACTTCAACAATATGTTTTAGAATTTTAAATTTAGAAACATGATAAATAATTAGTTGAATTTTAAAGTCTTAGGACACGATGTAATATGAACAATTCAGCTTACATTGAAACCCTTATTAATGCTAATTATATAATTATTTTTAATAAATTTATAACTAATTAAGGGGCGGTGGAGTTGTTACTTACTAGTGAAATAAAATGGCATAATTTTCGTGTACGTAAATTATTGTGTTTCTACTTACTATGTACGTACTTATTTTTTTTTTTTTTTTAAGATTTACAAGATCCATACAAGCATGATACAAGCAGTACTAAAGAAAACTCTAGATCTTCAAACCAAGACGAATCCAAACGGTGTCGTTGTCCTCTCCAATCGTGAGGAGGTGGAGAAACGAGTGAAACCTTTGTCCCCCAAAGAAGCATAGATCTTCATTTCTTGATTCAAGACACCCCACACTAAGGGGTCAACAAATTAAAGATAAAATATAAAGACAAAAGACCACCTAGCACCAAGATCCATCAGACTTCAGAAATATCCAGTCTCAAACACCAAACACCAGGAGGTCCCAAAAAAGGGAAGAAAACAAACCAGTAGAAAGGAAAAATACCCACAACGGGTACAGGGAAAATAACGAAAGCAGAAAAAGGGAGAAGAAAAGAAAAACCGATCCTAAAAACACCAGATCTAAACTAAAAAGCATACTAAAATAAAAAAACGAAAATAAAATGGGATCAGACGGATGACTCACCCAATCGGTCACCGTGGCTCCGACGGGGAGATTCACCCATTGATCCCAACTAATTCCCTACAAAAAGACCCCTTCACCCAATAGAAAAGCGGTGTAGCGGCGCTACAGGCGGCGACTTTGCGGTGTTGCAGGCGGGGCGGCGGCAGGCGGCGGAGTTTCAAGCGGATATCTTTAATTTATTTTGGAGAAGATAGAGAAGAGGGGTGCGTTGTAGGCGGCGGATTGTAGGCGGTGGTGGTTGCTTACAATGGAAGCTAAATTAATTTAAGAGAGAGAAGCTCTCAAATTGTAGAGAGAGGCGAGAGCTTTTTACCGACCAGATGCCGACCACCTTTCAAGTGTTTTGACGCATGTGTCCTTAGTTGGGCTGAGTTAGGACGACAGAGGGAGTTTTAATTAGCTTAGGTATGAAAGGTATGGAATTTACCTATAAATAAAGTGAGTTCCTTACTATGTACGTACTTATAGTTTGTTGGTATTATATAGACAGGCAAGAGATATATATTCAATCTACTTTTTTTTAAAAGGACAATTTTTCTTTCTTTCAGATACGCTTAATGTACAAACATCACTGAAAATTAATTTTCAATCTAATATATCGCATGGAGGGAAGCATAACAATTCTATAAATATATAATTATAAAACTTGTACGAGTCCCTTCTGCATATGCATGAAATATATGGATCCAGTATTATTTTTGTAATTTTTTTGAAAAATATCACACAAAAATCTAAAAATAAATATCATGTTTGTTGTAATTTCGTCACATGGGGCGATCGATTTTTTTTTTTTATATTATAATATTATATACTTTTACTCCATAAGCTAATGAGAGCAAAATCACAATTTTTTTTAAAATTTAAAGCAAAAAATAAATAAATTATGTGTTGTAGAAAAGTTTTAAGTTGGAAATTGGTTTGGAATTTAGAGGTTGACCCAAGATTAACCAATTTTTATGTGATGTTAATCCGTTTGGATTGTATAGAAGTTGCAAATTACTTCAGTAATTTACATTTCGAGGAGATGAATTTGATGTATTTACTTTTTCAAAACTAATATCGGGGTGAATGAAATATTAATACTTTTAGACTGTTGAACTATATGTAGCACATAGTTGCATTGGGTCTTTGGAGGAACATCGTTACCTTTCACCCGAAATCACCCCGGCCAACTCTATTATAAATAGATCCCCCAATTTGCATTCCAAAATCATTTGAAATTCACAAGTCTTCAACCCTACAAATTGCGTTCAAGCATATTAGTATTTCCCCCATATAATAATAATAATAATAATAATTCACTCTTTAGTGTTCACGCGTGCTAGTTTAATCAGAAAGATCAATTGCCACGGAAATTATATATACGGGATCATTGACTAAATTCATATTTATATTATGAAATACATGTTCCTTTAATTCAACTCTAAACCTAACACATATATGTAATACGTACAAATAATTTATTTTTTTGTCTAAAGTCTGTATGTTTGCCTCTAATCTAGAATAGAATCTAATTATAATTATTTAGCTTAATTAATCCATCATCACACACCGTCGCCTTAATTAATCATCATCATCATCATTTGTCATATTCTGTTTTGCTTCATGTATATGTTAATTTGTTATGAGGACCTTTCTTTGTCCTCTCTATACTTCCATCGATTCCATTATTCAAACTTCATTTCTAAAAAAAAAAATTAAATCCTTTCAAATTTTTGTTCAGGAAAAAAAATTGGTCTTATATAAAATACTTTTACCACGCAATTGGTTTGCAAAATCATTATACCTTGTAGTAAAACAAAGTAATATTTTTTGAGGAACAACCAATTCTAAAAACCTAATACATTTTAATGAAATAACTAATACTGTTTAGAAATACACACCTAACTGCAAATCCATATTCAAACAAAAAGTTGCAGTTAAGATGATGATCATATACATTTGTGGTATATATTAAAGTGTTATACTCATAGATAAGCACAACATTTATTTAAAGAAATCCCCCATAGAATGGAAAAAAAAAAAAGATTCGAATTTGATATTTATAATTTTCTACCTTTCTATGCATGCATGTATGCATTTCTATTTTGTCATCCTTTACATAAAGAGCAAATTTTCAAGAATGGATTATATATATATAATTTGAATATATATTTGGCTATATATCATGATCTTGCTTTTTTTGGCTGCCGATTCCATACTTTTGATATTTGTTCTCTTGTGAATAGAAGATTAAGGTAGGGTCGATTTAAAGGGCTCAATAATTTGGTTCACATGCATCCATTGAGACGATGAATTAAAATAATACACTTGTAATGGCTGAACCTCTCCAATAAAAGTTGAATTTATGGCAAAATAAATTAATAAATAGCCAACTTCTAATTATTTAATTCATTTTGGGAGTCTTTATTTTCTTGTATGCACGTGGGCACACAAAAGAGACCCCTGGATTAATACCCCACAAATGGTATACGTTTATATATTTGATTGGCCCTATCGACCGATTCTTTTTAAGTCCTTGGCTAGCTTTCCATCATTGAAATTATTTCCCTCTGTATTATTGGATGTTTTCCTAACTACACATTAAATTTTATTTGTCTTTTTGTAATGTTGATCATACAAAAGGTGTAATCGGTTCCTTCGAGACATTGAACAAATTTATTGACTGATCAGTTCGTCAAGAATAACTACGTCGAGGGACACTACCAAGTCAGAAGATCGATCAACTATTTCGTATGATTAGGGTTACCGTGAATAAGAGAATTGTTTATTTCGAATTAATTTATTTTCGTGATTATAAGATGGATTTCAGTCCATCAGACTCCATAACTTAACGGAATAAGAGGGATTGAGTCTAGTCAAATCATGTTAGGATTTGAATTTAGACACACATGTACATACACCACCCCTTAATTGGCTTGTAGTATGAATTAATTAAATTTAGGTTATTAGACCAAATTTTGTGTGTACCATGAATATGATGATGATGGGAAATGAAAAGGTTAATTGATGTGGATGATCACATGCAAGTTTTTGATGTATCTACAATGAGATGTATCATTGTTAGTGAAGTAAACATCACTTGGCTCATTATGGTAAAAGCAAGAAAACTATAAAAACACCAGAAAATAGTAGCTACCCCTATATATAGATTATATATATGGTTCTAGCTCATTAAAGAAAATGTAAAATTGCATATATTATAATTTTAGAATTGTTATACTATATATATTTTTTTATTTTAAAATTTAATACATATCGTGTTATTTCAGAGAAATTTATTGAAGAGTTGTCACATCAACAATAACTTGTTGGAAAATAGAGCTCTCGTTGTACATATCAAAGAAATGAAAAAAAATAGTTGCATAGCATTGCAAAAGTTAAAAAACAAGTATTTATTTTTAAAAATTTATTTTCAATTTGACCTAAAAAAAAAGAACATTTTTTTCCAATTTAGTCTTTCAAGTCCCCAATTCTTATATATGTTCCAAGTAACAATTAAAACCCCTAATTAATTCTCTTACTCCCCTCTTTCCGGGATTATTTGCATGTGTGCAGTGACAAACAATTTTTTTTAAAAAAAAAATTATAGATGTGTGAAATCAAATATAGGAGGGATATTTTAGGTGATTTAATGATGTGTAAAATTGTAAATGAGATTTAATGAGTTGTGCGGTAAAATGTGAACACTCATTCTGGTAATTCTAAAAATAAACTGATGTTGTGAATATATTAATTTTGAAACGAATCAAAAAGAAAAATGTACAAATAATCGCGGGACAGCGTTTGCTTTAAGTATCAACATCAAGAAGTGTGGGGACTCTCTTCAGAAAGCTGTATTGTGTTGTGTCATCATTCAAGTACTATATATGCACACGCACAAACACACACTAGAGTTGAGAATCTCTACCAAATTTGTAAGGCTAATTAGTTTGAACTCACCAAGCAATTAATCAAGGACTCTTTAGGTGTAATTGGAAATTCATGATTTATTTCATCAAGATCGATAATGCATGCTAGTGCTTCAAGATAACAACAGCACATTGGATTTATTGCTTCTTGCTGTCAAATTGCTAGCTTGTCACTTTTCAAGTACTAAAACTTGTGACAGCCATTTATTTGTGGGGGTATATATTACTTCCTTCTTTACTCGTAATGTTCCTTTCACGTACAAATTAATTATACTCATTTTTCGTATGCACGTATATGTCTACGTGGTCGTGTAAGTGCGCGTGACTAAACGCGTGGAGACGAGCATTTTATAACGGCGCCATGAGTGTGTACGTGAGAAGAAAATTGACTTGGGAAAAGCTATCTTTAAAGAAAATGGTTCTTTGTTGAATCTTGCAATTCCAAACAACATTTTTATCTATACTTTCACTGTCACCATCCAGTATAACTGACGTTTAAAAATGGTTCACACGAATTTAAAAAAAAATATTAAAATAACAAATAAGTGTACGTAATTACCCTTTTGTTTTACTTGGAGTAAATACATAATATAAGAATATGTATTATTTTTTTTCACTTCTTCTAATTTTTTTAACATATTGATTTGGATTGGATATGATATGATAGCACTGAATTAGGTGTGAAAGGGATTGGTGAAGAGCAAGTGTGGAAAAGTGAGGAGAGAATTTTATAAGAGAGAACTCAAAATATGTTTTTAGATAGTCACTATCTTGAAAGACAATTTGAAGAAATAGGATCCTCTATTTTTTTCATCTCAAGTTTTTTTATATATATAAATTTTGAAAAGAGAACGACACACAGACGAACAATCGTGCAAAATTCACTTTATTTTGCGTCTTAACAACTTTTTAATATGTGTTTTCCTCTCTTCAAAATTGACACAAAACAAGTAAGATAAAACTATGTGACGGTCATGATAAAAATAATGCACCTTGTAAATTCCATGTAACAAAATATAAATGAGAAAATAAAATGCAACGGTAAAACTGGTTTACATAAAACTTTGTCTAGATAAAAACAATGAAATTAACAAGACTTAGACTATCACAATTAATTCTTACACAACGATGAAAATAGGTAATGAAACAGGACTTTTTATATGGAAAAAAAATGTCGGTATCAAGTAGGTGAGGAAATTCTTCTCTATATGCAAGGTCCCTATTTACAGATTGAAAAAAAAAAAAAAAAATCAAACTCTATAGCACACACCTGTTGAAGAATTATGATCGAAAAGCTGTTGTTGATGATGAATTTTTAATCTAAGAAAACTGTCCGAATGTAGCGGGAAAATGCTTGGTATAAATTTCCGTTTGTTGCTGCTGTTGATTCTGATGCCAATTTGTAAAAGACCCTTCTGCCCCGAACGCCGTTTTCCCCGCCGTCGAGTCTCCGTACATTTCTTGATTATTATTATTATTATGATTACTATGCATCGAATTCGCCACCAGAAACGACGGCGCCGTCGTCGTCTGCAGATATTCCGACCACTTGATGTCCTCCGTGGTTTGACTTTCCGTTACAAAACCGTTGCTTTCGTAGAAGTTGGTCCTGCCGTTGCTGCAGCTTTCCCAGCTGTTTTCGAATTTCACGTTGTACGAATTATCCGAAAAATTGTTAATCCCGGGCTTCTCCCGGGCCGGATTCGACAGAATCGGGCTTTGGAGGAGTGTAGTGTTGAAAAAATTGTTGGAATTTTGGGTAGTGGAAAGCCCGATATTGGGCCCGTAATTGAGCTGCTGAAAGGAGAGAAGCCCGGATAGGTCGGGCTTTGGGCTTTCGTGGCTGGCAACGAATCTATTGAGGAAGAATTCGTGCGTCGAATTGGACGAGACCGGGGGTAAATTAGTGGGTGTGGCGCTAGTGTTTTCGGGGAGAATTTGTTGGGAATTGTCGGGTGCGTCGACGAAAGTGAGTTCACTGGAGGAAGCCGCTTTGTCGTTGTTTTTGCTAATGCCACTACCACTCCCCGAGGTAGCTTCGACCTCGGAGAGGGGTTTGTGCGTGTTGGGATCAATGCCCTTTTGCCTTAGTTTTTTCTTGATAGACGAATTCCAAAGGTTCTTGATTTCGTTATCCGTCCTCCCGGGCAATTGGGCAGCAATTTGTGACCACCTGTTTAATTATTTTAAACGAAGTTAAGCTAAAACGTCATTTATTTATGAACGAAGCGAAGGGGAATCGTAATTAGTACCGGTTTCCGAGAACTGCATGGAGTTCAATAATCAAATTCTCTTCCTCATGAGAAAATGTGCCTCTTTTCAAATCAGGCCTCAAGTAATTAATCCACCTTAACCGACAGCTCTTTCCACACCTCTGCAGCCCTTCAAAATTGTGACAGAAGTCTCAAAAAATGGGCACAAATTAAGACAGACAGGGGAAAAGAGAGAGCTGAAAAGACAGAACTAACCTGCAAGTTTAGGTACAGAACTCCAGCAACCATGGCCATATTTGGTAATATGCTTAATAAGCTTCTCATCTTCTTCAGGAGACCAAAGCCCCTTTCTCAACTTCTGTTTGTAACAGCAAGAATGCCTACCCATTTTGAGAGCAATGTTGTCAAAAGCAAAAACAAGAATTTCCCCTAAAAAAAATTCTTTCTTTTGTACAAATACTGTGTCAGCAAGAATATGAGAGAGAGAGAGTTTTTTTCTTGATAGCAATAAAGAAACAAGTCAATATGTGGGAGCTTTAAAAAGAAGGTCTTATTCAGAGAGATTACATTAATGTTGAGGGATTATTCCGTTAATCATGATTAGGGATTGTTAATTATTTTTTGTTTAAAAAAATGGCTTGCTAATGTCTCATCCAAGAGGTTTTTTGTGAAAATAATAATGAGTTTGACAGCAGTTGTGGGGCATGACAGACAGATATTTATTTTGTGGAATAAATTTCTTCTTCTTCTTCTACAGTAATTGTTATGGGGACATCTATTTGTTTAAATTTTCTTCATCTCATTCCACACATTTTTAACTGGTTTAAATATTGTTTTATTTTCTTTTCATTTTGATAAAGTTGGGAACTAATTATTAGTTTAAATGGAAATTAATGATGTGGAAGGGACTCATTTCATGTTAGCTGCTTTCACCTTTTTCTCAAGTCTTACTTTTTTTAATTATCACACGTAATATTATATTTTTCACTTAATTACAATTTTAACTTGCAAGTATACAATGTGATAGATTAAAATTCAACTGCATATAAAAATCTTGATACTGTAACAATATAACAATTTAAAATTCTCAATATTTTACTATATACCGATGTATTAAAAAATAACAATACGTACTTCTACTAATATGCTATTGGGTATTATGTCATAAATATTCTAAATTTTTTTGTATGGATGATATGAAACGATATACCAAAATTTGAAACTTTCGGTACAACATTGATATGATTTTTTAGATATAGAAAATTTCAGTATGATATGCTCTTATATTTTCAATATATCATCTCTAATTTCGATATGTCTCGCAAATAAAGACCTTTTTAGTGAGCGTTATGTATAGTTATCCTCCGAGGTCCAGGATTTATAACAACACAGAAAAAAAGAGTGATAAGATTTGTCAAAGGATAGAGGTTCATAAGAACAAAAATTTCCCATGATTAATTATAGCTTGCAATCATAGTAATCTGCAATTAATTTATGATAAGAAAATCCTCTCGCAGTTAGACATTCTCCTGTCTTTCCTGATGGAATATTCACATAAATAAATACATATATTGTACACCATTTATTTAATTAGTACTAGTAACAAATTGTGCCAGCTGGCATTGAAACTACTGCAGTTTATATTTTTTGACTTTTTTGTTTTCTTTTCTTGTTTGTCTTAATTATGTTGATAAACCCATACTCTTTTTAACCCAACACAATAAGATTTCTTGTTTTCTAGTAACCTTCTTTCTTAGCTCCTATTTTAATCTCGTCTTAATATGTAAAGAGTCGTGTTTAGTTCTGTATTACTATAAAGATAAATATGTATCATTTAAAAAATAAGTAATATATATTTGCCCTTACGTAACATACATTTTCTCTTATTTATAACATAGATGTGAGAGCGAGTTTTTACGTTTACCTTACGCGAATTTTGTAAAAAATATTAATTTGGTCCGATTTCAACCATCCCCGAATTTTTCTATTCTTTTCTTAAATAGAAGGATATTGCATTGTCAACATTATAACTAAATTACTCCTTAATATTTATTCAAGTAATATATATCTTATATTTATTGTTTATATCCCAAGGTATCCTCTACTCTGAATTGTTTTACATGCAGTTCTTATACATATGTAATTTTTTATAATACACGTCTTAAATAATGACATCATGATGAGCATATTTAGATAAAATAAAATATTACTCCATTAAAGTGGAACATGTAAGTCTACTATAGAGGAATCTAAATATTTGTATGTGTTTATGGAATTCATATGTACCCTTTGCTCTTAATTGGTGCCTCCTTAAACAACTTTTTATTTTATTTTTGCAAAGTCAATTCCAATATTAAGTATTTTATATTTTTTTGAAGAGAATATTAAGTATTAATATTGAATTTAGGACTTTTGGAGATGACCGAAACACGAACCGAAAGAGCTCTAAGCCAAAATTGAAATGCCAAAACATATTTATTTTGCAAAGTCAATTCCAATAAAATTGATTTCCAAATGATGATGGTTGGCTGGTATTTTTATTATTATGAAAATCACCACATCATTGTAATAAATAAATATATTTAAACATTGTTGAACAGCATAATAATTAATAAATATGTTTTGGCATTTAAATTTTATACACACCACACATCGCATGCATGTATGTTCCATCACAAAGTGTAAGTCCCAAAACGATTCAATAAAATATGTAAAGTGATTTTTTTTTTTTCTAATTTATCAGCCTCCTCATTCTCATTGAATAATTTTGTGTCAAGCTCTCACTTAAGTCTATTTTAGGTAGGTAATGAGCTCTGGATTTGGGTTGTTAATTCAATTTTTTTTTTTTTTTTTTGAAATCTATCTTAAATTATGTCCATAATACTATTGATTTAGACTATTGATGTCAGTTGTTATATTATGTACTGTGTTGTCGACTTCTCATTGTCAACGACTCAACGTCAGCATTAGGTACAAGTGTCAACGAGCTTTTTCAGTTCACTCCTATAGTTCAACTAATTAATCTTCGTTGTTGAAACTGAATTTTCTTTTGGGGCTAACGATTTTGTCTTATAACTCATAAAAAATCACCATTTTACTACGATAAATTTGAACAATTTTTCAAACGGAATAAGAAAGCTTATTTATTGTTTTTTTTTTTTTCTCATTTCTTTTACTTTACACTCACAAGAGATTGCCACAAAAAACTAGTTGTAAACTAAGTTTGTCAAACGTGGGCATTTTAGTCCATTGAAAAACAATTAATGATTTCAACAAAGACACAAAGATTATAATTTGGTTCACAATTTTAGTTGTACAAAGAGTAACTGACATATTGGTTCACAATTTTAGTTGTACAAAGATTATATACCCTAACACGATATTCACCCGTCCAATTTTATAATTCTGACTTATCTTTTTAATTTATCAGTCCAATTTTATAATTCTCATTTCTTAAAAAAAAAAAATATTATTCTCACTCACTATTTTATCTCCACCCACATCTTTCATTTTTACATAAATAATCAATTTTTCTTAAAATTCGTGTCCAATTCAAATGAAAATTATAAAATTGGATGTGAGGAGTATATAAATAATTTATGCTAAAATAGGTTTTATATAAGGACTTTTACATTGGGTTCATATTGAAATCAATAAAAGTAAATTGAAATTTAGTAAATAAATAAAATACATGATCATGGGTAAATTCGTAATCCAATTTCAATTTCAATTCCAATTTTTGGTTCTACCAACCACTAATCTATTCGAAAATTTTGATCAATTAAAGGAATCATTGACATAAAATATACATACATATATACATATTATAAATGAGGAGACTTGTTCATTATCCATGATTGATTTTAACTGAATTATTAATTGATGTTCCATTTATTTTCCCGAGGAAGAACATTATTCCTTCTCTTCGTATAATTAATTACTCCAATTATCATTAGAAAATGATTAAAATCTTAATAAATTGGATTAAAATAAATTAATACTCCTGTACTTGGTAAAAGCACAGCCGACAGTGACAATAATGTAGTTGTCCGCTCTGCATTCTGCAATCTGAATACGGACAAATTTCAATGAATTATTTAACCACGCAAATGGCTTATTTTGATCACCTCTTAATTGCATTCTTAATTCTTTAATTTAGAATCTTTTTCCACTACTTAACTAGCTTAATTACATTGGAAAAAAGTAAAGAAAAGACAAAGCGAAAGAAGTCTGTGTAGATTGAGAATGTTTTTTTTAGTTAGATGAATTCGTAAATGACTTGTCTTTCAGATATTTGGTATGCGCACAATTAAGTGTAATTTTACGTATTGAGTCGAAATTTTATTTAAGATGTAATTCGACATCTATTTTAAATCTGATTATCCACTTAATTTAGACTAATCTACCCTGAGCATTAATTGATATCTTATCTCCTAATCAATAAAATAACAACCTCCTAAAATATAATACTAATCATTCACTAATTAGAAAACTTAAAACAAGAGAGAATAATAAAATAAAATTACTCGTATGTTGTGCTTATTATTTGGATAGTTTGTGATGGATCCTAGTTGTGGTGGCGCAGTAAGACTCTACTTCACCATATTAATTGCCTCACGTAAGTTATATTCTCAAAATTATATTCTCTTAATTCTTTTTTTTTTTCCAAAATATAATTTCATTCATTTTCTCGGGGACGTATAATGTTAAAATTACCACTAACTAATAAATATTTAAATTATTGTAATGTGTAAAAAAAAATTCAATTTCAAAATCATTTAAACATGAACATATTTGGAAATTTATAGATAAAATTCAGAATTTTATGCATAATAATTGGAGTTATATTTATTTTAGTGAAAAAAGTAACGAGATTATAATTTTGGGACAGAAGGAGTATGTAATTGCAAATTATCAAACAATTTTTTGAACCTTAATTATATCGAAGTACCCTTAAACCCCCGCATATCGGCAAAGACTCATGCGCCCCCGATGGATCCTTCCTCGGCTATTTTGGTCACTTCGGTCCCCGTGAACAATTTATTCTCAGGTCTTTTTTTTTTTTTTGAAGTCTCGGGTATCCGGTCTTGGACCGACTAATTCCGGGGAATCAATCCCACCGCCCACTTGCGGGGGTCCCGTTTAAAGCCAGAGCTTTGCGCTCTGTGTGGACATGATCCCATAGAAATTGTTTGCACCTTAAAGGGTTCGAACCTGAGACCTAGAGAGGAGCATACTCCTAAGTCCCAAGCCTACACCACTAGGCCAACTTCTTGGAGTTTTTCTCAGGCCTATCTGACGACTGCATGGATGAGTTCTCGGACAATACCTATAAACTAGCGGCGACAGCACTTCTAGACCCGCCTGTCGAAGACGATCTTGATCTTGCAGTTACTACGATGAAGCCCGAAGCCCCCCATGTGGGAGTTTCACAAGGCAACCACCAAAGACCGTCATTCCGCCCCCCTATATATTGAAGAACCCTTGAGGCACCCTGTCTGATTAAATACCGAAAGATGTCATCGACAAGTTTAATGATACTACTACGAAGGCCTTCACGATTGATTATTCGTTCCCCTTTGCCGACGAAATACGACCTGTCGCCTCATTTATGGGACGTTGGGGTGATGTCTTTGACTCGCTATGATATTTAGTACGTTTGGTTTTTAGTTCGATTCTCGTTTTTGGTCTGTTTACGTTTGGTATGTTTTCATGCTCTTTTAATTTGGTCTAGAGGGGTGTATCTTTTTTCCTTACCCGAGTTTTGTCCCTAAGGAGGTTTTTTTCGAATAATGTTTTAATGGCGCCCTAACTCTGGTTCAATACATAGCATTTATTTTTCTTTTTTTTTCGAGTAATGTTTTTTCTTTTTATTTTAAATACAGAGTAGCATTTATTTGCCCTTAAACCCCCGCATATTTTGTGGATTGAACCAAATTTATTAATAATATAAATTAAAAGTTATTTAATTTATCATATTCTCTCCGTCCATTAAAAAGTTATTTTATTTTGGACGTTCCTAAAAAATTACTGATTTCTTTTTTGGCAATATTCATTATCATTCTCTACATTTTCTATTTCTTATCTCTCTATAATCTATACCTTTTCTATTTTTTATCTCTTTCTATCTCAATAATCTACTATACATATAATATAATTTTTAATCAATGTATAAAAAATAAATGTATAACTTTTAAAGAGAAAGAAGAAGTACTTATTAATTCTCGTGTTCAAAAGCTAATAAAAGTTAGGTAGGAGTATTTAATACTCCTAATTTAAACGCAAATTACAATACTATGCATTTAAATTTGACTTCGTATGGGGTTATATATAACCCTGCCTCAAAGATGAATAAGTATTCTTTAATAAAGAAGGTGTGATATGTCATTAGAAAGAAATCGAACAATATCCATTAATCTATAGTGGAATATCTTAATTAATAATGCAAACAAAGACTAGTGCGAATATACGTACATACGGCCTGACGACAGCCGCCTAGTACATGATCAAAACACCATTTTTGTTTAAATTATGCTAAAGTATTATGTGCAACTAAAAAATACTACTCCGTATATTATTGTATTTCTAAAAATAACTAATTATAATTCTCAAAATGCACCGTCTGTACATATATATATTTTGGATATTTCTAGGGTAATGCAGATTACGCCCTATGCAAAATGACATTGTATTTGAATCGCCTTACTAATAAATAAAAAATTATGAATATATTCTTTTAATTTAAAATAAAAAAAAATATTTAATTATAAAATACTCCCTCCGTCCAATTTTATTATGCTCATTTCTCCGGGCACGGGTTTTAATGAATATTGATTAGTTTATGTATAAAGTAGATAAGTTGGGGGTATGATGGGATGTTGTGGAGTCCATTTATAAATAAAATGATTGTTTATGAATAAAGTTAGTGGCAATTTGAGTAAATAAATAATGGTTGGAGGGTGGAGATAAAGTAGTGTGAATAATATTATTTCCAAAAGGGGAATGAGCATAATAAAATTGGACAACCAAAAAAGGAAAGTGAGAATAATGAAATTGGACGGAGGAAGTAACATATATATTTAGAATTGTCAAATAGATCGGAGCAGACTTGATTAGACCCGCTGGGAATGTACGTTTCCTTCAAATTAGACCGGCCCCAGACTGGACGGGGTTAGGTGAGCTGGGTCGAGTTCAAAATGGACCGGGCCGGGGTTTAGGGTTGTACGAGTTGGACCGGGGACATGGCCTAGTTGGACTTGGTCCGGTCTGAGCCTTTTTTCGGGCCTCGAGATCTACGATCTAGCGGGCCCTAACTTAACTTGGGAAAAAACTCTTATAATATTTTTTTAAAAAGTTCAGTAATTTTATATTTTTTCAAAGAAATTAAATATTTTATCTAATGACGAAGTGTAATCGAATATGACAAAGTTAAATGAAGTGTCAACTTTAAATTAGACGACTAGTATAAAATAAGACAAATCCCCTGTTTCATGATAGAAAATCTCAATTTACTTTTAAAATATAAATATGGCTGAAAATATGATCAACATCTTAAATTAACGAAAACATCAATAAATATTATGGATATATATGATTTATAGAAGCACCAATCAATAAGTCAATATCTAGAACTACAAATTTTAAAAATATCAAACAAATTTAGAAATATTTAAACATTGCACAACAAACCACATTTAGTACACAGCTTTATACTCATGAACCAAAAATTAACCGTATGAATAATTGTATATAGGGATCTTTATTGAAAGTTTCTGGTCAACATAAAACCTCATTTAATAGTCTTTCTTCTTTTTTTTTAATTTTTTATTTAAATGGCACTTTTTTTTTTTTTTTAAATAACTGTCGATTTTATGTTTTATCTTGTGAAGAGAATTTAGGGAACTTTTTATTAATGTTAGTCAAAGGCTATTTAAACAAAAATTTAAATGGGAGAGGTTATTGGAAATAATTTCCCTTGTATATATGCTCAGGACTTGGGAGGGTTCATTTTCAGGGAAATTCTCTTTCATCATGGTATATGATTTGCTCAAATCACTTCTACCCAGGATCAATTGGACGTCATGGATTTGGGGCTCTTTTATTTTCATGTGTCGCTCAACTGCGATTTGGAGAGCGGTTTGGGGCAAGCTGTCCACGGCGGAATGACTTTCATCTTTTGGGGTTCAGGGTCCGTCGATTTGTGTTCTGTGCCGCAGAGATTCTGAATCGCTTGACCATCTGCTTGCCCATTATCCGTTCACTTTGGAGAGTTTAAGCAACTTGACTAACATATTTGGGGTCACAATTCACACGGGGATCAGCCTCCTAGACATATTCCTTCAGGCCTCTAGTGTTTAGTTGGGTCCACAGTCTTTGGAGCTTTAGCGGACGGGCTTCGTCACTGCTATTTGGATCATTTGAACTCTGCGGAACATAGTGATTTTCGACAGAGTTTCTCCACATGTCAAGAGATGTATGGCGCAAATCATTTCTGGCATCAAGGAGGCCAGCAACATAGCTGGGGGCTATTCTGACGGCACGGTTCGGGATCTGCTGACTACCAGGACTCTTGGTGTCTCGAGAAGACATAGATCGACGAGACCGGGTTCTCATGTGATATGGTTTCCGCTGGATTCGGATTGGTATAAGGTTAACACGGACGACAATGCTTCTTCTTCCACAGGTAATCTTCATGCAGGGGCGATCTTTAGAACTTTCAGGGGATTATTCGTGGCTACAATTACCACTAAGGTGGGCTGGGGCCTTCCCCTTGAAGCTTAGCTAGCTGCTGCTCTTATGACCATCAAGTATGCACATGATCAGGGCTGACACTTCTTTTGTATTGAATTGGACTCGGTTCTCACGATTGACACTTTTAAGAGTTTCAGGCCTTCCATTCCTTGACGTCTACATGATCTTTAGAGTCATATTCACTCTCTTACGCAGGACATGCACAACAGATACTCACATGTCTTCAGAGAGGCCAATCAGGCTGTGGACACTATGGCCAAGATAGGACTTGACTGTGTTTGAAGGGGTTACTCCTCAAACATTTTACTCTCATTCCTACACAATGATTTGTACTTTTTTTTTATAGACATTGATCCTTAGAGGAGCGTACCTTTTTCCTTAACCTAGGTTTTGTCCTTAAGGAGGGTTTTCCCAAGCAATATTTTAGTGGCATTCCGGCCTCTGGCTCAACACGTGAGCTTATGGTCCTAGATTTATTTTCTTTTATATTATCTACCTTTTATTGTCAATTTAATATGTATGTGTATTTAACTGCTTAGGTAAAAAAATATAGTTATCGTGCATCTACATCTTCTAGTACACATAATTTTTGTATTTATTAATAATCATTTGACTTAAATATGAATTTATTTTATATCATATAGTTGTAAGTTTACTCTTCTGTTTTTTTTTAAGAGTCACCAGAAAATAGGAAACGTTAGAGGTAATAAGAAAAGAAAGAATCGCAATTTAGAAAATGTGAGCGTATTTAATTTTAACTTACAATCTCATTTTACAATTTTTGTAATGTTTGTGAATGTATGATTAATGTGTATAATTATTTTGTTGTTGTATATGTTGTGCAATCATCTAGGGTTAACACTAGTTAATAATGTACATTAAATACACAATAATAATATAGTCGTGTTAAGTAACCACCCACACATGGCGAAAGAAACCTCCAAAGATAAGTTTTATTCTTGTAACTTCTCTAATTTATACAACCATGTGACTTATAACATTTTAGGTTTTCATTCTACAACCAGAAATATACAAGACAACACTTTAACGTAGTTAGTGTTAGGAAAAAAAAATGAAATATGATGTCTGATCTGTTGTTAATTCAGAAATATTAAAGATAACACTTCTGATGGTGTCATCTATTTGCGAGAACAAGTGAAGGGCATTATGGTCAATTCAAATTGGGCAATGCAGAAAGCGTGAGGTTGTTAGGGGTTGTAACAGAATCCACGCTGGCAATGATCATGCACTCTACGCACGCAGCAATCATCCTTGGCTTCTATAAATACTCCATTACTTGTAATTGTAAAGTTTGACGTGTTGAGTGTGTAAATACCCCATTACGCACGCAGAAATCCCCTTCCGAGTGTTGAGTGTGTAAACATCTCTTTTATCAATCAAGATTGAAGTCGTGTGTCCAGTGGATATAGATCAAGTTGATCGAACCACTTAAATCCGCGTATGCTCTGTTTTTCTGTTCTGGTTCTTATATTTGTGAATTGTTATCTTTGTCGGATTGTTTGAGGGTTTGATTATCATACTTGGATTAGAGACGTCTAATCGAGTGGGTAATTAACTAACAGTTCATCAATCAAGAACAACTCAAGATAACTTCAATGAAGATCAAATAAGCATCATCTTCCAAACAGTGAGTGAACTCATACTTCCTAAGCCAGTATAGTCAAATACATATCAAAATCTTAGAGAGAATTTCTCAATCCTAACTTTAGGCTAAATCAGATTGTAAGGAAAATTCTCACCTAGTTCATATACACTAAACCCACTTTCTATCCTAAACCCTTAGAAACCAAGTTTGTGTGATTCACTGTAAGAGTGCTAGCCCTCACAATGACTAGTGGGATCAAGTGCATCCAGGGATGTCAAATGATTCAAAGTCTTCTCTTGGGACTATAAAGTAGTAAGACATGTTACTCTTGACATGAAAAAGTTCAAGCCCTTTGGAAGGGATTAATATCACAGTTGGGCTGTGAGAGTGGACTAGGACTGGGATCCAAACCACTATAAATCAATATGTTAGCATGCATGTTTACATATTGCATAACATAGTTTTAAAGAACGTTTTGTATCAGTTTATACGCTCGTATTTACTCGCTAGTCATGGAAAATCAATGTTTCTTGATGGGCTCATCGTTCTGAGTCCGAAAATATATCATGGCGAAAAATCTACCACAGGAGTCGAGAGTTCGGTCCGTTTTATCAACTCATCTGTATCAGCTGACATCAAATTAGAGATGTTTATCGAGAATTTTTATAAAAAAAGTCATTCATAGCCATATCTTCTTAATAAAAGATCAAGAATATAATCTTTTTAAATAAGGACAAAAACACATGTTAATAACCTTTTATGCCCTTATATTTAAATATGGAAATTAATTTATTAATTTATTAATTAAAGAACAAGTCTTCATCTTCCTTATTTATCGCCATATATTCAACCACATTCCACACAATAAAGTTTCCTTCCATTTAATTAGGCAGCTATGGAAATAATAATCTACGAACCTCTGGTCATCGTCTTCCATGGCGGTGCCGGCAGCGACAGTGATTGTGTGGCGGAGCTGCGGAGGCGATTGTCCACGTGTGAGTGTATTTTGGGGTGGTTTGTTTTGAGTTTTAATATTGGGCGGGTAAATGAAAATGTTTTATGGAAATACATACACACTAGGTCCAGTTCTTATTTGCTTCATTTCTCATGATTTCAGATTTCAATAATTAACAATTAGTAGTACATATAAATTTTATGTTTTTAAGATCCATCTAATCGGGCCAGCCCGTTTAACCCTAAAAAATGCAGGGTTAGGGCTCATGAATCGTAGGCCCATTTAAATTCTGACTTTTTTGACCCGGACCGATTAGCTCGCGGTCTAAACCGGCCTGAGTTGTTACCTTTTTTTTTTTTAATAAATAACTTGCGAACAAATTTTGTGTCATTTGGCCCATAACCATAACTACAAGCATTAAGGAGCCCATTACCATCTATTAGTCATTATTAGTATATTTTTTTTATTATGACATTTGTTTAGCTTTATTTGGCCATATTAAGGACCAAAGAGTCTAAAATTGTGTTTAAATCATACTATTTTTTTCTCATTTACTAATCATTAACTAATTATATATTTTTCTATTTTATTTGTTTGTTGGATGTGCTAATTGGGACTTTTAATTTTAAAAGGAAAAAAAATTATTATAGCCCGTTAGTGGCCCGTTTAGCCCGTGGCCTGCTAGGGTTAGGGTTAGGTCCCAACAATTGTAGGACCGTTAAGTATGAACTGGTTAAGGCCTTAACTCATTTAGCGTGTGACCATGTAGTGTTGGCCCTATAGGGCTAGGGCCAGCCCGATAGACATCTCTACATCAAATCAACTGATCGTGCATAAAATAATTTACAAAGATTTTTTAAATAGACGAGTATAATTATGTGCACATCAAATTCTGCACTTAACTTTGATAGATAATCAATCAGCCGATAAGCTAGTCTTAGACCCCTAGTGAATCAATAGACTAGTTGTCTTGAAAAGTTATTTATTTTCCTACACTAGAGCACACCGAGTACTCTAATCACTCATCTGATACCCCTCGGGTAGGGACCATCAGACAATTACAACAAAATACTTATCAACTACGTTTTTTGTATACAATGAGACTCCACAAGTGCTATATATTGAAATATGATAGTCCAAGTGACAGTCTCTATGTATCCAACAAAATATGATCATAATGTAACTTCCTTGGATTAGGGTCAATAACTTCCAATATGCGTTTAACTTCTCACTACAAAAAAGAGGTGTTTTACCGACGGTTATGCCGACGGATATTCAGTCGGTATTGGCTCTTACCGACGGATTTACCGACGGATTTCATCCGTCGTCAATGAGTTGGTCGGTAGTGGTTACCGACGGAAAATATGCATCCGTCGGTATATGCCGACGGATTCCCGACGGATTCAAACCAACCCGTTTTCAAACCGGGTCGCCTGTACCGACGGATTCAATTCCGTCGGCAGTCAAACCAACCCGTTTTCAAACCAAGTTTTCAAACCGGGTCGCCTGTACCGACGGATCCCAAATCAATTATTCGTCGGTAGATCCGTCGGTATATTTTGGACTTAAATTTTATTATTTTAATTTACCGACGGAATTTTCCGTCGGTAAGTATCAAATTTTTTTTTTAAAAAATTATATTCCGTCGGCTCGCCCGTCGGTATTACCGACGCTAAACCGACGGAATAGTCCGTCGGTAAGTACCAAAAATTTTTAAAAAAAATTTATTTGCGATCGGGATCGACCCGATCAAAATTGCTTAAATAATTCAATACACGATCAAAATTGCTTAAATAATTCAATACACGATCAAAAAATTGCTTAAATAATTCAATACACAAATCTAAATTACATCCAACAGAATAAACAAAATCGTCGTCCTTTACTTGAGGAAACAACAAAAACTTGATGATGTAGACCAGAGTGCTAAGGCATCGAATGGTGTTCCGGAATTGGTAGAGGATCGATCAAGTAAGAAGCAAATAGAATTTTGCTCCTAATTATGACAACTATACCCCTCACTAGAATGCTTGAAAAAGCTCTGTGAAATATTAAAAACGTAGTAAACATTAACAAAAACTTATATGAGAAATAATTTAACAAGAATGTGAGTATATTAATACGTACCTTGGAGTATATTAAATTGTCCTTCGCTGACTTGGACTGCATCCCTGCCATTTCAAAATCAATTCCAAAGAATCAAGATTCAATTGTCATTTTATATATTTAAACATAAATTAAATTATCATAAAAATTCATCATACCTCAACAGAGATCAAGTAACTTCATTAGGCTCGCATAGTTTCGGTTGGTTTCAGCAAACTTCATTACTACAACAACATGAATTAAAAACTTGTTATTTGTCACGATACAAACAAGACATATAAATCTGAAAAACTTGTTATTTTTTTAAATATTTTTCAATAAATCTGCACTCACATCCAAAAATAATTCAATTTCACTATAATTTAGAATTTTCATTTTTTTCTAACAATTATAAATTAATTAATCACTAATTCATAAGAAATTAATTCAACCATTTGACCCGCACAATATTATTATTGTTTGATTGATCCATTTGTTCAAAATTGTGGACATAATACGTACACATTCTCATTGAAATATCTATTAATCCAACTTATACTTAATTATATGTAGAAACTAAGGATGTCAAAATTACAGAAAGGACCTTCCCCTAACCAACACCTATCATTCAAGATATTACTTTGAAAATCGAATTTTTAAAATAATATTTGTGTTTCTTTTGTGCATTTTAGTAGAGAAAATTTAACTTTTGAAATCCATATATAAAGAGGGAGTTAATTGT
The DNA here is from genome assembly GCA_963675135.1 of Galeopsis tetrahit. Lineage (NCBI taxonomy): Eukaryota > Viridiplantae > Streptophyta > Magnoliopsida > Lamiales > Lamiaceae > Galeopsis > Galeopsis tetrahit. The sequence goes on along the minus strand of OY776130.1, from coordinate 63,300,779 downwards.
ATTGAAAATTGTGATAATAAGTTTATAGATGTTGTAGGGGTTATTTTTTAGAACAGTTTTTAAAATCTAAAATAAAATCGGTGTAGATCTTAAAAATCAAATCATTTTTTTATAATCACACTAATCAAAGCCCTTGACAATAACATCATATATCTAGGCTAGCTATCTACATAACGTACATTTATATGCTGCCTTCTTTTTTTTTTTTTAATAATATAGTAGTAATTAAATTAAATTTTTTATGTAATGAGAGAGAGTAATTTACTGAGCAAATTTTTTATGGCAAAAAAAGCGAGATCTATTGTATGTGGTGAGTTATCAACTATTTATTCTCAGAAAATCAGCCGACGAATACTCCTAAATATACATATTCATAAGATTATATACAATAAATCCAAATATAAAACTAAAAAAACAAAGAAGGGATGTGCTCACCTGACTTGGACGGCGGCGTGTCGGGGAGGGACGGCAGGGTGTCGCCGGACTGCGACGCGGAGGGACTGCGACGCGGACGGTGGGATGGGCGGACTCCGGCCGGAGAAGGGGGTGGCGCCGCTGCGAACGTGGGCAAGGGGCAGCATGTGGCGAAGCCTAAAATGAGGAGACGGTCGGAGCATGATGGTGACGGTCGGAGAGGGAGATGGAGAGACATAGAGAGAGGGAGAGAGGGATGCATAGAGAGGGGGATCGATGGAAATACGCGTGAAATGAGAGAAAGTTGCATTTATAATCGAAAATGCCGACGGAAATGGCGACGGATATTTCGGTCGGCTTTGGCTCGTTGCCGTTAGCGACGGAAATGGCGACGGATATTTCGGTCGGCTTTGGCTCGTTGCCGTTAGCGACGGAAATGGCGACGGATATTTCCGTCGCCATTGGATTTTTATAACCAAATGATAAATAATTAAATTATAAGTTAATTAATAAAATAACCAAATGATAAATAATTAAATTATAAGTTATAACCAAATGATAAATAATGAAATCTTATAAATTTTACAAAATAAAATAGCTAGGTTACATTAATTTAATATTCATCTTCATCTTCGTCTTCATTTTCATTATTTGCCACATCTTCCTCTTCCTCCTCATCTTCTTCATCCTCATCTTCTTCATCCTCCCCCTCGTCATGTTCATCCTCCTCCTCATGTCCACTATCGTTTTCAATAACAATCAATTGTGGATTTGCAGCCGTCAAGTCTACCGAAAGATTAAAATCTCCCGCAAACACTTCAGTTTGATTCTCTATTTGTTCCATTTGAAACGGAGGTTCATCTTCATCGTTGTTTTCCTTTTGGGGGACCTCCACCATTGACCTTGCCTTCACTTTGCAAACAGCGTGCCATTCTGATCTATTACGTTTTCCAGCTCCTGGATACGTGCAGTAGTAGACTTGAGATACCTGAGAGGCAAATACAAACGGATCATCCCCGCTATACTTCCTTTTCGAATTAACATCCACAAGCTTGTACTCCGGATGAATTTTGGTTCCTAAATGGGATGTGTCAAACCAATGGCACTTGAACAACATTACGGTTTTCACTGGATATCCCGGATATTCAATTTCAACGACTTCGTGCAACACCCCAAAGTAATCACTTGCATCTGCATTGTAATTCGCACCCCTAAGCCAAACACCACTGTTGTTAGTCGTTCTTGTTGATGCATACTCTGATGTATGAAACCTGTAGCCTTTCACAATATAGCCGTTGTAAGTCCTCACACGCCGTAGTGGTCCCTGGCTGAGATCCTGTAAGAACCGGCTCTGAAAATCGTGTGATTGTCCCTATACGTACAGTTAAAATTAACATTAATCAAAACAATTATTTGTTCACGTAAAATTCAATTAATGATACTCACATAACGTTGGAACCATCGGGCAAATTGACGTTGAAGACTAGTATCTATGTCTCTATCTGAGATGTTTTGATCTGCATGTCGTAGTTCTTGTGTATACATCCTAATAATTCACAACACAATTAGATGATAAATGACGCACGTTTAGTGCTATTTAATTAGATGATAAATATATGAAATACTTACTCAATGTAAGGCTGAACTTCATCACAATTCAATAACACGTACGTTTGTGCTATTTCAGCCTCTGTGTGTGTTGACCAATATCGTTCAGTGGCTTTTCCTATAGGTCGCCCCTTAGACTTGAATACAGAGAGCATGCCATCGACTTCTTGTTGCGTACCTCTACCATCGAAGTTACGTGGTTCATTCCTGATCCTCGTGTTGACATGGTCTTCAAAATAATATGAACAAAACATGCCAACCTCTTCATTCAAATACGCATTAACAATCGATGCTTCGACGTTTGCCTTCTGTTTAGCATTCCGCTTCAAGTTGTGGAGATACCTAAAATTATAATAGTTAACAAATTAAAATAAGGCTCCTTATACTAAAAACTAATTAAATGAGAGAAATAGAATTGTTCACGTCTCAAATGGGTACATCCACCTGTACTGCACTGGACCACAAATCCTAGCTTCATACGCTAAGTGAACAGGTAAGTGTTCCATCGAGTCAAAGAAGCTAGGTGGGAAAAAACGTTCCAACTTACACAAAATAACTGGAATGTCTCGTTCCAAACGATTCATATCATCAACCTTGATTGTTGTAGACGTTAAATCTCTAAAAAAGAGACTTAATTCAGTGACAGTCCTCCACACATTCAGAGGAAGAAATTCTCGAAACGCAATAGGTATCAAGCGCTGCATAAAAACATGACAATCATGACTCTTCATCCCTGCAACTTTGCCTTTTGTTGTGTCTACGCATCGACTCATGTTTGACACGTAGCCGTCCGGAAATCTTAACTCTTTAATCCACCTACACAATTCCTGTTTTTGTGCCTTATCTAGTGTGTAGCAAGCCTTTGGATATTTACCTGTAAGGGTATCCTTTTCCAACTCATCACGGCGACAAATAGTGTTCAACTCTTCCCTGGACTTTGGAGTATCTTTCGTCTTGCCTTCTGTGTTCATGATTGTGTGAAACACATTGTCAAACACATTCTTCTCAATGTGCATGACATCCAAATTGTGTCGGAGCAATAGTGAACTCCAATATGGCAAGTCCCAAAAAATACCCTTTTTCTTCCAGTTACCTGGGATTCCTTTGTTGTGTTCTTCTGCATTTTCCTCCGTAGTTTTTTTCAAACCCGTCCACTCAATCTCATGTAACAGACTATGTCCTGTACGATTAATAAATGTTAGAATAAATGTAACCCAAAATTAAAAACATGTTAAAATAAATGTATAAAATACCATTTCGAAGGGGCGGTCGATTGTTTGTGACTGTTACATTCTTCGTGAAGTCCACCTTATTCCTTCGAAATGGATGATCTCGAGGTAAAAACCTTCGGTGATTATCGAACCATGAAACTTTTCTACTCTTCGGGAGACTGAAAGCTTCAGAATATTTCATACAATACGGACAAGCTTGCTTTCCGGCTGTACTCCACCCGGACAACATAGCATATGCAGGAAAGTCGCTAATGGTCCACAATAAAGCAGCACGCATCGTGAAGTTCTGTTTCCTAGAAACATCATACGTTTGGACTCCGTTATCCCATAGGAAGATCAAGTCTTTAATAAGAGGCTGGAGATAAACATCAAGTTTATGCTTTGGATTCGACGGACCAGGCACCAATACAGTCAGAAACATTGTTTGAGGTTTCATGCACATCCATGGAGGTAGATTATACGGAGTCAGTATCACCGGCCACAAAGAATACTTCTTTCCATAACTCCCAAACGGTGCAAAACCATCAGTACTCAAGCCTAATCTCACATTCCTCGGTTCACAAGCAAATCCTGGAAACACGTTATCAAGGTGTTTCCAGGCTTCAGAGTCGGACGGATGTCTCATATCCCCAACCTCAGTATCTTCAGAATTTCTTGCATGCCACGTCATGTGTTGAGCTGTAGCACTAGATTGAAACAATCTCATTAAACGAGGAATGATAGGAAGATAATACATCCTCTTGTGTGGCACTTTCTTTTTTGTCTTGCTCGATTGACCACCTGGTCCCTTCTTTCGTGGCTCTTTGTACCGGGGATGGCCACACATTCTACACATAAGAAGATCGCTATCGTCATCACCCCAGTATAACATGCAACCATTCACACAACAATCAATCTTCTCAACCGGCAAACCCATATTCTTCATCAGTTGTTTGCTCTGATGAAACGTCGTAGGTACTTTATTATCGACAGGACAAATCTCACTGCATAATTGTGTCATTTGCTCATATGCTCTGTTAGATAGCTTGTTCTCCGTCTTGATAGCCATAAGTCGAGCATTAAATGACAACTGAGAATGAGAATCACACCCTGGGTACAAATCTTGATCGACTAATTTGAGCATCTCATAAAACTGAAATGCTTCATCCGTTGGTTCCTCCTCTATATTTGACATACCGGCTTCCATCACCATTGTTTGATACATATCGGGTTCTTCCACCCCAAACTCTTGATCGTTACTGGTGCCGACATGCTCAACGTGTACTGGTTGTTCATAAATTGCAGTAGTGTAATAGTACAAGACTTGATCAAAATTATAAGGCCACCGTTGTTCGCCATGACTTGTCCAATTATAGTAATTATCAACGAACCCATTCATAACAACGTGGCATAAGACTTCATCAATGCTTTTAAATGATCTATTCCTACATTTCTTAGCATTACACGGACACCTAATACAATCATCAGACATGTAATGTGGGTGTAGCTTTGCAAATTCAACAAATGACACGAGTTTATCATAAAATTCAACATTCACATTTCCTAAAACGAGCCTAGGAGTACAATACATCCACCGACGATCCGGCAATTCCATCTGTTAAACAATTTGACCAAATTAAAATTACACACTAAAAATTAAACACTAAAAGTAAAAACTATGTAGTAAAATTACACACTAAAAAATTAAACACCAAATTAAAATTACACACTGAAAATTAAACTATGTACACTTAATTAATAGAAAAACATACCTTAAATTTTCGCTCCAATCCAAATTTTTCCCTTAATTTTTTGCTCCACTCCAAAATTTTCGCGTGTTTTGAGGTCCTGGATCATTTTTCAATACTACATGCCGACGGAAATGTCAGTCCGTCGGTATATCGCGCGCCTAAATTCCGTCGGTATTGTCAATACCGACGGATAATTTCAGTCGGTACCAACGATTTCAAATGCATGTCAAATCAGTCAGATTCCGTTGAACAAATTTCAGTCGGTATTTACATTGACGACGGAAATTATCCGTCGGCATTGAACATGTGTCTATACCGACGGAAATTATCCGTCGGCATTAAACATGTGTCTATACCGACGGAATACCTTTCCGTCGGTAAGAGACGCGTATAAAAAAAATTAAAATGCGCATTCTTAACACTCCAACCACACTCAGAACAACCTACTTCTTCACAAACATCAAAAAATAAAAAAATACAGAAACTCATGTCTTCATCTTCGTCATCGATGAAAATTGTGGTATGCCATTGTGGAAAAGAAGCTCGTGTGTGCATGTCGAAGCAAGAAAAAAGCAGAGGTAGACTATTTTATACTTGCCCAGATTCACTAAATCGTTCTGGATGCTCCTTTTTTGTTTGGGCCGATGAACACGAAATTCACGGACAAGGAACGAGTTCACACGGAATGTTTCCGGGCATGGTGAGGAGAATTGACTCACTTTTGCTTGAAAATCAAGAGCTCAACAAAAAGTTGAATCATGCGCAACTAGTTGGGGATATGTATAAGGATACATCTGACCAACTAACCTCAGAATTAGGATTTGAAGCTGGAAAAGTTGAAGAGCTAAAGAAGCAGAGGAACTTTCTTATTGTGGCCATAGTATTCTGTGTTCTACCCTATGTGTTCAAGTTTATAGGTTGGATGTAATCCTAAGTTTATGTCTCTAATATGTATTGCTAAGTTTATGTAATGCTAAGTGTATGCATGTAATGTAACCACAACAACAGCCTTTCTTCAAGGCAATTTTCAATGAAAATGTTGTTTATCTATCACATAGAGTCTCCCATCACATTCACATTCACATAAACACAAACATGAAAAAACATAGTACATTCAAACATAAATGAAGATCCAATACAGATCACACATAAAACATAACTAAAATTAATATACACATTCTTAACACATAAAACACACATAACTAAAATTAAACAACTAATACTTAAACATAAAAGTAAATAGTTCAACAATAATGCAGATAAAAATAAATAGTTCTACAAGACATAAAAGTAAATAGTTCTACGAGACATAAAAATGAAATTGTTCAACAGAAATAAAAAATAAACTGTTCAGAGACACTCATTAATCACCAAAGGTCCACATATCAATATTAGGGTCGCCAACGAACTGCTGACCCAGATCGACGATGACGTCATCATCCTGCTGCATGGTCGGGACATAGCCTGAGGAGGCTGGGGGGGCTGAGGAGGCTGGGGGGGCGCCTGGGGGAACATACGCCGTCGGTAGAGGAGCTTGCATGGTTCTCTGATAAACCTCCTCGATCCTCTCGTCCGACCACCCCATCTCTCGACCCATATTCACATGCATCACATGCATGAAATGGTTGAATTGTGCCATCGTCACATCAGGAGTTGGGGTGGAAGATACGGAACCCTGCGATGCCGTCTGGGACGGACCAGCGCCGGACCTGACATCAGCGCTCATACGACCAAGGCCCAGAGTACGTCCGCGGGTGGTGGGGGCAACTTCCAAATAAACCCGGTCCACCTCCTCGACTGTAGGGGCACTGCTGGTTCCGGCTTGAGTAGGGTCGACTTGAGTTCCGATCTCGGCTATCCTCCGGTTCATCTCCAACTACATAATTAATAATTTTAAATTAATAGAATAAATTATAAAAAATGTATTTAATTAAACAATTTTATTACTTACGTGGAGGTTAGTTGTGCGCCCGTATGTGGATTGCTGTGTATCAGCATTAAACGGATGAGCAATGCTCATCCGGTCCAAGTGAGTGGGTACACGCCCCGTATCCCGTTCCTAATAATTAAATTTATGTATTATATATATTAAATATATAATTAAATTTATTGAAATTAATTAAAAAATTAATAAACACTTACAATGACCATCGACTGCTCAAGGATGGACCGGGCTCCAGTCCGATGCCTGGACATCCCACCCCCAACGTCGGATCTCCGGTTGGCCCTAGCAATCTCACACTTCCTGATGTACGCAGGATCCAGCCACTCCCTCGTCAATGAATCCCACAACACAACATCATTATCATCCTTACCCAAGCTCTGCGTCGTCCCATCCCTCCGCCATGCCATTCTCCATTCGTACATTAAATCCTTATACCGCTCTTGCGCCGATTTACAGAAATACTTGAACATAGCCTGGTCTGAGTACATATTCCGATCCCAAGTGGTTTGTTTCTGCACATATAATAAATTGTTTATTATTGAACAAATTAACAAACATTAATTAAATAATTAAGTAATTAATTACTACCTGAAATTCCTCGAAGTACGCCAACTTTTTTTGTTTTGGGACCTTCTTCCAGGTAATTGCACCCGCAGAGATCGGTAAAGAGCCAAAAGCAATCGTGCATGCCCTGGAGACCTCGTTACCAGGTAACAATCTGTGACATTAATTAACAAACAAAACACATTATAAATTAAAACGAATGCGAAATTAATTAATTATTAATTATTAAACAATAAAAGTATTTAATTACTTACACTCCTCCATTTGTAGCCCAAAGGCGCTCCCGGCCATCCCGAGCAGGAACAACAGGATGGTCCCGGACAGACGAATGAGACGACGGCTGACCAGGCGACGGGTGTGGAATGGGTGGCGGAGGCGACGATAATGGTGTTTGTGGCAGTGTAGGCGCCGGCGCCTCGGGTCTAAGTTTCGATCGACTCTTCCTCGATCGGCTACGTGACCCGGAGGCCCCGTGAGATCCCGAGCCACCAGAGGCAGCAGCACCATTTCCAGTCATCTATTTAATTTAAACATTTAAATTAATAAATTATATATATAATACTAATTAATTAATAATAAATTTCTTAATTTAATAAAAAACAATAATCTAATAAATTAAAATTTAATCCCTAAATAATAACCTATTTTAATAAATAATTTTTTATTCAATCAACAATACCTAATTTAATCAATAATAACTTATTTTAATAAATAATTTCCTATTTTATTCAACAATAACTAATTTCCTATTTTATTCAACAATAACTAATTTATTCAATAATTTCCAATTTTAATTAACAATTTTCTATTTTAATTAACAATCTATAACCTAATAAATTTAGTAACAATTTTTTCTAACTTTAAAATAACAATTTCCTAATATAATTAACAAAGCCCCTAATTTAATCAATAATTTCATAATTAGTAAATCAACAATATTAATCAATAATTTTTTATTCAATAACCTATTTTAATAAATAATTTTTTACTCAATCAACAATACCTAATTTAATCAATAATAACCTATTTTAATAAATAATTTCCTATTTTATTCAACAATTAGTAAATCAACAATATTAATCGAGCTAATTATAACTTACAATATCATAATTTAATTATGTAATTAACTCCACTCCAACGTATATGCAAATTAAACAATAATATCAACTATATATATAACATCAATTATGCAAACATGCAATATCGATCTTAACAAATCACATTAATTTATTATAAATAACTATATATATACATCAACTAGCTATATATATATAGGCAATTATCCACTTACAATATCAACTAATTAATTAGATATATCAACTACATACATTCAAAATAATTAACTATATACATCAACTACAAACAATTTCATATGAATCTATATAACAATTTAAATTAACACATGCAATTTAATTCATAATTATAGGCAATACAATATAACTTAAAAATTAATTACTAACAAATTAAGAAAGCGTACCGTATAGATTTTCTAATCGACGAGTTTAGAGAACACCTCGACAGAGCCTCTTCTTCGCTCTTCTTCGCGCAATAGAGGAGATAGAAACAGAGGGAGGAGGGCTTTCTTTCTCTCGAAAGAGAAAGAAAGTAATCTGTTCTTCAGTTTATATACAAAAAAAATTGCCTTTACCGACGGAAATTTCCGTCGGTAATGACCAGATTAAATTTTGGGTGTCGATAAAGAGGCGGTTAGTTAATGCGGGTCGGTTACCGACGGAAATTTCCGTCGGTAATGAGGCGGTTAGTTAATGCGGGTCGGTTACCGACGGATATTTCCGTCGGTAATGACCAGATTTAATTTTGGGATTCGATCAAGAGGCGGTTAGTTAATGCGGGTCGGTTACCGACGGAAATTTAAAATACCGACTGAAAAATCCGTCGGCCGGTGACCCAAAAACGACACCGTGTAGAGAGTTCTGAGTGTCCGTCGGCATTCCGTCCGCAAAGCCGACGGAAATTGAATTCCGTCGGCAGAGTCTTCTGACTTTGAATTCCGTCGGTAATCCGTCGGTATAGCCGTCGGAAAAGTAATCCGTCGGTATACGTCCGTCGACAAAAACGAGCGTTTTTGTAGTGTCTTTCTACTTTCCAATCAACTGTTTTTCATTATTATTTCAAATTTCTCTGAAATGTTCTCGAATAATTAATCCTACAAGACAACAAGAGAAATTACACATGGAACCACAAAATGTCGATTTTAAAAGAAATGACGAATTATTAGTGTTATCACATTAGTAGAAACACTATAGCCAAATGTATTTAAATATGTTTCACTTATGACAATTTCACAAAATAATACCTATTAAAATATAATTTTATATAGAGACAAACACATTATTAACGATAATAATGTATATAAGAATAATTGGGGTGATGACAAATGGAGTTTCTTTTGACTTTAGCAACGTCCTAAACATATATAACATCCAATCCCAAAGGCAAAAAAAGATACATATAATCTCTCCATGCCCCAATCATTCACCTCGTGACATTTCTTTAACCCTTTGTCTGAGCTGTTTTCTCGAGTCAACCATGCTTATTCCCTTCTATAATTTTTCATTTTCATTTTTAAAATTGGAAAATATATGTTGCTTTGCTGTTGTTTCCATATAAATTAACCCACCATTTTTATTTTTTTGGATATGCCAACATCTATAATTTCCTACTTGATTCGATGCTCGGGAATAAGAAAAATATAGTAACACTAAACAAAGGAAGTTGGTATGAGTATGAATATTCATTTGCAAATTCAATATAATTAATATTATATATATATATATATATATATATATATATATTGGAGTATGTAATAATATCTTTGTAACTTATGTATTTGAGGCTGTTTCATGAGGGGATGATAATTATTTTTACGTAAAAAAAAAGGTACTTTCTTGTAAAAAAAAAAAAAGTTTTCAAATGTATACATATATTAATATCGTGTTCTTGTATGAGACATGCATGGTGAAGGAAACGTTTTTTTGAAAAATGTTGCAATTGATATCTGTAAAGTTTTATTCAAGAATCATGCATAACTGGTCAATTTGAAATTTGAAACTAAAATAAATTGATTTTATATATAAATCTCAGTTGCTATGTAATTAACAAATAATCCCTCAATACCCCTTAAATTTTACATTTGGCCAATAAGAATATTTGTTAATAAATGAAGGTTGTAATTTGCTAAAAAATAAAATGTAAATAATATCTTAATATTAAAAATAAGAATATTTGCCTCCTATGCTAATAACTCTCCATCTCCTTACTATTGAATTAAATCGATCTTTCCTACATAATTGAAAACTTAACCTCTTGAGTGGATCAGTGGGTTAGTGATGTTATTGTATTACTATGCTCTAGGTAATCGGCTTTGTTTTCTTAAAACAAAATTGTTTGATAACATGGGGCTCATCAAGACGACCAAACACCCCATATAAAACTTATACACAAATGAAGATAAAAATAAACAACTTTTATACATGGGCTGGAGTTGTATGTATATATAGCAAGAGAATGGGGATAGAAAATCATTCACCAAGCCCAACCGGTGGAGCCCAGAACTGAGACTGCGAATATGGTTCATTTAACATAGACTTATACTCCCTCCAGTCCCCTAATTAAGTACATAATATTATTGGATACGGATTTTAACGAATAAATTATTTATTAGTATTATGAAAGATAAAGTGAGATAGTAAAAAAAATTTAATTTTATAAATAATACTCCCTTCATTTATTACTTGATGATCCATTTTATTATTTTTGGTGTCCCTTACTTAATAACACATACTTAAAATAGTAAAAAAGTATTTTAACCATCCCTCAAAACATCTCAATATTACATCAAATGTCATCATTTTATCTACACTTAAAAGCATCTTTTTGTCTTTTACTTATTGACCCGTTACCTAAAATAGTAAAAACACTTTTAAATTATCCCCTTAAAACATCACAATATTACAATAAATGTCACTTTATTACACTAAAAAATAACTATATTACTCCCTCTGTCCCTTAATTGAAGACACATAACTTTTGGACACATGTTTTAATGTACTCCGTATAAATTGTTTATTAATATTATGAGAGATAAAAGTAGGGTTAGTAAAGACCTTTAACTTTATAAATAGAAAAATGATCATACCGCAGTATTTCGGTATTCGATATGAAACGGTATATCGATATACCGAAATATCAAAACCTTAATAAAATAATAATTTTATATTATTTTTAAATTAAAATAACTTTAATTATTAAAACTTAAATAAAATAAACTTTAAATAATTAATTTCAGTATAAAACAATGCTAAAAATATTTTTGTATGAATTGGTATACTAATATTTCGATATGAAATGATGGTTCAATATTTTCGATATGAATCGGTATACCGATATACCGTACCGAAAATTCGGTATACCAAAATTACGGTACGGTATCGGTATGAATTTTTACATACCGAAAATTTCGGTACGATAACGGTATGAATTTTTTCAATATCGAAATTTTCGGTATAATAACGGTATGGTTCAGTATGGTCGGTATACCGTACCAAACTATCCCTAGTTCTGAAGCTGGATACCCATAAATGGGTAAAAAGATACTTCCTCTATTCATCAAAAGTGTGCTCATTTTTTTTTGTCCACAAAAAACGTGTTTATTATATTTAAATAATTAACTTTTGAGCATTTTTCTATTTTATTACAAGATTGAGTATCTACCAATAATATTATTTACTCGTTATTTTACATATCTTTTTTTATAATTAAAATACTCCCTCCGTCCCACAATAACTTTCACACTTTCCTTTTTTGGACGTCCCACAATAACTTTCACACCCTTAAAATGGAAATTTTTTATAAATTCCACCCTCACAATATTCTCAATTTTACACAAATGCCATTACTTTTTCTCCACACATACACAAAAGTCAACTAATTTCTTTACTTTATACATAAAGGTTTACAAAATTACCCCTCAAAACTCCACTCATTATTACACTTTCTTAATATTTGTGCCCATCTACCTATGCAAATTAATATGGGACGGAGGGAGTATGATTTTTTTTTTAAAAACAAGTAAGCACACTTTTGGTAGACAGAGGGCGTAATATTATTCAAAATGTTTAAAATATTGTTGATTGAAGAAACAAAAGTTAAAATTTATTAAGAATAAAATAATAATTACACAGCACTAATGAATCATTCGAGGATAATGAAAAAGTGTTAAAAAAAATATATAAAAGTCTAACTTGAAAAAGTGTAAATAAATAAAATAATAAATAATACTTTTGTCCTCTATTTAAGTGTAAAATATATAAAAGTCTAACTTGAAAAAGTGTGAAATTGATTACTAAATGATGAGAAGCACATATAAGCTATTAAAAGTAGGTGAAGGGGTGTTTCACCAAAATCACTTTTAACAACTTAATTTAATCACTTAGTTGTGTTGCCAAACACTCCAAAAGTGATTATATTTTAAAAAAGAAGTGTTTTTAAGCACATACTAGTGTTTGCAAACACCCACTTCATACCGTTACCGTACCAAACCGAAAAGTTTGGTATACTGAAATTTCGATATTTTTTCGATACGAAAAGTTCGGTATACCGAAATTTCGGTACCCACCCCAATTCTGAACATGACCCGATTCTGAATTTGGAGTTGACCTCTTTAGTTTTCATTTTGCAGCTCAGCTAAATATATGACATAGATTATAATTATTTTTTACTTTAGGTTTCGATTTTGAGTGATTTTTAAAATTTTGGGGTTTTTAATAAAGTTTTTTTTTTTTTTTAGTTTTTGAATAGATGAAGAGTACTCCAGTATTTAACAATTATATTAAGGGAAGTGAAACATTTTATGTAAGTATGAGCTGGATTATTATTAAAGAAGGACGAATAATTTAATGATGTTAGGGAAAAGTGGTCCCTAATTGAGAAAACAAAATCACAAAAACTTATACGCTCAATAAATAGAAATAAAGTTTATTACATAAAGAAAACGAGCGTGGGGCTTTAATTAGATTAGATTAGATTAGATGAAATGGCCCACCACTCTCTTTATTAACTTATGAGAATTAATGAATACAACTAGCTATGCCTGCCTCACTCTATAATCGAAATTAAATTGTTCCTATATTAATGCATCTCTCCATTACCCATCTCTTCATATGAAATATTAATATTTTTTATAATAATTTAATACTCGCATTTATTTTATATATGATTCTCATAAAAATATAAATTCAGAAGAAAACTCTATATGGATCAGCTCACTCTATATGAATCGGTCCAACTTCCGCCGTTCACTAGTCTAGGTTTCATTTGAGATGAATTGACCCAACTTATCATTTGTGAAACATGAGAAACGGGAGTGTTTATTTATCTTAGTTTTCAAGTTTACCAATTTTATTTGGTTATATATCCATTTATTTAATTTAGCATTCTTGTTTAACAATCAATCCATTTATTGTGGTCCTGTGTTATATGAGAATTATGGAGGTTGAAAACCAATTTTATTTGGTTATATATCCATTTATTTAATTTAGTATTCTTGTTTAACAATCAATCCATTTATTGTGGTCATGTGTTATATGAGAATTATGGAGGAATCGAAACGAAAAAAGATCCAGGGGAAGAAAATAAGAAATTAAAAAGGTCGGTGGAAAAGATAAAAATCAGCTTATGGACTTAACTAGGAGGACAAAAGCTACTCACACCAAACTCAGTAATCTCAACATGATTTTGTGATCCTTTCATTTGTATTATGGAGCAATTGGAGGAAGTCGGGTAAAATTTATTAACTAATTTTATGTACCATAATTCTTACTTGTATATGCATGGGTTGAGTACCCACCACTGTACTCATGATTATAAATACGTTTTACTGTTAAAAAAAAATTGGGTTGAACTTTGTTGTTTCATAGTGAAAGTATTAAATGTCCTTGAAAATTAGATTGTGTAAAAAAAAAAAAAAGGAATTAAGGAAGATATTAAATGTCTTTGAAAATTAAATTCATGGTGAAAGTATTTTATAAAGGGAAAAGATGTAATTACATTCGTGCAAATGTATATACAATGCTTAATTCGTACACACTTTTTCATTAAAAATAATCAAATTAAGTGGAAGAACAAAACAAGCAATAAATTTCGTTTTCGTCTTTTATAAAAAAATATATATAGGGCCGGCGGGGATTGAATTATTAGAGATTCCTCTCGTGTGTGAGGACTCAATGGGATCGTACTAGGCCTTATTTCTGTCAACTATGTAACACATGGAGATATGAAAACGACTATTTCTTTTTCTGTTTTCTTTTTTCTTTTGCAATTGTAATATTAAATTGGCCACACGAATAAGGATGGTTCCGTATAGCATGACCATTTTGTATATTGTATCAATTTTTTTGATATATTAAAATTTCTTATCGTATATTATACTGAAAATTTTGTATGTCATTCGTCTTTTCAGTAACTGTTTCATATCGTTCATACCAATTTTTTAAAAGTATTTATAGCATGACTCCGAAATATTAATTTTTGATATAATAATGGGGGTCGCGTCTGTTGTTGTTTTGCTCAACTATTATTTAGTGGAAGATCGCTTCTTAAGTTCAACTATCTCAATTGATCCTTTTATTTGAATTTAATCCATATGTAAGATTAACTTTTCTTTTATCTATCGAGATCCCATGATTTGTACGTGCAAGTCTTTTTTATTTTCTTTCAAATCCATGTTTTTATTTCTTCACTTCACCAGGAACTAAGGCTATCGGCCATAATCATGGGTTCCCGTTTCCTTTACTATATATATTAATTAAGCTCTAGTCCTCTTAATTGAAACGTGATTTACATTACATTTCATATAGTAATTGTATGAACAAGAAAAAAGAGAGAGGACTATTAAAAAGTAAGGATTCAAAGAAAGGAAAACCTTGAAGACGACGTTTCCCTGTTTCGTGTAACATTCCACTTAAATTTGATGCGCCAATAACGATGATTTTGTTTCTATCTCATTTTTTTTCACCAGAAATATTATTTTGTATTTGATTTCCCAACGGTTGTTGTATCGATTATTTTTTATAAATTCGATATTTTTTTAGTATAATAAGTATAGTATACCTAAAATTTCGATATTTTTTCCACCACAGCAACTAATCTTACCAATATACAATTTTTGAATTCAATATTTTTCTGATTAATTTGAGCATCTGAATGAAGATATGGAGACAAGATAATTAATTTGAGCATCTCAAGGAAGATACTTGCATACAAAATAATTGTAATGAATAGGCATCCATGTCTGTCGTATTTACGAGGGAGGATGTGGCTATAATTTATGAGTCATTGTGCCAATTATATTATTCAATCATTATATTTTTGCCTACACCGACTCGCCTTTAGTACAAATGAAATGTGTAATCCGTACCCTAAATGGAAGAATATGTTCCTCTCTTTCGAAGAAATGCTACTCATAAACTTAATTTGGATATGGAGATTAAAAAATATAATATAATAAGTATATATATTAAATTCTTAAGGTGCAAATAATTTGTATGAGATCATGTTCATACAAAGCACAAACTTTTGACTTTAAATGGGGCCCTCGTAAGTGGACAGTGAAATTGATCACATCGAATTAGTCGATTCTCATACCGAATACTGTGACATTAAAAAAAAAGTATATATATTAGAGTTGATGTAATTGAGAGAGGAGAATATAATAAAATGAAAAAGGAAGTAGTTTATAAAAAAAAAAATGAATGAATAATTTTAATTGAAACATGCCAAAAATAAAAATTGGGTAACTCTAATTGGGACGAAGAGAGTATTATATATTATCCACACGTATATATATTCGTAATTAACACAGGTATACATCATCCTGTCCACCTCAATATAATGCATGAATTTGGTCAGCGACATTGCTCTTTCAATTTGTCCACTCATTCGTACGTGTTGGATATATCAAATTTTCTTTCTTTTTATTCCAAACTTTAATACTACAATGACACCGACTGTCACACAATTAATTCTAAAAAGTAATACTAGCTCCCTCCGTCCGTCTATAAGCTTCTCGTTATTTTTTGACACATAAATTAAGAAAAGTGATTAAATAATAGATATATTACAAATGATGTGATTGAGAAAATGAGAGAGATAGAGAGAAAAAATAAGATATAAAGTGAAGTGTAAGAAAAAGTATTTACAAAAAAGAGTATGAAAAGTTTATAAACGGACAGACCAAAATGATAAAATGAGAAATTTATAAGCGGACGGAGGGAGTATTCAAATTTTATGTTGTACAAATTTCATTCGGTGAGATAAATATTAATTTTTAGATAGTCAGACGGGGCTTCATATATATAGTTAATAACTTACGCATGAGAGTCTCGTCTATTTGTAGAGATTCCCGTCTACATTAGAAAATCCTGTCAATACCCCTCATTACTCATTAGTATTCTCATCTAGCTACATTAGAAAATCATGTCAATTCCGTCTCATTAGTTGAAAATTTGAAATATGGTGATGTTCATGTGAAAACAAGAGTACTTTTGGATTAAATATTACTCCATGTTTAAAAGTCATGACTTATAAAATGGATCCCTTTCGACAATAGATGTATCCTGTTGTACGTGCTTTCGTCGGGTTGACTCGGATGTGGACTATTTGTTAGTACGAGACAAACATGTATTATGATCGGGGGTTATTACGTGTTTAGATAGGTTATTATGATGATCTTGATGATCTTAAAGAAGAACAAAGCAAGAAAGATCAAGAACAATGATGTAGCTTCTTTGGGAAGCTAAGGGTGTGTTTGCAAACAATAGTGATTGATTCAAAGTGATTAAAATTGATTTTTGAAATAAATTTGAAAGTGGATATTGTTTTAAAATTAAGCATTTTTAATCAATTTTGTAGCATTTTTAATCAATTTTGTATATGTTGTGATGTTTGTAAAACAAATAGCTTCTTTATAATTTTACAAAAATACCCTTATTACATTTGAATAAGTAATGGGTAAACAAAAAATATTATTTAAATTGTGAGGGCAAAAATGTAAAATTGGTTACTACAATGATGAGAAGCACATAGAAGCTATTAAAAGTAGGTGGAGGGGTGCTTCAACAAAATCACTTTAAACTACTTAATTTAATCACTTAGTTGTGTTGTCAAACACTCCAAAAGTGATTATATTTTAAAAAAGAAGTGCTTTTAAACACATACTAGTGCTTGCAAACACCCACTAAAGCTTGAGAGCTTTGGGAGTGTTTATTGCTTAGGGTAGGGAATGATTTGTAGGAATGGTGCAACTTGTGTTACAAATGAGCCCTTTTAGGCATTATATAGTAGTTTCTGGGGGCTGCCCGCCCTTTACACGTGGCACGCCCTTACTGGACCTGTCTTCTGCCTGAATAGGTGATTTGATGGCGCATTTAATGCTAAACCGCCTCTGGTGCTCGTCCTCGCCGAGATGCCGAGGAGCTGGGCCATGGTGGTCGCCGGAGGACCTGATCATCTAGGAAGGTGGTCACCCAAACCTCCGAGGTGTGTGGTCGCCACGCTTCATGCTGTCTCCCAAGGCTTCAACACTTAACTTCTCTAGCTAAAAATAGGTGCGTGCTCGCCACACATTTGGGCGAGCAGCTAACTAAACATATGCTCGCCAACATCTTTGGACGAGCACTTAAATATATTAAATACATTTATTCTATTACATTTTCTTGGTCTTGTTGACTAGTCGTCGCACGACTTTGTTGACTAGTCCTCGCCACGTAAGCCGGTGACTAGGATTGACTTGTCAAAGATTGACTTCTTTGACTAGGTATAACATTTGCCCCCTGGTCGCCTTTCTTCGTATTCGTAGAATGGTAAGGCGAGCAGTATGGTCGTCCTCTTAGATGGTGAAAATTATTCTCGACAACACAATCAAATTTGAGATCTTGATGACGTGAGATGGAGGCGGTCGCCTCGTTTCCAGTACCGAGCACGACTTTTGAGGCACCTTTTATTAAATGCGGATCTGACACGTGTCGGGCGCGTGGTCGGCGCCCGAAATTTGAATTGAGCGCGTAGGGCGCGTGCCGACCTCAAAGGTCGCGCGTGAGCTCACTCTCCGAACTCGAATTCAGAAATGACCCCAATTTTTTGGGAAAATTGCGTTTTTGACCCCGTTTTTTGCAAATTGGTCCCTGAACACTCTTGCCTATAAATAGGACCTTCTTCTTCATAAAAACACTTTTACCTCTTGCAATTTTTGAATTTCTTCAAGCTTCCTTCCAAGCTTCCCTCTCAAGTTTTCCGACGAGTTTTGTGGTGGTTTTCGATCGTCAACAAGGTAAACAACTCACATTTCTTTCTTTAAAACTTCTTTCTCCCCCATTTCTTAAGAAAAAATGGAGGTTGGTGGTGGCTCCAGTGGTGGTCCGCCGCCGTTGGTAGGTGGCTCTGAAAGCTCCGGCGACAGAGATCGTCTGGCCTTGGCCTTGGCGGAGAGGGCAGCCTCTTCGGACTCTAGGATCCTCTCCCCCGAACCCATAAGTGTTGGAATCCGAAATGTTGGAAAGGCGGTGGTCGTCGATGTCGACGAGACCGACGAATCCGATAGGGATGATGCCGGCAATGATGCCGAGGAGGGTGGCAGTGAGACTGATTCTGATCTGCGCGACCAGGGTTTGGATCGAGGGGTGGGCGAACAGTTAGAAACTGTCCAAGTCGAGGAGACCTTGACGAGGAGTCTCCGCGAGGACTTCGAGGAGGTTGTTCGATATGCGGAGAGCATAAAGGACATCTTGAGTGGTAGAGAAAATTTGGATGGCGACGAGGTCTCGAGGGAGGCCTATTACAAGTATTTTTGCGATTACCTTCCTCGAGAGGTTCCTCGCCCGCATCGAGAAGCTTTCCAAACAATGTACGAGGCGAGCAAGTATGCGAGCAAAGTCTCCTTGGCCCAATCGGAAAATTCACGGAAGAAGTATCAACTGCCGGCCGACGTTTGCTTCTTTGTTCCTCGCCAGGATGAGAGGGCCGACCAGCCGCCAGAAGGGATGGTCGCCGTCAACATCGGCATGATGGAGGCAGGGCTGAGGTTCCCCCTGCACCCCAGTATCTCAAACTTCTTGCATTTCTTAGGGGTGGCCCCTTCTCAGATTTTGCCGAACGGTTGGTCGAACCTGATCGGAATCCTAACACTGTTCGGCCTGGTGGCGGTCGAGAACGGATGTCGGAACACATGGCTTAGCCCGAAAGAGATTAACTATCTCCTTCAGGCGGCCGAGGCCGGAGAGAAGGTGGGCCATGGATATTATTACGTGAGAGGCCGTGATAACTTCAAGTTGGTTGAAGGGGTTCCCAACAAAATTAGAGATTGGAAGACCAACTGGTGGTGGGTAGCCGGAGACTGGAAAAGTCCAGTGAGGCCGGATGGATCCTCTGCTCGCATTCCCCTCGACATTGAATATTAAATAATCCGTGGTAAGTTTTTTTTATTTCTGCTCGTTCTTGTCTATACTGAATAACTCCTCGCTCTTGTAGGTGAAACTGCTCGCAAGAAGACTACCGATCACCGTCTCACGCCCATCTTCCAATACCATGTTTGCTGCGTTCTCAATCGTCGCTACCTGGAGAGGTCCTGTCGCTTTCTGAACAGGGAGTGTATGCGCGAGCGAACAGGTCTCAGAGTACCTCCTCATCACTTCACTCGAGAGTTCCCTCCAGGTATCAACATATTTCTAAGTTGTGAAATTGCTCAAGTTTTGTGAAATTGCTCTTCGTAAATATTAACTCCTCGTTTTTCTTTCTTAGTAGTGGTTCCAGAGAGAGTTGTCACTTATCTTCCTCCCACCGTTGAAGTTGATCGCATAAAATCGAGCAGGATGCTTCAACAAGCAAGATTGCTCCGCGAGCGCAAGATCGTTGATGGCTCCGGCAAGAAAAGGAAAGGGGCGGAGACCTCGGGGGCTCCACCCAAGAAAGTTTCTAAACCAACCCGAGGGGGTTCTTCTCGCCCACCTGCTGCCGAGCAGAGGGCCGAGCCAGTTGGCGAACAGAGGATCTCGCCGAGGAGATCTCCTTCGCCGAGGGGTAACTCGCCTCCCCCCACACAGGTCGTATCCCCTCCTCGCAGAAGCACTCGGTCGCGAGAGACTGCTGCGAGCTCTTCGACCGAGCACAGGGCTCAAGGGGATAACACACTTCTCGGCTGGGACGCCGCAAGGGTTGCCAAGTAAGTTTCCTCAATAAACTTTTAGAAAATTTTCAAGTACCTTTTTCTAATTTTTTCCTTCTCTATTAGTGTTGCCGAATACTCGATCGTTCAACCTTTCAACGAGAACCTCCTCGGCTTCCACCGGTCGCGGGATCCGGTCGACAAAGAGCCTTTGAATCCGATCGCACTGAGGGACGTGAAGAACCTACCTCGATCGTTGACGACCACTCTGGTCGATGAGGTCAACAACCACAACTCCTTGGAAAATGCGCGCCTGGTCGCCATTGATCTGAGCCGGGCATCTTACACCATAAAGAAACTCGCCTGCCAGATCGCTGAGGGTCGCAAGATCAGCGAAGACAGGAGTACGAAGCTTGCCCAAATGGCCAAGGCTAAAGCTGTCGTCGAAAGGCAGCTGGTCGCTTCTGAGGAGAAGGTGGTCGACCTTGAGACAAAGCTGGCCGATGTCGAGGCAAAGTTGGCCGATTCTGAGGCCCAACTTGAGACGGTTCGAAAGAAAGATCAAGAAGATCTCCAAGAGATCGAACGTCTCCGTGCTCGCCTCAAGACTGCCGAGGACGAGGTAAGAACTCTTACAAATAAATCTGCAACTGATGAGGAAGAGTTGGCCACTCTTCGACAACAGCTGGTTGATATGACGGATGAGCGAGATGAGATCAATGAGATCGCTGGGGGCGTGGCCATTTTATCGGTGGCGCTCACTGCCCACAGGCTCATTCATACGCTTAAAGAAATTCATCCGGAGGTGGACGTAATTCCGCTCGGCGGGTTTTTGGACGACCTCCTCATGAAGGAAAAACCTCAACCGGAATCGGAACTCCCCCTGCTCCCTCTGATGAAAATGGGACTCCAGTTCCCTCAACTCTTGGGTGTTCCGGTACTTTTCGGGAACCCTCCACAAGCCTCCCCACCCCAACAGGGCGAGCAGAGTGCTCCTGCCGAGGTGGAGGCCGTGGACGAAGAGGTGGATGCCGGCGAGCAGGATGCTACTGCCGAGGGGAATACTGCAGAGACTTAGTTTCTCTTTTATTTTCTTTTATTTTGTTTTTAGGACTGCTCGGCCACTACGGCCTCTTTTGTAATTTCAGCCTCTAAGGCTTTTCAATGGATGGAACTTTTGCTTATATGATTTTTGGTTATTTTGAGTGATCGTTCTCGTTACTACTTTTGAATTTGCCTTTTGTTTGTTTGCGAGCATCTTTTAAGAAAGAGTGATCGTCTTTTCTTGCGAGCATTTTTAAGAAAGAGTGCTTGTCTTTCCTTGCGAGCATCTTTAAGAAAGAGTGCTCGTCTTTCCTTGCGAGCATCTTTAAGAAAGAGTGCTCGTCTTTTAGAGTTAACCATTCGTTGGTTGAACTCTTTTGTTTGATAGGTAGTGATCGTCGTCGCCACTACCTTGCGAGCATCTTTAAGAAAGAGTGCTCGTCTTTCTTTTGCGAGCATCTTTAAGAAAGAGTGCTCGTCTTTTAGAGTTAACCATTCGTCGGTTGAACTCTTTTGTTTGATAGGTAGTGATCGTCGTCGCCACTACCTTGCGAGCATCTTTAAGAAAGAGTGCTCGTCTTTCTTTTGCGAGCATCTTTAAGAAAGAGTGCTCGTCTTTTAGAGTTAACCATTCGTCGGTTGAACTCTTTTGTTTGATAGGTAGTGATCGTCGTCGCCACTAGCTTGCGAGCATCTTTAAGAAAAAGTGCTCGTCTTTTGTTTCCTAGATGGCTACGCAGAGCCTTGTCTAAAATTTCAAACTTATCTAACATTTGATGGAAATTTAAAAACTTGTATTGAAATGATGACTAGATACAAACTATACAAATATAAAGAAATTAAAAACTTACTGATAGTACTTCTTCAGCTTGACCGCGTTCCATGGGTACTTGCTCGGCTTGCCCTCGAGATCTTCTAGCTCGTACGATCCGTTCAGGAGTGTGCGCGTTATTCGGTACGGACCCTCCCAAGTCGGGCCAAGTATGCCAATGGACTGCTCCGTCGCCCTCCGAAGTACGAGCTGGCCGATAGTGAACTGGCGAGCACGTACTTTGGTGTTGTAGTAGCGTTCTGACCTTTGCTTGTAGACCACGTTATTCTCGTCTGATGTTAGTCTTCGCTCTTCTAGGAAGTCCAACTCGGAGAGCTGTGCATCGTTATTCAACTGCTCGTCATAATTTGCCACTCAAAAAGTGGGGACCTGCCCCTCTGCTGGTATGACAGCTTCGGTTCCGAACGCGAGCGCGAACAGAGTTTCACCAGTAGAATTCCTCGTGGTCGTCCGATATGCCCACAGAACCATGTGCAGCTCGTCCGCCCATTTGCCCTTCAATCCATCTAGCTTAGCTTTCAAGGTGTGCTTAATGATTTTGTTGATCGCCTCTACTTGACCATTTGATTGTGGATGATAGGGTGTTGAAAAAAGTTTCTTGATGTTCCACTCTGAGCAGAAATCCAGCATGTCTTGACTTGTGAACTGACGTCCGTTGTCCGTCACTATTGCTCGTGGTAGGCCGAACCTGCAAATTATGTTTTTCCAAATGAAACTTGTCATCTGAGCCGTTGTGATGGTCTTTAGTGCCTTTGCTTCTGTCCACTTGGTGAAGTAATCGACTGCTACGACTACGAAAGTTACCCCCCCGACGCCAGGCGGGAAAGGTCCGATGATGTCGATGCCCCACTTCGCGAAGGGTCAAGAGCTGTAGACGGAGATGAGCTCGTCTGGAGGTGAGTGAATAGCGGGTGCAAAAGCTTGACATCTCTTGCATGCCTGGGCGTAATGAATTGCGTCCTTCTTCAGTGTTGGCCAAAAGTAGCCTTGCCTCATGATCTTTAAAGCGAGCGCTTGCCCCCCTGTATGATTTCCACATGCTCCATCGTGGATTTCGTGCATGACGATCTTCGCTTCGTCTTCTCCGAGGCATTTCAATAAAGGCATTGAAAAACCCCGTTTGTACAGCTGGTCGCCAATAATTGTGTACCTTGCGGACCTGAGTTGCAATCTGGTTGCCTTCACTTTGTCTGCCGGGAGCTCGCCGGTCTTGATGTACTTGGTGATCGGCGACCTCCAGTCCTCGTCGCTGGTCGCTTCAACCTGCAAAATTTGACCTCTGTTCACCGATGGGGAAGAAATTTTAGTGATGGTTGCTTCTGAAAATATTGCCTCCCCCTCTGAAGTGGCCAGCCGAGCTAACGCATCTGCTTGCGCATTGTACTCCCTAGGGATTTGCTCGATGTGGAATTGATCAAATTGGTCGAGTAATCCCTTCACTAAGTCTTGATACTTTATCATTTGATCGCCGCGAGCCTCGTAATCGCCCGTAATTTGACATACAACCAGCTGAGAGTCAGAAATTTTTTTCAGTTTTCTGGCGCCCACGGCCATAGCCATCTTGATTCCTGCAACCAGAGCCTCGTACTCTGCTTCGTTGTTGGTCGCCCGATACTCGAACTTGATCGCCGAAGCAAACGTCTGTCCGGTTGGGCTGGTGAGGACAAATCCTGCCCCTGCTTTGGTGCTCGTCGACGAGCCATCGACGAACAGTGTCCAAGGAAGTTCGATTCCCTCGTCCAATTTCTCTGGGAAAGTGAGCTCTACAATGAATTCTGCCAGCACTTGTCCCTTGATTGCCGTTCTGGGTGCGTAGGTGAGCCCAAATTGCCCGATTTCCACCGACCATTTCAAAAGTCTTCCATTGGTATCCGGACGATGCAGTGCTCGTCAGAGAGGAAAAGTTGTGAGGACGACCACCTCGTGGTCGAACAGGTATTGCCTTAATTTTCTGACGCTCATGACCAGTGCGTACGCCAATTTTTCCATTGGAGTCTCAACTCCGCATCTCTCAGTGTTTGACTTACGTAGTAGATAGGCAGATGTGTGCTCCCCTCAGCTCGGACGAGCACTGAACTGATCGCACAATCAGTGGCCGCCAAGTATAGATACAAAATTTCGCCGGGGACTGGCTTAGATAGGACCTTCGGATCCGATAGATATTCCTTCCATTTCTCGAAAGCTTTCTCACACTCATCGGTCCATTCGAACTTTCCTTTTTTCAAAGCGTCGAAAAAAGGTTTGCAACGATCGCCCGTTCGTGCAATAAATATGTTCAGCGATGCAAGGCATCCTGTCAACTTCTGTACTTCTTTCACGTTCCTTGGGCTTTGCATATTAATGACTGCTTGAATTTTACTCGGATTTGCCTCGATGCCCCGCTGGCTAACCAGGTGCCCCAGAAATTTTCCTGAGCTAACCCCAAAACTGCATTTTTTCGGATTTAACTTCATTTTGTATTCTTTCAAAATATCGAATGTCATGGCAAGGTGGTGTAGGTGATCCTCTTTCCGTAAGCTTTTGAAAACGATGTCGTCGATATAGACCTCCACCATCTCGCCGATGTGTTTCTCAAACATCTTATTTACCAGTCTTTGGTATGTTGCCCCCGCGTTTTTCAAACCGAAAGGCATTCTCTTCCAGCTATACATATCGAGCGCATTCATGAAGGCCGTATGTCGCTGGTCGTCGGGATGCATTGCAATCTGATGGTACCCTGCGAAGGCATCCATGAAAGTTAACATCTCGTGCCCCGTTGTATTGTCTACTAGGTGA
This sequence comes from Galeopsis tetrahit, assembly GCA_963675135.1. Lineage (NCBI taxonomy): Eukaryota > Viridiplantae > Streptophyta > Magnoliopsida > Lamiales > Lamiaceae > Galeopsis > Galeopsis tetrahit. The sequence continues at coordinate 63,275,458 of OY776130.1, read as the reverse complement.
TCAATGTGGGGCATCGGAAAGTGATCTTTTGGACAGGCGTCGTTTAGATCTGTGAAGTCTATACACAATCTCCACGACCCGGTCGTCTTTCTGACGAGCACTGGATTTGCCAACCACTCGGGATCAGTTCCATTTTTCTCGATTAATTTGTTGTCGATCAATTTCTCGATTTCGACCGCCAAAGCCGCACTTTTATCAGGCCCAAATTTTCTTCGTTTTTTGGTGATGGGTCTCCTTGCTGGATCAATATTCAATCTGTGGCAGGCATGATTCGTGGGAATGCCCACCATATCTTCGTGCGACCAGGCGAATGCATCGATGTTTTCTTTCAAAAATGCGACCATGTCTGATCGCAAATGTTCTGGTAAATTCGAACCAATGAATACCTTGAGTTCTGGACGAGCTTCGTTTAAATGGATGGTTTCAAGGTCCTCCGCTGAAGTTGCCCGCTCTTTAGGCTCCTTCCAACGAGGATCCTCGATTCCGAACTCTGGCTCAAAGCTTAACCTAGGCTCCAGATCTGGAAAGTTTTCTGGAACCTGGTCGTCGGGGAGCTGGTCGCCCGAATCTGTCTGCTCGTCGATTTCCATTGGGGTGTGGTCGTCCACTTCCATGGAGGCGTGCTCGTTCGCCTCCACTTGGTGGTCGACGGAACTACGACTGCACTCCCCAACTTCAATCTTTCGGTACTTGCTAGGAAGACCCTCCAAGTAGTTTACTTGTTCTGTTTGTGTTTGAAAATCAATATACTTTCCAACCATAGTACTTTCCTTAGAATGACGCTTTGCAAAACGGACGAGACACTCCCTCGCCCGCGTTTGATCGCCCTTGACGGTTATAACTCCCGCCGGGGTTGGAAATTTTACACAGTAATAATAAGTAGAAACGGCCGCCTTGAACTCGTTGAAGAAAGGTCGACCGAGGAACACATTATAGGAAGATGGCATGTCGATGATCAAGAAGTCGAGCTGCCGAACATGGTGCATTTCTGGCTCTTTCGACGATGCTAGTTCCAGAGACAGTCTGATTTTCCCAATGGGAAGGTTGCGCGTGTCCCCGAAGCCTACGATTATATTATCGCAAGGCTCGATGTATTCTGCATATCCACCGAGAGCATCCAAAGTATGCTTGAAAAGGATGTTGGTGTATGCCCCAGTGTCCACCATCATGAGATGGACGTTGGTTCCCATTATCTTTCCTGTGATGACCAAAGCATCATTGTTTGGGTGCACCACGTCGTTCAGGTCGTCGTCCGAGAAAAGGATTTGGTGAGATTGAGGCTTCTCGGCAGCCGGAGCGACGCACACCTGATGGACATTGTTCAGTGCTCGCTGCTCACTCTGAGCTCGGCGAACAGATAGAGCTTTCCCGGACTGAGTTCCCCCCAAGGGGCCTTCTATCACATTACAGGCTCCGCCCACGTTATCGACGTCGCCACCAGGATTGTTTGGCATGGGAGGAGTTAGCTTGGGATGATTCAGTTGTTGGCGCAGGTCGTCGCGACGTTTCTTCCCCCTGTTATCGCCATTGCCAAGGGGCTTGATGAACTGGGCGAGCTTGCCCTCATTGTATAGCTTGAAAAGATTTCTCACCAAGTCTCGGCAGCCATTAGTGTGGTGGCCAATAGAGTTGTGGTAGTCGCAGAATTTGCTACCATCGAGGTTATCATCACTTGTATGCATTGGCTTGGCATGGGGGAGCAGATTCTTTCCCCTGACAGCATTGAAAATACCCCTGGGATCAAGAGAGAGAGATTCTCTGAACTGGATGATCTCAGGAGACTCCTCGAAAGGCCTGAAGTTCGCTGGGCGAGCACTGCCGGCTTGAGTGGTCGCCTTCTTGGGCTGGGACGACTCCCCAGTGTTTGTATTTTTCTTGGGCCAGACCCTTTTGGATGCCTCCGGCAGCTCGTTAGCCTTGGCGGCGTCCATGATTTCCTCCATTTGAATGAAGTTCCCAGCCCTCGTGCGGAAGTCCGCATAAGAAACTGGGAAAGTAAGATGGATAGATTCTCAGAGCTTGGAACCTATCCTCAGACCGGAAACAGCCGAGATCAGCTTCGTCTCATCATTTACGGCCTCCCCATCGATCACCAGCCTATCAAAGCGCTCGATGAAGTCCTTGCCCGATTCATTTAGGGACTGACGAACGTTTGCCAAATGTTGCTTTGAGGCTGGGCGAGCAGCAATGGACCCGTAGTAGGTCAGAAAGTATTATCCCAGCTCAAGGAATGAGGTGATAGATCCGGGACTCAAAGTTGTGTACCAACGATGAGCCCGGTCTCCCAAGGTTAGGGAGAAGTTTCTGCATTGTGAGGCGCCCGTTGCCCCGATTGAGGCCATGTAGTTGGAGTACTTGGACAAGTGTACTCTGGGGTCGGACATCCCATCATATGCCGCCATGGAGGGCATCTGAATTTTTCTTTGAATGGGGGCGGTAAGGATTGCAACACTTAGTGGAGGTGCGGGCAGAGTGATTGGTGGGGTGGTCCCTAGCTTCGAGGCGTCCACCTCTGCTCGCAGAGCGTCCATCTCTAGCTTCATCAATTTTTGGGTTTCGAGGAACTGGGCGATTTGCCCCTCCTCGGCGGTCTGTGCTCGGGGGACGACGACCTCGTCGCGTCGGCTCCCTTGGGATGCGGCCGGGCGATCATCATGGCGTGATCGCTTGGGGGAATGTCTATCAGAATGGTGGCTGCGATAACTCTTCGCAGGAGCTCGCGAACCCTTCCCTGGTCCCACTCGATCGAGAGCTGAGACTCTGTCTCCCTGATCTCTCTTATCAACGCGATCCCGGTGGTCGGCCCTGCCTGGTCGGCCATCCACATTGAAAGGCACTCGGCGAGGAGCCCTTCCATCTTTATCATCCATCCGGTTGAAAACCGAATTTCGGTGCCGCGAGTCTCCCGTGTGGCTATTGTGGGAGTGCTCGGCAACTTTATCCTTTCCTCTGTCTTGGGGGCGAACAGAGTTGGAGTGATAGGAACGGTCGTCGTCTTCGTTCCCCTTGGCTTTTCGAGCTTTGTCGAAGGCCTGATCTTTGGCCTTCTCCAGCTCCTCATTCTGCCTCCTCTTCTCCATGAGGTAGTCAGAAAGATCTTTCAAATGTTGGGGATCATTCAAAATGTCTCCCATTTTCAAGTTTGCGAAAGGGTTTACCGGCCGCAACGGAGGGGGTTCGTTCCCTCCGGGTGGTAAGATTCCGTCTTGTGGAGTATGCTGAGACATCATTTAAAGAGTGTCTCCTGGAGATTATTACAAAGATATGACTGTTCTTAAGCTTTCGACGCTTAAAAACGAAAGATTAGAGTTCTTGCGCAGAAGAACGTGCTATTACAACTACTTACTAGCAAAGTAACAACAACTAAAGCTTGAAAACAAGATTACACGGAGATAAAACTCCAAAATATGTCTCAAATATCGCAAATATTCAAGAACACGAAGAACACGAAAATACGTAAATAATGCTTTAAACGGTGGAACTACCGATTAAAACCTGAAAAACGGAGTTTGCTAACCGACCGCTCGATGATCGGACGAAACTGAGATGATGAACACGTAAAAGGACCCCTCCTTCTAGCGCCAAATGTTGTACGTGCTTTCGTCGGGTTGACTCGGATGTGGACTATTTGTTAGCACGAGACAAACATGTATTATGATCGGGGGTTATTACGTGTTTAGAGAGGTTATTATGATGATCTTGATGATCTTAAAGAAGAACAAAGCAAGAAAGATCAAGAACAATGATGTAGCTTCTTTGGGAAGCTAAAGCTTGAGAGCTTTGGGAGTGTTTATTGCTTAGGGTAGGGAATGATTTGTAGGAATGGTGCAACTTGTGTTACAAATGAGCCCTTTTAGGCATTATATAGTAGTTTCTGGGGGCTGCCCGCCCTTTACACGTGGCACGCCCTTACTGGACCTGTCTTCTGCCCGAAAAGGTGATTTGATGGCGCATTTAATGCTAAACCGCCTTTGGTGCTCGTCCTCGCCGAGATGCCGAGGAGCTGGGCCATGGTGGTCGCCGGAGGACCTGATCATCTAGGAAGGTGGTCCCCCAGACCTCCGAGGTGTGTGGTCGCCACGCTTCATGCTGTCTCCCAAGGCTTCAACACTTAACTTCTCTAGCTAAAAATAGGCGCGTGCTCGCCACACATTTGAGCGAGCAGCTAACTAAACATGTGCTCGCCAACATCTTTGGACGAGCACTTAAATATATTAAATACATTTATTCTATTACATTTTCTTGGTCTTGTTGACTAGTCGTCGCACGACTTTGTTGACTAGTCCTCGCCACGTAAGCCGGTGACTAGGCTTGACTTGTCAAAGATTGACTTCTTTGACTAGGTATAACATATCCCACATACGATTATGCACTCATACACATAAAAATTACTTACAACGTGTGACATCGATCAACTTTGCTTCAACATTGACATTAAATAAGAAATTATCAAATTTCTCTCGAGCATCATAAGTTGAGGCACTACCGTCGAGAGACTATCACTAGTTCGGCGACTACAAGTTTGTAGACGTTAACTTGGACTTTGAAAATTTTAAAAATAGGCAAACACTAGAATTGTTCATTTGTTCATTACAACTTATAAATAAATAATTGGGGCAAATTGTTTGGACTAAAATATCGACTATGACATTAGAGTTGACGACGACGTACAGTTGGCGTTAGGATGCTAGAATTGATGACGGGACATTAGGATTGACACCAGGAGTGACGACGGTCGCTAGAGTTGACGCCAGTGTGGTGTCGACGTCAAGAATCTAGTCAAACGAATATTTCGGATGAGCTTGAGTTTGTTCCTATTTTTTAGACTCATTATATTTGCAACCTAATTGCAGATATTTTAATTGAATTATTGGGGAAGAAAAATCTGGAGAAAGCTGAAGACATATTTTTTTAAAATTTGTTTTGCATTTTTCTAAACAAACTCCAAGATTAGCTTGAAAACTCAAGTCAAATCAAGTCATGCACATGAAGGGGACGTGATTTCAGAGCTCACACCTCCTTATTCCGCTCTCCTTTCTATATTTATTGTGTATTCATTTAAGTTCATTTTCAAAATATTTTAATTGTGACGTCAGAGCATAGTATATTTGGTGATCCAACTATTACGTACCTACAACAATTTTACTTTTCTTTTTTTTGAATTTTCTGTGTCACCAACCTTCATGCATGCCTCCTTTAAATTTAATTTCATACTTTACGTTTACGCTTTTTATTACATTCACAAAATAATCTAGTTGTTGATGTTCACGTCGTGACACTTAAGCGATTTTTGACATAAACATTCACAAGTTGATAATCATTTTTATAAAGTACCTAATATTATCAAACTAATATATATATATATTTTAAACACACACCAATTGCACTTATTTATACAAGTTTTTATCTTCTTTCGAACAAACAATTTAGTCAATATTAGAGGATAGATGGATAAACTCTACTTTTGTGCAGTAACCCAAAAATCAAGCGAAAGAAGTGTATTAAGCAAACACTTTAAATCGAAACTTATTCATGAAGAAGTGAAATAATTCAAGTGATTAGAGCATGAAGTGATGAATTTTTAGTAATGGGAAGAAAAAATCAATTAAAAAAAAAGCATGACTTGTTTGTGGCGTTTACATATTCCATCAATTTAATTAGAATGACGGATGATCATATATATATTAATGGAAGCATGTGTATATGTGGATTAAAAAGAAAATTGTCTTTTGATTTATTTGGGCATGATATGATGACTATGATGAAAGTGTACGTTTGTGGTGTGAAAAGTCATATGTATAATTAAAAGATAATCTGAATTTGAATATTATCGATTGAATTTATAATGTTGAATCAATTGATTAATCAAACTTATAAGTCACATGAAATTGTCCGATCTAGATTAAGAAATATATGGGACCGGACCAACCCAAAAACAATTACTCTTAATCCACCATATAACATGCAGTAACACTAGTATTAATAAAGCTTTAATTTCTTCCAAAAATAAAAATAACAATAACAATAATTACGAATTATTAAAATAAATAAAAATATTAATTTAATTGTAAAATTATATAGGAGTATATATCTAGAGTTGTCAAATAGATCGGACCCGACTCGACCCGACCAGTGGCTCGTTGGGGTGCGTGTTTCTCTTGGGATGGGCTAGGCCAAGCCCATTGGGCTTTCACTTGAGCCCAACCCGATTTCTATTAGGCTTCAAAATATGCGGCTCAGTCTAGCTCGAAAAATAACTCTTGAAATATTTTTTAAAAAATTATTACTCCGTAGGACATTTCGGTGAATTTTTTTTCACAAAAATTAAATATTTTATCTAATGACGAAATAATTATAGACTTGTCTATGACAAAATTAAATGGTGTGTCGACTTTTAATTTAACATGACTTATTGTAAAATAGGGCAAACTCAAATAATTATAAACTTTATCCTTTTGGAACGAAGGGAGTATAAAAAGTCGAAGATAATTAATAATCAAATATATCCATTGAAATTAAAGGGGCATATATAATCAATGTATGAACTATGAACACACGTAACTAAGATAAAGTCTTATATGAGATTTTTAGTTCCATTTATAATTTATAAAAGGTGTTTCAAACACGACCATTCAGTCATTTCTCGTCAATTCATTTAATCGTTTGTAACAAATGAAATGAAATACCAGCAATAATTAATTCCTCAAATAATATAAATCTAGTTAATTTTCATGACTCAATTGCTGGTCCTCTTACAGAAAAATCTATAGACGTTTTGACATAAAGATTAAGACACAACATATAAAGTTTATATAAAGCTTAATCGTTGAGTTTTGTGTCCACCCTATATATGCTTAAATCTTAATCCCCAAGAAAAAAATATTTATTCGTCTGAAAATTACATCAGTAATTAAAGTGAAAATCTCATTTCAAAGGGAGCTCATGTATGATATGAAGTTCAATTTAATATTCACACATTGTTTTAAAATATGCTTATATGTGTGATAGAGAGTGCATCCCAAAACCGTTTCATATAATTTTGTCCTCATTCCATACCTTTTTTTTTTTTTTTCTCATATTTAGTGAAAAGGATTATGATTTGAACCATTTTTTTAATAAATTAAGAATATATATATATAAGCCATATTTAATTTGTTGTAATGTTTACTAGCTAATTATTATGACTTCTAGAATATTACTCCTATCTTTTTATCTTTAAAGGGATGCAAATGATCACATGGAAATTTTGAAGAGGAATATAATAATTAAAATGCTTTTGAATAATAATATGATTGGTAACAACAAATTAAAATTAAAATGAAAAGGCTAATAACCTATGAAAACATGGCACATTTCGTTAGTGGTCCAATTGAGATGACATTAATACGTACTATTAAGATGGACCATTTTTACACTATTTGGGAACATAACCACATGCATATCACATAAGTGTTAGTTAAATCATAACTAAAACTTATAATTAATTATCTCTTGTCTTGTCAATCCCTCCCATAACCCTCCTCTTCATCATCATCATCACAACTAATTATTTAATTAAAACTTAAAATCTCAATAATAATGATGGGTTATTGTTTTAACAAGTTACATAACCTTAACCACACGTAAATATATTTAAATATTTGGTTAGTTAACCACTCCACTCTTGATAACAAATTAAGTACAAGATGAACACTAAATTTACTAGTTAAACACCCTAACTTTTGCTTCTTTTTTGTTAAAAAAAGAATTAATAATTAAGAAGCAAAACATTATCTAAAGAAAGGCCTTTAGTTAAACTCAATCAATTACTAAAAGGTTTTGTCGTTGAATTACAGCGTTTGTCCCCCAATCTAGAATAATCACACTAGCTAAGAGTCGTAGTAGTAGTAGATGCTTTTTGCTTTGTAGTGGGAAAATGATGGAGGCCTTTCTTCTCACACATAAATCATGTTTTGGCCTTTAAACTATACCATGAAAGATTGACAATTAAGTTTAACAAAATAATTTTTCATTAGTTGGTAGCTAGATGTATATATACTTCATTAAGTTCATTTGTTTCGATTACATATATAGATTGATTTCTTTTATAGATGTTTTCATTTTATACTCTACCTTACAAATATTTTACATAGATTAAGAAATCAAAGTTAGCATTAATTTTTGCTTTGTTTTTCCATTTGGAAATAATAAGATACTAGTATTAAATAAGATGAAAATGAAATACTAATGATATGTTTAGTATAGTAATAAGTCTATCTTTTGAGATAGATACAAATAAAAATGGAGTCTATTTTTGTGGGACGGAAAAAATATTTCATTTACTAACGTATTCACATATGCATTAATTACATTTGAGGGTGTAACACTCATTATATAGAGTTTTATAATAAAAAATACTTGTCTAATTTATCTTTTCAACAATTTTTTTAGGGTAAAGTAATATGTGAACCTTGTTTATTGTACACCAGTAAAATTATTGTTTTATAAGAAATAATATAATTGGGACAAGGAGAGTAACCGAATAATATACATTTAATGTAAGGTTAATAAAATATCAATTTATAACATGTATTACAACTTTTTTTTCAACTTACATTTTTGGTTTTTTTTTCCTGATTCAAACTTATATTATGCGAAATTGATTCGATTGCAACATATACTTTATTTTTGCCGAAAATTGAAATAGAGTTTAGTTTACAGTCAATCAATTTCATATATGTCACGCAACACATAAATACACAAAAACTTGAAAATTTGTTGTACCCGAAATTGTATTTATCAAGTGTTTGGGAGAAAGTTTATGGTCTTTTTTTTTTTTTTTTTGAAAGGGAAAGCTAATGGTGTTGATTAGAAAGATTGTTTGAGATTCTAATATTTAGTTGAGTCTTATCAATCAATGAAAGTGGTAGATTATTTGTCTAATTCTAATTGGATAAACATAAACATAAACATTAACATTAACATAAATTAAAATAAATGGGGAAAAGGCGTCATAATTGATAATTATAAGATTTTATTATTGGGGGAAGGAAAATCCCATTTTAATGCTTCTAATCCATCTCAAATCAGTTTTAATTAAGGGACGCAAAATCACTCGCATCTGTCCCCCTCTTTACATTGCTTTCGACTTTCTTTGTGTTCTTAATTTTTATTTTTTTAATTGTCATTTCCTATTATGAAATCCCATGCCCATAAATGGACAAAGAAAAAGACCCCTTAGATTTCTGAATTTTCCTATGGATTTTATCGACATAAATAAAGAAAAGAAAGATAAAATGGATATTTTTTTATTTATTGTTAGTTAACAAAAACGTATATTTTTAAATATAAATAGTGTTAATTTGTCAAGTTCAATTCGTAGAAGGGCGTGACTTATATACCCCTCCAACTATGTTACATACACTCTACCAATACATGCACACCTCCTAAAAAATGACAATTTATAGATGCACTCCTTGACAAGCGCTGCCCCTTTTCTTTCTTTTTTCCTCCTTTTTTCTGCAACACCCCAGTCCCGTGCCGCCGTTGTCCCACCCTCCCTTCCTCTATTTGTCCTCCTTCTTCTTCATAAACAGCGATGCGATGCATATTCAGGTAGTTATTTTTTTCTTTTTTTTTTTTTATTCAACAAAATTGTGTCGAATTCGACACCCTTTATCGAAAAGGTGTGTATGTTTCGATAAACTGTTGTCGAAATTTTATAATTTTATTTTAAAAAAAAAAATTGACAAAGCCAGAATCGAAAATATACGTTGATTTGTTGAAAAATATGTTAATTTTTTTCTGAGTTTTTATTCATTTATTAAATTCTGAATTTATGTTAATTTTTTTCTGAGTTCTTATTCATTTATTAAATTCTGAATTTTTTTTAAGGGCTGGACTGATGCGTACTTAAGTACACGGTGTACTTGAGTTCAGCTATATAGAAAATATCTCCTATATATAGAAAAAATAACACAATACTTGACAAAAGTTGTTGTAGTCTAGTGGTTGCCCTTGGATTGCCTTATCACAATGTCACAAGTTCGAGGTTCATAAAATATATGTCTATTCGATTTAAATAATTAACTTTTGATTATTTTTTCTACTTTATTAACAAGACTGAGTATGTACCGACAATATTCTTTACTCGTTATTCCACATATATTTTTATTTTTTCTACTTTATTAACAAGACTGAGTATGTACCGATAATATTCTTTACTCGTTATCCCACATATATTTTTATTTTTTCTACTTTATTAACAAGACTGAGTATGTACTCACAAACATTCTTTACTCGTTATCCCACATATATTTTTTATAATTAAAATATGATTTTTTTTAAAAACACGTATAAAAAGAAGTGAGCAAAATTTTACAAGACAGAGAGAGTAATAATTTTTAAAAAAAATTAGCACCCGTTAGCATGCACTTTTCAATATACTTTTCAATATAATAACACACATTTTTCATTAAAAAAATAAAGATACACTTTTTATTTATAATAACATACACTTTTTTGAAAATAAAATAAAATAAAATAGAAGTCAAAATTTGACCGTTGACCGGTCAACGACTCAACAGTCAACATTTGACTAGTCAAAGTCTACTCAAGTACACGGTGTACTTAAGTACATACAAGACTTTGACTTTTTTTAATGAGATTTTGGCATTGTTTTAATGAAATTGACGGCGCAGAGGTGGTGTGTGACAGTAGCAGCCGCTGCAATTAGGATTAGAGTTTGAATAATGGAGGGGTGTAATTATTAGGTCAATTTTACTAAAATACTCCCCCGTTCCACTATAAGTTTTCACTTCCCTTTTTTGGATGTTCCACAATAAGTTTCTCATTCCATTTTTAATAAATTATTTTCTTTCTCTCAATCACATCACTTCTACTTTATCTATTATTTTATCATACTCCATCTCTTACTAATCTATTATTTTCTCTCTCACCATCACATCATTTGTACTACATCTATTATTTTATCATATTTTTTAATCAAAACATCAAAAAAAAAAAAAAAAAAAAAAAAAAAAAAACTTATACTGTAACGAAATGAGTAATTTGAATGTTTTACATGTGTATTAAATAATCAAAACAAATGGAGTAAATGAGGTGGGGAGTATATCTAATATAGTTGGAAGGGTATATTAACCCACGCCTCATAGAAGATGCGCAAGTTGGACGATAAGCCCACTTTAGTTAGTAAAGCAATAAATGGGCTTCAGACATTATGCCTAAGGCCACGGATAAAATGCCCCAATCCTTATGAGTTTGGGCGCGGCTAAACGCACCCAAGGATCCTATGAGGACACCCACGCGATGAAGGCACCCACAAAATGGATGAGGACACCCACGTCAAAAATACAAAAATACCCTTCTTCCTATTAAAACCCTAAATCCTCCCTCATTCTCAAAATTAAAAAGAGTACACCCACGAACTAGTTCCTCCGCCTTCCTCCAATCTCTTGAAGACGACGGCGCCGCCCGCGCCCACGCTGCCGCCTCCTTTCACGCGGTCGCTCGCACAGTGCCGCCGCCGCCCACGCCACCGTCTTGCCTCGTTGCGCCGCGCACGCCTTCCTCTCCACTTTGCGGCCGTTCGCGGCCGCAGCCTCTTCCCCTCCCCTTCGCGGCCGCAGTCCCTTCCCCTCCCCTTCGCGGCCGTTCGCGGCCGCACCTCTTCCCTCTCCCCTTCGCGGCCGTTCGCGGCCGCAGTCCCTTCCCCTCCCCTTCGCGGCCGTTCGCGGCCGCAGCTCCTCCCTCTCTCCTTCGCGGTCGTTCGCGGCCGCAACCCCTCCCACTCCCCTTCATCGCACCCAGCTACCCATGCCGCCGTTCGAAGGTAAGTTTTTTTTTTTACAACTTTTACAATCCCCAAAAATTAGGGTTTTGAAAATTTAGGAAAATTAGGGTTTTTAGTAGTTCGTGAATTATTTTCGAACATATCGAGTTTGTTTTGGAAATTTTTTCGAACATATTGCGTTTGTTTTGGAAAAAATTTCGAACAACTTGAGTTTGTTTTGGAAAAAAATTCGAACAAGATGTTCGATTTTTTTTTTCGAACAAATCTAAGTTGTTTTGAATTTTTTTTCGAACATATTGGGTTTGTTTTGGTAAAATTTTCGAACATCTCAACTTTGTTTTGGTAAAATTTTCGAAAATGTTAAAATTTTATTTTTGTTGTTGAAATTTTGAATGTTTAGGATTTTTGATGTTTTGGTGTTGATGGTGGGAATCCGGAATGATTCGGATTCGGATGTGAAATGATGAATTGCGTGTGAACCGGAATAGATGGGTGTACTCATCCGTCGTTTTTTTAGAAAAACTACAGGAGGGTAAAAATGTCTTTTCGCACCACCCTTGGGACAAAAAAAATTCTCCGTGGGTGTACTCATAGGAAATCCGGGTGCCTTTAGCCGTGCCCTATGAGTTTATCCACCTGGATAACTTACTAAAATTACCCTTCTTATTTATACACTACAAAAAACGCGCGGTTTACCGACGGATCTACCGACGGAACTACCGACGGAATAATTCAGTCGGCTCTAGTCTCGTCGGCCCGGTTTACCGACGGAATTTTTTATTCTGTCGGTAGTCCCGTCGGAATAAATCAGTCGAGTCAGTCGACGGATCTCATTCCGTCGGTAGGCCGAATGACCCGTTTTGAAACCGGGTCTGATTTCTGTCTGCAATTCCGTCGGTCGTCCGTCGGTAGTACCGACGGACTTACCGACGGAAATTTATTTTAGCATTTTTTTTAACAAAAATATATCCGTCGGCTTCTGTCGGGAATTTCGTCGGTACCTTCCGACGGAACTCGATTTTATATTTTTAAAATTCGGAATTATATTCAGTCGGTGCCCGTCGGGAGTTCCGTCGGAATTATCCGTCGGTAAGTCAACCTAAAAAAAAAAAAAACTGGCGTGGATCGGACCCGACCCAACCCCGAACCCGACCCGCGATCTGTTACTAAGGGCACCATTTATTCTAGCCTTGCTAGGAATCGAACCCGGGTGTGTGGGCGCCTACCACTCGAACAGGTGTGTTACTTGTTCGTAATTGTAATATTAATTGTATATGTACTCATTTTCGGCCCATTTTTTTTTTTAAATTCACAAAATTAATTTCTTTCATATATATCAAATAATTAAATTTGAAATCTATAATTTATATATTTTAAAATACTAAAATATTCATATTTTAACTAAAATACTAATATTTTTTAGTAAAAAATTCATTTTTTTGCTAATTATTTTTTAAAAAATTTCAAAAAATTAATTTCATTCACATAAATTAAATAATTAAATTTGTAATCTATAATTTATATATTTTTAAATACTAAAATATTCATTTTTTTTACTAAAATATTAATTTTTTTGCTAATTATATTTTTAAAAATTTCAAAAAATTAATTTCTTTTCACAATTTTAAGTTGTAACTTAATGATAAATAAATATTTTTAAATTGTACATCTAATAAAATAATTAGCTTACATTATATAATTTATTATTCATCTTCTTCCTCTTCATCTTCTTCATCTACATTTTCATTATTTGTCTCATCTTCCTCCTCTTCATCCTCCTCCTCCTTCTCCTCTTCCTCTTCATTTTCATCATCTTCCTCATTTCCATTATCGTTTTCAATTTCGATCAATTGTGAATTTTCAGCCGTCAAGTCTACGTGGATATTCAAATCTCCCGTAAAGACTTCAGTTCTAGCCTCTATTTGTTCCGTTTGAAACGGAGAATCATCTTCATCACTCCTGTCCTTTGTAGGGACTTCTACCATTGATCTTGCCTTTACTTTGCAAACAGCGTGCCATTCAATTTTACTACGTGATCGTACTGGATACTTGCAGTAGTATACTTGAGATACTTGATGGGCAAATACAAATGGATCATTCCCGATATAGCTCATTTTCGGATTAACATCGACGAGTTTGTACTCCGGATGAATCCTTGTTCCTGAAGGGCCTTGATACACGTGTTATACAACACTAAAATAAACAACCGCAAGTGTACGGTGTCTATCGTAGCGTGATAAGCACGAGGTCGATCCCACAGGGAGGTTAAAGCGTAAAAGGGTAGTTTGCTAGTCGAATTCTAAGTAGACGTGATCGATAATTTGATTTTGATGGTTTACTCTAAAATTACCTACCAAGTGTCACGAATAAGCAACAAAGAGCAAATATAAAATCGATCAAATGGCATACAAATCACAAAACGAAAGTAAAAATGGATGTAACTCAATAAAGAGAAGGTAGGTCCTAAAGCACATGCAATACTAGTGAATCCATCTATGATTAACTATCTACTCAAGTGGTGTTCATGCTTTGTCTATAAGATTGATCACGTAATAATGAATTAAAAGTTCTTTCGATCCAAGTAATTCAAAGGAGATATCACACAACCTAGTATCTCTACCTAAATTGCACAATAAAACCCAATCACGCTCCTAAGATCATCACACATCTTCCTAATCATTGATCATCTTTCAATCTCACAATAAAATTAGGTCAAATGCTTGCAATCAATCAACCAAACTAGATTTCTCAACCTAATTCAATTAACTATGATCAACACATCATCATTGTACACATAATGACATGCCTTGCAATATAAACCAAGCATCCAAATAGAATTAAGTCACACAAACACCAAATAAGCAAAACATTAATTCATAGATATCATCAAAAGTATTTACAAGGCTTTAGAACCAAAAGTGTTTAGCCAACTACAATCATAATGAAATTACAAAATAAACAAAGATCAAAGCACTAAAAACTGAAAATAAGAGAAAGCTTAGGCTGTGGTGTGGTGGGGAAATGAATTCCCAAGCTAGTGGCTCCTCCCTTGCATGATTTGGTGTTGGATTGAAGAAGATATGGCCCAAAACCTCCAAGTGTGTGTTAGTATGTGATAGAATTCTTGGGAGAGGGGTAAGATCGTGTTAAGTTTAAGAAGTGGGGTATTTATAGTGTTGGGGTAGGGTTTGGATATGATCTTTGCAAGTTAGTCCCTCGAAAATGGAGAAAACACGCGTTTGGCACCGAATTTGGGAGTGACTCGGCCGAGTTGGGGTCACTCGGCCGAGTTGGGGTGTTAATCGAATCATCACAAAAACAGGGGAACCGCGTCACTCGGCCGAGTTGGCTTACTCGGCCGAGTGGTCTTCAAAATCTTCACTTCAACTCGGCCGAGTTGGGTTACTCGGCCGAGTGCGCAGTAAAACTCCAACTTGCAGATTCGGCCGAGTAAGGTCACTCGGCCGAGTGCGCTGTAACACCCAAAGTCGCAGATTCGGCCGAGTAAGGTCACTCGGCCGAATTGCCTTGTGCTTCGATTTCGGCCTTTTCTCGTTTCTTGCATAACTTTCGCCTCGGGTGTCGGATTGACTTGATTCCTTCGGCTAATCCACTCCGTTTTCCGAGACGAATCCAACCGTGCACTCCTCTTTCCAGTCCGATCACTTTTGGTATGTGTTTTGCTCCAAATTCCATCGTTTTACCTACAAAACCGACAAAACACAACCTTTCTCTCATTTTGGCTTAAATAATCATATTCCATGCATAATTCAATGAAATCCACATCAAAATACACCTCACATGTGCCCCTAAAACGTGTAAATTCCACCTGAATCAGGCCTGAATCAAACCAATGACACTTGAACAACACTACAGTCTTTGCTGGATATCCTGGATATTCTACTTCAACGACTTCGTGCAACACCCCATAGTAGTCACTTGCATCTGCATTGTAGTTTGCACTGCTAATGCAAACACCACTGTTGGTAGTCGCTTTTCTTTATGCATACTCGGATGTATGAAATCTGTAGCCCTTCACAATATAACCGTTGTAAGTCTTTACACGACGTAGTGGTCCTTTGCTGAGATCCCTTAAGAATCGATTCTAAAAATCGTTTGACCGTCCCTATACAGTTCAAATAATTAACATTAATTATGAATCATATTTATTTACGTAAAATTTAAGGAAATGGTACTCACACAACGTTGGAACCATCGGGCAAAATCACGTTGAAGACGAGCATCTATATCTGTATCTGAGATGTTTTGTTCTGTTCGTCTTAGTTCTTGAGTATACATCCTAATTCACAACATCCAATCACAATTAATATTAAATTACATAAATGAAGTAGTGATAAAAATATGAAATACTTACTCAATGTAAGGCTGAACTTCATCACAATTCAATAACACATACGTTTGTGCTATTTTTGCCTCTCTGTTCGACTCCCACTCTCGTTCTGTGAATTTTCCTATTGGTCATCCCTTAGACTTGAATATAGACAGCATTCCATCGACCTCTTCACCGATATTGTCTGTATCTCTACCACCGTAGTTACGTGGTTCACTTCTCAACCGAGTGTTGACATAGTCTTCAAAATAATAAGAACAAAACATGACAACCTCTTCATTCAAATATGCATTAACAATCGATGCTTCCACATTTGCCTTTTGTTTAGCATTGCGTTTCAAGTTGTGGAGATATCTGATTTATAATAAAAAAACATATATTTTAATTCAGTGAACATGCATGTAGTATATATAAAAAATGAAAAATGTAAGAGTTTACCTTTCAAATGGGTACATCCACCTGTACTGCACTGGACCACAAATTCTGGCTTCATACGCTAAATGAACGGGTAAATGTTCCATGGAGTTGAAGAAGCTAGGTGGAAAAATTTGTTCCAACTTACACAAAATCACTGGAATGTCTTGCTCCAAACGAATCATATCATCAATCTTGATCGTTGAAGATGTTAAATCTCTAAAAAAAAGACTTAATTCAGTGATAGCCCTCCACACATTGAGAGGAACAACGTCTCGGAACGCAATCGGTATCAAGCGCTGCATAAAAACATGACAATCGTGACTCTTCATCCCTGAAACCTTACCCCTGTTTATGTCTGCGCATCGACTCAAGTTTGACACGTAGTTGTCTGGAAAATTCAACTCGTGAATCAAGTCTTTTATAAGAGGTTGGAGATAAACGTCAAGTTTATCCTTTGGATTCGACGGACCTGGCACCAATACAGTTAGAAACATTGTTTGAGGTTTCAAGCACATCCATGGAGAAAGATTATACGGAGTCAGAATCACCGGCCACAACGAATACTGCTTTCCAAAGCTCCCAAACGGTGCAAAACCATCAGTACACAAACCTAGCCTCACATTTCTCGGTTCAGAAGAAAAATTGGGATACACGTTGTCAAGGTGTTTCCAGGCCTCCGAGTCCGTCGGATGTCGCATCTCCCTAGACTCGGTCGAAGACGAATCTGTTGCATGCCACGAATCTGTGGCAGTAGATTGATACAATCTCATTAAACGAGGAATGATTGGAAGATAATACATCTTCTTGTGTGCCACTTTCTTCTTCGACGACTTCGATTGATCAGCGGGCCCCTTCCGACGTGGCTCTTTGTAACGAGGATGACCACACGTCCTGCACATGTTCAGATTGCTATCTTCATCACCCCAATATAACATGCAACCGTTTATACAACAATCAATCTTCTCGACCGGCAATCCCATATTTTTCAGCATTTGCTTGCTTTGATGATACGTTGTAGGCACCTTATTCTCAGGAGGGCAGATCTCACTGCATAATTGTGTCATTTGCTCATATGCCCTGTTAGAAAGCTTGTTCTTGGTCTTGATAGCCATAAGTCGGGCATTAAATGACAGTTGAGAGTGTAAATCACAACCCGGATACAAATCTTGATCGAGAAATTTGAGCATTTCATAAAACCGAAATGCTTCATCCGTCGGCTCCTCTTCTACATTTGAAAAACCGGCTTCCATTATCATTGTTTGATACATATTGGGTTCTCCCTCCCCAAGTTGTTCTTCCGTCGGTGCGTACATTTTGAATCTACCGACGGATTCTGAAATTCCGTCGGTAGGGTGCCGCCCAAAATTCCGTCGGTAGAGTACTTGGCCGACGGAATTTCCGTCGGCAGACCTTATTTCCGACGGAATTTTTATTTCCGACGGAATTTTTATTTCCGTCGGTAATATTGGCGGAATAAAATAAAAATCGAAAAAAAAATAAAAAATACTTTACTTTATACCAAAATCTAACGAAAAATTATGTATTATGTATAAATTAAAAACAATAACATAAATAAACAATCCATTGACAAACAAGCATCAACCGAAATAAATATGTCCAACAGAATAATAAATAGTTCGACAGAAAATTAAATAGTTTGACAGAAAAATAAATAGTTCGACAAAAAATTAAAGTGTTCAAACATCAACCATTATACCCAAAAAAGTCATCACCACCAATGAAATCCAAGTCGTCGTCTGCGGCTGCATCTGGATTTGGATCTGGAGCATTGAAAGGGGAAACTGGACCAACCGGAGCATCGAAAGGCGAAGGGGGAAATGGACCAACCGGAGCATCGAAAGGCGGAGGGGGAACGCTCATCGCCTGTGCAAAGCATGTATCTATTTTCCAGCAGACATCCCCAACGATCGACCCATAGTGTCAGTTAGCTGTCGGAAGTAGTGGTTCATCATGTGTACTATGTTCGGGTCCGGAACAGCAGTGGAGGATACAGAGGCCTGCGATGCACGCTGGGACGAACTGGACGACGCAGCTCTCACTGAGCGGCTCATCCGGCCAAGGATCCGTCCTCGATCAGCCGGGGCAACGTCCAGGTAAATCCGGGTAAGATCAGGCGGAGGGGGAGCGCTGGGCCTGGCTTCAGCAGAAGCCTGTGTCGTCTCCTCTTCAATCCTCCGGTTCACATTCAACTACATAATTACAAAAAAATTAAATTAATACATAGTTCAATACATTTAATTAAATAATATTAAAAAAACATCACAATTTAATTAAACTTACGTGAAGCTCGGTAGTGCGTCCATATGTGGACGTCTGCGAATCTCGATCAAACGGATGAAGAACGTTCAACCGATCCACATGTGTGGGTTCACGCCCAAGTTCCCGCTCCTATTTCGTACCAAATGAGCATATAAAACTTATTTTATATAATATAATATAAATAATTGAAATAGATTTAGTGAACACTTACTAGAGCAATTGAGTGCTCATACGCGGATCCCCCCCCCCCCCCCCCCGATGCCTTGACATCCCACCTCCCCCATCACTTCTACGGTTGGCTCGAGCAGTTGCACACTTCCGCACGTACTCCGGGCTACTCCAATATGTGGTCAACGTGTTCCACACGTCGACTCCATTTTCGTCCGTACCCAACGTCTGCATCACGCCACGACTACGCCAAGCAGTCCTCCAGGTGTACATTATCTCATTATACCTAGAATGACATGAAGATTCCCAGTGCCTGTGGATATCGTTGTCCGAAAAAAACTCCCTATGCCAATAAGCATGTTTCTGCACATATTCGATCAGCATATTTATCAAATAATATATATAATAAATTGTTTATTAATATTTAATTGAATGCACTCAAATACCTGGAATTCCTCCCAGTATTCATCCTTTTTCGTCTGCGGCACCTTCAGCCAAGAGTAGGCATTCGCAGCAACCTTGCACTTAGTAATCGCCTCAGTGCAAATCTTCGATATCTCATTACCAGGAAGTAAGCTGTGACATTATATATTAAGAAACAAACACATTATAAATTAAAAAACGTACAAAAATTGATGCTATTAAATATTGTTAAACCTTAAAATTATTTAATTAATTACTTACTGTACATCATCAATCCATACTCTCAGTCTGGTTTCTCGGGCCCGCGTGGGATGTCGACGAGTTGCCGACGACTGAGATGACGACGGCGAATGCTGTGGAACGGATGCCGGCGACGTCATCATAGCAGGTTCAACAGGCCTAAGTGAGCCTCTCCTACGTCGAGATCCTGAGGTCCCACTAGCATCTTAACTCATCTATTTTAATAAATAAAATTTAAAAGTATAATAAAATAATCAATAATTAATATAACAATGAAATCAATAATTTTCTATTTTAATTAATAACATTTTAGTAATTTAAGTCAATAATTTCCTAATTTAATCAATAACAAAATCACGTTACTAATGAAATCAATAATTTACCAAACTAATTAATAATGACTTAATTTAAACAATAACAATAATTACTATATTAATCAAACCGTACAACACCCCTACTTATAAGAATAATTACTAATTTAATCAACAATAATAACCTAGTTTAATTATAAGAATAATTACTAATTTAATCAACAATAATAACCTAGTTTAATTATCAAAACGAACTAACAAGAACTACATTATATATTTGAACTAACATACATTAATTAATTACAATTAACCAATAAAAAATATATAATCCACGTACTAACATATATTTGAATTAATTATACATATATATTCATCAACTACGTAAATGAAATTTTATAATAATTAACATGCAATTTATAATAATTCAATAACAGTTTTATAATAATTAACAATTTATAATACAATAACTTAATTAAAATTAATTAAGAATTTATAAAACGTACCGTTTAAATTGAAGAAAATTGGAGTAGATAATTGTTATGCCCTTTGTTGATCAATCCACGCACCACGCACAAGAAAATCCAATCCACGAGGAGAGAACAGGGAGAGGGGGACGAAAGCCAATTTTTTTTCCTTATGAGGAAGAACTGCCTTCGGCAGTTCTTATATAAAAAAAATTGTGGCTACCGACGGATATTTCCGTCGGTAGCACGCGAATATTAATGCCACGCGTCTTTTCATTGGTATCCGAGGCGGTGGGTCAAAGCGGGTCGGCTACCGACGGATATTTTCCGTCGGCAGTCGAAATTTGAACGACCGACGGAAAAAATCCGTCGGGAAGCAAGGCTAAACGACACCGTTTGGCCGCGGAACTGAATTCCGTCGGGAAGTCCGTCGGACGGTCCCGACGGATCTTGGATTCCGTCGGGAGTTAGTCGATTCGAAAATTCCGTCGGCGATCCGTCGGGGCGGCCGACGGAATGGATTCCGTCGGTAGCCTTCCGTCGGCAAACTCCGCGTTTTTTGTAGTGATAAATCCTAATTTTCCTCCCCCTCACCCCCTTTTTTTTCCGCACATCAAAACCTTCAAACTTTCCTCACTACTTAATATATGTGTAGTTTATTTCGTTTTCGAATTTATTTTACAAAAATTGCGTTGTACAAAAACTCAGCACGAGTTCGTCAAATTTTATGAGATTTTTCGGAAAAAAGTTTCACGTTTTGATTTAGCACTGATTCGCCGAGTTTTGAATCAAAACGTGGAAAAGTTGGCCGAGTTTTGAGTCAAAATGTGAAAAGGTTGGTCGGGTTTGAATTCAAAACGTGTAATTTTTTTTCCGAAAAATCTCACAAAATTCGGCAAATCAGTGCTGAGTTTTGCAAAATGCGTTTTTTGTAAAAAAAACTCGAAAACGAAATACAATACACGTGTATTTATTACAACTACACAATCATGCAACAATATGGTCAAATTAAACAATAATAACATGAAAAATAATCAATTACAAAGAAATACTATGTTTTTTTGGAGAAGGAATGCAAAAAAATCTATTTATTTTTTTATTTAAGGGTGGGGTGAACTCAGCACACAAGGATAGTATATTCTTTTTATCTATTAGTTTAAAATATAAATTGAGGTGGGGTGAATAATATGTGGGACATTTATCCGCGGCCTATGCCAAAATTCCTTTGAAAAAGAAAGGGGCTTACGACTAACAATTAAATATTTTAGAATTATCCTGATATATTTTGACAATGTATTCCATATTTGTGATCACCAATATCAATATTGGAGATAACGATAATTTTACTATGTTTATAAATTTAAAAAAAAAAATGAAATATTGATAAATATTAATATGCAAAAATATGAAATATCCAAGTAATTTGTGGTACAAAATGAGCTTAATACTGATACAATATTAAGAAAATATTGAGAAAGTAAATTTTGTTCAATTTTTTTTACTAAATTTATGTATTAAGAGTAATTTTTTTTTTTTTTTTAAGATCTCACATTTGTACCATTTTCAAACTTGCTTATGACATTATGTGAAAATCCCTGTAAAGGAGTGGGGTCAGGCTATATATCTCTCCATACTTGTTAAATATACTCTCGATTCATGCACTCTCCCTCTCTATATTACATGTGGGCCGTTTCAACTTTATGGAACAGGGTAATATTTGATGGGGTTTCGTTCTCTGTTAGGAGATGTATGGCTCATATCATTTCAGACATCAGGAAGGCCAACAACATAGCTAGGGGATTTTCGGATGACACAGTTCGGAATCTACTGATTGCTAGGGCTCTTGGTGTTTCGATCAGACACAGGCCAACGAGACAAGGTTCATCTGTTATTTGGTTCCCGCTTGATCCGGGCTGGTACAAGGTTAACACAGACGGTAGTGCCTCTTCTTCCCCGGGTAGTCTGCATACGGGGGCGGTTTTTAGGACCTTCAAGGGATTATTCGTGGCTGCGGTCGCTACTAAGGTGGGTTGGGGCCTCCCTCTTGAGGCTGAGTTGGCAGCGATACTTATAACCATCAATTATGCACATGATCAGGGATGACACTTCCTTTGGATTAAGTCGGACTCGACACTCACGATTGACACTTTTATGAGCACTAATTCCTCTATTTCTTGGCGTCTACAAGGCCTTTGGAGCCAGATCCACCATCTTACACAGGACATGCACATCAGATATTCACACGTCTTTATAGAGGTCAACCAGGCAGCGGATGCTGTGGCCAAGACTGACCTTGATTGTGTCTGGAGAGGCTACCCCCCGGACTTTTTACTCTCATTTCTGCATAATGATTTATATACTGCTTTCTATAGACATTGACTTTTAGAGGAGTGTACCTTTTTCCTTGACCTGGGTTTTATCCCTAAGGAGGGTTTTTCCAGGCAAGGTTTTAATGGCACTCCGACCTCTGCCTCTAGCTCACCTGTGAGCTTATGGTCCTAAGTTTCTTTTCTTCTTTTATATGATATACCTTTTATTGTCCTTAACTACTTTTTTTTTTTTTTTTTTGACAATTCTTGGTCGAAAATATACACTACCGTCGACAAATAATTGTCAACGATAGTGTATATTTTTTACCAAGAGTTATCGACCAAAGTGTTTTTCATCGACAAATAAGTTTCAATAAGAGTGTTTTTCGTCGATAAACCATTGTCGAAAAATGTACTACCTCCGTCTCTGAAAAGTTTGCATAGTCACTCTCACGATATACACGTATTTACCTTTCATACAATATTTTTTAGAGTCCATCATACACTCAATCAAACTACTTTATTTACTTTATATATAAAAGTTTAAAAATTGTCTTCAAGACTCTAATTATTACACTCTTTGTTTAAATTTTGTTTCATCAAATGTAGACTTTTCAGGGACGGGGGTATTTTTTTTTTAAATCTAAATTTTTTTTTTTCAAATTTTCGGAGGTGCGGCGTCTGCTTCTTTAATTAAGGTTAGGATTTTCATTGTAAAGGGAATGTATATAACCATGAATATTTTAGTAGAAGGATAAATTAGAGTTTTTAATGTATATTTAATTAATAAATGTAGAGGGGAGTATATTTAACAAGTATGGAGGGGTATATAACCTGGCCCAAAGAAGTGGGCTTATGAAATTATGTGAAAGGGATGGGGTATATACCCCTCCAGCTTTGTTAGATGCACTCCCCCGATACATCTACTCCCCCTCAAAAAACATCTACGATAGATGCACTCCCCCGATACATCTATTCCCCCTCAAAAAACATCTACGATAGATGCACTCCCCCAAAATATTTATTATACCTTTTATCTTAAAATTAAGTGTGATAAATGCACCTCCCCCATAAAACTCTATTTTCCTCATTTTTTCCCCCAAATCCACTCTGCTTCATCTTCTTCTTCTTCACGCCACTCCCCCAACGGCAAACTCCGCCGCCCACTGCCATCGTCCGTCGGCCGCCGCTTAAGTCGCCCACCTACGAGGCGTCCGCCGGCCGCCGTTCAAGTCGCCCCTTCCTCTCTCCATTTTAATTTCTATCCAAGCAGCGGCGCGGCGCCGCCCCCTCGCCCAGCGCCGCCGCTTCCTTTCCCCTCCACCTTGCCCAAATCTTCTCCTCTGACGACTCCTCTCTCCCTTCTCCCCGGACAGCTCCCCCCTCCCGCTTCCTTTCGCCGCCGCTGTTTTTTTTTTTTTTTTTAATTTTTGCAACAAGAAGCGTAACGCGGCGGCGGGGGCCCTTTTCCCTCGACGGATCCTCCCTCCTCCCCGACGTGCGGTCGCGAAACAGAGGTAGTTTTTTTTTTCCATTTTCAACGAGCCAATGAGAATTTGTCGACCATAAACCTTATGATCGATAAATTGTTGTCGATCATAAGGTTTAGGGTCGATAATTTCTTGTCGACCATAATGTTTAGAGTCGATAATTTCTTGTTAAAAATTATATTTTTAAAAAAAAAATTCAATCGGTAAAATGTTGTCGACGAGAATGTTTCTCGTCGACAAAGAGAATGTTTCTCGTCGACAAATTATAGTCGATTAGATGCTTTATGATCGGATCGACACTGGTTTGTCGAAAAAAATGAAATTTGTTGTGAAACAACTTAAAAATATAACTCCATACACTAAATAAGTGAATAAGATGTAGAGATAACATAGAATTACTTTATTCCACTTCAAGTGTGCATTACAAACATTAGCACCTCTATTTATAGGAAACAATACAAGAGAAGAAGATGAAATGAAAGGTGCAATATTAATATAGGTACATGAACCAACAATGTATTTCAAAGGACACATGATGGATATTATGAGAGAATAAATGGACATTCACACCATATAAAGATTATTCATAACACTCCCCCTTGAATGTCCATTTGGACAAGATTATGCCTCGTTAAAATCCAATGAGAAGAAACGCGCATTAACTCCCCCTGATGATTACATCACTTCATATCCTTAATACGTCGCACTTCAATTTTATATCTCAATTCCTCAAACATTGAATGTAGCGAAAGACTTGGTAAATAAATCAGTCAAATTATCATATGAACGAATTTGTTGCATACTAACGTCATCCTTTTGCTGAAGATCGTGGGTAAAGGAGAATTTAGGATCAATATATTTTGTCCTATCACCTTTGATAAATCCCTCCGTTAGTTGGACAACACATGCAACATTGTCTTCATATATCATAGTACGTTGGATTATTTTTCACTGGGTTTAATCCACATTGTCCACAAATATGTCTCTGCATGGTTAGATGAAGTAGCAACTAAAGTTTGTTTAATAGAACACCATGAAATAGTTGTACCTCCATATGTGAACAAATAACTTGTTTGCGATCGGGCTTTGTGCGGATCTTATAAGTAAACTGCATCTGCATAACCAACTAAACAAGGTTCTGATGAGATTGAAAAATATAAATCCATATCCATTATCCCTCTAAGGTATCGAAAATCATGTTTAACGTCATTTCAATGCCTACGAATTAGAGAAGAATTATAGCATGTTAATAAATTAATAGTAAATGATATATCATCCGGCCTAATGTTTCTAGAAAGATACATTAGTGCATATATTGCACTTGAATATGGTATGTACTTCTTGACCAAACAATTCTTAATTTTCTTCGTGAGGTCGAAGTGGATCTTTCGCTACATTCAATAACCACACAACCATATGTGTTCTTAAAGAATGTGTTTTATCCATGTAAAATCATTTCAACACTTTCATAACATAAGTGGATTGATACACATATATCTCATTATTAAAGTGTTCAATTTGAAAACCCAAATAAAATTTCGTTTTACCAATGTCTTTCATTTCAAATTTCCTTTTGAGGAAAGCCACGGCCTTTGATAACTTTGTAGGAGTCTTAATGATATTCAAATCATTAACATATACATAAATTATCACATATTTATATTCAGATATTTTAATAAAAACATAATGACATATAGGATCATTGTTATACCCCTCATTAATCAAGAATGCATTCAAACAATTGTACAATATGCAACCAGATTACTTTAATCCATATAAGAATTTTCTCAACTTGACTAAATACATGTTTTGAGAATTCTCGTTTTTCATTATAGGTGCCTTTAATCCCTCAAGGATTGTCATGTAAATATATTTCTCTAATGAGCCGTACAAATAAGCTGTAACGACATCTGTTAGACGCAATTCAAGTTTTTCTTGCACTGCCAGACTTATTAAATAACGAAAAGTTATTGCATCCACCACAGGAGAATAAGTCTCCTCATAATCAACAGGGCCTTTGGGTAAAACCTTGTGAGAAAAACCGAGTTTTATACCTCACGATTTCATTTTTCTCATTTTCTTTCTGCACTAATACCCATTTATGCCCCACGACTTTTATATCATTAGGTGTACGGACAACAGGTCCGAAACTTTTCGTTTAATAAGAGATTGTAATTCTACATTTATTGCGTCTTTCCACATTGGCCAATCATCTCGTTTTCTACATTTATCAATAAATGTAGGTTCAGGATCCTCACCATCTTCCATTATATTGAGCGCTACATTATATACAAAAATATCATCGACGTCGATTTCATTTCGGTTCCATCTTTCTCATGTTCTGACATAATTTGTCGATATTTCATCATTTTTGGGCGCTTGAAATATCATTTTCTGGGACTTTAAGTAGTATGTCAGATTTTTCAACAGGTTTGTTCACATTATGACCATCCTCAATGTTTGCTCTTTTTATTTTTCGAGAATTTTTATCTTTGGAACCAAGAGGTCTACCACGCTTCAGGCGTGCCGTAGACTCATTTTCCATGGAAGATGGTCCTTAAAGGACATCAATTATATTAGGAGCATTAGCAGCTGAAATATAAGATTTTGTAACTTTTTTAAGGTCAGTAAATGCGTCTGGCAGTTGATTCACAATCTCGAGGATCCATGCAATTCAATGATAATTCATTTCAATAAATATTCCATTCCAGCTGCTTACTTTTTCCCCCCAATGTTGGGAAAGTTGTCTTCATCAAAATGACAATTACCAAACATTTTCGTGAATAGATCTCCGGTCAATGGTTCTAAGTATTTAATAATAGACGGAGATTCATACCCAACATATACCCCCATTCTCCTTTGGGGACCCATCTTTGTGCGTTGTGGTGGAGCAATCGGTACATATACAACACATCCAAAAGTTCTTAGATGGGATATATTTGGTTCCTAACCTTAAACCATTTGTACGGGGGAAATGCTATGATAACTTGTTGGCATGATGCGCACAAGTGCTGTCGTAGGCAATATAACATGATCTCAAGCTAAAATAGGGAGTTTATATTTTATCAATATTGGTCGGACAATCAATTGAATACGCTTTATAAGTGATTCAACAAGAATGTTCTATATGTATGGACAAGAGCAACAAAATGATCAATATGTATTTCAATTGATATACAATAAACATTGAAAGCTTTGAGATGAAAATTCACCAACATTTTCAAGATGAATTGTCTTAGACTCTTAATTGCATTATCATGAAATTGTACTCGCAATCGTATTATTTTTGTCCCAATAACTTTGCAAAAACCAAATTGCTAGATGACAATAAGCATACATGTGACTACTTAGTCGATGCATCAATCAAAATCATAAAATATATAAATGGCCCACTTGGCGGATGTATGTGTCCGCATATATTCCTTTAAATTCGTTATAAGAACATAAAATTTTCATGCTCGAATTTAGCTGGTGATGGCTTTATAATTAATTTTCCTTGTGAACAAGCAACACATGAAAATTCATTGGGTTGTAGCATTTTTCGATTGTTCAATGGATGCCCACATGAATTTTCTACAATTTTTCGCATCATTATGGAATCGGGATGGTCCAACCGGTTATGCCAAACATTAATTTCGGTAGTAACCTTTTGTTTTACTACGACATAAATTTCAATTGTTCTTATCCTCGTGCAATACAAATCCGAGGACAAAGCGGGTAACTTTTCCAACATACATTTCTTTTCCGCAACAATTATAGTAATATTAAGGTACTCAATATTGCCTTCATTCGTAGTCTCAAGATGATATCCATTCAAACAACCCAATAAATTTCTTTGAGACTTTCCAGAGGATAAGGCATCATTGATAATGAATTTTGTCACTCCGTATAATAGAATATTGACTCTTCCAAAGCCTTCAATTATTTTTGTATAATCAGATATTGTATTTACATTAGCTTCTCTCCATTTTAAGTGTGAGAATAATTTCGTCTTGTTGAATATAGTGTGCGCAGTAACACTATCCACGAGACATAGATCTTCATCTTCTTCCTTAAATGTTGATGTTGTCATACCATTTTTCATTTCTTTTATTAAAAAAATATATAAAAGTAATATATTTACAATCTAATTATTTTTATTTTATGAAAATGCAATAGCCATTTATATTATAAAGAAGAGAAATATTAAGATATTGCATAATATAAGAAAACAAACATTAATAATAGATTATAGAAGAAAATTTTGATTGAGCATTATAACACTCTAATTACCACCTTTAGAGTGGGTAAGATCATCAACAACATCAAATTGTGTTATGTCAATCATTTCATTATCGAATTCACTATTCACATAATTTGTTTCAACAATTTTCTCCTTTTTCTTTAATGTTCAAAAATTTACTTTCCCTTTTGTAGACCTTTAAAATTCAGATGAGTATTATAATCATTTTGTAATATGTCTCGATCAAAACCACGTCCTCGTTCGAGGCCTGATTTTTCATCAAAAATTCATTAATTTTATCAACCACCAAGAGATATGAAATTAGTTCGGAATATTTAGGAAAACACTTCTCACGATAATGTTGTTGCAAAATATATCACATTAGAATCATGAAATGTGGAGAATGGCTTTTCAAGCATACCATCATCACTAATATTTTCTCCACATAATTTCAATTGAGAAGTGATTCTGAACATAATTGAATTGTACTCACTCACGGATTTATAATCATATATTTCTTTAAGATTTATCCACAATTAAAGTGGATCTTTCACCGTGAGGTATTCAACTTTCAATCCTTCATAAAGATAGTGGCAAAGGAAAATCATGGCTTCGGGCCTTTGGTCATATTTTTTATTATATGCTTGATTTGCCACTTTTATGGAATCCCCAAGACCCATGGCATCCAAATGAATTTCAACATCAAGAATTCATTATAATTTTTTTCAGTAATATCAATAGCCACAAATTTTAAGTTTTGTCAAGTTCGACATGTTGAAAACTATCAAATAAACAAGAGATTGATTAATTGTAAAATAACATAATCATTAAAAATAGTAATGAAATAAGAGGTGACAAATAAACATTGTAAGATAATAGTTTCTAAACATTTCGACACATACCTCCGTACAATACCTGAAATTTATCGCTATCTGAATTTCGTCGGTAGAAATATTTTACGAGCTTCGTGCTGATAACGTGTTGTGAAACAACTTAAAAATATAACTTCATACACTAAATAAGTGAATAAGATGTAGAGATAACATAGAATTACTTTATTCCACTTCAAGTGTGCATTACAAACATTAGCACCTCTATTTATAGGAAACAATACAAGAGAAGAAGATGAAATGAAAGGTGCAATATTAATATAGGTACATGAACCAACAATGTATTTCAAAGGACACATGATGGATATTATGAGAGAATAAATGGACATTCACACCATATAAAGATTATTCATAACAAAATTTTCTTTTTTTTTTAGATTTTTTTTTACGTTTTTTTTAATTTTTGGAATGTTCTTATGGTGGCGCTGGCGGCGTTTGACGGCGGCCGGCAGCCGGAGTGGATGTGTTGACGGCGGCCGCGGACGGAGTGTTTGCGGTGGCTGCTTGCCCTAAAATTAGGGTCAATTCAATTAAATTAGGGCTTTAAAAAGGAGAGTGTATGTGACTTTAATATTTACTAAAAGGGTAAATATGGTATTTTACATGAATATTTAATTAATAAAAGTGGGAGCGGCGTGTATCTAACAAAGCTGGAGGGATATATACCCCAACCCTGAAAAAATCCCTTTGAAAGAGAAGTGGGCTTACGGCATTATGTGAAAATTCCTTTGAAAAAATAATGGGATTGTGACATTATGTAAAAAGCCCTTTAAAAAATAAATGGGCTTATGAAACTTATGAAATTATGTGAAATTTCGTATAAAAAAAAAAAAGAATGGGTTTATGGCATTATGTGAAAATCCTTTTAAAAAATAAGTGGGCTTATGAAATAAGAATGGGTGTATTAATTGTGGATTCTCTAAGATTTTTTTAGATTTTTAAAGTGTATGGTTATTCAATTCGAATTTTTAAAAGTCTTTAAAATATTTAAAGTATTCAATACGAATTTTAAAAAGTCTTAAAAAATCTTTGGGTATTCAACCGTCTATGATTTTAATATTATATGAATTTTGTTGGATTCTCCTAAAAAAATATAAATAAATTTAACTATCCAAAATATCTTCTAAAAACAAGAGATTTCAACGGATTCTCTCAAAAAACTCTAAAGACGAAAGGTCAGAAGTAAAGATGGCAATATTGACCCGACCCACGAGCTTTGGATCAGGTCGGATTCGCCCCGTATTGAGAACGAGTCTGCACCGCGTCGTATGTGAACGGACTGAATCTGAGCCTTATGTCCAACCCATGTGTTGGTTTTAGTCCAAGTGTGGTTTTGGCCATTGGGCCTTCACACAAGGGCCCAACTTGTTGTTGCCCTAGTTCTTGACAGCCTTCTATTGAGTCACCCTCTCCAATGACTAAGAGATGATACGCGTGATGTAAACGTGAGATTGGAGAGTGGAGAACAGTAAGGGTGAAGTGCTACCCATCTTGGTGTTTGGTTATCTCAACTAAATTACAATACAATCCGGACACGTGTCTGAGCCTGTCTAAGTGACCAGTACGAGTGGCGGCCGGCGGCACCGAAACCCAACAGTGGTATCAGAGCCGAGGTAGACTGGAAAAGAAGGTAAATTAATTATTTGTTTTGTTTCTACCGTATGGATTTTGGGCTAGTTAATTGATCTTAATTTATTTGAGATGTGGGCCCAATTGTTTATTACCTGGTGTAGTATAATTTTAACTGGTTTAGGGTGGAATTTAGTTTGGGAATTATGTGATTGGGGTTTATGTGCTATTTTAGGATGTCTTTGTGAGTCCTATTTCTTTGTTATTTTTTTTACGTATCGTTAACGTTATTGCTTCCGTTTGTTGTCTGTGATATGGTTTTTGTGGTTTTCTTGTGCAATTTTATTGTTCGCTTTGTGGTTAATCTCTTGATGCATGTAGTTTGCTTTCTTGGTGTCTTTGTGGTTATTTCGTCTTTGTGAGTTATGTATACTTTATGATATCATGTTTTTGTGCCTTTGTGTTTCTCTTTGTGAATGCATCGTTTGAGGTGGAGCCTGTCTTTGTGTTTCTCTTTGTGAGTCTTTGTGATTGCTCTAAGTGAGATGGAACCTTTATGTGTGTTTCTTTGAGATGTGGGCCCAATCGTTTGAGGTGGAGCCTTTATGTGTGTTTCTTTGTGGACTAACTTTTACGTACGTAGACAAATTTGGTGTGTTTCTTTGTGTGTTGTCTTTTGCAGGTACGTGGAAGTGGTTGGGCGATGATGACTAACAAAATTGTTTGTGGATTGTGGATTGTAGTTGGGTATGGCCAAAAAGGGGGTGGGACTATTTACACCTCCATTTCGGTTTAGAACACTCCCCCCGATTGATGCACCCCCCCCTAAAATTTGTCAAGATAGATGCACCCCCACTCAAATTGTCCTAAATACCCTTTTGTCTTAAAAATCTATTTACTAAACACACCCCTAATTTTCCCCTTCTTCCTCCTTCTTTCTCCTCCTTCTTCTTCTCCGATCGTTCTTCACCCTCTTTTTTTTTTTTTTTCTACTCCTCTCCCTCTCTTTCTTCTAGCCGCCGCCGTCGCCGCCCTCCCCTTCTTGGTCGCCACCCTCCCCTTCTTGGTCGCCACCCTCCCCTCCCTCCTCCCTTTTCTCAAGCTGCGTACACAGCAGCAGAAACAAAAATAAAAAATTTCAAATCCGTGCCCACGCACCCACCCCTATCACCCCTGCCCACGCCCAAACTCCGGCCGCCCCACCCCGATTCGTCGTCCGCTGCCCGCCGTCGCCGCCGCCCATCAGGTATGAATTTTAGGTTTAGGGTTTTTTTTTGCTAAACTTCATTTTTTCTCTTTTTTCTACGTTTCTTTGGTTTTTTTGTTTCCTTTTCTCCTCGAATGTCAATTTTTTTGTTTCCGGCTACAAAGGTAATTTTTTTCTTCTTTTCAGCGACACTGGTCTGTCGACCCTTTGCATTCTCGTCGACAATAAATTGTCGACGAGAATGTATATGGTCGACCAACTGTGTCGATTTTTTTTTTAAAAAAAAAAATTAGATTTTTCCGACCTTTGTAGATCGACCATATACATTTTCGTCGACATATTGTTGTCGACGAGAGTGTATTTTGGTCGACTTAAAGTTGTAGAAATATTTCAATTTTTTAGTAGTGAATATGGGGCAGTGAAAAGGTGAAGGGGGTATTTTTGGTTTTTTACCTCATTATTTTAGTATTAAACTCAAAGGGGGAGTGTTCTAAACCGAAATGGAGGTGTAAATAGTCCCACCCCCTTTTTGGATTTTAGCCCAAGTGTGGTTTTGGCCATTGCGCCTTCACACAAGGGCCCAACTTGTTGTTGCCTTAGTTCTTGACTGTCTTCCCATATATTGAGTCACCCACTCACCCTCTCCATTGACTAAGAAATGATACGCGTGATGTAAACGTGAGATTGGAGAGTGGAGAACAGTAAGAGTGAAGTGCTACCCATCTTGGTGTTTGGTTATCTCCACTAAATCACAATACAATCCGGACACGTGTTTGAACCCGTCTAAGTGACCCGTACGAGTGACCGGCGGCGGCACCGAAACCCAACACCATGGGTATCCGACCGACCCGAATTATTATAAACTTTTTATATATTATTGATAAAATACTTTAAATTATTAAGAAATCGATCATATCATTAATAGATACTCATATCAAAGTAAAGATTTTTAAAAAAATAAAATAAACTATCATTATAATTTCTAAACATAATAATAGTTCTCAAGTTAATTTTTTTTTTTAAATTAAATTAGTCGTTCAGTTTCTTTCGAGAAATAAAAAAATATTGCATGTCAATTCAATCTTTTTCTTGATGTTCAAAGGCCTTGATTGCATGTTTGTTTAATTTTAAGGCAAAAACTTATATGCAATATTACATACATGCAATATTGACTAATTAAGGTAATTAGGTCAAAATTTGTGGGTGAAGGCGGGTCAACCTTAATTAGAATATTTATTTTTACTCTAAAATATTATCTTACTACATGACCAAAACTATGTTACTATAAGACCTAAATTTTGTCACTACAAGGCAAAAAATGTATTATTGCAAGTCCAAAAATATTCTGGACACTTATTTTTTTGGGCAAAATTACTAAAATAATTTTGACTTATTCGGCTACATGACTAAAACAATGTTACTACAAGACCAAAATTTTATCACTACAAGGTCAAAAGTGTATTACTACATGTTCAAAAATATTCTGAAGATTTAATTTTTTGGTGAATTTGTCAGAATGTTTTGACATGTAGTATTAAATTTTTGCCTTGTAGTGATAATATTTTGGCCTTGTAATAACAATATTTTGGTCATGTAGTAAACCACATGTTTGCAACCCGCGAATTTTATGGACAACCCGGATTCAGGTTTATGACCCGCAAATTTTTTAAAATTGACTTAATTTGACTTTTGAGTTTAGGATTTTGACTTGCCTAATTGGGATGGAATGCATGTATGCAATATTTCACATAATACTAGCCCTAATTTTAATTTGAGTGTTTTTTACTAATTATCATTGTGTACATATTTATATTATTGTAAATTGTTTCAATTTATATATGCATGAAAAATGTTGTTTTCAATTGTGAGAAACAACTTAAATAAATTTAACATGATATGAAAAAACGGGGCGGAGCACGGGGCGACGATCTAGGACCCATGCGGGGCGGGTACGGGGCATAATACATTAGAACGGGTCTGGGGCATATACAAGTGTGTTCCATATACATTTGCATCAGTAGTTCTAGCGCCGAAGTTTATGAAAATCTATGTAAAGAAGTATATTCCACAATTCTGTCAAATTTATAAAAATTCATATAAGTCAATAAAAAAGTCAGTCAAACTATACACGTACTCTATAGATTTTCTAAAAAATTCATAAATTTTTTAAAGTCTAAAAAAATTTAATAGAATATCAATTGAATACACCCCCTAAATGTGTGTTTTGTGGAATTTTAAAAAACATCCTCTATCCACACTACACTTTTATTTATGCACAAATTTTAAAATATATTGATAATTTATATTAAAAATAGATGAATAAAGTAAAATGTGAAATATGTATTGGAGAATAAATATTTTTCTTTATAAACGTATACATAGTAAGTATGGATAACAAACAAAAAAAAAAAAAAAAGAATGTATATTATGAGGGCAAATACTTGTATACACTTGGATGCACCATGTCCCCTACCTATGAGTTTCTAGCTATTGGGCCTTCCTTGGGACTGGACCTCAGATTCCAGTCACACACCCATCTGTTTACTCAGTACACCCTCAATAAACTCGCACCCACAATTTTTTTTAGTTCACCCAATAATGATTTGCACCCCCCTAATTTCAATTTCGATTTTTTATTTATATTTTATTTGCACCCACTAATTTAATGAGTTCACCTCCTAATCATATTTTTACAACAGTTATCTACACCCGCTCATTTTATGAGTTCACCCCCAAATTATTTTTTACCACAGTTATCTATACCCGCTCATTTTATGAGTTCACCCACATATTATTTTTTTACCACGATTATCTGCACTCGCACATTTTATGAGTTCACCCCAAAATATTTTTAGAAAAATAATCACATTTAAAAGAATATATTATCCTTTTATTAATGTACACAAAATATAATAAAATAAACTCTAAAAAATCGATTCACCACCAAGTCACCCATATTTTTAAAAAAAATCGTAAAAATATAATTTATAAAAAAAATCGAAATTAGCCATAAATCTCGATTTTTTTACTTTTTAATTTTCCTTTCCCCTACTCTTTTTCCATTTTTAATTTTTTTTTTTCCAAATTTTTTATTTCTTCATTTTTTTTTCCTTTTCCTTTTTTATTTTAAATTTTCCTACATTTCTTTTACATTTTTTGCATGTGTATTTTTTAAATTTTAATACAATATAATATTATAGGCATGATTTTATTATAGTCGATCGGCAGTGCACTTGAATTTCATTTTTAATTTGATGAGTAAAGGACCTGCCGAAAATTCATGCCGATCGGCGGGTGACCCAACCACCACCATGCCCGACCACCCCCTTGACGGCGACGGCGGCGCTTCCGTCCCGGCCGCTGAAGCCCAAGACCCATATTCGAATCGCAATCGCGATTCTTCACTTCCATGACAATCGACATCATCTTCCATCTCGGCAACGATCCATGGCGGCCGAAATTCTCTTCTCATTTCGACCACCGACGCGACTGCTTCGATCAATCTCCCTTGTGTTCGCGATCCAGGAGCTTCTTCGGCATCAATGGCTCTCGCCTGGAACACTCGGATCGACGCCGCCTCTCTCTTGTCGTTCATCTCTGCCTAAATCGAAGCTATATTGCTTTGTCCGTCTTATTCATCATGCTACTGTGCATCCTCTTCCTCCGGCTGACGGCAGCCCGACGGAGGAATGTGAGTATGTTGCCGATGGATCTCTAACCGGCCGACACTCAAAGCCGGTGACCTTGCGGATGAAATCTCAAACGACGACTGCTGACCTAGGGTGCCCTCCCATTGGGCTAGGGTTCCCATCAATTGGGTTTGGTAATGTGCACCCCCTATTTTCTTCAGTACACCCCGATTTGCACTCCCTCCACTTTTTTTTATGGTACTATTAGTTATTGGTACTGGTATTACTATTTATTGATTGTAGTATTACTATTAATAACTGAATTAAAATTAATGATTACTGATTACGGTATTATTAATTATTAATTGTGGTATTACTGATTGTGTGAAATTATTTATTATTTTTTAAGACATTACTGATTATTATTATTATTATTTTTTATGGTATTACATATTATTGATTATGGTATTACTTAATATAATTAGATTTGTGGAATTATTTATTATTGTATAAGATATTACTGATCAATGTTCATGGTATTACTAATTACTGTTCATTGTATTACTGATAATTGTTTTTGGTATTATTGAATATAATTGGATGTGTGGAATTATTTGTTATTGTATAAAATTTTATTGATTAATATTAATGGTATTACCGATTACTGTTCGTGGTATTACTAATAATTGATTTTAGTATTATTTAATATAATTAGATATGTGTAATTATTTGTTATTGTATAAGATATTGGAGTACTAATTATTTTTAATGGTGTTAGTGTATTACTGATTATTACTTATTGTATTATTGAGTATAATAAAATCATACATATAATATTATTTTGTATTAAAATTTTAAAAAATACTAATGAAAAAACTGAAGAAATAAATTTTTTTGAATAAAAACTGAAAATGGGAAGAAAAATTAAAAAGAAAAAAAAATTGAGATTTGTGCCTTATTTTGATAGATTTTTTAAATTATGTTTTTACGATTTTCTTTTTCTAAAATATGGGTGATTTAGTGGTGAATCGACGGTAACTCGACAATGACTCGACTACATATTGTAAATGTATAAATTATGGTTGATTTTATTATTATATTTTGTGTAAATTAATAAAAAGATAATATAGTATTTTAAATGTAATTATTTAAAAAAAAAAATTGGGGGTGAACTCATAAAATGAGTGGGTGCAGAGAATTGTGGTAAAAAAAAATTAGGGGTGAACTTATAAAATTAGCGGGTGTAGAGAACCGTTGTAAAAAAAATGATTTTGGGGTGAACTCATAAAATGAGCGGGTGCAGATAACTGTAGTATAAATATGATTTGGGGGTGAACTCATAAAATGAGCAGGTGCATATAACTGTAGTAAAAAAATATTTGGGGGTGAACTCATAAAATGAGCGGGGTGCAGATAACTGTGGTAAAAAAATAATTTGGTGGCGAACTCATAAAATGAGCGGGTGTAGATAATTGTTGTAAAAAAGAAATGATTTGGGGTGAACTCATAAAATGAGTGGGTGCAGATAACTGTAGTAAAAATATAATTTAGGGATGAACTCATTAAATTAATGAGTGCACATAAAATATAAATAAAAAAATAAAATTAAAACTAGATGGTACGGTACACTAGGGGGTACGCAAGTGTGACCCTATTATGAGACTATGAGTTGCATATGAATGGATGGTTTTGTTGTTTGTAGCATTAACAATTTATAAAGTGTTATAAATTGGTTGCATCTCTATATTGAAATTTGATTCTAACAATTTTATTTTTACGTTTAACTCTTTATAGCTGAAATTCGCAGGACTAAAATGTTTGGGCAAATAGAATTGAGAGACATGAACAACAGGGCCAAAATATGATGCGATGGCCCAAATTATTTCTTATATTCCTCACCGGGTGGGACTATTTACACCTCCATTTCGGCTTAGAACACTCCCCCTTTGAATTTAATAATATAATAATAATGTAAAAAATCAAAAATACCCTTTAAGTCATATTACACTACTAAATGCACCCCTCCTTCACCTTTAAACCCTAAACCTAATTTTATCCAACCAACGCCGCCGTCGCCACCACAACCACCACCACAACCACAACAACAACCAACAACAAAATATCACCAAAAACAAAAAAAAAAAAAAATCAGAAGAGAACTTAGAAAATTTTCAAAATTTTTTTTAAAATTTCGACAAACCAGTGTCGACCATATTCACTCTCATCGACACTGGTTTGTCGACGAGAGTGAATATGGTCGACCTAAGTTTGATCGAAAAAAAAATTTAAAAAATCGACAGTGTAATGTCGACCATATTCAGGGTGTCGACGAGAGTGAATATGGTCGACATTTATTGGTTAAAAAAAATAAAAAAAAATTTTGATACATTTCGACCACTTTAGGTTGTTGACGAGAGTGTATTTTGGTCGATCTAAAGTGGTCGAAATATGAAAAAAAAAAAAAAAAAAAAACAAATCTAGTCGGCGGCGAGGGGTTGATGGGGGTGGAAAAGAGGAGAAGGGTGGCCGCGGCGCTGGACGGTTGTTGGCGGAGGACGGACGGCGGACGATGGGCAGGGGCGGCGGCCGCGGCGCTGCTTCTGTTTTTTTTTTTTTACCAGATGGGTGGAGGGACGGGAAATAAAAGAAAAAAAGAGGAGGGCGGTGGCAGGCGGCCGCAGCGCTGGACGCGTGGGGGCGGTGGCAGGCGGCCGCGACGCTGGACGCGTGGGGGCGGTGGCAGGCGGACGCGACGCTGGACGGACAACGACCGCGTCACATGGTTTTTTTTTTTTTAACAAGGACGGGGAGAGAGGCGGGGGATGGCGACGGCAGGGCAGGAGAGGGCGGTGGCAGTCGGAGATGGAGGTCTCAGGCGGCGGCCATGGAAGGGTGGGAAAGGTGGAAGGGGAAAGAGAGGAAGGGGGAAGAGAGAAATTAGGGTTGAGGGGGGTGTGTGTAGTAAATGGTTTTTTTTAGACAAAATTGTATTTTTGACAATTTAAGGGAAGGGTGCATCCATCCTAGCATATTTCAGGGGGGTGTATTAATGGGGGGAGTGTTCTAAACTGAAATGGAGGTGTAAATAGTCAGACCCTTCCTCACCCTCACCATTTCATTTACAATTTCATTGAATAACTGAATGTCACGGTTTACAGTACAAATAATGAAATAAACATTCAATATTTTCAAAAAGTGTTAAAAAATATTATATCAGTAAGACGGTCTCACACAAAACTTCTTCTTTAATACTCTGATACAAGAAAATTCAAGAACATATGTACAATCCACCTGATCTTAGAGGCCCCAAATAATATCAACTATAGAAGATAATTTCCCATTCTTAACAATACGCCACTTTGGAATTTTTATGATGACTTTTGATTTAAAAAAGAAAGAAAAGGATTTCAATTATAGTCTCGAATAAAAATTGTTAATCATGGTTTCAGCTCCAATTCTGACTGAAAATTGCGGATTTTGATTTTGTTTACAAGTTTCCTTTTCACAAAAAAACGTGCTTAACTTTTACTGAATTCACTTTGCATAAAAAAATAAAATGAACATATATAAGATGTGGGATAAATTTTTGTATTTAAATTATACTCCTAATAATTGAGGGTTTGAATTAATATAAATTAAATTGTATAATTGGTGATCAAATGGAGACAAGTTAAATTAGGAGATAGTCCGTCGAGAAAAGGACAAGCAGTTGTGATAAAGCAGAATAAATAAATAGAAATTGGTTGGGTGACAGATATTGACGCTTGTCTTTTTTTCTTATCTCAACTCGAGTCTTCAATTTTCCAATTCATTAAGTCTAGTATGCAATCGAGTGCATGTTGCACTTTTCAGTTTTACTGATTTTCACTTTTTGATAAATGGTGTTGCACTTTTCAATTATTATTAAAAATATTATTATACAGTTTAATAATTGAAAAGTGCAACACCATTTACCAAAAAGTGTAAGTCAGTAAAATTGAAAAGTACAACATGGACTAGGTGCATAGCAGACCAACCCTTTCCAATTCTTTTCCAACAGTAATTACGCATAATTAAATTTCTATCTCTTTATCAATATTTCGAGTTCACTCAATTACATAACTGATGTAGGGGGTCGTCTCAATTGAAGTGAGAACTCCGTTGATTTCGAGTAGGGGGGTCGTCTCAATTGAAGTGAGAACTCCGTTGATTTCGATAGAAATATCCGGATAAACACAATATCAATTAAGAATAAAATGAAGTGAGAACCATTGATTTCGATTACAAAATATCAGGAATAAACAAAACAACGATTAAGGATAAAACTTTTTAAGGACTTTCATATAATTTCTGAATGTCCTAAAATGCATCATACATCCTCTTTTTATAAAATCTTACAATAGACGAGTCAAAACTCTTAATGACAATAAATTAAATGAAACTTAAAGGAAAAATATCACTTTTGGTCACTGAACTTTACCACTTTTCACATTTGGTCACCCACATTTCATCACTATCAAAATTGGTCACTCACTTATTCGTCACTCACTTATTCTTTCTCTATCAATTTTGATGCTGCTGTTAGAGAATCCGTCATTTACTAACGGAGAACGCCAACTTTTATTTTTCCTCTTTTAATTCCTTAACCCTAAACTCCCAAACTACAATAGAAGTGATTTTGAGTTTGTACGAAGAACTGAAGATGTCTAAAAGGAACCAGAATGCTTCTGTACCCAATACGGTAAGTTTCTATAACTTTTACGTTTAAATATATGGGGTTAATCAGTGTGGAAAATACTCCAACAATCAATACAAAAGTAAAGAAACAAAAATTACCGGTATGTACATATGTATTTCTTATTTCAATTTAATATTTAAGATTTTTGTATCACTAAATTATGTTATTATATTTATCTCTTGTAATAGGTTAGAAGGAATTCTCATGTATCTTCTAGAACATTGGTGATTTATCAACCAAACTTTCCAGAGTAGCCAAGAATTATCAGTAAGTTATTAATAATCATATAACTCAATTATAATTTATTATTATCTCTTGTTGTTGTTGGTTTACTTTTCATTTTACAGGGTAACCAGGAAATGGAAAATTCAGGAGGTGGTAGGATAATTATTGTATTCACTGTGGTTGAAAATTATTCAGACTTGCTTTTGTACTCTGTTTTTCAAACTTTTTTGAATAATATTTCAATTACTAATTTTCATATTGAATTTGTATAATGATTGGAAATAGAAACTTATTTCAAAATAGTTGATTATTACAGCAATAATATTAATTGAAGATAAATTCAGTAAAATTTAAAAAAAAAAAGGGTCTGGGGGGTTTAGGGTTAAGGAATTAAAAGTTGGCGCTCAAAACCTTTTCTCCGTTAGTAAATGACGGATTCTCTAACAGCAGCATCAAAATTGATAGAGAAAGAATAAGTGAGTGACCAATTTTGATAGTGATGAAATGTGGGTGACCAAATGTGAAAAGTGGTAAAGTTCAGTGATTAAAAGTGATACTTTCCCAAACTTAAATGGATACATTGGACTAATTAAATAGATAGCATAATTTTAGGTGTCTAATTTTGATTAATTAAATAAATAGCATAATTTTAGGAAGACTTTTCGTTGCAGCTTCATTCTCCATCAATAACAATCTGAAAATTAATTTAACTCTGACTCACAAACTAGTCTAACGAGTCCATCGAGTCGAGCTCAAACCTAACAAATCTAGTTGAGATCGAGTCAACTTCTTAGTAAATTGAGTATTTCACGAAAGCAAGCTCAACTCGTTGATCAATATAAACGAACAGAGTTTGAACTTTCATTGAGTTAAACTCTACTTTTTAATTCGAATAACTCAAATAGTGCACCATTTTTCAGAAGAATTTGTGCATCCCTTTTATCAAACTAATTGACAAGGAAATAGTAAAATTAGTACACGGATGCTGCATTAATTCATCTATTTTAATTTCTTTCGCTTTCATATTCTCTTTTTTTTCTTCTTCCCGGCCCCCACTACTTGTTTTCAAGATAACATTAAAATGTAGGTACAATTAATCGAATTTAGTTAGTTAGTGGCAAGAATTCATTAATTCGAATATGAGAAAGGTGCCTGTAGCTAAAATTAGATTAAATTATCAAAAGCATCTCTACTCCAATTCTGGTTTGTATGAAACCGACAAATTGAGACAAC
Source organism: Galeopsis tetrahit (assembly GCA_963675135.1). Taxonomy (NCBI): domain Eukaryota; kingdom Viridiplantae; phylum Streptophyta; class Magnoliopsida; order Lamiales; family Lamiaceae; genus Galeopsis; species Galeopsis tetrahit. The sequence goes on along the minus strand of OY776130.1, from coordinate 63,233,522 downwards.
TGTTGATGAAAAAAAATAATTAAAAAAAATGGTCCCATAATAAAGCTTGTCACTTTTGGATTGACAGCGCCTACTATTATTCAAATATTCAAGAAATTTGATCGATTATTGCTACTTCTCTATGATATTTTTTATAAATTAATTTAGAAAAAAGATACCCCTCGATCACTTTGATGACAGATCATTGCATGTGAAGTATTTCAGGAGTGTGGTTCTACTTTCTTGAGTGTGTTTGCTTTTGTGGCTGTTTCCAACCCTATCATTCCTTTCTTTATTGGTTTTGTACTTGCTATTTTCCTCTTTAATTGCTCAACAATATCTTTTCTACTAACAAATTAATCTCTCATGGCTACTCAAACTGTTTTATCTGAGGTATGTTTTCTTGATTTATTCTCTTCATATTGTTTTGTTGATAATCTTGATTATTGATGCTGTTTCTGTGAAGAAATAATTGTTATTTGTTGGTTTTGAACTAGTTTATGGACCCTTTTTGAACTTTGATTCATGTTTGGATTGGAATTTTTGCCATCTGATTTTTCAGTCACTAATTACTTTTAGTTTATGGGATTGTTACATGTATTACTTTATATTCTTCGATATTTCCGTAAATTTAAGGTACGGGTTTTGGATCAGAGATAGTACACACGTTTTAAAATCAAGAAATGGTAGTTTTAGAGTAACAACAAAATAGATGTAGCATGATTAGAAGTTTTTTGGTGATTTGGAATTATGAAGTTGCATTGAATTTTGTCTTGATCCTCATCTTGCTGTAGATCATGAATACATGATGTTTAAATAGTACTAGTTGTTTGATTAAAATGTATTAGTTTGTCAGTATTAGTCGTTATGTACTATAAAGTGATAGTTGTGAATCGTACGTGTATTCCAGGAAGTTGAGAAAGAAGAGGTGAAGAAAACGGAAGCAGAAAAAGTTTGCCCAACCACAAAGGAGATCACAAAACCTGAGGCAACTGTAACACAAGATGATGAAAAGCCCGAAGATGAGCCAGTCGTCGAGCTTCCTCCACCAGCTGTATTAGAGAAGGTTGAGGATAAGCCTGTTGAGCTGCCTCCAACACTTGATGAAAAGAAAACCGAGGATGCTCCGATTGTTGATAAGGCCACTCCACACGAAGCAGTTCCTGCACCTGATGACACAGCCGAACCTACTATTGAAAAGGAAGACACCAAATCAGAAGCCACATGTGTTGAGCCTATTCAAGAGAAGACTAAGCCTGAGGAAATAGAAAAAGTAGTTGATGCGCCTGTGTTGTCGCCTGCTGAGGAAATAGAAAAAGTAGTTGATGCGCCTGTGTCGTCGCCTGCTGAAGAAATAGAAAAAGTAGTTGATGAGCCTGTGTTGTCACCTGCTAAGGAAATAGAAAAAGTAGTTGATGAGCCTGTGTTGTCGCCTGCTGAGGAAATAGAAAAAGTGGTTGATGAGCCTGTGTCGTCGCCTGCTGAGGAGGAGAAAGATGAAACACCGAAAGAATCCCCTGCCAAAGCAGTGGAACTGATTGAGGACAAAGATGATACAGTTGCTGAAGGGGAGTGTAAACCACAAGAAGCAGTATCTGTGGCTGTAGAGGAGAAAATTCCTGAAAAAATCGAGGAAGAAACTCCGAAGATTCCTGCAGATGAAGTTGATGATACTAAGTTGGCAGAGAAAGAGGAGACATGTGCAATTGAAGCCAAATCAGAAGCTACCGCAATCCAAGTAGACGAAAAGCATGTCGATTCTAATCCAATTGGTCAAGAGAAGGATACATCTGTGGCTGCTGCTCCTGTTGTGGAGGAGAAAATTCTTGAAAAAATCGAGGAACAAACTCCAGAGCTTCCTGCAGATGAAGTTGAGGGTACTAAGTTGCCATGTGCAATCCAAGTAGAAGAAAAGCATGTCGATTCCAATCCAATTGGCGAAGCAACAGAACAAGCGAAAGATGCAGTTGAGGTTACAGGGGAATCCGGTGTGGAGCCTGGAAAGAATGAAACTGTAGTGGCAGAAGAAAAAAGCGTCGTAGCTGAAGAGTTGGTTCCATGTGAAGAAAAGGAAACCAAGGATGCAAAAGGTTCTGTTCCAGTTGCAGAAAAAGCTACTTCCAGAGACATTGATCTGGCTTGTGATAAGGGAAGTAACGAAGACGAAACTACGAAAGAAGTTGATGAAAAAATAGAGAAAACTGTAGAAGCTAAATTGGATCAAGTTGATGAGAAAATAGGTGAAGACAAGGAGGAAGAGAAGCAAGTTAATGAACCGGGAAAAACCGAATGCATTAAGGATAGTGAAGAAACTAAAACTTACGAAGATGTTCCGGTGAAGAAGCAATCGTTCGTTAAGATTATGAAGCAGTCGTTGGTGAAGGCGAAAAAGGCAATCATCGGAAAATCTCAGAACCCGAAAACGCCAGCACCAGAACCAAAGGCTGATGGTGACAAATAGGTCACTAGTTGATATGATTTGTTTTGTTTGTGTGATATATTATTGCATTTGTTAAAGTTGTTTTTTTGTTTGGTGTTTGATTGCCTGGGTTTTTCTAGTTTTAGGTATATACTGGTTTCTTGCTAAATATTCTGCAGAAACCAGGCAAAGTTTTTTTTTTTTGGTTATAATGGTCTATTCGTATGGTGGTTTGTTTATTATTTGATGCAAGAAGATATATTGAATTTATTGATTAATGGTTGTAAATACATTTCTGTTTCATGTATAAGTCCTAGTGTTTCTCATTAAACAAAATCCATTATGATGGTTGTAAATTTTATTTTTTAGATAAGACGAAAGGTATCAAAGTCTTTGACTCACGTCTATATCTGAGTTCGAATCTTGCAAAAAACAACTTCTCTCGTATTAAATTGTATACTCCGATTGGATCTACATAAGATTTTGTCACACAAGAATTTGTCTATCTCAAACACCATCTAGGGGGGTTGGAGGAACGGGGATGCTAATGTACAATGGTTACATTAAGACTTCGAACAAATTAACACTACAAATTAGTCACACCCTCATCAGTTACAACAACATAATATGCTTACTAGAGGTGGAAATTCGGGACAGCCACGTCACTGTCCGACTGCCTTCCTTCCGCCTAAAATCTCTCCATAAGGCCAGCCAGAAAAACCTGGCCATATAAGCTGAGTGTGTTTTCCTTGGACTAACCAATAGAGAGCCCGGCTCAGCCTGTATAGTCACCTCCGTTTGCGTATACATGCAATCAAAGTGGTGACTTATTATACTCACCTGCTGGTTCTTTGCTATTGTCAGTTGTAGCAGTAGCAGAGGTAAGAGCGGTGGTGCCCATCACATTCGTGCCCTGTTTGTTGTTTTGCGACTGATCTAAGACTTCAGTTGTAGCCTGCAATTCGGAACATATTTCAAATCAGTACACATTTTGAACGTAAAACTTTAAAAAAGTACTGACTTAAAAATAATGATAAAAAACAAGGTTTGTACATAAAGAAACACCACACTGGTGGGAATCAATGCACCAAATTATGCTAGTCACTACAATAGTACTTTTCACAATCTTAACTTAGAAATTGGACAGAGAACAAAAAACATTGGTTATAGTTTTAAAAAAAAAAACACCCAAAATTTCACTCATTCATAGAACTGAGAATCACTAAATTTACCTCATTTCACACCAAAAGGGAAAACATATAACACAATTTTTAGTTATCAAACAACGCAATTTAACTGATACTTATAATCATGTTGCAAGTATTTTTTGTTTAGTTTTGAGTTTTTTCATTCTCTTCTATTCTTTTTCCTTTCTTTCCGTTTTTTCTTTCCAAAATCAGCTGTGCCTCACAAAGCCGGACCATTCTTGATTTTGAATCAGGACATATTCCAGCAGGGTTTAGAGCTACCGCAAAAGAGGTTGTAAGAATAGAATGTCGGGTGTTAAGATGTCCAGAGAACAATATATAGAGGCTTTTAGTATATATAATTGTTATATATACTCTTGTAGTACAACTTATATTGCATCCAACAGCAGTCCCACTGAACGCCAGTAAACGCAACCAAAAACGAGAAGAGAGCCAGAAGTGTAGCCAAGATTTTCCAGGTAAGCTATTTTTAACACAGAAATGCAAATAAACGAAAAACGGTATCTTGCATTGCTTTTCAAACTCCATTAATATCTAATTTCTTTCTGAAAACATGGCTGAATGACAAACCTGATTAGATTTGTTGTTCATTGAGCAGCTAGCTTCTGCATTCTCAATTGGAGATGTGTTAGCCACTTCACCGCTACTTCCATTCCTCGAAGAATTCATTCCCATTCCCGGCGTTATAGGAGGCGCCCCTGTGAAAGGACCAAAAGGTGCTCTAGGGACGGAATTTTGAAACACCGGAATCCTCTGATAATTAGGAATCCCTGAAACGGGAGGAGGAAAGTGCATGGGGTTTACAGGAAACATAGAAGGATATCCCGAAGATACGCCATTCATATCCATCATTCCCATCCCAAAGCCCATTCCAACGCCCATTGGTGGGAACTGTGCAGGATGCATGTGTTGCGGAAACATCATCTGAGGCATACAAAACCCAGCACCCATCGACATCATCTGCAACCATATCAAATAGAAACTTTCTTAAAACACACAAACATTGGAGTAATTCATCTCTCTCATTTTCAATCAGAATTGATGCTCCTAATTACAATAACAAAATTTTATTTACATATAATTGGAAAAAATTCTGCTTACCTGCACTTGTAGTTGAAGGGTCTTTAGATATTCAATGGCTTCATCAAGCATTGAAGCTTTATCCGCCTGATAGTAATGAAAATTTAAATCAACAAACGAATAAAAAACGAACACTTGTAAACACAAGATTATCAAACAGAAGAACAATCAAACTCATGACTGAATGTCTAAAACTCCACCTATTATGGTAAGGTATAATCAATTACCTTATTGCAATTCGGTATGAGCTCTTGTAAAGCACGCATTTTCTCATTGATCCTATCCCTTCGTCTCTGTTTACACAGTATAAATCGAGATCAATATTTATACATGGACAATGTGGAAGGGAGAAAAACACAATTAATATATAAATTAATCCTCACCCTTTCGGAGAGATTATGTACTTCTGCTGCTCGGCCTCTCTTAGACCCTCGAACATGGTTTGTTTTTCTGGCATCAAGTGATTCAGTATCAACATCCTGTGCATGAAAGAGCAAAACAAATCAATTCAAGAAAAAAAGGTAGCATGTTATACGTACATATTTTAATAGGTAGTATAAGTGGAAAAAGTTCAATGAATTAATTTTCAGCACAACAAGATATAAGTTAATAAGCAACTTACATCACTACGGTAATCCGATTCATCAATATCACGAAATTTTCTTTTCGAGTTATGCGTTTGTTCACACGAAACTCTATCACCACTATTTCCCGATCCTACAGACGATGAAGCAACCATAGGCTCAACAATCTTCTCCTCATTTGGGACTCCTTTTCTTGAATTATCATTCTTGATAGAAGCTTCTAGAACCAAATTCTTCGTTCTTTCCGGGGGACTTCCCCCCTGCTCTTTTGGTGTGCTATTAAATCGTTCAACTCGCGATTTTTCGGGATTAACTTCCACCCTCCCTACACCTGATGATCCTGAAGCAAGATTTCCATCAGGTTTTCCTTTAACAAGATTTGCTGGCCTCGAAAAATGCGAAAAATTCATAAAAGTCGAAGGTGGCCTAACGTTCTGCCTCTCCATCTTCATACTTGCATCCCGATTATTACACGTAGTATTGCTAACAATATCCGAAACCCCAGATCTTAACACGTTCGATCCCTGATTATTACAACTATTTCTCTTATCAACCGATGATAAAAAGCTACTCTGATTCGACATTCCATTGCCCGTAACACCAGATATATTCGGTAAAAGGTCAGAAACGTAATCTTGTCTAAGAGAATCATCGATTGGATAACTCAACCAGGGATCTATTTCATCATCTTGACTTAAATCCAACTCCCTTGAGGGCACTACTGGTGCCATATCATTCAAGACAGACTCAAATCCTCCAAATTTTCCAACTCTAGATGTGTTCGAATTATGAACAGGACTCTTTGTGGCCCGATTCGACTGACCTTGCTTCACAATCAGACCATTGTCCCAAACTAACTCAACCAAATCATTCTCAGCCCTGCATCAAAGTACACAAATGCCTCACAAAACTTTACAAAAAAACAATAAAATCCATCAATTTATAACAAGTTAATCTAAGAACTATTGTGCAAAAAGGCCTACCTAGAAACCACATCGGTTCTCGGTTGGCTAAATTCAAACTTCTCTCTAGCCATTCTCAAAAACTCTGATAGAGGCATGATTGCTGAATCCAAATGAAAGAAATATCCCCAATATTAACTGTGTAAACCCAAATTACATCAATTAAAAATGGCACCCAAATGAACACCTATAAAATATATTACATCAATAAAAAAATGGCATCCAAATCAACACCTATAAAATATAGGTATAGATAAGTATTAGATTTGCTTATGGATGTAAACTTCATCTACTTATGTCTTAATCAATGATTAATTTCAAGTCAAAACGCATTAATTTAATACTTAAGAGAAGAAAAACCTTAAAATACAACCAAATTGAGCTTGTTTAATCCAAAATCAATCATTAGAAGAGTAACCCACATGCTATTTCTTAATTTTTTAGCAATTCATCACAGATCTTCCTCCTTAATCTCAAGATTACATACTAAAACTTGCAATAAGACAAAACCCACCTCTTAAATCAGCTCATCTGCCAACGCCTTGATATCTCCCAAAATATAATAAGATTTCTTGGGATTTAAATCTTCAAGGAAATACCCCCTTTACGCAATGATGATTTTCTTGAACCCACCAAAAATTTTGCTACTCCAGATGTATCACACTATTTTTCTTGGTTAAAGCTATAGTTTTTCACAATTACATACAAATATGATATATGTAGAGAGATAAAAAACAAGTCTCGTAGAAGACGGCGAAAGGCTGTCCAAATTAAAGATGGCCGAGCAAAAATCCTGGCAATTAGCTTATTTATATATACGCACACCTTTTTCCCTTTTCTTTATTTATGCGGATTATTTTCAATAGCTTACAAAAATATGAGTGAAAAAAAAAAAAAAAAAAAAAGTAAGTTTTTATCCGTTTTCGAGATTCTCGTCTATAATATTAAATTATTAATCTCTTCATTCAATCTTCATTATTAGTCTCATAATTGTTTTTTTTTTATTATTATATAAAATACTTCACAAACATCAATTTCACAATATTAATTTAATTATGAATTTCAAGATTATAATAAAAAAAATCTCAATTTAATGCAAACAATTGTGACACAATTTAGTTGGATGAAAATACTCCACTCGTTACCATTTTTTATTAGTTTGTATATCAATTTAGATCAAATAATTGTGAAATGAAAAAAGTATTTTAAAAAATAAAAAATTGTATGAGGTATTTCTTAATCTCACTCCCACCAAAATAAAAAGGGTTGGTCTGCTATGAACTCGAGTGCATCTTGTGCACCCTAGTTTACTTACTTACATTTTTTGGTAAATGGTGTTGCACTTTTCAATTATTAAACTGTATAATAATATTTTTAGTCATAGTGACTTAGACTTTTTAGTAATATTGTGGTGTACTTTTCAATTTAATAACATACACTTTTCTTTAGTTTAGAGTGCACAATATGCACTCGAGTGCATACTAGACTTTACCAAATAAAAAGTATACAATTTTTCTGAAAAATTAACATTCAATTATAAAATGATATCGTCTCATATTTATTATTTTATAATCATTGGTTAAATTTTGATTCAAAGGATTGGGAATGTGTATGGAATTTGCACTAATAAGTTTATTAAAGTTGATATTTTTAGAGTAATTAAAGTTATTTGAATTGAGATTTTCTAAATTGTTTCAAACAATTAACTGAATTTAAAATCTAAACTAGTTTTAATAACTTTAATATTTTAGTACAAATCTAGATCTTCTCCAAACAAACATCACTACTACAGTATATTGTTAATTTAGTACTGCTCTACTATAGAAATAGTATCAACACCTCATCTTCAACCGTTCCCATTATTTCCTGCAATAAAATAAAATATTAAATAATATTTTTATCCATATATTAATTTTATTCTTATGATATAATAATGTATAAGTATAACAATTTTTTTGAAATGAATAATGTATAAGTATAACAATTAACACATGTGTAACTTTATTATTTTAATAAAATATTAATTTTGTGCTCTCTATTTAATTATCGATCAAATTTAGGTAATATGTAAAATTGATTTAAAAAAATTATGCAAAATTAAAATAGAATATTATGAATCTATATTACAACAAAATTTTAAATTACGACACAAACACCTCTTAGTCGTCTCTAAATCTAATAATCATCCCTAACCCCATTAGTCGCGTGCTTAGCCAACAAGTGTGCAACCCTACCCTTAAACACATACTATAAAGTTGACTACAATACTAATTTGTTTTTATCAATTGAGATTTAAAAAAAAAAAAAAAAAAAAAAAGCAATTGAATTATAATTACCAATTAAAAAAAAGGTATTATTAAACTGAAGATTACTGCAAAATTAATATAAAGGTGCATAAGAAATAGTGTGTTATAAAAAAATATATTCCTTGGTTACTATCATTATCATTTCAGATAGTATAATTATAAAAACATTGTGTTCATCATTTGCGTCAGATGTTGAATTTTGTGCTTTGAATTTTTTAGCAATAATACGATGGTGTGGGCCCAACCCAAGAAAATGCAAAACTTTTGGCTTCTAATTTCCATGGTCATTCCCCTCAAAAAAAAAAAAAATAATAATAATAATTCAATGGTCATGCTCGTGAAGCAGCTAGCAAGACTGAATGAAACCGTTCCTCAGGATCATGTGGTTGTCTTTTTGTCTTGTACCAATAATACTCTCAATTTATTTTCTTTTTCTTTCAACCGGTACTAATACGAGGCTAACTAAGTGATGTAGCATGAGTGACGTTGCAATTTTTGAAGAAACGAGAGCATCCGAAGAATTTTTAAAGTTTTGAGAGTTGAAACCCGATTTTGGCGTGTGAGTACACTTTCTCGGGTGCAATCGATGCTACAAGTCAAACTCACAGCTTTACTGTGATGTGTGACGCTTTTTAGCCAAATTCCATCGTTTGAGTGGGCAAAAATGCATTTTATTGTTTTTTTTTTTGTGTTTTTTTTGTAATTTTTAATTGTTTTGGGGTTTTTTTGTAATTTTCTAATTCCGTACACTAGGGTTTGGTTTTATTCTCGTTTTCCAAACATTGTTGGGCAGTTTTTGAAGATTGGAATATTATTGAAGAATTATTCTTCGTTTTATCAAGATTCGGGTATTCTGTGAATCAAAGATTCTTGTTGTTCTTTGTTTTGATCACGCACGCTGCATCACTAAGTAAAGTTTGTAGTTCAATTTCTATTTCCGACGTAGAAGACGGGAGTCGAGAAGTTTTTGAAGTGTTTTTTACCAAATAAACAAACCCTGCAATTAATGTGGTGAATTATTTGAAGAAAATGGATGTATAACATTGCTTATAAAATTTTGTTGATGATACCACTTACAATAAAGTGTAGAAAAAAATTATCAAGGTTGAAACTTATTAAAATTTAGCTCCAATCAACCATTTCACGTGGAAGATTAAGTGGACTAGCAATTCTTTGAGTACAATAATATAAAACATGAGTTTACGAACCATACAATATAATGTGATAAAAAATCGTCTCATATACGATACCGTCTGATACTATTAATATTTTACAATTTGAGAGAAAGAAACACGTGTCCTACCATTGTGCAACATGACTCGAACATCCCATACAATCACTCACAAAATGATACCACAAATGGAGGACAAACACCTCAATTAAGTCATCCAAATTATATTTTTCAAGGCAGTTTAACCTTCAAAGGCATAATCCTAGCTGTAATTTTTTTTATATATTGTTATAAATTATATTTTTAAATAAAATAGAATTTCATAATTAGCTAGACTCATCCACATCCTAGTTTAAATCTTTTAAATGAATTATTCAAACGCAAAGTTTTGCCCAATAAAACATGAGTGAATGATCCCATTATACATTATCCATTTCTCCATTTAGTATTGCCCCATTATATATTTTATTAGATGACTTCCCGCGTATTACGCGGTATATTGATAAAAATTACGGAGTAATATTCAAAATAGTATAACTCATATTTTAAAATATACACTTATAAAATTTAATAGGTAAATTTACTTTTTATAATTTAAAATTTTATTATATAATTTTTTTTTTTTGAATAATTTTTTTAAGTATAATTAGTATGATAAAATATATTTTATCAATTAATTTATACTCCTATATATTCAATTACAGTACTGATAAAATTATATACAAATGAATTTATCTTTTTAATTAATTAAATTGATATATTCTATAAAATGTATAGATATATTTTTAGACAAAAGAATATAAAAGAGAACTTAATCAAAATAAGATATTAATTTATTTTTATTTTAATTAAGGTAAGACTTTTCATTTTAATATCAATGACATATGTATTAACCAATAGTTTAATTACACATTAAATTTAAAAAAAATCAATTTAATCTCCATGCGACACATCATCACATTTAACCATATAATGACATGTGACAAAATTAAACTCCCTATTAGTATATAGGGGTGATTTTTTAAAAACACTTTATCTGTTATTTTACTGTATTATATTTTATTTATTATGTAAATTCTGATTTAAATATATTAAAATGTAAAGGGAGAGAATTGAAGATGGTAACAATAGATGAGATTTTTTAAATTTTAAAATCCAAATGCAAAGTAAATATGGGGGAGCATTGAAGTTCAATTACGTGGCAATTGTGGATAGGCCATAGGCGCCAAACAAGTATGGGTAGAGAGACGTACGCTTGATTCTTCGGATACGAATACAATGCATTCTGCCTCTATTCATTCGATGCATTCTCATAGTGATCATATCTATATTTAAATTCTTTTAAACTAAATTATCATTTTCTCATTAATCTTGGTCGTCGATACTCCGATCCAGTCCAGTCTAGTCCATTAATTGGACCAAGCGATGTTTGTGGATTGAATCAGGCCGATCCATAAACTTGTCGAGCGTACATAATTGGAGCTCAACCTAGCATTGTGGGTCATCTTAATTCAGTAATGATTTTTCATTTTTTTTATAGTAATTAATATATATATATATATATATATATATATCTTACTCTCTCCTTTTCATATTCATTTTCATAGGTAGATGGACATACATATTAAAAAGGTATAATAATGAGTGAATTTTTTAATGGTAATTCTGTAAACCTTTATGTATAAAGTAAAAAAAATGAGTTAAGTTGTATGTATATGTAGGTAAAAAGTAAAGACATTTGTGTAATTAATTAATATATAATATATTACTTAATTAATTAATTTATAATTCTCATTTTTACTTAATTAATGGTAATTATCATTTGAGTTATCTCATTTTCTCTATTTACAGTTATAATTCCAATTTTTCTTTTTTCTCTACTTATTAATTAATATATAATATACTACTATTACTTAATTAATTAATTAATTTACAATTCTCATTTTTATCGATCAATATTTACAATATTAATTAATTTACAATTCTCGTTTTTATAGATCAATCCATCACTTAATTAATTAATTAATTTACAATTATTAATTAATCTATAATTTTCCTAATTAATTAATTTACAATTATTAATTAATTTACAATTATTAATTAATTTACAATTATTAATTAATCTATAATTTTTATTTTTATTTTGCTTATGCTATTATTGTTAATTTAATTAATTAAAATTGGTATATTTAATTATAAATTATACCGTTAAAATTATTATTAAAATTAAAAAAATATATTATTCTTATTATTGAAAAGTGGTAGATTTTGTTAATGAAAAATGTAATTATTATTATAGAAAAGTTGTAGATATTTTAACTGAAAATTGTAATTTTTATTATTGAAAGTGGTAGATATTTTAATTTTAACTGAAAAGTGTAATTCTTATTATTGAAAAGTAGTAGATATTTTAACTGAAAAATGTACTAAAAAGTGTAATTTTCATTATTGAAAAGTGGTAGATTTCGTTACTGAAAAGTGTAATTCTTATTGTTGAAAAGGGGTACTGAAAGTGTAATTCTCATTATAGAAAAGTGGTAATTTTGTAACTGAAAAGTGTAATCTTTAATAGTGAAAAGTGGAAATTTTATTACTGAAAAGTGTAATCTTTAATACTGAAAAGTGAAAATTTTATTACTGAAAAGTTGTAACTATTATTATTGAAAAGTGGTAATTTTGTTACTGAAAAGTGGTAACTATTATTATTGAAACGTGTTAATTTTGTTACTGAAAAGTGGTAACTATTATTATATTGAAAAATTGTATTTAAAATAAATTGGGTAAATTATTAATAAGGTCATTTCACTACTAGTTTTATCTAATAAAACCTACAGCATATTTTCTTGTCTAATAGAGTCAAATTGAAAAATCTAAGACAATTATACCCTTTTACTAATTTGAAACAATTCGAATTTCTTAATTCAAATTAACAGGTCAACTAAATACCATAATTATAGATTAATAGAGGATCTCGAAAAACACGAAATTTAAGCAGCTTCCAAAATTTTAAAATTTTTCTAAAAAGTAGGTATCCTCATTAATTCATTTCACTTGTTTGACCTTCGAGATTTCTGCACTCTGCATTTAAAATTTTAAAAATTTCCTAAAAAGTATGTATCCTCATTAAATACCATAATTATAGATTAACATGACTCTATATATGTTTTGAGAACTGTATGACTATATGCGCGATTTACTACATGTGCAGTAGGTAGTTCATATTAATTAAGAAAGATGCGTATGTATGCAGTGTGCAGTGAACATATACCGAGAAAACGATGCAGTTGATTTAGAGTATTAGTAAAACTATTACAGGATTATATATGCTTTGAGAATTGCATGACTATATGCGCGATTTACTACATGTGCAGTATGTAGTTCATATTAATTAAGAAAGATGCGTGATTCTATGCATATGTTATTGAGGCTAGACACTGAGTAAGCAATCGATATGTTACCTGCATAACTTGGACTTGTTGTTTCAGCAACCAAATCTGCATAAGTTGTCGATTCAGATACGCGAATAAGTTTGTTCTTCCCATTACAATCAAACTTGCAGAATACAATATAATCCATGTCAAGTCTTCTCGATTTAGAGATGCCTGTGGAATTGGGGTGAGATTAATATACAAATGATGGATTGATAAAAAAATAAAAAAGTATAATGCAGTCTGGAAATATAAATCGAGAATACACCATACTATGACAATGAAAACTACGACGGAATTGATAATATGAAAAATACAGGATTAATAATCAAGGAATTGAAATGAATATACGTACGATGCAGTTGAATTGGATTGAAGACGTACGATGCAGTTGATTTGGATTGAAGACGTACGATACAGATGATTTGAATTGAAGATGAATATCGAATTTCCAAATTTTTTATTCTGTTTTGATCGAATCTGCAGAACCTTTTCGAAATCAAATTTTGGAAAGTCGTGGACTTTCCCATCCTGTAACCTAATATTAAGGAATTGAATGAAACGCGAAAATTGTGGCCAAAATAAATATCTGATTTAATATCATTTTCAAAATTTTAAATCAATTTGTATAATAAGGGTAATTATGATTTTTTGTATTCAAAATGAAGCTATTAGACAAAATTTGAAGTGACTGGTCCTATTTGTTGAATGAGTTGTGATAATAACTTGTGAAATAGGGAAAAATTACAAACACAAATAGGGGAAAATTACAAATATAAAATTGTATTTTAAAAAAAAAAATACAAACAAAAATAGTGAAAAAAATTACAAATATAAAATTGTATTTAAAATAAAAAACAAACATAAATAGCGAAAAAAATACAAACAGAAATAGCGAAAAAAATTACAAATATAAAATTGTATTTAAAATAAAAAACAAACAGAAATAGCAAAAATTGTATTTAAAATAAAAAATAAACAGAAATAACGAATTTAAAAAAAAAAATTGTATTTAAAATAAAAAATAAACAGAATCGAACCTATGATCTCATAGATATGAAAAATAGTTAACACGTGCACACTGTGCACAGAAAACCAACTCAATTGAATATATTGTACGTGAGGATGGAGTTTATAAGAATTTTCAATTTTAAGGGTATAAAAATTATTGTGGAACATCATGAAAAGAAAAGTGTAAAAATTATTATGAAATAGAGGGAATATTATTTATTGACCACATATAATATTTACTTGTACAAATAATTTAAATAACAATACATGTTATTAATATACTAGCTATGTAGAATTCATAAATAATCAAAACTATTATGATCTTATAGGACATAACAAGTCAAAATAGAATTAAAAATACAATAATATTTAAGTTTAATGCTCAAAACTACTTAACATCATCAATCACGACATTGGAATGCTTAGAAAAAAAATTGGGCCAATCGAGTCGTTCATGAGTCACGACTCGCCATGCCAAATTGACTTGAGGCCATTAGGCCCACGGGCCAATGGATCAAGCCCAACTCATACTAAGTTTTGAGTTGGTTGGACCGTCCCATCGTGTTGGGTTCAAATTGTCGGATCTACACTGGACACACCACTGATCCCCCACTACCTTCTTCTATAACAATTTTTTTTATTCTGAAGGCATTCCCGACAAGCTCCCTACAAAAAGTCTTTCTTTTGCGTTTTTAGAAATTGAATTTGGGTGTCAAGAATTACATAATAATAATTTGAAGGTAATTTTTTTTTGTGGGTAGACGACATAATATTTCTCGATCGATTTATAAGAATTTTTTTAATTGAATGCATATTTCCTATTAAGATTGTGTTTATCGGAAAGGGAGTGATGCCCCCCAAAACACGAAAGGACAAAAAATATAAAATCAAAATGTTCATAATTTCCAAACCCGGGGCGTCCAAAGCCCTTCCAGGCTTGGTCCAACCCCCAACGATATATTGCCATTTGTCATCTTATAATTGGTTGTTTAAGATTTTTTTTGGATAAATTTTATAATATTATTAATAATATATATCAAAATGGGTGGGGCTATTAACACCCCATAAAATGTTATACATACCCCATTATTTTAAAGACAAAAATAGATATGCATAAAATGACTAAGTAATCCTTATATAATTAAAGAGTAAAATAATCTGAAAAATATAATTAAAATATGAAATTTTTTTGAAAAGGTCAACAAAATATTTAAAATAATAAATCAATTAATTTTAAAAAAAAAAACTGAGAAGATTTAATGAAATCTGAAAATATTCAGAAATAAATAAATAAAAATAATCAAATAAAAAATTTAAAAATCAATTAAAGATAAATAAAACCATAAAAATATTTAATAAATTTGTTAAACTGTAAAAAAAAATTAAATTAAAAAACAATTGACAAATTAAAAATTAATATAAAACGATAAAAAAATCAAAAAAATATATTTAAAAAAATCATCTAAATTTTTTAAAATTAATTAATTAATTAAGTTTTGAAGATTTAGTTGAGTTTTTAATATTTTTAATTTTTTTTGTAGGCTTAATTTATTTTTGAAGATTTTTATTTTATATTTGATTTTTTTAATTTAGTATTTTTTTTTAAGATTGAATTTATTTTTCTTTCTCTTATTTATTTAGTTTATCAAAATTTCGAATTCTTAAATTGATGTTTTTAATTTAGTTATTTTTAAATTTTATTTAATTTATTTAATTTTGTTCAGATTTAATTAAAAATCAATTTAATTATTTTAAAATTTTAGTTGATTTTCATAACGTTTAAAATTTTTTAAATGATTTTTTTCATTCAAATATTTTTTTTTTAATATTTATTTGATTTTTTAAAATATTTTTCAACTTTTATTTAATTTTTTTATTTTTTTCGGATGATATTTTTTTTAAAAAAATTTATACAGTATATTTTTAAGATTTAATTAATTTTAATAATGTTATTTTGGTGTTTATTTAATTTGTATTTTGTTTTATGTGTTAAAAGGGCAAATAGGAAAGAATTGGGGTATGTTTAGTAATAAAAATGGATTTTTAAATTTTAATGGGGTGTGTTTAACATTTGGGGTATGTATAACATTTTATGGGGTGTTAATAGCCCCACCCTATCAAAATTCATAAAAAAATTTTTTGCCTAATACCAATATTGGTAGGTTATGTATCACAATTTTATATTTTCTTTTAATTTTTTTTCTCCAAATTTTTTACTCTATCATTTTCTATTATGGATTCAAATCATCCAAATTATTTTTCAAACTCCCAAAATTATATGTAACTAGATTAGCACCCGCATATTACGCAGAAAGTTAATAAAATAAATATTTATATTATAAATAATTAAATAATTTTATAAAGTAAATTCCAAATAAAATGTGTGAGAACAGACGAAATGAGACGTTTAATTTTTAAAATTTAATAAATATGAAAACAACTTTTAAAAAAATTATAAAATTTTGAAAAAAAAAAACAATTTAAGTAATAATAAAAATAACTTTTAATAAATTGTAAGTCCCCTTCAATATCAACCACTAACCCCTTAAATAAATAAATATTTTGGTTAATTGCTAATTAAATCACAACATTTTCCTCATTTGCAATAATATTTAAACTTGGTGATTTATTTGCAATTATTTTAAGGTTTATATTAGATTGCAAATGTTCGAAAGGTGATGATTTAATTTACAATTAACCCTTTTTAAAATTAGCAACCTCCTTAAATTATGACACATAAGCCAAATTAACCACAAAATAACATATAAGCCAAATTAACTACAAGATGACACATCATCAATTTAAACTCCTTATTGGAGTAGTATATAAGGGATTTACATTTTCTGCATTGTTGTATTTTATGCATCTATTTGTAGCTTATTCTATTTATTTTCTATATTGTATTCTAAAATTTCAACTCTTTTAATTTAATTTTATTATTGGGATTGTACTTTATTTTAATTTTATGATAAAATGCATTTTTATTACCATTTATAAATTATTAATTCTAAATAAGTTAATAGATTACACCTTTTAAATATAATAAAAATTGATTATATATAATATATAATTAAAAAATAATATATTTAAAGGTTGGGTTGGGGTGTTGATAAAATATGAAAAAAGTAAAAGTAGTAGGATGTGTACGTGGAGGAGATAACAATTATTTATTCATTAGAAGGTTAGAGTATGGGAAGGGTGTTGATAAATGTAGTTTAATGTATGTTCACGTATTTCACAACACCAAAATACATGACCGCAAGTATACGGTGTATATTATAGCGAAGTAAGTACGAGGTCAATAGTGTAAAAGTGGTGTTTGTTGATTTAGTTCTAAATAGACGTGATCGAAAATTTTAAGTGTTTTGATTACCCCTAATTGTCTACCAACGTGTCACAAGTAAACAATAAACGAGTAATAAGAAAATTGATCAAATGTGTTTATGTAAATCACGAAAATAAAGAGAATGTGAATTAACTCTATAAGAGAAAAGAGGTTCCGAGGCATATGCAACATTAATGACTCGATTTATGATTAAAGACTCACTTAAATGGTATTGTGTTTTTTTCTATAGGATTGATCGCTAAATAATGAGTTAGAAGTTTTTTCAATCCAATTAACTCAAGAGAAACATAATCCAACTTAATATTTCTACCTAAATTGCATCATATAACCCAATAAAGCTCCTAGGATCATTACACACCCTCCTAATAATTGATTATCTCTCAATTTCACAATAAATTAGGTTGAATATTTGCATTCAATTAATCAAAAGAGATTTCTCAATCCAATTTCAATTAACTAAGATCAAACACATCATTATGTACACTAATGACATGCTTTGCAATGAAAACTAAGCATTCAAATAGGATCAGAACACACAAATACCAATTAAGCAAGAAATTAGTTCAAAAACATCATAAAAATGTATACATAGCCCTAGAACCAAAAGTGTTCTAACCAATCACCAACATAATCAAACTACTACAAAATTCAATGACAAAAATAAATAAAAAGTAAGGGAAAGAAGAAGCTTAGTCTAGAGGATGATAGGAGGTAGCAATTCCAAGCTTTTTGCTCCAAATTCTACTCCAAATTGATGAGAATGGAAGAAGGGGATAATGAATACCTCCAAATATGTGTGATTGTGTGAGAGTTTCTTGTAAAGGGGGTAATTAATGGTGAAAAAAAATTCTAATATAAGGGTATTTATAGTGTTGGGGTAGGGTTTAAAATTGAGTTTTGCAAGTAAGTCCTTGAAAATAGGAGAAAATATATAAAAACCGCCGAAACAGGGTTGACTCGGCCGAGTCGGGTGGCTAGGCCGAGCTGGAAACACTAAAAACGTGCCTGCGATTTTGCTTGTCCATGGGCTCGGCCGTGCACCTTGTTTTAGCAGCTCGGCCGTGCTCTCCCGTTGGCCCCAACTTCTGTGTAGACTTTGGACTCCTCGGACCTAGGGTTCGACCGTGTCGTCGATTTGTCTTGGATTGACTCGGCCGTGTCATGCTTGCTCATTGTTTTGTGTGTAACTCTTGCTCCCGAATTTCGACCGACTCTGTTCTTTTTTCCATTCCACTCCATTTTTCGAGCCGAACCCAAATGGTGCAATCCTCTCTTCGGTCCAGTGAGATGTGGTATGTGTTTTGCTCCCAAAATCCTAGCTTTTCCTACAAAATCGATAAAAACATTACCTTTATCTTATTTTGTTACGATTGTCAATGATAATTCCACTTAGACTAGACGTCTCCAATCACAAGCAAAATAATCGACCACAATTCAATCCAACGAAAGCATGGCAATTCACAAATATAAACGAAAACGAAAAACAGAGCACAAGAACGATTTAAGTGGTTCGATCAACGTGATCTACATCCACTGGACACACGACTTCAATTTGATTAGTATAAGAGATGTTTACAAACACTCATCACTCGGAAATGGAATTTATCCTCACTTCACTCGTGAACTCTCAACTCTCAAAATGAATGCTCGTACGCGTCAATGATTACAATTTACAAGCAATGGGGTATTTATAGGTTGCCAAATGGTGATTGCAGCGTGTGCGGAAAGCGTGAAGATTGCCACGTGGATTCTGTTACAACCATGTAACAAACTCACACCTTCAGCGTGACCCAATCTGAAATGACCTCCTTGCCCTTCACTTATTTTCGCAAACAAGACAACTCAACACTTAGCGAAAAATTAACTCTGCTCACAGAACTCGACTGATCTGGTCCAACCTGTCTGGTCTTCCCAACTCGTCTACTTCTTCGCAACACCATCTCATCTGATTGAACTCCTCCACATCATCTGATCTGGTCTAAGTTAACTTGTCTGACTCCACCAGCTGATACGCCCAACAACTGAGTCCTTCAGAAGACTTCTATCAACTAAGTACCTCGACTGATCCACCCAAAAGACGAGTACAGTAGTAGACTAGAATCTACCTGATCCTTACCAGACGAGTCGCACTCGTCTAGTCTAGGAGATTTGAGATAAACCTCACATATTTTGACCAAAACATCCATAATTGACCAATAAAGCAATGAAATCATGAGCGATATGAGCTTCAAATGTGCACTAAAATCACGTAAATTCCACCCGAATCAATGTACTTCCCTTGTCCACCAAAGTGTACTCATTTTTCTTATTTTTAACTCTTTCAATTTATAATATTACGTTATTTATAAAATAATATTACTAAGTTTATAAAGTATTAGCACATCCTTAAGTTTTCTTTCTTTTATTTTATTGAAGTTTACTTGAATTTTGTTTGTGTATTAATGTATATATTATGTTCTTCTAAATTCTTATATATATATATATATATATATATATATATATATATAAATCGGTTCGGTTGCGCTATGTAGCAACAAGACATGGGGAATCAAACATGTTGGCCCCACAAATCCTCTTTCTTGCTTTCCACGTGGACAGTCGGATCAATAGGATAGTGAACTTGATACATCTTAGCGGACCCCACTGAATTTGTATCGTTAATTTGTGCAATGTAACTATAAGTGAAAGTGATGTGTAATCCACCAAGACACGTCAGGTGCACTTCACGTGCCGGCTGCGACGCCCATCACGTGGCTAGCTCCTTGTTTTGTTTTGTTACATGTATGGATCAATGTGACATGCACACATTCCTTGCTAAACACCACCTCTCATTCTAGCAGAGCAGGGTAAGAAGATTCCACCTCATTTTTGGACTATTCTAATTTCCAATCCATCATCTCAAATTCCACCACTAAAGATGTAACACCTAATTAGGTTGCACGGGTGCGGAAGTGATATGATTGATATACTCTCCCCGTCTCATGATACCTTTCATAGTTTCATATATAAGTGAACATACTTTTTTAAAAAATGTAATAATAAATAAAATTTTGAGAAGTAATTTTATAAACTTTAATTATGTATAAAATAAATAAATTAGTTGACTTGTGTGTACGTGTAAGATCAAAAGTAATGACATTTTATGTAAATTTGTGAATATCATATGGGTGGAGTTTATAAAAGAGTTTATATTTTAAGAGTGTGAAAACAGAGGGAGTAATATATTTGATTATTTAAGTGATCGAAAAATATATCATTTACGTCTGTAATTTAATTTAGATCAATTAAAATATTCAAATATATATAATAATAAATATTTCAACCTATCTACCAAATAAGACTATATAACAAATGTTAATCAAGGGTTTGGAGGCCTTATTGGTGGAAGAAACGGGAAGAATATCGCCACCTGTATATGGCTAGGTGTGGTATGACTCATATGGAAATGGAGAAATGCAATCCTTTTCCGAAACGAAACTTTCTCAATCACAAAGGTTAAGGAGGAACTAAGGACAAGACTCTGGAGTTGGATCACAATCAAATACCCCACTGATACCAATTTATCCTTCAAGGCCTGGGTGACAGATTCACTCAAGTGCATGATTCGAGTCACTTAGTAGTCTTTGGTTACATTTACTGTTCTCTCTTGAAACTTGTACACTAAACTAGCTCTCAGGTATTTCTTATATCCAATATTAATAAAATTCCTTTTACCGATAAAAAAAAAAAAAAAAAACTCAAATACCATCGACTCAATACATAAGTTATACTAGTAGAGAATTCAATTTGTTAATTTAAGTTACATGACATAATAAATTTTACTAATTGAAATCACACATTTAATGACCAATAACGTGATCATGTCTAATCATTCAATTGCTATTTCTTCGACACATTATTTGGTTAAAAATTAACGTTGACATATTTATTAAATTATGAAGGTGTAGTATTAGTCCTAATGCTAAATAGTACTATCATTTATATATAGCGGGTACGGGTAGGCGGGACGGGTTTGACAAAAACCATGACCCGTCTCATACCCGCTTAACCGGGTTCAATGCGGGTTTGAGTTTGGACCCGTTCCATTGCCATCTCTAATATGAACCAAACACTTCTTAGTTGGTTGGATATTTGTAATTAATTTTCTTAAGTTATTTTGCTTTTTATTATTTTTATACTATTATTTAAAGCAATTAACCCGGCCCTCCATTTAGTTCTTGTCTTTGTAATATTTGAAAAGACGAAGTAGGTGTGTGAATGTGGTTGTTTAAATGAGTCATGAATTCCACCTGTCAAACAATAACATTAATTTGTGGAGCTGCTGCTGCAGGGTGAATGAAAAAAAAAGAAAAGAACATGTAGGCTTAAATGCCTAATAAAACTTTTGTCGATCTTGAATTGATTTACTGTACAACATTTCTGCTCAGACTATATAATTGATCTGATCACGTGGAGATGAATTTTCCCTAACTACCCTAAAAAGTCATTGAAATTAAATCTGTATTTCCTTCTCTATTTATCGTACAAAGGTACGGTGATATGACATTTGTTTTGATTGGGTATGTCTTGAGAGGAGGATGACACTTAATTTGTATGGAATTTGAGACATATATGTCCAACATTCATCGGGATGTTATCGTGTCTTGAAGTTTGCCAAGTTCCGACCTTCAAGATGATAAAATATTTAACTTGTTTATAATTTTCTGTTCAATCAGTTTGTTCTATGGGTTAGCCAATTTGTGGTATCCGATTTGAAATGAGATCCAGGGTGAGGGGGTCAATATATTTAACAATAACGTATGTTCTATCTAAAAAAAATTAGATATTTTATACTCGTATTTGCAATATCTCAAAAATCAAAATACATAAATGTCATGTAATTTAGAAAAAAAAAAACGCAAGATGAAAACGACATCTTAATATTCTATATTTGTGAGAATATAATGGGACACGTGTCACAATTATATCCCTCTACACAATCTATCTCTTCACCAAAATCGTCTATTTCAAAATCTCTGCATTACGACAATTATATCCCTCTACACAATCTATCTCTTCACCAAAATCGTCTATTTCAAAATCTCTGCGAGTGATTCTGATTAAAAAATTCTATTTTTCTTATTTTAATTTTAAAATTATAATTTAAAATTTTATTTTATAATTATTATTTTTAATCTATCTCCCGTTTAAATTCTTCTATTTCAAAATCTCAATATTGTCAAGCATTCTTATTAACAAAAATTTAATTCTTCTAATTTGTCAAATTCTTCCATTTCAAATATTAATCTTAATCTTAATGTCATATATTTGCAAACATTTCAACAACCACATGAAATGATTGCTTTATCACAATTTATTTCTTCTCAAATAACTCCATTTCAAACTCCATTAATGTATGAAATTCATCATTTTCTAACATGGAAGACTTTCACGTTTCAAAAAAAAAAAAATCCCAGGCCACAAACTTTTATTTTAGATTCTGCCGTTATTTTTTTCCTTATTATTAGTATTAATTTAATTTTTCGATGAAATAATGTTTAATAAAAAAAATCTATAAAATTTCCATTATCATCTCTCCTACAAAAAAAAAAATTAGTAAATGCACGTCATTATATATATATTGACACAAACTTAATTGACCAAACAATATTACATGTTAAACATGGATAACAGAAATAAGATGTTTCAATTTTGGTGCTATTGAAAATTGAAAACAAGTTTATTTATAATTATATATATTTAACTATTATTTGAGCGAGTTTGATGATTTTTTTAATATTAATTGTATAACATTATATGTATCTAATTTTTGTATATTGACTATATAAATATAAGACTAAAAAATTATGAAAATAAGTACTCCGTATATCTTTTCAAAATTTCGAAATTAATTGAATTTGAGTTTTATTTGCAAAGACTCGAAAACTATGGGAGTAAGTATATTTTTTTGAATTTTCATCATTTTAATTTTATCTTCTAATATTCAAATTTAAATGAAACATAATTATATTATAAATTCCACTCCTATATATATAATGGTCATCTTCCCCTTTTACAGGGGGTGTATTCAATTGAGATTCTGTTGGATTTTTTTGGACTTTTAAAATCTGGGGGCATTCAATTCGGATTTTTAAAAGTCTTTTAAAATTTTGAGGTACGGATTTTAAAAAGTCTTTAGAAATTTTTAGGTATTCAACAATCTATGGATTTTAATACTCTATGGATTTCGTTGGATTCTCTTTCAAAAATATAAATAAATTTCACTAATCAAAATCTCTTCTAAAAAGTAGAGATTTCAACGGATTATTTAGAAGACTCTGAAAGAGAAGAAAAAAAAATTGTGTTAACTATGTTCTCATCACAGATTCTTCATCACCATTATTATTATTATTATCGTGAAAAAAATTACATCTCTGTATTTTAAAATTATGTTCTTTCTTTAAAAATTATAGTATATAGGACACCGTCAATAATATCTAATAGAGGTCAATTCCCCATTACGTGGTGTTCGATATCATCTAAAAGATTTTCGTGGTGTTCGATATCATCTAAAAGATTTTGGTGGTCAAGGTCGTCACCCCAGAAATGCAATTATTCAATCGAATTTTTGGTATTTTCAAATTGCAATTCACAAGTTTGCTGGATTACATAACTTTCTTCGGGAAGAAGGTTGCTCTGATGAATTTACAGTCGAATATAAAGAAGATCAAGATTCACCACATGAATGAAAGAGGAAAATTTGGAATTGCTTTCTCAAAGACAACTACAACAAAGAACTTAAGCTAATGCATGAAGAACTAGTATTGCTAACTGTGATGAAAATGAAGATGAGAATAATAATGATAAATAATACTCCCTCCGTCCCACAACTGTTTGCACACTTGCCTTATTTGTCCGTCCCACAATTGTTTGCACATCCATAAAAGGAAACTTCTTCATATACCCCACCCTCACAATATTCACATATTTAAACAAAATGCCATTTCTTTTACTCTCTTTCCAATCACCTTTTTACTTTATTCATATAACTTTACAAAATTACCCCCCAACACTCCACTCATTACACTTTTTTCTTAAAAAATGTGTCCACTTTGTGGTGCAAACACTTCCGAGACGGAGGGAGTAATTTTTTTAGGGGCATAGTTTATGGAAATCCATGTAAATCAATAAAAAAATGTGTATTTCGGAATCCTGTCAAATCTATAAAAATCCATATAAATCAATAAAAAAGTCAGTCAAACTCTGCATAGAGTCTATGAATTTTCTAAATCCACTGACATTTTAAAGTCCAAAAAAATCCAACACAATCTCAATTGAATACACCCTCCTAAATGTATCTCATTCGACTTTCTTAATGATTTCTTTTCTAGATATCTACTTAGATGATATATTTCTCTCTATCTCTTTCGATTCTTTTACATAGTTTTTTACAATTTTCTTCATTTTTTTTTACAATTTCCTTAATTTTCCTTTCTTTTTTCAATTATTTTCTTTAATTTTTTTTTTGGTTCTCTCTCATATCATTTTTTTTAATGTATCGCTTATTTTACTTATTTGTTCTCTCCTCTATCTCTTTTATTTATAGATTTGTAGTTTCTTATTTTTTCACAAACAATAAATTAATAGAATTAGGTTTCGTTGATAGTTATTGTTGTATATTTTTAATTATAATTTTTTAAATTTAATTAGAATTAATCGGGTAGATCATATCTAATTAAAAAAAAAAAAGGAGTATCTAATATGATTATGTCTTTATGATTTATTTTTGTTCCTCCATATTCATATTAGCGTTTAAAAATTTTCTTCCATCTTTATTAATGATGCCGGTGGTATTTATTTTTGATTTATTCTTAATATTGTTTTTGCATATTTAATATATATCAAATTATTGTACTAATTTTTAAATTTATTTATAAATAGGTACACATAAAAATTTAATGTTGCAACAAATTGAAATATTAAATGATTAGTATTTTGTAGACACCTCTTTAATAAATATACACTTTAAATGAATATAAGTTTATCAATATTAATTGTAAAATCGATTTTTTTGTTTTTTATAAATTAGAGCTATTGAGAAAAATAAATTTAATGTAAGTATATATAAAGTATTGTGGAAGATTTTAGAGAATTTTAAAAACATTTGAAAAATCTCCATTTTAAAAACAATTTTGAAAATTCTCCGTGATAAGAAGGAAATTCTCCATCATAAGAAGAAGGAGGTAATTTGTGATACCTTTTAAATATATAAATTTATATTTTTATTATTTTCAAACTAACAAATTAATTTTAAAAAATATTTTTTTATTGTCTTGATATATTTCATAGTATTTTTTTTTAAAATTGCAGGTTTAGGTGATGAATTTTCAATCGAACTAAAAAATTAATCGAAAAAAATTTATATTTATAATTAGTATTTTAATTTTAATTTGGGGAATAATTATTAGGAAGTACTATATTCACGGTTTGTGAAACTGACTTCGGATTGATGTGCAAGATGATTTTTATATAATAAATTAAATATAAAATTTTATGTTAATTTAAATGTAATTTATATATTTTATGTAAATAATTTTTTATAATATATATGACGGACATGTATTTATTTTGTTAAATTTTTTTTAATTGCATATTATTTTCTTTTAGCAAAAAAACTATAATACTTTAAGATGAATCATTTATAATACTTTAAGATGAATCATTGATGTAAATGTATATATAATTTTATTGAGACATAGAGTGTGAATGTATTTTAAGATAATTTTAAAAACTTTTTAAGATATATAGAGTATTGTTGAGGGTTTTAGAAAATTTTTAGTAATTGAAAATAAAAAAAATCAGAGAGTAAGTGTATTCTAGAATAATTTAACAAACTTTACTTGAAAAAGTTTTATGGTACGCTGACTTAGTTGAAAAAATTATGGAAAAATTAAAGACTATTTTGTGCCATGGTTTTGAAATGGAAAATTTCACACGTTTCTACTCTAAAATTTAGATTTACAATTTTAAAAACTTATCCTACAAATAACTATAAACCCTACCAAAGTCAACTCTATAAATATTTATAAATTCTATATAGATACATATAATAACCTATATAAAATTATTTTATAATGCCCATTCTTATTAAATATATTTTTAATTTTACAATTAAAATTATAATTTTATTAATGCACATTTTATTAATATATTAAAAAAAAAATTATAATATATAAAAATATAAATACAACAATATAAATTCAAATTTATAGATATGTATATGTTATAAATATATTAGAATAAAAAAAAAAATTATTTTCACAAACTCTAACAAATAAAAAAGATATAAAAATTAATATAGTATTTAAAATTATTATTTTAATAAATTAACTTTAATTTTAATAAATCGACCCCGCGTAAAACGCGGGTATAGGGCTAGTATATTATAGATAGGGGGAGTATGAATAATTAATATATTAAAATTTAAAACTTCTCTCTTTCATATTACAATTAAGTGTACATCATCGGAAAATTATCGTGAAATTATGCTCAAATACCTCGAACCCTAAAATTTATAATCACCTAAAATTATAAATATTAGATAATTATTAATACAAAAATTACATTTTCTTATAAGAAACTAGAACTATAATTACATAATTTGATGTGATGCTTACACCCGCTGTTGCGCGAAAATTAAAATGTATAGAGGTAACAATTCTCTTTTTTTTTTTTTTTTCCGAAGGTAGGATGGCTTAGCTTTCACTATTGCATTGACAATTGATAATAGGAAGTTCAATCACAAAGTTCGGCGGATCTATCCAAACAAAAAGGGCTCTCAAAAAAACGAGAAGCCCTAGCAAATTGTTGAGCCATTTCATTGACACTCCGTTTGACGAAAACAATAGAAACGTTTGTGAAACTAGCCAATAAGGCTTTACATTCGCGTACATAATCTCAAAAAATCGTAGGTAAGGAGGTGTACGAGTTGATTACATCGACCACTACCTTTGCATCCTGCACCTTCAATCACATAACCATCTAACCCCGATTCTTTCAGCCACGAGAGTGTCTCGTAGAAGCCTATAGCCTCTCCCACGTCAACCTCCACACATCCCCGAATCACCTTTGTACGACCAAGAATATAACTCAATTCTCTTCTAATTAAATATCTTTATTTAATATTTATTTGTGCAAATTATGTATAATTAAAACTTTAGAAGATGGGCTACTGCCTAACAAATATTGAACTAAATCTTCAAAGTCCAAGTAATAAGTATTGGACCGTTACCCTTAACTAAGCATATACTAATTAAGCAGTAACTAAATATATGCATAGAGTAGTAGAAAATTTTAAATGAGGGGTCATGGCCACCCCACAATATACGTAGTTCCGCCACTGGATTCAGGTCGTACTCGGTTCGTGTTGAGATCGGATGTTAACAACGAAGTTTAGTGAACCGTATCTGCTCCG
The DNA here is from genome assembly GCA_963675135.1 of Galeopsis tetrahit. NCBI lineage: Eukaryota > Viridiplantae > Streptophyta > Magnoliopsida > Lamiales > Lamiaceae > Galeopsis > Galeopsis tetrahit. Next base: position 63,205,575 of record OY776130.1, on the reverse strand, counting down.
ATCTATTTGACAATAAAATTGACTTTTTTTTTTTCCTTTTACATTTCTAGTAAGTATTTGTAGTCATGTCATACCTTCCTCATTGCATACACACAGGCAAAATAAATGTTGGTGGTTATATAATCATTGAAATTGAAGAACAGAGCATTTAAATACATATATATGTAATTTTGTAAAGAACAACCTGAAGACATGGGGTGAGGTGACATGCACAAATAAATGTAACAATATTATAATTTTTTAAATTAAATAAAAGATAATAAATAAATAAATATATTAAATTAAAGACATACCGTTGTATTCATGAACTGTAGAAGGTTGTAAGAAAAGTTGACCAGGTAAGATGATACAATGATTTCCAGAGATATAAAAAGATATGGTAAGGATAATCAGAGGATAATGTTAGATTATTACAAGTGAGCCCCCCGTGCCTTTATTTTATACAATTAATTTTAATATAATTAATGTTGATGGTAGGGTTATTCTATATACTACTCATTTCAAAAAATTAGAAAAAAAATATGTTGAGATCATCTCACGGATCTCATGAAACGAAAAATATTTTATAAATTGACACATACATATTTTTTTTAAAGATTAAATTGATTGGATCAATGTTTTTAAGTGTAAAAACTGAAAATACCCTTGAAAAAAGTGAAAATAGGTCAAAGATGCTAATTAATTGAAGCTCTAAAAATTTCAATTTAAAGGTGTGCAAAAGATAATATATGAATATATGACAAAAAAATTACGTGAGACTATATCACCTTGCAATAGGTGTGCTTTTCAATAAAAAAATTATCACTTATGAGATAAAGTGTATCATTTTTTAACATTTTACCTTAAAGTAATACATCTTCATTGTATATATATAAAATACTCCATCTTACCTTAAAATGATACTAATATTTACATAAAAGTAATATTCATTGCACTGTGAGACGACTTCACATACAACTTGTTTTTAATAAAATATTAATACTTAAAGCCAGTCATAATTATTTATCTCAATTATAACTCTACGTACATGTTGCAAGATCGAATAACTTATATCATAGCTTTTTATTTTTTTATTACCATGCATTTTCTTTTCTTATTAATGTTTAGTTGTTACATGAAATAGAAGAGAATACTCTTCATTTTGATTTTTGCTCGTTCATTTCCATTGAACAAGTCTTACGTGAGGTCATCTCAAATTGAAGTACATAAATTCTTAAAATTTAAGAATATATTTTTCTATAGATTTTAGGTTCAAAATTCACCAAGATGGAAACAACTTCTAAATGATCTGTACTTACAAATCTTACTCTGAATGTAAGCAGTCTTGTTAGTGGACGTTGAAATTGATCCTTGAATTAATCGGTTCTAGTCTGTTCCGAATTTTGAAATTAACAAAAAAAAAAAAAAAAAAAAAGACCCTCACATTAATTATTTATCCAACTCACCATGTGAAAGCTTGTTGGTTATTTAAGTGGTTTCTTGATCTTAGCACTCATTGCCCCCACCCTGCTATCTGCACATGATCACTAGAGCACATAGTATATACAATAGTATAACCTCTTCTGACAAATCGTCTTAAATTTGCAGTCTAGGTCATGTTTGTTAGCTTAGATTAAACCTAAATTAACTATATATCATTTTTATTGGTTGTTTGATAACTTAGATTAAAGGTAGATTATGCTTTAAAATTTATAAAGTTTAGTTATCATCCTAATCTTAGATAATCCATCTTTGCTATCAAACATGCCCCTATTGTGTAAATGTGTAATAGTAAAACGCGAAATATCGATCATATATGCATGAATAAGCGAGGAGTGTTTGCTTTCGTTATTTAAAGATTTGATTTCCTTGTCCAATTTTTCGTGTTACAATAATATTACACTCTGCTGAATTTTAAACATGGATCGTTCCACGTTATTTGATAGTCAAAATGTGCAATTTCCATTTCATAAATTTTATGGCATTTGATTTTAATTTTTGTTTAAAAAATTTGTTGATTTTTCTATTTATTCCATCAAACTTCATAAACTACCCCTTCAGATAAAGAGGAAAGGAGAGAAAAAACAATGAAAAAAGAAGAGTGTGGAATTGTTTGCATGGAATGGAAGAGTAGTTGGGGGTGAAAATTGATTGCCTATGTGTGATAGAGGAAAGGTTAAAGGGAGGAAAATGAAAGTGTGAAAAGAAAAGGAAAAAGGTAATGAAAAAGAGAAAAATTAATGTAGAGGTAAATGTGTTAATTAAAAAAATATATTTTTTAATTTTATACAAAATGATAAATGCAATAAATTTTATGAAATGGTGGGAGTATTTGTTTATCAACACTCATAGCAGAAAAAATGCCCTTTCTACACTCATCGCAAAATGATAATGAGATTTTAGTTTGAAGGATTTGTATAGATTGTGATTTGGAACTATGATAACCTTGTTGGTTGATTTTTTATTTAAGTTGTTGATCAGTTCGTTTGTGATTTGAATTTAGTTTTAGTATGACGAATGCTAGAAAAAATATTTGTGCAATTTTGGAGATGAAAATTGCTAGAGGATTTTATGCAAGAAAACCGTTTAAAATCGGTTTTTATATATTTTGGTTTGCTTTCGAATATAATTTTAAGAAATTCGACTATTTCGAATCGTTTGAAAATTATTCTAAGAACCAATCGACCTTGCCCAGTATCCCTTATTGCATCGTGTAATTAGGCATAGAAATGAAATTTAATAAAACGTGTAAGCTAATATATAATAAGATGTTAATAAAATATGAGAATAACATTCTTTTAAAATTAAGGAACTCGGCTAAAACAAGTTATCAACCGTTGGTTTCTCATGATCATATATAGATCGACAAAATGGTATAGTAGTAGTACATCTGAATCCATAAAACCCAATAATTTTGAATGATTATTTTCGCCACATGCTGCCGTATAACAGGAAACATAAGGACGATATATATTGATTAGGCCAAGGGCAAATAAATAAGTTTTGAGATAGTGATTTTTTTTTTTTTAAATCTATGATAAAGGTTCCCATCTGATTTACTAATTAACAACAGAGAGGAGGAGTTGGATAAACATTGAAGCTCCTGCAATCATAACCCGGCCACCAAACATGCAAGTTCACCTAATTATAATAATCACATGTAATTACTGATATGGTAATGAATGAATGATGTTGTACATATTATAATTGAATTATAATTTAAATCTATATATTAAAATATATAAGGAGTGTTAGTTGATTGTATTGAAAATGGTAATAATGTATATATTTATAAATGTTGTGGAAGTGATTTTTCAAAATTAATTTTTAAGTGTAGAATCTTAAAATTTAAAGTAAACAAAAGGGCAAAATCTTGATCTACATTGTAGGTCCATTAGAAAAATGCCACACATATTTCTTCTCTAGCTCCCTTGACAGTACCCTAATCAAACACAAAATTGGAATACTAACTCGTATCAAAGACCCCTAAACTTCTTAAAAAGCATTAGAAAGCTCTCCCATGAGACAAAACAAACTCATTTATTTTTATTTTAATTAAGCCAAACCTAATTAACCCCAATTATATATTGCTTAGGCCCAACAATATGGGACACCTTTTCATATATAGCTAGCTCTAACAAAAGCTAGTTTTAATTAAATCAAAAAGCTCACACCATATTTATGAAGAAGACAAGGACATAATTCCAGCTTATAAGATGCATGTTCAAATTAATATTCAAAAATATAGTATGTCGGTAACACACTACTTAACCAAAACGACAAAGGGGTAGTAGTATGTTTACTAAATTGGAATTGATTTGAAGGTGCAATAATATATATGTACATACTATTTTATAAACGTGCGTATATATAATTAATCATCTAAATAAATTGTGGGATGTTCCTCAAAGACACAATAAACTCAGATTTTGTGTATGTGGTAAAAGTTCATTTACAAAATACATGATCAATGGATTTTAAGTGATTTAATTTTTTAATTTTTGTTCAATTAATTTTATAACATTTGTCAATATGATTAGTTAAGACACCTTGAAGGTTGATATATGTACATGGCAAGGGAAAAGTAATATAATAATACCTACACTTAGCCAATATATATGCTTAGTTAAAAATAAATTAAATTAAACAGGTTGATAAATTTGGTGTTTGATTGTTACTTTGTTAGTGAGATGAGTTGGGTTAGTGAGTTGTAAGAAAATGGGCCTATGGGCTCAATCAATGGGACTTGGACTTCTGAGAGGCCTAATCAATCAGATTGTATAGTGACCGCCCACCTGGAAATTGATTCTAATATAGTGGAATCAATTGAGACTTGAGAGTAATATTCTTCCCCATGACATTACTTATACTATACTCCGCGGGATTGTTGCATTTGATCTTTATTTTTATTTTAGAAAATTTGTCGTTTTTCCTATTTCTACCACTAATTTTCCTAAACTGCCCCTTTGTAATTCCTACAATATCACTTTTAATTAAAAATATATTAATGATTTATTTTCTCTTTTTTTTTTTCCAAAAGGTAAGAGTGTGATGGAAAGGAAAGGTCAATGGGGAGAGAGAAAAAATAATGAGAGGTAAATGTGTTAAAAAAAATTATGTTCCTTAATTCTATATAAAATGCGACAAACTTTAATTATAAAACGGAGGGAGTATATATTTATTATTTATCATACTATTTAATTTGTATATCGCCAATATAATAAAGGGACGGAGTGGATCGTGTATATATATCTCCTTGGCTAATTCCCATGACATGCACAACGCAGTTCCAACATACGTGAGCCAAACAAATCCAAGCTCGTTAATGTTAACTTCGATCAAGTGCTCGACTTGGCTCGACTCGAATAACATCTCTAGCTACTTGTAATATATATTACGATATTTATAGTTGCAGACCCAAATATTTAAGCCACAACCCCGAACTTCAATGATTGAGGTCTCCTCTTCGAACCCTAACAAGGCCACTTAGTACTAGGCATTAATAGTACTCCATATGATATCATGGATCTTTTCAGAACTTTTCATTTTGTCTAACATATATAATAAAATGCTGGGTTTTAATGTTGAGATATGCGACAAAGACTAAAATTTATTAAATTAGGTAATGATAAACAGTAATATCATTGGATTTGAATTTATTAATTAAACCAAGCGGATTAAAATAAGGGTAAGCTTAATTGCTTGGATGGCTTTTGACTAAGGTACGTATGTGAAAGAATTAATTCGAAATTGATCATGTTTGGATCGAACGAGGGTATCATTGGTCATTTGAAATGATGTTTTTATTTTAATAAAAAAATAAATTAGTCTTTCTCTAGCTCATATATAAAAGTTATTTAAAAAAAATACATTTCATTCCTAAAGAATTTAATTGGTAAACCAAACATCGATCGTAATACTCTATCATTTACCAATTGGCTTGGAACGAACTAAGATTCAAGGGTACGAGGCAAGACATAAAGAAGGTGGTGGAGAAAATTAAGATCGTGTGGAATTGGGTTGGAGGAAAGAACGCAGTGGTCCCTAACTCATCTCTATCGGTCTGGTGTTGTAATCCATCCTTGTGTATTACTGTGTGAACTTTTCAGAACTCCAAATGACCGATTATCATAGCTTATAGATAATACGTGTACATAAATGGGTTGAGTACCCTTATACTCGTGGTCAGTGAAACGTCTTTTACTGTTCAAAAAAAAAAAAAAATCCAACTAAATACCTTTACTATTTCTCAATAGTATCATTATACCATTCCTATTGTCATTCCAAGTGACCCCTAAAAATTTAGGTTAAGGACCACACTAGTAGCTAATTATATAAGTAGTGGTAATTAATGGCATCTAATTAATAATTAATGTCTTAATTAATCCCCGATTAATAACTTTTTTTTTTTTTGTGCTGGACAATAGTCACTTACCCACCACTAACACTAGTACTTAGATTCTTTCAAAACTCTTCAATTTGTCTAACCTTAAAAATCCTAGGTTTTAATCAATGAGAGATGGGACAAATATTGAAATTAATTATCACGTAATGACAAACATTTGGATTTGAATTTATTAAAACCAATCATTCATCTCCAAGCGGGTTAAAAATAACAATTTAATTTTAGGTTAAGGACCACTCTATTACAATACCCGGGTAGGCCGATTGTGCCTATATATATTTTCTATTAATTTGTGACATGTGGTTAAAATATTTTATAGTATTTCTTTAACTTATCTTGCGTCTCTTTTTTCTTTAAAATTTGTATGATTTTCCGAATGGATCGATTGTGAACCAATTAACACACACACTTACTAGAATGGAATTGTGATTATAATATATTATTAAAGATGTTTAGTACAAAGGGTGATGAACAAGACCCTTATAATTTATTATTGTTTGAGGAGGCCATGGGCATGGGTAATTATGTAACAGATGATTTACTTGCCGACCATTGTGCTCCGGACAACATGAACTGGAAAACCTGCAGCAAGATTCATGAAGAAAACAAGAAAAATGGCGAAGGGAGTAGCAAGTCCTGCAAGAAAAGCGTGCATAGGGATATGGAAAAGAAGAGAAGGCAAGAAATGGCTGCCCTCCACGCTTCACTTCGAGCTCTTCTTCCTCTTGAATATGTCAAGGTGCTTGCCTTTATTTCCTTTTAAACGTTCAACCATGCATGCCAGAGTTTGATTTGAGACGAACGCGATCTAGTTCAAATTTGTTTGAAATATTAGAAAGCTTTGAAATTCGTGTTTGATAGTTAAACGATTCGAGCTTGAACGACCTTTAATCAAGTTGCGAACTTGAGTAGTTTGATATTTTTACACTGATTTTATCTTTTTTTTACTTATTGAGCTCGAGCTCGAGCCGGTTTTCAGCTAGACTGTTAAGCTTGTTTGATACTCCCCCGTCCCGGGATTATTTTCACGGTTTGACCGACCCAATTTTTAAGAAAATAGGATTTAGTGGTTGATGATGTAAGATAAAAGAGGGGTATTTTAGGTGATTTGATGAGGTGTAAAGTAAAATGAGTGACAATTTTAAAAATAAAATAATGTTGAGAGGGTATTAATTTTGGAGGTGTATTTACATATTAAGAGTGTGCAAATAATTTTGGGACGTCCCAATAAAGAAAGTGTGCAAATAATCATGGGATGGAGGGAGTATATCTAATTATCTATGTCGAACCTAGCTTCTACCAAACATTCTCAGATTTTTTTTAACATATTAAATTTGAACGGATGGATGGAGTATATAAGTTTTGAGTTATATGTAAAACTAATAATTTTTTGTGTGCATTTAATTTAATTGCAAAATTAATCGAGAAAAATTCATTTTACGTCCTGTAACTTAGGCCTAATCCAATTTATATCCTTTAAATTTTCACTTTTTCGATTTACGTCCCTTTTGGTCCAATTTGCGTTCTTTTCGCCGGAAAATTTTCAAACTCACCGGAATGTGAGGAATAAATTGGGATTCCGGCCAAATAGTCCCATTTACGTCCTTTAAGTTTGAAATTTTAAAATTTAATAAATAAAATTTCTAAAAATATCTTTAAATTTTTTAAAATATTATTAAAAATCTGAAAACATCATTAAAATTAAAAACTATAAAATGTGAAAAATAAAATTCAAAATACCTTATTTAATTTTTTAAAAATATCATTAAATATTATAAAATGTGTAAAATAAAAAAAAAATAAAAAAATTTACAATTCAAAAAATCGAAAATGTTTAACTTAAAATTAAGAAATTCGAAAATCTCATTAAAAATTCTAAAAATCTCTTTAATTTTTTTAAAATGCGTAGATTAAATATTAAAAATTTTAAAAACCCATAAGTATAATAAATATTATTAATATGTGACATATGTCATTAAAAACCAGACTTGATTCGGACTCATCCGCCATTAAAGTTTTTCTCGAACTCCTAAATTTTTTTGTATTCCACGCCTTGATTGATTGTAGAACCGTGCAAAATTCATTTTAATGAGGTTTTTAGAATTGTATAATTTTTTATTTTATTTTAAACATTTTAAAATTTTTAATTTATATATTTTTTATATTTAGAATTTTATGTTTTTATGAGATTTTTAGAAATTTTTTATTTTTAATTTCCAATATTTCAAATTTTTAGAATTTTAGATTTTTAAATTTTTTTTTGAATTTTTTTTTTTATTTTACACAATTTATAAATTTTAATGATATTTTTAGTTTTTAATGAGATTTTTAATTTTTTAAAGAATTTTTTAATTATTAATTTTTAATTTTCAAACTTAAAGGACGTAAATTGGACTATTTGACCGGAATTCCAATTTTCTGGTGAAAAGGACATAAATTGGACCTAAAAGGATATAAATTGGACACCCTAGGACATAAATTGAAAAAGTGAAAACCTAAAGGATATAAACTGGATTAGGCCTAAGTTATAGGACGTAAAATGAAATTTTCTCAAATTAATCCAATATTTTTACACTGTAGAATATTATTTGTTAAAAAAAGGATGACTTCTGCAGTGATTTAATTCTTCTAGGACTACAATTACAACAAACCCTATACATCGTGTCTTAAATATGTATAAATTTCAGCTTATATATATTTGAATTGATGGGTAGGGAAAGCGTGCAGTAAGTGATCATATGGAACAGGCAGTGAATTACATTAAAGTTATGCAAAATAAAATCCAAGAATTGAAGATGGGAAGAGACAAGTTGGTTGATGCTCAAAATCCAAATTGTGATTGTGATTGTGATTGTGTGAAGGTAAACCTTTCGAGGGATAATGAAATGGAGATCTTAATCACAGCTAGTGATGATGAGGATAAATGTTTCCCCCTTTCCAAGGTGATTAGGCCTCAATGTAACTACCTCTTTGTCTACCACATCCCATCAGCACTCTTTTCATAAACTTCACATTCAGGTAATTTACTTTTTAAGCAAATAAACTAAAGGGACACTTGGTTAAAATTCGTTGATGAAAATGGGAATAGAAATGAGGATGACAAATGATAAATCCTCCCAACGAGACTCAAAATATGGTAATCATTATCCTATTTTGATTAACTACATACCCTGATCTCCTATAATAATTTATTCCTCTTTATTTCTCAATCAATTAACCACCATTTTGTTGACCCCTCTTTTTTAAAATTAGGTAAACACTAACAATATAACCACGGTTAGAACAACCCTCCCTCCAACATATCAGTTTCATTACGGGGATGTGGAGGGAAAAAAAATTCATTTCCATTCTCATTGAAGAATTTGAACTTATATATCATCGTCATTCACCAGGTCTTGTACGAACTAGTGCACTATATACACACTTGCATTTTTAAAACAATATTAGTTATTTTCATTAAGCAGTATTAGATCTTATCATTTAATAAGTATTAGTTACTATATTTTTCAGTTTAGATATTTTTATTGAATAATATTAATTGTTCAACTAACCATACTCATCATAATTCAAATCCCTATATAAATAATTAGGTTAATTTCATATAATTATATAATATGATTTTCAGTTAATACTAGGGTTCCACAGATAACATTAATTTTTTTTTTTTTTGGCATTTCAGGTGAATGAAATGACAAGCATTGATATATCTTATTAAAATTGCTTAACTTTGGCAGCCATGGGGTCGATTATATTTGTAGAAATCATCATTGATTTTTGTTCCCTTTAATAATTTGTACGTATCTTATAATTGATCCTCAATATATACTAGCTACTTTTCTACATAAGAGTAATATCAATAATCTACAAAATCTCGCGCGACTAATCTCCTCCATAATCTTCTAGACTATTTTGTTAACATATATTTGATACATTCTCCATAGATATTTTGCAGTGCACACTATTGTATTCATGGAAGCTAAGCAAATGGATAAATAAGTATAAGACCCCCGGTATATAACTAGGCTTTGAACCCGTGTATAGTGTGGGTTGAAAAAAGTTATATTATTAATTTCACATGAAATACTATATTAATTAATTTTATTAATTTGATTGATTCATTTCATTTATAGTCGTATTTACTCCTTTATAAAATATATATTGTTTCCTTAATTAATTAAATTTGTGTCGCAGCACAACCATAATAGTATACAATTAGATGATAAAATAAATGAAGAACACGTTAACACTATGTATACTAGGTATGCAAGTGAGATCTCATCTCCATCAATTTGTGACCCTAATTGAAATTTTAAATTTGTGATGAATAAAATTTCAAATTTTAGGTTAATTAGAAATACATTTAATTGATCAACAATTAGTTATTCTTTTAATTAGATTTAATTTGTTGATTTAAATAAAAAATAAAGATTAAGCATATTTTGATGGAATGAAATTAATGCATACTTTCATAAAGTTTGTGCCTTTATTATTTTGTATATAATTTTTTAACACATTTTTTTGACACATTTTTTTCTCGTTAATGTTTCTCTTTTCCTTAATTTTTTTCCTAACTTTCTTTATGAAATAAAGAATGTCAACTTACCTATGAAAAAAAGAGAGAATACAGGGATACATTAATATATTTCCAATAAAAGAGATATTGTAGAGAGTAATTTAGGAACATTCAGTGATTAAAAGAGCAAAAACAAATACAAAATTCAAGAAAATTAAAATGTTAACGGATGTAATTAAAAAGATTAAGGGATTCATTATTACATTAATGTATAAAATCTTTTCATATAATTAATCCTTCTTTTCATCATTTTATTTATTTACTAGTGTAAGACCCGCATTTTATGCGGGATTGAAATAAATTTAAAATATATTTTAATTTATTAATTAAAAAATAATTTTTGGAATATGTATAGTTTTGTAAATTTATTATTCTATTGAAAAATAAAAAATGAAATGTTGTAGCAATATAGATTACATGTATAAAAAAATAATAATAGAATAGAGAACATTGACCTATCCTCAAAAATACTTATTTGTACAAAAGTTATTAAATACATAAGAGTAAATATTGTCAACTATACTCATTACTGGATTACGTACATTCAAAATTTAAATTCTTCTTAAGAATATCAATCTCAGCAAAATTCTAAGGGCTATCTCCAAAATCACCATCTCCAACTTTTAAAATTCAACTACCTCGTCGGAAGTTTTGTTATCATCAAAATTTCTAGTTTGCAACATAATGTTTCTCGTTAATTTTAGTACCTTGCAATGTTTCCATAAATAGAAGGATGTAATGGTATAGTGAACTATAACTTATCTAGAACCCTTCGGTATAACAGGTAGAATGTGTTGAATATCTCCACCAAGATCGACTGTCTTTCCTCCACAAGACAAATCAGACATCCACCCATCAAAACTTCTAACTATGTCTTTTAGACTTTAATCAAAATATGTTATACATCAGCACCTCGTACCATTATCAGTTTTGTCTTTAGTATAGGTTTTGATAAATGAGTACTATTAGGCTCCCTCCGTCCCACAAAAATTTGCAAAATTGTCATATTTTGATGTCTTATACCAATGTGTACACTACAAAAAAAAGGAAGCATTGTCATAACTTTCACCCTCAAAATATATACTACATATTTATCCACATGTCATTATTTTTTCACATTCAATCTACATTTTTCTTTACTTTATTCATGAAAGTTTATAAAATTTAAACATCACTCATTACATTTTTTTTACACATTTATTAAAATACGTGCAATCCCAATGGTGAAAATTCCCTTAGGACGAATGGAGTATGTGCAATATAAACTTTTGAATGTGCAATATGTCCTTCAGATAATAGAAAAAGAGTTATGCCACTGTGACATTAAGAATTATGGCTGTTGAAAAATAAATAAATTCAGATAATCATTTGACGTCTTCCACAATTATTAAGTATTACAAAAAGAAAAAGAGTTAATATAAGAAAACAACTTTACTTAAAATACTCTAATTTTACCCTAGAAAAAAATTAACGATCTTTATCATTTTTTTGAAGATATATGATTAATATTAAACATAATTATAATATTTTTATTTAAAAATAAAAATATTATTTTCTTTTAAAATATACATTTATTATAAATAATAAGACAAATATATAATAATAATAACTCTACCCACAATAATAATTATTAAATTATTATATAATAATAAAAATATTATATTTTTAACAATAATAATATTAATTTAAAATAATAATACTCCTATATTTTTAAAAACACTCGATAATAATAATTTAAAATAAATGTATATAATACTATATTTCATTCTCACTGTATACCCATCATAAAAATGATCATTTTTATGTCATTCCATTCTTGAATTCATTTTATTCAACCCTAAATTCATTTTATCATGAGTTTATAGATACATTTGGATTTTAATATTCAATTTAATCTTTGAATCAACACTTAACCAAATTTATTGAAGTCCAATTCCAATGGTATAACCAATTGAACTCAAGTATCACTCATTATTATTTAACGTAAAATGAAACTAAATTAATCTATTATTGGCATTGATGTAAAAAAAAGTAGTGTCATGAATCATGACATATTTCTCAATGACAAACAAACTTCTATTCTCAACCACAATTTATTAATTAACATAAATTGTGTCAAAAAAATCTTATATTTCATATAGGGTAGATAACATAAATTGTGATAAATATTTATTACTCATTTAATTAATATAAAATTTGGTGGCATAATATTGGCTATATTAATTATTTCCAATTAAAATTTGGGGATTTCACATATTAGGTCTTTCCACCTAGTGATTTTTTAAATAAGGACATGGTTTAAAATAGTTTCAAATTAAGATCAAAATGTAACATAAATGTACCATCATGCCCTTACTATCTAATTTTTGGAATTAATCTAGAGAAAGTCAATAAATTTTTCAAATTTAAATGCATATTTATTAGCTTCTCGTAATTTACGCTAACCAAAATTAAAACCTTCCAAAAACTCCCGTCAATCAATTAATTGAGCTGCAGAATTCAAACTGGATCCCCAATTTTAGAACTTTCTTCAAAACTCTGATATTCAAATCTTTGCCAAGTCTCTATAACACCAATAAATCTTAAAATCGTAACATCAGAAAAATAGAGTATAGCATTATCAATAACTAATTCGCAGATATTGCATGGAGATTTATAGTTCACCAAAAAAAATCAGTAAAATCATCATCACTAGAGATAATATATTCATATTCCATTCGACATATAACAAAAAATCGAAATATGCTCTTCATTTAACACAATACACAGACTAATATGAAATTTCATTGATGCATGTTCGATTCTAGGATTTCTTCATCCCAGACATAATCAAAAAAACTTTGATCGACCCAAAAGGTTTGAATCATTCAGAAAATCAGAAACCTATAAGGTATGGTGGAATTAATTAATGCAATTTAATCTATACTTCATTTCTTAATTTGGTACTTTAAATTCTATACTTCAAACCTCTCAACAGGAGAAATGTTGGCAATACAAGAAGTTACCAGAATTAGAGGACATGTTTGAAGATCTTTTTGTCATAATTACTCGAATATCACCATTTTCACCTCCAAACAAGCAGATCAAAACAGCAGCTCTAGAGGTTCCAACACCTTGAGGACCCAATTAAGTGGTGGAATCATGGTTTCTTGAACCTTTGAAGTCGTTACAGCCATCGGGTTTGTAGTTGCGCAGTCTTTCTGCTACTTCTACCATGGTTTCCGATTTCCCAGAAAATTCTTACGACACATATTTTAATCTTTTCGAAATTGAGATGAATTAATTATCTCTCGTCAAAATCCTTCTTGATTTTGGGAAAAATGCAATTGAATTTCAGAGTTTTGGGGAAGAAGTATCACAACTTTGGGGAAAGTCCTAAAATTAGGAATACAAAATAATCAACGGGATTTTCGAGTGAGAGGAAGATTTGAATTTCAAATTTTAAAATCGTTGACTAATTAATATATTAAAACTCAATTTTCAAATTTTAAAATCTTAGGATTACACAAACGTATTATACAGAAAAAAAATTGCATAATAATATTAATAATGTAGAAATAGACAGTATATTATTTGCATATTCAAATTTTGTTATTCATAAAAATTATATTTATGCAGATCGGATCTGCATTCCGAAATATCAACATTTTTAATAAATTTTAATAGTGAAACATAAGTAAAACTTTATATATAATTATGGAGTATATTATACGAAATTCTTATTAAAAATAGTATATAAATAAGAACCATTCAACTTAGAAAAAAATGCAGGAAATAAATTACATAAAGATGTCGTCTAATTATAAACTCGTACCAATACAATTTATGAACAACGCCCGAACTAAACTGATGTTTAGAATTGATCCGAGCGAAACCTTTTTGTCGTATGATTTCGTGAAGAAGGAAATATTTCATTTAGAATAAATTGATAGGGTATATCGAATTCAACATACATATAAGTATGTCGAAAATACCAAGTTTAGATTTGTAAATAATTTTTTTTTATGGTATTTGATTATATAGTAATTTTTTTTTGTCGTTGTTGATGGTTTTGGTGTTCTGAATATAAATATGCAATACACAATCGTAGTATGCAAAAAAAATAAAAAATATATTTGCATAATAATATTAATAATGTAGAAATAGACAATATACTATTTGCATTTTCAAAGTTTGTTATGCATAAACACTATATTTATGCAGATCAAACCTGCATTCTGGAAAAGGTTCGCCTTTACAATATACACTCTGCACAAAAGAATACAAAATAACCAAAATTAAATAATTCCAACACGAAATCGAATGAAGAGTGTCATTTTCACGGCAGCGAGATCCAACACCAAAATGCGTGCAACTCGATACATACAGATAAAATTGACCAAAGCACAAACCTTCAACTTTAATTGAAATAATCCCACGATCGATCTGTAACAAATGAGTAAATTAACTATACTCCGAGCGCCGCCTTTGTCTCTCTATCGTGGGCAACACAACCGATTTTTAGGGCATCAATGAATTAACAACACACTTGAATCTGCACGATCGATTAACTGTACTGAATTAATCATACACAATGTCAATCTTAAATAGTTAATTGAAACGTAAATCTTGATGGAGAGAAATAAGACTGGGCAAAAAATAAGGAATATTAAGAGTTCATTAATTAAATATTAAATTATTGAATTAGTCTTCACATTTCAAATTAAGGGCATAATGGGTTATTTACATTCAATTTTGTCCTTATTTTAAATGATTAGAATTTTGGTTCTTAATTAGATAAGTGTCTCTAGGAATGACCCTTTTTATAAAAATTCTCTTAAAATTTCATGATTAATTTAATTTCACAATTAAATTATAGGAATCTTAACATTATTGAAGGTAAATTAAATTAAAATTGGAAAACTTAATAAATATTTTAAGGTCTCCATTAAATAATACTTATATTTTAATTTAATAAAAAATAAAATGTTAAATAAAATTAATTAAATTAATATTAACCAAATAATATTTTATTTTAAACAGTTTATGTATATTTGACTTCAATTTAATTCTACATAATAAATGTTTTTATAGAATTTATGTATTATTTTCATAGTGTTTAAATTTTTTTAATTTATCTTAAAATGAATTTAATGAAACTTTGACTAATAAGTAGCAATAAACATATTTTTAATTGTTTTTTCTTTAATATTTGGGTATTAATGATGTAATTTCAAATATAAATAATCTAAATTTTTATAGAGTATGTAATTTATTGAATTATGGGAAATAATTTTTGATAGACTTTAATTATAAAGTTATGAAATAAATGTCTATGTTTAATTTATATTCCCTAAAACTGTTACTTTCAAAAAATCAATTAAAAAGTTAAATAAAAAATGGGAACAATTTAAAAATTGACTTCAATATATAGTTGTATAGTTAATTAGAAAAAAATATGTATAATATATTCTAGCATATGAAGTTAATGTGAATCATTTAATTTCGATTTTCTATAACCAATAGAAACTTTAAAAAATTAGATGGATCCCTTTAATTGTAGCCAAACAATTAATAGTTATAAACTTAATTAGCATGGATTAGGGATTTACTAATTTTAAGAATACGTTACAAAATTTAAAAAAAGAAAAACTATAAATTTATTGACGGTTTCATAATATAACATAAATTTGACTTTAATTCACAAATTCGATTTTCATTATTTAAAATTATTCAAGTATAAAAAAAATAAAGAGAAATCCAGTTTCCTTAATTTCAGAAAATTCAATAACCAAATTGTGTATAAAATATTATGCATATGAAAATTAATGTGGATCCTTTAACTTCGGTTTTCCATAACGATAAAAACTTCAATGAATTAAGGTGGATCCTTTTAATGGTAGTCAAACAATTAATAATACATTCATGTAATACCCATATTATTACCATTATCAATGAATTTGTATATAATTATGCATATTTAATAGATAAAATATGCAATCCCTTAGAAATAGTTTTAACATTTATTGTTACTACTAATGTGTGAATTGGTATACTTAAATTTTGACATGTGTTTAAATTGTTTATAATTTATCATGTGTTGCATTGGGATTACAAGACGATGCCAATTTAGGTGGTAGAGAGTTAAATCAATAGAACATTAAAAAAAAAAAAAAAAAAAGGTAATATTGGATTCTGTGTATATTGTGATAATTTTTTGAATGTTTCGTTATACAACTTATAAATAAGCAGAAATATATGTTCAATTACAGATATGCAACATAAGGAGAATGTTACATACTTTAAAAAGAGATGAATTTTACATGAATGTTTGATTTGCAGAACTTAAACCATAAACATGAAGGTTTGATTTCACATGAATATTACAAATCTGAATGTTTGATTTCGCATATGTCGTAGTATAAAGTAACAAAAATTATGGGAAGAAATAAAAATCCAGATCGAATATGAGATGTTTTAGCATTTTTTTTCATTCATTCCCATCCAATCAAAAAAACCCCTCTCGTGAGACGTTAACAATCTTTCTCAAATATTCGTTGAATCTTTTGTTATATTACAAAAGAATTCAAATAATACACCCTCTCGTGAGACGTTAACAATCCTTCTCAAATCTTCGTTGAATCTTTTGTTATATTACAAAAGAATTCAGATAATACAGTATACATTCATCTACCACTTAAAAAAAATGGGATTGAGGAATGTTTGAGGAGTGAGAGTGAATTGATAAAAATGAAAGAGAGAAGCTACTATTATACTATTATATAGGAGATTCAACGGTACAATCCTTCTCAAATCTTCGTTGAATCTTTTGTTATATTACAAAATAATTCAGATAATACAGTATACATTCATCTACCATTTAAAAAAATGGGATTGAGGAATGTTTGAGGAGTGAGAGTGAATTGAGAAAAATGAAAGAAGCTACTATTATATAGGAGATTCAACGGTTAAGATTAAACATTTAGATGGACGGTAAAGATTAAAGCAAGAAAATGGGAATGAATGAGGGTGAAGGATTTTTGAAAAGAAAGTATTTAGAGGAGAAATGTTGAGATAGATGAGGTGTGGTTGTGACATGTGGCACAAAAGAGGTTTGCAAATATATATATAGATTATGTTCATCACAATACACGATACTCCGTATTTTAGTATATATACATTATATTATTACAAATATATAAATTTAATGCGAATATGACAAATTACATTTAAATGAAAGAAAATCCAATACATAACCAGGAAGGGAAAAAAAATCCCCGAATTGCATGCAGTAGTCTCCATTCCTTTTTATTTTTCCTATTTTTAGAAACAATCTCCATTATACTAAAAAAAAATTGCTATTTAACCCCGTCATTATAGGAATAATTGGAAGAATTCCTGTAACGTCCTTGAGATCTGTCTAATTAAATACAGTATTATTTAGATTTAGAAAAAAAAATATACTACAAAATCTCTTTAGGCCGAAATTATGTGTTATGGGGAGCATGCTGCAATCCTTTTTTGTGTAAGTTTTCTTCACTCTTTGAATTGAATTTTAGGTTACATTATATTTGTATTGTAATTTTCTTGATTCAATATTATTTCTCTTGTTACTAGCCTTGACCACGATTTTCTTATTTATTTATTTCTCGTTTGAATTTTTTTTTTTTTTTTTTGAACATATTTATTTCTCGTTTGATTTTTTTTTTTTTTTGAACATATTTATTTCTCGTTTGATTTTTTTTTTTTTTGAACATATTTATTTCTCGTTTGATTGTTTTGATGATAAAACTATCCATGCCTTTACTTTGCTTGTGTTCATCTTATTGAGATTATGTGAAATTCAGATTTTACACTAATTGTATTATGAAAACATGTGTTTGGTAAATTCTAATTAATCCCAGATTTGCATTCAGGTTTTCGACTGTTAAAGTTTAATTTATAGTAAAGAGTTTTACGCTTTGTATGGACTGACCCTCCCAAGCCAAGTGCGTACTAATGAAAATCCCTAGCAATGTTGATCTGACAGCAGATATTACTAGGGACATTTTGTTGAGGTTGCCTGGGAAAATTCTATCAAAGTTGAAGGCTGTTTGCAAGGATTGGTACGCTCTAATCGAAAGCCAGAGTTTCGTAAACGAACATTTTGTTAACAAGAGCAATCGAAAACACGTGCTCCTTTCTGAACATGGCAAGAGTACTTATTTTATATGCTGATGAATCCTCTTCTGAATATCTAATAATACCTGGAAGTTTCGGTCACGTTATGGGACCTGTGAATGGCATATTCTGTGTGAACAGAGCTTCCAGAGGATTGGGTTTGTTGAACCCTGCTACGAAACAGTTTAAGCCGCTGCCAATTTTGTCTAATTCCAGTCTCCACTACTACGGTTTTCTCGGTTTTGGTATTGACTCATTGAGTGGATATTACAAGGTTGTTTCCGTTCAAGTGAAAGCTAATCCAATGGTTCGTGTTTACAACTCGGGTACTCATTCTTGGAGGCTTATTTAGAATGTGGATATGTTAACTTCATTGCAGTGTCCAATAAGGTCTATCTTAAGCACCTACTTGAATGGAGTTTCTTATTGGATTATGCAGTATAGGGACCATGGTTTTGGTGTCTTTAGTTTCAACATGAGTAGTGAAGAGTTTCAAATAATACAATTACTACGTGGAGGAGCACACAAGTTTGTGCTCGTTGTAAACGGTGATTCAATTGCTATTCTTTCGTATAATATTCCTTTGATGTTCATCGACATATGGGTATTGGAAAATGACGAAAGGTGGACTAAAATATCGACTTTAGGCCCCTTCAAAGACCTCAAATCGCCACTTGATTTTTGGAAGAATAATGAGCTCATTTTAGAGGTTGCAAAGGGCAATGTTTTGACTCTGTATAATATCTTCACACGTGAATTGAGGCATGTCAAAGCTAGGAGGGGAATGGTTATTAATTTGGGATATTTTTCACAATTTGTTTATACTTATAAGGAAAGCCTTGTTTCAATGAAAAAGATAGGGGCACAATCGTAATTTTAAGGACATTTTCTCTGCTACGTTTAATTTGAGGTTTGGTCATTTTATTTTGTTAAATATGTTATGTGACTGCAGATTTTCAATCAAACTTGCAATGTTTTTACATCCTATTTCACCGTTGCATGATAGTAGAAGTTCTTTTGGTTATACAGTGATATTACTTAATAAGTGATGTGATATTACGAATGAAAAAAAATTACACCAATTGTTTGGGATTGTAGTATTGATGTGATATTACGAATGAAAAAAAATTACACCAATTGTTTGGGATTGGACTACAATTACAATACCGTACATAGAAACAAGGACGGAATTGTCCGATTAATTAACCCACATAAGTGTGTGTTGATTCTTAACCCTACAAAAATTCGTCTAAACATTAAAAAAAGAGGCACAAGAAAAATTAAATAAGTACTCCCTTTGTTTATACTCAATATGTTAATTTATTTGCCACGGTTTTTTTTTTTTATTTTTTTCGGACACCAAAGCAAATTAGCTATTATTAGTGCAATGGCACAAAATTATTGAAAGCCCTTCCACAAAATTTGGAGGGTTGATCCAAAGTGCGAGTTCCCGCGCCACGGGTTTTAATAAATAATTGTTAATTTATGGGGATCCACAATTATACTCCCTCTGTTCAGTAAAATTTTGCTCAAGTCTTTTTATACATGTTTTTTAAAAAATCATATTTTAATTATAAAAAACACATGTGGAATAACGAGTAAATAATATTGTTGGTACATACTCAATCTTGTTAATAAAGTAAAAAAAAAAACTCGAAAGTTAACTATTTAAATAGAATAAACGTATACTTTGTGAACCCAAAAATTTGTTTGAGCAAAATTTTACAGGACGGAGAAAGTATTTCTTATAACAATTTTGCTGGTTGCATGCTTCTGCATCTAACATGGGGCTTTTAATTCGCGATTTGGGCCGAATTTAGGCCATAGATATTTGGGCAATGTTCTAGCAATTTGGGCTCCTTTGTTTGGTTGTTAGTGCTATTTCTTTTCGGGTTTGACTATATGCACCACCATTTCGGAGATATGCACCCCCTTTCAGTTTTTTAATATAATAATAGGATAAAAAACCCAAAATACCCTTCATTAAATATACAGTATACTAGATGCACTCCCCCTACTGAATGCACCCCCACCTTCATTTCTTTCACCTTTCCCTAACCCACAACTTCCGGTCGCTGGCGACCGTCAAACTAAAAAAAAATACAGAAATCAACATATACTCAAAAAAATCACAATTTTTTTATACTTTTCGACCAACCAGTGTCGACCATATACTCTTTCGTCGACAACGATTTGTCGACGAGAGAGTATATGGTCGACACGGTTTCGTCGAAAAAAGATAAAAAAAAAATTTTCATTTTCGACTATGTTATGTCGATCAAATACACCCTCGTCGACAACAATTTGCCGACGAGAGTGTGTTTGATCGACATTACATAGTCGTAAATGAAAAAAAATAGGGTTTTCTGCATTGGGAGGGGGCAAATATGGGGCGGAGTGGGGGTGGGTCGGCGTCGAAGAGGGCGGCTGCAAAGCTTTTTTTTTTTTTTTACAGACGGGGGAGGGGGGGTGAAACCTGGGGGTCGGGGTCGGACAGGAGGGGGCGGCCGCGCGGCCGCAGAGCTTTTTTTTTTTTTTTTTACAAACAGGGGAGGGGGGCAAACCTGGAGGTCGGCATCGGACGGGAGGGGGCGGCCGCGCGGCCGCCAATCTGTAATTTTTTTTTTTTTACAGGCGAGGCGGGGGTGGCCGGCGACGAGGTGGAGGGAGGGGGGAAGATGAAGAATGAATTTAGGGTGGGGTGTGGGTAGTAATATGTATGTTATGAAGGGAGTGGTATTTATGACATCTGAGGGGGTGTGACCTAAATTTCTGGGAGTGTATAAATCGGGGGAGTGCATCTCTCCGAAATGGAGGTGTAAATAGTCGGACCCTTTCTTTTTTGGGCCTTTTCTTCTGAGACTCGTTTCCTTTTTTTCTGGGTATGGTTATATACCCCACCACCAATGTCAGATACACCCCCAAATTCACGCACTCCAAAAAAAATAAAAAATGTACTGTCCTTAAATTAACTAAACTACATTTTTCTCTCTAAAACTTTCCTTAGTAAACACCAACTACAAAAACATCTAAAATCGCGACAGTTCAGGTTAGGTAAGTTTTTTTATTTTTTTTATGATAGGAAAAACGTATTTAAAATTTTATATAAATTTATTTATAAGTAAAGCAACAAGGAAAAACGAAATATAATATATGTCGCATTAAGCCTCTCACTTGCAACTTCGAGGCTGTAAATACGACTCCCCCATACAAGTTTGTGTCTTTATTTAAGAGATTATTTACTCTTTCCATCTACTAAAAACTATCCAATTTTTATTTTTCGTCTGTCTCAATAAAAATTATTGGAGTACTATTTTTTTTTTTTTTGACAAACTACCATATTTGAATGAAGAAAATAATTATATTTAAAAAAAAAAATCTAATTTTCTTTTAGAATTGTAGTTTGTGGGGGGTTGTAGAAGAATATAGACACATCACATCATTCACAAACCCAACATGTCTCCATGTCTATGTGCAACGCCAAAATCATAATCCCTCCACACTTTCCACTTAAAGCACGCCTTCGAATAATACAAGATATTGTTTTTTTTTTAAAGATAAATGCCAGTTTGGAATATGCTCATCAGCTCATGTGATCTCTTGCGTGTATTTGTGAGATTGTGTGAACCATACGCATGTTTTACGTAAAATAAAATAAATAGGAGTATATCTTTTAATAAAATAATTCATATTATTTAAAAATATAAACAAAAGGGAAATCAATTTCAGTGTGACACTTGTTTGCTGGTATTGAATTTAGAAACAAACATAAAAGACTATATTTAATTAAAATCGTACGGGACCAAACCAAAAGATTATGGGTCAAAATCAAACAAGCATGGTTAGTGAGACTTAAAAGTGCGATTTTCTAAAAAAAATAATAGCATCGATTGAGCTCTTTTGCTGGTATTGAATTGAGAAACAAACATAAAAGACTATATTTAATTAAAATCAGTACCCATACATGTAGTAAAGTTTTAAGACACAGAATTTAAATGCTCTGACAGATGATTGAACATATGATACACGTTACTAATTCGAGATGAACAAGGTTGATTGATATCACCAAGACGATGACATAATTCCGACAATATCAAACTCCTTCCCTTTCAGAATGATAAAATTTCAATACTGGCTTTTATCCAAGGTATCGAAGTAGGGATGCTCCATTGCTGCTTTTGCTGAAATTCTATCTGCTGGGTCAAATTTAAGCATCTTCTGCATAAACCAAAAAATAAAACAATCACATAAGCTACCCCTCTTTGGAGGTAATGGTAGTTCACTTTATTTAATAAAACACAACGGACTTTGTGCAATTTCCAAACCACAAGTAAATTTTGCACAACATTTTCAAACCACAAGGGGTATCATGCAATTGGCACAAAAATTTAATATTCGACACTGTGGATGAACAACAAATTTTCAATACTTCTAGTTTTTTCAATACTCAAAATACTTTAAAATCTTTTCACAGCAACAATTAATACTACAAAGACTACACACAATATGCCTAGTGTTTTAAGACCACTTCTATCTTCCAAATGAAGTGCAGGGATATGTTTTTGATGTGCACGTGATATGGAGGGAAAAACAAGGACCATCTTCTATCAGTATTATTCTTTGAACAAGTTTGACGATAATCATTTAGGGCATGTTTGTTTTGGGATGGGAAATCCGAATTTGGAATTTCGAAACTCCACCCCCGTTACAGTTTGGGATTTTGATTCAGGATTTCAAAATCTCACTCTATAACACTATAAAAGTCACTCTATAAATACTACCTATAAACCCTATATAAATACCTATAAAACCTATAATCATATACTATAAAGTTAAATTCTACCCTACATAAATCCCAAATCAAACACAAAACATAAAAAGTATTAGGATTTTGAAATCCACTAGATTTTGAATTCCGGATCTCAAAATCCCAAAACAAACATGCCCTTACAGGCCATCATGACCCTTGAACATGGATAAGGGGAACTCAAATGAGAAGAAAGATTAAAGTAGTCTTTAGAATTTGCAAACATACAGTAAATAAACAAACGGAGAAGTTGAGAAATAAAGGAATAAGTACCGTTAGAAGGTCAAGACCATCAGGTCCCAAAGATGGAACTGCACGGGCCAAGTTCTGAGGCTCCCACGCAGGATACACATGCCAGTCCCTCAGTTGGGTAACTCCAGGCCAATTCTTTTCAGTTGGTGTTCCTAGCAACCTATTACACACTAATTAACTGAATAACATGGAACATTTGATAGCCCAGGAATAGTACAGTAATTAAGTAATACATTGTCTGACTGAAAATTTAAAAAATCTTTCATCTACGCACCTCTGAAAAGCAAAAGAAGGCAGGAGTAAATCAAAGAACACGATTAATACGAAGCAGCTTCTATTATCCGCCATATTCTAAAACCTATTTTCACATTTTTCACTAATCTTCACTCACACCAATAATGGATTAGTAAGAGAGAAATTAAAGATGATGGCGTTGACATTTGGATATGAAACCTGTCCAATTCTTTCGTAAATTTCTTATAAAATCGAAGAAGAGAGGATGACACATAAAGAGGAATTGAGTAAATTTCTGTCCATATTCACAGGAAATTTATGCAAATGAAATTGGGAGATCCATTTTCAAGACATTCCAGGTAAGTATCTCTTTTCCAAGTTCCCAATCCAGATATTACTTGTACCCAACCATTATATTTGAGCTTCTACGGTTCTACCCTTACAGAAGGAAAATATATACATCCTAGCTTCTTCCAATACATGTTGATGGCAGAAAATCGCATAAGAATAATCAGGAAGAAACACTGGGCAATATCAACATTTGATTAAAGAATCGCAATCATAAAAGCAGAGAGGTAAGATAAATCGCACCTAAAAATATGAAGAAGTTGTTGAAACTCCGAATCTCCGGGAAACAAAGCTTGCCTTCTCACCATCTCCGCTGCAAGAGGCAAAAGGCTAACTCAATTTCGTGACAAAATTAATAGTAAATGCGGAAGGGTGGAGGAAGTTCGCACCAAAAATACAACCAACAGACCACATATCAACGGCAGTAGAGTAATGAGTGGATCCGAGAAGAACCTCCGGAGCTCTGTACCAGAGAGTAACGATCTGCGTATTTTGATTACAACAATACATTACTCGTTCTACAGACAGACTACAATATAGTAGGAGTAATAAAGATATAAAGAAATTGATAATACCTCATGCGTGTAGCTCTTGAGAGGAACAGTGAAAGACCTACCAAGCCCTAGATCGGCAATTTTGAGAATCCCCTTGTCCTTATCAAGTAAGAGATTCTGTGGTTTGAGATCGCGGTGAAGCACTGCGTGACTGTGGCAGTGGGCAACGCCCTTGCACAACTGATAGAGGAAGCTCTGGATCTGCTGCGGCGGGAGAGGCTTGGGGTTTGAGACCTTGCGGTGGGAATCGATGAATTTTTTGAGATCGGTGTCAAGATACTCGAAAACGAGGTAGAGAAGGGGCTTTCCGTTCTTGTTGTCGACGTGTTCGACACAGAGGAGCCGAACGACGTAGAGAGATTGGGAAAGCATCTGGAGGAGAGAGACTTCCCGGAGGGCAGTGGGAGGAACGCCTTCTTCGTCCATTTCGAGGCGGGTTTTCTTGAGCGCCACCACTTGGCCGGTGGCTTTCTCTCTGGCTTTGTAGACCTTGCCGTATGTGCCTTCGCCGACCTTCTCCAGCTTCTCGTACTTCTCCATTGATTGAAGGGATCTGCGTGTGTGTGTGTGTTGTATCTATAAAAGTAACTCTCTGGAGCGCCTTCTTTACCGTTTTTCAATGACTTGCTTTCAAATTTGAATTCAAGCCCGCCCGAACTAGGTTATTAATAAATGTCAATTCTACCCTTCTTACAATCTGTGATAAGTACACCCACTCCAGTTTTAACCCCAGATTTCTTTCGGTTGGCCCTCTCAAGCAAATAAAAATGGCAACAAACTCCATTCTTAAACAGCAAACTCAACAAACTTCATTAATCACAAAAAATATCAAACAAACTCCATTTAATCTTAGACAACAAATTTCGAAAATAAAAATTGCTAACAGTCTCAAATCTCGAAAAATTACACATATTTCAACAACAACAAAAAAAAAAAAACTTGACAATAATATTCGAAATGGGAAAAAAATCGAAAAAAATGGTGGAAGAATCCAAATCTTATCTTTCCGGATCTGGATTTATAAAGGCTTAAAGTAGTTAGTTAATACACTCTGTTTTGTTTGCACCCATGCATACACTTCTACTTTGTATTATTGGGGTAGTTAGTCTGTTTTAGATTAGTTTAGTTAGTTAAGCTAATTGCCTTGTTAATTAGCATATATAGACTTCGAACCTTTTTCAATTGAATAAAGAAATACATTTTCAGTTTTCACAATTCAGAGTTATTCTTGCATTTATTCTCCAAGATGATCCATATTATGATCATCAACATGGTATCAGTTTCCGGATGATTCTTCGATTCTTCCGTATTTACGCATATTGTTGTTTTCCCCTTTTCTAGGGCTGCGTTTTTCTTTTGGTTTCTTGGCATTGATCTTCTAGCCTGCATCTATGGCCGATAACACATCCACGTCCGGCGCCACCACGGCGGTTACCAACGCCACATCTCTTGATCCTGCCCTAAACCCCTTTTCTCCATTGGCGTTGCATCAGAATGCCAATCCTGCTGTGGCATAAAAGATTAGGCCACACATCTAGAAAATGCTTGATGCACATTCCTGATTTGAATGTAACTGCTACTGATTTGCATAATGAATGTTTGATTTGTCCATTGGCTAAGCAAAAGAAAAGACCATTTCCTTTAAGCACCTCTGTTTCATCTTATGCTTTTCAATTAATTCATTGTGATGTTTGGGGCCCCTTTTCTTTATGCTCTGTCACTGGTCATAAGTACTTTCTCACTATAGTGGATGATTTCAGTAGATGCACTTGGATTTACCTCTTAAAAGTCAAAAGTGATGTTAAACACTCTTTAGAAAATTTCTATAACATGGTTCTAACTCAGTTTAACACTAAAATTCAAACCATTAGAAGTGATAATGGGACAGAATTTATACTTTCTGACTTCTACCATAAATTGGGTATAATCCATCAAACCTCTTGTGTTGAAACTCCACAACAGAATGGGATAGTTGAAAGGAAACACCAACATCTCCTTCAAGTGGCTAGAGCTATCATGTTTCAGTCTCATCTCCCCTTAACATTCTGGAGTGAAAGCATTAAAACTGCTGTTTTTATTATCAATAGGATCCCTTCCTCTATTCTTAAACACAGATCTCCTTTTGAGATATTGCATGGGGTAAAACCTGATTATTCCATCTTCAGAACCTTTGGTTGTTTATGTTTTGCTAACACCCTTGTTGCTAATAGACAAAAATTTGATCCTAGGGCTACTAAATGTGTGTTTATTGGATATCCTTTTGGTACTAAAGGCTATAAACTTCTAGATCTCAACACTGGCAAATTCATTATCTCCAGAAACGTTAAGTTTTTTGAACATGTGTTCCCCTTTGCCATCAAGAACTCTATCCCTGATACCTCTCCTCCCATTTCTGATGATGATGACACTGATACTTGCATTCATACTGATTTGATGACTGAGTTCACCAATCACACAGACTCTCACACTCCTATTGACAGCACCCTATCCACTAATAATACCACTCACCATGAGGATTCTTCTGATCCTACTACACATTCTGATGTTATAAGGGTGAAATCACACACTAGACCTTCTAGAACAAAAACACAGCCTGCATATTTGCAAGTCTATGAAACCAATCTACCTGCCTCTGTAGATCATGCTAAGCTCAACCTCTCTCTTTCTGATGTTCATTACCCTATTCAGCTATTTCTGTCTACTGATAGACTGTCTCACAAATATAAATCCTTTACAGCCTCTATCTCTCAACAACAAGAGCCCAAGACATATAAACAAGCTGTTTCAAATCAAAATTGGGTTATTGCTATGAAAAATGAAATTGATGCTTTAGAAAAGAATCACACTTGGACTCTTGTTGATCTCCCTTTAGGGAAACACTGTATAGGCTGTAGATGGATTTATAAAATTAAATACAAAGCTGATGGTTCTATAGAGAGGTATAAGGCTAGATTGGTTGCCAAAGGCTACACTCAACAAGAAGGAATAGATTACTTTGATACTTTTTCACCTGTGGCCAAAATAACTACTGTAAGAATCTTGCTTGCTACTGCTACTTCCAAAAATTGGCATGTGCATCAATTGGATGTTAACAATGCTTTCTTACATGGTGATTTGGATGAAGAACTTTACATGTTACCTCCTCCTGGTTATGTTTCTCAGACTGAGAAAAGAGTATGCAAACTACACAAAAGCCTATATGGCTTAAAACAGGCCTCAAAGCAGTGGTTTACAAAATTAACTGACTGTCTTTTGTCATTAGGCTTTACTCAATCCAAGGCTGACACCTCTCTTTTCACTAGACAAAATAACATTGATTTCACTGCCATTCTTTGTTATGTTGATGATCTCATAGTTACAGGAACTAACATTGACATTATCAACACTATCAAACTTCATTTGCACAACACATTCACTATCAAAGACCTTGGCTCTTTAAGATACATTTTGGGCATTGAAATTGCCAGAAATAGCACTGGCATGACTTTATGTCAAAGAAAATATGCACTTGACTTACTTCAAGAATCTGGTTATTTGGGATGTAAGCCAAGTTCCACACCAATGGATCCAAAATGGTCCTCTGACACTAATTCTCCTCCACTTGCTCATCCCGAACAGTACAGGAAACTCATTGGTAAACTTCTTTACTTAACTGTCACTAGACCTGACATCTCTTATGCAGTTCAGACATTAAGCCAGCACATGCAAGCTCCTACTGAAGCACACTTATCTGCTGTCCACAGAGTTTTAAGGTACATAAAAGGTAATCCTGGTACTGGGGTGTTTTATCCCAAGCATACTTCATTTAAACTACATGCTTTCTCTGATTCTGATTGGGCAAGGTGTGTACAAACAAGGAAAAGCATCACAGGGTATAGTATTTACTTTGGTAGTTCACTAATCTCTTGGAAATCCAAGAAACAGTCTACTGTGAGCAGGTCTTCAGCTGAGGCTGAGTATAGGGCCCTTGCTTCAACAACATGTGAGCTGCAATGGATTCATTACATCCTTGATGACCTGAAGATTCAGCATTCCACACCATCAACAATGTACACAGACAGCAAAAGTGCTTTCTCCATAGCACACAACCCTTGCCTTCATCAAAGAACAAAACACATTTCATTGGACTATCACTTCACAAGGGAGAAGATTCATGAAGGATTGCTCACACTGGTTCACATTCCAACTGAGGAGAATTTGGCAGACATGCTCACCAAACCACTGCCTCCTTCCACCTTCAACTTACATAAGTCCAAAATGGGGTTGATTGATATCCACTCCCATTTTGAGGGGGGGTATAAAGGCTTAAAGTAGTTAGTTAATACACTCTGTTTTGTTTGCACCCATGCATACACTTCTACTTTGTATTATTGGGGTAGTTAGTCTGTTTTAGATTAGTTTAGTTAGTTAAGCTAATTGCCTTGTTAATTAGCATATATATTCAGGGCCTTCGAACCTTTTTCAATTGAATAAAGAAATACATTTTCAGTTTTCACAATTCAGAGTTATTCTTGCATTTCTTCTCCAAGATGATCCATATTATGATCATCAACAGGATTGAAGAAGGAAAGGGAAAAAAATGGATCTATAATCTACAAAAAAAAAAAAAAAAAAAAAAAAAAAGTACAATATGGAAAGAGCAACAAAAAGTCCGATCAAAATCTGAACTTACCGAACGGGGCGGTGGCTTTGACGGACGACGTGGCTGGAAGGGGAAGAAGCGGCCAGCGGCGAAGAGGGGCGGGACGGTGGCCGCGTCCTTCTTGAGGGGCGGCGCTGTGGGGGAGGGGGCGACGATCGTTGGGGATAGGGCGGAGGAAGAAGAAGATGCAGAAAGGGTAGGTTGGGTGTGCTGATAATATGAATGAATGTAAAGAATAGGATATTTAAGGTGGAATAGGGTATTTTTGACTTTTCACAGGGCGTGTACTCATTCCACGATGAGTGTGCTAAGCGAGTGGGTGTCCTCAATAACTTCGTGTGTGTGTATAACCGTGGTCTAAAAAAAACCTCACATGGGCTTTAAGAATGGGCTAAAAAATGCTTCTAAAATTAAGAATGGGCCGAGGAGCTAAATGCTCCGCATGAATTCATATTACTATATTAGATCCTAACGTCCAATTAATAAAAAAAAAACATCTAATAAATTGATTAGGCATAAATAATATAATGTAAATTAAAATAAAGAATTTACATGGAGCAAATTTAACGATAGAATGTCACATGAGCAAAAATAACCGAGGTCTAAAAATTTATCCAATTAAAATTATAAAATTGTTATAACCATTTTTTCATCTTAGTTCCTACCCTATAATCGGTTCTTTCTTCTCATTTGACCTTTCACAACTCCTCACGTTATACTTCTAGCCACGATCAAATACTCCGTCATGTAATTACTTGCAAATGATTTGTTGGGACGTCCCACTTATACATTTTAAAATTATTTTCAAACGTGTCAGTTGTCACTCATTTTAAAGCCATATTTTTTCCTACACACTTCATTAAGTTCACTTTTCTTGTATACAAGTTATCACAGGACGAAAAGAGTAATATTTATGTATAATTATTTTTAAATTATCCAATAATCGCACCTCCAGTTTTTAAATCCTGGGTCTGTGTGTGTTGTGTTGTCTCTATAAAACTAACTCTCTGGAGCGCCTTCTTAACCGTTTTTCAATGACTTGCTTTCAAATTTGAATTCAATCCCGCCCGAACTAGGTTATTAATAAATAATAATGTGGTAGGGCCAAAAATTCGAACTAGGATATATAATATTGCATAGATTAAGCCATTATATGTTAGTTTTTTTTTTTGTATTGTATAAAGAAATGTGATGTTTTATATGTGTTTATACGGTGTGTCTTATTTATCAACTGTGGGAAACAACAACAAAATAGTCTCGTCACCATCATACAGTTTGGGGTTGGGTTGCACGTAGTCTACACCATATATATATATATATATCCATCGTTTTATTGAATCACCTACAACTAGTATGATGTTTCACTTTGTGTTCTATATTATATGAATGTATGACATATGGATAGTGAAAAAATAATCAACTAATCATTTTATATTTTCTGCCGACATGTATCTTAAGAATTATTGAACATGAGTGTAGCTTACAATTGGCGCCTCATATGATTTTCAATTATATGAGTTTAAAGACAATATTATAAAATGTTTAATGATAGCATCAAAATGCCTTTTGAAATTATCTCTTGGGACCTCTTTCCACTAAAAGTTTATTCTCTAACTTTGTGATCATGGTATTGTTTCGCCTTTTGGATCATCAAAGTTCGTCTTTTAATTTACACTCTCATGTTGAATAAAATCATTATCTTTTTAATGCATGTTGAATAAAATCATTATCTTTTTAATGATATCAGTTGGGGTGGAGTTTTAACTTTTATTTTAGTAGTTGTAATTCTTCTCTCCTCTTATATATAGAAGAGGGAGGAGTGCTAATCAATTTGATCATGTAATTTCAATTTATTCCTTTTCAATTCATTCAAGTTGACTAGACCCCAGGGACACAGTGACAGACACAGTAAGTGCCCAGGGGGTCACTGGGCCCCACCAATTTTTTTTAAATATATATATATATATATATATAATATTATTTTTCAGTAATTATTTATATTTTTTTTATGTTTTAAGATTATAATACGAATAAATCCGTATACCAATATTTAATTACTCCACAAAATATGTAAATATTTTAACAAACTAATCAAATAATATCTAATGCATATCTATATTCCTAAAAATAAGGGCAACAAAATAAAAGATTAATTCATTGGACCACGACCCTCATTCTCATTAGATTACTTGCACACTTCAAATATAAAAATAATTCACAAAATAGATACATTTACTATATCATTTTATTTTTAAAATTATTATTAATTTTATATCCACATTTTCTCTTATTAATACACCTTTTTAGACCTCACAAAATATGTTTTATAGATTATTAAATCACCCAAACTGAGTCAATCAAAATTACTATATATACTTTTTCACAAGCTAGAACAATCGAAAATTACTTTTTTTCAAAACATAACAAAAATTGTTAAATTTAAATTAGTGAAATGAGATGTATTGAAAAATTTATAATAATTTTTGTATATATAAATATTTTGTCTTTGTATTAATGTAAATTGGGCCCCCAATCTGTAATTTCTTAATGTAAATTGGGCCCCCAATCTGTAATTTCTGGTCCGCGGCAGGGACATGTATATAATTTTCTATGGTTATACAATTTTACAAATTCATATTTTCTATGGTTATTCTTTTAATCTTAAAATTATATAGTTACACACATAGTCTAAAGACATATTTGTCTAGACTCTTTAAAATGCAAAATAAATAAATAAATAAAAAATTGACAAATGAATTCCACATAAAACTTTGCGAAATTAAGACGGCACAACATAAATCATTTTATACATGGCATTACAATAAAATAAAATACAAATGGAATCCTATGTAGGGATAGAAAGGAACAAAGAAAGAGAGGGACCAGCAAACTCGCACCATCCCGATCACAATTGAAAATTCACCTGTCAAAAACAAATATTAATTAAATTAAATAAAAGAAAGAAAATAAATAAATATAAAGCATATTCAATCTTATCCTCCTCTATGGTTAAAGGTCTATATAGTAATTATACGGCATTTAATATAATACTAAATAATTAAACAATATTACATTATATAAAACTTAACAATAGCCTTCACTAAAACTTGACTAATTAGAATCGATCTCATATGAAACATGATATAAATTTTACTAATTAATAAGTGTAAGTTAAGACGAAAAATATTAGTTTATATAAATTAAAAGTCAAAATAAACATGGCATCAGTTAAAATATAATTTGAGTGAAATGTGGGAGAGTGTGAATTACTCCATTATAAAATATAAACCAACAATTATTGCTTAATCTCCAAGATACTGCTCCCATGCTTTAAACTTAGAATTAATTAAAAAAAAAAAAAATGTGTACGGTCGGTGAACTCGGAATAAATCATATATATTGTATGCAAGTATGCTAATATATATCCTATTTTTATTTTTAGGAAAAGATTAATTATCCTAAATCAGTTAAAAACCAAAACTTATACATATACGGTTTTCGAATGGTTGAATTATTTAAAATGAATAGGAAATCACTAAAATCATCTTAAATTGTGGAAAAATAGAGGGGCATACCATGGAATAACTACTTGGTGATGATATAGATAGCATAGAGGATTCCGGGGAGATAACCGAAGAGGGTCAGCAGTAAACAAATCCAGAACTCAACCTGCACAATTCATAATCAATTAGTATAATTAAAAACTCGAAAAATACACACAAAATGCAAATCAGTTACACATACATTGCAACCAAATTTGAGGAAGACACCGAGAGGAGGCAAGAGAATTGCGACGATAATATCAACAAAAGTAGCGGTTCCCATTTTGATTTTAGAATGAAGAAGTAAAAGAAGAATTAATAGATGGATAAAGATTATGAGATTTTAAAGGTGATTTATAGGAAAGAAAGAAGGATGTAAAACGTAGCGAGTGGTGATTGGTGGGCGTTGTGTGCAAGGGCCACGTCTCTTTTTGTATTTTTTACGTTTCCTTACAATATACTATTAAAAATAAAAAGTATATTAGATGTCGGCACAAGAAGGAATTAGATGTTTATGATGCACTTACACGTGTACAGCTCATACATCACTATGTTTACTCCTTTTTCCACGTCGACCGATGGATACTCTTCCTAAGGAACGAGTAGTTATGAGTTACAGTATATATTTTTCAAAATCAGTTTTCACATTAATGGCACAAGTGGGGGTGGGGGTGAGGGTGGGGTAATATTATGTCATTTTAGTTTAATTAAAAGGATAAAATGAGAGTATTATATAAAAAATATAAATAAGTAAAAAATTTAAAAGTATAAGTTATGAGAAATTTTTATTTTGTTTGAGTTTGAAAATTAATGTAAAATAATTAAAAAAAGTGTGAAAATTAATTTAGAATAAATTACGAACACCCTTTCTAATCATAGAAAATTCTAACTTTATACAGTAAAACCTCTCAAAAAGAATACTCTATTAAGGAATAAACTCTCTTTAGGAATAAAAATTCATGGTCCCAACTTGGGACCAGTTATAATTTGGAATAAACTCCATATTGTCATAATTCATATTTTTTCAAGTTCCAACGTAAAGAAATACACCTCCATTTAGAAATAAATCATAATAATATATATAATTTTACAATAGATTTAAGTTGATTTAAAATACTTGTTCAAGGTTGATTGTGTCAATGATTTAATCTTTTGTGTTGTAACCTTATCCTTCAACTTGTGTGTGCGCATTAGCTCGTCCACATGACCACCTTCTTGTTGAACCCAAAACATTTCCAACTTGTCGAGTAAGCTTTAAGCTTCTTCACATGAAACTTTTTGTACTTCTATGCTTTCATCCTCTGGATTATTTTCCTCATTTTCTTGCATAATTCCTTCAATAATTTATTCATCCGTTAAAGCATAAACAATTTGTTGCTCATTTGGATGATTAAGGAAAATATCCATCTCCATCTCGTTGGTGTAGTGAAGATCTTTTACCTGACTTTTCAACTCTTTAAGTAGTTTTTGATTCTCCTCATCCATTTCTTTTGCAACTTGCAACTCGTCAACTTCAACGGTCCGAATTTTGCAGTGCTTAAAGCAATTCTCGATCGTCCTTGGTTTCACATCTATTACGTGAGTATTGTCTTTTCATATTACGTGAGTAAATTAGTTCAATTAAGTTCAACACATTACATCATGTACATGTATCTACTAATTATACCATTATATAATATACATGCATTTAAAAAAAAAAAAAAAAAACTTTATAACTCTATTTAAGAATAACCCCATTTAGAAATATTTTTTTGTGGTCCCAAAGATATGACTATAGAGAGGTTTTACTGTATATCTACTTACTCTTTTTTTTTTTTTCTCTTTACTACATCCATCCGTCTACTTTACTTTTTTTTCATATATCTATGTACTTTAATAATATACTCCCTCCGTCCCAACTTATATCATTTCTTAATTAAAATGTTAAAAAAAAAAAAGAACAATTTTGAAAGAAACAAAAGTGACTAAAGGAGTACTGCATACCATCATACTTTAAATTAACAAATTAACTCATATGAGACATCATACAAAAATTAAAAAAAGATGACACACAGCGAAAAAAATAAATAATAAAAAGCTTACTATTAATATATTCAGGGGTTTCTCAACCAGAATCATTTGTTATCCCCTACTTATTCATTAGGATTAATAAAACGAAACATCGACAGCGTAACAACCATCCTTATTGTAATCACTGTTTCACAATTTCAATTGAAAATTTAATTAAACAGATGGTCTATAGTCAATTTTTAGCCAAATAAGAATTTCAGGTTAAACTTGGGAAAATTTCAAAATAAGTCCTGTAACTTAGATTGATTCCATTTTAAATTCTTTAAGTTTTCACTTTTTCAAAATACATCCTAAAGTGTCCAATTTACATCCTTTTATCTAATTTACGTCCTGTAACTTAGGTTGATTTCATTTTAAATCCTTTAAATTTTCACTTTTTCAAAATACGTCCTAAGGTGCCCAATAACCAAATTTGCCGGAAGCCCCAATTTTAAACAAAAGTTCGAGCCGCGCATGACAGCTTTTAGAAAAAAATTAATTTTCGATAAAAAAATGATGTAAATTGGACATCTTAGGACGTATTTTGAAAAAAGTGAAAACTTAAAGGATTTAAAATGAAATTGTCCTAAGTTACAGGACGTAAATTGGACACCTTAGGACGTATTTTGAAAAAGTGAAAATATAAAGGATTTAAAATGGAATCGATCTAAGTTACAGGATGTATTTTGAAATTTTCCCGGTTAAACTACATGTACCCGACTTTTTTTATGGGAGATAAATATTTCATTACGAGGAAATAATTGGTCAAGGCCTTACATCATTGATTACAAATGATAATACGACTACTTGGAACTTCTTCAATCTAGTTTACCTTGTTTGTTGTCCTTCGCGCAAAGAGGAACGAGAAGCTATTAAGACTGTGGCATATCTCGGATATCTTCCACCATTAACATGGTATGATGATCTACCTCTAACTCACCATTAAATGCACGGATGAGGGTTTCAGAATCAGACTCGAGTTCCATATCCCAGAGTCCACTCTCCGATGCCCGACTGATGGCGTGTCTCAAAGCCAAGGCTTCAAGCAGGATACTATTTCCAGTAGCTAAGGTTCGGTAGCTGCCCTATAGTAGCACCTCCCCCCATCATTTCTGACAACGTAGCCAAAACCAACTAAGCCATCACCAAATTTTGCTACATCTGAGTTTAGTTTGTTTCTCCCCAATGGCGGAAGCTTCCATTTTTCACTGAATAGTTCCTGATTCACTTGTTATCGCCTGTGGGTTAAGGTGGACATCAAATGGATAAGGTTTATTTCCTGGAATGCTTGCTTTCTCGGATCATGTTTTCGATTCTCAAAACGAAACTTATTACGGGCCACCCAAATGTTGTAGGTTGTGGATGCAAAATGGTCTACAACCTCCCCGAGTCTCTCGAACATATCCCAAGAAACTTGTTTGAAGGTTGAGGATTGGATACACTAAAAACTGATGTGAATAGGAGACAGTCCCCAAGTTTGGATCGCGCTCGAGCAGATAAGGAGAACATGAACCACTGTTTCCATAGCTTCCCCGCACATAGTGCACCATCCTTCAACTTTGATTCCCCGTTTGGCCAGATTATCCATTGTCGGGAGGGAGTTGGTGCAAGCTCTTCAAAGGAAGTAGCGAGTACTTGGGGGGATTCATAGTTGCCACAACTTATTCCGCATGGGTGTGGGAGTACTACAAGCAGGGAGCTCCAGGCCTCTTTTTAAGAGCGTAGGCTGATTTAACTGTAAAACGGCCATGGCTTGTTTCTGCCCAGATCTCTTGTCCGGGGTGTCCCAATTACTCAATGGCATGGAAAGAATAGCATCAACGTCTTCCCTGCAGAAAAAAAGGGCAATACAAATCGCTTTCCAATTATGGGTGTTAGGATCAATAAAATCAGCCACCGTTGAGAACTCAGTTAAACGTGTC
Organism: Galeopsis tetrahit; assembly: GCA_963675135.1. Lineage (NCBI taxonomy): Eukaryota > Viridiplantae > Streptophyta > Magnoliopsida > Lamiales > Lamiaceae > Galeopsis > Galeopsis tetrahit. Next base: position 63,168,629 of record OY776130.1, on the reverse strand, counting down.
GGCCTCTGGAGGTGGGGGGAGGCGAAAGTTGTCCTTCCAAATCCACCGGTCGGAGAAGCACTGAATTGATGTTCCATTTCCCACTCTCCACGCACAGCCCGCTGAAACGAGGTCATGCGCACTCAGGATACTGCGCCAAATATAACTACGTTGGTAGCCGATCCCTGCTGATTCAATTGTTCCTCTCGGATAATATTTAACCTTTAAAATAATAGATGCTAATGACGTGGGTTGAGTGCTTAATATCCAAAATTGCTTGGCGACCATGGCAAGATTGAAGAGGTTCAACTCTCGGATGCCGAAACCCCCATTCCGCTTCGAAACTGTGAGTTTGTCCCAACTTGCCCAATGCACCTTTCTCACGCCCTGCTGCTCCCCAGTAGAATTTAGTAATTTCTCTTTCAATTACCTCACATAAGGATCGGGGAAAGATGAAGCAACTCATCGCATATGTCAGGATTGATTGAGCCACTGTTTTAAGCAGAATTTCTCTTCCAGCTTTTGAAAGAGTTTTTTCCTTCCAACCTTTTAGTCTACTGAGGAATCGATCCACAATTGTTTTGAAAACCTACGACTTTGATTTACCAATCAGGGTGGGTAGACCTAGGTATTTGGAATATTTGTCCACTGTTCTTGCCCTAAGTTGTTGTCTGTACTCCTCTTTCTTATCCTTTGAAATGTTTCCACTCGATGTTAGTGCCGATTTGTCCAAATTCACACATTGACCCGAAGCAGCCTCATAGAGTGCAATAATCCCCTTGACTTTATCGATCTCTCCCTGGGATGCACGGAAGAATAAAATGTTTTTGTCGACAAAGAAGAGGTGAGGTACGGGAGGGGCTCTTCTTTCCAAAAAAAATGTCTGGCGAATGAGAGAAGAGAAGCACTCTACACAAATAAGAAACAAATAATGGGAGAGGGTGTCTCCTTGACGGAGCCCCCTTTGAGAATAAAATGGAGTCGACGACTGTCCATTCACAAGCAAAGAATAAGAGACTGTTGAAACACACCGCAGAATCAACTTAATCCAAGAATGATCAAAACCCAACTTTGAACACATCTCCCTAAGAAAACCCCATTCGATTCTATCATAGGCCTTACTCATGTCTAGCTTAAGTGCAAGAGCCCCTTTTATACCCGATTTATTTTTTCTCATAGAATGAAAGACCTCAAAAGGCACCAAAGCATTATCTGTAATAAGTCTATTTGGGATGAAAGCACTCTGATGTGGGGAGATAATTTCACCTATATAATCAATTTCAGCCTATTCGCAATTATTTTGGTTATCACTCGAACAATTACGTTGCACAAGTTAATGGGTCTAAAATCTTTTGTGGTTTCCGGGGTTTTAACTTTTGGGATGAGGACGATGTAGGTATGATTTAAGGGTGTATGATCCCAGCCATGGTTAAGAATATTGAGGCAGGTGCTAACAAAAGAGGGTTTAACAATTTGCCAATAGGATTGAAAATAGAGAGGGGGCATCGGATCCTGGGGACTTTGTCGGGTGCATCTGCTTTAGGGCCTTTTTTACTTTCTCTGCTGTGTAGGGTCGTGTGAGGATCTCGTTCATCTTACATGTGACTTTAGACTCCACCGCTGCTATAGCACGGCTCGTATCACTCTGGCTCGTAGAGGTAAAAAGGTAGATATAATATTCCTTGAAAGCTTAGTCAATGTTCTCCTCCTTAGTAATCCAACCCCCATGCCATCTCAGATATTTAGAATGGTATTCCTTTCTCGTCTCTAGGAAGTCTTTATGTGGAAAAAACTTATATTCGATCGCCATATTTGAGCCAAAGTGTTCGCGATCGCTGACTCCACAAAATCTCCTCTTGTGGAAGCAGCTCATCAATCTCAGACTCCAAGGCCTTTGATTCTGCTATGATTGATTCAGATTGAGCCGCTTGTTGGAGCTCTTCCAGTCTCTGCTTTGCCTTTTTAATTTTTTGACCTATATTCCCAAAAGTTTTCTCGCCCTAGGACATTAGCTGCTCACCACACAATCTGGTTTGAGAACTGAAGTTGAGAGTTGAATTGTCCGTTCCCCATGTTTTTTCAATAATTTCCTCACATTCCTCACTCTCCATCCATAGCTTCTCAAAACGATACAGTTTAACTCGCTTCCTGTTTCAACCCTCTCTCTTAATACACTCTCGATTTCCATGCACCACAACTGGGGAATGATCTGAGCCAATACGAGGGCGATGGAGAACCGTCGTTATTGGAAAGATCATTCACCATTGTGGGTTCGCGAAGGCTCGGTTGAGGCACACCTTTATATTATCAGCCCCAATCCTTCTGTTTGACCAAGTAAATGGGTAACCTGTGAATCCCAAATCTTGAAGCTCGACATTGTTGATAACATTTCTAAACTCTTCCATATTCAACGAGAGGCCTCCCATTTTCTCATGTGACCACAAAATTTCATTAAATTCCCCCAAGCAGAGCCAGGGGGTTCCAGTTGGTGACTGAATCTGATCCATCAGTTTCCAAGTATATTTGCGGTTTGCTTCTCAGGCCAATCGTAAGTGCCCGTAAGAAACCAAGCTACGCACTCCGTCGTTGCATCCACCCCAAATGCAATGTGATTATTTGAAAAGGATGAAAGAGAGAGTGTAAGCTTGTTTCTCCATAACAAACAAAGCCCTCCTTTTCTGGCGTTGCCCTCCCCAACACAACCAACGAGGAAACAGCCTTCGAACCGAAGAGAGCGACAATTAAGAGATTTCATTTGAATACACTCCAACTTTGTTTCCATGGAGAAAATTATATCCGGATTTTCCTCGTGGAGGAGCGCGCTTTTTGAGTGCACGGACTGCCGCTTAGTTCCCAAGCCCGCGACAATTCCAAATTAAGAGGGGATAAACGGGGCTATTCCCCCTCCCCCAATTTCTCCCCTGCTACAAGTTATTTTATTTTTCTATAAAAGTTTGTATAAATATTCTAAAATGAAAAGATTTTTTACAATCTCCACGGTTATGTATCATTATTTTTTTACATCTACTAAACATTCAATTGAACCATTTTTTTTATTATATATATAAAATTAATCTTTAATATTCTAATCATCACATCTTTTTTCTTTTTTAAATTATGATCCCAAAATTCACGGCAAACTTTTACATGGGGGAGGGAGTATATATTTATTCAGTATGCGTGATTATATGAATACGTATGGTACTGCTTGAAGGAACATAGTTGGAATTAACATGGGCATCGTAGGACTTTTAAGCTCATGAGAATCAAAGCTAACGACAAAAGGGAAACAGCAAAAAATCCCAACTAAGTAAGATATGATGCGTATAAATCCCAACTAAGTAGGTCCTGCATGCACTTATAAGTTATAACAATAGATTAAACTCTAGTTTGCATAAAAAAAAAAAAAAAGATTAAATTCTAGTTGACAAATTTAATGAAATTACTTCACATTCACAGTTTCAATATAAATATTTTTTCTATTTTTTTATGCAACATTCACTATTCCTCTTTCCATTTATTTATTTTTATAATTTTTTTTTTTTTAATCTCAACAACTCACTACACATATATCATTATATTTTATTCCTTCCACGTTTAATTTTATATTTGTCAAAACGATTTGTCCCTTACTTAATTTGATATTTTCTAAATAAAATTAAAAAAAAAAAAACTTTTTTTAAGGTTAACTATCCCCTCAATCATCTTAATATTACACTATAATGTCATTATTTTTTCTATATAAATATTTTATTTTTTATCTCAATTGAACATTTAATTAACCTTCATAAAAAAAATAATCACTTTAAATTTTAATATCAATTATTAATTGATAGATAGAAGGTGTATTTCTTAATAAAAATGAATTAGGAAGCTTACGTTAGTTAGTTAGGATTGGGGGGCCATATAAGATCTTGAGCCAACTATAATTAGTAAGATGTATCCATCCACACCCAGTCACATGGGAAAAGGCATCACAATAATGATATGTGAGCTGTACCACGGCCGACATGCATAAATTAGGGATAAATATACTTTTATAGGTTGTAATTAATTTTGAAGTTGTATTTCAAGAATAATAATTTTAATATTTAGGTACTATGTTTTAAAATGGGTTAATTGCAAAAAAAATCACCACCTTTTGAGTATTTATCAATTACAACATATTCTTTTTTTCTTTGCAATTCGATGCACCACCTTTTTAAGTTTTGCAATTCAATGCACCGATATATTTTTCGATCAATTTTAATTTGACGTGGCTCCTAAAAATTGCAAATTCGTCATGTTTTGCACGATTATATATGTATATACACATTTTTTATTTTTTTTGTAGCATAACATAAAAAAATGTTTTATTTTTATTTTTTGTGATTAAGAAAAAACAAGTCAATATAATCAAGAAAAAATATTAAGACAAGGAATAAATATGATTTTAGTTAATGCACGACTTGTGTGATTAGAATTTTTTTAGCAAAACATGTTAATGGACATCATAGGAATAAATATATATAATTATAAGATTTTTTTTTATTTTGCAGAATTTTTTTATTAGATTTTTTTATATATAAAATTATTTAGATATTACATTTATGTAGAAGATAAGAGAGCTTTGAAATAGAAAACATCAAATCAATATTCATAATATTAAAGCGTAAAGTTGGAGAATTTTGTCAAAAAAATATAAAAATATAGATGAATTCGGTGTGCAATTTATATAAAAAACGTTTTTTTAAATGTGCGTGTGTTTTTCATTAAAAAAATTTATTAGTGATAGTTTATGTGTTGATAACGTGGTGTGTTCGCCATTTTTCGGCGCTAAGTTAAATTAAAATTGATTGAAAAAATATATTTGTGCATCGAATTGCAAAACTTAAAAAGGTGGTGTATCAAATTGTAAAGAAAAAAAGAATATGTTGTAATTGATAAATACACTGAAGGTGGTGATTTTTTTTGCAATTAACCCTTTTAAAATTGGTAAATATAAGATATTTAAGTTGAAATTAGTTTATACTCCCTCCGTCCAATTTTAAAATGCTCACTTCTCCGAGTACGAATTTTAATAAATATTGATTAGTTTATTCTTAAAGTAGATAAGTTGAGGGTATGATGGTGTATTGTGGGGTCTATTTATAAATAAATGATTGTTTATGAATAAAGTGAAAGACAAAGTTAGTAAATAAGTGATTGTAGGAGGGTGGAAATAAAATAATATGAATAGTATTGTTTTCAAAAAGGGTATATGCATAATAAAATTGGACAATCAAAAAAGGAAAGTGAAAAAAATGAAATTGAACAGAGAGAGTATTAGATTTAATCGGATTTACAATCACGTGAATGTAAGATACTATGTTTTAAAATTGTTTTATAGGACAATCGTGCAATTGAAATGACATTTTGGTTCAATTTAAACTTATTCGAGCTCGATAATTGTATATTTACAAATTTTAAAATATACGTAATACTCACTTCATTCAAATTCATTATCTGAGCACATGTTTTAATGAATATTAATAAGTTAATGTATAAAACAAATAAATTGTGGATATGACGGGTTATTGTGAGCTTCAATTATATATAAAGTTAATGATAATTTGATTAAATAAATAATAATTGAAGGCAAACAAAGTTCTGTATAAATGGGAAAAAAAAAACTTAAAGTTATAAGTTTATAAGTCAAATCAGAGGCCAAGGTGCTACTAAAATCTTGTCCAGTAAAAACTTTTGTTAGGGATAAAACCCGAGAGGAAGAAAAATGGTATACTCCTCCGGACCATACCTAACCAAAACGAGGACAACTTAAAATAGCAAGCCAATCTTAAACGAATCGAATCGTAATAAGAAATTGAATCGCGTCTTCCTAAGGAGCACAAAATATCATGGCAGAGCAAATACATCACTCCACCGTCCCTTATATGAGGTGACAAAGGGCATTTCATTGGCAAAGAGTGTCAAAGAATTAACCGTGAAGGCCTTCGAGACGATAGCGTATAACTCATCGATAACATTGTTTGGTGTTTGTAGTTGGGATGCATCCATCAGCCCTGGTCGAACGGGGGCTCTGAGCTTCTTCAAGATAGAGTGGGGCGGTCTATCTAGGATGGATAAATGGATAACAACAAGAGCAAGATTTGGGGCAGATGATTGTCGTGAGAAGTTCATGATGGGAAGCTCCAGAAGTGCAACAACCACGTACCTGTTCATGTGTGTTGTCCGAGAGTTGAGAACGAGTTGCTCACCTGTATTGAAATAGAGGAATTGTTCATTGGGACAAAAGTGAGCACAATCTCCACCTGAGGAGTGCAATTCGTCGGGGGGTGCATGATCAAGTCGAAGCTAGACGAGGGCCCGATAGGGTAGGCATAGTCGATCTCCTATAACGATAAAAGCTCCTACAATCATGTGGCAAACAATTTCACATAAGTCTCTCATAATGCACATATACACTCGCAGACTGGTCACCACGTTCTAGCACCAACTACTCTGAAACCGAGTCAAACAACTACTTCATATTCACCTCAATTAAAATTTTAGAGTACTAAAAATAATATTTTTAATAAAAATAATGAAACTGAACAATAAAAGTATTTACATTCATATATTCCTAAAATGAGTCACACTTACAACATAGTTTAAAAATATAATTCTTGATTGAATTAACACAGATGAATTTATATAGAGTTGGTATGCTATGGACTCGAGTGCATGTTGTGCACCCTAGTCCATGTTGCACTTTTCAGTTACTGACTTACACTTTTTGGTAAATGGTGTTGCACTTTTCAATTATTAAACTGTATAAGTAATAATTGAAAAGTGACACCATTTACCAAAAAGTGTAAGTCAGTAAACTGAAAAGTGCACATGGACTGCACAACATGCACTCGAGTGCATACTAGACACTACAAGAAACAGGGGGAATAGCGACGAAAATTTTGCGACAAATCTAAATTTTATCGCTAAAATCAAATTTTAGCAACGAAATAGAAATTTTCGTCGCTAAACTGTTAGATTTAATATTTGCAACAAAATTTATATATTTCGTCGCTATATTAGCAACAAATTGCTTCATTTTGTTGTTAATAATCAAAACAGCAATGAAAATTATATTTCGTCGCTAATATTTTGCGATGAAATATAAATTTTCGTTGCTAAATTATTGAAATTAATTTTTGCAACAAAATTTATATATTTCATCGCTATATTAACAACAAATTGCTTCATTTTGTTGGTAATAATCAGAACATCAATGAAAATTATATTTCGTTGCTAATATTTTGCGATGAATTAGAAATTTTCGTGGCTAATTTCTTGAAATTAATTTTTGCAACAAAATTTATATATTTCATCGTTATATTAGCAACAAATTGCTTCATTTTGTTGTTAATAATCAGAACAACAATGCAAATTATATTTCGTTGCTAATATTTTGCGATGATATAAAAATTTTTGTGGCTAATTTCTTGAAATTAATTTTTGCAACAAAATCTATATATTTCATCGCTATATTTGCAACAAATTGCTTCATTTTGTTGTTAATAATCAGAACAGCAATGAAAATTATATTTTGTCACTAACATTTTGCGATGAAATAGAAATTTTTGTGGCTAATTTATTGAAATTAATTTTTTTGCAGTGAAATGAAAATATTTTATCGCTATAATAGTAACGAATTGCTTCATTTTGTTGTTAATAATCAGAACAACAATGAAAATTATATTTCGTCGCTAATATTTTGCGATGAAATATAATTTTTTGTGGCTAATTTATTGAAATTAATTTTTGCGATGAAATAAAAAAATTTCACCGCTAAACTAGCAACAAATTCTTTTATTTTGTTGTTAATAATAAGGACAACAATGAAAATTATATTTATTCGCTATTATTTTACGATGAAATATATTTTTTGTGGCTAATTTCTTGGAATTAATATTTGCAACAAAATTAAAATATTTCATCGCCACACTTTCAACAAATTATTTTATTTTGTTGTTAATAATAAGAACAACAATGAAAATTATATTTCGTCGCTAATATTTTAGCGACAAAATTGAAATTTGCTTGATTAATTTTGTGGATTTAATATTCGAGAGAAAATTAAAATATTTCATCACTATATTAGCAACACAATATTTTATTTTATTCTTAATAACCAGAACAATAATGAAAATTATATTCCGTCTCTAATATTTTAGTAATGAAATAGATTGTTTCATGTTTAATTCTAATGAATTAAAAATGGTTGTCGTTTAAACATAATAAAGGAAAAAAGTTTGAGTGCATGCACAATGTGAAATAATAGAGACGATTCCAACACTATGATGTTTGAAATAATATGATCAATATAATTTCATTTACTTTTACACTATTAAGTTTTTTATTTGATTTATTTTGGGGTATAAGTTTTTTATGTTTTTCTGTTTTCTTGATTTCATTAATTATTTATTGTTATTTCCGCTAAGAATGAGGGAAGAGTACTACTTCACCTATGCATATTAAATCAAGAAAATCGGTTTATATAATTAAATGTTTAATAATTCTCCATATTTTGTGTCTTATAAATCAGTTTTAATGTTTATAAAAATATTTATAAATATGATGATGCAAAGGAAGATGGACATAAAGATGAGAGGATGAAGATTGGATGTAATATTTATTATTTTTTTGGAATTGTTAAAGTAACATTGATTTTTTACAATTGGAATTGTTTTAAAAATTACAATATATATACAAAAATATATACGTATATACAAGTTAAAAATTAATCAATTAATATATATGAAATAAATTATTGAATAAGTAAATTAACTAAATTAGTAAAAATTGAATACATATATAATTAATATTAAAAACTGAACTAAAGAGTTGTCTGCCCGAGTGGTGGGCGCCCAGCTATGGACGCTCACCCACCCGGGATCGATTCCCACCAAGACCAAATAAATAGTCATTTAAATAAAATGGGGGAGGGGGTATGCGGGTGCGGATCGGGTGTGGGTTGGGTGCGGGTCGGTTGGGACGGGTTGAGTGTGGGTGCGGTACGGGTTGGGTTGGGGCGGGTAGGGTAGGGTGTGGGTTTAGAGAACGATTGAGTTAGGGTCGGTTGGGGCGGGTCGGGTGTGGGTGCGGGTTGGTCGATTGCGGAAGTGGGTTTAGAGAATAATTCGTAAATCGGATATCTATAGCCAAATATTAGCGACAAAAATATGGGTTTCATCACTAACATTTGCAACTAAATTAAAATATTTATCGCAAAAACATTAGCCACAAAGTAAGGAGCTACTATTTTAGACACGAAAAAATTTATCGCTAATTCTAATATTTTCGTCGCTAATGTGAGTTAGCGATGAAATAATTTCGTCGCGAGATTTGTTGCTATACACCCGTCGCTAACGTGTTTGCGACAAATATTTGATTTTCCTCGCAAACATTTTGCGATGAAACTCATATTTTCGTCGCTAATATTTTTTTTGTCGCAAACACGTTAGCGACGGGCGTATAACAACAAATCCTGCGATAAAATTATTTCATCGCTAATTCACGTTAGCGACGAAAATATTATAATTGACGACAAATATTTTCACGGCTAAATCGCAGTTTTCTTGTAGTGAGACTTTACCATTTATATATAAGTACAAGGCCCAGTACACAAGGGGCGACGAATGAGCAGCCGCCACCTTGACATCCTTCTCCCTATATAATAGGACTACTCCATTATATGCCCAACCGCCTACATTTGTAATCTTGTTTTTGATCTAAATTAAAGTGTTAGAAGTTGTAAAATGGGAACTGCAACTTGTATTGATATTATTCTCGCAATTATCTTGCCTCCCCTTGGTGTCTTCCTTAGGTTTGGTTGCAAGGTAAATTCCCTCTTTCCCGAAAAGAATTTCGTCTAATTCTTGTATATTAATTCATATCGTCTTGTTCATGTGACGAGACAAATTAACTAATAATTTGACAAGTTGATTTTGTGCTACAGGTTGAATTCTGGATTTGCTTAATATTAACGCTCTTCGGTTATATCCCCGGAATCATCTATGCTATATATGCCATCACCAAGTAGTGATCTTGATGATTTGCTTTCATGGTACGTTTTTTCTTTCAAACTCCAATTTTAGCCTTTAGATTAATGGACTTCAATACTTGTTTTTGTCCATTACAATTAGAACGTCATATATATATATATATAACATATTTGTTTATCATAATCTTTCATTTGAAAAAAAAAAAAATTGAATTGAGTATGTGATTTCAGAGTGTTGCCATAACAATTTATTGTTATTAATTCAAAATTTAAAGCATGGATGAATCTTCGAGATTAAGAAATGGAGTAGTTGGTTTAAAATACGTGGTCCATGATATTTAATGCGTATATATAGGAACTATGACTTTAACAATATAGACTCAAAAGTGGAAGCTAAATTCACGGGGAATTAGATCACCTATAATTTTATTTTTATTTCACCTGTAAAAGTGAAAAAATAATCACACTCAATAATAATCATGACGCTTAGTGGAACATGGAAAATGTCATTGAAAAATGAAATCTAAATTTTTTACCATGAGTATTGATATATATTTTGTTTATTCGTCACTCTTATTTTTATTTTCATTATTTTTACAGGTGAATATGCAAATGGGCAATAAAGAACTTTCCTTTCTTTCTTTTTTTACTTTTTTCAGATTGATGATTGATTCGGGTTGGTGCTCGTGGTGTTAGGTTGCTAGTTTGATTTTATTGTATTTTCCATTCTTATGACTTACAAGAGTGCAATTTTATTTTATTGTATTGTATTGTGATGTCATGTCTAAAATGGATTTATCTTGTGTATGTTGCCTCATTGTTACCATGCAAAGTTTATTTTTAAACAATTACAGTTTCATTAAAATTTATTAGTTTATCATTGTTTCATTTAAAAATATCAGTATTTCTGATTTCATTTTGTTGTCCAAATGATCTCATACCAGGATATATCTGGAATAATAGTAATTAGTGAAATAAAAAGATTTGTACAAATCATTGAAGTAACTTCATCTCCAACGGTCCAAAAATGAAAATCTTTGTAATATTCTGAACCATTCATGAACATCACATTAAAAATGATTAAAACGTTTATAGCTTCCACATAAATATGTGCAGCTACAAAATATGAATTGTATAGAATATAGAATAAAAATATACAAAAAAAATCCATCCCGGCGAAAAGGCCAAATAAAATGGATTCAGAAGTAATACTACTGCGAGACTTCCTAATATAAGACCCGATTCATGTACACCAAGGTTTCCAGTTTGATTCCATTCGGAGAGCAAAGTGGTCCAACTCCATCAAATAATTATCACTACACTACAATACTTTAAAAAAAAAAAAAAACAATTACCTAACCCTTTTTTTTAACAGCAAAATTAACTTTATTCAAAGATGTACTTTAATCCATAAAACGAAATCAGAACACAGCACACTTGTCCTCCGCTTCTGCACAGGGGCCAATAGATTATTCAAGTGTGAGAAATATACTAATTGAATAATTTAGAAATAAAATTTCAAATCGAATACTGTCAAATTATTCAAAAATACCACTTTCAAATTGAATATGAATCCATTTTAAAATTCGATTTGTTAATGACTATGAATTCAAATATTTGAATATTTTATTAGATCAAATCGAATCAAATACTGTAATACTCACTTTCAAATTAGGTCATTGTTTGACAAAGGAATGGAAGATGACAAGTGCTAGGGGAAATGCAGACAACAATGTTGGAAACACCTGTATTATATTGTACAAGGATCTCAAAAGAAAAGAACTAACGACATTAAGCAATCAGAGAAGAAATGTGGCTTCATAAAACTGCCATCAAAATAATCAGGACAATTATACAGAGAGAGGAATAAGGTGATGTTATAAAATGGACAATAATTATACAGTGATAGAGATAGAGCAGAAGGAACATCAAGAAGCAAAATGAAAATCGTGAGTGAAACGTTAGAGAACAATCGGTCTTAGATTTTATCCTTTGAACTGCCACTCCCTACGACACATGGGACAATGCGCTTGAGGAGTTTGCGAATTCACCCACTTCAATATGCAGTGAAGGTGGAAGGCATGGTTGCAAGCCCCCCAGACTGCAACATTAAAATAAATCGAGCAGAAGATTAATCGTAATAGAATTATCAACACGAACCACTTCACTAGAGGGGCCAACACATTTAGATGCAATGATGATGCAAAATCACGAATGCATGTACTATTAGAAAAATTCACAAATACCAAATCATGGAACATTCGAGGTCACATTAAAAATAGGCATTCAAGCTTTTCTAATGAATGGGACAAAGCTGCCATCACAAAGCATTCAAGGGAAATTTTGGGTTTGTTTGTTTTGGGATTTCCACGTCTGGACGTGGGATGTTACGTCCACCGTCTTGTTCTAGTTTGAGATTTAAATTCCAGGTTTTAAAATTCAACCAACATTCACACCTAAAAATACATATTCACTCTTGCACAATTGATTGACAAATCGTCTCTCCAACAATATTAGTATAATAATACCACATCACCACTTTTACCCACCTTGATTTAATATAAAGTTTCTCCAACAATAATATAATATCATCCACTCTTGCACACTTATAGTTTGACATAAAGCTACTTACAATCCTATTCAAAATCTCAAAACAAACACATACTATCACTATTAATTAGGATTTTGAAATTCTTAGATTTCACTATCCAGATTTCCATCATCCACCATAATCACAAAGCAAACATAGTTATAGAAAGCAAGGAGAAAACAAAGTAAGTTTTCAGCCAAATGGGAATTTAGGGGAGAACTACATGTACTTGGACGAACATAGTGGAATTAACATGGGCATCAATGGACATTAAAGCTCACAAGAATCAGAGCTATAAACAAAAGGGAAACAACAAAAAATCAGAACAAATAAGATATGATGCATAAAAAGACCAGCACTTAAGACTTACTTAGAGGGCAACCATCTCCAGGGAGTTTACAATCAGGGCAACAACCATCAAAAGCCATCCTACAAATGCCACAAGTTTCATCTTGGGCATCCCATGTCCAAGAAGCTACAGCGTGCCACCTTGAAATTATAAGAGAAACTATTAAGCACATAAATAGATATAAATATCAGAAACAAAAAATACTTAGAGAATATTAGATGCTTACTCTGTCCATCAGGCCCAGCAGGATTAAGAAAATGATTGGGTCAAGGAATAAACTGTTCTATACGAGACTCAAAAGCTTAATGAGTTTATTACAGAGTAACACCTAGAGTTAATAAAATTTAGGTGATGATAATAAAGATAGTTTATAAGCTGAAATTGACATATGCTTGTCATTTAAACAGTCCTCAGAATTCTACTTAGCATGGAAATCTTCCTAAAAAAATTATAAAATGGGACATAAGACAGTGCTCAAAGTAAAAACAGACAAAAAACAACTAGAGGGGTGGACTTGCCAGGATATTTCAAGTAGTCTAAAACAGAATTACAGCTAGAATTATTTAAATGAATGAAATGTTTTTTTCAACAGCATAACCTGTTTACTCAGTACTTATTTCAGAGAAAGTGTATTTCTTCCTTTAGAAAAGAATGAAATAAGTTGAAGTTTCAGGTTGCATAAACTAATGAGAAGACAATCCAGGCAATCACACCATATCATAAATATCTATGCAAGCACCAAATATAGTTTGGTTCGCTGCAAAAACTAATGTGCCAATTAAACAAATGCATATGCAATTGCATATATAAATGTATCAGGATACGTAAAATCTTGACTTTCATTTTCTTGCTTCCTGCAAAATCACAACCAACGTTATAATAGGGATAACGAGTTTAAAGCAGGCAATCAAAACTTCAAATTTCAAATCTAAGCACTCCCCCAAACCCCAAAGTAATAGTAAAAAGGAAAAATGAAGAACAAATATAAAAAGAATAAAGGAAAAGAACAAATAACCATCAACACATTAACAACATTAGAATTCATAAGTCAAAATTTCTAAGAGGCATTCCATCAAACACCTGGCATGGACTTGGCATCGTGGCTATTATCACGAACCATGCAAGGGCACAGCGGCCTCGACCTAATGTAATGCCTGATGTTGAAAATCTTAAGACAAATTAAAAGTTCGTCCCTTAAATCACAGAGTAACCTCCTCCACTAGTAAAGGACACTGGTTTCTTGTTGGGTTTTTTTTCTTCCCAAAAGGTATATTGAATAATAGAGTGTAGCAGAAAAACTAGGGAGAAGAGATACCTGAGTTAGTTGCAGAATTGGAGAGTTGAACAGATTTGGCGGAATCGGCCATTAAAGTTTTTTTTTTTTGACGGTAGTAGTTAGGAAGGAAAGAACGGGAAAAAAAATGCCCCCCTTTTTCTTATGACCACCTCTCATATTTCTTTAAAAAAAAAATTACATGAATAAAGACTATACTACCCTTTCATTAATTAAATCAAAATTATACTCATTAAAAACTTATTTATACATCCACTGAGTGGCCGAGTCACCACCGAGTCATTGACGCCGAGTTAACAATATTTTCAGAAATAAAAATCGAAAAAAACTTTGGAGATTAAACACAAAACTTGGAAAAAAAAGTTGAGAAAGTCACAAGCCTCGGAATTTTTTTCCAAAATACATGAATCGAATATTTTTTTTTTGAGAAAGTGTAAAAAATTTGGAAATAATTATCAAAAACATATAAAAAAATTCGGAATTAATCTCCAAAAAAAAAAAGAAAAAAAAACAGTCGAAAAACAGTCGGAATTTAACTCGAATCATTCTTTACCAAAACCAAAACACCAGATCAACTCAAAGCAAATAACAAAATAAAAAAAGCAAATTTCCGATCCAAACAAAAATTACAGATTTTTTTCAAAACAATTTCCAAAATAGCAGATGAGATTTTTACCTTATTTTCACTGATGACGGCGGCGGCGATGGGTATGCCGCCGCTGCGTTTGTGTGACGTGCGGCGGCGACGTGCAGAGGGAGAGAGTGAGAGTGGGAGGAGGAAGGAATGGGAGAGAAAAATGAGGAAAATGTGTAAGATTAGGGTTTATGGTGGAGGGTAGTGTTGGAAAGTGGGAGGGGTGAACTCAGCTATCGTGTGGGTGAACTTACCCGTGGGGTGAAATCAGCATAAATGGGGGGCATTTAACCGTGCCACAGAGAAGGTACTAGTACTTATTAATTTTGGTAATGGAGGGAGTAACTTATTTTGATTATTTATTATAGGCATGGTAATTTAAAATAACTTTTTATGAGAGTAACGAATTAAAAAACCTTCGATGGAAAATTTGGAACATCAGCAGCTTAGAGCTTCCGCTTTAGATGTAAGATAAATTGATTTTTTAAGCAAAAACAAGTTCTGATTTTACGGCATAGTAGATGTTTTGGATTTCAAGTAACTTTTAATTGGGACTAAAATGCATTGTGATAGAAGTAAATGTAAAAGTTGATCATGTTTTGGATTTCAAATGACTTTTTTTTTTTTTGACAAGGATTTCAAATTTTCAAGTGACTTTTAATTGGGGCTAAAATGCATTGTGGTGGAAGTAAATGTAAAAGTTGTGATCAACGCTCTCAAATCACACATGAAGAACGAGTCCACTTTTGGAGACTTCATCTCCATGAGTAGATTAATTATCAACCAAAGATCTGACCTCACGGTTTCTATAGTTTGTACAGATGCCAACGATTTGGCGCATCAGCTTGCTAGGAAGTCTCGAACGCCAACCGATCGTGAATGTTCTATTCGATTATAGTGTTCCTTGCGTTTGAGCAATAATAAAAGTTGTAATGAAAAAAATACTCCCTCCGTTCCACAAGTGTTTGCACCACAAAAATGCTTCACTTGCTAGGAAGCTGGTAGTTATATTTGCAAACACACCTAGTGGCCTTTGTTTTGGTTACAGTGTCTTGAGAAAGTAATAAAATTATATTGAAATCACGAACATAGGATCTACCTACATGTATGTGTTAAAGCCAAATGAGACTGGTATAACCCTTTGTGTTAAAGCCAAATGAGACTGGTATAACCCTTTTTGCTTCTAATAATTCATCATATCTTGTTTAAAGGATCACTCTCCTACAAGGGATCATTTTTAAGACCAAAATGGTGATCATGATATCCTAGTAGTAGAATAAACAAAGGCAGATGATGAATCATGATTCTGTTCTACAGTTATAATTTGGAATTTTAGAACATCAAAATTCATCTTTTTTTTCAACCTAATTGCCATAGATGATCCCCAATTTAACATTCTCAATGTACCAAAATACAAAATATAAACAACACAGCATACAATTCTCAATATCTATTTCTATTTCTAATTCTCCATTACAAAAAAACATCAATTCTATCTCCAATTCCAAATCACAGAAAACAGAGAAAAAATGAAACAGTAATTCCATTATTCACAGAGCAGATCCGCAAGAAGGACAGAACCTGAACGAGGGATCCACCTGACAAGCACAGAATCGACACTTCAAAGCCGCCTCCAGAGCCGCCTTCTGCGGCGGCGGAGAGAGCGACTGAGGGAAGAAGAGCTTGCAATTGTCACAGTGCATGAGCGGATCCTTTCCCGGCCACCGCCATACCGGCACGAAGAAGAGCTTGAGCACTTTCTCATACTCCACGAGATCGGCGCGTGATCCGCACGCAATGCATCTTCCGACGCCGCTCTTCAAAATCTGCCTTGCCTGCTGCTCTAATCCTCCGACGAAAAAGAAGAACATCTTCTTCTTCAATTGTTTGTTGATAGCTTTGAGAATTAGAAATCGAGGAATTTGGGAGAATTGGGGAAAGGGTTTTAGGATTTTATTCAATAGTTGCGGAAGTTTCTAGCTTCAACACCGTTACACCCAAACTCCGTAGATGTCTCTAGATAATTACAGGAGGAAATTTTATTGGGTTGGTCTGATATGGACTCGAGTGCATGTGCACTAGTCTATATTGCACTTTTTAGTTTTACTAACTTACACTTTTTGGTAAATGGTGTTGCACTTTTTAATTATTAAACTGTATAATAATATTTTTAGTAATAATTGAAAAGTGCAACACCATTTACCAAAAAGTGTAAGTCAGTAAAACTGGACTAGGGTGCATAACATGCACTCGAGTGCATACTAGACTTTACCAATTTTATTTCATAAATTATTGTAATTTTGCGCTATCCAAAAAATTAAATGATCAAAATTTTAATTATGTCACTTTAATTATATTTTGTTACCTATATTAACTATTAAAATGTTAACAAAATTATAAGACTTCATTTGGAGGGAGGGATTTGATTTATGAATTTTAAATTTAGAGAAAATTTATAAAAAATGTCATTTAGACACTTAGCTTCTTAAATAAGGACAACCTTTATAATCTTTTTAAAAAAAGACAAAAACATATGTAAATAACCAATTTATATAATAATTGAACAAGTCATACATTCCATATATTTCGCAGGCATTCTGTTTAATATCACGCATATGGAAATAAGAATCTCACCTTCCTTATTTCGTTTGTAATCTGCACGATTCATAGGAATTTTCAATTAAAGCAATTCTAATTTCCCAAAAACCGCATTAATTCAGAATTCCTCGTCCCTCAGAATCTGTTTATCGTGTTCTGCATTTTTTCTAATTTTAGCTGCAGAATTTGAATCGATGGATTGTGTGGTAATTCTTAAAGTCGAATTCAATGGGAAGACTAAGTTGGTTCGTGTTAGTCGATCTTCACTGTATGCAGATGTTGTGAATCAAATCATCGGTATGTGGCCTACGTTTTTTTTCCAATAGTATATCAATGTCTTATTCAGTTGGTAGTATTAATAATTGTTGTTTGGCATCAGACGATGATTTGGGTGGATTAATTGAGTTTTGCCGGTTTTCTTCAGAAAAACTAGTTAATGTTTGTTTAGATTTTGAAAATTCATCTGTTCCCATTGTTGCGAACCAGAATTCTGAAAATTTGGAAAATAGGTCAATAGACTGTAACGACCGTGGGTGTAATGTTCCATCTAGTTTTCTGCAGATTTCTGGAGATGTAGAAAGTAATTCTAAAAGAGAGAATCTTATTGTTAATTACTATGCATCCCAAAGAGTATCTGTGAATCAAAACAAAAATATTGTGTCCAATGAATTTATGGGAGTGGGTAGCGTACCAAAGTTTGATATAAGTCCAACTGATAAAACTAAGACCTACTTGTCTGATCATTGGGGAAAAATCATGAAGATTGGTGAATTTTTTGTTGGTGGTGCACCTGAGTTTAGAATTGAATTGATAAAGTATTCAACTAAACTTAATTTCAAGTATGTATTTATGAAGAATTCCCCTAGATATATACATGTGGTGTGTTCTGAGAAAGATGCAACTAGTTGTGATTGGTTCATAAAAGCCAAACAATTGCCCATGAATACTGGATTTGTGTTGTACAAACCCAATCTCATACACAAATGTGTGGGTAACCTTCTACTTGGAAAAAAGAATAGGTTTGGTGTGAAACTTCTAAAGGAAATCCTCTTGCAAAGTGTTAGGGGCAATCCTACTATGACTGTAAAGGAAGTGATGATATACATCAAGCTGAATTATAGATTTGATGTTACATATTCTAAAATTTGGCGGGGAATTGAAGCTGCAAGGGATGAGATTTTTGGCAGCTATGACGAATCGTATGATCAATTACGGTGGTATAGTGATGCGGTAAAACGTACTAATCCGGGTAGTATAGTTGACCTGGAGAAAAACAATGTGACTAACCATTTTGAACGAATCTTCATCTCGTTCAACGCTTGTAAGGAAGGATTCAAAAAATGTAGGTCATTGCTTTTTATCGACGGGACATTTTTAAAGGGGAGGTCAAAAGGTGTTCTGCTTGCTGCCACGGCGAAGGATGGTGACAATGGTAAAATTCTTTTCATTATTGAATTCCTTACTGTTTAATTATGAAGTTTAGTATCTTTGTCATTTTGTTAATTGTTGAATGTATTTATCAGATTTTGATTCTGCAGAAGATTTTGCTTCTATCTAATATGAAATATCTGTTATTATTAATTTAATTTCTCCAGGCCTGCAGATGTGATTTATGTATTAAACGGATTACTTAATTTTTGTAGATTACTAATAGGATACTTTCCCTTTTTTGTATAGGTCTGTTTCCAGTTGCTTTTGCAATTGTTTCCGCTGAAAACAGAAGCAATTGGGCTTGGTTTCTAACTAAACTTCGTGATCTCATTACTCACCCGAAAAATGTAATCTATATCTCCGACAGAAATACAGGTTTGATGTCTGCATTTTATGACGTATGGAGTGATCCTGCCCATTTTTACTGTTTGTACCATCTTTTATCAAACCTTAAGGGTCGATGTGGGGGAGGATGGAATACACAATATCGTGAGAATATGGCTGATTTGTTTAGGCAATGTGCATATGCTCCAATAACGAGGATTTTCAACGAAAAAATTGAAGAATTTAAGAAAGTTGGAGGTCGAATTGCTGAGGAATGGCTTCAAGATCTGCCTTACGAAAGATGGGTTGTTGCACACTCACCTCACCTTAAGAGATATGGAGAGATGACGTCAAACGCTGCCGAGTCGTTTAATTCATGGATCCGTGAAGCTAGAGGTTTGCCCGTAACTTATATGATTGACTCTATAAGGAAAGAGATATCTAGATGGTTTGTGGAGAGGCGAGAAAATAGCAGTAAGTGGACAGGTTTGTTAGTTCCGAGCAAAGAGCAACTTTGGAATGAGTTGGGTAATATTAGTGCATCATGGTCCGTATCTATATATCCCAATGGACAATTTGAAGTGTCTTCAAAACCCACAGTCACTGTTGATATTGCATATAATATATGTACGTGTTTTGATTGGCAAATAAAAGGCTTTCCATGTGCACATGCAGTAGGTGTTATAAAAAAGCATTGCTCAACCATTAATAATGTTGTTGAAGAATGCTTTTTCACCTCTAGTTACAAGGAGTGTTATGCAGCTAATCTTATACCTGTCCCACAAACTGAAAGATACGAGTACAGGTATACGAATGATGAATGATGAATGATGAAGAAAAGATTCTACCTCTTATTCTGCATAACCCGCCAGGAAGACCGAAACAAAAGTGGATAACTTCATATGGAGAATTTCGGAAGACAAAACCGACTACTTGTAAGACATGTGGCAAAAAAGGCAGACACGATTCTTTAACGTGTGCAACTGTGTTTGGAACAGATAAGACCAATACTTCTCATTAGAATTATTTTTAGGTTTCTTACTGCATTTTTTTTTGTTACCGTATTTAGACATCACGAATTGAGTAATATTTCTTATTTCAATAATTTCTCCTTTAACTTCTACTTCGCACACGCAGTATCAATGAACTAGGATCAACCACTTTTTTCTTCTTTTTATCAACAAGTTCTTTAGGAGATGGAGTTTTCTCGGATGTCTGTCCAACTTCAGCACTTCCCTTATTAACTTCTGCATGAATCTTCTCACCAGAAGACTTCTGCAATTCTGCTTTCTCAATTTCATCGATTTGATCAAGCACCTCTTGATCTTCATAAACAGTGTCGATCTTGCTCAGTGTTCTTAGCATAGCTGCTTCTGCAGTCAAAACCTGAATCTCCATCTCCAGCCTATCTATTATCTCGTTCCTGCCTTTCCTTTCAAACTCATAAAAAGACAGTTTCTTCTCCATATCCTTCTCCAGATTGTCAAGCTTAACAACTAATTCTTCAACTTTCTTTGATTTCAACTCGTTATCCAGCATCAAAACAACTATCTGTCGGCGTAATTCTTCAGTTGTCTCTCCATGCCTTATGTCATCTCCAACAACAGTCATTGGATTAACATCATTAACATCCTCAACTGCCTTATTCACCCTGTCAACATTAGGGGATTCAGATGTTGTTCCATCAGAATTCAGTTCAGTATTCTTCAGATCACAGCAAACTTTCTTGACAATATCATCATAAGATGGCCCATTAGAAATAGTTGTGAAATCGTTACCAAGATCAAACGAAGGCCCATCTTCAAACATAACATCATTCACCTTTGATGTTGAACCAACATGTTTTGACGAGGACTCCCCTAAAACAAAGTTAGGATTATCAAGAGACTTTGACATCCCAACTGATAAACCATCTGCTGTAGACTTCTGATTGACCTTCGTCACGTTATCAACATTACTCACTGCTTCTGCACCCCTCAATGACCTTTCTGCATCTCTAAATTTAGCCAGCTCAGAGAATTTCTGCTTCTCCCAATGTGCAGCCTTCAAAATTCCAGTGGACACCTGATGATAAATATTAATATAATTAATAAACAGTCATATCCTCAATATTTATGCAACTTATTTAAATTTTGGATACAGAATGCTAGAAAGAAATATAGTTCGCACCCGTGAATGCCTATGCAATTTACCACGAGAGATTGCATAATTTAAATCATGCAAATCCCATTTTAGAAATCTTGGGAATGCCTTCTCGTCAATTGGATCAACCCACGTTGTGTGCTCGCACAACCAATACTGCATAAACACTTAAATATATTAGTAAATAAATATTGCATGTACTATAGTAACATCAGAATATTAAAGAATGTTTGTATACCGGCAATAGCATTGCGCATCCCCACGCCTTCAAATCTTTACTCTTTTTTATTAGAGTAATTAGGACTTCAACAATGTAACTGCTCCAATCATAATTGCACATTTTGTAGAAATCTTCAAGGTAAGACGTAAGAAACCAAGGAACGGCCCCACTTCTGACTGGACAGAGTATACCAGCCATTACGTAGGCACATAACAAACGTGCAACATCCTGAATCGACTGCTTATCCGTTCGATGGCTGAATTCATTTATCTTTCGTTTTAAAATATTTTTGTACAGGGGAAAGTATTGGTCTTGACCTTCTAATTCCTCACTGAAAGACCTTTGTATCCATGCAGGATGAGTATAGTTACTTCCCTTCATTTTGACTTTCTCCTCACCAGAAACAATCCCAAATATAACTTCTGCATCATGTTTGTTAACCCCCAACTCTTTAGATGAAACTAAGAAACGCTCAGAATCTTCATCAAAGTTTCTTACAATCTTTATTATATCCTTCTCAAACTTTGATGTATTCTTAATCATCTCCGTGTTTCCATTGATTAGAATAGACTCCAACAGCAACCAAAAAGGTGTATGTTTTAGCTCTATGTAGTGATCTTGTCTCAATTCAAACTGTTTCAGATCATAGAATGTTGTTCTCAAATTCGATCTGTAATAGTTGTTCTTTGAAACAACATTTACATTATCTTCAAGACAACAAAGAAAAAATATGTTAATTCGTATAGTCAGAATACATTAATCATTCTCCATATGATAACATAACTTTATGCAATATACTAATTAACAAAACAAGATACTAACCAAATTTGTTCTTAATTTTCACATATCGACACTTCTTCGTAGACTTATGCTTGATTTTCACATCATCTTCGCTTTTAACATCATCTTCACTTTCCACGTCATCTTCGCTTTCCACTTCTGCATATATTTCCATTAAATAATATGTAAAAGTTTTACATTTACTTATTAAATATACCAAATAACTTACCCTCAGAATCTGAAGAACAAAGAACCTTCATTTTCTTGCTTTCTTCATCGCTTTCAAAATCTAAATAAAAATCAAATAAATACTTTATATTTCCCTTTTTGAATCATATATGAAATTCTTTAAACAACTTTGACCCCATAATATATATAATTGATGACTTACCCGAATCTGAATGTATAATAACACCCCTTACAATATGCTCACCTATATTATGGATATGTAGAATAATTAATAAGTGAATACAATTACAGACAATATTTAACTTTAAAATTAGATTTTGTAACCTTTACGTTTCCCTTGTTTATCCTTGTTATATGTCTTTTTGCTACTTGAAGCTGCAAACAATGATAAAACACTATATTGGATTTGCATATTATACTAAAAAAACATGTCATTGAACAAATATCTATCCAATAACCTCATTATAATGCACATAGTAGACATACAGAACCTATATTCACATCTTTTACCTCTGGTTTTCATGATCTCAACCTTTGGGGACTTCTTTTCTTCCCTTTTTCTTTTTCGTCTTTCATCCACATCCCGTATTTGTATTCCCTTTGTAACTCTGCCCATATCTGCATATTCGAAACAATTTTAAGTTATAAGCTGAAAAATATCTTTTTCTTATGTCAAAAAGTTGGAAAACAGAGCATAAATTGAATCAAACATACACATCAAGTCGAAACATAAACATATAGGTTTTATTTTATAAATTTTCACAAATCTCACAAAAAAAAATTATTTCTTATGCATATAAATTAAACATGTCCATCAAAACCCAAGTTCTCGAGAATATTCTACCCCAGTTAACACAAAAAGTTCACATTTTTCATGTTTCCTAAATGCATGTTACGATTACAGTGTTTATTCCAAAAACTAGAATGTATTATTATTATGCTTTAGGCCTAATCTATCAATCTACAAAACCCTCAATTCGTTTTGTCAAAAAACAGAGTGTGTCATTCAAGATTGCATATTTTCTGTGAGTTAACAAAACTTTCATCAGATTTCCATCCAACAAAATTAAAAAACAGAAAGATGTAGAATAGTCACTAAATATAATGAAAACATTATAACTCACCACCAGAAAGTACAATCGATGTAGTCTTTTTCCTCCTTGATAAACCTTCCAGGTAGACTAAATCTGCACAATGACCTTATCACTTTTCACTTCGTCTTCTTCAGTACTTCTCGACTTCCTTTCTTCACAAATTGAAAAACCCCAAATTTCTGCACAAAATTAATCTCTTCTGACCGGTGTTGTTGAGGGAGTTTAATTTTAGGAAGGTTTTTCTTAATTGCGTAATTCTCGGAATTAGTGAGCTGATAGAGTCAGCTTTAAATTTCAAACATTTAAATAATTTCTCCATATTAATTCCGAATTTATGTATTAAGGGCATGATGGTACATTTATGTGCCATTTTGTCCTTATTCTGAAACTATTTTGAATCATGTCTTTATTTAAAAAAACACTAAGTGAAATGACCTTTTATGTGAAATCCCCTTAAATTTATTGTTCAAATCTATTTCAGTTGTTATTATAAATGAATTTCAAATACTTAGAAAATAATTCTAACTAAAACTCTATCAATTGAAATTCATCTATTTTTAAATCATTTTATTTGAAATACCTACTCAAATTAAATCTACACATCCACCCACAACCTAAAATTAAAATATGCATATGTTTTTATTGTAATTTATTGGTTTTTTTTTATTGATTTATTTTTTTTCATGAATGATATAGTTAAAATGAGTGAAAATAGAAGAAAGAAAAATGAGTTGGGAATGTAAACGTAGATGAAAAAATATTCGGAAATATCCCGATATATTCAATTTTCGTGGTCACCGATATCCATATTGAGAAAAATCGATATTTTCACGATATTTATAAAAAAAAAAATTAAAAATATCGATATGAAATAATAATATCGAGAAAATGTCGATAAATTTAAAAAAAATATCATATGAAATAACATTTGTATATTATATTTTGTTAAATTTATTACGAATTAAATGTGTTCAAATTGTTTTGTTAAATTCATGTATTAAAACTCTTTCTAAATTTTCATAATTTTTAAAATTTACCAATATATCCATTGATATTTCCAGTGACGGATGATTAGGTGTGAGATTGTTCGTATTTGTGCTCATTATTGCTATATTATTGTAGCATTTTGATGTGATTTTGGTCGTAATTGATAGAAATTGTGCTACTAACCTTGTCGTCAAGAAATGTGTTCAAAGTGTAGGAAACAAGGTGAAATAGTCCATTTTATAGGAAAATCGAGCATTGGCGCATGGGAAGTGAAGTTCGGTTGGAGGACGAGCAAGAAAAGCCAAGGAAAATAGAAGAAAAAGTCCAAGGAGCAGATGTCAAACAGTCGACCGAGTGGTCCCACAATGGCGGCCGAGTGAGGTGGACTTCCAGAAACTTTCAAGAATTCCCAAGTCAAACGGGCGGCCGTTTGGATCCAAACTGGCGGCCGAGTGACTTAAAAACGGGCGGCCATTTGGATCCACACTGGCGGCCGTTTGAGTTCTGCAGCCCAAAATCCCACTGTATGTTCACTCGACTCGGTTGACCGTTTGGCCCACTCGATTGACCGTTTGAACTTACGTTTTTGGGGGAATTTCGCGAATTTTGGAAGAACTTCAAGGACCTAAATGCTAATTTCATCTCACACACTCTTGAAAGCTTTAAATAGCTTCAAACTTAGTTAGTAAAGGAGAGTTTTTTGGCCTCACTTTTACACACTAAAACCCTAACTCATATTTTCACACACACAACATGGGGATAGCTTAGGTTTGAGGAGCTTCTCTCGTAAAACACCATTAAATAGTTTTTATGCTTTTTAGTTTAGAATCATTTGGGTATTTCATTTTCTTGTAAGAATTGAAGAATTTCAAGACTCACAAGGTGCTATTTTTCTTTTATTTAAGCTTTGTTTGGTAAATTTCATTTTCATGTTTTATTTTGTTGTTTTAGCCATGGATGTTTTCTCAAATACCATGGGCTAAGATTTTTATGCTTTGGGTGTTTGAAACAATGTAAATATTGAGTGTTGAAATTGTTTATGCTTCGATTATTGTTGGTATTTGGATTATTGCTTCTCTTATTGGGTTTTATTGGTGCTTTGTGTATTAGCTTCTATTAATCCGTATTTTGAGGAATGTTTAGCGTAGACGAGAGTTACATGAACATGTTTAAATTTATGGTGTGAGTTGTTGGTATACAAATGCGTTTATTATACTTTTAATTCGTCGAGAGAGAGTTAATCGTATTAGAACCCCCATTAAGAGACGTTAATTACTTGAATGATTATTTGGGTAGTTGGTGAGGATTAGGAAGAAGTCTTATTATCGGGTTTGGGAACACCTTAGACGTAAGGCTATAGTACCCGAAGGGAAACAATTTTCATCCTAGCATCTTGATGCTCTTAGCAAGTCAAAATTGAAGCATAAAAACGGTATAAACAATCCCACTCGATTTCACTAGGTAGAGAACACCCGAAGCATTCCCAACCTTTGCACTTCTCCGAATTTAGATTCGTAGTTGTTCTTTACTTTAATTGTCATTTTCTCGTTTTCTTAGTTTAGTAGTTAATTTTACTTATTAAGATTGTGTTTAGTTTAATTTATTGTCTTTAGATTATTATTTAGCTTTAGTTTTGCATCCAGCTCCCGAAATCGTAGCTACATTAGTTATGACAACATACAACTCTAGGGATCCATTGCACTAGCCCATCTCCCGTGGTTCGATACTACTTGGTCGAAATACTTACGTGCATACTACTACGATCCCTTATGCTTGAGGGGAAGTAGTTAGTCAAAATATTTGCCTAAAATTCGTTCAAGTCAACGAACCCACAAATTTTAGATTGGGGGGCCCGATTTACATCATCTATAAAAAATAAAATAATATTGTACCTACAAAAATATTTCATTATAAAAATTTCAATATATTTAATTAAATTTAAATTTAACGATTTTTTTTTAATATTTTGAAGATAATTAATTTTGATTGTTCCGCCTCGTACTAATCGAAACAATGTTAAAATTTAACTTGCAACTCTGTAGAGACATTAGTTACTAGTATTAGATAAACGTAGAACTTAAATATACTCCCCTGTCTCGTGATGTCTTGCTTGGTCGGCTCACTTTTTAAGAAAATAAATCTCGTGATGTCTTGCTTGGTCGGCTCACTTTTTAAGAAAATAAATTTAGTGGGGGGTGTGAGGTCAAATAAGTGTGAAATATTTTGAGTGATTTAGTGAGGTGTAAAATATAATTTAGTGAAAGGTAGAGAAAAATGTGGGTAAAATATGAGTATCAATTTTGAAAATAAAATAATATAAGTGACCAGGGTATTAATTTTAAGAATTGTTTCTATATTGTAGGAGTGTGCAAATAATCTTAAAACACGTCTCAATAAAAAAAAATACATAAATAATCACGAAAAAAAAAATATATATATATATATATAAAAGTGAAGGGTCCACTGTCAACAACGGAACCTTGGTTCCGAATATTTTCACAAATTTAAGATCTTGATATTTCCACCTATATTTGCAACCAATAATGTAAATAGGATGGGAAAATTTTGAGATATACTCCGTAACAAAGAGAGTGGATATATGTCTCAGAGAGATAAAATGAAGTTTTTTATTCACTCAACAAAAAATACAAAGAAAGAAATAATAGAGACATAGCAGTTGGCCTTTACAACTTATAAGTATCCCATGCACGGATTTGGATTAAAAATTCAATCGTTAAAAAGAAAAATTAGGAAGCAGTGGAAACTTGACGATGAACCAACATCAAAATTTTGCCTTAAAGCTCCTTCGTAAACTTTGGAATAGAAAACACATAATTTCTAAATAGGGATTATAGTTTTTTTAGTCCTTTAAGTTTGACTAATTTTGAATTTGGTCCTGATGGAATACACATTTTGATTTTGGTCCCATAAGTTGGCTGAAATTTTGAATTCAGTCCAATTACTACCATTGTAGGTAAATAAACCGGTCAAATTCTTAGCTCGTGTGCAATTCAAATCAACTGTGAATTTGCTCATGTGCAGAAAAATGCAAAAATCAGTGAATTTGATCGATTTATTTACCTCAAATTGTAGTAATTAATTAGACTGAATTCAAAATTTCGACCAACTTATGGAACTAAAATCAAAATGTGTATTCCATCGGGACCAAATTTAAAATTAGTCCAACTTAAAGGACTAAAAAAACTTTAATCCCTTCTAAATATCTAGATAAGTCAAACAACTCCAAGCCAAATATAGATTGGCTTTCTTATGCCTCTAATGAGACTATCAAAGATTTTTCAGGATCACACGTCGAGACCTTAAACTCTTAATATTTAATATGCACGTGTGTGGACCCTTTCATCTATCAACATCATATGTCATTTTAGCAAATCTTATATCACTATGAATATATATATTTTTTTATCCTATCATGTATCTTACATTTCAATCATTTTAAAGTGTACCGATGAATTAACTAATTACTGTTTAAAAGAAATTTATATTTCAATTAAGACCATATATTTTAATGAATATATGTATTTCTGATCCTTACAAATACCATCTTCTATGCAACAAGTTTAAAATCTTCATAAAATTTCAAGTTCAATTACTAAATTATTATTTTTTTATTTTTTGTGTGTGTAATTAATCAACATAGTTCCCAATTTTCGTGAACATATATACACAATAAATTAAATGGAGAAAAGTGGCCGCCAATTTGAGGCCGATCAGATGGGTTGGCCCGATCAACTCGGAGTCCACTATGAATTGGACTCTAAAATCATAAACTCATATAGAATCGGGCCCATTTAATCCGATTTGATGGGTCCAATGGGCCTAATAGGATAGGGTGGTTTTGGCCCGACAGCCCATGGGTGACTCGTTTGGCATGATCAAATTTTTTTAAGGCAATTAAACAATTAAGATTGGTAAAGTACTGTATACTTAATATTTATTATTTTTTAATTTTATTTTGACTTTAATTGTGTAAATTATAATCCTCCTATTAATTTTCTTGTGTAATTAATCAGTGTACTTTGCAATTTAATTTTTTAGTTCATCCTCATTTCATATCGACTGACTTTAATATTTTGAGTTGAATACTTGTACAAGTCTATCCTATTGAAATCGTCCCATGAAACACAAAATAGTTTGTTCTATATAAAACCAAAAAGAAAGGTGGCAATCACTTTTTAATTCATCCCCATCTCATACCGACTGATTTTAATATTTTGAGCTGAATACTTGTACGAGTCTATCCTACTGAAATCGTCTCATGAAACACAAAATAGATTGTTCTATATAAAATCAAAAGAAATGAAGGTGACAATGACTTTTTAATTCATCCTTATCTCATACCGATTGATTTCAATATTTTAAGTTGAATACTTGTACGGGTCTATCCTACTTTTAAATGATATAGACTCTAGACTCTCGAATTAAGCTCAATATTTTTTCTTTGAAAGAATCTTAATACAATTTCAAAATCAATTACTAAATTTTAAAATTCAATTTTAATAATAAGGAAGCATGTATAAAATTTGAAAGTTAATAAACCAATTATTTAGAACTTAAAATTCAAGACCTTAATTTAATAAGAAACCTCTAATAATAAATTATACTTTGTTGAGTTAATTCAAGAGACTCCCTACGGTTCAAATTAAATTTGAGGACACACGTCCTTTGATTTTAATTTGTTGTGACCAATTATTAGAATTAAATTGGTCTTTCGTCCCAAGTATGCTCAAGTTCGGACGAAAACTAATCTACTTTCTTTAGAAAGTATCAAGATCAAAATAGGGATTGATTTTTACCTAACAAACACTCCGAGGTTAGATGGGGATTTTTTTATCTGTTTTTAAGAAGTGTTTGAGATCAATAATTTTTTTTTTAAAGAATGTGTACGAGCGTAGGAGAGCTGATTTCTCTCCGAGATTGATCTTTATTAAAAAAAAAATCTACATGTCTGACAATTATGAGTTCTTAACATATTCGAGAAGATTAAATTTGTCTGTCGAGAGGCTAATGAAAAGGCACATCGACTTGCTAGAGCTGCTAGGGATTTTCCAAGTTCTCATGTATGGTCTGACCCCCAAACCTTTGTGGAGAGCTTACCTAGTGATAATTGTAGTTGTTCAATAAATTTAAGTTTGGACTTTAAAAAAAAATAAAAAATCGAGAAGGTATACTTTCTACGTATGCTCCCAGTGATGAGTTTTGCTTGTACTGCCATTAGTCTTTGTCCGGACTCAACATTTAGCCTAGGTTTATAAAATAAGTTTTGAGAGTAATCTCAAATATGAATATTTTGAGTTCTAGTCATTAACATCTTTTATCCTAGTTCAACTTTGGTTGAGATTCTCAGAAAGTTATGCAACTTTGCGATCCAAATTCTGATTTCAGCCAAATGATACTTTCAAATCTATTTATTTTGGGATCGGGATTAAACTTTAGTTGAGATTACTAAATGTGATTTATTAAGATGACGTATATGGATATAACACTGAGGGCATGATTGGTATGCGGTAATAGGCTTGGAATGGAATGAACATTCATGGGCCCATTCCTCTAAGAGATTATTGTCTAATAAGTCCACTATTAGAACCCATTAAGCTAATAGAAACACCAAGATGTATAATTTTCTAATAGAGTCAAATTAAAGCAAAAAATACCAAAGTATTCCCTCAGATTCTTGTTAAGCACCATAATTTTTTTTCCAAATTCGCATTTCAATTTCAATTTCAATATCTCTGATTCTATTTCTCCGATTCGCCTGAGATCAGAATTAGATCAGTCATATTGATATTATATCAAGATTCGTCTGCACAGTACGTATCCAATTCTTATATTTTGTTGTTTATCTTTCGATTATTGTTCATCTCATCAAACCAATCATTGATTTCATCGGATATATGCAGTACTTGTTCAACCAGCAATATTCATATCGTAAATTCAATTTTTGATTTAATTTCTCCTATGTATATTACGTATTTTAGTGCATCCATTAATCAGTTTTCCAATATATTTGCGTTGAACAGGCTGTCAATATCGTCAAGGTTTCAAATGGATTATATTATTTTCTGCAACATTGATTTCAATGGGAAAAACAAGTTAATTGCACAATGCATATAAGAGAGCGTGCACTGCACAATGCATATGCATATGCATGTTAAATACATGGTACGCCATAGAATTGCACTACTTACTTCACATTTTGCCTTTACTCACATATAGACATGCAGTTCTATGTGCATAGATTACAATACCATGCACTATTCCCCTCCATATATTTTTTATGCTCCTTATTTGAATTAAAGAATTATTAGTTCAAATTTCTCTGCTCGTATGCTTTCATATTTTTTAGTCTACACATCTCTATATGCACTAACACATATATAATCATGTTACGACATATATATGCAGTACTTAATTCATATTTTTCCTTTACACATATATGATCGGATTACCTGATGTGGCGAATTGTCAAACTCGTCGCCGGAAAATACAGAGAAAGATGAAACAATCGCTGGAAGTAAATGCAGACTGCAAAAATCTCAAAGCTCAAGCAAGTTAAACGAATTAATGAGGATACCTACTCTTTAGAAAATTTTTAAATTTTTGGAAGCTCCTTAAATTACGCAATTTTCGAGATCCTTTGTTTATATCTAATTAGGGGATTTAGTTGACCTGTTAATTTAAATTCAGAATTTCGAATTGTTTCAAATTAATGAAAGGGTATAATTGTCTTACATTTTTCAATTTGACTCTATTAGACAAGAAAATATGCAGGAGGTTCAATTAGATTAAACTAGTAGTGAAATGACTCTATTAATAACTAACCCCATTCCTAATCTCACTATTGATATATTTTTTTACGTGGAATTCTAATTCCTTAAGGAATGGTGATTCCAAAAAATAAAGAATTTTGATGGGGAAATTCTTGTTAGAGTCATTTCACTCAAAAAAATTTCTAATAGGGAATAGGTTATTTTTTTGTTTCTAATAGGATCAAATTGGACATAAATAGACCAATCTGCCCTTTTAATTTAATTTTTTTTTTGTTGGGATATGAATCCTAGAACAAGTCCTAAATGATGAAAAGATAAAGATGAAGTTTTGATAAGCCAAAAGTAGTTTGAATATTTTCTAAGTGTTGACTGATCTAGTCTAGTTAAGAGAAGTCATCTTGTACAGACCAGTAGAGTTCACACAAGACAAGTATTGTCAAAATAACAAAAGACAAGTACGAATTATAAGTACTTTGTATTAATTGTTTAGGTTGTTATTGAGCTATGATAAACATTGTATAGAAGCTCAAGTTTTCTTTTATGTTCATGTATATTCATTGTATAGATTCTAAGTTGACTAAGCTGTGTTATAAAGCTTAATGTAATGTAATAGTCTTGTTAGGATTAGATTAATTGTTACTAAGTCTACTACTGAAGAAGGACACACAAGAAGAAGAAGAAGTCTACTACACAAGACAGGTGCGATCGTGAAGACAAGACAAGTCAACATAATAATTGAAGTTAGTTATTCAAGCGCGTTGGAAAGATAAGGATTGAAGAATTAGTTAGAAATAACTAATTAAACGCGTGGATAGATAAAGAGTAACAGTTATGAAGATAGTTTTCAAGAAGAGTTGGTTACAACTGACAAGTTCTTGAAATCAGAAGTCTATAAATACCCAAGGTACTATTTGATTAAAGACTACTGCAATACTTGATTACTGAAGCATTATTGAAGCATTCGAAGCAAACACTCTCAGAGTTATTTTGAAGTCCAGAAAGCAAGTCAGAAGACAAGTGAAGAACAAAGAAGACTGCTACTGAATAAGTTTTTTTTGTTTACTATTTTCAAGTTGCTAGATACTTGTAAATCTCTAGTAAGATCGAAGATATACTTGGTAGTATATTCGAGAAGATCTAAATCTTGTTTCTTGGGACTTAAAATTACAAGAACACACATATTACTCCATTGGACGAGTTAATAGAAACTTCACAACTGGGTTTGTGAGAGTGGACGTAGACAAGTTGTCGAACCACTATAAAATCGTTGTGTGTTGTTTACTTTACTGTTTTGTTTGTGTTTAATTGATTAACTGTTTAGTTGTTTAACTACTTATCTGAACAAGACTAGTTGAGTATACATAAAACAGAGTTCTCGAATATAAGAAGTTGAGTATAAACTTGAATTGGGGTCATTGATATATTCTGATTTCCGCATTGTACTCTAATATATCGAAAGAATTTTGAAAAGTCTATTCACCCCCCTCTAGACATTTTCACTAGCTTACTCGATATTAACTCAACTTTGGGGACCTACAAGTGGTATCAGAGCAGTAGTTTACGAACTGCTGTTTCTTGATAACCGACTTAAGACTTAGGGTGAAGTCTTGGTCCGTGATTGTAGTTGCTTACGTGTTCTTGATCATCAAACTGATTAGCACTGATCCACTTGCTAAACATGTCTCTTGAAATCAGCGCTAACAAGTTACCCAAGTTCCAGGTTCAGGACTACGACTATTGGAAGCTGCGAATGAAAGCGATTTTCAGCTCCACGCACGACCTAATGATCTCTGTTGTCACCGAGGGCCCAATCGTGACAATGATTCCAAATACTGCTGCCCTCGACAAAGACAAACCAGTTGGCACTCTCGTCAAGAAACCCAGGTCAGATTTAACCTCAGAAGAAATGCGTCAAAATAATTTGGATAGCTTGGCGAAGAATTACATCTTACACACTCTTCCTAACGAGTATCTAGAAAAAGTGTTAAAATGTAAAACTGCCAAAGAGATGTGGGACAGATTAGCTATCATTTGTGAAGGGACTACCCTGATCAAAGAGAGCAAATTATCCACTGCTGTCCAAAGATTTGAATCATTTCGAATGAAAGCTGGTGAAACTATCGACCAGCTGGATACTCGTTTTACTAAGATCATGAATGACTTGGAAGTCCTTGGTAAATCATATACACCTCGTGAGATCAATCTTAGGATTCTTAAAAGCCTTGATAGTCGATGGAAAATGGTAAAGATGCTTGTTAAGAATACCCAAAACATAGATGCTTGGACTGCAGAGACCATGTTTCAAACTCTAAAGGCTCATGAGTTTGATTTAGACGAAGATGAACCATTAGCCAGTAGTGATAAAGAACATGTTGTATCTAAGAACGTTGCCTTTAAGTCTAGTTCGTCTAAGTCCTCTAAGGTAGACTGGTCGAAGTCTAAGACTAGGTCTGCTTCTGTGAAAGACGAGTTAGATACTGATCTTAGTCTGAAGGATCAGGTGAACCTCATGGTTAGAAAGTTTGATAGGCTGAATAAGCGTTTCGGTAGATACAAGAAGTTCTATAGAGATCATAGAGGGTTTGCCTCTAAGAACTCGTCTAAGACCAGACGAGACCGAAACTCGTCTGAAAGGAGAGACGAAGTCTCGAAAGGTAACAAACGTGATATAGAGTCTGATGATAGGAAGATTACTCGTTCTGATAGACGTGATAAGCGTAGGGATAAATCTCATATTAAAAAGGCTACTAATGATCTCTTGTGCTATAACTGTGAGAAACCAGGTCACTACATCTATGAATGTCCGGACCTGAGCACTGATGATCGTGAAGAACGCAAAGCACGAAGGGAAAGAAGATATAACCGTGGCAAGAAGGCAATGATGGCCAATGATGACTCTGATTCTGATTCAGACGAGTTGCCATCGTCCTCATCTAGCTACCCGTTCGATCCAGGTCACGATGAAGCATTCATAGTAGATGATGGCCTATGCTGCATGGCTAAAATCGACCAAGAGGTATCATCTGCTACATCTTTTCAATCATGTGATGATTCAGATACTGATGAAAGTGATACTGCCAGTAGTGAAGTAGGGAGTAGTCTTCATCACTCTACTAGTGTTGTTGAAGACGACCTCCTACTTGTTAATCAGGCATTCATTAAAGTCAGTGACGAGAACATTGCATTAAAACAGGAAATCATTGATCTTAAGGAAGCTCAGTCTAAAGTAGATCTTAATGTAACAGTCCTAAATGAACGCTTGACTGAAGAGTTAAGGCAACTCAAAGAAAAGTGTGCATTGACAGACAGGTTATATCAAGACCTACTTAAGACACATGCAACTGAGAAAAATGAGTTCAATGTTTTAAAGAGCAAGTGCAATAGACTTGAAGAACGTAATAAGTTCTTAGAGACTGAGGTTGTCGCACTAGATCTTAAACTTACTGACCTGGTTAAATCTTCAAAGATTAACCTTGAATTGTCAGATAGGTATAGAGATCCAGCTGACAAGACAGGTATAGGTGCTGAGTCATCTAGCTCGTCTACTCGAGTCATTAAGAACCCTACTACTAATAACTCAAGACTTTTGCCAAATGATAAAGGAAAAGGACCAATGATATACGATATTAGAACTCCGTCTAAAGGTACTGAACCTAAACAGACTCGAGTTAACATTCCTACTACCAAGGGAGGTAAAAAGAATGTTAACAACAAGCCTGTTCCGTTTAGAACTAATCTTCAAAGGACCACTAATCGTGGACGACCCAACCAGGTCAGATACGAGGATTGGTATCCTGAGGAGACGAGTACTAGACAGGCGCAGACTAGACGACAAGAGCCTAGACCTCCTTTCATAAGGCAGTCTCAACTCTACTCGTCTAGGCCTAGACAGGTTGCTCCAAAATATCGTACACAAGCTGTCCTATATCCTCCACCTTTGTCATATGATATTATTAGTGAGGAAAGACCCAAACGCGTCTATAAACCGTATGGACCTAATGCATACAAGCCCTATTCTGACTATCATAGACCAGCGCCTGCTCAAGTAGAGATCAAGTCGAAAGGCTATCTCAAACGAGTAGACCCGAAATCGAATGATAGGCCAGAAAAGGACAACAAGGTCTTATTCTGTAACAAATTTGGCAGGAAGCTTAAGAGATCAAACTTGTTCAAAACTCCAATGTATATTTGGATCCCTTTGAACTCGACTAACCCCCCAGGACCCCAATAAACTAGTGGGTACCTAAATTATTGAATATCTTCATTGCAGGGTCGACTTGACCTGTATAAGAAGGGTGGTTCAGTTGGAGAAACTTGGTACATAGACAGTGGGTGTTCTCATCACATGACTGGTACCAAGGCTCTTCTCTCTAACTACCATGAGCAAGAAGGACCAAAAGTTATCTTTGGAGATAGCTCTATGGCAATCACGAAAGGATTCGGATACATCAGGAATGGAGATGTAGAGATTCACGATGTCTCATATGTAGAAGGTTTGAAGTATAATCTGTTATCTGTCTCTCAATTTTGTGACAGGGGCTATAAAGTCTACTTCAAAAGCACCAAATGCGAAATATGGGATAAAAGAACTCATACAATCCTACTAGTTGGAGTAAGGCAAGGTAGCGTCTACACTGTGAATTGGAATAGTTGTCATAGGGATGCTTGCCTTCTTACTAAAAGTCCTAAAGAAATCAGCTGGCTATGGCACAGACGCCTATGCCATATGAACTTTAAGATAATTAACAAGATCGCAAGAGACTACCTGGTTGAAGGTATCCCTAATGAAATCTATTACAAATCACAAGTGTGTGACTCGTGCCAAAAAGGTAAACAGGTAAAGGTTTCATTTAAGTCAATTCCTACTCTCTCAACAAGTAGAGTCCTTGAACTACTACATATGGATGTTCATGGTCCGATAACTCCTCCAACCTTGAATGGTAGAAGGTACACACTTGTTGTTGTAGATGACTATTCTAAGTTCACTTGGGTAGTCTTCCTACACAAGAAGAGTGATACACAAACTCTTCTACCTGATCTGTTGAAGAAGTTACAAGTTGAGAAGAACCAGTCTATTATCAAGATTCGTAGTGACAAAGGAACTGAGTTCATTAATTGCTATATCAAAGACTTTTGTGCTAAATGTGGTATCCAGCACCTTACTAGTGCAGCTAGGACGCCACAACAAAACGGTGTAGCAGAAAGAAGGAATCGAACTCTCAAAGAAGCCTGTAGAACCATGATAGCCTAGTACAACACACCTCAAAAGTTTTGGGCTGAAGCTATCAATATTGCATGCCACTCACAGAACAGAAGTGCGATCAACAAAGCGCTAGGCAAGACACCTTATGAGGTTTGGAAAGGTAGAAAACCCAGAATTTCATATTTCCATATATTTGGTTGTAAGTGTTTCATCCATAACAATGGAAAGAGCAAGTTGAATGCTTTCGATGCCAAAGCAGACGAGGGGATATTCTTAGGATACTCCTCGACTAGCAAGGCATTTAGGGTATTCAACTACTCAACTCTTTGTGTGGAAGAAACACCACATGTGGTTTTGATGAATCTCGACAGGACTCGTCTGCCAACAAGATCAGTGAGAAAGTAACTGATCTATCGATCGAATCTGACAAAGATTCAGAGGTATATGAATCCGTTCAAGCCTACAATCCTTTTATGAAAGCTCTCGAGTCTGATGACAAAGAGAAGGTAAGTGCTCAAGGTAAGTCTACTAGACCAGTTGACATGCCTGCTCTAGTTGACTCATCTACTCCTATTAAAATTGATGATACAAATGATGCCGATATGCATGATGTTGTACATGATGTAGATGATGATAGTATTCCTGGTAAGACTAGAAAAACATGGAAATCTGCGCATGATACTGAAAATATCATTGGTGACTCTACTATTGGTGTGAAGACTAGACGACAACTCTTTGAGTCGCAAGAACAGCCTAGTCCAACTATGTTTTGCTGGTGTTGTTTCCTCTCATCTATCGAGCCTACCACTGTTAAAGAGGCATTGGCTGATAGTAATTGGATCATCGCTATGCAAGACGAGTTGAACCAGTTTGTTCGAAACGACGTCTAGGAACTTGTCGATAGGCCTAAACATCATAATGTAGTTGGCACTCGATGGATTTTCAAAAACAAGAAAGATGAGAATGATGTATTCGTTAGGAATAAGGCTAGACTAGTAGCCCAAGGCTATTCACAAGCTGAAGGCATAGACTATGATGAAACTTATGCTCCTGTTGTTAGACTAGAAGCCATTCGATTGTTCCTTGCATATGCTGCTTATATGAAATTTACCGTATATCAAATGGATGTTAAAAGTGCATTTCTTAACGGTATTCTTGCGGAAGAAGTGTATGTTGAACAACCCCCAGGTTTCGAAGTCAAAGGCGACCAGGTGTACAGATTGAAGAAAGCCTTATACGGACTAAAGCAAGCTCCAAGGGCATGGTATGATACTCTCTCTCTCTTTCTATTAGAAAATGGTTTTACTAAGGGCAAGGTCGATAGAACCTTGTTCAGAAGACAAGAAGGGAAAGACATTTTACTCGTCCAAATTTACGTAGATGATATCATTTTTGGTTCACCTAAGAAAAAGCTGAGTGAAAGTTTCTCAACACTCATGCAAAGTAAATTTGAGATGTCAATGATGGGTGAAATGAACTACTTTCTTGGTCTTCAAGTAAAACAGACCCCTGAAGGGATTTTCATAAATCAAACAAAGTATACTAGAAATCTACTAGACAAGTATGGTATTAAGACATGCAAGTCTACTGGCGTACCTATGCTACCTACATACAGGATGGATCCAGACGAACATGGTAAGTGTGCTGATCAAACATATTATCGTGGTCTTATTGGTTCTTTACTGTACTTGACTGCTAGTAGACCTGACATTGCATTCTCTGTTGGCGTTTGTGCTCGATTTCAAGCCAATCCAAAAGAAAGTCATATGGAAACCACTAAACGGATATTGAAATATTTGAAAGGAACCATCAATCGTGGCATATGGTATCCTTCAAATGATGATTTATCTCTAAGTGGCTACTCAGATTCTGATTTTGGTGGCCGTAGAATAGATAGGAAATCTACATCCGGTTCTTGTCAATTCTTAGGCACAAAACTCATTTCATGGTTTTCGAAAAAGTAAACTAGTGTGGCTACCTGTACTACCGAAGCCGAGTACATGGCTGCTGGTAGCTGTTGTAGTCAACTACTTTGGCTCATGCAACAGTTTAGAGATTACAACATTTATGAATCGAATGTTCCTATTTTCTGTGATAGTAATAGTGCCATTGCCATTACACAAAATCCTGTTTTGCACACACGTTGTAAGCATGTTGATGTGAAGCATCATTTCATACGTGATCATGTAGAAAAGAAGGATATTCGCATGGAAAAGATTCATACTGATTTTCAAAGAGCTGATATTTTCACAAAACCATTAGCTGAGGCTCGTTTTCGTGAGTTATGCATTAGTCTAGGATTAATTGATCTAGACCCTACCTGCCTATAGTTGTGTACTAACCAGACAGGTACATCAAAGAAATAAGGAGACAAGATCACTGGAACAGAGCACTCGTCTACTCGCTCAGCAGACAGGTATACAAGGTCAGACAAGATGACCAAAACAACCCGATGAGGAAGCTGGTAAAGCTGAGGGTATTACTAAGGGAATAAACATTTAAGGGGGAATCTATGATTTCTTAAATATCCTTATGTTGACTCTTAAGTTTGTTAAAAGTCATCTTGTTCGAACCTTGACTCTTGTTTTAGAATGATATTCATCTTAATTATTCTACTCTACTTGTACCTACGATCATATGTTGCATAAGACAAAGATAGGTACATGAAGTCGTTCGACATTCAGAATAGACAAGCACAGTCGAAGGGGGAACTCGTCTTGTGCACTTAAGACTACTCGTCTTGTGCACTTAAGACTACTCGTCTTGTGCGCTTAAGTCTACTCGTCTGTTCTGGATAGACTCGAATAGACAAGATAAATGTTCATTTGATGTAAAATACTCTAAGTGTTTAATAAATTCGAATTAAGGGTATTATAGTAATTCGATAATGTGAAAATTGGAAAACCCTAGAATTGGATTTATACACTCCCATTTAATGAGGTGTATACACCCAGTTCGCGCCATACCCTACTTCACTAGGTCAGATGAGTTCACTCCTCTGTCCTAACTAATAAGAAAGGCGGATTCCAAATTTTACAATATCAAATCACGTAATATTCTCGATTCCGTAACTGAATACCAAAAGGCCCAACCGTTGGATCTAATCTTTCAATCTTGGCCATTGATTCGAAAATTCAGTTTTAACAAAACCCAACACTTACACACTACTCGCCCCACGTTTTTTCTTAACTCTTCTACTCTCACACATTCAAAATTTTCCTGTGAATCCAAGCTATCTGTTCTTACTCAATCTATTCACTATGTCGATCATCTCACTTTTCGATGTAAGGACTAACATGCAGGCCAGGTTTGACCTTGGCAAATACATCTCCGAAAGAAAGGTGCATGTGGAACCCTCTGTGTTTTTCAAGGGAAAACACACTGAAGGCAATCAAGAAATTCTGACAAAGTGCATTAGATGTGGGTTGAAACCCTACTTGGAGGCGTTTCCAGATATCGTCTTGGAGCAGGAGGTGTTAGAATTTTATGTCAACTGTGTTCGAGCATTTGAAGTTGCCCATCGGATCGATTGATGTGGAAAATTACGCAATTGGACAAGAAGCAAGATACCTTAGTATCTTTTGTGGCAAGAAATTGAGGTTGAACCCTGACGGAAAACTCCCAGCAGTCAAGAAGAAGGAGCTACTTGAGAAGTACAGAACACTCCTGGACATAGCTAGCAAGATGCTACTATGTGTTACTAGTTCATTCGACTCAGTCACCTTGCGGAAGGCAAGAGTGATGGCTGCCATATATGATGGAATAACGGAAGGAAACTGGTTCAAGTTATTTGCCGACCGACTCATGTTTTTCGAGAGAAGTGTTCGCGTAGACACCGATTCGGCTAATTGGGTGGTGTCCAATGTGGTTGGTTTTGGAAATAAGCTATCTATCCTTCTACCCATCTGGTTGCCGAACAAGACGGAGTGGAGCAAAGGCATGCCATTTCATCCTTTAAAGTTTTATTTGAAGAAGGAAGTGTTGGTCCTGAAAGGAGTATATAACAAGTGTATGGGGGGGGGGGAAATACACTTGTATGCAAATTCTTTTTGACTATGATCAAACCAGAGCTCAGCAAGGTTGTCTTGGACAACTCTGCTGAAGATGATTAACTCTTCTAAGATAATCAGACTACTAAGTACTATTGAGTACTTAGTTGAATAACTATCTAGGGGAGTTATATGTGCGGAATAGTGGTTGGCCCTTTTAGTTTAGACTCCTTTAGTTTCTGAAATCACTTAGTCAAATCAACACAGTCCAGTTTTCAGGGAACTTTTCCAAATAGGTTTTGCACAGTCTTTGAGTATGTATCCTTTGAAAGATCAGTTTTGTGTGCAGTGTTGAATGTATGAAAGTACTTGAAAAGTAAATCAACACAAGAGTTTATAGTGGTTCAGAGACTCAAGCTCCTACATCCACTTTCCCTGATTGAACAGGATAATTCCTTCACTCTTGGAATTAACTTGTTTTATAGTGCCAAGGTGCACTTGATCAATAACACCACTCCTTGGTGAATTGATCCCTGGATGTCTAGAGTCCTAGTACCCTCTTCTCAACTCAGAACTGAACTGTTCTTCTCTCAACAGTCAGCTCCTACCACTTCTACTACTACAACCTTCTCAATTTCACTCTTGAAAGGGGTAAGGGTTGAAGTAAGGTTCCAACTAATGAGATATCCTTTACAATGAAGATCAGTGTATAAGGATAGGATATATCTCTAAGCTTCTGTATGGATATACAATGTAGTTCAGCTTAGATGAAGTGTTTGAAGACTAAGATAGTCTTTGAAATCTAGAAAGCACTCTTGCTTGTGAGTTCTTGTCAATGTTGGATTATGTTGAGGTGCTTTCAAATGGTCTTCACACTTCTGTATTTATAGACAATTGAAGGATTTGCCCGTTGGAGAGGCAGCCTCAAATGTCTTCTTTTAGTTCTTCAACTTAGAAGACAGAATCTTGATAGTGACATGTCCTCATTTGGGAAATAAACGGCTGTTTAAGCTTTGTCTTCATTCTGCAGCTCTCTTCCCAATATCTGACTTTAAGATTCTCTTGTTAGGACTTGGACATGGCTTCTGAAGGTTGTTCCAAAGATAGGACAACACTCCTTATCAACTGGACAACTCTCCTTATCACTATCAGCAGTCTTGCTTATCAGCAAGGTTGGCTTGCTCTTCTTCAGATGACTTGGCTCTAACCCATGTTTCACTTCAAAGTGATCTTAGCATGATTCATTAATGATCTCTAGGGCATTGTTGTCTTTAACTCTTCAGCATGGTTGACCTCAAGTTTTTTAGTACACTTCTTCTGAATTGATTGTGCTGAGACAACTCCTCTGGACAACTCATCTGATCAGCATACTTGTCCTTCAGCAGACTTGATCTTGGTTCCAGAATTTGAGCCTTGAGGGGACTTGTTCTTGATAAGCTTCAAAGCATAGGTTCCCCCTCAAATTGTGCATCTATACAACTAAGAGCTGCCTAACATACCAGCTTCTCTTCTAGCCTTTATTCTATATGTTCTTAACATCTCTAGAACATATTTAACTTGACTTAGGCATGTCTCAGGGGGTTTTGGTATTGAATCAAAACATTTCTCATTTTATTCCCAACAATTTCCCCCTTTTTGATGATGCCAAAACCTATACAACTTATGCAAAAGTGACTTAGCTACACCTATTACATTTATCTTCAGAAGATATGACTAAGGTCAAGTATCCTAAAAAGCAATGTGTTAGTGTACTCACTGTTCATATTGCACATAGGTTTCAAATGTAGGCATAGAGAGATTTCTGCAATAATGTATCTTGATTCAAAGGTAGTTCAACTATCATTCATATAAAAATCATTACAAGCATGTTGATAGTTGAAGATAACTTATCAGAGCATGAAATCAAGACATCATTACAAAAGTTTCAGAGCATATACTAAACATAAGATCTAGAGTATCAGAGCATGTCAACTGAACACTTAAAATTACTTAGATCTTCAAGTTTCAGAGCATCTTCTAGTATCAGAGTAAACACCAAAACACTTAACAGTATTTGGATCAGAGCAAAACATCAGGTGTCAGAGTACATGCTTATATCAGAGCATCCAATGCATATCAGAGCACTTAAATCATCATAGCACACCACATCAGCAAATTTGACAATATTTCAGCACAGTTGACCAATCAAAGAGGTCAGAAGACTTAGCCATTTCAGAGATCATCCTCAGGAGGTGGCAACATCCCATATTGTGCCCACACTCTCTTCTTCAGTGCCATGGCTTCTTGGTTTGTTCCCTTAGGTCCAAGAACCATCTTGTTCAGCTTGAGGATTTCAGTAAATTCCTTCAGAATTCTTGCTTGGTCAATCCACCCTTCAAGCTTTGGAGGCATGTATATGATTGGCTTGGGAGTTGTGAGTTCAAATCTTGCAATATCAGCAGCTGCAAGTAGTTGTTGATAAAGCTCTCTGTAGTACTCTATCATGAACTCAGCAAAAGTGGAGTTGGCATCCTTTCCATTCCATCTGTCAATGACATAGTAATCATAGACAAACTCCCTTTTTGCTTCCTCCCATGAGTCATTCAGCTGAATTGGCACCCATTTATCCAAGTGAGGATATTTGGTGTCCATTGGGATTAATAGCTGTGGCTTCATCTTGTTGTAAGTTGCTCTCTTCCTTCTTGGTTTCTGAACGTCTGCTCTTCTCTTATCTCTTGCTCTTTGTGCTTCATCCATCAAGTCCATCTTTTCTTGGGCCCTCATCATGGCCAGTTTCTTTTGAGTTTCAGGGTCTTTGCCATACCCTTCATGAAACAGCTTTGATGGGTCATGAGCTAGGACAGTTGACTTCTTCTTAGGTTCAGGTCCAAATCCTTCAACAAATAGTTCTTCAACATCTTCAGTGGACTTGAGACCTTCAGCACTTCTGGCAGATTCAGAAGACTTGTCCTTTTCAGCATTCTTGGGCTCTTCAGCAGTCTTGATTTCTTCAGCAGCTTTGGCCTTCTTTGAGATAGGCTCATCATCATCAATTCTGAATTCAGGTGGTAGATCAAGGCTGTTAGGAAAATCAGTAAATGTCTCAGCTTGTCTTTTCTTTCCTTTTGCCCTCTTGATCTTTCCTCTAGTTTGGACACCTTCAGCATCTTTGTCCAAACCAGACACCTCACCACCTGGCCTTTGCTGTAACCTCACTCTTTCCTGTTGAGCTGAGGCCATTGAGTTTTTCAAAGCAAGTGCTAACTGCTCTTCTTCATCCAATTCTTCTAAGTTTAGTACTGCTGGCTCTTTCCCTTTTCCCTCAGGAGCTTTGTCCTTACCTTTGACTGGGCTTCCAATCACTAAGGCACCTTTTGCTCTTGCTCTTTCCCTTTCCCCCTTTTTTGCTTCATCAAAACACTGAGGTTTCAATTCACTCATTGTAGTAGCCATTAAGGATTGGGCTTGGGTCAGAGACTTCATCTCCTCGAACAGATATACATTTTCATCATGTATATTTTGCATTCTGTCACTGCTCAAGCTAAGAAAAGCTAGAAAAGGCTTCATCTTTTGTTGGACAACCTCCTCCATGGTTGCTTTCAGAGATGCATCTAATTGGGCCTTAAGGAGCTCAGTGAGGTTGGCCACTGCACCTTCAGCAATGTTGGCCATCACCTCTTGGGAAAACTTTTCTGAGGCTGCTTTCACCATAGCTAGCCTTTGCTCTTCAGCTCTTTTCTTCTGCAAGGCAGTCTTCTTGCCAAGAGCTTGCTTAATGGTCAATCTGATAGCTTGAACATTTGCATTGTGGTTATCTCTAAGCAGCTTTTGATCCTTTTTGACCTCCTTTGAGATGTTCTCCATACTGATTTTGGCTTTGTGAACTTCAGTGGAGATGGTTTGAAGACCAGATTCCACTCCTTCAATTCTTGCTTCCAATGTGGGTAACACCACATCCTCAGAGCCAGTTAGTCTCATCTCAACAGATGCTAAAGTTCTACCATGCTCATCTAAAGCTCCAGAAGTTTCTGCATGAGCTGTTTGAACTTGATGAGCCAAGAAGTCCAACTTCTCTGATTGCATCCCAAGCAAAGCTTGTGCTGATCCACTATCAACTTGGATGGGAGCATCTGTCAATAGGTCATCCGCAAAGATTTGTTCAAAACTTATACCTGCAATGTCAGACAAATCAAATGAGTCAGTAAAAACACACTTATCTCCCTCAATTTCTTTTTCACAAGACTCTGATACATCAGCAGTCTTCTCCTCATTTTCAACTATTTCTTTTCTCCCTTCATTTATAA
Source organism: Galeopsis tetrahit (assembly GCA_963675135.1). Lineage (NCBI taxonomy): Eukaryota > Viridiplantae > Streptophyta > Magnoliopsida > Lamiales > Lamiaceae > Galeopsis > Galeopsis tetrahit. The sequence goes on along the minus strand of OY776130.1, from coordinate 63,123,734 downwards.
TGTCCTCACTTAAAGTTACAGGCCTCCTCTCATCAAGGGATTCCTGAAGTTCAGATTTGACTTCAAGAATAGCCTGCCCTTCCTCACTTATATCACCCTCATTTGGTGGTACACTCACTATCCTAGTAATCACCACCTCTCTATCATCCTCTACTCCCTCTGGTTTTTCCACTAGATTTTCCTTTTCAACTCCATCACCTAAACCTGCAGCATCTCCACCTTCAACAAGGTTCAAAGATGGCAGTTGTGGGGAGATCACAGTGCTTATATCAGCAGCCACTGTGTCATCCTGAATGATTAAGGGCTGATCAGTGTCCAACTCATCTGACACTGAATAGGCCTTAATCAAATCAGCCTCTATTATAGGAACCTCAACATCTTTAGGCTGTGCCTTGGGTTCAGAAGAACCTTCATTGGCAGATGTGTCTTTGGTTGTGTTACCATCCTTGGTCAACACCTCTGAAGATACAGAGCCTTTCCTATGATAGGTTCTAGGAGTGTTTGAAAGTCTGTCTGCTACAGAAGACTTGGGTTGAGTAGATTCAGGAGGGTTGGCTTGAGGGGTTTCAGGAGGGTTGGGGTTTGAAGGATTTGAGGGATCATCAAGGGAATCATCATCATTTGAACTGCTATCAGGATGTTTGATGCCCTTAGCTTTTCTTTCTTTCTCCTCAATGATCTTGTCATCTACCAACTTTGCAAAAACTTCCTCATCAATAAGGAATCTTGTTTTCATCACACCAGCAAAGTGTAGCAATCTGCTCTCCTCCACTTGCCACCAGTTTGCACCTTTATCTTGGATGACTTGTGATATCTCCATAATAGTCTTGTCTTTTACATCAACAAGCATCCTCAAATCATGGAATGTCTTCTGAATTCTTGGAAATTCAGCAAGCTGTGGATACAAACTGTCCACAGTAGCCTTGGCTCCTCCTCTGAGCATACTTTCATAAGTATACTCCTCCTCATCTCCACTAGAATGGGGACTTTGGGTTATAGGGGAGTTGGCTCTGGGTTCTCCTAAAGTGGCTTCAGGAAGGTTGAGTTCAGGGATATTGGCTTCAGAAGGGTTGGTTGCAATTGAAGGTGCTTCAGTTGCTTTAGAGAGCAATGTATCTGAAGGGGCTTTGCTTAGTGGGGTTGGCTCAAAGAGTGCAGCTTCTAAAAGCTTTGAATAATTGAGCATAGATGAGTCAAGAGGAGACTGCAATCTTGTCTCATCTACTGCTATATCTGCTAGCACATCTATCCCACTTCTTTGCACACTCCCTTCTGGAGAATATCTCTTTGTTAGATTGATGGGGGTGATAGGTTGATTGGTTGGGGTTATGTGGGTTTCAGGGGAGTTGGGCTCAGGATTCTGAATTTCAGGGATGTTGGCCTCTATTGGTTGACCTTCAGGGACCTTGGATTCTGGAGTTCCAGAACCAGATGAGTTGGTCCTTGACTTGGACTTGGTCCTGCTTTCAACTCTGCTCTCTCTAAGAGCAAGTTGGAGAGACCTTTCCTCCTGAAGCTCCAACACCTTATCAGTAGGCTTGGCCCTACTGCTCCCACTACCTTCTCCATCCTTCTCAGGGACAACTTCCCTGATCCTCTTATCACCTCTAGACTTCTGTCTAGTTTCATTATATTTCTGTCTCAACTCCTCTGAATGATCAGAAGGCACACTTACTCCCTCTTCAGCAACTTCTTCAATCTCAGTTGAAGCTCCTGAGTTCTCCTCTGAGGGAATTTGAGACATTTTTCTTGTCTTCACCACTCTGGCCTTTGTCCTCTTTTTCAGCTTTGGCTTCTCCTCCACCTTTTCTTCAGCAGGTTTGGCCATAAGCATCCTCCTCTGCTCAGTTTTCTTGCTGAGCTTTCTAAACAGAATCTTTTGGGCTGGGAGGGGCTTTGCAAAGGTTTGCATTTGAGAATAATGGGAAAACCTTTCAATCAACAAGCTTGCCCTGGTGCAATACTTGAGTTTCCCTTCTAGCACAACCTTATTGTGAGTTATCACCTTGAACTTGGCCTTTTCCTTCATCATCTCAGACATGATGAAGGTCCTCCAATCAAACTTGATGCCTTTGTCACTAGCATCAATTACTGCAGCCATAATTCTGATTCTTGGATGGCTGACTTGTTCCATGCTTCTAGTGTTGCTCATAAGACTCTTAGTGATTACCTCAAAGAGATTGAGAAATTCTGGCTTGAGAGTCTTCTTATTTTGTGTTGAAGAGAGAGGGCCTGGTACTAATAGCCATTCTTGAGCTATTTCATTTTCATGTCCAGTACCATAGACTTCTGGATTCCTTCCCTCAGAAGGCAATCCAAAATCTCCTTCAAGATCTTCTGAAGAGAATTTCACTCTATGAAATCTCTCTTCCTCCTCTCCTTCTGCCACATATGACAGTCTGGTGGAAACTTCACCATCTTCAGGCTTACCTCTCCACTTGAGAAAGGCAAAGTACTCAGCCATGTAGCTTTCCAAGCAGGAACTTGGTCTTTCCTCCATAAACTTCTGCAATCCAGCTCTTCTCAACCATCTCAAGGTTGGTGTAATCTCAGGATCTTCACTTTCAAATGATACTATGGGCTCAAAGTGAAGGCTGTTTTTTTTGCTTAAGTATCCAAAATCAAGGTCTAGAGCCTTGTTGGAGAAATCAATAATCATTTCTGGTCTAACTTTGGGAGCCATTGAAGGTTTACAGAAATGAAATTGAGAGAGTTTTGAGAGAGTTTGAAGAAAATGAGCTAGGGTTTTGAATACTTGGGGAAGAAGTGTTTGTGGGGGATCTTAAGGCTTGAGAATATTCTAAAAAGAATGTTTGTCAATGAGTTGGTGAGTTTTGTGAGTTTTCAACTGTTGTCAAAAATGGAAAACACACTTGGACGGCCAGGATGAATTTCAGGGGAGTTGTCCAGTTTTGATCCAGTGGTTAAAAACCAATGTAACAGTGAGTTATTGGTTTTATTTAAAACGTGGAAGTTATTTAATATTAGTTAATGGTTGGGGAGTTTTCGAGATAGATCATGGCTTGAAAAGTGTAATGCAAACAAGAGTTAAATCTTGGCATTTAATGCATGGAAAGCGGCCTTTTGGGTGGGGGACAAATTAAATCCCACAGTGATGATATCTGTAATTGGGATAGGTATCAAGGTAGACAGTGATTACCCAAAATAGGTGCTTATCAAACCAAGAAAATAGTTTGATAGCCAAGACAACTTATCTGACCCCACTAGGACAAGTGTCCTGAAGAGATGTGGACAAGTGTCCTGAGATTCAATGGACAAGTGTCCTGAGTAATTGTGATCATCTCTTCTGAACTTCAGTAGACTTGACCAAGTCTGCTGAAAATCTTTCCAGTTTCCATACTTTCCATTAACTTCAATGGGTTTTACTTGTCCAACTTCCCTGGATCAAGTAATCCCAACTCTGCTGATAGCTCCAGAAACCTTGCCTCTGCAAGTGGCTTTGTTAGAATATCAGCTTTTTGATGATCTGTGTGGATCTTGACCAACTTTATGTCCTTCTTCTCCACATGATCTCTAATGAAGTGATGCTTGATGTCCACATGTTTTCATCTTGTGTGCAAGACAGGATTTTGTGATATTGCAATTGCACTATTGTTATCACAAAATATTGGCACTTCGGTAGAGTTGACTTTGTAATCTCTGAGTTGTTGTCTCAACCAAAGGATTTGAGCACAACAACTTCCAGCTGCAACATACTCAGCTTCAGTGGTGGAAGTAGCCACTGTGTTCTGCTTCTTGGAAAACCAAGATATGAGCTTGTTGCCTAAGAATTGACAGGTCCCTGAAGTGGACTTTCTATCAATTCTGCAACCTCCATAATCAGCATCTGAGTAGCCAGTTAACTCAATGTTGTCATCAGCAGGGTACCAAAGGCCTAGATTCTCAGTGCCTTTGAGATACCTTAAAATCCTCTTTGCAGCCTCAAGATGGCTTTTCTTAGGATTTGCTTGAAACCTTGCACAAACACCTACTGCAAAGGTGATGTCAGGTCTGCTGGCAGTGAGATAGAGGAGTGAACCAATGATTCCTCTATACTCAGTACAGTTGGTTGAAACACCACTCTCATCAGGATCCATCTTCCAATTTGTGTTCATTGGGATCCTCACTGGCTTGCTAGTAGCACACCCAAACTTCTTGATCATTTCTCTGGTGTACTTAGCTTGGTTGATGAAGATTCCTTCTTTTGATTGCTTGATTTGAAGACCCAAAAAGAAGTTCATCAACCCCATCATGGACATCTCAAACTTGCTTTGCATTAGCTTGGAGAATTTTTCACACAGCTTTTCATTGGGGGATCCAAAAATTATGTCATCCACATAAATTTGGACAAGCAAGATGTCCTCACCTTCAGTGATTCTGAAGAGTGTTCTGTCCACAGTTCCCTTGATGAATCCATGATCCAAGAGGAATTGTGACAGTGTATCATACCAAGCTCTAGGGGCTAGCTTGAGTCCATATAGAGCTTTCTTCAGTCTGTAAACTTGGTCTCCAACCTCAAAACCTGGTGGTTGCTCCACATAGACTTCTTCTTTCAAGACTCCATTCAGAAAGGCACTCTTGACATCCATTTGGTACACTTTGAACCTCTTGTGGGCTGCATAGGCTAGAAAGAGCCTTATTGCTTCTAGCCTTACCACAGGTGCAAAAGTCTCATCATAGTCAATGCCTTCATGCTGGCAATAACCTTTTGCCACTAGTCTTGCTTTGTTTCTGACAATCACATCATTTTCATTCTTCTTGTTCTTGAACACCCACTTTGTTCCAATAACATCTTGATGTGAAGGTCTATCCACCAGCTCCCATACTTCATTTCTGGTGAATTGATTCAGTTCTTCCTGCATGGCTGTGATCCAATTGGCATCTTGAAGTGCTTCTTCAATGTCACTTGGTTCTTGCTCTGACAAGAAACAACAGAAAAGAGCACTTTCACCATGAAATCTCCTTGTTTTGACTCCTATACTTGGATCACCAAGTATTAGATCAGTAGGATGGTCAGACAACCAAGTCCTTCTTTTTATGATCTCTTCAGTAGAGTTTTCCTCTACTGAAGTTGAGTCATTTAGATCATAAAATTCAGGATAATTGAATGTAGGATCAAATTCAGGATCATAATCAGGGGTGTTGTCCTCAATGTCAGGGACATTGGCATTTTCAACATTTTGAGTCCCCCCTTGATTATTTGATCCATTAACTACCTCAGCAGGAACTGCTTCTTCATTGGTAGTTGTTACCTGGATGTGAACTGGGATTGGATCATTCAGTTCACCATTTCCTTCAGTGGGGTTTGCCTCAGGAAGGTTGCCTTCAGGATTGTTGTCCAAAGTGAGGTTTTCAGGCTAGTTGGCTTGGACAACATCTATGAATTCCGTGTCTTTGTCTTTTAGGCTCAGTCTGGTTGTCCTCTGTGTGATTTCCTCTGGTTCTAAGTTTTCATTCCTGAACTCATGAATAGATTCATCAAACACAACATGAGGTGTTTCCTCTACAATAAGGGTTTTCTTGTTGTAGACTCTGAAAGCTCTACTGATTTGAGAATATCCAAGGAATATCCCTTCATCAGCTTTGCTATCAAAAGCTTTCAACTGTTCTTTCCCATTATTGTGTATGAAACACTTACAACCAAAGATGTGAAAGTATGACACTTTAGGCATTCTTCCTTTCCAGAGTTCATAGGGGGTTTTGCCTTGCCCCTTAGTAATCAAACATCTATTCTGAGTATGGCATGCAGTGTTTATAGCTTCAGCCCAAAACCTCTTAAGTAAGTTTGAATCAGCAATTAAGGTCCTAGCAGCTTCTTTTAAGGTTCTATTTCTTCTCTCTGCAACTCCATTTTGTTGAGGAGTTCTAGCTGCTGAGGTTTCATGAGCTATTCCATTAGATGTGCAATACTCATTGATGTATGAATTTATGAACTCAGTGCCTTTATCAGATCTTATCTTGATAATGCTAAGGCTTTTCTCATTTGACAATCTCTTTAGAAGTTCAGGCAGTTTGACTTGAGTTTCCTTCTTATTAAGGAGAAATACTACCCATGTGAACCTAGAGAAGTCATCTACTACAACCAATGTGTATTTTCTACCATTTATGCTTGCAGGGGTAATTGGTCCAAATAGGTCCATATGTAATAGTTCAAGTACCCTTTCAGTAGAGATGACTGGTTTTCCTTTGAATGAGGCTTTAATCTGTTTTCCCTCTTGGCATGGTTTGCAAACATGCTCCTTAATGAAAACCTCATTAGGTAGTCCTTTAACTAATGCATTTCTAGCAATTTTGTTCATTGTTTTGAAGTTAAAGTGGTTTAGTCTTTTATGCCATAACCAACTTTGTTCACTAGAACTCTTAGCAATGAAGCATGCAGCATCAGTGGACTTGTCCCAGTCTGCAAAATACACATTTCCTTTCCTAGTTCCAGTCAATAGAATTTGTTGAGCCTTATCTTTAATTAAACATTTTCCACTAGAAAACTCAACATTGAAATCTTTATCACAGAATTGACTGATACTTAGGAGATTATATTTGAGACCAGCCACATAAGACACATTGGATACTTTGATGTTACCAATCATCAAAGTACCATAACCTTTTGTTGTAGCTTGTGAGCTGTCTCCAAATGTGACATTTGGGCCTTCTTTTTCAATAAAATCAGTGAGGAATTCCTTGTTTCCAGTCATGTGCCTTGAGCATCCACTGTCAAGGTACCATGCTGACTTTTTGCTCATGCTCCTCTTCTTGTGGCCCACTGGTACCTGCAATTAGATTGGTTTAGGTACCCTTTGATTTTTGGGTCCTGAGAGGTTAGTTGTACCTTTAGGAACCCAAACTTGCCTAATAACCCTGATTGATTCAAGGTGGCTAAGTTGTTTTCCTCTAGCATCTACATACACTGTCTTTCCCTTAAATGCCTTTGGGAAAGTATGTGTGAATGTGTTAACTCTGTAAGTTTCAGGAGAGTTGTCAAATCTCCTGAACTTATGAGTTCTTTGTGCTACTTGAGGGAATCTTTGAGGAAAGGCTTTCTTATGACCATTACCCTTTGGCATGAAGGGTTTTGGTTGTCTCATTTTATTTTGCCTTTGAGGATAGTTGTCCTTAGGTCTAGTCAGCTGAGGCTTTCTCAGAAGAGTTGGCCTAGGCTGATTATACCTTGGATAACTCCTCTGAACATTGTTCAGGAGAGTTGCCCTTCCATTAGGTCTACTCTGCTGACCAACATTCCTCTTATGTTCAGGAGCTTTGGCCATTTCCTTAGGTTTTGGCCTATTCTCCTGAATCACTTGAGTAGGCAGATCATCCATTTTGCCCTTTCCTTTGTTCAGTGACTGAATTATTTCATTTTCAGTTTGTGCCACTGACTTAACAAAGATTCTCTTAGTGTTACTCACTGAAGCAACACTAAGACAAGGTGAAGATTCAAATGGATCAAAACCTAATCCACTTCTTTGAGACATAGGTCTTTGGTAACTCTGAATTTCCTCTATTGCTCTAGAGGATTTCTTCAGAGCAGACATCTTTAATTTCAGGCTCTCTTCACTTGATTTAAGAATATCATATTCATGTGAGAGGTTTTCAAACTTGGCATTTAGAATTTTTAGTTCAAAATCTTTTCTCTTCTGAGAGAGTAGTTGATCATCAATCTCCTTTTGTTGGTCAACTATCCTGAGATTTGCTTCCTCAAGCTCTCTCAAGACTTGTTGATACAACTCAGTAGATTTGACATCAACAACTACCTCAGAAGTTTTGGCAAGCTCAATAGCCAATCTTTCATTTTCTCTTACACAGTTATCATGAAATTCTTGTAACATAGTGAAATCTTCCATTAACTTTCCAAGAGAAAGTTTCAGGTTAACCTAACTATTGTTTTCTGAGATGAATGATGGTGAACAAGAAGTAGAGGATACCTCATCATCCTCAAGAGCCATGTTGCAGACATCATCATCATCATCACTGTTGGAAAAAAGTCCATCAGAAGAGTTGAAGCTTTCAGCACTATCAGATTCTTCACCAGCCATCATGGCCTTTCTATTGGTGAACTTTCTGTCTCTTTTGGCTTGTCTTTCTCTTCTCTCCTTAGAGCTCAATTCAGGGCAGTCATACTGGAAGTGCCCTTTCTTTTTGCAGTTATAGCATAGATCTTCATCATCATCCTTCTTTGGTTCTTCTCTTCTTCTTGATGATGAAGGTTCAGCTCTAGTGGACCTTCTCCTATCAGAGTACTTGTCCTCTGATCTTTTCTCTTCAGGCTTCTTGATTTCAGCCTGAGCTTCAGGAGAGTTGTACCTTCTCCTGAATTTGTTGTCCTGGTAGAATTTCTTGTATCTACCAAACCTTGAATTTAGCTTTTCAAACCTCCTAGCCATCAAGGCTAGTTCCTCCTTCATTTCAGTCTTGGACACTGACTTTGATGATCTGGGAGTGGACTGCATTTCAGGTTCAGCAGCTTTGGCTTTGAATGCCACTCCCTTTGTAGGATTTGAAGGTTCCTCAACAGGCTTTCTTCTATTGAGGTCGAACTCATAAGCTTTGAGTTCAGAGAAGATTTGTTGCATGGGCATGGTGGAGAGATCTTTGGTATTTTGCATCATTACAGCATAAACATCCCACTTTTGGGTGAGACTTCTCAAGATCTTCAAACCAACTTCTCTCTTGGAGTACACCTTGCCCAAGGAGTTGATTTCATTCATCACATCAGTGAACCTACCAGCAAACTTGTCAATGGATTCCTCAGACTCCATTGTAAATTGTTCAAACTTTTGCACTGCCATTTGGAGTTTGTTCTACTTGATCTTGTCAGTGCCCTCACACATTTCTGCAAGAGTATCCCATATCTCCTTGGCAGTTGTGCAGTGATAGAATCTTCCCATGATTGCATCTGGAATTGTTTGGTAGAGGGTGTTCATGGCAAGATAATTCAAATTATCTTTCCTCTTTTCATCAGCAGTGAAGTCATCTTGATCTTTGGGAATCAATTCCCTTATATCTGCTCTTTGAGCCTCAGTGACTCTGGGATTGACAAAGGTGAACACAAAAGGACCTCTTGTGATCACTCTCAACATATCAGTATGCAGAGATGCAAGATGAGCCCTCATTCTGATTTTCCAGAAATCATAGTTGTCTATTGAGAACATGGGCAATTTGTGATGAGAAATGTGGTTGACTGGATTTGTGGCCATGTTGTTCAATCCTTGGACAGCAGGAGGTGGAACAGCAGCATTGTTGTTGGCCATATCTCAAGAACAAACATTTAGTCAACAAATGGTAGGATTTCAGATAGATCAGTTCAGTGACCACACCAAATATATGATTTTGAAAACCAAGATGGCTTTTCAGAAGCAGTGGTCTTTGAACCCCTGCTCTGATACCACTTGTTGGTCCTGAAAGGAGTATATAACAAGTGTATGGGGGGGGAATACACTTGTATGCAAATTCTTTTTGACTATGATCAAACCAGAGCTCAGCAAGGTTGTCTTGGACAACTCTGCTGAAGATGATTAACTCTTCTAAGATAATCAGACTACTAAGTACTATTGAGTACTTAGTTGAATAACTATCTAGGGGAGTTATATGTGCGGAATAGTGGTTGGCCCTTTTAGTTTAGACTCCTTTAGTTTCTGAAATCACTTAGTCAAATCAACACAGTCCAGTTTTCAGGGAACTTGTCCAAATAGGTTTTGCACAGTCTTTGAGTATGTATCCTTTGAAAGACCAGTTTTGTGTGCAGTGTTGAATGTATGAAAGTACTTGAAAAGTAAATCAACACAAGAGTTTATAGTGGTTCAGAGACTCAAGCTCCTACATCCACTTTCCCTGATTGAACAGGATAATTCCTTCACTCTTGGAATTAACTTGTTTTATAGTGCCAAGGTGCACTTGATCAATAACACCACTCCTTGGTGAATTGATCCCTAGGATGTCTAGAGTCCTAGTACCCTCTTCTCAACTCAGAACTGAACTGTTCTTCTCTCAACAGTCAGCTCCTACCACTTCTACTACTACAACCTTCTCACTTTCACTCTTGAAAGGGGTAAGGGTTGAAGTAAGGTTCCAACTAATGAGATATCCTTTACAATGAAGATCAGTGTATAAGGATAGGATATCTCTCTAAGCTTGTGTATGGATATACAATGTAGTTCAGCTTAGATGAAGTGTTTGAAGACTAAGATAGTCTTTGAAATCTAGAAAGCACTCTTGCTTGTGAGTTCTTGTCAATGTTGGATTATGTTGAGGTGCTTTCAAATGGTCTTCACACTTCTGTATTTATAGACAATTGAAGGATTTGCCCGTTGGAGAGGCAGCCTCAAATGTCTTCCTTTAGTTCTTCAACTTAGAAGACAGAATCTTGATAGTGACATGTCCTCATTTGGGAAATAAACGGTTGTTTAAGCTTTGTCTTCATTCTGCAGCTCTCTTCCCAATATCTGACTTTAAGATTCTCTTGTTAGGACTTGGACATGGCTTCTGAAGGTTGTTCCAAAGATAGGACAACACTCCTTATCAACTGGACAACTCTCCTTATCACTATCAGCAGTCTTGCTTATCAGCAAGGTTGGCTTGCTCTTCTTCAGATGACTTGGCTCTTACCCATGTTTCACTTCAAAGTGATCTTAGCATGATTCATTAATGATCTCTAGGGCATTTGTTGGTCCCTGAACGAGTAGTGAATGGGATTAAAGTCTAGAGGGGAGGGGTGAATAGACTTTAAAACTTTTTCAATAGAGTTGGGAACCTCTTCTGATTGCTATGTCAACTGGACTACTAGTCTGCTGGTCCAGATGACTATAGTGATCTGATTGAAGAGGTTATATGCGGAATTATGGTAGGCCTTGTTTAGACTCGTTCTTTAAGTGTTAACCTGTTGTTTTATGAAAGTACTCAGCTGATGCTGGTTTGAAAGTTATGGCCTTGTTTTGAAGACAGTTGAAAATACAGTATGCACTATATAAAAATATATGTAAAGGCAGAAATGTAAAGTGCAGAAGGTAAATGACACCAGATTTATAGTGGTTCGGATATACGTTCCTACGTCCACTCTCACGTCCACACGTGATGTTTAATCCCTTTAATTTACCACAAATTACAAGGGTCTTGACCTTTATAGTCCCAAGGTTAGGACTTTGAGATCTGAGCCGTCCTAACAGCTACGGTCTCCACAAGTGATTGTAAGCACTTGCACTTTAAGGGGTTCAAAAACTTTAACCTTTCGGTGAGGGTTTGGGGTTTTTGAAGTGTATTCAACTAATGGTTCAAGCTTATAATTTGCTTAACCACTATGCCTAAAACAATGATTATACAATATGAACAGGTTTCAGGTTCTTAGGGGTTGGATAGAAATCACTTAAGAGCTATAGATATTCTAATGGTTTTCTGGCTCTTGGAGAACTCTTAGAACAATATGGCTATTTGTTTGATTGCTTGCTTAGCTTGTGAATTCTCTCTTGTGACTTCCTTGTTTGTGATTTCTCATCCTCTTGTATTTATAATGGTGATTGCTTGCAACTAGCCGTTGGAGTTGACTAGCCGTTGGGGCAATCTTTCCATAATGGCTTGATTCCTTGATTCCAGCCGCTTGATTGCTTCAATCCTGGGATCATGTCAATCTTCTAAATAAGGTAGGTCTTCGTTTGAATTGCAAGATGACTTAGGAATCAGCCGAGTCCTGGAAGAGCACATAGTCTTCTGATCTGTACTTCTAGTCTTCTGACTACTCTTCTGGCCTTAGGTCTTCTGTCTTCTGATATCAGCAGAGTAACACTCTTCTGATCTGGTAATTCTTGTACTGCTTTAGGCCATCTTCAATCTGGGACTCCATCAGATAAGTAGGTATACAAGCACCTTAACTTATCTGGTCTTCAAGGATCTTCTAGTCTTCATGTCTTCTACTCTTCTCATCTTGAGGATAGGCATGTAAGCCAGGACTGTGTTGATCAGCTGATATCAATACAGTTGATCACACAAGACTAGTCTAAGCTGTTCTATACAAGTCAGCTGATCCTATTACATTTATAAACTCTAAGTGTTTTGGCCATCAAAACTAATCTAACATCAAGTGGGGCTTAGGGTGAATTTATATCCCAACAATTTCCCCCTTTTTGATGAAGCCAAAACTATACTTGATAAATGCTCTTAATGAAAATAAGATAAGAGTTTATAATATGCTAAGACTGAAGTATCTGATGAAGACAATGAGAATTTGTCTTGTAAGCAAAAAGAACTAGAACTTGAATATATATGAACCTTTTACAGATTACAAGCAATAGTTTCTTTGTACTTCTAAAGTGGTCTTCATCAGGTCTTCTGATCTTCAAATGCGGTAGGCAAGGTACAGACGAGCTCGAACTTCTTCCATGTGCTGCACATCTGTAACATTCTCCTCTTCATAGATCTTGTACATAATCTTTTTGATTTCAATCATGTTGGCTCTTCCTGAATCCAGAAGGGGTGCATCCCATTTGGGTTCTTCAGGAGTTAGGATTCTGCAGTTGTCAAGTCCTTTGGCTGTCTTGACAATTTCTTCCCAGAACACTGGATCTTCAATGTTCATGAACTGATTGAACTGGAAGAATTCATCTTCATAAGTTGGGAGAGGGCCAAATTTCCTTACTATGTGGTGTTGAATTTGCCACTTCTTCTTCAGGGGATACCATCTTGGTAGCTCGTCTTGAAGGGCTAAATAATCCACATAATTGCTATCAAACACCAGGACACTGTCTTCTTTTGCTTTGTCCTTGATTGCTTTCCTGAGTTTGGCAATTCTCCTTTCAAATTTGGCTTTGACTGCCTTCGCATCATTCAGCTTCTTTTGCTTAAGCTCTTGAGCTTCAAGCAACTTCTTTTTCTTCAACTCTAGAGCCTCTTTTTCTTCTGCAGTAGGCTCTGCTGGAGCTGATTTCTTGCTGGTCTGAGCTGACTGAGCTTGCTCATCTGCCTTCCTTTTCCTTGTCATTCTCTTTTTAGGAACTTGTTCTTCAGGGGCAGTGATCTGAAGAGTCTTGGCAGGAGCTTGAGTGGGTGCTTGAGTGCCTTCTTGAGCAATTTCTTTGCCTTTGCCTTTTTCTTGCCTGTTCTTGATTTTGCTCTTTAAACCACCCAAGGTTTCATTCAGCTCATCTTGAGATACTACCATTACAGCTTGTTGTGCAGCTGATTTCTCAAGAGCTCTTATCAACATATCTTCCCCCTTTTTGGCTTCAGCAAGTGCAGCCGCAAAAGGCTTCACGGCATTCATGATTTCCACTTTCAGAGTTTGTTTCAGTGCCATGGCATTGACCTTGTTGACAGCAGTAATGTGGGATATACTGTGTTCCATGACATGAGCAAGAGAATTGGTGGAGGAGGCAGCTTCGAGCTTTTCTGTAAGTGCTTCCAACTTGGCTGTTGTCTCCTTCAGCTGAGTCTGCAGTTTCTCATTCTTCTCTGCACCTGCCTTAAGAAGGGCTTGACCTTCAGAGGCTCTTGCTTCAGCTTCTTCAATTCTTGTCTTGTAGGTTGTCTCCATGTGGTGCATCTCATCAGTGTAAAGATCAGCAAACATTTTGGAGGTGTCACCTGACAATTTCTGATAGGTACTCAAGTATTCTCCTATCTGCTAATGAAATGCTTCACCAAACTTGTCTTTAATGTCAAGAATCCGGTCATGAAGACGAGTCTTCTGTTCCCTTGCAGCTTTCTCAACATATCTTCCCAGCTGCAGGCCTAAGCCTTTCTCAAAGTGCAAGTCTATTGCAGCTTTGACCTGGGAGCAGATGTCTGCTGTAAGGTCAACAGATGGGGTAGGAGTTGAAGTAGTACCTTGAGGCTTTGGATGAATAATTAGTGCTTTGCCTCTCTCTTCAGCTGATAGGTACTCCTCATTGAGGAAGCAGGTAGTGGCTTTAGTCAGATGGGTCATGATTTGTCTGCCTGCATCCTCTGGATTGTCAATGAAGTGAGTCAGATTGTCTGAAGGTTTGAAGTGAGCTGGTACTCTGACTACTTCTCTTTCAATCTCTTCTTTGTCAGCTGATGCAGCTGAGTCTTCTGCAGGTGCAGCTGAGGCTTCTTCAGGGGCAGCTAAGTCTTCTACCAAGGCTGGTGCAGCTGATTCCTTCATCTTTGCTTGTTCAGTTGTCTGCTGATCCGATGAGCCTTCTGGGATAGAGACATCAGCAGTGGGGATTCCTAGAATCCGGTTGCAGACTGCAGTTAGTGCCTCATCTGATAGCAGCTGAGCAAAAGATCGAACTTGAGCAATTTCCTTTTGCTCCATTTCCCAGTCGAGGAAGTTTTCCTTTCCTCCCATTCCTTCCATGACCTCAAGAAGGTCATCCACATCATCTCTTCTGAGCTCAATCCAAGTACATATCCTAAGTACTTGTTCAAACTGGATTGATTCCTCATCAACTCCAGGTGTAGTAGACTTGAGCAGATTGGCTATCTTCATCCTCATTATCTTCTCTTTTGTGCACATAGGGTAGTGCACCATTCTGAACTAAGGTTGAGAGGGGTCAGCTTGATCCAGGTCTGCTGGTGCCATGTCTTCTAGAGCAGATGGGGCAGAGAGGATAGGTGATTGGGTAGCTGGGGCATTTTCCTCTGCTGTGTGAGTATCAGCAGGGGTTTGGGAAGTGATATTTTCTTGTTCTTCAGTGGTTTGTTCATCAGCAGGGTTTTGAGTCTGCTGGTTTGGTTCAGTTTCTACATGAAGATCAGTAGATGGTTGGGTTTGATGATCTTGAACATCTGTTGTTTGGGTATCAGCAGGGGATAAGGATGTGATCTGTGTTTGATCATCAGCAGGATGTGACAAGATGGTCTGAGTTTGGTTGTCTGCTGTTTGAACATCAGCAGGGTTAGGCTGGGCTTGTTCCTCTGCTGTGTGAGTATCAGCAGGGATTTGGATATCAGTGTTTGAAGGTTCAGATGGGTTGGACTCATCAGAAGGGTTGAAGGATGAAATAGGGGCTATGCTCATTGGAGTAGGGAGCCTGGATTTCTTGGATTTCTTTGTGAAAGAAGAAGTGTTCTTCTTTCTCTTCTGACCCTTTGACAGTTTAGAGGGTGTGAAAGTGAGAGAGGGATTAGAAGTACCTGCCCTTTTCAAAGGAGAGGCAGTGGGAGTGGCATCTGAATCAGATGGGGAGATGAGCCCTGATCTGATCAGAAATCTTCTCTGTGCTAAGGTCTGATTGTCATCATCATCATCCTCAGCAGCCTTCTCTTGAGCCTCTTCTTTGGATGGCTCCTCTTCTTCTTCAGCAGCAGAGTCATGAGCAGACTCTTCTGCCTCCTCAACAACATCTTTGGAAGATGCTTCAGCTAACAACTTCCTCCTCTCTTCTTTCAACCTTGCTGCCTCAGCAAGAGCTTCCTTCCTCAAATAATACTTGGAGATGTGGAAGGTCTTATGAGGTCCCATCTTGTACTTCTTTGGGAGAATATCTGGAAGGATGATACTCAGCTTGTTGACAAAGCTGACTGTAGCTGTTACCTTCCATTCTCTTGATTGTAAGTCCAAAGTGACTTTCTGTGCCTCAAGAGCAATTCTATCTAAGAATAGTCTTTGCCAGTCTCCATCAATCTGATCCCAGATTGCAGCCATAACTCTAACCTTTAGAGTAGTAACAGCATCATGACTGAATGTGTTACCTAGCAGCATCTTGCCTGCTATGTCCATCAGGGTTTGAAACTTAGGTTCTAATTGGGATTTCTTGAGTCCAGTGGCATCGATAGCCTTGATTCTCCCATCAGTGAACATCTCCATATACTCTTTTTCTCTACCCATGATGTAGTTGGAGATATTTACATTCCCCCTTGACAAGCCAAACAATTCCTGAAGAATTTCCCTTGTTACCTTGACCTTGTGTCCACCCATGACACTTTCGACATAAGATCCCTTCATCACAGCGTTTGCATAGAAAGCCAGCACATCTTGTTCATAAACATTGGTGGGTGCTGCTTCCAGAAAATCTCGCAGGTTGAGGTTGATGCAGCGAAGAAGGATCTCCTTGTTTTCTGCTTTGTGTTTGCCCTTGAAAAACAGAGCATTCTCTGTGAACATCTTTCCTTCCTTGGACCACTTTGCAGCATCCAAGGTGCCAGTGCTCTTGGTCTTCTCGTCGTAAATTTCAATGATTGCCATAGTAGAGTTTGAGTGTTAGGTTTTGAGAGCTTGAAAGAAATTTGCAGAACGAGAGAGTATTGAGAGCAATTGAGTAATGTGAGCGAAAGGGTTTGGGAGAGGTTTAAGGGTGTGTATATATACTCCAACAATTCTTGATCTAACGGTCAGATTTGGGTTTAATTGTGGAGTAGAGCCCAAGATTTCCTTCTATGATTTCGGGCCCTTCTTTGAATTTGCCGGCTGAATTTGCCATGTGGCAACAGTTGATTTGCTGGCAATTTGGTAATTGAGTATTAATGACATCATTACCAAAAATAGTCGTTGTGACTAATTTTGTGGCAAGAATTGATCATCAAGGCCGTTTTTTATAAGTGAATTGCATTCCTTATATAGGCCAATTTGTTTAATTACATTCAGGAATAAATCTAGAATGAATTACATGATCAAAGCTAGTCATTATACTCTAAATTGAAGTGATCTGATCAGCAGAGTGAGGTCTTCTGATTTCTTCAATAAGTCTGCTGATCTTCCTTGAAAGTCTTCTGGTCAGCTGAGTTGGTCTTCTGATCAGCTGAGTAGAGGATTGAGATTTGCTGAGTAAATCTTCTGTGCTTTGAAGGTCCAACCTGGTTTGATGGATCCTTCAGTGCTGCTGTGATGATCCAACCTGGAGGATGGGTCTTCCAGCTTTATTGTGAGTGATGATCCAACCTGGTTTGATGGATCTTCCAGCTCTACCTCTGAACCATGTAGGACCATCAAATCAATATGATGATCAGCCTGGATGATATCCCACTGGTTCAGATTGCCCTTACCATCTGAAGTTTCTCATCATCAGATGGGTTGTAGCATCTAATGTGTCCTTTTTGAATTTCTTCGCTTCTCTTGAAGGAGAAGGAAGATTGGAAGAGGCTTCAATGGAGTCGAAGAGAGGGCCATGGACTTGGTCTTCATGTTCTGTTTAGACACAGTAGCTTTTGATAACAAGCTCTCCATGTAGAACTTCCCCCTGGAGAAGAAGCTCTGCTTGTTTGCTACTTTGTCCTCTGCATCTCTCTTTCCTCTAGTTTTCAATAAGGACATCTCTCCTTCCTCTAGTTTTCATAAGCATACTCATGTTGAGTAAGCCAAGTATGCTGATCTGCAACATCTTCATCTTCTGGACAAATCTTCATCTCCTTCACCCAAGACCTTGGTTGAAGGATGATCTCCATTCCATCTCTTCTTTCGAATATCTCCATACCTGAAACAAAAATAATGGTTAGTGATTTGTGTTCTTAGGTGTTCTCATAACTTCCTCCTTTTATAGGGGTAGAAATGAGGTAGTGGAGTGAAAGATAACAAAACTATAGAGTTGATAGGTCTGAATTTCTGAAAAGTTACTTCTTAAGATCAACAATGAGATTCTTGATCTAAGGGTTCACATTTAAAGATATTCAGACTTTATCTTACGGAATGCAGAAATTATAAATTTTGAGCAAGAGTTATTTGAAATCCGTACAGTGCATGCATACTGTTGAGTCGGTGAGGATGGTGTATTAATCCAACCAAGTATAACTCAATAGTATACTGTATTTTATGAAGAATGGTTTATTAATATACATAGATATACATTGCTTAGAGTAAAGATGTCAAATAACTTTGTTCAAGTCTGCTGGATATATATATATGTGTAATATGCAGTGCAGATTTTAGAGTATTTCATCAAGGATTATTAAGGTATCATTGATTCCCCCTTGATTAGATAACTCTATGTTTTCCCTCAGCTTTATTTGTCTTCATTGGGAAAGAACTTACCTGAAGATGAGGGTGTCTATTCACCTCATCTGATCCTCCTAGTCTGCTGCAACTGTATCAGCTAAGGTCTTCAGCTGATCTTTGCTCTTCATGTGCTTGGATCCAGGAGTCCTAAGCTGTAGCATAGGGTCTTGAATCTTTCTTCAGCTAGGGGCTTAGTCAAGATGTCTGCTCTTTGGATATCTGTGTGAATTTTCTCCATCTTGATGTCCTTCTTTTCAAGGTGGTCTCTTATGAAGTGGTGTCGAATGTCGACATGCTTGCACCTTGTGTGGAGGACTGGATTTTGAGTGATGGCAATGGCACTGCTGCTATCACAATAGATAGGGACTTCTCTTGCCTCTACATTGTAATCTTTGAGTTGTTGTACTAGCCAGAGCAGCTGACTACAACAACTACCTGCTGCCATATATTCTGCTTCAGTGGTGGAGGTTGCAACTGAAGTTTGCTTCTTAGAGAACCATGATATCAGCTTGTTGCCTAGGAATTGACAGGTTCCAGATGTGGATTTCCTATCAATTCTACATCCTCCATAGTCTGAGTCAGAATAGCCACTCAATTCTAGATTGTCATCAGCAGGGTACCATAGTCCTAGGTTGACTGTTCCTTTTAGGTACTTGAGAATCTTCCTTGCTGCTTCTAGATGACTCTGCTTTGGGTTTGCTTGAAACCTAGCACATACTCCTACAGCAAATGTTATGTCTGGTCTGCTGGCTGTAAGGTATAGTAGAGAGCCAATCAGTGCTCTATATTCAGCTTGGTCGACTGCCTTTCCAGACTCATCTGGTTCCATTTTGAATGATGTCATCATTGGGATTCTTGCAGTCTTGCTTTGTAGAGCTTTGAATCTTTCTAATAGGCTCTTGGTATACTTGGACTAGTTGATGAAGATCCCTTCTGGACTCTGCTTGACTTGAAGTCCTAGAAAGTAATTCATCTCACCCATCATGCTCATTTCAAATTTTCCTTGCATAAGTTCAGAGAACTTTTTTCACATCTCTTGATTGGGTGATCCAAATATAATATCATCTACATATATTTGCACCATTAGAATGTCTTCTCCTTCTTTGTATTCTGAAAAGAGTTCTATCAACTTTGCCTTTTGTATATCCATTGTCAAGTAGGAATTGTGACAATGTGTCATACCAAGCTCTAGGGGCTTGTTTTAGACCATATAGAGCCTTCTTCAGTCGATATACTTGATCACCTTTTTCAAATCCTGGAGGTTGCTCTACATATACTTCTTCTACCAGAATACCATTTAGAAAAGCACTCTTGACATCCATTTGGTACACTTTGAAGCCCATATATGATGCATAAGCTAGAAATAGTCGAATAGCTTCTAGTCTGGCTACTGGAGCAAAGGTTTCATCATAGTCAATCCCTTCAGATTGTGAATATCCTTTTGCAACTAGCCTTGCTTTATTTCTAGTTATCACATCATTTTCGTCCTTTTTGTTCTTGAATCCCCACTTTGTTCCTACTACATTGTGGTTTTCAGGACGATCTACCAATTCCCAGACTTCATTTCTTTCGAATTGGTTTAGTTCTTCGTGCATAGCAGTGATCCAATTGCTATCTGTCATTGCTTCTTCTATGTCAGCTGGTTCAATGTTGGATAGGAAGGCACACCAGCAGAACATAGATGATTGGGAGTTCTGATTCAGTTGTCTTCTGGTCTTGACACCTGAGTCTGCTCCTCCTAAGATGAGGTTTGATGGATGATTATTTCTCCATGTATTCCTCACAGGTGTGTCTGCATTAGATGAGCTTGGATTCTCATATGTTCTTGTGCCATCAGGAGGGTTGACTTGATTAGGTCGATCATCATCTGTATCTTGTGTGTCAAAGAGATCATTCCCCCTGGCATTTGGGATTGTTGCATCTTGATTCTGGTCAGCTTGTCCTGCTTGAGTTTGAGATCTAGTGACAGGTCTATGAGGCTTATCCTCCTCTGGTTCTTCAGGGAAAGGTTCATTGACTTCAATGAACTCATCTGGTTTGGACTTGATCACTAGATGTCTCATCTGGTCTGCAGCTGAGTTTATTTCTACTGCACTCTTTTCACAAGACTCATCAAAAACAACATGAGGTGTTTCTTCCACAAGAAGGGTTCGTTTGTTGAGTACTCTAAATGCTTTGCTAGTAGAGGAGTATCCTAAGAATATCCCCTCATCTGCTTTGGCATCAAAAGCATTCAACTTACTCTTCCCATTGTTGTGAATGAAACACTTACAACCAAATATATGAAAGTAAGATACTCTAGGTTTTCTTCCTTTCCACAGTTCATATGGGATTTTCTCATGAATTTTGTGAATACCTGACCTATTTTGAGTGTGACAAGCTGTGTTGATGGCTTCTGCCCATAGCTTCTTAGGAGTGGAGAATTCAGCAAGGAGAGTTCTTGCAGCTTCTTTGAGTGTTCTGACCCTTCTTTCAGCTACACCATTCTGCTGTGGTGTTCTTGCTGCACTTGTCTCATGCTGAATGCCATTAGAAGTACAATAGGCAATAATATAAGAGTTGATAAATTCAGTGCCTTTGTCACTTCTAATTTTCACAATTGGTTCTCCTTTCTCTACTTGGATCCTCTTCAATAGTTCAGGGAGCTTCTGCTGTGTTTCACTCTTCTTGTATAAGAAGATAACCCAAGTAAACTTGGAATAGTCATCTACAACAATAAGAGTGTACTTCCTCCCTGTTAGAGTGGTTGGAGTGATTGGTCCAAAGAGATCCATGTGAAGCAATTCAAGAACTCTGCTGGTTGATGCTGTCTTCATGGTCTTGAAGGAGACCTTTGTTTGCTTTCCTTGTTGACATGCATCACATACCTGATCTTTACAGTAGAGTTCATTTGGCAGACCATCAACTAAGGATTCCCTTGCTAGCTTGTTCATAGTCTTAAAGTTCAGATGACTAAGGCGTTTGTGCCATAGCCAGCTGACATCTTTAGGGCTCTTCACAAGCAGACATGTATCCTTAGGACAGCTGTTCCAATTTGCAAGATACATACTTCCCTTTCTAGATCCTGTTAGAAGTTTTTGTTTTGTTCTTTTATCACTTATGAGACACTCATCTTTAGAGAATTTGACTGAGTAACCAGTGTCACAAAAATGAGAAACAGATAATAAATTAAACTTAAGACCTTCTACATATGATACATCATGTACCTCAATGTCACCATTTTTAAGGGTGTCATATCCTTTTGTGTTACCATGCGCGTTATCACCAAAGAAGACTTTTGGACCTTTCTTCTCTATGTAGTTGGTCAGCAGGGTTTTGGTTCCTGTCATGTGGGTTGAGCATCCACTATCTATGTACCATGTTTCTCCTGCTAGACCTCCTCTTCGGTATAGGTCCCTCCTTTCCTGCAAGAAAGGTTAAGTCTTAGGTACCCATTTTGTTTTGGGTCCTTGGGTGTTAGTACTACCCTTGGGAACCCACATATACATTGGTCGTTTGAACAACCTTGAGCACTTGAGTTGTTTCCCTCGGGCATCACAGAACCAAATCTTACCAGTTAGCACCTTGGACTGATCTGATTTGTTCTTTGTGTCAGCTAAGTAATAGTCAAATGGTTTCCCTTTATAGGAGTGTACATACATGATCTTTTGACTAGTTACATTCGGCCTGGGTGCATTAGCTGGTCGATGCACACGATTATATGGACCATACTCCTCTGTTCTCACAATATCATAAGAGATAGGGGTGCAAAGAGAACAGATTTGTTTGAAGAAGACTTCTTCTTCTTGGCTGGAGCAGCATACAGCTGAGACTGTCTCAGTCGAGATGGTCTAGGCTGTTTGCTGTTCCTCTGTACAGGCTTGGGGTTAACTTTTCTTTTACCATTTTTGGTGTTGGAATAGTTAGCCTTAGCTGGTACAGATGCCTTTTGGTTCATATTAGGTTCATTGTGTTTAGAACACTCACCCTTTTCATGTGTCTGAGTAGTGCACTTGTTAGGTGTACTACCCCCAGCTGGAGAGGATGTAGATGGATTAAGTTCAAAACCAAAACCCATCTTATTGCCATTTGATCTATAATTCTCAGAGATACTTTCAATAGTAGTAGAAGCTTTATTGAACTCTGATATCTTTTGATTTAGGCATTCCTTCTCCTTTTCTAAGAGCTTGTGTGCTTGGAAGAGATCATCAAACTTGGATTGTAGTGAACGAAATTCCTTAGTTTCTAAAGCTTGAGTTTCTAACATCCCCTCATACAACTGAGTTATTGTGGTATTTTCTTCCCTAAGGAGTTCCACTTCTCTGGTCAATCTTTCATTCATTGTGACCAGCTCAGGGGTGTTTTCAAACTTAGTCTTTTTCAACTTAGCAATTTCTTTCCTTAGATCCTTGTTCTCCTCTTCCACTTCTATAAAAGCTCTAGTGGCAATATCCAGATCACCTTTTACCTTTCTCAATGATTGATAATAGGTGTCTTCTGATTCGCCTTTAGATGAGTTTATCTCATCTGATTGTGAAAAAATAGGTGAATGGAAAGTAGTAGTATAGGAGTTTACCTCATTTTCACCTACGGCCATCATAGCTAGGTCATCTGAGAAGATTTGGCAGTCTGGTGATGTAGGAAGTTCATCACTGTGATATTCAGATTCTTCAGTCACCATAGCTTTCTTGTCTGAAGTTCTTCTTGGCCTTCTTTCTTCTTTGTCATCTATATTCAGTTCAGGACATTCATATACATAGTGTCCTGGTTTACGACAATTGAAGCATGATCCAGATTTCTGATTTGAGTTGCCTTTCCTTGGAGGAGTGGCATCTCTTCTTCTAGATCCTCGGCTGTCAGATGACTCCACATCCTTTCTAGGATGTCTTTCTGGTGTTCTTTCTCTGGAACTTCTGGATGGTGAACTTGCTCTTCTATCTTTGTAGTTTCTATAGAATTTTCTATATTTGCTGTTGAGAGTGTTCATCCTTTCAAATCTCTTGATCATAAGAGCCATTTGCTCTTTCAGACTCATGTCTGATCCTTCACAGTCTTCTATTTTCAGTGAGGTCTTGCCAGATGAGGTACTTGCAGCTTTTGTATTGTCTGCTTTGAAGGCTACAGTCTTGGAAGTAGATGGTGTTGCAATTGGCTCATCACTTCTGAGTTTTCTTCTCTTTCAAGATCATATTCATGAGCTTTTAGGTTCTGAAATAGAGTCTGTGCAGACCACT
The DNA here is from genome assembly GCA_963675135.1 of Galeopsis tetrahit. Taxonomy (NCBI): domain Eukaryota; kingdom Viridiplantae; phylum Streptophyta; class Magnoliopsida; order Lamiales; family Lamiaceae; genus Galeopsis; species Galeopsis tetrahit. The sequence continues at coordinate 63,100,643 of OY776130.1, read as the reverse complement.
TCTTGATATCTTGAGTATCTTTGATGATGGTCTTCTTGAGTCTCCATTTCTTGGTTAGAGAGTCTAAGATCTTTAGATTTTTCTCTCTATTTGTATATTTCTTGCCCAGAGATTCTATCTCATTGATGATCTTGGTAAATCTATTGTCTAGTTGATCAATAGACTCTTCTGGTTGCATCTTGAAGTGTTCAAACTTCTTGACTGCTGTTGACAACTTGCTCTCCTTGATCAGCTCAGTTCCTTCACAGAGAAGGGCCAATGCATCCCACATCTCTTTGGCTGAGTCACAGTGGATTACCTTTGCAATGTACTCATTTGGAAGAGTTTGCATTATGTAATCTTGAGCAATGTTGTCAAGATTGGATTGCTTCATCTCTTCTGGAGTGAGGTCCTTCATAGGCTTGGGGGCAAGTTCTCCAACTGGAATATCTGGATCACCATTTGCAGTGTTGACTGCCATGATGGTGATTGGGCCTTCAGTGATTACTGAACACATCTTGTAGTGGACTGATGTGAGATTCTTCCTCATCCTGATCTTCCAGTAATCATAATCCTCAACTGAAAACTTAGGCAACTTTCGCATATTAGCACTCATACTGTATGAGTTTTCAAAAAAAACAAGTTTTTCAAAAAAATAGATCTGTTCAAGAGGACTACAGAAAGACTCCCTCAAGTCTTCTGATAATCTAGAGACAGTAGTCCGTTAGAACCACTGCTCTGATACCACTTGTTGGTCCCTGAACGAGTAGTGAATGGGATTAAAGTCTAGAGGGGAGGGGTGAATAGACTTTAAAACTTTTTCAATAGAGTTGGGAACCTCTTCTGATTGCTATGTCAACTGGACTACTAGTCTGCTGGTCCAGATGACTATAGTGATCAGATTGAAGAGGTTATATGCGGAATTATGGTAGGCCTTGTTTAGACTCGTTCTTTAAGTGTTAACCTGTTGTTTTATGAAAGTACTCAGCTGATGCTGGTTTGAAAGTTATGGCCTTGTTTTGAAGACAGTTGAAGATACAGTATGCACTATATAAAAATATATGTAAAGGCAGAAATGTAAAGTGCAGAAGGTAAATGACACCAGATTTATAGTGGTTCGGATATACGTTCCTACGTCCACACGTGATGTTTAATCCCTTTAATTTACCACAAATTACAAGGGTCTTGACCTTTATAGTCCCAAGGTTAGGACTTTGAGATCTGAGCCGTCCTAACAGTTACGGTCTCCACAAGTGATTGTAAGCACTTGCACTTTAAAGGGTTCAAAAACTTTAACCTTTCGGTGAGGGTTTGGGATTTTTGAAGTGTATCCAACTAATGGTTCAAGCTTATAATTTGCTTAACCACTATGCCTAAACCAATGATTATACAATATGAACAGGTTTCAGGTTCTTAGGGGTTGGATAGAAATCACTTAAGAGCTATAGATATTCTAATGGTTTTCTGGCTCTTGGAGAACTCTTAGAACAATATGGCTATTTGTTTGATTGCTTGCTTAGCTTGTGAATTCTCTCTTGTGACTTCCTTGTTTGTGATTTCTCATCCTCTTGTATTTATAATGGTGATTGCTTGCAACTAGCCGTTGGAGTTGACTAGCCGTTGGGGCAATCTTTCCATAATGGCTTGATTCCTTGATTCCAGCCGCTTGATTGCTTCAATCCTGGGATCATGTCAATCTTCTAAATAAGGTAGGTCTTCGTTTGAATTGCAAGATGACTTAGGAATCAGCCGAGTCCTGGAAGAGCACATAGTCTTCTGATCTGTACTTCTAGTCTTCTGACTACTCTTCTGGCCTTAGGTCTTCTGTCTTCTGATATCAGCAGAGTAACACTCTTCTGATCTGGTAATTCTTGTACTGCTTTAGGCCATCTTCAATCTGGGACTCCATCAGATAAGTAGGTATACAAGCACCTTAACTTATCTGGTCTTCAAGGATCTTCTAGTCTTCATGTCTTCTACTCTTCTCATCTTGAGGATAGGCATGTAAGCCAGGACTGTGCTGATCAGCTGATATCAATACAGTTGATCACACAAGACTAGTCTAACCTGTTCTATACAAGTCAGCTGATCCTATTACATTTATAAACTCTAAGTGTTTTGGCCATCAAAACTAATCTAACATCAAGTGGGGCTTAGGGTGAATTTATATCCCAACAGCATTGTTGTCTTTAACTCTTCAGCATGGTTGACCTCAAGTTTTTCAGTACACTTCTTCTGAATTGATTGTGCTGAGACAACTCCTCTGGACAACTCATCTGATCAGCATACTTGTCCTTCAGCAGACTTGATCTTGGTTCCAGAATTTGAGCCTTGAGGGGACTTGTTCTTGATAAGCTTCAAAGCATAGGTTCCCCCTCAAATTGTGCATCTATACAACTAAGAGCTGCCTAACATACCAGCTTCTCATCTAGCCTTTATTCTATATGTTCTTAACATCTCTAGAACATATTCAACTTGACTTAGGCATGTCTCAGGGGGTTTTGGTATTGAATCAAAACATTTCTCATTTTATTCCCAACAGGAAGCATTGAGGAAGCAAGTTGCTGCAAGGCCGGCTGCCCCAAGGCAAGTTTACATTAATCCTCTGGATGCGATGCCCGAGGCTGCTTCGTCTAGTTCTTCGGAAGATGAGTCGGATGATGAAGGATCCAAAAATGTGGCACAACTTGAAACGAGTGCAGGAGACTCGGAGGAAACTCAATCCGATGAAGAGGCTGAGAAAGAAAAGGAGATGAGTGCTGATGCTCCTGAAATATATTGACTTATGGTAGTCGAGTCGAGTCCTTCACTAGAAAAGACGACTACGCAACAGGTTGGTTCTTCTTCTCAATCTATTTCAATTCCTCTCTCTCTCCCTCCTGTCCGAACCATGGCCAGATCACATCGATCTCGTGCCAGACTTGCACCCTCATCCTCACAAGTGTTGGCAGCACAACCGCTGAGAGCCAACATAACCGAAGACACTACTATAATTTATACAACTGATACTCCTACAGTTGTCACACCAAACCTAGCCACCTTACAGCCCCCAGAAACCACAGTCCAAATTCTCTCCTTACCATCAACAGAATATGTTGAACCCTCTATCCCATCTATTTCAGACACTTCACTAGTTGCCACTGCAACAACTGAAGCAAGGACCCTACTTGCTCAGACCCCGTCTGAAACTAGATTTGAATCCCTAGTTTATTATCCTATGTGTCTAAGGGAGAAGAGGATCCGTTCGAAGATGAGCACCAACTTGAAGAAACAGCTCTCGTCTATCGAGATAGACTATTCAACAGAGCAGTTTGAAAAGCTTCTTAGGATATGCACTTGGGTTGCATTGAAGAAGGCTCCTACAGAAGATCTGTTTGAAGTTATCATGGGGATGGGTGGAATCTCCAACTTTCAAGATTGGGAGATGGAACAGAAGGAGAACAGTGGAGTTAAAGACCACTCGGAGTTGTTACCAGCCCACGCCCTCACTGCTCTTGTGAAGAGAATGTTGAGTATTTCTGATGATCTATTGTGTTCGGAATACAAGTTCGATGTTGGAGTTCAAGTTTCTGAAGCTGATCTGGTAGAAGATGTAGTGATGATTGAAGCTGAACCAGCTGAGGAGATTCAGTCTATTGACCCTTTGATCGACCTTGACAATGTCTCAGACCAGTTGAGAGGCATTGTGTTCAAATTCCAGGTGGATCATGCTGATAGTCCAAGGTCGGATTATGCCTTTATCAATCGATATTCTGATCAATACTTCCCAGCCGAGATCTGTGGTTATGTGAAGAAGTTACATGCCATGGTGAAAAAGGATTTTGATAATGCTGAAAGACGAGCTAAGGAAGCAAGGTTAGCAATCGTTCCTTACTCTCCTCCTCTAAATTTGAAAGTGATCGCTGGAAGTGTCATTCTGGAAGATGAAGTAGTCGAAGACAAGGTCTTGTCTACTGATCTAGAAGACAGGTTGGTCGAAGTTCTCTCTGTGCCAGAAGATATGACCATGGAAGAAGCTGTTCATATGGAAGTTGGTCAATCTTCTCTAGCAATCCCAGCCGCGTCAATAGATGAGCTAAAGAATGATCTAAAAGTTGTTATCAAGTCGTCTATCGATGAATTTCTCAAGTCTGAAATAAAGAAGACTCTTGTTGAACAGAACAGTGCCCTTGTGACAAGTTCAAAAGAGATGATCATGAATGAAGTCAACCAGTTGGATAATGATTTCAGACAAGAGATGTTCAACCAGATAGAAGGTTTTCTCCAGAACCAAGTTGAATATTCGGAGAAGAGTTCAGTCGACTTCGCTCGTGTCTTAGCCAAAGAATCCAGGAAGATGGAACGAGTCTATCGAGTGAAGATTGACATTGCAGATGTGCAAAGGAAGGAAGCCTATGATTAGTTAGCACAAGCAAGAGAAATTATCAGTGCTATGACTGAAGAGAACAGGAAATTACGTCTGACTGCAACACATTTCAAGAATGAGTTGAACTTGTCTACTCTGAAGCTGGAGTTAGTTGCGACTAAACTAGACAAGTTGAGTCAAGATGGTTCTCATGAAAGGCAGATAGAAAAAGCTACTAACCTGATGAAGCAAGCTATGCTTGAAGAAATGACTCGCTTTACTTCTCTTTTCACTCTCAAGGCGACTGATGAAGCTAAAAAGGGGGAAGAGACGAGTAGAGTAGAGAAAGTTGAAGTTGAAAAAGGTAAGTCTAGCTCTGAACCAGAAGTAAAGGAAGCTGCGAAAGCTATGCAAGATCTATGGAGGCCTAAGAGAGGCAAGTTGGTGAAAACGGCAGATCTTGAGCTGAAGAGAAAGGAGAAAGGCAAAGGTGTTGCTACTCCTGAAGAAGAGGTTCAGAAGAGACAAGTTGCGAAGAGAAAGCACATTGCTATTGAAGAACCTAAGGAAGCTGAGACGACTGCAATCGAGAAAAAGCAGAAGGTTGTTGATATTGATGATGAAAGCCACTATGCAAGCCAGAAGAAGATTGGTAAGCATATTCGAAGGTTGCAGAAGTTGAAGCAAAATGAAGATCTAATGGAAGATGCGTTCATTGATTATTTCATTGACAAAGAGCATCAACAAGATTGGTTCAAGGTGAAGATGCAATGGGAGCTAGATCACTGGATTATCAGAAAATTTGGTGATGTTGATAGTTCAGATGAGTTATATTCTATCTTTGACAATTTCATGGAAGGCCAGAACAAGATGCTTTGGAATTTGATCATGAGAATATCTGCTGCTGTGAACTACAATATTTTGGTGCCGATCTATCCGAAGTGGAAGACTCCTATGCTTAGCTCAGGTAAAAGAGTTGATTTTAACCAGATCAAGAAATTTGAAGAGGAGCTGCTAGACAAGGAGAAGATCGATGATGAAGAACATGTCAGAGTAATCCATAAAACACTCCTAGATGCATTTTGCGTTCCTAATCTTGAAGGAGGTAACATAACAGATTAGTTTGTTTTGTTAGTTTATTTGTTCTGATATTTGATTGTTAGTTTTTGATGTTTTGATTAAGTATGTGTAATATCTACTGATCTTATTTTGAATAAATGAAAACATAAGTACTATTTGATGTTAAAGACAAGATAACTACTTAACTAGTCTACTATTGAGAAAATATTCAAGTAGTTTTGGCTTCATCAAAAATGGGGAAATTGTTGGGATATGAATCCTAGAACAAGTCCTAAATGATGAAAAGATAAAGATGAAGTTTTGATAAGCCAAAAGTAGTTTGAATATTTTCTAAGTGTTGACTGATTTAGTCTAGTTAAGAGAAGTCATCTTGTACAGACCAGTAGAGTTCACACAAGACAAGTATTGTCAAAATAACAAAAGACAAGTACGAATTATAAGTACTTTGTATTAATTGTTTAGGTTGTTATTGAGCTATGATAAACATTGTATAGAAGCTCAAGTTTTAGTTTATGTTCATGTATATTCATTGTATAGATTCTAAGTTGACTAAGCTGTGTTATAAAGCTTAATGTACTGTAATAGTCTTGTTAGGATTAGATTAGTTGTTACTAAGTCTACTACTGAAGAAGGACGCACAAGAAGAAGAAGAAGTATACTACACAAGACAGGTGCGATCGTGAAGACAAGACAAGTCAACATAATAATTGAAGTTAGTTATTCAAGCGCGTTGGAAAGATAAGGATTGAAGAATTAGTTAGAAATAACTAATTAAACGCGTGGATAGATAAAGAGTAACAGTTATGAAGTTAGTTTTCAAGAAGAGTTGGTTACAACTGACAAGTTCTTGAAATCAGAAGTCTATAAATACCCAAGGTACTGTTTGATTAAAGACTAGTGTAATACTTGATTACTGAAGCATTATTGAAGCATTCGAAGCAAACACTCTCAGAGTTATTTTGAAGTTCAGAAAGCAAGTCAGAAGACAAGTGAAGAACAACGAAGACTGCTACTGAATAAGTTTTTTTTGTTTACTATTTTCAAGTTGCTAGATACTTGTAAATCTCTAGTAAGATCGAAGATATACTTGGTAGTATATTCGAGAAGATCTAAGTCTTGTTTCTTGGGACTTAAAATTACAAGAACACACATATTACTCCATTGGACGAGTTAATAGAAACTTCACAACTGGGTTTGTGAGAGTGGACGTAGACAAGTTTTCGAACCACTATAAAATCGTTGTGTGTTGTTTACTTTACTGTTTTGTTTGTGTTTAATTGATTAACTGTTTAGTTGTTTAACTACTTATCTGAACAAGACTAGTTGAGTATACATAAAACAAAGTTCTCGAATATAAGAAGTTGAGTATAAACTTGAATTTTCGCATTGTACTCTGATATATCGAAAGAATTTTGAAAAGTCTATTCACCCCCCTCTAGACATTTTCACTAGCTTACTCGATATTAACTCAACTTTGGGGACCTACATTTTTCGAATTAATTAATATTAGTCAAACATTTAAAATTTCAAATCCTTCCTAAAAAGAAGGTCTTCACATTTAATTGGCTTCCAAATTTCAAATCATTCCTAAAAAGAAAGTCTTCACATTTAATTGAGAGATTTCACCTTCCAAAGTTAATCTGCAAAAAAGTATAAAGTTATACAACAATAAGTGAATAGGATAATGCGTATCAAAGTGCATATAGATAATTTTCATAAAAAGCATGCAGACTAAAGTGCATTCTAAACATATTTATATTGAAGTTCATGTGAATTACGTCCAGTATTATGCAAACTAAAGTGCATTTCGACAATTTTGCATAAACACATGCAAACTAAAGTGCAGTCTAAATATATGTATATTGAAACATAAAATCAAGAAAATCCTAAAGTGAACCGCTTCACTTCTGTGGGGGGAATAAACAATATGTATATTGAAGTGCATATGAATGAGATTATATACATTCATAAAAAGATATTAATCACACCTCTTCACAATAATATATTTAACAAAATAGAAAAAAAAAAAAAAAACAGAGTACCCGAAGCATGAATCATTCAGTAGTTCAGAAACCACTCACAATCTTCAAGTGTGAAAATAAATTTTGGGTCTCAATTCAAGAAGCAAATTGAGTAGGAATAGAAATTGATACTTTTGATAACCAATATGCATAGCCATAAAAATGGCGGAACAGAGCATGAATGACTCAAATGGCTGAATAAACAGCCACTGAAAAGTGTAATGTTCATTTGTTTGGGAAGATGGGGTTTTTTCTCCGCTGATCGATTGAAAGAGATAGCGGTTGGTTTGAAAAACATCAGAGAAAGATTCTTGTTGTCGGTGTGAAGTCCACCGGGAAAAGAGAATTTGGATGAGCTGCAGCCGGAGGGCTTTGTGGAGAAAACTAAAAATTTAGGCTTGTTAATAGAGTCGTGGGCTCCGCAGAAGGAGGTGCTCAACCACAACGTGCTGGCCGAATTCGTGACTCACTGCGGAAGGATCTCGGTTATGGAAGCGTTGTCGTTTGGAGTGCCGATGATCGGTTGGCCAATATAAGGAATTGAAAGAATTGGATTTGGGGAAGGAGAAGAATTGCGATGGAGATAAATCTATGATCGAATCTGCAGAAACTTTTCGAAATCAAAATTTGGAAATTCGAATACTTTTCGATTCTACGAGGAATTCCATGATTTGCGAAGATCCATGATTCTATGAGGAATTCCATAATTTGCGAAGATTTTGGAAAGTCAGTGAATTAAGGGGAATGTAACCTAAATTGTAGGATTTTGACTAAGCAAGTTTTATGGAATTTAAAATATGTAGTTAGTTTTTTATTGACGAAAATATATTAAGTGATTAGATTAAGGGTATAATGGGACTTTTGGCTTTAATTTGACTCTATTAGAAAATTATACAACTTAATGTTTCTATTAGCTGTGTAATCGAATTATATTTTATTTTATTTTTTAAAATAATCACTCAAATTTTATTTTTACATAATTATCCTTTTCAACCATTAACCCACTTCTCCGGCCCTAATTCACAATTAAATACGAGATTTATTATTCAACATTCTTCAACCCTAGTTCAAAAGAGAAGACGTGAGAAAATAAATTTTGTATTTTTTTTTCTCTATATATGTGCAAAGAGAAAACGTCGTCACTCTTGTTCATGTTTGTTAAATTAATTGAACAATATATCAGTGTCCTCTGTATCTATAAACTGATTTTAATTAAAAAAAAAAAATCCTCAAATCTGATGGGAGTGGGGGCGGCATGAAGGTCGGCGGCAGAAAGATGGGAGAGAGAAGAATAACCGTGTTTTTTTTTTATTATTTAATTTACTTAATTTTTAATTATTTTTACTTTTTAGATAATTGAATGACTAATTCAAATCAGAAAAGATATAGATATACATGAGATAAAAATGATATTTTCTCTATATTTTAATTATTTTATTTTTATTAATTTATACTATTAGTAGGGATGAGCATGCGATTATTTCATACGTTGATCAATGAGTTTAAATAAACATTTATTTATGTAAATTTTATTTTTAAAATAATAGAATATTCATTAATTTAATATATTTTATAAAATATATATTGAAGGATATTTTAGTCATTTAAGATAAAATATATATATTATTTTACATTTCATTTTAGTATACCAAATCGAGAGTTTAAAGTGTTGACGTGTTGTTCAAGGAATATGTATAATAATAAAGATATATATAAATATATTATTTTTTGGTACAATGCTCTTGTGTTATAAAGTTGACAAAGTGGGATAGGTCAAGTGGTTAGAGCACCACTACCTAGGCCTTAGGTCCTGGGTTCGAGTCATGGGGATGGAAAAAAAAAGGGATGGGTATTTAACTTGTAATCAGTCTTGTGTTATAAAGTTTCTTAATATTTATATTAACATAAAATTAATAATAATTTTAACATTAAATTTTTTATTGCGTATTCTGTGAAAAAAAATATAATTATTGTTCTACTATTGCAATAAACACATGAAAAAATATTTTCAATTATTTATTAGGAAACGGTATTTGTAATTATATGGATTGGATAAGAAAAATATCACTTTTTTTTTTTGTCAATGAAATTTACCACACTTTTCATGTCACCCATATTTTAATTCCTAAACTCCCGATCCCAATTTTTTTTTTCAATTTTTAAGTATTGGGTACATAAATTTCCTTTTAACATCATCTTCAGTTATTCATACAAATCCAAAATAACTCTATTTGTGAGATTTTTTATTTTTTTAGTTACACACAGTAATATTAATTGTGGCCATATGGAACATTTCGGCATAAAGGAACTCTAGGCTCAGGTCAAACGGTGGGTCTGGACGGGTGGAGCGACCCGTCATCTATAGAGACCAGACGGAACGGGCGGAACGATCCACGGATCGGCTGGCGGAGCGACGGGGGCAGGGATTGGCGGCGGATTAAAAATTTAAAAAAAAAAATGGTGGTTCAGGATTTAGGAATTAAAAAAAAAAAGTTTGCAATCAAAATTGATACTCCCTCCGTCCCATATTAATTTGCATAGGTAGATGGACACAAATATTAAGAAAGTGTAATAATGAGTGGAGTTTTGAGGGGTAATTTTGTAAACCTTCCATTTTATGGGTGTGAAAGTTATTGTGGGACGTCAAAAAAGAAAAGCGTGAAAGTTATTGTGGGACGGAGGGAGTATAAAATAATAACTCTCTAAAATTGATAGAAAATTATTAGAATTAATTTTCTCATTTATAATTATTCGGTATATCATCTACTAACATTTGTGGTGAATATTAATGGTAAAGAATTATCTAAAATTATCAATTCATATTAAGAATATTTCAAAAACTTATTTTTCTTCCTTCTTTTATATTCTAGATATTTTTCTATTATCATTATTGCACGGATTCTTCTTTTATATTAATGGTCTGCTATGGACTCGAGTGCATGCTGTGCACCCTAGTCCATGTTGCACTTTTCAGTTACTGACTTACACTTTTTGGTAAATGGTTTGGTAAATGGTGTTGCACGCAACACCATTTACCAAAAAGTGTAAGTCAGTAACTGAAAAGTGCAACATGGACTAGGGTGCACAGCATGCACTCGAGTGTATACTAGACTTTACCTTGTGAATTTTGTATAAAATTATCAATTCATATAAGAATATTTCAAAAACTTATTTTTCTTCCTTTTATATTCTAGATATTTTTTTGTTATCATTATTGCACGGATTCTTCGTACATACTCAACATCACTATATTTGTGAATTTTGTATTTCTTTAGCTACACATATTAAATTGAAGATAAATTCAGTAAAAATTGAAAAAAAATCTGAATTTAAAAATTTTGGAGTTGAGGGTTTAGGAATTAAAATAGGAGAAATGGTGTCAAAAAAAAAGTTAATGCTCAAAACCTCCTCTCCTCCGTTAGTCAATGACGGATTCACTAACAGTAACATAGAAAATAATAACTAAATGACCAATTTTTTATAGTGATAAGTGTAAAGTTCTATCACCAAAAGTGATATTTTCCCACATTTTATTTATTAAGTTCCATTTTAATTTCTATATTTCATATATCTTAAAAAATTACTACCTCCGTCCTGACCCTGAAAAGCTTTCAGAAGTTTAAGAAAAAAGTATAATAATTAGAGTTTAGAATGTAATTTTGTAAATTTTTATATATAAAGTAAATAAAATAGTTTGATTAAGTGTACGATGGATACTGTATTTTATATTTGTTATTGTTTATTGATTTAGTAATTGATATGGCATAACTTTATTAGTTCTTATTATTTCACTCTCATGATAAATTTTCAAATAAAATATTTAATTGTGTAAATTGTAATTCTCATATTTATTAATTATTGTGTAATTAATAAGTGTAGTTCGCAAATTTCGTGAACATATATACACACGTAATTAAATGGAGAAAAGTGACAGGTAATTTGGGGCCGATCAAATGGGTCCATCTGACCAACTCGAAGCCTACTGTGGATTTGACTCTAAAATTACAAATTCATATAGAATCGGGTCCATTTGATTCGATCTGATGGGTCCAATGGGCCTAATAGGTAAGGGTGATTTTGGTCCGATGGACCGTGGGTGACCCGTTTGGCCCGATCAAGTCTCCTATTTATTTATTAATGTAATTAATAAGTGTAGTTCGCAATTTTCGTGAACACAATCACATATATATATATATATATACGTATTAAATGGAGAAAAACTATATTGGAGTACTATAATATTTACGTTCTTTTTGTAAGTAATTCAGGTGTCAAAATAGTTTGTTTTATATATAAAAAAAAGTGACAATGACTTTTTAATTCATCCTCATCTCGTATCGACTTATTTCAATATTTTGAGTTGAATACTTGTTCAAGTCTATCCTACTTTTTACATGAAATCGTCTCATTAAACACAAGAGACTCTCTCAAAGTTCAATATTTTTTTCGTTGAAAGAACCTTAATACAATTTTAAATTGAATTACTAAATTTGAAAATTCAATTAATAATAAGGAAGCACGTCAATTTAATATTTGAAAGTTAATAAAATCATTTATTTAGAACTTTAAAAAAATTAATGTCGATTTATGACCTTATTTTAATAAGAAACAATTGTAATAATAAATTATACTCTGTTGAGTTTGTTCAAATTGTACGAGGACTACCAAAACTGAGTAGATTATTATGTATGGTATCAGAATGTAATACTGCAAATTTCAGGGACCAGGATAAACACTCCATTCAAATCACCTTTGATGGAGCAAAGTTCGTCCAAATCAATTTGTAGCCTAGTGAAGTCTCCTTGTCGAGCTGGATGGTAATTTGGTCCAGGTTGAGCAAGAATGAATACGTTCCTTAGTTGAAAATTGAAGAATGCAAGAATCTTCCATGAACATTGATCTTTAGTTGAACATGTCAATCAGATTTGTGGTAATTCGGGTTCACGTGAACTTAATTCCCTCACCTGCAATTTGCGTTAGTCTTATGTGAAATATTGCATACATGCATTTCATCTCAATTAGGCAAGTCAAAATCGTTCAAAAGTTAAATTAAGTCAATTTAAAAAAAATTGCGGGTCAAAAGCCTGAATCCGGATTGTCCAGAAAATTCGCGAGTTGCAAACAGGTGATTTCCTACATGACCAAAATATTGTTACAATAAGGCAAAAAAAATTAATACTACATGTCAAAACATTCTGGCGAATTCACCAAAAAATTAAGTTTTTAGAATATTTTTGAACATGTAGTACTACACTTTTGACCTTGCAGTGATAAAATTTTGGTCTTGTAGTAACATTGTTTTAGTCATGTAGTAGTCGAATAAGTCAAAATTATTTTAGTAATTTTGCCCAAAAAAAATAAGTGTCCAGAATATTTTTGGACTTGCAGTGATACACTTTTGACCTTGTAGTGATAAAATTTAGGTCATGTAATAACATAATTTTGGTCATGTAGTAATATTTTAGAGTGAAAATAAATATTGTTGAACCGCTTTGACCCGCATTGACCTAATTTTGACTTAATTTACCTTAATTAGTTAATATTGCATATAAGTTTTTGTCATTCATATATTTCCTAATATCCCACGACTAATTGGGTAAGTCGGGTTCACGTGAACTTTCTTTATCGGGTTTCAATAATTTGCACATATTTTTAAACTGGGACTTTACCAATATTGTCCATGCACATAAAACACCAAATCAAATGAAGATACACATATCATATCTCCAAGTGATATTTCATTTGATATCAAATCAAATCATTCTTACCAAAACCATCCCTCCCAAATCTTCCATATTAACTCCAAACAATCTCCAATTCCCATTATATATACCAAACCAAACCAAACACCAATATATTACCATATCACAATCCTAAAACACACAATGACAAGAAAAAAAGTAAAGCTAGCATTCATCACAAACGACTCGGCCCGAAAGGCCACTTTCAAGAAGCGAAAGAAAGGCCTCATGAAGAAAGTCTGCGAGCTCAGCACTCTCTGCGGAATCGAGTCGTGCGCCATCGTGTACAGCCCGTACGAGGCCCAGCCCGACGTATGGCCCGACGCGCGTGGGGCCCACCGCGTGCTGGCCCAGTTCAAGCGCATGCCCGAAATGGAGCAATGCAAGAAGATGGCAAATCAAGAATCGTTAACGCGGCAGCGCATGTCGAAGGCGGCGGAGCAGCTGAAGAAGCTGCATAAGGATAATCTGGAGAAGGAGATAACGCACCTCATGTACCAGAGCTTGGCCGGAAAAGGGCTGCAGGGGTTGGGCCTGCCGGAGATGAATTACATGGGCTGGCTCATTGATCAGAATTTGAAGGAGATAGATAAGAGGGTGGAGGGGCTGAGGAAGGCGACGGAGGTGCCCGACGGTGGGATGAAGAGGACGTCATGGTTTACAGAGTGGATGGAGAATTCGGGTGGTAATGAGCAACATTTTGGAAATGACGGTGGCGGCGGAGATGAGGTGGTTTTGCCGTTTGGCGATGGGAACATTAACAATGGTGGTGCCATGTGGTCCAATGCGTTTTTTCCGTGAGGAATTAATATTTTTATATACTCTGCATTTTTATTAAATTTTGTTACATTTGGAAACTATATAACATGATGAAATGTTGCATTTCACTTGTTCAATTGATTAATCATAAGTTTTATATATGATGGAATAGTATTTAAAGCTTGTTCCTGTGATGCGAGATGTACTGATTTTTTACATGAATTCCAATCAAATCATGTACCCAAGTTGATACTTGATACACACATATTGGGATGGAGTATAATTTTTCATCTTTTTTATAAGTACTACCAGGGAAATTCGAATTTCCCGCTGCCTCCTTAAAAGAGAGATGTCCTAAATCACTAGACGATAGGGACCAACCGTCCTCATACTATGATCATAGTATAACCATAGTATGATCATTTTTTTGAAATTAAGTTATCGAAATGCTCGGAATGATGTCATTTTCAGCCAGTAACTTCGCTAGAATCAACTGCCAAGTACTGAGCTTATGACAAAAAATAATGTCTGTTTCGAGAATTCTGGCAACTTTGAGAAAAAATTGATACATATAAAAATTAATTGAGATTAAATTTGTACATTTATATTTTTTGGAATCATTTAAAAAAAGATGAAGAAAAGTTATGAGCTGATGATTTTTTTTTATATCCACACATGTTATTTGTAAAAAAAAAAATTGTATGACACCATCTCACCTCCATTGGAAAATGTTGTAGATTTTTTTTTTTTTATACTCTTAAAAATCGAGTATAAAAGAAAAAATCACGTTATACAAACGTAGTTTTTTTATCCTAGGCTCCTAGCTAATATATATGGGACGGGATCTCCTGTTACACAATGGTGTTACATCTTCTGTTACACCATTTAGATTTGCGCCACGTGTCTATCCATCAAAATTTACAAATATGAGAATAACACCCTAACATAACCCTTTACCCTATTTAAGGAATGATATTAATTAATTAAAATAATTTCCTTCCAAAATTCTATCCCAAAAAATCTTATAAATATCTATAATAATAATATTAATTGGAGTCGCATATATTAATTAACTATAACATCAATTATTATTATTATGGAGGTCAGAAGAAAAATATAAACTTAACCATTTAAGAATTATAGATTTTATATAATAATTAATTATAAATGTTAAGAATTATAGCAGTTTATACGTAGAATTATAGGTATTTATAAATATATATATATATATATATATAATTAATTAGTATATATTATAAGTGTCATTTTATGTTATTATTTTTATGTAATTTTAATTTATTATAATTAACGTTTGTATAGGGAATTTATTTGTAAAACATGAAGTATAATTTTTACAATATTTATTATTATGCATAATTTTTTAATTCTTCCAATTTATTTTTTAAGATTATTTATTATCTAAAGAATTATAATAATTACGTAAATTTTATATTATTCACGTAGAAATTTTATATTAATTATATGCTATCAATTTTATGTGTATTTTAAGAGCTTGTAAATTTTTATACTCCAATATTTTTAAATGGTTAAGTTTATATTTTTCTTTTGACCTCCATAATAATAATATTAATTATATAATAATAATAATTGATGTTATAGTTAATTAATATATGCGACTCCGATTAATATTTTGTGGTTTCAATTATATATAAAATTATTATAGATATTTATAAGATTTTTTGGGATAGAATTTTGGAAGGAAATTATTTTAATTAATTAATATCATTCCTTAAATAGGGTAAAGGGTTATGTTAGGGTGTTATTCTCATATTTGTAAATTTTGATGAATGGGCACGTGGCACAAATCTAAATGGTGTAATATGAGATGTAACACCATTGTGTAACAGGAGATCCCGTCCCATATCTTGGGAATTAATTAAGGAGACAAATTAATGCAGTAAGAATGCAAAAATAATAGCTCCAGGCCCATCAACTCTAATTAATCCAAATGTTAATTATTAGTCGTTATGCATCCAATTTTTTTAAATATTGATGCAATTTTTAAAGATCATATTCATATATTGTCTACTCCCTCCACTTTTAATTAAGTGTCATTTTAACAATTTTCAACAAATTAAGATATATAATCATGGACCATTTTACCCTTCATTAATGATAACTAATTTTAATATTAAATTTATGTTTAGTAATGAATGTGGTCAATATTGTAGGTAATATTCATGTATACAATAACTAAAGTTTATCCATGATTTATGCTATAGTACTATGTTCAAAGGGAAAAAGCTTAAATCAAGGTAAAGAAAATGGAGGGAGTATAATGTATAAGGGTAAAATTGTCAAAATTAAAGAAAAATGTGTAGAATGACACTTATTTTAAAAATATTAAAAAAGGCAAAGTGACACTTAATAAAAAATGGAGGGAGTACAAGTTATTTAGACCAGATTTTATTTCAAGAGTCGCATCAGTATTTTTAGAAATTTCAATACATAATGGCTGAAAATTAATTAATTGGTATGTAATCAAATTAGGTCATTTGCGAATTAAATTCGGGTCCTGACTTTAATTAAAGCTATTTGTTTGAACTCTATAATTAATAAATTAATGTCGTTAACATGAATCATATTCGGTTCGTCAGATAGTAAAGTTCTGAAAAATATTAATATGGTATACAATTATCTTTGAATATTTTCACATTTAATCACTTGTGTTAATACCGTACGTAATAATTGGACAAACATTTTCAACAATTAAATTTGTGAAAAGAGTACTTTGAAATTAATAAAACCACGGACGATTTTCTTGCAAATTGTTTGATGTTTTATATGGGAATTTTATTGACATTACATATATGATTAAATTATTGTTGACTACAACCATTGGAAAAAATATGCTTTAAAAAAAATATATATATATATAAACAGGGGCGGACCCAGGATGGTGAGTGAGGAGGCCAATATATTTAACAATAACGGGAGTATGTTCGATATAAAATTTTAGATATTTTATATTTGTAATATTTATAATTAAATATCTCAAAATACATAAATGTCATGTAATTTGCAAAGAAAATGAAAGGTTAAAACAACCTATATTATAGATATGGGGAGTATGAATAATACATTTTAAAATTTAAAACATATCTCTTGCATATTACAAGTAAGTGTACGTCATCGAAAAATTATGGTGAAATTATGTTCAAATACCTTAAACCCTAAAATCTATAATCATCTAAAATTAAAAATATTAGATAATTATTATTACAAAATTTAAATTTTTTATAAGAAACTAGAATTATAATTGTATAATTTGATGAGATCTATTGCCCGAAAATTAAAATGTAGAGGTAACCCAATTCTCTTCTAAATATCTTTATTTAATTATTTTTTATTTGTGCGAATTATGTACTCCGTATAATTAAAAGAGATGGGCTACTGCTAAACCTTAATTCAAAGCCCAAGTAATAAATATTGGACCATTAATTTAGTAGTAGTAATTAAATATATGCATAAAGTAGTAGAAAATAAAAATAAAATGAGGGGGGCATGGCCACCCCCACTATATACGTAGTTCCGCCACTGTATATATATATATGATGCAGTCAATATATGTAGTTTTATGAGGTGACGACACGTTGATAAAAGATGAGATATCCTCACTAAATATTTATATTCATTTTATGAGATGATTAATACACCATCGATTATATGTTTTGTGAATATATAGCTCAATGAACCTCTTAGTCTTAGGAGCCCATACAATTGTATTGAGAATACGTCCATGAAGTAGCGCTAATTGGTAATAGCAAAGAAGTGGGCCCGAGCCCTTGAGAAATGAATGGACATAACCCTAGCCCAAGCTCAAGGCTATATGAACTGAGTCTCGTTCAAGAAGAGTAAGCCCCGAATGTGGAGGGGAGATAGAGCTGGAGAGCGGAATTAACTCCGCGAATTTAGGGATTGAGGGCGTGGAAGTAAAGAGATGGGCCTTGGACCGAGTTTATTCATTTTACATTGCTTAGAACACGAAACACTCTTAAAAATACATTATTCTTGCAAGAGCTTTCCCTTGACTTGGGTAGCTTCACTTTGATTCTCACGAGAGTGATATCTGACTTGAGCGTCGGAGATTCCAAGCCGTAATCCCCTCCCACGTATTTTTGCAGGTCTACGGGAGCTTTGGAGGGTTTTATTTACACAAAGCCTTGTTCTAGAGTGGTGATTCAAGCTCGAGAGTTACAATCCAACCCGTTGGATTAGTTGTCACACCCCGTCATTTTTTGGAGCTACAATATCCACCCAAAAATTCAATAAGGAAAACAAGTACTTTTTGTAGAAAAATTATTATAATGCTAAATAGTATTTGCATAAGTGAATTTCTAATTAATTATAATACCCAAATATATTTATATATGTGTGTGTGTTTATGTTTTTTTTTTTCCCTTTAATTTGAGTTTGTAGTATACATATTTGTAAATGAAATTGTTTTGTCTAGGAAAACATATCTTTCCGAACAAGTTTTGAGGGTAGGAGGAATCCAGTTGGTTTTAATTTCTTCCACTCGGTCACTGTAGTGGGCCACAAAGAACCTTGAAATTAATCCTATCATTTTACTTTGTATTTAATTAAGATTTTATGATAAAGACTTACATGAGACATGTTCACAAATTAGTACAAATTAATGTCCATTCCATTAAAAGTGTTATTTAAATTATATTTGTTTCATCCTGAAATGATCTCATGCAAGTCCTCTTCAAATTTTATTTCTCAAACAATTTTATAGTATTTCATAATTTTTATAAGAAGTTAATCGATAATGTTAAATCCGATTTAAAAAGAAAAAAAAAATCAAATTCGATCAATTTGCGTAGTAATTTGTTTTCCAATGTATGGGGTCACTTGTGATCAGTTAATTAAGGTTTATTCGTAATTTTCCATGTATCAAAACATAAATATATTTGGAAAAGAATTAAAGTGAAATAATTCAGGGTAGCACAGGAATAGAATAGTACAAAGTAAAAGCTAATTCATTGGATGGCTATCCTTCAATTCTCATTACAGCTGCACATAAACGAAACAATTCATGTACAAAGTATATTTCATGAATACACATTACTAGTACATTCCCGATATTATGTACATTCATTTCACACTAAGTTTTTCATTTCATTTTTAACATATTATTTTCTCTCGATCTTTTTCAATCACATTACTTATATTTTATTTATTATTTTATCATACTTCATCTTATATTCATTTTTTTTTTTTAAACGATCAAACTTTATTATTAGGGTATCAGGAATACTCTAAAAACGATGAATTACATGTGAAACAAGAACAAAACACGAAAATGCTAAAGCAGGGATAAAACTGTCTAATACATAGCCTTGGTTCCCTTGTTCACTCATTAAATGTATTACCTCTCGTAATCAAAGACTTAGACTTTAACCATCCATAGGATGTTGCTTAGATCTTTTCTACGTACCACCGTGTCCGAATCTCACACTCATCTATTATTTTTTCTCTCATCATCACATCATTTGTATTATATTTATTATTTTATCACATTTCTTAATCAAAACACCCAAAAGAAAGGAAAAACTTATAGTGGAAAAGAGGGATTCCTAATTGATATAAAAAAAAGAGTTAAGAGATTCGAATATGTTTTTTCTATACACATTTAATGGTCAGGTTTAAGTGGAGTAGGAAAAAAGAGAGAATCCCAAATTTAAAAGTTAAACTAAGAGGGGTTCTCATGCATGTGTTAAAATTCATGGCCTACAAATATGGTGTTTCTTTAATATAGGTGCACCTAAATTTAGGAGCTATGTAATGTTTACCTGAAATAAGAAATCTGAAGCTAGCTACGAATTTTAAGGGAAAAAAAAGTGAGAATACTTGTTTGTATAATCAATGTTTTACACGTACAAAAACACATCGAATTGTATAAAAGAATATTTTGGTATATATTAGTTTAAAGCGTAGTGATATGATCAGTTGATAAGTAATGTAATATAAAAAAATAGAAGGAATAATTGCATCATTTGTATGAAATGTAACTTATGTATATAAGAATTTGTGTATACTTATTTGATTTTATGCCAAAAGATGTTCAATAAAAAATAAGAATTTTCAAGAAGGTAAAGAGCTAGCTAGCATAGGTAAATTACAAAAACTATGCTTTAGGTCCTACCTTCTTATTTACAAAAGAAACCTCTATATATATATATGTGTGTGTGAATGACCCTTAAGTAGTAGCTAAGAGCACTCATTCTTTAGGGTGTATCTTCTTTTATCCCTTTATAATTAAATACCCTCATGACTACCTGAAATTCGTTGATTAGGGATGGAGATTAATTCTGTAAAAAGAGCTTTGGTATTTTAGTACTCCTCCATAACCTCGTATAAGTCCGGTCTTGGACCGACTAATCCCGGGGGACCAATCCCACCGCCCACTTGCGGGGGTCCCGTTTAAAGTCAGAGCTTTGCGCTCCCCACTGTATGGACATGGCTCCATAGAAATTGTTTGCACCTTAGAGGGTTCGAACCTGAGACTAGAGAGGAGCATACTCCTAAGTCTCAAGCCTACACCACTAGGCCAACTCCTTGGGGTTAATAATAAATGTGATACAAGTAATGTGATTGAAATATGATTCAATAATAGATGTAGTATAAGGGTTGTAATTGAGAATATTAAATAATATGATAAAAATATAATAAGAAACTTTGTGTGGAACGTCCAGAAAAAAAAAAAAGTTATAATGGAATGGAACGAGTACTTCGTTGCTATATATAAACTTTAAGGCTGAGCTTGGTAGGTAGATTAGTTCAAAATAAAATATATATTCGAGTCTGATTATATATATGGCGGACCAAGCTGGGCCTAATTGTTTAATTCGATTGAGAATCGATTGAATGTTGTTGGTAAATGTTTATGCCAAATTTCGTCTAAAGTAACGACACTTAACATGAGACCTTAACCACGACCAGATAAAATATATTGGATATTATTGAACAGAAGAAATTATAATTAAAGTGGGGAAATCAAAATATCTTTAATCCATGGAATAATTGTGTGGATTCTAATTAAAAAATTAATAAAAAGTAATTAAGTTCAATATTCTCCACTCTCTCGTGCAAAGTGTGTATCCCACTAGAAAACAAAGTACAACACCTGCAACTCGCCGTACAATCATTGCAGCTCAGTCTCATGACCAAGATCCAAATTTATAGATTTAAAATAAATTAAAAGGATTTCATTTTTCAAAACTACTTAAGAAATGAACTTATTACTATATAATTCCACTTCAACAAATGGCTCGACTAAATGTTCACTCAAACAACCACCCATGAAAGAATGTTGTTACACCATGCATGTATAACTCAAATTTATTTCTAAATTATTTCATTCAAAAATACTCTTCAAATTCAAGAACACAGCTCAAAGATGTCCAAGACTTTAATTTAATTTAATCACACTTTCAATAAAATTACGAGATATATAAACTGATGATGCGATTAATCAAATTAGTTAAAACTGTAGATCAATTCGATTGAACCATTCAAACATAAACAATATGTAATACTCCTAAGTTGGATAAATAAATGTAGAGATTTTATTGAAATTCAGAAGCAAACCAAGACGATACCACTCACTCACTAATTAATAAAATTAAAACTATAGAATTACATACATACATACATAGAGCTAGTATATATATATAATTAAATGATAGTAGTAAAGAATATATAATTAATTAGCAATTATTTTCCCACTTATTGGTGGTTAAAGTGATGTAGGCAGAAGCTTTCTTGTCGATACCCGGCTCCGCAACCCAACGGCCTCTGTCCTCATCGCTGGGATACACTTTGTACGCTTTTACATGATCATCCTCGTAACTTTCAACCCTCTTACTCCTCGATGATTTTTTGCTCTTGAATAGCCCCATCAAAGAGAAAGATTTCTTCTGCCTACTGTTGCTGTTTCCTGCCATTCCTTACAATTTCTCTTTGTGTTGCTACAAACACAAACACGATTTGATATACTACCAACAAATGAATGAATGAGGATATTTTTATGGTGGGATGTGTTTCTGTGTTTGAAGATTGTGGTGTTATTTATACTGCCTTTGTAAAGTTGATCCGACGGTGGAGAAACTATGCGTCTCCAGAGCCGATGATCTGATTCATGGTTGTCAGTTACGTAAGTAAGTTAATTACACTAATGTACTTGGGGGTAATTATGTAAATCAACCCCCGTACTTAATTGGAAACATTCTCTTGCGGTATTATCCACTCAAATTTACTATAACTTCATTACTGTAGTAATATTTTTTAATTATGTAGGTTGGTTTTCCTTTTATATAGTGTTTTTTTTTTTTTTAAATTACTAACATATGGAGTATATGCATTAATTATGTTGGAGCATAATCCTTGATTATTAAATAGAGTTTTACTCTGTCTAATTTCTTTTTCCATTATTTTTTAAAAACTTTGAGCTAGTCAACTTATATATAATTGGAATAGACAGAGTAGTATTTTTTAATTGTACATTAATAATTTTTAGTGACATAACTAATATCAGTTAAAAATGTAATTGAGTTGCATAGTACACAATTAAATTTAAAATACATAACATGAAACATTACACAATCGAGTAATTTTTTTAAAAATGGCAATCCATAAAAAAGGCAAAAATAAAATTAAAATAGAGTCTTGCTTCCTAGGAGTGGCAACGGGAGGGGTGCCGATTTATGCCTCCTCCGATCCCAGCGTTGATGGAGAATTTTATCCCCGTAGTTCGAATCACGATGGAATTTTTTTTAATCTCTATTCCAGCCCCGATATCGGTATTAGGTATTCTCAACCTCGATCCGAAAAGTCGAAAATCAAATTATTTGTTTACATATTATTTTATATTTTAATAATTAATATTTCCTAAATAAACTATTATATCATTCATTTGAGAATCAATTATATTATAAAATAATTTATTTAAAATAACAAATATATATAAATAATATTTATATAAATGCAAATTTTTTTTATATATATATTATATATAAAAAATATGTGTAGAATATATATCGGGGTGCAGCGAGGCATATAAATATTGTCCCGTCTCAATTCAGGTTTAAAAAATTTCAATCATCCTTAAAAATCGAATTGAAACCAAATAAAAAAACTAAATAACCGCCCCGGTTAGGACGGATCAGGTCACCACGGATCCGGTATTAATTGATTGCTTCCAAAATGAACTAAGCTTTTTATATTTTTCCTGAAATTTTCTTCTCATCTAGTACAAAAAATCATTGACCCCTTTCTTCGAACTTGCTTTCAAAAAAGTAGTCGGGGAAAATGATTCGGTGTGATTGGATGGATGTAAACCTAAAAGCAAACACTAAATTCCCTATACACATTCACTTTTAATTAATACAGTACTCCCTCCGTTCCGGAATAATCTTCATATGTGGGTGGGCACGTAAATTAAGAAAATGTAGTAATGAGTGGAGTTTTGAGGGGTAATTTTATAAAACTTTATGTATAAAGTAAATAAATGAGTTGACTTTTGTGTGTATGTGGAAAAAAAGTAATGACATTTGTGTAAAATTAAGGATATTGTGAGGGTGAAGTTTATAAAGATTTTCCATTTTAAGGGTGTGAAAGTATTTCATTTGTTCTTATTTTTCTTATTTGTTAGTATTTTATTTAATAAAAATAATTACTTTATTTTTATTTCACAACAATTTCGCTTAACACTTTTTTTAAAAAAAAAATTGTGTTCAGTCATCGAAGCGAAATTTTCGTGGATGGAGAAAGCTAATACTAACTTATACTTGTCATTTCAAATGAAAAAACGCATTCAAACAGTATCAAACGTACTGTCATTTCAAATTTCATTCAATTATTTAATCAAAATTACAACATGTTGATTCTAATTAAGTTAAAATAAATATGTACTGTTGAGTTTTTTTTAACTAATATACGGAGTACTTATCGTGTAGGGGCATATGATAAAATATTACTCCCTCCGTCCCACAGGAATTTGCACACTTTCCATATATGGATGTCCCATACCAATTTGCACACTTTATAAAAGGAAATATCTTCACAACCCTCACCCTTGAAATATACTCATATTTACTCATATGTCATTACTTTTCCACACTCAATCTACTTTTTACTTTACTTTATTCATAAAAGTTTACAAAATTACCCCTCAAAACATCAATCATTACACCTTTTCTTACACATTTCTTAAAATGTGTGCCGGTCAAAGGGTGCAAATTCCTCCGGGACGGAGGGAGTAATATAGTAAATTAATTGCCGGCGAGTTACGTAAAATTGTTCCCAAACGGTCAAACACCGTGCAGTGTATACATATAATTGGCTAATGATTATATTAAGCTATTTATGCACATTAATTATATTTGGGGATTTCAACTAAACGATCACTTTAATCAATTTTTTGAAATAATAACAGTTGCTTGTACTCAAAGAATTGAAAAACTATTACTCCTACCAAAATAAAAATAAGATCTTAATTAAAGTTGAAAAAAACACCCATTTTATTAACCAAAAAGGGAAATTAAAAACAAGTTAGGGATAAAGACGAAACGTAACTTATATGTAATAATCCGTATTAGATATACAATATTAATAAAAATTTGAAAAAAAACTCATGTACTGAAAGTGGGTCAAAAAGACTTTAAAAAAAAAAAATCACTCAAGACAAACAGAAAATTCAATCACATGTTTGTGTTATTATACGCGAAAATGTATAAGGGCAAATATGTGTTACTTATGTTTACAATAACACATAGTTGGTCTTACAATAATACACATTTTTTTTATAGTAACACATATGACTGACCTATAAACGAATTCTTATAATTGTCTTTGCACGATTTTTATAAAAAATATTTGTTAGACGCAATTTCGATCTGGTTTCAATTGATAAGTTTTCCTGATTCTTTCTTAAATAAAAGAATATTGTATGTGAAATATTGTACCTGAGTTCTCCCTCATCAAATTTTTTTACTAGTTTGTAAAGCAACAATTAATAAAAAAATTGAAGGTACTATATTCTAGACAATTCTTACTTCTTTGCTTGATTTTGACCATCAAATTAAGTCCAAGTTTGGTAAGAAATTGAAATTGAAATTGAAATTGCCGAATCTCAGCCAGCTGAAAGCTAACTTAACTTACCCTCAAATAATTTGGAATTCCCCCCTCTTTTTTAAAGTGCATGTCTTTACTGAAAGGCTAAACAGTTAATTAATACGGAGTAGTAATTGCGTATCAAGTGTATTAATACAATAATAATGATAGTTTTTATATATTTTTAAAATTGTTTTTTAGCTGTGATTTATTATTCTACTTTACCAAAGTTGCAGTACGAGTTAAATATATAATGGTACGAACTTAGAAATAATACTCCGTAGTACAGACTGAATAAATGGTGGTACGTACGGTACAGACTTATTTACATCGTGCTCAACTTTATCAAATACTCCGTAATTAAAAGGGGTTGAAAACAATATTTTTAAGTAGAGATGATTAGAAATGGATGTTACCACTTTAATAATTTTATATTATTAGGATAAATAAATTTTGGCTGATCCCAATGATTTATAGATATACACAAGAGTCACATATGCATCTAGTGCATTCGTGCACTCGCTTCATATGATTTTTTTTATACGTTTTTAGATAGAACGCACCGTTTGAGGAAAGGTTAGTGGTTCTTCGTTTGAAGAAAAAATTGTTGGGAGGTTAAACAATATTTCACATCGGAAGAGCATCCGAGCATCAAATGATCATGTGGTATAAAAGGGTGTACTAGTATTATCTCCATTGGTATGAGGTATTTTGGAGAAACTAAAAAATAAAGTCGTGATGGCTTAACACAAAGCGAACAATATCATATCAAGTGGAATACAGAAGGACGGAAGTTCCATCCGGGAACCAACAATTTCAATTTTCACTAAATTATATAATTACACTACATCCAAATGGCTCGAATAAATTTTTCTGTTGATGTAAAATGGAGCTATATTTAATAATAAATTCTTACAATGAAAAAGAGTCTTCTATTTCCGCAATTCAATTTAAGTAGATGCGGGATCTAAAAATTTTCTTAAATTTCCTTTTCATGGTTGTATAGAAAGTTTTTTGTTTGAATCCCCCTTTTTTCTTTTTCAGGAATTCGTTAATCGTCCAGTAACAAATACGAGTAGTATATCCTATTCGATAAAATTCGATGAAAGAAAGCGAAGAAAGAAGAAAATGAAAATAATTGGAATCAATAGTTATAATGAAGACTCAAACAACCACCTATATATGCAGGTCTAGGACGAAGTTGGATAGCTCAAGTGGTTAGAGCACCACTACCTAGGCTTTAGATCCTGGGTTCGAGTCATGGGAGGGGAAAAGGGATGGGTATTTAATGTAATTCAAAAAAAAATATGCAGGTCTAGTCCTAATATGAGGTCAACGAAGCCATCGATTTAAGTCTTTTTTTTTTTTAATTTGTTAGGGGCCCATTATTTTTAAATATTATATATATATCATAACTAAATTCTCAGAAGTCAGAAGTGACAAGACGGCATACACTAAAGAAAATTTGTGTTAATTATTTTCTCTTTATAATTGATCTAGTTCGGGGTTCTAGAACCTTGATTTACATAGTTAAAAAAATATGAGGAGGTTTTTGAATTTTTGTTCAATTTGAAGAAGTTGTGAAGTGTTAATGATAAAAGATTGTTGAGGTCTTGTAAGAATCTTTAAAATTCTCTAACACATAATGGTGTTTCCAACGTCGAAGACATTGAGTTGTTTTTGGAGTTATCATTTTTTAAGTGCTCTTTACTATAAGGAATTATTGAACAACTTGATTAATATTTTTTCTATTAAAACTGTTATGATTCGTATTTATGTAATTATTTGAAACGTACACCTGTCGTATTATGTTTCATGAGTGCTCATAGAATAAAAAATATGAAAGAATGAGATCTTACGTTAAAGTTCAATTTAGACCCTAATATTCATAGCACCGGACTTCACCTATGAAAGAATTTGTTACACCATGTATAACTCAAATTTATTTCTACATTATTTCAGGCAACTACTCTTCCAATTTTATAATTTTGAGTCAATTTATTATTCACGTTGAAAATTAGCTTTCTCATGTGTTATATACCATCAGGAAGCTTATACAACATAATATCATCATTTGGAATTGACCAAGAAGTATACACATACATATATAACCTTCTTTTCATGAATTAAAAAAAAAAAAGATCAGTAATGTGATGACAACGAGAGCTCCATGTTCGATCATATATAAAGCTGCCAATTAATTAATTTGCTGGATATTTTAAACCCAAAATGCATGCTTAAGAAATTAAGTATTACTCCTATATAGTACTGCAAATGATCGAGGCCATATATAAATTCTTATAATAAAATAATTAATTAAATCAACGGCAAGTCTGAATCCATCCTCAGCTAGCCTAAATGAAACGATATTATGAGATAAACTGATGTGATAAGTGCACAAAATGATTAATCAAATTAGTTGAGTCTGCTCATCTGTAATAGACTTGGTGCAGGTGACTTGGATCATTTAAGGTAATTTTCTCTCCTGAAGTTCAGAAAACGCTCAATTTCGGAGTTCTGATATGATGGCACATGCGGTGTTTTTATGTTATTTTCTTGACTGTTGCAACTAATTTGATCCGGTCTCAACCATATGACTTAAGTATATGCATGGATACAATATCATTTCACATTACTTAGGACAATTTTAGAAAGATCAATCAATTGAGAGCAGTATTGTAATTGTGAGATTCTAAAGCAGATTAGAGTTAGTTTTAATTCTTGAAAATCTAGTTCGATACAAACCAAAACTGTGAAAGCCGAGAAATATACAAGTAATAAGTAGAATAAATAAATGTAGAGATTTTATTGATGGTGTTATTGAAATTGAGAAGCAAACCAGGACGATACCACTCACTCACTCACTAATAACAAAAACGATGGAATATAATTACATAATAATTAAATGATGATAGTAGTAAAGAATATATAATCAGCAATTTTCCCACTTGTTGGTGGTTAGAGTGATGTAGGCTGAAGCTTTCTTGTCAATACCAGGCTCTGCGACCCAACGGCCTCTGTCTTCATCGCTGGGATAAACTTTGTATGCTTTTACATGATCATCCTCGTAACTCTCCACTCTCTTACTCCTCGATGAATTTTTGCTCTTGAATAGCCCCATCAGAGAGAATGATTTCTTCTGCCTGCTGTTGCTGCAGTTTCCTGCCATTCCTTACAATTATTTCTCTTTGACGATTTGATTAACCTACAAATGAATGGTGGGATGTGTATCTGTGTTTGCAGATTGTGGTGTTATTTATACTGCCATGGTAAAGTTGATCCAACGGTGGAGAATCTAGGCATCTCCACAGCCGGAAGTTAATTACACTAATGTACTTTGGGGGCAATTATGTAAATCAGCCCCTCTGCGTACTTACTTGGAAACATTCTCTTGCCGATTCATCCACTCAAATATATATAAATAACTTGATAAATTTTAATTTGACAACAACAAAAGTTAACACTCTTTCTACACTTCACAGTTTACACCAACTAATACTCCCTCCTCTCTCCGTTAAATTACTTATTGTTTCTATAAGATTTAAAAAATTCAGTAATATAGTGAAGTATAATTAAGATAGAGATTGATATTAGTGTTAACAAAAATAAAAATAACTTAATTAACAAGGGCACTCTCGTTCCCTTCAAAAAAAAATTATATTACTCACTCCGTTTCAATTATGTATGTAGATTGATTTTTCTTTTAGGGTCGATTAATTTACATATATTTCTATACATTAATTATGTTGGAAGGTATAATTCTTAATAAAATATAGTTATAGTAGGAATGCTACTTGTCTAATTTACTTTTTCAACAATTTTTTAAATTTTTTGAGCCAATCAAACTATATACTGTATAATTGTAATACAGACAAAGTAGTATTTTTTTTAAATGAAAACAACTCATACTAATAAACGGAAATGATATAGAACCCACCAATTGTGCCTACACCGCCTATGTGGCATTACACGTCAATAAATTCTTATTTATATTTAATTTAAACTTAATCTAATATCAATATTTTATTTTTTTATCCATATCAATATTTTAAAAAATCTTTTTTTATATTTAATTTAATATTATCTCTATAAAATTAAGCTATCTAATGCCATCAATATTTTCTCAAATCTTTCCATCACCATTAATGGCACAAAGCAGTAGGACATTTCTCAAATCTTTCCATCTGGCACAAAGCAGTAGGACATGCAGTGTTTGCAGTCGAAGCGGCCATGATAAACGAACCTGTCCCACTCTAAACCCTAAGAAGTACGCTTTTTTTTTTAAGCTAACACACCAATTTCATGATTGGTAATAGGTCACAAGTAGAAGAACAATGTACGCAAGGAGAACTAATGAACAAGTATCAACTTTTACGGGAGCATCTTACACATTACCATCAACTTTTTTATATTTCTTTCATTGGTTGACATTTAGTTAATTTTTGTTATGAAAATGAGATTGTTTTTTATTTTCTTTAATTTTTTTTGTGGAGAAAAATTAATGGTGATGGAAAGATTTGAGAAAAGATTGATGGGTTAGCGTAATTTGATAGAGATAATATTAAATTAAATATAAATTTTTTTTTTTAAATATTGATATGTATAAAAAATAAAATATTGATATTAGATTAAGTTTAAATTAAATATAAATAAGAATTTATTGACGTGGTAATGCCCCATAGGCTGTGGGCAAAACTGGTGGGCACAATTGGTGGTCTCTATATCATTTCCGTACTAATAAATTAACTATTTTTTCTCTTACGGGATTTATTTGTTTATTTAATAAAGCTTTTTAAATTTTTTTCCTAAAGCTTCTTCTCATCTAGGCTAGTGCAAAAAAATCATTGACCCCTTTCTTCGATTTCTTTCAAAAAAGTAGTCGGGGGAAATGATTCAGTGTGATTGGATGGATGAAAAAACAAATACTAAATTCCCTACTACACAAACATTCACCCCTAATTAACACTAACATCTGCTTGTCATATCAAATGAAAAAGCGCATTCACACAGTATCATTTATGCAACAATAACGTACCATAAATTTCATCCAATGATTTATTCACAATTACAACATGTTTATTCTTATTAAGTTAAAATAAATATGTACTTCTGAGTTTTTTTTTTTTTTAACTAATATACTTATCGTGTAGGAGTGAGTATATGATCAAATATTAAAATAGTAAATTAATTGGCGGTGAGTTAGGTAAAATTGTTCCCAAACGGTCAAACACCGTGTGTACATATAATTGGCTAATGATTATAAGCTATGCACATTAATTAATTATATTTTGGGGGATTTCAATTAAACGATCACTTTAGTCACTTTCTTGAAATAATAACGGTCGCTGGTACTCAAAGAATTGAAAAACTATTACTCCTACCAAAATAAAAATAAGATCTTAATCAAAGTTGAAAAAAAACACCCTTCTTAATAATCGAAAAGAGGAAAACGTAGCTTATATGTAATATTGGACATACAATATTAACACAAATTAGAAAAAATGTAATAAAAACTCACGGATTGGAAGCGGGTTGAAAAGTTTTTTTTTTTTAAGTGTGCAAGATAAACAGAAAAATGTAATCACATGTTTCATATTTATTATAAAAAAAAATGGGTAAAGGAAAAAATGTGTTATTTATACATAACACATACGGAGTATTTGTTTTTGCAATAATATACTACTCCCTCTGATTTTATACAAAAAAATACGAGGGGTAAATTTGTCAAAAAAATATGTTCCTTAATTTTATACAAAATGAGAAATGCGACAAACTTTATGAAACGGAGGGAGTATACATTTTTTCTTCTAATGACAGATCTATGAATGAGTATTTTTATTTGTCTTTACACAAATTTTACATAAAAAGATTCACTTGACTCAAATTCAACCTGATTTCGATCTACAAATTTTCATATTTCTTCCTTAAATAAAAGGGTATTGTTTGTGCAATATTGCACGAGTTCTACCTCTAAAACAAATTTTAGTTTGTAAAGCAACAATTAATAAATAAAATTGAAGGTGGTATATTCTCTAGACCATTTTTCTTCTTTGTTTGATTTTCACCATCAAATTAAGTCCAAGTTAGGCAAGAAATTGAAATCGCCGAATTTCAGCCTGAAATATATACACACGAGATGAAACATATTATATGTGCTTGGTGCATTCGTGCACCCACCTATATGTTTCAATTACATTAACTTACGCATTTCACTCGAAACTAATATTACATTTTAATTTTAATATAGGGTTAATTGCAAATAAAATCACAACATTTCTCTGAATTGCAATTTAATCTAAAAATCACCACATTTCTCTTAATAATTGCAAATAAAATCACCACCTTTAAAAATTGTTGCAATTTAAACTTCTTGATAGCCTCATTTCTGTCCAAATCTAACTTGGCTAGCTGATGTGACACTTCATTAATGAAACAACATTGTTTTTTTATTTCGATCTAATCTCGAAACGTCAACTTCAGGCACAAATAAGATTGTCTATAAGTCTAAATTGCAACAATATTTAAAGGTGATGATTTTATTTGCAATTATTCAAAAGTTTAGATTAAATTGCAATTAAGTGAAATGTGATGATTTAATTTGCAATTAACCCAATATACACAACTAGCACTGTTCAAGTGAATAAGATATATAAATATGTTCAGTTTCATTAGTTTAGGGCCTTTAGGCGTTTCAGCTAAAGCTAGTGTACGTATATTTTAATTAAAATTAATGTCACATTTCAATTAAAACTGATATCACGTTTTCAGGTGTTGACATTGATAGAGGATTAAAAGAGTGGTGAAGGAAGGGTCAAATGAAAACTTAGTTTAGGTAGGTACGTATGTCTCTTGTCGAAATGATTGAGTTGATGTATTGTCTTCCCATCACCACCTTTAAAATAAAACACTATTATAGAATTTCAAAGAAAGAGTATAGTAAAGCAAAGCAAAGACCCAAGATAAAAATCCCTAGCTTCAAATATTGCCTGCAAGCTGTATACCTTTCGGGATTCTTCAAAATATTATTATTAAACAAAACAAAACAAATAATGTATGTGTGTGTGTTGTCCGTTCAACATGTACTTAGAAACTACGGAACTCGTTGATTCACTCACCTCCCAATTTGCTTTATGCTATACTGTATTCATATTACATTAGTATAGGTAGATAGTGTGCATTTGCTGTCTCTTTAATTAGTATATTTATATATACTACATTATTATTCTCTCAAATTAATTTTCTTTTTCTTGGCATATCACCCTAACAATACTGCTAGCTGTCATGGCTTCTCGTCCAAGTTTTTTCTCAATGCATGATCAATATATAATACTCTTTTTGTCTCGTCATAAGCTTTCATTTTACGTTTTACATGAAGATTAAAGAATATAATGGAGTATAAAATATGCAATGAATATAGTTGATGTAGAAAAATGTTTGAAATAATGCAAGCACATATAGCACGTGATATTTTATTTTTTCTTGGAATAAATTGTAATATGAATTATTTTTTAAAATTAAGTCTCTTTATTTTAAAATTGATGCAATTTTAGTCCAAACAAAGTTGCAGAGTTTTTGCACATGTTGCTCATATTATAAAATTGACTTGTTGTTACTTGAACTAACCCGTACAAGAATGGAGTCAGATTCACAATAAGGACTACCATATGTTTATATAATACTTAATTTGTCGACTTTCTTCTCTATAAGCTCAAGAAAAATGTATTATATGTACATCTTGTATCACACCTTAAACATTAATAATGGAGTATTAGTTTTAATAAGTAAATAGTATTCTCTAGTATATAATAAGATCTTAATATTAATTTTACAAATAATAGTAGTATTAATTAGTGGCGTCCGATGCACTTAATTTTGCAATGACGAACAAAGTGACAAAAAATCTCCCTACATATGAAAAATATTATATCAGCATCATTCATTAATACTAATTGGTTGAAACCTAGCTACAAGTACTCATATACATCCCAAAAAACACTAATATATGAAGTCTACTTACAAAAAGATCATCAATTTTTCTATTAGGCAAAAAACAATATATTATTTAAACTTGAAATATGAACAAATTGCTTAAGGTAGTGGTCGCAGTAGAAAGTCTAAAGCATAAAAGAAGTAAAGTAGAACATCATACTAAAACGGAGGCTCTTGAGCACTTGAGATTGTAGGTTTATTCTTATAGAAACTTTCCAAGATCCTCTTTTCATTTTTTGTACTACACAATCCTTAAAGTTGTGTCGTACCATGTGTGAACCAGCTTCAAGTTCTTCCTTTGATTTCGTTCAGAATGTTAACCCTGTCCCATTCTATGTTTTCAAATTGAAAATGAGTAATAATTATTTTCTTTGTTTCATAATGTTAGTCGTTTTTATTATTTTGTATAAAATCAAAAAGTATAATTTTATTTTATTTTTACAAATTCACCCTTCATTACATGAAAGATATTGGAAAAACGAGGGAAAAGAAGAGAAATTGGGGAATGACTCGCTTCCATTATCATAAAAATGATGTATAAAAAGGAAAAAAAAATTAGGGATACAATAATTATATAATTGATTTAGGGGGGAAATGTAGAAAAATAATTAAAACAATAAACATTTTTTAAACAAAATTTAGTACAAAAAAACGATTATCTATATGAAACAGAGGGAATAGTTGGTAAAAGTTTGGTAGAGTAGATTATCCAAAGATAGATGATGGACAATCGTATTCAAGATAGTTGTCCTATTAAATCTAAAATATAATTTATTTATAACTACACACAAATATACATATTAAATCATTAAAAGGCACATCATCTCAATACGAGTCAATTGACAGGTTCAGACACCTCCATATATAGAATATATCTACCAAACCAAACCCAGGCTATATAATCTCCATTAAGAATGGGCATTTTGATATGGATGGTATTAACATGTTTGGCATGATTTGCGTGGATTAAATTACTTGAACTTTCTAGATAGGCATCCCACCAACTTTCTTCTATTCTATTTCTGCATTTTTATACTATGATTATGGCCTTCTTTATCCAATATTCTCTCCTCCAAAGTTGTTAACAAGCATTCTTTTACTTATAAGTTACAATCGCATTAGTAAAGTTTTTTTTCTAGAATGTGCTAAATTAATTATATGTTCATGCACCTTTAATTAATTAGCTTCCGTCCCCGGCTAAATATCCATCTTACAATAGTAATTTAAATAAAAATTCAGATGTTTAAAATAAGTAATTATGAAACAAATTAATTAAATTATAAGTATGTATTTTACTAACTGGAGTAATTCATTTAATTTCCTCACGAACCTTCACTCATTTTCCTCTTCGTCTAGTTGATAAATGTTAATTTGTCATTGTCTCATAAGATAGTGTCTCCAAAAATAAAAATATAAATTGAGTTATTAGTTAATCAAGAGATAAGTTACATTAAAATATATCACACAATTTTAAGGGATCAGTCCATACAGAGCGTAAAACTTTAATTTTAAACAGACCTTTTATAAGTGGACGATGGAATTAGTCCTCCGAATTAATCGATTCAAGAACCGGATATCGAGATTTAAAAAAAATCTAAGTAATATCAATCCATACAGCTCCATGAATTTGCTATATACTCCGTTAAATTTAATAATTTTCATTTGTTTAGGCACGGATTATAAAATATATTAATAATAGTTTATATAATTAAAAGTAGATACAATAGTGTATAAATTAGATAAAAATAGTACATGTCTACATGATAATATTATATTTTTAAAAAAATTAAACAATGTAAAGTAAGAATAATAAAAAAAATTAATCTTCCTATCTCAAATATTACCACTTGATTGACCTAGGTTGTTTCATATATATATATATAGTATTTGCATACATTATATATTGATCACCTCAGTTTATGTTTATTATCAATCAATAAAACTGTCTTAATCAAACGATAATTATATTAATTTCCTTTCCGATTGTTTTTTTCCAATTATTATGATTTAGCAGCACAAAATTATATTCATCAGAACTTTGTTTGATTTAAGTGTAAAACTTGTGTGATTTTGAATTCATGTAAAAAAATTTACTAGTGTCACTGTTATGCATTTGAAAAAATAATTTTTAAACAATGATATTTTGTATGCACAAGTACAACCGTGATCTTTCGTGTATAGAACAATCATTCTTTAAAAAAAAAAATTGGGTTGATTTAAACTATTGGTAAAAACCTCCACTTTTAGCAATATATATTCCTCCCTCATTTTTATAATATTACTTAACGTAGATCTTTCTTCTATGATACGTATGAAGCGGATATTTTGCATTTTGACCATCCAACCAATGCCCTAAAAGAGTTATTCTAAATACTAATTAACTAATTAAGAATTATTCTTCCTAATCCAACAATAATAATACTCCCTCCGTCCCGTAATTACTTTCACACTTTCCTTTTTAGGACGTCACACAATTACTTTCACACCCTTAAAATGGAAAACCCTTTATATACTTTACCCTCACAATATCCTCAAATTTACACAAATGTCATTACTTTTTCTCCACACATACCCAAAAGTCAACTCATTCCTTTACTTTATACATAAAGATTTACAAAATTACCCCTTAAAATCCCCACTAAATTCACTTTTCTTATTCCGCGTGCCACTTCACATGTGAAGATAATCGCGGGACGGAGGGAGTAATATATAACGTAGAACTTACAACTGGACTGGGTTATACTTATGCATAGAGCCTGATTAGACTCGGCCCAATTTATTCGATCCAATGTACTTTCTGTCACGTGTCCTCTGATATTTGCGATCAAACTCATAGACTAAAATAAAATTTATACTCAACAGTCAACACCAACACGTAAAATTACACTTAAGTATGTGCTTAATGAATTATCGCCACTTCATTTACAATTCAATTTAGACTACTTTAAATTAGATCTGATCATAAATATCTCAGCATACCTGTAAAACGGATTAAATGTTTGGATACAATGTACTCCCTCCGTCCCATATTAATCTTCATAGGTAGATGGGCACGCAAATTAAAAAAATGTAATAATGAGTGAAGTTTTGAGGGGTAATTTTGTAAAATTTTATGTATAAAATAAAGAAATGAGTTGACTTTTGTGTATTTGTGGAGATAAAGTAATGGCATTTGTGTAAAATTGAGGTTATTGTGAGGGTGGAGTTTATAAAGGATTTTCTATTTTAAGGGTGTGAAAGTTATTGTGGGACGTCCCGAAAAGGAAAGTGTGAAAGTTATTGTGGGACGGAGGGAGTATTACTCTGGATGGATCCAAATTAAATACAAAACTTATATCCAGCTGATTTGCACTTAGAGAGTTAGAGCATAATGTGCAAAATAAGAAAAGAAATGCATACCTCCAATATTTGGTACGCAAGAATCCATGATGAAAGTATCTTATATCTTTGTCTCTCCTATAATAATGTGGGGGTCTTAATTCAAGTATTTTCAAAACGAGTGATGGGAATAAAAAAAGATGAGTTTCATTATATATTTATAAACTAATATCATAATATTTATCAACTGAAATTTTTACATTTATAAATCAATATCACTGCATTAGTTCACACAATTTGACGTGTTTGTGTGTATACAATATTAAAATATTAGTTTATAAGAGTAATTATATTAGTGAATGAAAATGTTATTATATGTTATTTTTCTCATGTTTAATTTACATTAATATTCATTTGTCCTTTATAACAATTCATCAACACGATTGTTCTATTCCTAGTGAATTAGCTTAAAGAGTACTCTAGAATAGGATAAGAATTGTATCAATTATATAGGAATCAATTGAAAATAACTAAAAGAAGAATTAACTGTGGAGTAAACTAACAAGTGTCTTTTCTAACAGATAATGTTAAGTCCATAAATTTATAAATATCAAAGAAATTTAGAGTAAAATATTTGATGGCAAATTGTTGATGTTCTTGTGTACAAAATAAATCACGTTATTGCATAAATTATGAATGTGCCTTACATTCTTCAAAGTAAAAACAGAACCGGAGTATTAGAGTATAAGAATCATATATGGCCTTTAACAACACAATGAGGGTGTATTATATGCTTATCATTTATATGTTTAATACCTTGAATCAACTTAGTGATAAAATTCTCATAATTTTTCACATCTTTGTTCCAAAGTCACTGAAATCCTCGAAACACCGTTGTTTTCCGTCATGCCCTTGGCACGTGAATATCTTCTTTTGAATTAAAACTGATACTAAAAGGATCAAAATTGAAAGAAAAAAAAAATTAAAAGTCACTCTATCCGTCCTCTATTAGATTGTCTTCTTTGACTTTGTCACGAAATTTAATATAAGAGTTGTTTATTGGTATTATATGAGGTAAAATAGGTTTTTGTTAAGAATGTATTAATTAATTGAGGAAAATAAGACAAAAAAAAAGAAGATGATTCCGTGTGAGACAAATAATGACATTTAATATAATTTTGAGATATTTTGAAAGGATGATTAAAAACAATAAAGTAACTTTATGTCCATTTTATAAAGGATACAAAAAAATAAAATAATAATAAAAATAAAAATTTGAAAAAGTAAAACCTTTCAGGGTGTTTGGTTTAGAATTAGCTGAATTTGGATGGTTCATCCCAATTCAATCCCTCACAATCACTCTCCATCCAAATCTAAATCAAAATACTCATACATCCATATAAATTATACTCCCTTTGTCCCGGGATTTCTTTCACATGTGAAGTGACACACAAAATAAGAAAAATGAATTTAGTGGAAATTTTGAGTGCTAATTTTGTAAACTTTTATGTATAAAGTAAAGAAATGAGTTGACTTTTGTGTATGTGAGGAAAAAGTAATGACATTTGTGTAAAATTGAGAATATTGTGAGGGTCGAGTTTATAAAGAGTTTTCCATTTTAAGGGTGTGAAAGTTATTGTAGAACGTCCCGAAAAGGAAAATGTGAAAGTAATTGCGGGATGGAGGAAGTAATACACTTACACGCATATTTTTATACAATCACTATCATTTTTTTTTAATAACTCATCCTCGCTCCTACTTTTCTTCAACATATTTATTCTATCTTCTACTTTTTTTTCACATAATCACTATTTTTTTTTTTTTTTTAGAGTTTACAAGATCAAAACATAATACATATCTATTACAAGCTCAAATTCATGATCTTCAAACCAGACGGAATTCAATGGTATCGTCGCCCCTCCAATCGCGAGGAAGAGAATAAACGAGTGTACCCTTTGTCCCGTAATAACGAACAGATCTCTACTTTCACTACGAAAACAGCCCCACACTAAGGTGTTCTCCTATCAAAAGAAAGAGACAAAAAAATAGAGACAAAGCTCCACCAAATACCAAGATCTTAAGGCCAAAGGCCTACTAAAAAAAAACCAAGCACACAAAGCTCCACAAAGGGATACATGGATCCTCAAAAGGATAAAATGCTCAAAAGCCGGCAGAAAAGGAAAAGCAGAAAACATGATAAAGCTAAGACCTGGAAAATATAAAAAAAAACAAAGAACTAAACTGGGATCAACGGGACACTCCTCCCAACGGTCACCGTAACTCCGTTAGGATAAACATTCCATTGATCCCTACTAACTTTTAGAAAAACCTACATGAAATCGGACGGGCGACGACGGATCTGGTTAGATACGGAACCAAGACGGCGCAAGGCGGCAGATGGGCGATGTCACTTGTCAGTAGACTTCTGAGAAGCCCTCGAACAGATCTGGAAGAGCGCTGATAGATCTACATATTTTCTATGCAGAAGAGAGGAAAAAAGAAAGGTGGGAGGAGGTGTATGCGGCGGCTGTGGGGTTGAGGGGGGCTAGGGTTTCTTTTTTAGAGAGAGATTTCACATAATCACTATTAATTTGACATAAAGTTCTTCATTTATCTTTTCAATTAATATTCAAACACAATTACTATTCATGAATTACTATATCTACATTTTTTCATCTTCATTCTCATTTAATCCACCACCGTTCCAAACTAAATCGAACCTTCGTGAACTTAAAAAATGTCACATAATTATATGTGAATAATCTACCATTACAA
This sequence comes from Galeopsis tetrahit, assembly GCA_963675135.1. NCBI lineage: Eukaryota > Viridiplantae > Streptophyta > Magnoliopsida > Lamiales > Lamiaceae > Galeopsis > Galeopsis tetrahit. The sequence continues at coordinate 63,061,497 of OY776130.1, read as the reverse complement.
TTAACATGCCTATAGGCCCATCCTTGTGGGCCGGATAGTTTAACATCACCAGCAATATCTTAATTTCGTGATAATGACTCGAGAATTAATTCCTCAACCATTTTCTGGACCGACAATTCTTTTTATTTTTGTAATAATTAAAATATGAAAAGACACTGCATGCTGATTGCTGGCACTCGCAGCTGAAAAACAAACGAACCCAAAATTAAGAAACTTCAACCCGCCGACGATTTCTGATTACGGTGAGTTACACTTACACTACGATTACATTTACACTCTTCTTTTTTCTCCGTAATTCGTCAAATTTTCGTGTAAAAACCTACTTCTAGTATATAATGCTGTAATTTTGAAATTACGTTCTGTCGTTGATTATATTTTTAAGATGTCGCCGATTTATTCCTTTGAAGAATCATTTAGTTCTTCTGTTAAGGGTTTTAGTAAACGGATCTGCACTGAAATGTTGCTTAGATTGAACATTTGAACCTCTGTTGTATTGTAGTATTATGTAAATCTCAGGAATTGCCCATGTCTATCACAGTTTTAGCATGCTCACTAACTGCTTGATAAAATGCGTCTGTGAACAATGTGTTTGGTGAAGAGATTTTTGATATGTCCGTTTGAGACTTAAGCTGCGTCTGTGCTACCAAAATGTGTTTAGGGAGGAGATTTGTGTAATGCTGCATAATTTTTAATTATACTTCTAATTTGTTACTTTTTCCTCCACGTTTTAGATCTTCCTTGATTTTCTACTACAATTTTTGAAGTTAAGAAATGGATTCCTCGACGCTGCTTTTCAATCAGCTCAAGGTTTCAAATCTATCTCTCCCTGTCTCTTAATTTTCTGCATATTTTGTAAATGCTACTAAAATGTTTTGTTAATCAGGCAGCGGAACCGTTCTTCTTACTAGCAGGACCCAATGTCATCGAATCAGAGGAACACATCCTCTACATGGCCAAGCAAATCAAAGCCATCAGTACCAAGTAATGCAACTCTCTAAACAAATGTGTTTCAAATCAACATTTTATATGGATTCATTAGTTGTACTTCTAACTGAATATGATTGTGTTCACAAACTATAGACTTGGATTGCCCTTGATTTTCAAATCCAGCTTTGATAAAGCTAATCGGACTTCTTCAAAGTCATTCCGTGGTCCTGGTTTGGAAGAGGGCTTGAAGGTAATTTCTGCCATTAGAGTTCAGAGGGGCTGATAGAGTTAATCTAGAGTTCTCTTAAGATTTAAGAGCCTTATCACGCTTAGAAATTTAAAACCAGTTCTGTTGCTTTGTTTGGTTTACAGATTCTTGAGAAGGTGAAAACGATGTATGGCCTTCCAATAGTCACTGACGTACACGAGGCGATTCAGGTTTTATTTGAGATTGGAATTTACAAATTGTTTTTTACAAAACTGTATTAGACTATTAGAATTCATGGTTTAGGTTTTGATAGAGCACATACTGTGTATGAATTCTAATTTTTGGTGTTTTTTTTACAGTGTGAGGCTGTTGGTAGGGTTGCTGATATTATTCAGATTCCTGCTTTCTTGTGCCGTCAGGTTAAATCACCAGATTCGAGTTTTTTTAACAGTTTCTAGTTCTTTCTAACAATCAAGCCATCTGCATATTAGAATCACCAGTTTAGAATCTGCTTGTTTTCTTTCCTGCTTTCCTCCACCCAATTATTAAATGTAAGTTGGAATGACAGACGGATCTGCTTGTAGCAGCTGCAAAAACTGGGAAAATTATCAATATCAAGAAAGGCCAATTTTGTGCCCCTTCTGTATGTATTTCCAACCTTTTTCTTTTTCTTTTTTTAACTTGGTATATTACCCCTACACTTGTGTTCATAGGTTTACCAGCTTTTGGTCAATTGAATTTTGTAGGTCATGTTCAATTCTGCTGAAAAGATTAGAATGGCTGGAAATGAAAATGTTATGGTTTGTGAGAGAGGAACAATGTTTGGCTACAGTAAGTGATTCTGTTTTGATTTTTAATCACATGATATCTAATACGGAGTAAAATATAAACGAATCTGTGAAATTGGAACATTTTAGTTTTTAATTGAATCCCTGTATGCTGAAAATAAATTTGGCAATTATTCTACATATGGCTGATATATTGTCAATAACGAAACCTGCTCAGACCTATGACTAAACTATTCCCTCCAAAAAAAAATTGAATCAAAGATGTGCATTTAGTCATTTACTCAGGTAAATAATTTCCATAAATTCAATAATTAAAATGGGTTAATTGCAAAATAAATCATGACCTTTTCACGTTTTTTCTATTACAAAATATGTTTCTTTAAATTTGAAACTCGTTACACGACCTTTTAAATTGTTGCAATTCGCATGACTATTTTCCACATAACTTAGTTGGTCTAATATGCAGATGACTTGATTGTTGATCCACGCAACTTGGAGTGGATGAGGGAGGCTAATTGCCCTGTTGTAAGATTGCTGATCCAATTTTAAGGCTTCCCCACACACTCATACACACACACACACACACACACACACATATATATATATATATATATATATATATATATATATATATATATATATATATCATAATTAATGCATCCAGATTACACTTATGATGCATTTCTGCTTCTTGGGTTTAGCATGTCCTGAAAGTGCTATCCCTATAACAACTTTGTTTAGGTGGCGGACATAACACATTCATTACAACAACCTGCTGGGCAAAAGGTAGTATTACTCTATCATTATTCATTGAGATATTCATACTTTTCAATGCTGAACAATCACTGCAAAGCCTTGAAGAATGAATATTACCATTAACTTAAGAGTATCTATGATTGCTTCACTCCCTCATGTTCTAATTTTGATAATGAGTTGGTGAAGTTTCTTGATGCAAATAGGTGGTCATTTGGTGATTCAAAATATAATATCTCTAGTAATACTACTTAATCATATATAAAAGATTGTGCAAGTTGAAGGCTTTGGGGAGCTCTAGGATTTGAAACTATGTGGTCTTATACATTTCAGGGGACGCTTGGTTCAAATTCTTTAATGAGAGTGGGAATGGGAATGAGAATCATTGAACAATGGGGATGTTGGTTACATTGTTAGCATTTTGCTCTAATATAGGAATAAGTGGGGATAAAATATGATTGTTGGTTGAGGAATAGTGGAATGATTAAGGAGAAATGATTATAGGAGGGAGTTAGTTAATCAAAATGAGGATAACAGTTACCTTATTTTGAGTTTCATTACCTCATATGAAGGTATGATGAAGGTAAATTGATCATCTTTTATTCTCATTAAGCACCACAATTACTCTATACTCATTCACATTGAAGAATATTGAACCAAGCACCCCCTCATATTTTCTGTAGTAATAGCTTTGATTACTTTTTTCTATCATTTTGATGATTTGAAGTCTTCAATTTATTTGTAAATCAATATCATTTTCCCTGTATAGAAAATAGAACTCCAGGCCTTAGTTCCGTAATATTATTCAAGAGAGTTGAGTCATTCTTCTCTTTGCTCAAAGTAATTGCTATACTTTCGCCTTTTCACTTTGTTGTTTGTAATGTCAAGACTTGAATTTTGATTTCAGAATGTCCACTGACTAATTAAATGAACAGCTTGAAGGTGGTGGTGTTGCAAGTGGAGGTCTTCGAGAATTAATCCCCTGCATTGCCCGCACAGCAGTTGCTGTTGGGGTGGATGGAATCTTTATGGAGGTACAGATTTTAGAATCTATCCACTCAAAATGACCTTCACGTATGACTATTTACGAATCTTTTTGATAATTCATAGCAAACTTTCTTTACATTTGCATTTGTGATAATGTAATTTTAGGTGCATGATGATCCTTTAAAAGCTCCTGTTGATGGTCCGACACAGTGGGTAAGCAGATTTTGAACTACGGAGTATTATTTATACGGGGAAGAAACTCCGTCTCATATTTTTTGTAATGCAGCCTCTTCGTCACTTGGAGGAACTTCTAGAAGAACTTATAGCTATTGCTGTAAGTTATCTACTTTAGAGCTTTTCCTGTTTATTTATGTCTGAAGAAGTAAAGAATATTTCTTCCATCAATTCATTTATTTATTTTTTGTCTTTAGAGGGTGAGCAAAGGGAAACAACAATTTCAAATTGATCTCACTCCATTCCGTTCCTGAGATTTGGCTCAAAGGTAAGATCTCCTAAGGGTATTATTGTCTTTGCTTCTGTGTGTTTATGGTTTTAGACGTATCTTTTTTCTGTTTTTATGTATTCTCAAAGGAGTTGGATTTTAAAAAACTGAATAAAATTAAATGTACATACACACACGCTTGGGTAACATTTTCCTAAAAGCTTTTGCTTGGACATGCAAGTGCAATAGCATCCATTGAGTTGAATACCACCAATCAACAGTTATAATATATACAGTATCTGTTTATTTTTGGTAGTTATCAACCTTTTGAAGCACGGATGCAACTTGCAAGTTTGTTTTTCTTGTGAACTGATGAACATGGACAAGAGAGCCACAGCGTAAAGAACCTTGGCCTATTCCTATGCACTCGTTATTCGGTTTCCCTATGTTTTTCCCTATGCTTTGTTCTCTAGCAACCCTGAACTGAACCTTGAGATTCCATGTATTCTTTGGTATTTTCCCTACTCATTTGTCTAAAAATGTGGTGTCCCATTAAGAAAACACATGCAAATCTTTCCTTTGATGCTACAAGTTGTTTATTCTTCATATGCAAGTGCTTGAAGCTCATATTTTGCTTCATTTTTCGTAGGAATATTGTAATGAAGCTTAGATTTGAAATGAGAGAGAGAGAGAGAATATACCATGACTTGTAATGAGGTTTTGTTTTGTATAAAATTATAGGAACGCATTTTTTTACAAATTTGTTCTTTATTATTATGAAAGAGTTATCATGAAAAAGATGCGTATATAAAGGAGAAATTTTATAGATACAATAATTTTTTTTTTTTTTTATGGGGATACAATAATTACATATAATGGTAATTTATGAAGAAATGTGAAAAATAGCTAAAACTGCAATCATTTTAAAACAAAATTGAAGTCCAAAATTGAAGGGGCTAAGAGGTTTTAGCATGCAACGGCAAAAAGAATAAGTCTGTTGGAATCATTGCACTTGTGCAAATATTGGGGGGGAAAATCCACTGTAAGGGGATGGGCTTTTAAATCATGTACAAAATGTAAAGAGGTGAAATTGATGAGAGATGCAAATTAGCTTATTAGTAAAAAAGAAGAATGTGAAGAGAGAGGGGAGACATTAGAGGTTGAAATGAAGGTGGAAGGAGGAAGAATGTGGGAGGAAAGGGAAGAGGGTGGTGTTTCTAGAATAGACATGAAATTTTGAAACAGCCTTGTATCTAATGTTATTGTTAATGATGAATAAGCAAGAATCTCAAATACTACGTCTGCTCTGCTATCATCTCATAAGAAATCATTTTTAAATTTTGTGAACATTATCTTGAAAAATAGTACATGAATAGAGCAGGTTGTTGATGATTGGGTTTTACCTTTAAATCTTGATACCACTGCATCCTCGTTTTGTCATAAAATACAAGGTCAACCATCTACACTTTTTATCTTATCAAGTTATACTACTATTTAAGGATAAATTCTCGTAAGAGAATGTGGAATGTCAGACAAATTGTAAAATGGAGTCAATTTAAGAAAATCAAGCACGGCAGGACGGGGCAGATCCTAGGTCTAAAAAAATTGGCAGATCCTGAAACAAGTTAAATCCGTTCCAAACCCACCCCATTATCATCCCATTTTTTGTGATTCATTTTTTTATCAATCATACCTATTATGTAAGTATGAATTTCATGGGCTTCTCACACTCTCTGATTCAGTACTCCGTAGGATATACAAGGAAAAAAAGAAAACACCAGAAAACGTAATAGTGGAGTATTAGATATTACAGATAGAACCATTAGTAGTAATCAGCTGTACCATAACCATATCCTTACATAAAACCCATAGTCTTTCTTGAAAACTCATAGACTACATATATTACATAAAACCCCTGGCCTTCCTTGAAAACGTGTAATGACTAGGGGGGGCATGCTACGTCGTGCAGATACACGACTTTCAGGCAGCGGCAGCTTCAGCAAAGCCTAGTTGAAGATTGCCATAATCGAACACAGTGTAATATGCTCCCATGAACACGTCTCCAAGAATCCTACAACACCATTTATTAAGTTTAGAACAAATTTGTGGTGATAGCCTATTAGTGGTAATAACAAGTTCTAGGCAAAAACTTGTATACACTAATACACCAATTGCACAGTGCAACTGGTGTGTATTTTTAAAAGGAATTAGTTGCTTCACTAAAATCTATTACTGGAGTAGTTTTTTAATTGAAAAGTATTAGTTAGTTTATTAAAAAGTTGTGCACCCAAGTGCTACTCCAAGCTATAAGTCTCGATTATATTGCACGTACCACAGGGGTCCTCGAGGAGCTGGTACATCCATAGCCATGAATCCACTGAGGCATATAGCAGCTGCGCCTTCACCAGTTTGTATAATATACTGAAAACACGATAAACAACAATCAAGGAAAATGGCATTTTTGAACTGTTGAGAACTAGGGAATTATTGATCAAATCAATGGGAGAATCTAAGGGGGTGTTTGTTTATGAATTTGAAATCCAGGTGGATTTGGATTTTGTTTATGCTCGGGAGTGTAGATTCTGTAGGATTTTAAAAATATCTGTAATAGATGATTGATTATGTACTGAGAATTGTGCAACAGATGAGAGAGTGTTGAGTTGGGTAGATAATAATAATAATAATAATAATAATAATAATAATAAAAAGTGGGAAATTGTAATGAAAATTTTGTTTGAAAAATGTAAAATGAGTATCATAGAATTTTATAGAATTTATCAGACGATCAAACCTGTTCAGGTGTAAGAACATAAGATTTTTCGCCAATGGTGAAGGTGACATTGGGCATATTTGGAATTTCATTGCAATCGATAAGGGACGATCCTCCTGGACTTGGTAAGCTCTCACAAACCTACCAAAATAAAGACATCATGACAAGGAACCAACAATTTCATAATAGCTCATTCACTTCAATAAAGAAAATTCGGTATACTAAGATCACCTGGTTCGCATATTCTAGCACTCTCTCCTTGACCTCTTCATTATTCAGCTGATTCTTCATCCAAACAACAGCCATCTCACAAGCAGTACATAATGGATTTTCACCAACTGATTTTCCTTCTTTATCAACAACCATTTCAATATTGGAACTGCAATAAAAAAACCCATCTTGCATGATTACGATGAAATAAACACAAAGTTCTGATGAAGAATTCACGTAGCAAAAAGTTTTGATGAAGAATTCACGTAGCATCCAGGTTAACTAGGTTTTCAGTTAATTATATAGCTTCATCCTATGATACTTGCCTTTTCCGCAAAAGGTCCCAAAAAATTATGTTTCTCAATTTAATCTCATAATTTCTTAATGACATCATTTTGGGGCACGTTTTTGGTACATGAGGTGTAAAATTGATCCCAAAACTTTTGCATTAACCGCAAAAGGTCCCAAAAGCGTCGTATAGCTAACACATGTTTTTTCAATTACAATATATGCATAAAAATTTGCAATTCGATACACGACCTTTCAAGCTGCCACGTCAGCATAAGTTGTTGAAAACTGGTCCTATGATATACAGTAATTGTAAATTTTAAAAACATATGTTATATTCATTTCGTCCCACAATAACTTTCACACCCTTAGAATGAAAAACCACGTATAAACCTCACCTTCACAATATCATCAATTTTACATAAATGTCATTACTTTTTGCCCACACACATACACACAAGTCAACTCATTTTTTTTACTTTATACATAAAGGTTTACAAAATTACCCCTCAAAACTCCACTCATTATTGCACTTTTTTAATGTGTGTCCATCTACCTATGAAAGTTATTGTGGAACGATTGAAAAAACATGAAAATATCATGATTTTTTATGTAATTAACCCCTTAGGAAATACTCCCTCCGTTTTTTAATAAATGTCATTTTGGCTTTTTAACTAATTTTAAAATAAGTGTCATTCTAGAGTTTTTTCTTTAATTTTGACTATTTTATCCTTATTTATTTACCATAAATATTCTTCATTAATAAATTCCACAAAAATTGTTTATACCAAAATTAATTTAGTTTATGAATACTAGCTACATTCTTAACTATATTCTTTATCAAATAAAATTTCTATATTAAAATTAGTTATAATTAATGAAGGGTGATATTGACCACAATTTATAATTTTAATTTGTTGAAAAAAGCTAAAATGACACTTATTAAAAGATGGAGGGAGTAAACATTTTCATAAAATCCTTTCCAAAATAGAAAGTTATTGTGGAACGATTGAAAAAACATGAAAATATCATGATTTTTTATGTAATTAACCCCTTAGGAAATAAACATTTTCATAAAATCCTTTCCAAAATAAAGAGCAACGTAAAATAATTGTCAAGACCATGAATTTACCTCCCAGACTGGGCGTTATTGGAAAAGCATAAACCTAATTGGGAACAAACTTTACTAGGTTGTACCTGCACAGAAACAAACTTTTACTTTTCAGGCCTGAAGCTTGATGTGGGGAAGAAGCCAGTGGATGCTAGTCAATGTGCAAGAGTGTGTGTGAGAAAGAGATAGAGAGTGGTATTAAAGAAAGGCGCACCCCAGCAACAAGGAGATCCCATATCATATCTCCATATTCAGTGACAATTTCCTTACATTCGGTGCTCACAATTCCTGCTGCCCCGATGGCATGGTTGATTTGAGCCACAACGGTCTGAAATGTTCAGAACATATCAATATACACCATTGAATTGCAACAGAAGCATTACTTATGTTCAAAAAGTGAGAAAGACAAACTAAATTCCAGCATCAATGAACAAAGATTATAGCATAAAAACACGTACAGTTGGACCAGTAAGCAAGGACGTCCCAGAATCCAGAATAGCAGCACAACCACCTTCACAGAAACCTGGTGCCACAATTCATGGGAGGGTAATTCAGACATTTCTTACTCAATAATGACTGCTAAGATGCAACTTATGTAGCACTAAACATGGAACAACTACTCCCTACATTCCAATTTTAAATTGTTTTAGCTGTCCTTCTGGTTTCCCAAGAGATTTTTTTTTTTTTCAACTTTGCCCTTTTTTCTTAATTTTTGTGATACATGATTCATTGATAATCTGTAAAAAGGTATATTAGTCATTTTTATACAAATAATTACAGGTATTAAATGAATTTCTTAATCTATGTGAAACACCCAAAAAACAATAGTTAAATTTGAACAGAGGGAGTAATTTGATAAGCACTTGAGCGTAGTCATGGAAACATAATCAATAGACCAAAAGAATCAAGCATTTCCATAGTTTCACTCAAAATATAGTGACACAATAACCTTCTACGTAATCGAAGAACACACCAGAACTTACCAGTTGACAGGTTCCCAATGAGGAAGTCGCCCATTTGAAACTGATAAAGAAATTTTACAGAAGAAAATATTAAAAACCAATCTTTACATAATTAATCAAGAACAATGGAAGTCACAGCATTTGATCATCACATACCTGCCAGTAGCCCTTTTCGGTTACAGGAACATAATCGAGATCTCCAACGTAGTGGTTTGGATCAACTCCACCAAACACTAGCTCACCTCCCACTTCTGCTTCGGGGTTACGATTAAGCCAGAAAGAAAATACCTTATCATCAACGAGATCCTGATCTACCATATTGTACCTGTCATTTTTGCAATACAAATCAGTTGGCACAGTCGTATGAGAGAGCCAGATAGGGAGGGGGAAAAGGAAGGGCAAATATGTGTATACACCAGTTGCACCACTGGTATGTATTTTTAAAAGATATTAGTTGCTTCACTGAAAAGTATTAGTGTGTTAGTATTAATTGTTTTATTAAAAAGTAGTACTAGTTAGTTTATTATACAGTACGAGTTGTGCACCAGTTGCACGGTGCAACTGGTGCACCCAAGTGTCACTCAAAATGAAGAGGCATGTACCAGACAGGTACTGCATCTCCAACAGAAATTTCCTGGAAACCAAGTCCAAGTATTCCATCAAATTTGGCTATGACAAAGGTAAGACTTCCCTCTCGCGTAGCCTCGATGAAAACCTAAAAAGGAGAAATTCAATCTTAGAGCAGAATCATAATGGGAAACACAAGAGAAAATGGCATCACAAATCTTCATCAACAGCATGTTTCATGTTTTACAGGTAATGAAACACCAAAGTGGAATAGGTCATAGTTGATATTAAATTAGAGAGGCACGGATACACTATTCCACTTTGTGTTTCATCTCGTGTTTCACTGTTTTTTTATTCATGACACGCATAGTAAATGATATCACAAATCTTCATTAACGACACATGTCATGTTTTAAAGATAATGAAACACCAACGTGGAATTGGTGATCTTAAATGTGTGTTTGTGTGTGAGAGAGAGAGAGAGGGGGGGGAAGGAAAACGAACTTGATCTTTGACAACAACATCACCAACTAGAACATTGTCCTGACTGAAATAGCCAGAGATTGATCCAGTGCCATATTGAATAGAGCAAGACTCTCCTGCATCATTGGAATATAAACATCAGCACAAGCATACACTGATACACATCTAAAACTATGTTAACTTAAGATCTTTGAATTTTCAAGATTGATCATTAAAAAAAAAATCATACCATTCTTTTTATATGTACTAGACCTGCTGGCCTTGTATCTTTTATGGATATAGCAAGCAATCTGCATACATAGTTCAACTTAGAAACAGAAACAAATATGACACTAAATTTGAAACAGAATCATTATGTTTGAATTTACTCACAGAGAAATAACATTTCGCGGAGGGAACCCATAGGTTGGAACTCCCAGTGTCAAATATGACCGTAAAATTCTGAGGGGGTGACCCAATACCAATAACTCCATAGTATTGAGCATCCATGTAATTTTTCAGATACAGTATGTGTTCATTTGAATCAGCTAGTTTGATCTGTCTATCGTTCCCATAATTCCCCTGCAATCTAGATTGTACAGCAGCCTTTATGTTGAGCACGTCTAACGGCTTCTTTTTCAGGCTGATTCTCCTCAGAGCATCAGAAGTAGGAAGCAGAGAGCATGTGAAAACACAGAAGAGAACAAGAAGATAGTGGATCTTCATGCTTCAAAGTTGCCTGTTCAAACAAGATATAAAAAATGAACATGAAGTACAAGTTTGATGATTTGTAATGAGATAAATCCAAGCTCAGAAAGCAATGATTTAAAAAAAAAATAGAGACATATCATATATATTTGATTGAAGAATATACTGTGTATATTATTGAGGTAGAAGATTCCCCTATTTATAGTGGGGGAAAGACCTAGGGTTACAATCTAAAACAAGGAAAGAAGTATTAATAATTAAGCATAGAACGACTAAACTAAGAAACATAACAAAGACAGAATCATAACATAATCTTCAACAACTTGCACAAGATTCAATCCAAAAACTACCACAACTGAATGTGTCATCTATAACAACGTCTGGACATACACACACACCGAAGAAGACAATTAAAATTTTCTTAAAATAAGCTCGGAAAGAGAATATAATACAAATCCTAAGAAACCCAATTTGCATCCTTAATATTTATTTTAATTCCTTACTATTTTATTTCTTCAAAACCTTCATGTCAAAAGCCGGTAAAATCTACAGTAGTTAAAATACTATTTAGAGCTTCCAAAATATAGAACGTTTTAGTACTAAAAACCAAATCAACTTGCAAAACAGAACTTCTGTTAATTCACTAGACCAGAAGACACACTGAGAATACAAACCAAATGGAAAATTTCAATTAGATGATCGTGTTAACCGTTGACCATCTCATATGGCAAAACCTAGAATCCAGATAGTACAAAATACAGCCTCATACCAATAAAGTTCAAAATACAGCCCCATACCAATAAAGTTCAAAATACAGCTTCAATATAGCAAAAACATGACAACAATACAAATTTAAAACGTTTTCATACGATCAAAAGTTCAGTCTCAAACCAGTAGCATAAAAGCAAAAGCGCAGAACCGAAACAAAATCAACTTGCAAAACAGAACTTCTGTTAGTTCACTAGACCAGAAGACACACTGAGAATACAAACCAAATGGAAAATTCCAATTAGATGATCGTGTTAACCGTTGACCATCTCATATGGCAAAACCTAGAATCCAGAATTCCAGATAGTACAACAACAAAAAAAATAATAATAATACAGCCTCATACTAATAAAGTTCAAAATACAGCTTCAATATAGCAAAAACATGAGAACTATACAGATTCAAAACATTTCATACGATCAAAAGTTCAGGCTCAAACCAGTAGCATAAAAGCAGAAGCGCAGAACCGAAACAAAATCAGCAATAACAGTAGACGAGCAAGAAACTTGACTAAAATAGTTGATCAGGGAGAAAACAAGTATAATCAAGTAGATGAAGACGAAGATCAGGTTTCGAATTTCGAACCTCGAGAGGTTGAAGAAAGAGCAGAGCAGTTAGTGAAAGTCAGGTGAGGGAAGATAATATAGAAAGAGTAGTGAGGTTGGAGATATTATACTCTTTTTCGTCGGTATTCGATTAGATGTTACACGTGCCCGTAGATGATTTGATTTAGGGCGACGTGAACTGTGGCGCGTGTGCGTAAAAAAACTAGCATAATGAAGCATGAAACACGCGCTGCAGAATTATACTGTTCTTCAGTGCACAAAATGTAATCTCATGAGTAGTGCTGTTATTCTAATGCCTTAACGAGACTCGGCTCGACTCGTTTAGCTTAATGAGCCGAGCTTGAGCTCGTTAGATGTTCGATTTACTAACGAGTCGGCTCGAGCTCGACTTGTTAAACTCGATAATTAAATTTTTGTAAAAAATTCCATTAGGCTCGTTAGACTCGACTCGATAGATTCGTTAACGAGTCGAGCCTAGCTCAATTTTTAACTCAGTAATGTTATCGAGCCGAGCTCAGCTCGACTCGAGCTCGAACCTCAAATACTCGACTCGGCTCGAATAACAGCTCTACTCATGAGTCTTACTCCATCTATAAAATATAGTCTATGAAAATTATTACTTTTAAATCATTATTTAATTATTTAAATCATTATTAATTTTATTCATAAATAATTATTTTATTTAACATCACAATATTCTATAATATCATTATTTTATTTACATTATCTTTAAAACATGGGTCAATGAGAAATGGGGGTGGAGTGGGGGAGTAGAATTGAAATTTGGATATAGTTAAATTAAATACCCGAAATTGCCTAGAAATTTCCTGAGGTGGGTCATGGTCATGGGCGAGAGAGATGTACCAACTTTCGACTTTTGTGGTTATGTACGATTGTACGTGTACTCCTCTATACTATGTAGGGTTAATTGTATTAAATTAAGCGATTTTTTTCACATATGAGTTGATAGTTTAACACATCTCTTCTATTTATCGTTTATTTTTCTTTTAAATATTGAGAATCTGAGACTATAATAGGAAGAACTATAGATAAAATTGTTAACTTATTTTTTAAGAGAAGATTTGCTCTATTAATTAAATAATAGGGCAATTTCGTGCAATATTCAACAGCTCCAAACCATCATAGGTTTCAATTTCATGCAATTAACCATATTATTGTATTATGGGTTTGCAATGAGTTTTTGAGATACTCAAAATAATGGGGTCAGTTATGATAGATGAGTATTCAGCTATGGCAAATTAATATAATTTAGTTGAGGTTCAATTTCGTAAATAAATATAATGAGACCTTTAAGGGTCCAAGCCCATTATCAAAGCGGGGAAAGCCTTTAAAATAGGGCCCAAGTCGAATTCTTTCACGTCTTAATTACTTTAGGTTCGGTTTGGTTTGGTGGATTTGGGCTCATGGATTTTAAATTCACAGTCCAAATTCATTCTACATGTTTGGATTATGAATGAATTTCAAATACTTAGATTTGTGTCCACAAAGTTTTAGTTAAAATTGAGAGAGATTTCAAATCCTCACTAAAACCATGTCATTTGAAATCCATCTATTTTTAACTCCTCTCATTTGAAATGCCTCCTCAAATCAAATCCCTCCATCCAAACACAACCTTAATGAAATAAGACCTTGACCAGAGCTGGAAAATTATATGAGTTTATAACTGAAAGTTAAGGGCTCGACAGAGCTGTGATGTTCGACTAAATCTTGAGATGGTTTGCATTATCGCCAAACCTGGAAACAAAGAGCTAATAAGAGGTGATCTGACTTATCATTAAATGCATAAAAATGCATAACAAACTGTCCTTTATACTACCATTGCCCTTACCACGTACCTGAGTACTCTGGTTATCACTAGGATTTAAAATGACCTTAATACCTGAAAGCTAAAGGTATAAATATTAATCCACCTTCTTCAGAAGAAGGTATTCACCATTTTCAACACACACATTCACATATTCTTTTCATAATTGGTTCTTAGCTTTTTGTATCATTCTCTTCAATCCACTCTCTAACTTGAGCGTCGGAGGCCCGTTTTCGGGAACTTTCCCGACGGGTTCACTGCAGGCCTGGAGCACGTGGTAGTTAGCTTTGAGGAAACAATTTGAAGGACTTTTATAGGTAATTTTCATTATTTTCACCATTGTTATTATTTGTTGAAAAGTGGATTTATTAAATCCACATCAAGTTAGGTTAATTTTAAGGGCTTCTTTGTAACTCATTTAGATGGAGAAAATATCAATTTTAATCTTGGAATTTTTACTTTTTAAATTTTAGTCTTGGAAGTATTAATTTTAGTTTTTTTTATATAAATTTTAATAAAAAAATTCATGCAAAGCGCACATGACTTATTTTAGATTAAAATTTTACATTTTTACGGTCATTATGCACATGGATATTGCCACACAAACAAAAGGTTGATATATATCATTTAACACCGTTTTAAAGCAAAAAAATTTGCTCAATGCGTTGAATTCTTTTGAGAATTGGAAGAGGGAACTATTCATTGTATTAGCTATAACTTTAGTGAATCTTTGAGAGAGTATTTCTGATACCTTTAATAAAATTTTGAGACCGTCTCACGAATCTTTTTTTGTGAGACGGATCTCTTTTAACCCATATTTCAAAATTTTGGGTAGAATAAATTCATATTTTTTTCCAAATTTTTGTTTGTAAAAAAAGTGATAATGTTTAAGTAAAAAATGATAATATTTGTAACAAAAGTGACTGTCACTTTTTACTTAAACACTATCATTTTTTGCTCAAACATTATCATTTTTTATATATGAGGGCCATCTCACGGATCTCATTTTGTGAGACGGTCTCACCCAAGACTAGCCCTTCAAAAAAGGCACAAAAAAACTATAATACTTTAAGATAAATCATTGCTTGGATGTAAATGTATATATAATTTTCTTGAGATATATATAGAGTGTGAATGTATTCTAAGATAATTTTAAAAATAAGATATATAGAGTATTATTGAGGGTTTTAGAGAATTTTTAGTAATTGACAATAAAAAAACCAGTAAGTGTATTCTAGAATAATTTAACAAATTTTACTTGAAAAAGTTTTATTGTAGGCTGACTTAGTTGAAAAAATTATAAATAATAGTTTTTAATAATTGAAAGAAAAAAAACTTGATGGGAAAATTAAAGACTATTTTGTGCCATGAAAATAGGTTATTAGAAATATCACAAATAAATGTTTGTTTTGAAATGGAAAATTCAACATGGTTCTACTTTAAAATTTAGATTTAGAATTTTAAAATCTTATCCTACAAATAATTATAAGCCCTACAAAAATCAACCATATAAATATTTACAAACTCTATACATACACATATAATAACATATATATAAAATTATTTTATAATGCCCATTCTTATTAAAAATATTTTTAATTTTATAAATAAAATTATAATTTTATTAATGCACATTTTATTAATATATTAAAAAATATTATAATATATAAAAATATAAATACAATAATATATATTAAAATTTATGGGTATAGGGCTAGTTAATTGGATATTTGGGAGATTTACTTGCTTTGGCTAATAATTATCTTGGTCCACAATTCTAGGACTTAGTATATATGAACATCTTTGTGTAATCCTCCAGTAACTTTTTCTCGAGAAATATATCAGCAATTTCATATGTTTATTCTCTGATTTTATCATTAAAAGACAGATTTGGATCAGTCAGGAATCTCCCAATAAGACTGAACCCTAAACCCCTCCCATGTGACCACCAGGCTCACCCTCTCCCACCAATAACTCCTCATCCTCCTCCTCATTTGCTAGCTGATGAAATATTAAGATTTTCCATTCTCGATTACTAAAACAACAACCCGAATATATAGGAAGCGACCCAGATCAATTCTCATAAAAGCAGATCAGAATTAAACGACCCAGATCAATCTATCTATATATAATAATAGCATAGTGAAGTTTCCGTCTAAATCCTATATTATTAAAATATTATTATTCTGTAAGGCCCACAATAGAAATAGTAGTCCATAATTTTCGGTCACATCAATATACACTCTGTTCAGTCTAGGGTTTTGTTATAACAGTTCTTTCTCCTATTTCTTTCTTCTAATTATGTTGGTCTATTGTTCACACATAAGAGGCCAACGCCGCTTGAAGTCTCACGACACCACCTCTCACTTGGGTCGCCGCTCACGCTTTCGCCTGAAACCCATTTCCCCTACCCCCAATTTCCAATCCCATTTCCCAAAATACATCCGCGATCCACGAAGCCACTGACCGGCGATTCCACGCCACCGGCGGCAGCTCCCACTCTCCCCCTTTCCAAAATCTGCAGCGACGCGCACTCGCCCACCGTACACACTGGCGGCACAGCCCACACTACCGTCGCGGCGTTTCCCATTCTCCACTCTCCACGGCGTCGCCCATTCTCCACTCTCCACGGCGTTTCCCATTCCATTGACGAGGGCTTGAGCTATCTCGAACTCCTTTGTATATTTGTCCAGACAGATTATTTTTCTTGATCAGTAAAATACTCCTTTTTATGACATATAAGAAACAAATATACAATTCTCTCTCTACCGTCCCTCTAGCTTAGGGTTTTTGTCCCACTTGTGAGGGTATGTCCCATCTTTTAGGGTTTTGTCCCCCATCGGAAGTTTGGCGACGCCGTGTTCGAATTTGAATTCCCTTTTCCTTGAGAATCTCATGTCAAAGAGAATCATTATCCCGCGGATCTCGACATTATCCACTGAATTCCAAACCACCCTTAATTGAACTAAGCTGCACTCCTATCTTTTCTTGAAATAAGCTGCATCTTTTCACCCCACATTCCCCTCCCCCAATCCACCACTGCAACTAGCAAAATTCCCAAACACCCGGATCCCATTCCCCCACACATACCACCGAAAAATAACCCAAAGCCCACCCTCACGGAGCTGCGAGATATACCTTCGGTCTCCTACGACCGAGTCGTCTTTGCCTCTGTTTTTTAGTGACTAACGATTTACTCTGTTTTTGTGTCTGTGCTTGCAGGATCCTAACACATCAGCTCGCGACCTTGGCCTCCACTGACATCGACCAATTCTTGAACAGATCCATGGCTTCCGGCTCAAAGGGACAACAGGGGCCAAGCGAAGAAGACGAAACTATCCGTATATCTGGGGACGAGCTCGCGAACCTCAGAACCCCGACACTCTGCCTCATTGGAAAAGTGCTCACATGTAAACCCTTCAATGCCTATGGACTTCTTGAAGCCATGAAGAGGGCGATGAAACCGGCGAAAGGCTTCACTGCGAGAGAAGTTGGAAAAAATCTCTTTTCTTTCCAATTTAGATCTGAGAAGGATATGGAGGCCATACTAGACAAAGAGCCATGGCACTTTGAAAAAAACCTTCTCGTACTACGTGAGCTTAAAATGGGCGAGCAGCCATCCCATATCGACCTTGTCTACTCAGCCTTTTGGTTGAGAATATACGACTTGCCGGTTGCCGCAAGAACCCCACAGATTGTAGAAAAAATTGCAAGTAGTTGTGGTACCGTGCTTGAAATCGACTCATCCTCCTTAGATGGCCTGTCTCGAAGCATACGAGTGAAGGTAAAAGTAGACCTAAGGAAACCATTCAAAAAGGGAGCAAAGCTGGAGCTTACATCGCCATCTATATGGATACCTTTCACCTATGAACATCTACCCTCTTTCTGCTATATATGTGGAATAGGTGGCCACACAAAACGAGAGTGTGATATTGTGGACACCACCGAAGAAATAGAGAGCATACTTGAGGAAAAACTCCCTTTTAGTGAATGGTTGAGGGCGTCACCAAGGAGAGAAGCAACAGTCTCGACTGTAAGCGAGAAGGATACCAACGATCCAACAAGTGACACCCCCCTCCGTAGGCGCCTGTTTGAAAACTTCAAAAGCCAGTGGAAGAGGGATAAGGAAAAAGGGAAAGAGGGCATGGTAATAAAAACTGATAAAAAAGAACAGGACACAGAAGGGATAGAGGAAGTGAGAGAGAGTCTTGAGAAAGTGAAGGTTCAAGCAGAGGAGAAAAGAGAAAAGGCACATGTGAACTATAGTGCAACACAAGTGGGCAAAGTAGAGACACAACAAAGTGGAGGAATATTCAATTCACAAGTGGGGAACACAGGGGCCCAACAAAGTGACCATGGAGACAAGGCCATGGATTTCAACCTTATGCCAATGAAAGACATTCTTAAACTATGCCAACCACCTTTCACCAATAACACCAAACCCAAGGCCATAACACCCCCACACCAAACCCACCTGCCCCTCTCCATAAATCCCCTCCAACAACCTCCACTCAACATTAACTCCCAGACTGTCCCCACGCCCAACCACCCCATGCCACCTCCTTGCTTTAAACATGCAGAAGCCATGCAAAATCATAACCCGCAACAAGAAATTTTACCAGGAAAACCAGACACCAATGAAACACTCACACCCACCCGAAACTCCCCCAGTAACCAAAGTATACCAAACCATCTGGATAGCCAAACCCCAAAATCAAACACAAAACAGAGAAAACCTCACACCCAAGCAAAACCCAAAACACAAGCCACACAAAACAACCTACCCCCCATTTCCAAGGAGAACCAAACTAGAATGGCACACCCTGCGAGGAAAAGGAAAATAGTTGATGAGATGGAAATAGAGGAGGGTGATAAGAGGATGAAACAGGACACCAGTGTAAACTTGACAAGAAAAGCTGAGCCAACGGCGGAGGTTGCAATGCAGCCCCGCCGATCACAATGATCGCCCTTAGTTGGAACTGTCGCGGGCTTGGGAACCAAGCGGCAGTTCGAGCCCTCAAAAAGCTCCTACATGAGGAACATCCGGATATAGTCTTCCTCATGGAAACAAAACTAAAGTGTATCCAAATGAGAAATCTCAACTCCAAATCCTTGCATTTCACGGGATGCTTTCCGGTGGATTGCGAAGGAGAGGGAAGTGCTCATAAAGGCGGCATGTGTATCTTGTGGAGCAATAAGCTAGTACTCTCTCTATCATCCTTCTCAAAGAACCACATCGCAGCTGAGGTGGATGAGACCGCGGATTACAAAGCTTGGGTTTTCACAGGTATTTATGGGTGGCCCGAACAGCACAAACGACACAATACGTGGAAACTCTTGAGAGAAACCTAACCCCCGAAGGATACCCCATGGCTTTGTATGGGAGATTTCAATGAAATCCTTTGGTCGCATGAAAAGATCGGAGGCAGCAGTAGACATACGATGAGCATGGAAAATTTCAGAAACACAATGATTGGCCTGAATTTGCAAGACTTGGGTTATCAAGGGTACGCCTACACTTGGTCAAACGGGAGAGCTGGAAAAGAAAATATACAAGTCAGGTTAGACAGAGCTTTTGTGAACCCACCTTAGAGAACGCTTTTCCCGTCGATCACAGTCTATCACCGCCCACGTTTCGGTTCGGATCACTCTCCGATCGTGGTGCAGGGACAAAAAGACCTGAATATTGATGAGGGGGAGCCGAAGAAGCGGGTAAAAATCTTTAAATTCGAGAAAATTTGGATGGAGAACAAGGAATGTAGAGAAATTATTGAGAGGGCATGGACTCGTAACCATCATGAAGGAAATTTTGAGAGACAGATCAAGAGTTGTGGCGAGCAGCTCTCCTCGTGGGGAGATACGACCTTTGGTAATGTGAGTAAAAAAATCAAAGCAGTTGGGAAAAAGCTGGAGGACCTGCAGAAGCAACCCCAATCCGAGAGGGTAATTTTGATGATCAAAGAACTAACCTTTGAACTGGATGAGCTTCTGAAATACAACGAGATTTGGTGGTATCAAAGATCAAAGGCCCTTTGGCTTAAGGACGGCGACCGAAATTCTAGCTTCTTCCACAAAAAGGCATCACACAGGAGGGAGAGAAATACCATTAACAGACTCAGTGACGGTAACGGGGGCTGGATCAAGAAAGAAAAAGACATTGTGCAAAAGCTGAGGGAGTATTATATACAACTCTTTGAATCGAATGGGCATGGCGATTTTGAGAGGGTCTTGGCAGCGGTGGAGCCTAAGGTCACTTGCGAGATGAACAGGATCTTGACACGCCCGTACACTGCGGAGGAAATCAAAAGTGCACTGAAACAGATGCATCCGACAAAGTCCCCAGGACCCGATGGTATGCCTCCTCTATTTTTTCAATCTTTTTCGCCTATTGTGGAATCTTCCTTCACCCTTACATGTCTGGATATCCTTAATAATAACAGCGACCCCACATCTCTTAACCAAACTTTCATTGTCCTCATACCCAAGATTAAAACCCCTGTTGCTGCAAAAGACTTTAGGCCTATTAGTCTTTGTAATGTTATCTTTCGAGTTATAACAAAAACAATAGCTAATAGGCTTAAAATGATCATTGACAGGATAATATCCCCAAACCAAAGTGCTTTTATTCCCAATAGACTCATTACTGACAATGCCATGATTGCCTTTGAAATTTTCCACTCTATGAAAAAGAAGAAATTGGGTAAAAATGGCTCTCTTGCTTTAAAATTGGATATGAGTAAAGCTTATGATAGGGTGGATTGGGGATTTCTGAAAGGCATGTGCTAAAAATTGGGCTTTGCACAGCAGTGGATCGATTTAATCCTGCGATGCATTTCATCTGTGTCTTACTCTTTATTGGTGAATGGGCAGCCCTCGGCTCCTTTCACCCCCCAACGAGGGCTCCGTCAAGGAGACCCTCTGTCACCTTATCTCTTTCTTATTTGTGCAGAAGGTTTCTCGTCTTTAATCCACAGAGCTGAGACGCGTGGAGACATTACTGGCTTCAGGGTAACTAGACGGGCCCCCCCGATTTCCCACCTCTTTTTTTGCTGATGATAGCATTTTGTTTTGTCGAGTTGTGCAAAACGAAGTTGATATGATCAGGGAGATAATTGCTACATACGAGGCAGCCTCGGGACAAAGTGTGAATTTGGAAAAATCGGAGCTATCAGCTAGCGCAAATGTCTCAACAAGTAAGAAGGAGGAATTCGGGAGGCAACTAGGAGCCAGAACGGTGGAAAAATACTCAAAATACCTCGACTTACCGACTCTCATTGGGAAATCTAAGTCGTAGGTCTTTCGGGTTATTGTTGAAAGGGTGTTGAGCAGATTGAAAGGGTGGAAGGAGAAGACGCTATCAAAAGCCGGAAGAGAAACTCTTCTCAAGACAGTAGCACAAGCAAACTCTTCCTCTTTCCACGCTCACTTTGTGAAGAAATTGAACGGGCAATTGCTAAATTTTATTGGGGAGCAACCGGGGAGGAGAAAAAAAATTAATTGGGTGAGTTGGGAAAGGGCGACACGATCTAAGCATGAAGGTGGGCTCGGCTTCTGCGAGCTCTTCTTTTTCAACCTTGCAATGGTGGGAAAACAATTGTGGCGATTGATGCACAATCATGCCTCACTAGCAGCCCAAATACTCAAGGCTAAATACTATCCAAGGGGCATAATTGAAACAGCAATTTGGGTTATCAACCGAGCTACATCTGGCGCAGCCTCCTAAATTCCCGAGACCTCGTTTTGGCGGGGTGTGCATGGCGAGTGGGCGACGGAAAATCAATTAATTGCTTCTCGGATAAATGGGTCTGGAATGACGGATTCCACTGCCCACAACTAAGAAATCAGCAGCCCACCGAACACAAGACAGTAGCAGAATTGTTGACCCCAGACTCGAGCTCTTGGGATGAAAACAGAGTGTCCCAGTATTTTACTGAAGAAGATGCAAAAATAATCATATCCATGCCTCTGAGCAGCAGAAAAATCCCAGATAAAAGGATATGGGAAGGCACAAAAACTGGTCGGTACTCGGTAAAATCGGCTTACCACCTTGCGACGAATCTCTTCTCAAAGAGGGGTCGTGATCTGGCTTCTGGCAGCAGCCGTTCCTCGGTCTGGAATAATCTGTGGCGACTGAAAATTCCTCCCAGCTATCGCCACTTCATTTGGCGAGCATGCACAAACGCCCTCCCTTCGATGGAGAATCTTGCAAGAAAAGGCATAAGTGTGGATGTGGGGTGTTCTATCTGTGGTGAGGCGACAGAAACAACAAATCATATTCTCCTCCACTGCCCAAATGCAATTCACACATGGGGGGTATCACCCATCCGCCTAGATTTTCAGAATATCCAGCACAAGAGCTTCAAGCAAGTCCTCGGGGACATGATGGAGAACCTGCCCGAGGAGGGGGCTGCACTCTTTGCGATCACAGCCTACAATATATGGACCGGCCGAAATAAGTTTGTTTTCAAGAAACAGCAGCCAAACCCGCTATGGCAGGCCTCCCGAGCCGTGGCACTTGTTCATGAACTAATTGCATCCTCTCACATTGACCCAAATCGGAAAGAGGAAAACCCAAAAATCACTAAATGGAGCCTCCCACCGCCTGGCCGTAACAAGCTCAACACTGATGCTGCTGTTTTTAAGGATGGTTCTGTTGGCTTCGGATTTGTGGTTAGAAATGACTCGGGCGAAATTCTTGCGTCGGGAAGTTGTCGAACTCTCGCAAGAGGAAATAGTACTCTCCTGGAAGCCCTTGCTCTCCGGTTCGCTCTCTGTCGTGCAAATATAGCATGATATTGAACTCAGACTTGGAGCTGACCCTCATGTTATGATGCTCGCTGCTGATATCAGAAAACTGGCGAGCGATATTAACAGTCTATCCTTTAATTTTGCACGTCGTGAAGCTAACAAAGTCGCACATCTCTTGGCACACATGGGAGAATCGGTTGGATGGGAGGAAATTTGGCTCGAAGAAGTCCCAAGATGTTGTATTTCTCTTATTATTGACGATGTAAGGCGTGAGCCTATTATTTCTACTTAATGAATTTAATTTTCCCGTCAAAAAAAAAAAAAAAAAAAAACAAATATACTATCATGATCTCCTTTGGCTATTGTTTATATTTTGACGAGGGGTTGATTTAGCTTCTTGCTATCTCGAGCTCCTTTCTATATTTGGTTCTATTTCATGATTTTTTATTTTCTATTTCTAAGATCTGCTTTCATTCAAGAATCTAGATTTAAGAAAATTTTAGAAAATATTTACTAATCATTTGTTGAAGATTAATTATCTTTTCTGTTTCTTTTAGGTGATTATGTTGAGGAGTATTAAGTGCGTCCAAATAAGATGAAGGGTACCAATTTTTTGAGTTTTTCAACTGAAGTCGGTTATGGAGCTGAGAATTGGTTCAATAATTCCTTCAAATTTGGCTTCTTCTTCAATTCAACAGAGGTAATTGTTTTGATTTTTGAAATTTTGTCTTTTTTTTTTATGGCGAAAAATGAAAAGCATTGAGTTTTAATATTCTAGGATTAAGGCTTTTTTTTTTTCTTCTGACTTGTGTCTATCATTTTGTGTTGTACATTTTGCAAATTTTAGAGTTTCAGAATTATGCTTATGTAATTTGTTAGGGTTTCATCACTTCTGGTTTTTTGTTAATTTTTTTGAATATGAGCAATTTCTAGAAATTGGGTTTCCAATTTTGCTGGATTGTGTATATGTTATGTTGATTTCCTTGATTTTCTATTCTTGATGCGACTGCTGTAGATGTTAGTGCGGATGCTCTCATCCAAAATACAATTCGTGAAGAGTTATGGTCATACAATGTTAATCATTGCTCATTGCTTAAACAATATTATTGATTGTGACAGAGTTCTGCTTGATGCTGGTCATGTATGAATCTTTTGCCCCTTGCATCTAAATAAGGGAATTTATTAGTATACTAAACACATTCAAAAGATTAGAGAGTAGAGAATTTATTAGACGGTTAGATCAAGTTCAGTTAGGCTCCTTTCGATTGATAGAGTTTAGCTTTGAGTATGAAGTCAATGATCACAAATTGTTTTTACGTTGCATTCAGATTGATGGATTTTAGCCATATTGATTTCGAATCCATACTAGCATTTCCATGATTCATCATAATACAAACTGTTGAGTGTCGTTTTATAATAGATTTGAAATACATAAGTCCTCTACACTAAATTTTGCATGATTTTGAATCCTCCCTCAAATTCCTCTCCTCAAACCAAACACAAATATAGCAATTGCCATTTCATCGCTTCCAACAACTTACGTTCCTCATTTTTCAGATTGTCGAATTAGAACAAGTCGTACACGTCGCCTCTGTCGCTGGCCGCTATATCCTACACAATACCGTCCTCGCGTCTTCGTCGCCGCTGCTCTCAATTTCTCCTCCCCTGATAATTTACTAAATCATGTTTGTCAATTTTATTAAAATATCTATATTTATCTATCTATATATATATATATATATATATATATATATATATATAGTAATAATAATAGCATAGTGAAGTTCCCGCCTAAATCCTGTATTATTAAAATATTATTATTCTGTGAGGCCCACAGTAAAAGTAGTAGTCCATAATTTCTCCTCCCCTGATAATTTACTAAATTATGTTTGTCAATTTTATGAATTTCTTATTCAGTTTACTCATGGTTTTGTGTTTAATTGCACTAATTATGTTTGCAAATTTTGTGAAATTCTTTTATTGGAATGTTGGTTTTTCGTAATGCTTATAGGTGGAATGAAATTGAAGTTGGGTGAATGAAATTTGGATGAATAGTTAGTACTTGGAGAAACTGGGCATTGTATACTCGAACCATGGAAAGGTAAATTATATTTCTCATTCACAATAAACTACTTGAACCCTCTTTTTCAATTCTTAGGATTTTCTTTGTTTGGTCTCAGTTGTGAAAATTTTATGTTCCAAACTCAATAAAATCGAACAGTTAATCTGAGAATTGGTGTCTGGAAGATTTCATGCAATGGAGTTCTGTCTAGATTTTCTAATGCTCATATTAAACTGATTTCTTTTACCAATATAAGATAACGCGCTTATTTTCTTTTGAGAACTGAGCATACTTCTTGAAATTATAGTTGTTGCTTTGAACGAGTTGACTGTTGGAGTTTTTCATGTTTCCCAACCATTCAAACTCAAATCTGCAAAAAAATTATTTTATTTTACAATATATAAATGTTGTAGTGGATTTATTTTCAATGTTTTTGCCTAAATTATGCAGTAGATACAGGTTCATAATGGCCAATAATGTTTTTTATTCTCTGTTCTTGGAGGAAAATCAGCTGATTTGGTTAGACCCATCTGATTCTGATAAGTTTCTGTTGAGATGAGATTTGAATATTAATTTGTTGAGTATTTAATATTCTGTGAACATTACTTGATATGGATAGTTTCAATTTTTTATTAGTTTTCGATTTCAACTGATATGCTAATCTGATTTAGTTTTTATTTTTAACAAATTTGAATTTGTTATAATTGGATGTACAATTGTTCTTGCTTCCATCAAATTAAAGGATGTTTCTAACAGTTGGACGGATTCTATTTTCAACGAATTCTAGATTCAGTTTTTGTTCTTAAATGTTCGTCCGATAACTCTCTGCTTGTGATTTTTTAGGAATGTTTACAGCAGTGAACGGTTTCTTGGATTGGATCGTACTTCTTTCTTGATTGATACCAAAATTCATTCGGATACGAAGATATATCATAAGCAACAGAGGCAGGGTCATAAAATCTCAAATACGGAGTATAACATTTCTATTGTTAGCATCTGTATATAAATTTTCTGCAATGAAATATATCTCACAAGAACATATCAATCCTTGCTCTAACATAAGTTTATATCAAAGTAAATTGTAGGAACCTCAAAGGTCATATGAGCTCCATTTACACCATTGCAAAATACAACTCCCAATTATATATCAAAAGTTATGGATGTATACAAAGTTGGCATAAGAAGAAAACAGGGGACTAAAAAGTTGGAGAATATTGTAGAATGAAAGATTAAAACAACCATTGCATTTAGATCTTGCAGGAAATAACATTTTTAGTTGTCCATGTTAACATTTTTTTTGTAAAATAAAAGATTAAAACATCCAGATTGTTGAAGCTAAATATTTCTTACATAAGTAGTTTTTTAAGTTATATTGAGTTATACAATAAAATAATTTAACTACACCACATTATATACTCCTATATTTTACTCCCTAAGTCCCACATAAATTTGCACACTTTTCATATTTGGATGTCTCATGTATTAATTTGCACATTTTACAAAAGAAACATCTCACACTTACTCATATGTCATTATTTTTTGGATTCACATGTACTGTCAAGTAATATATATATATATTTTTATTCATAAAAATTTTCAAAATTATCTCTTAAAATTCTATTCATTACTTTTTTTTTTTAAATGTGTGTATACGGAGGGGTGCAAATTCATGTGAGATAGAGAAAGTATGTCAATATATGTATTTTAGAATAATAATTTATTACAATAAAATAATTTAACTACACGATAATATATATCAATATACATATTTTAGAATAATAATATAGATTTGTTAAACTTCATAAAAGCAGATCAGAATTAAATCAAGGCAGATACTAGTGAATCCCGTAGAATCAGAAAATATCCCGGACCTTCAACCTTTTTATTTGAAATTTATATTGTACTACAAAATTTATATGAAATATTTCATACATAAAATATTTCAATTAGACATATTGCATGTGTAAAATACATCCACAAGAATTAAAAATTTGAAAAATAAAAAAAATAGTGGTCACACACACACAACTCTCTCTCTCATGTGGTTTTCACTTTTTAATTTAAATTTCAAATTTATGGTCTGAAGGCAATCATTACTATAAGCCAGAATAAATTAATTAAATAAATTAAAGAAGCACACCACAACAAAGATCAGATTTTTTTTGTATAATTCTGTGTTTTCCATTGGGCAAAATCTGTGCAAGAAGAATGGAAGACTCAGCTTGTCTCATGCATGGCTTCTCTTATGCTGCTTCTGCCATTCCCAATCATTCCAAACAGGTAACAAGAGAATCTTCTGCTAAAGAAGCTGTTGTTGATTATAACAACACTGTAAAGTTGAATTCTGGATTTGATGACAGTAAACATACTTCAATTACTGAAAATATTGACTCTGTTTCTTGTTCTGAAGGGAGTGGAACTCCACAGATGGAGAGGCCTTTGTTAAAGGTGCAAATTAAAAACAAAAAACACCAGGTGGATTCATCTTTAATGCACGTTGAATGATGACAATTGGGTACCGTATGACACAGTAAAAAGGACTCCCTCGATTCCAGAAAATAAATTTAAGTTCTTTAATGCACGTTGAATGATGACAATTGTGTACCGTATGACACAGTAAAAAGGAATCCCTCGATTCCAGAAAATAAATTTTGATGGGTAGATGGACACACAAATTAAGAAAGTTATAATAATAGTAGAGTTTGAGGGATAATTATGTAAATTTTTATGTATAAAATAAAGAAAAGAGTTGATGGACTTGTGTGTATGTGTCATTCAAAAGTAAAATGACATTTTATGTAAAATCGAGAATATTGTGAGGATAAAATTTATAAATAATTTTCTATTTTATGAATTTGGAAATCATGTTGAATACTAGTAGCTAATCTATATATATAAAAGGAGGATTGAGGCTCTTCTGCTACTGACACGTGGCATTCCTACATCTGACATGTGGCGATGAGGTGGCTAATTATATTAATAAAATGCCTAATTTTAATGGAATGCAGAATGAGAAGAGTCACAGACTCGCAATAACTATGAATTCCCGTTTCTAATCAACCGTCGAAGTCCGTTCGGGCTCTGTGGCGGCGAAGAAGGCCTTTTTTGAAGCTCATTACAAGAGAATTGCTGCTGCTTTACTTGAGCAAGAATCTGCTGCAAAAGATGAATCTGAAGAAGAAGCTGTTGTTGATTATAAGAATTCTGAATTTGATGAAGTTAATGACAGTAAACATACTTCAATTGCTGCAATAACTGGAAATGAAGAAACGGAGGGAACAATTTGTGTTAGTTTTTCTCAAGGAAGTGGTACTCCACAGATGGAGAAGCCTTTGTTAAAGGTCATTTTTTGTTGCAAATTTCTGTGGTGTGTTTTCTTTAGTTTTATGTACTCGTTTATCTTCTAAGGTCGTTGTATCTTGAGGACGATCATTGCACCAGTCGACTTTTATTCGTGTCAGTCGTGCATAAGTCATTTGCGTTTACACATACACCTAATTTTTTCAAAAGGAAATATCATATGTGATGTGCAAGAAAAGATCAGGGCTTTTATCACATTTTGTTGCAAATTTTCTGTCATTGATTTTCTTAAAAAACTAGTTTTTTTTTTGGTAATTCAGCAGAATTCTGTTGCTAATGAGGATATACTGTCTGTGATGACTGATGAGCAAGAAAAAATCAGGGCTTTTATCGTATTTAGTTGCAAATTTCTGAGAATTATTTTTTCTAATTGAATTTTCTGTGCTAATTGTTGCTAATGAGGATGTATCATCTGTGATGAAATACAAAAAAATCAGAACTTTTATCATATTTTGTTGCTAATTTCTGAGATTTATTTCTTTAAATTGAATTTTCTGGTATTTCAGCAGAATTCAGTTGCTAGTGAGGAAACATCATCAGCTATGAGCAAGAAAAAATCAGGGCTTTCTTCATTGAAGTCGTCGATTCGACGAAAAACATGGAATGTGGCATCTACACCAGTGACTCCTCACCTCAAGAATGTCACTCAAAGCACAAGAAAATCAGTTGTGGACTTTATAGATAAGAAGAGATCATCTCCCAAGTCATTGCACAGTTTAATTAAGACGATTCCGATTAAAGCGCCTGATAAAGATGCAATCAAGAAAGATACAAGCTCAACAACACCTAAAGATTGCAAGACTCCAATGAGGACTCCAATTGTGGTGATCTTTCTTATGTCCCGAATGGATTTGATTGCTCGATTTTGTATGTTGTTTTAGTACTTAATCTAATCGCGTTAAGTAAACTGCAGGCAGCTACGAAAGGCGCAACGAAGTATCCTGCATCGACCCCTAGATCAGTGAACACAAGGTGGTTTGTGCCTTATTGTACCGATTTTGTATGCATTTTTAAGTTATCTAGGGAATTGTCGTTCGTATTTATCGACGATTTTTTTGATAATAGTAGTAAAATACACAGGATGAAAACAACAAGTGGGAGCAAAACTTGTGGCCCTAAATGGCACATTCTGTCTGCTGTGTAAGTTTGAGCTGCCTTGTTTTAGTTTGATCATGTGTTTAAACTTGAGTCTACGATGCCTAATGTTGTTCGTTTTTTGTTAGTCATCGCATCGTTAACTGCACAAAGAGCATAATGTTGTTCATTGATCTTTACTAGCTCTTACCTATATGGGCTTGTTTTTCAGTTACTCTAAATCCGTCGAAACAAATTACAATCTCCAACTTCGTCGACAACGCCTTTCATTCTAAGAACAGAAGAAAGAGCTGCAAGAATTTTGTGTACATGCAACGAATGCATCTTAAGTCGTCTCCCTCTTATGTCGTTTCCTCTGTGCCTTGAGAAACTCGAGGAAAAATTCAACGCCAAGGTGCAGCTACAAAAGACATTAAAGGTTTCAAAATGTTTCTTTAAGCTCATAACTTCTTGTTTTGCAGGGAATGAGATCAGAAAATTAAGTTGCGGCTTTTGCTTCAAGGCTCGACCTTTACCCGACTTCTACAAGGAACGGGGAGAAACCTCGATCAACAAGGTAAAAGCTTCACCTAGTAGCAGAAATCATGTATTTTTCAAATTAGCCTCATTCATCGATTCTCGTATTGTGCAGACTCAAGCAGCTAGCACGACTTCAGACACGAAGAAGCGTTTCGAGCAAGAAGCAAAGCATTGCCTCAGCAACGCCGCCACTTCCTCCTCCTAAACCTTCGGCCAAGATTAATGGTGTTCCCAAGACTCCATCAAGAAAGAATTTTGCGAAATCGAGTAAAAAAGAACCGGATCGAAAGGAGGATCACACATGAGAACAAGTCCCCAAATATTCAGCATTGAACATAACATATATGTATTCTTGAAGCTTTATTATTGTAGGAGGATTGTGTTAATTTGTTATGTATCTTCCACGAATTTTGCACAAACTTTGAAATAGTATAGTGTTGTAATTATTCCATTTGCTTTGTACTAAGATTTTTTGCTGCAAGAAAATCCTGATGAAAAATAAATATTATAAGATTTGAAAAAGTAAAGTGTGGTTGTTGGGACATGAATCAGGTAAATTTCGAAAAAAGATGGACACGTGATAAAATAATTATTGAAAATACAAAAGTATGAAGACCTGCTCAATCAATATGTCCATCTCTCCGAAATTTATAAAAAAATTATCAAAAGAAATGGAGAGGATCCATATCCTTTAAGACATTGGATGAGTTACTCCCTCCCCTTACTAAATGTTTTTTTAGCAATTTATTAAAAAAATATTCATATTACCATTTTCATTACACCTAAAAGAGGATAAACTTTTTAGAATCTAAATTTTATTCCAAAAAAAATTCTCAATTTACCCCACCTAGAAATCGCTTAATATTTTTTAGTTAAGGATATTCTTTATTCTTTCATCTCATACCTTTAACTCATATAATATTATAAAATCGCTTAATTAAATATTACAACAGCTTTGTTATAAAATGCAAAAACCAAGAATCTTACACATCAGAAAGGCATGTCACTTATCCACGAGAAATTCATACATAACTAAAATCATTATTTATTAGCATTGCCCAATAATTTGGCAAACAATTGAAAATAAAAATTATTAAAAACAACAACTTTTTAAATCACATTTCTTCCACGAAACACCAACTTTCATCTCCATCAATTTCTTGCCAAACAATCCCTACCTCACAGAAACTCATTACATCCTCATCATCATCAACATCATGGTCAACGCCATCAATTTCTTCAATCTCATGATGATCATACAATGTTTCATCATCATCGACATCATCATGATCATCGCGATGGTCATCCAAATAGTGGAGAACCGCCGTAGCGGATTTAAACCCGGAAACATTGAAACCGGGTAAGGCATCGATCACCTCGAGGTGATCAAAACCTCGGAAGATGTTCTCATCTTCTGAGCACCCTTAACCTTGTCCTTTGACTTACACACGCCGGAGTGACGTGGCAGTCTTCGCATTTTCGACGACCGCACTTGCCCGTGAACTTGGAGTGGTTGGTGGGCTTGGTGGTGACCCTAGTGAAGATGCCCGCAGTCGGGGTCGAGCTCAACTCGTTCAGCCTCGACCGCGGACCTGACATGAACGGGGTCGGATAGGTTCGGACCATCCCATGTTGGCGCCCTTCTCTCTTCATTGTTTATCGTGTTTGGGGTGAATATAATTGAATGGCGATTGAAATTAGAGATTTTGGTTGTGTTTAAATAGGAAGAGAATTGAGATTGCCGAGCATTCAACTATGCTATGCGTGTTGGCCAAGCCTATTTATAGATTATTATAGATGAGAATTCCACCGACAAAAAAAATTGACATCTTTTGTAATTTTCCTAATAAAAATAGGGTTAGTCTTGCATGCAATATTGTATATATGCAATACAGCTAATTAAGGAAAAAGCCCAAAATTCCAGCCCATTAACCAACAGTCAAACCCTAAGCTACTCTCGCGGGTACAACAATTCGAATTCAAAAAAATCTCGCGGGTAATTTCAATTCGGGTCCCAAAAAATCTCGCGGGTCAAATAAACAAACGGGTCCAATAATTTAGCGGGTCCTAGGGCAACGCGGAATACGTGATTCATTCCCATAATCACGCGGAAAAAAAAAAACAGAGCAAGATAAGAAAAAATTTACATCGACGGGGAAGGAGACAGCGGCGCTACAAACACAGTGCCGGCGTCGATCATAAAACGACGATCATAATGAATACAGAAAACAACGAAGATGATGTAATAGTGGTAATATCAAATACTGAAGATTCTACATGCAGAAACAGGTGAAACTTCTCTTAATATACGATGATTGGTTTAATATTATTGAACTACAACTATTTTAGTATTTGATTTGCGTTATTGTTTTACTACCAGAATAAAAACTTTTGATCATAAAAACACTCATTATTTATTCTACTCTATGAATAATATTGGTTTACTATATGAAGGAATTGGTTTTACTACATGAAGATTTATGGTTTACTTTTTTTTTTTTTTTTTTTATGGAAGTTAAATACCCATCCCTTTTTCCCCTCCCCATGACTCGAACCCAGGACCTAGGTAGTGGTGCTCTAACCACTTGAGCTATCCCACTTTGTCAGATTTATGGTTTACTACATGAATAAATTTGATTTACTACATGAAGTTTATTGTTTTAATGATAAAAATAGGTACACTGCTACTTGAATCTGCTACTGTAGCAACTGAAAAAGAGGCTGAAACAGAAACAATAGAAGAGGAGACTGACTATAGTGAATATGGGGATTCACTAATGGGAATAAGAAGAGAAAATGAAAGTGAAATGTTTGACATCTACTGTGCGCATGCTAGAATTGTTGGTTTTATTGTACGAAAATCAACTGGAATACTCTCTAAGTATGGAAACAAAACAGTAGTATCTAAACTTTATGTTTGCTCTTGCAATGGTGTGAAGGACAAGAGCAAGGATGTACCAGATAAAAAGAGACGGGGAGATTCAAGAACTAATTGCAAAGCTCAAATGAGGATAAAACTTGTGGATGGAATGTATGAGGTTGTGAAAGACAAGAATGGTATCATCTGGTATTAAAAGATGGAAAGGCTCTTGTAATTGTGGATATGGTATCATCTGGTATTAAACCAGCCGACTCTTTCTGATACCTTGCATTTAATGTTGGGGGTGAAGAGCAAGTTGGGCACACAATGAGAGACCACTTGAACTTTGTAAATCGTGAAAGAATGAAGGCCATAGATGGTGGTGATACAAAGACTTTCATGGAATTAATACAAAACCAAAACATTGAAGAGTCTGACTTTTTTTACAGAGTACAAATGGATGATGAGGGAAGAATGAGTAATGTTTTTTTGGAGAGATTCAATGATGAAGGAGGATTATGGAATATATGGTGATGTAATGGTGTTCGACACAACCTACCGTACTAACAGGTACAACCTCATATGTGCACCGTTTGTGGGAATTAACAACCATTGGAGAAATACTATGTTTGGATGTGCATTTTTATCAAATGAGAAGATAGAAACTTTTGAATGGCTATTCACAGTGTTCAAGAAGTCTATGGGTGGAAGGAGTCCAGTAACAATATTTACAGACCAAGATGCAGTTATATCAAATGCAATAGAAAAGGTATGAACTTATAAAATTACATGAAATAACACTAGTTACTACATGAATATATCGGATATACTACATCATATAATGTTTGTTACTACATGAAATAAATTTATACTTCTACAGATTTTCCATGAAACAAGGCACACTCTGCATATGGCACCTCCAACAAAATGCTTACTACATGAATATTACTGATATACTACATCATATTATGTTTGTTACTACATTAAATAAATTTATACTTTAACAGATTTTTCCTGAAACAAGGCACAGACTCTGTATATCTGTATATGGCACCTCCAGCAAAATGCAGTTTCTAGATTTGCAAAACTAAAGTGTGATGAAGATTTTAAAGAAGAATTCAACAAGTGCTTATCATGGTGTACTGATGAAGATGAGTATGAGAGACGCTGGAATGGATTGCTTTCAAGATATGATCTACAGGATAATGAATGGTTTACGAGATTATACAGTTTAAGGGAGAAGTGGTGTACTGCACTAAACAAGGATTTCTTCTCAGCTGGACTCCTATCTTCCCAAAGGAGTGAGAGTGCAAATAGTTCCATTTCATTCAATTCAAAGAAGACAACAAGCTTGACTGAATTTTTTGGATTTTTTATAATATAGTGGATGATTGGAGAATGAAGGAAAAACAGGATGAGTTCAAAAGCTCAAGGGTAAAGCCAGATTCATCATTGACTATGAATGCACTGGTGAGACATGCTTCTGAAATATACACACCTAATGTTTACAAAAAATTTGAAGTAGAGTTTCTGAAGTGTATATCAAGTAGTTCAGTAATAGTTGGGGCTGATAATACTACAGTGGTGTATGACGTGACACGGCGTGGTGTGACACAGAAAGTGATTTATGATTTCAGCATGAATTGTATCAGTTGCAGTTGCAAGAGATATGAAGAACATGGTATATTGTGTAGTCATTCATTGAGAGTACTACACATAAATTATGTGGACACTATACCAGATTCTAACATAAAGAAAAGGTGGACAAAAATTGCAAAATCAGCAATTTGGGACAAGAGAAGTGATCAGATTAAAACCTGGAAAGTTGATCGAACAATCCTTTGGAGATATGAGATGGCAAGAAAGAGTTATTATTAACTACTTCTATATGAATAAAAAATGAGATAAGACAACAGATTTAAAAAGCAGAAAGCATATTACTACATGTATACAAAAATGTTTACTACATTTATAAAAACTTGTTACTGAATCTTGATTAATGTTTTACAAATTCAATAGAATTTAAACTACTACATCTATATAAATTGTTTACTACATGTATAAAAAGTAATACCACAATTAAGAGATTTAAAAAACTGCATAAATATACATAAATACCTCAACATTATTTTCAGAATCATTCCTTCTTCCTTCCTGATAACAGACATAACAAGAAAAAATAGTAAAAATTAGTATAACAAGTTTAAAAAGCTACAATTACAGAAAAAGATCACTACATGTATAAAAAATTAATACTACAATTAATAAATTTAAAATAGTAAAATAAAAAGATGTAAATACCTCAGTATCATCTCCACAAACCTTCTCTCCAGAATTTACTTTCTGATGAACAGACATAAACAAGAAAAAAAAGTAAATATTAGTATAACAAGTTTAAAAAACTACAAGAACAGAAAAAGATTACTACATGTATAAAAAGTAGGGTCTTTCTATGGTAAAACAGGTTTCGCACTGTCTTACAAAAGACAATACTTAAAATACCGTTAGATCGTTGATCTGACGTATTGAATTTAATTTATATGATTGCACTTCGCATTACTGTGTTTGCTCTATGCATTATGCAATTACACTATATCGCCCTACTAATAAATTAAATTGATATATATAAAATGACTAAAATACCATTTTATTTTAAAATAAATAAAAATATTAAATTAAAAAATTACGTAAATATTCAGACATCTTCTGCTTTCACAATTTTCTGTTCCTCATTCACCAAAGCTTGGACACAAAATTTTGCTCAAATTCCCCAATTTTTTTCTTCTTGGCATTAGAAAAATCCATGAATTCTCTCGAAACATGGTGCTCTTTGCATCTCTTTCTCTTACCATGAAATCTTCAAAGGGATTCATGCTTGAACCAGTGATGGCCTTTTCCGTAGCTATCCGAATTCACTTGCTGGAAGCCCATTTTTTAAAGCTTTGGAGTAAACTCACAATTTTCCAATTACCAGATTTAGATTTGAAGAATTCTTGCAATTTTCTTAGAGAAACAAATGCTGCTTCTCATGGCCGGAAGATTGAAGTTGTGCTCGCCGGATTTTGAGCTCAACGCCGGAGCCTCCCTTCTCTCTCGCCGGCGAGGCCCCTCACACGAAAACGACTCGGGCTCCCATCCTCCCGAGTCGACTTGGCTCTGGCCACCACTTGCACGGCGGTCGCCGTCGATTCTTCTTGCCGGAAGTCGCGGGAGCCTCCCTTCTCTCTCCGGCGAGGCCTCTCACGCGAAAATGACTTGGGCTCCCATCCTCCCGACGTCGACTTGGCCTTGGCCATCACTTGCACGGCGGTCGCCGTCAAGTCTCCTTGCCGGAAGTCGCAGCCCGCGACCTTGCCGGCGGCAACCTTTCCGACGACAGCGACTGCACTTCAGCCAGGGTTCCCAGCCATTGGGCCTTCCAGGGAACTGGGCCTCAGATTCCAGTCACACACACCTGTTTACTCATTTCACTCCTCAATCTCAATGAAATTGCACGGACAAAATTCTGCAGTTCACCCCCGTGTCGCACCCACTGAATTCCTCCGATTTTAGGTGAAATTAGATGTAATAAAATATTACTAATTAATGTTCATGGTATTATTAATTGTTGTTTATGATATTATTGATTATAATAAAATTATACATATAATATTATCTTGTATTAAAATTTAAAAAAAAAAAGTAAAAGAAAAAAAATGAAAAAATAAAGAGTTTGAATTTTTTTTTTTTGAAAAATGAGCAAAAAAAGGGAAAACAGGAAGGGGAAAAAAGAGATCAGAGATTTGTGCCTAATTCTAGGGTGTTACAATATCTAATGGTGTATTTTTAATTGAATTGAATTATAATCAAAAAAAGATATTTGGTTGAGATTATTTGAAATAAAAGAGGGTTAATTTTGTAAATTTGTATGTATTTTTAAAATAATATTATAAGGGTATTCTAGTAATTTTATAATTTTTTTAATAAAAATTAAATATTTTAAGTAATTGCGAAGGGCGATTGCAATGACGAAGCAAAGTGACGTGTCAACTCTCCACTGGACGCCTTTTATAAGACAGGGCGAACCCTCTGTCTTACAATTAACAAATTTAAAATAGTAAAATAAAAAGATGTAAATACCTCAGTATCATCTCCACAAACCTTCTCTCCAGAATTTACTTTCTTATGAACAGACATAAACAAGAAAAAAAAGTAAATATTAGTATAACTTGAGACTTCATAATCACCACCCCTAGGGAGCATAAAAATGTCATAAACATCATCTGGCCCCAGAACAAAGCTACGGGATCTACCAACCGACATCATCCAGCTACTATGATAAAAATTCTTAACTAACCACTGAAGCATATCATAATCAAACAATTTTGTCATCCTTAATTCTAAAAGTCCCCCAAAACCAATATCCTTAACATCTTGAATTTGCTTGGGGTTTAGATTTTTAATAACTTCAACAACCCCAGTTGGCTTTCCATGTGGAATAAACGTCCTAACACGCTTAATAAACTCAACTGAATCATTAGACTCAACATCAAGCTTTGGATCAGACTTAACAACAGACTTTGGTTTCTTCTTTGTACGTACTGCTCTCATCTTTCTT
This sequence comes from Galeopsis tetrahit, assembly GCA_963675135.1. Lineage (NCBI taxonomy): Eukaryota > Viridiplantae > Streptophyta > Magnoliopsida > Lamiales > Lamiaceae > Galeopsis > Galeopsis tetrahit. Next base: position 63,023,914 of record OY776130.1, on the reverse strand, counting down.
CTTCTCTTTGTGCCAGAAGGAGGAGCATCCATAAACAACATTGGTATAGAGTCACCTTTGCAGTCTGCTTCCATTATACCCTACACATATAAAATGTGTTAAAATACTAGTACATGTAGAGAAATGTAAATACTACAACAACATATGTAAACTACTACATAAACAAAATTAGTTACTACATGTATGCAAATGTGCTACTAGATGAGAAAAATATTGTCAATACATGTATATAAATGAACTAGTAGACTAGAAGAATGATCTTACTACTACATAAATACAAGTTTAATTAAAAACTACAAATTAGAAAATAGTTACTACAAAGAAAGTTTTGGCTACTACATGAGAAATGCATGGTACTACATTAAAACAAAAGAAAATTATGATAATGCAGTAAACAAAAAACATAACATAAATTCAAATATACATTAAATGAACAATAAACAAAAAAATCTTCATATGCAGTAACATAAAAAACAAAACAATCAGTAAACTCGGAAGTTTAAAACACTAAAATCAACCAAACATTACAATAAAATCAGTAAATAGAAGAAACCCCTAAAATCAACTACACATTACAGAAAAATCACTAAAATAGAAGATCTAAACCCTAAAATATAAATAAACTTTACAAAAAAACCAGTAACACAGAAGGAGAAAACCCTAAAATCAACTAAAATTTTAAAAAAATCAGTAAATAAAAAGAAAAACACTAAAATCAACAAAACTTTACATAAGCAGGCAAACACTACAGAAAAAAGTAAAAAATCACAAAAAAACAAGTACTAAACAAACAATCGAAGAGAAAATAGAAAAGAAACTTCGCACGAACAACAAAGAAACCGGTTACAACAAACTAAACATACATACCTTGAACTTATATGAAAAAACTGCGCGAAAAAATGCTCAAAACCGTCGAAAATGTCGAAAATGTCTGCTAAATGCCAAAGTCCACAGAGAGGAAAGAGAGAAAGACGAAATCGAGGAAGAAGGAAGTGTGTTGGAAAAGCCACAGAAAACGCTTTGAAGTTTGAAGTGAGGAGTAAAACCGCTTTTGAATTAAATGAAGTGAAAATCGAACGGGTCAAATTATGGAGCGGGTCTTAATTCAATTTTTGGACGGATCTTAATTGAATTATGGAGCGGGTCTGAGCATGGGTCAGTCAAACGAATTAAAAGAAGCCCAATACATATTTGCAGCCCACTTACCAAATTTGCAATATTTCATTGCATCTAAGTTTTTGCGATAAAAATAAACAAATAATAGAATGTAGGAGTAATTATTAATTTATTGTATGTATTTAATATTATTTTCTATTTTTTTGCTATTACTAATAAAAAATATATATCGAATGTTCTAAATCAGTTTTCATATTTATTTTTTTACATTAATTTTATACTCAAATAAAAGTTTCTTACAATTCTTGTCTTTAAAATTAATTTCATATATTTACCTTTTATATCATTATATTTTTTTACACAATATTTTAATTTGACCACTTTAATAAAGTTAAAAAGATCTCAGATTCTCCGTATACTTACCTTTATTCCTCTTTTTGTAATTTTTCAATTAAAATCAGTGTGAAAATTGATACTCATGTATTAAAATTGAGCATTATTTGAAACTCTTTAGTCTATCCCAATTATGTGAGGTTAAAGATTTATTTAGTTTAGTGTGTTTTAAATTTTGTACATTTACATTTAAAAGTATTATGTTATAAAAATTGTAGGAGTGTCTAATAATATTTTAATATATTTTTAAAGCATTCATTGTCCAACCGATAAAATATTAAAATTTGGACGGATGTCAAGGGGGTTAGATTCTAACTAAAGATAGAAAATGATTTCTTATTTTTTATAAAAATGTTGATAAGACTAATATCTTCACATTTTGGACACTGCTTCGTGTTTTATGAGTCAGGAATAATAAAAGATCTTTCTACAAAAAATAAATTAAGTCTAACTTTTTCAATTTTAATAAATGTAATAAAATGTCTTGGAAATTATATAAAAAATAGAAAATTTTGGTAAGTATACGTCTATTTATTTTTATAATAATAGTAATGTTTACTAAGTCTCCTATAAATTATAATAAAATTAAAAAAAAAAATCTGACTGTTCAGTAGTCACTCGGAGTTATTTATCATCTAAAAAGTTTTTTCTAATTTCTTCCCAATATATATACGTCACCCACAAGATCGCTTTTTATTTTTTAATTAAGAATATGTTTATTCTTTCAATTCATTCCATACTTGTAATTCTTCTATTATTGTTCCAAATTTTATGTTCAGTAAAATTCTCTCAAAATAATTGTTGCAAGATTGGAGTAACATATTATAAAAGGCGAAAGCCAATAATCTCGCACATCAGAAAGTCATGTCACACTTATCCACGTGAAATTCAAGAATATTGACAAACAATTGAATGAAAATAAAAATAAAAATTGATATGAATATTTCATTGCAACACATTGGAAATTTGGAAATTATGAGTAACAATAAAATACAACTTTCGATAAAGTGGGATAGCTCAAGTGGTTAGAGCACCACTACCTAGGTCTTAGATCCTGGGTTCGAGTTATAGGGAGAGGAAAAAAGGGATGGGTATTTAATGTAATTTAAAAAAAAAAATACAACTTTCAATTATTCTCTATACGGTAACTAGAGCTAAATTTAACTAACATCTCAAAAGATCCTCCTTCCTTTCTTTTTTTTTTTTTTTTTTCAGATCTCCATCAACATATTACTTACCAAACAAACCCTACCTCACAAATCATAAGATTCATCATCATCATCATCATCATCATCATCATCATCATCCAAATAGTGGAGTACCGCCGTAGCGGATTTAAACTCGGAAACGTTGTTCAAAACGTCATCGGACGACGATCTCATCTTTTGAGTCCCTTTAACCTTGTCCTTTGACTTGCCCGCAAGTGTGACATGGCAAATGTCGGATATTCGACGGCCGTGCTTGTTGGTGGGTATGGTGGGGAACCAAGTGAAAGTGCGTTTGCGTACAGTCGGGGTCCGATAGTTTCGGACCACCCCATGTTGGTGCACTTCTTTCTTCATTTTTGGTTGTGTTTGGAGGGTATAATTGGATGGTGATGGGAATTCAAGGTTTTTGATTGTGATTAAATTGAGAGACTTGAGATTGGGTAGCAAGCAAGTAAATTGGTCAACCCTACTATGCTTGGTGACCAAGACTATATTATATATGGTATTCTATATTTTTGGTCACATTAACTTTTAAATCTTAAGATGGTCCGTTTACACGTTCAATTGAATTATTAGGGTTGGAAATGGGCCTAGGTAGGCTTTACCGCTTTATACAAAAAAAAAAAAAATTGATCTGCTAAATACTCCATATTTTAAGGTACGAGTTTAGTTCATGAACTGTTATAGACTTTTTTTTTAGGGGAAAAAACAGAATATGACAATTCACTCTAAAACTTTAAGTTTCAAGATAAATTTTTTTAGTAAATTTGAATTAGCTCTATGAATTTGAATTAGCTCTATGAATTTTGTAACCACCACTTCACTAAAAAAATTTATTTTTTAAGCAATGCTAAGATTTTTTTTTTTAAAACTTAAACGTGCAATTAATTACACTTAGTTTTTTTAAAAAATAGTTTTCCTTATTCGATGTTCCAAAACTCGAAATTGAAATAATTATAATTAATTTCAGATTTGAATCATTTAATTTAATTAATGTAGAATATGAAAAATCAAATGAATTAAATTTTAAAAAGGTAAGAGATTATCCCTAGATTATATCTGAAGAAAAATGATTTAAGGTATGTTTGTTTCGTCTTTTCATCTACTTGTTTGATTGTACAAAGGAGTTTTCGCATGTAAGAAATCGTTGGTTTTTTAAGCTGTGCATTTGTGCATTGCATATTTGTATGATATTTTTGGTAGTTTGATGCATATACATAATGTGTGCATTACATATTTATAGGGGGTGCATATATCAAATATGTGCATTGCATAATAATAACATAAGCATGTATCATAAATTCTATATGCATATTTTATTATATGCAACCGATAAGTGCATATAATTTCAAATATGCATGCATTTTTTTATATATGCAACCGATAATTGCATATACTTCCCAAATTACTTGTATCTACAATTGACCCTACTCTAGTAAATTAGGTGCACTTGTTTCCAAATTAAAAAAAATCATGTTCTTGGTGTCTTACTCCCCTGTATAAGATATTTCAAGAAATAGATTTAAAGCTCGAAGGCCTAATATAAATCAGACAAAAAGACGTTTTACAATTATCATGACTCCAAACATTCCAATATACAAAATCAATTTCTACAAAGCAACTAATCAAATGAATCTAAGATTATTGCAATTTCTGCTTAATTAACTACTACTGTATATGATATGTTCATGAGTTCATCTAAGCAGCAAACTTCAATTTTGCAGATACTCACTACTCTATTTTCTGACCTGACATATTTCATTCCATCCAAATCCAAAGCAGGGGCAAACACTGTACCCTCCATTTTTTCCTCAACTGCATAGATTGAATAACACTGCCTTAGAAAACACAGGATTTCAAAGATAAATTGAAGAATTTTTTTGCTTCACTTTTCAATTCATTTGAATAGTGCAAAATCTTATAAACCATAGAACCAAATAAAATGGATACTTATATGAACTAGCACCTAGATCTCCAAATTCCTACAAGTAATATACAAATAACTAGATAAAAAAAATCAATAAATCATTCGAAAAAACTAATCTGAATCCCATAGTCGTAATGGGTGGCCGGCCTGGTGCAGCGATTTACACCTCCACTGTCGTCGAGAAGGAGGGGGCGGCTCAGAGCTTGGAGAGATGTTGGCTGGGTGGCAATTTACACCTCCAGTGTGTGAATCGTACACTGTGGAAATGCATCAAGTTTTTGAATAGTCGAAATTTGTAACACAAATTAGAAGGCGTTAATCCGATCGAGCATATTCGCAAACACCTTCAGTGTGCTATTGCGTGAATTGGTTGTTTAACATACCTGAGAAGGAGGAGGCGCGACGGTGTATCTGAGATCGGCGGCAATGGAGATAGCATCGGGCATCCCTCTTACTCGTCGGCGCAACGAAGTATCCAAGATTGGCGGCGATGGAGATTCATCAATTTTTTGGAAAATGTTTGGTATGTTAATAATTCATCAATGGAAATTAATCAATTTTTTGGAAAATGTTTGACTGCAGGCGAGAAGACACTATACGATTTGAATTGAATTGAATTCAAATTAGATTGAATTCAAACATGGAATGTAACCTGAAATTGGGGGATATTCTTGAAGAAGTTTGACAGTTCGAATAATATCAAAATAAGGGCAAAAGGGGGATTTTGTAGGCTATTTTGGTCTTAATTGTTTTACTAGAAATTTTTGTCTTACTTTGTTTAAATCACTTATGGATTGTCCTACTTTATTAATAAACTCTTTTTTTTAATGCTTGATCTGACTTTTTAATAAATATATCGGGTTTGAAAGCCTTTTAAAGACTTTTTTTAGACTTATTAGTGCATTTAAAAAAAAAAAAATCCTACAACACTAGTATTTCATCAAATCATAAAAAAAATTATAGATATATTAGACACTCTTATTTAAGATATTTTCTATATTTAAATATAAGTATTAGGTATTTATTATATTTTATATTATACTCCCCCTGTCCAATTTTATTATGCCCACTTCTCCGGACACGGGTTTTAATGAATATTAATTAGTTTATTCATAAAGTAGATAAGTTGAGGGTATGATGGGGTATTGTGGGGTCCATTTATAAATAAATGATTGTTTATGAATAAAGTGAATGACAAAGTGGGTAAATAAGTGATGGTAGGAGAGTGGAGATAAAGTAGTATGAATAGTATTGTTTCCAAAAGGGGAATGAGCATAATAAAATTGGACAACCAAAAAAGGAAAGTGGAAATAATGAAATTGAACGGAGGGAGTATATATATTTTTTTTATATATATTAAATTAATTAAATAGATCGACTTGTTGGACTTGAAAGGCCTACGAAAAAGCTCAAGTCCGACCTATTTAACTAAATAGACTTTAAAAAAAGTTGAGTTCGATTTATTTATTAAACGAGTCAAGTCGAATCGAACTTTAATAGGCCAAATCGTAGACCCTTATCGAGTAGTTTGGTCCATTCGCATCCCTATATATTATCACGGTGACAAATTAAAGGTGTCATGTCATATTAACCGGTTAAGTGATATTAATAACATTAAAATGTAAAAGAAAAAAAAAATATGCGATTTAATTATTGTAATAGTCCATAGAGCTAGAAACACAATTTAATTTTAACACGAAATGTTATGGAAGGCAGCGGCTAGCGCTTTGCCGAGCTTCACTTGGCTTGGCGTGTCGAGATGCACATAATAAGGAATTATCGTCACGTTGAGCTTCCGTGCATCTACAGAATAGACGTTTGGAAGCCCCGTGTTCAATTGAGCTTCTCTCACTATATCTGTATAATTCCCACCATTTACCAAAGCGACCTAGCAACATATATATACAAATAAATTAATTAATAAACCTAGTATATATAATAAAATATGTATTGGTATAGGGTAGACTTCCATTTAAAAAAATGATAGGATCAACTATAAAAATAAAATAAGCGAAAAATATGTATGTTTATTGATGTAGCTTGGGCATAGTATATTTTACTAATACCTGAATGATGGGGAGAGAGGGAGAGTGCAGATCATTTCGCAGGTCATTGAAAAACTGCACTAGATTGCCTTTGTAAGCAGCTGCCCGATCTGGACGATACGTGTCAGCCTCTCCTTGGTACCAAAGCATGGACCGGATCACACCTCCGCAGTTGGAGACAGCAGCCTGAGCCCGAGTCAACATATGTACATAGAGGTCCTGCCCGCGCTGCCAGTGATCTATAGTTGTGCCTCCAACGGCACAAGGCACTAGACCAATGATCTCTCCGGCCGTCAGAATTGAATTGGCAAAGGGCATGCCGGGTCCTACACCACATGAAGTCTGTGATGGTGGCCAGATGTCGTGGTGGAGAGACTCTCGGGCCACTTCCCATTGACTATCGTTGTTGAGACGGAGGATTTGACTGGCATTCCGGAGGAACCATTCCATACCAAACGCCGTCTATCACTTCACCTTCTCCGACCATATTGCTTTGGCCCGAGAGAATGAATATGTCAATGCTGCACTGTGTGCAAGCCAAGAGCATGAAAAAAAAGACAAGGGAAATTTGTTCCATCATGAAATTAATTAGAAGGAAATAGATCGATGAAATATAATTTGGAGTAGTACTCTTACTAGTAGTAGTGGGGTTGTATATTTATAGACGTACGCCACCCCTTCATTTGCTTTTGATATTTTAATGAATCTTAGTAAAAAAAAAAATGAACCGAGTAAAAAAAGCAGCCAAAAGGTTAGATAAAAATTATGACCCCTTCATTTGCTTTTGATATATGTAATTGATCATTTTTATTGTTCCCATCTAATTGGCATATTTTTTTAAATGTCATTATCTCACTATTTCTGTACCTTTTTATTTTTTCACAGACATTCTCTCCTGTAAACATTTTCCCAGATTCAGTACTATAGCATTAAAACATGCATTCAAACCTACGAATTAACCTATTTCACGTTAGGTGCAATTTCATAAGAGCAACGAAAAAGCAAGGCAAGATGATAATTAGAATATAAATATCATCGTCTGAATCTATGATTCAGATTTTGGGATGTGCAATAAGAAAGGATAGAGATTATTGATAAATTCTTACCCTGCCTTTAAGGAATACAAGATGAGATGGTTTTAAATCGACATAAGCAGCAACAGACAAGTAATCCACCCCTACAACATATAGTATAACAAATCAAGTTTCAAACGACGACAAGTGCATGAAAAACTATTTAAGCATCGTATTAATTTAAATCTTACCCACAAGTTTGACATCAGTGTTATCCACAAGCCACTGTGCCCCATCCTTCATGAATCCCACAAAATCTGTTACAAATTCCTTCTTGTACATAAGCCGCTTGGAAAAGATTCATACTTTAAAAAGCATTCAATCTCAACAAGATGTTTGAGTTATATAGTCTAGTGAAATTGTTTTACGTAAATAAATTACTTGAATAAGATGTGTGACACATTTTATAGTGTGATGAAAGATGTGTGACAAAATACTTTTTTTCTTGTAGTGAATAAAATACAAATGCCATGTGCAAATTTTGTGCACATTTCGTGCACAATTGCAGGAACAAGATTCTTATAGCAAAAGCAGGGGCAATAGGAGCTATATTGAAGGTCCTTCAATGGCAGAATGAGTCTTTATCAGAGCTTGCATTGGCAGCTCTGTTGATTTTGTCGTCTTGTACGGTGAATAAGCCCGAAATCGCTTCTTCAGGGGCTGTTCAACTTCTGTTGGGAATTTTGGATTCACAGATTTCATTGTGCCAAAGGGTTAGTCTTCAGGCGATTTTTGATATTTCTTCCACATTGCATAATCTGTCAAGTTGTCCCCAGATTGTGCCGTTGATCGTGGCCTCTGGCGGCGTGATCACGGTGGTTCGACTGAAGTTGCCTTGAATCAGGTACCAAATTGTCTGGAATAGTAAATCACTTTTAAGCTGATTTTGAGAAGTAGGACTTAAAAGTGCTTTTTTTAAGTTAAAAGTTGTTACTTAGCAAATTCTTCTAATTTTGGAAACTTTGACCAAAGTTGTTTTAATTTTGAGCACTATTCTCTTTTGGTGTTGTTTGGATGGAGGATTTTTAGAATGAATTTGAAAGCAACCAGTCTCATTTCCAACTATTATCTGAGTCATTTGATTGAATCTGAAATCTAATCTAAGTTAGGAAGATTTATAATCCACAGATTTGAAATTTTATAAGATTGCCCACACATATGCCATTCCACATTTTCTTATGTACTTGAAAATCTACTAGTTCATTGGTACTCCATATTACAGTAGTTATTTCATTAAAAAATATTGATTAATTTGTTATTGTATGTTAATTACGAAGTACAAACCAATCAATTGAACGAATTGATTAAATTATTTTAAATAAGTCTAATTCAATAATTATCATCTCCAAGTTTTCTTTATCAAACAACAAATTAATCGAAACAGGAATCAACCTTCAATTTTCTTGCAACAAATTAAACCATTCTACACCTAATAATACAATAAAACTCAATATGAAACACAATTAACATCAATCCAACAAATTGGTTGTATATATTAGAACCAATTACTTTTGGATCATTTAATTATTTTAGTCCATATCCATATTTTGGCCCATTCTTATTTTACTTGCTTTATGGGCCTGTGCCCTAGGTGTATATATATTATTGGCAATTCAATTATTCCATTCAATAACATTCAGCCGATGTTCCTTTAATTCTTAATATTTCACAGCGATGTATCTTTAATTCTTAATAGTATACATAATTTTCCTTAGTTAGCTCCCATTGACCCTTCTGCAATTAGCCCTGATCTCTCCATTGGAACCCATTAATGGACTTATATTCCCCATCTTAATCATCGACTCCGCAAAGCTCTGAAAAAACACATTCTGGTTACTGCTATACAGGTTCACAATCGGAATCGTGGCTGCCCCGGGCGTGGAAAACTATAAGGGCTGATAAATACACCCTTTTGTATTTATAGATACACTTTTGTTTTGTATCTATTCTTAACCCTAATTAGTTTGACAGTTAGTAGGGCAGTTAGATTAGCAGATTAGCATTAGAAGGGCTTATTCCTTCTTTTCCAGATTTTAATTCCATTTGTATCTTTTCATCCTCTTTGTAGAAACTTTCTCAAGAATGATTCAAGAATGTTTTTGATTCATCACATCAATATGGTATCAGTATCGCGTGGAAATTGAAACGCCATTCGATCCTGCGCCCCTTTGTTTGTTCCCGTCGATTCTCAAATCGATTCCTTCTTACCATTCAATTTTCCCCTTTCATTTGAGGGATTTTCTATTGCGGATTTTATTCCGCCATTTCTATACTTTTTTTTTTGTTGATTCTGCTCGATTCTTCCTACTGCTATGGCGCCCACTGTCACCGACCCCGATTCCCTTGATCCGGCCAAGAACCCCTTCTATCCGTTGGCCCTCCACCAGAACGATAATCCGGCGGTTTCCATAGTCCTCGAGCCTCTCAACGGCACCAACTACGTCTCTTGGAGCCATGCCCTTAAGAGGAGCCCCAGTGTGAAGAATAAAGCACGATTGATTGATGGCTCTCTAACTATCCCTTCTGAGGAAGAGGATCCATCCACTCATGCCGCCTAGGTTCGAGCCAACGACTTGGTTTTGGTATGGATTCTGAACTCAATTTCCCCTGATATTAAGAGAACTTTAGAATATTTCTCTCTTACTAAAGATGTATGGGACGAATTGGTTATTCGATAAGCTCTTTCTGATGGAACTAGGGTCTACCATTTAGAAAAATCCCTAAGTACGATTTCTCAGGGCTCTCAGTCTCTTGTTAGTTACTATAATCAATTTAAAGCTTTGTGGGATGAATACTTGAGTTTTAGACCAGTTCTTAAGTGTTCTTGTGGTGCTATGGATGGGTGCACTTGTGATCTCCCTAAACTAATGACTGAAACCCAAGAGCAAGATGCTGTGATGAAGTTTTTGGTAGGCCTTCATGACTCTTATTGCACAATTAGGAGCCAATTCTTACTTCAATCTCCCTTTCCTGCCCTTTCCAAAGTTTATGGTTTACTACTTCAAGAAGAATCCCAAAGAACTCTAAACACTGTCTCTAATCCTATTCAAACTGATTCTATTGCCATGGTTTCCAAGAATTCTAGATTTTATAAGGACAAAAGGAAACCTATTAAGTGCAGCCACTGTGGTGGCATTGGTCACACTATTGATAGGTGCTTTCAGATCATTGGCTTTCCCCCCGGGTGGAGAGGCCCTAGAGGTCCTCCAAATAAGGAGTCCAACAATTCTGTCAATACTTCTATTAGACAGGATCTTCATATGGACTCCAACCCTCTTTGTACTCAAGATCTTTTTGACAAGTTTTTGAATTTTTCTAAGATGCAGAACATGAATGATAAAAGGGACATACATCACTCAGTAGCAGGGGCTTCCACTGCTCACATTGAGGAGGTTGTCTCCCCCCCCCCCCCCCAAAAGATCCAGGTATGTACCCTACATGTTTCACTTCTTCATCCAGTTCCTGTTTTAACAATGTCAAATTATCTACTTGGATCTTGGACACTGGTGCTACTGATCATATGGTGTTTAATATGTCTTTATTCACCACTCCTCCATCTGTAGCCAATATTGAGATCTCTTTACCTAATAATGATATTTCTACAGCCACTCATATGGGAAATATTACCATTAATGAGCATCTCACCTTATATAATGTGTTGTATGTTCCTGATTTCACATTTAACTTGCTTTCTATTAGCCATTTGACTAGATATTCCAACTGCACTGTCAGCTTCTTGTCTTCTCATTATGTATTACAGGACAATTTAACCAAGAAGGTGATTGGTTCTGCTGAGCAGATTAGGGGCCTTTATCATTTACAAACTGCTCACCCCTCTAGCAACTATGTGTCTTGTAGTACTCTCAATAATGACTCATGTAATTTTGATTTGTGGCATAAAAGGTTAGAACATATATCTAGCAAGTGTTTGTTACAAATTCCAACTTTACATGTAAAAGCTACTAGCATTCATAACAATTGTTTTATCTGTCCTTTGGCTAAACAAAAGAGAAAACCTTTTCCTTTAAAGCACTTCTACTTCTCCTAGTATCTTTCACTTAATCCATTGTGATGTTTGGTGCCCTTTTTCTGAACATTCTATTACTGGACATAGATTCTTTCTCACCATTGTTGATGATTTTAGTAGATGCACATGGGTATATCTTTTAAAGGCCAAAAGTGATGTTAAACTTTCTTTGCAAAATTTTTATAACATGATTCTCACTCAATTTGATGTTAAAATAAAAATATTAAGAAGTGATAATGGAACTGAGTTCACTTTATCTGATTTCTACCATGATTTAGGCATCTTACATCAAACCTCTTGTGTTGAAACACCTCAACAAAATGGTATTGTTGAAAGAAAACACCAGCATTTGCTCCAAGTTGCTAGGGCTTTACTTTTCCAATCTTCTTTACCTCTAAGGTTTTGGAGTGAATGTATTAAAACTGCTGCATTTATTATAAATAGAATACCTTCATCTGTTCTTAAACAGAAAACCCCCTTTGAACTTTTATATGGCAAACCACTTGATTATTCTTACTTCAAAACCTTTGGTTGCCTTTGTTTTGCCAACACTTTGGTGTCACACAGACTTAAGTTTGATCCAAGGGCCACAAAGTGTATTTTCATTGGTTATCCCTTTGGCACCAAGGGATACAAATTCTTTGATATATCTTCTGGCAAATTTTTTGTGTCTAGGAATGTCAAATTTTTTGAAGATGTGTTTCCCTTTAAAAGTATGCATATTTGATGATGATGATGATTTCTCTCCTGTTCATAATGACATTACTTATCATAATGATTATGTTGTTCATTCTGAAATCAATACTGAACATGACAATGTCACACACAATATTCCTGATATTCATAACATGGAGGTAGAGCCTCCCACAAGGCCTTCTAGAACTAAGTCCTCAACCTGCATATTTACAAGTTTATGAAACTGATTTGCCTGCATCTGTTGATCATGCTAAGCTGAATTTTTCTTCTTCTGGAAAGCAATATCCTATTCAGGATTATTTGTCTGCTCATAGGTTATCTACCCCACACAGGCAATTTACTGCTTCTATTTCCCAAATTCAGGAACCTAAATCATCAATTTACTGCTTCTATTTCCCAAATTCAGGAACCTAAATCATATAAACAGGTTGTTCTTAATGAAAATTGGATTCTTGCTATGAAGAAGGAAATTGAAGCTTTAGAAAAGACAAATACTTGGACACTTGTAGATTTACCTATAGGTAAAAACTGCATAGGTTGTAGATGGGTGTATAAGGTCAAATATAATTCAGATGGTTCTATGACTAGTTGCTAAAGGCTATACACAACAAGAAGGCATTGATTACTTTGACACCTTTTCTCCTGTGGCTAAAATCACCACTGTTAGAATTCTTTTATCTGTTGCTGTTGCTAAAGATTGGCATATACACCAATTGGATGTGAATAATGCCTTTTTGTATGGTGATTTAGACCAGGAAGTTTACATGTCTCCCCCTCCTGGTTATTGCTCTAACAATGATACAAGAGTATGCAAGTTAAATAAGAGTTTGTATGGTTTAAAACAAGCTTCTAAACAATGGTATACTAAATTGACTTGTTCTTTAACATGCTTGGGCTTTAATCAATCAAAGGCTGATACTTCTTTGTTTACTAGACATGATGGTGTTGATTTAACAATTGTTCTTTGCTATGTTGATGACTTAATAGTTGTTGGTTCTAACATTGATATCATTAACAATGTCAAGAGTTATTTGAACAATAAGTTCACTATTAAGGATCTTGGTACTTTGAAATATATTTTGGGAATAGAGGTTGCTAGAAACAGTAAGGGCCTTACTCTTTGTCAAAGAAAGTATACATTGGATTTATTGCATGAATCTGGATATTTGGGTAGCAAGCCTTGTTCCACACCTATGGATTCTAAACTGAACTTTGATATAAATTCTCCTGTTCTTACTAATCCTAGTCATTATAGAAAACTTGTGGGCAAGCTTCTTTACTTAACTATTACCAGGCCTGATATATCCTATGCTATTCAAACTCTTAGTCAATTCATGCAATCTCCAACTGTGGCACATTTGACTGCTGTCCATAGAGTTTTAAGGTACCTTAAATGCAACCCCGGTACTGGAGTTTTTTATCCTAAGGATATTATCTTCAAATTACATGCTTTTTCAAACTCTGATTGGGCTAGATGCCCTGAAACAAGAAGAAGCATAACTGGTTTTAGTATTTATCTTGGTTCTTCACTAATCTCTTGGAAATCCAAGAAGCAAACTACTGTTAGCAAGTCTTCTGCAGAGGCTGAGTACAGGACACTTGCTTCCACTACTTGTGAGATTCAATGGATACATTACATCCTAGCTGATTTGGGAGTTCAACACTCACAACCTTCTACTATGTATACAGACAGCAAGAGTGTTTTCTGAATAGCACATAATCCATGCCTCCATCAAAGAACAAAGCATATTTCCTTGGATTATCATTTCACAAGGGAAAAGATTGAAGCTGGGTTGTTCACTCTTGTTCATATTCCAACCACAGAGAACTTGGCTGACATCCTTACAAAGCCACTCTCACCAGCTGACTTTATCAAACACAAGTTCAAAATGGGCTTGTTAGACATCCATTCCCATTTTGAAGGGGGGTATAAGGGCTGATAAATACACCCTTTTGTATTTATAGATACACTTCTGTTTTGTATCTATTCTTAACCCTAATTAGTTTGACAGTTAGTAGGGCAGTTAGATTAGCAGATTAGTATTAGAAGGGCTTATTCCTTCTTTTCCAGATTTTAATTCCATTTGTATCTTTTCATCCTCTTTGTAGAAACTTTCTCAAGAATGATTCAAGAATGTTTTTGATTCATCACATCAATAAAAACAATTCTTGATCCGACTGGAGAAGCCCTTGGTTGTTCTGCAAGTTTGAGAAATAATTGGTGTCGAATGCATCCGCCGTCGTCGGATCCAGGTTGGCCACCGTGAATCCGCTCCCGCTCTGAGGGCAAATCTGCCGGAGGGTGGCCAAGTACGTCGTGTTCAGGGTCGGGTCGGGGCTGCCCGTTCCGCTGAAATTGTACAGCCTGTTGCTAAATAGCCTGCATTGGGCACGTCCAAATGTGTGTGCACCTATTGATCAATAGGAGGAACAAGTTTAATTAAATTGAACATATATTTAACACGCCACTAGTAATAATATATAGTACCTGATAATGTTACTAGATCAGTAACATTTAGACCAACAACAGCAAATTTAGCAGTGAGATTGCTTAAATTTTCAAAGGGTGCTGGAATTGAAGTATTGGCACTTGCTTGATTTGCACTTATACTATCTCTTCTTCCCAACGACACATTCCACGTTGGACCTCCAGCCTAAATTTGATGAATTTAATCATATAAAATTCCTTAAGTACATTCATATTATCATCAACTATTGAATTTAATTAAAAAATTAGTGGTGCGCGCGTACGTACCAAAGAAACGGCAGATTGAGCAGCGAGTGCTAAGATATCAGCACATGATACTACACCGGGACACGAGTTTTCAAGAGCAGTCTTGATGTTGTCCACAACATCGAAACCTCGAGTCGAATTTGTATTTGGAGCAGCATCTTTCTCGCTTAATATCGTCGTCCCATTGTTATCAAGCAAAATCGAACCGTCGCAACCCTGCATTATATATTAGAAATTGAGATTCATTAAATACACAAAATATTATAAATTCTATAAGGTAGTAATTACCTGGACAAAGCAATCATGGAAATGGAGTCGAATAAGGCTAGCGCCGACTCTTGGATCAGATTGTAAGGCTTGTTGGATTACAATATTAACTATAGTAGATACATTTGGGCATGTTGAAGAGTAAAATGTTGGATTTAGTTGAGCTTGAACTTGTGAATGTGAAACAAGGAATGTGACTATCAAAATTGTCAAGAATGAAGAAGAAAACATTTTGCCTAATGATAGCTAATTAAACTTTGTTAATGAATATATATTTGGATACGATGGATATATATAGTGAAAAAGAAGAAGAAGAAGGACGCGGTTTCTTGCATCGTTTAATAAGCTTTTTAATATTTGTCGTGCATCGTTTAATAAGCAAATTAATTAACTAGCTAGCTCATTAGTCATTATCTATGATAATAAGAATCAGTCAATTTTGATACATAAATAAATTAATTTTTCAATTATAGGAGTACATACATATTTATCCATATGTAAATATGGATAAACTGGGAAGCAAACAAAGTATGGTGTGCAAAAGTAGGGGTTGCCCATACAATTAATTTTTCAATTATACATACATATTTATCCATATGTAAATATGGATAAACTGGGAAGCAAACAAAGTATGGTGTGCAAAAGTAGGGGTTGCCCATACAATTATTTATCCATATGTAAATATGTTCGTGTATATATATATATATATTTGCCTAACATACATAATTGAGGGGTTTCATGTATGAGATGGGGTTTCACCTTAATATTTACATTTTACTTTGTTTCAAAACATGATATCGGTATAAAGGATCATTATAATAAGTTCATGTATGTATTTTACTTTGTTTCAAAATATGATATCAATAGTAACAAAAGAGTGACATTCAAAACTCATCGGTTAATGTCTCTTTCGCATTAATATATACTTTACTTAATTGGTTTGACCGATGTAAAGTATAATTAATCAAAATAATTAATTTATCCTTTTATTCTTGTTAATATTATTCTTCTCATTCATTTAACATTGATCCCATAGTTTTGTTTTGGCATTTTAAATTGAAGGAATAATTAACCCCTATAATAAAAATCCTATCATAGTAAAAATGAAGAACAATATTTAAAGCAAATCGGTTCAAGTATGGTGTACAAGAAAATGACTGAAAAGCAACAAAGTATATATATTGTGTACAAAAGGTGTTTTTATTTTAATTTGAAATGAAGTAAAACCTATCATTATCCACTAAAAATTAAACACCACGTACGTACGTACATTAAATCTATATATAAAAAATTACTAATATATAGATGATGAAAGTTTTTGTGATGGAGAGAATTATAAAAATTGCATGCAACTAGTAAAAAATCTATATATAAAAAATTGTATGAAATGTGTACATATGGATCGTGCATGAAACATGCATATATATATCATGCACGAAATGTGCACAAAATTTGCACATGGCATTTGTATTTTATTCACTACAAGAAAAAAAGTATTTTGTCATACATCTTTCATCACACTATAAAATGTGTCACACATCTTATTCAAGTAATTTATTTACGTAAAACAATTTCACTAGACTATATAACTCAAACATCTTGTTGAGATTGAATGCTTTTTAAAGTATGAATCTTTTCCAAGCGGCTTATGTACAAGAAGGAATTTGTAACAGATTTTGTGGGATTCATGAAGGATGGGGCACAGTGGCTTGTGGATAACACTGATGTCAAACTTGTGGGTAAGATTTAAATTAATACGATGCTTAAATAGTTTTTCATGCACTTGTCGTCGTTTGAAACTTGATTTGTTATACTATATGTTGTAGGGGTGGATTACTTGTCTGTTGCTGCTTATGTCGATTTAAAACCATCTCATCTTGTATTCCTTAAAGGCAGGGTAAGAATTTATCAATAATCTCTATCCTTTCTTATTGCACATCCCAAAATCTGAATCATAGATTCAGACGATGATATTTATATTCTAATTATCATCTTGCCTTGCTTTTTCGTTGCTCTTATGAAATTGCACCTAACGTGAAATAGGTTAATTTGTAGGTTTGAATGCATGTTTTAATGCTATAGTACTGAATCTGGGAAAATGTTTACAGGAGAGAATGTCTGTGAGAATGTTTACAAGTAATTTCGTATGTTATTTTAGATACAGGCAGCGACGAAAGGACCACATAGTAAGTAGCAAGTTGTTTTTGGCGTACGAACAATAATTATATGTAAACTTTTAATACTATATATGCAGCATCGATTTATGACTATTGACTATCATCTTCTCCACATAAACTCACATCATCTTATCAATTTAAAGGTGTATTCATCCTTGTTGTCAAAAAGTCTCAACCCTTTTCCCCCCTAACATCATCATGTTCTGCGCCCCTCTATCTAGTAACTATATATAATAATAACTTTAGTCTGAGTAATTTTGATATGGATAAAATATCTGAAGGAGAAACTCCTCAAGTCATAGCAATGCCTGATAATCAGCTCTTCAAAGCGTGGAAAATTTAGAGATAATCAGCTGTCTTAGCTTCCCAATTCTGCAACTCTAACATCGTTTCTTTTTACACTACTGTCAAGGCCTCGCACGTTGTAACTAAGAAGACGCATAATTTCAGAATTACGCACCTATACCAAATCTGACGAGGAGGGTATCAGAATTTCTGATGAAGCCCCACCGAGTTCAAGTTATCATCTTGCAGCCTCAACTGTCAGCCAAAATCTCTTTGCATTCTTTCCAACTCATCTTCATCGTTGTCCGCCAAATCACTAGTGAAAAGGTCCCACTCAGCCCTAATCAGCCTCTTCTTCACACTTGGGGGGTTTTAGGTTTCTTGGCATGACGCTTAGGTATGGGAGGGGGGAGTGCCGGGAGGGAGGGAATCTGAGGAGTGAGAGGGGGCGAAGGGCACCTACATAGCGCCACCAAGTGTGTTGGTGGATCCATTGAGGAGATGGGTGTCTCGATACGGGGTTGCGAAGGCGAATTCTCATTGATTTTGTGGTGGTTCTCCCGTTTCTTGGAGAACCAAGAAACAATCCCTTGTTTCCCGTTCTTCGGTAGAGGCCGAATACCGAGCCATGGCGACAACTGTGTGTGAAATCGTGTGGCTTCGGTAGTTGTTGTGTGATTTTGGTGTTGCTCAGTCTGGTCCAACTCCACTATATTGTGACAATCAATCTGCTAGGCATATTGCGATGAATCCGGTATTTCACGAACGAACAAAGCATGTTGAAATGGATTGTTATTTTGTTCGGGAGCGGGTTGTTCGTGGAGATATTTTACCGTGCAAAATTTCTACTGATGATCAAGTTGCTGACATTTTCACGAAAGCACTTGGAACGGAGCGTTTTACATTTCTTCGTGGCAAGTTGGGTGTTCGAGACCTTCACACTCCATCTTGAGGGGGAGTATTGATGATATAGATAGAATATATGCTTTTAGATATTATCGGCATTATTATTATCTTAATCTTAATACTCTATATTTGTGAGAATATAATGGGACACGTGTCACAATTTTATCACTCTACACAATCTCTCTCTTCACGTCTATTTCAAAATCCCTGCATTCTCAGGCATTTTGATTAAAAAAATCATTTTTCCTATTTTAATTTCAAAATAATAATTTACCTATTATCTACCCATAATTATTATTTTTAATTTTTTAATTTTTAATCATAATTATTATTTTTAATTTATTTTTTAAACTTTAATCCCAACACAATTTTTTCTGTTTTTAAATTTAATCATCGTATTATATTTTTAATACCACTCTATTCTTAATTATTTAAAATTTAAATAATCACATGATTTTCTCAACTAAATTAAATCTCTAATCTTTTTATACCGACTCATTACCGTATCTCGATCATCCTCTGTGATACTTAAAAACAACGTTTCGGTACAGAAAAGCAACTTTTCTTTTTTTATTTTTTCTCTTTCATTAAATTTAAATTTTCAGGTGATTTTTCGGAGGTTAATGATTTTTACTTTTTCTCTTTTATTAAATTTTTAGTTGGTGATTGATTTTTAAAAAAAAGGTAATTTTGATTTTTTCTCTTTTTATTAAATTTTCAAGTGATTTTTAAGAGATAAATCATTTTAAAAATAGATTTGTTTAATTTGAATTGTTTACTTTATATTTTTTTCTGTATCTTCTCTCTAATATATAAATAGTCATTTATTTATCTTTTAAATCTCTTCAATCTTTTAAATTGTACGTAGTTTTTTTATCTTCCCACATTATTTTACATATTTGTTTTGTTTGTAACAAGTAAAAACAATTGTTCACTAACATCTCTACATGCTTATTTTCACTACAAAAAACGCGCTATAGGGACGGACAAATGCCGACGGATTATAGTCCGTCGGCATTTTCGACGGAAATGCTGACGGAATGCCGACGGATTGAAAAGTCAACATCAATGCTGACGGATTTCCTTTCCGTCAGCATTTACCGAGGGAAATGCTGACGAATTTCCGTTCCGTCAGCATTTACCGAGGGAAAATGCTGACGGAAGTTTTGAAATATGTATGCCGACGGAAATGCCGACGGATAATCCGTCGGCAAATCACACGTTGAATTCGCACCGCCTCGTTTTCCAATAAGGTAACCGTTGGCATTAAAGTCGGCGGTTACCGAGGGAAATGCCGACGGAATATCCGTCGGCAAAAATATATTTTTTTTTTATATATAAGGGCCTTCAGATTGAGAATTCGTTTTAGAAAAAAAAAAAAAAAAAAGGGGCGTGCGTGAGTGAGGATTCGGTGGGGAAGACGAAGACGAGGACGAGGCTATTGAAGCAAATTTCTCCGATTATATTGATACGGTACGTTTTCTTAATTAGTTCTATTACTTAATTTTAATACTTATATATGTTTATGCATGGATATATGTAAATATGAATAATTTAATGTTGATTTGCATGTTATATTGATTTAGTTAGTTGTTAAAATATTATGATCATGTTAGTACGTACGTTAGTTAATTTAATTTGTTGATTAAGAATAATTTTGATAGATCGAGTAGTTTTTTAATTTTAATTAATTAATTGTTATATGTATACATTAATTAATTGTTATATAGTTAATTACTAGTTTAATTTAATGGTGTAATTTTGATATAGAATATTTTTAATGTAGGTAGTGCATGTTTCAATCAATTGTTTAAATTAGTTTAGATATAGTGGTTCGACCGTTGGATCACGTTGTAATTAGGAATATGTTGATTAAATTAGGAATACGCTATATTAGTAAAAATTTTAAATTAGGAATATGTTCATTAAATTGATAATTATTGACCCAATTAGAAAATTATTATTTTAATTAGTTTTAGGTTTGTTAATTTAGGAATATATATGTTCAATTTTTTATTATTGATTAAGTTAGGTAGAAAAATAATAATTAGAAAAATAATAATTAAATTAGGTTATTGTTGATTAAATTAGGAATATGTTGATTAATTAAATTAGGAATATGCTATATTAGTAAAAAATTTAAATTAGGAATATGTTCATTAAATTGATAATTAGAAAACTCCAATTAGAAAAGTATTATTTTAATTATGTTTAGATTTGTTAATTTATGAATATGTTAATTTAGAAATATTTTTAATGTAGGTGATGCATGTTTCAATCAATTGTTTAAATTATTAGTTAATTAGATGGTTCGACGGTGGTATCACGTTGTAATTAGGTTATATATATATATATATTGTTTTGATTTAAATTAGGAATATGTTGATTAAATTAGGAATTGATTAAATTAGGAATATGCTATATTAGTAAAAATTTAAATTAGCAATATGTTCATTAAATTGATAATTAGTAAAATTATGTATTTTTTATTGATTGAAACAGATGAGTGAACAAGTACCGAATCAGGGTTCTGGTTCGCGTAGGTCGTCATTTTTTTCACGTCGTTCAAGGAGGTCTCGGGATGAATCAGTACCTGAGATGGCTCCTCCTCCTCCTCATGTGGCAGTGTCGCCGCCGCCGCCGACTACGATGTTGGTTGGTTCGTCATCCTCTTCTCGTCAGCATCCTGTTCGAGACAAAAGGAAACCCATTGAAATCGTTTCAGGAGCGTAAGTCAATAATTCTAATGTTTAACAGTATTCAATAACGATTAACTTTATTTATTTATTTATAATGTGTTAGTTTATAAATTTGTTAATAATTTTACAGGTTGGTGCCCGGTAATGAGGTGTCCAGGATCTGCACAAAATCCTTTAAGAATTGCAAGATTTCTAAGGGTGCTATCACTTGGTTGTCGGTGCCACAATCTAAAAAGGATGAATATTTCGAGGAGTTCCAGGTATATAATTACAATAATTAAAGTTTATTAAATAACTAATTATTCATATTATTTGATAAATATGTTGAATATTTATTTGTATAGAAAAAGGCCCGTTGGGATACGGCGATCTACTCGGACGCCGATATTTACGAGAAGTGGTACGGTGTTTGTTCTAGTCGGTACACGAACATGATGTACGACTGGAGAACGGCCTGGCGTGATAAAGACGTAAATCTTGTTCTGGGGGTAGAGGATGGTGTTGACCTGTGGGAGTCGTTGGTTGAGAAGTGGTCGGACCCGGCTTACCAAGAGAAGTGTGACAAAGCTCGGGCCAACCGCAGAATCGACGTTGGAGGCGGGATGGCAGTGCATCGGGGGGGGAGCTCGGTCCGTCCTCGAGCAATCACTTGCTATCGTAAGTTTTCATTAATTTTTAAAAATTAAATAATTATAGTTAATTATTTTATATTAGTTATCTAAATTAATTTGTATATGTTTATTTGATACGTAATAGGAGCGGGAGACTGGACGTCCACACACCCACTTGGATCGGATGAGTCTTCTTCATCCGTTTAATGCCGATACACAGACGTCCACCTACGGGCGCACTACTGACCTCCACGTAAGTTTAATTAAATTTATGTATTAATTACATTATATATATATATATATATAGATAATTAAATTAATTTTAATTTTTTAATTATGTAGTTGAGCGTCCGACAGAGGATTGAAGAGGCCGAGACGCAAGCCACCGCCACGACTACTGCTGAATCCGGAAGCAGCGGTACCCCTCCGGCTGTTGACGTGGACCGGTGTTACCTTGACGTTGCCCCGACCTCCAAGGGAAGGGTCCTTGGCCTTGGTGGGATGAGCAACGCCGTGAGGACACCAAGTGGTCGGTCGACCCGGAGTGCATCGCAGCCGTCCGTATCCTCCACTCCCGTCCCGGATCCGAACGTCATGGCAACGTTCGAGAACTACTTCTGTCTCTGGAGTACCAATGCGGGTCGGACGTTGGGGATGTCTGCTGAGCAGATCGAGGCCATCTATCAACAGACGATGGGGCAACCACCGCCAGCTCCAGCTCCAGCTCCAGATCAAGCTGCAGGTCAAGATGCAGGTCAGGCCGACGGTGCCGACGTCAACTTGAATGAGGATGTGGAACAATTTTTTAACTTTCCGGGCACTGGCAACTATCCTGGCAACTATCCTGGTTGAACAATTTGAACAATTTAATTTTGTGTTGAACTAATTTATTTTTCTGTTGAACTTATTTAATTTTCTGTTGAACTTATTTAATTTTCTGTTGAACTTATTTATCTTTATGTATATATTTATGTTTATGTTGAAAAATATGTTGAACTATATATTGCAGTTTATTTGTGTAGTTTATTGGTGTATAGATGAAAATAGGGTGCATTCTAGATATAGATTTAAACCACTTGAAGGTGGAAGTGAATTTTAGTACAAATTAAAATAGCCTCATATAGAGTGCATTATACATATATTTAACCAAACCACTTGAAGGTGGTAGATGCAACCATGACAACTAGCACAATCAAAATGATTTTGTTCACTTTGATTAAATCCTTGATTTCTTCAGCCAAATTCTTGATTTCTGTAACCAATTTCTTCATCTCTTGAGTCATTTTCTTCATGTCTTCAGTTTCTTGGTCACTTTGATTAGATCCTTGATTCTTGTCAACACCACAGTTTTCTAGAGTATCAGCCCATACAAAGAAACCACATCCACCATCACTTAGGGAGTCAGGACAATTATGAAATATCCTCCCTTTACTTCTAGGTTGTTTAGAAGCATATGTACGACATGCCTTTCCACAATAACAAACAAGGCCTTGCTGAAATCGAATAGAAGAGGAAGAAGACATGATATTTCTTTGCAAAATAGAAAAAATCGAATATGGTGTGTGTGAGCTTTGTGTTGCTATATATACAAAAAATTGAATTAATTAATAAAAAACAAAAAAAACCCGCCAAATGCCGACGGAATATATTTTTCGTTGGAATTCAGAATTTGATAAATGCCGACGGAATATCCGTCGGCATTTATCTTTACTGACGGCAATTTGGGCGGTGAAATGCCGACGGAATTAACTTTCCGTCGGAATTCACCATTTGATAAATGCCGACGGATAATCCGTCGGCATTTATCTTGACCGACGGAAATTTGGGCGGGTGAAATGCCGACGGAAAGATAAGTCCGTCGGCATTTCCGTCGGGAAATGTTTCCCTAAAACTTTCTTTTTTTCCACTTCACTTTCGTATTGCAAATTTACACCAAAACTTTCTACTGCCTAATTTTTTATGCTCATGCTCGGGTATTCAGAAACATCAAATTACGGTACATTTTCTACCATTTTTAATTTACTCTATATATAAAATTCAATATAATGTAATTACATGTTTTATATATATCATAAGTTTTGTTTGAATTTATTATAAGTTTAGTTTAGTAATGTGTTGCTCCACTTAAATGTTTAGCAGATGGATTTGCCTGACCGTCGTTGGATGTATTGTACTCCTAGAATGATTAGAGGAAATGTGAATGTGGAATTTTATAATGAACTCGTGTTATTTGTTGAATTTGCAAAAAGCCAGCCACATTACATGAGTGGAAATTGCATTAGGTGTCCGTGTAATGCTAAGAAATGTCAGAATAAGCAATATAAAGAGATTGATGAGGTCCTAGTGCATATTGTGAAGAATGGTTTCGTTGATAATTATTATAATTGGACTAGTCATGGCGAAACACGTTGGCCTTATAGATTTGATGAAGTGTTTTACTATTACACTGTTGGAATATATATACAAGAAGCAAATTTCGATCATGTTGCCACTAGTAACGAGGTAGAACAACAGTTTGGGGACGAAGAACAACATTTTGGGGACGAAGAACTGAATATGTATCAAACAATGATCAGGGAAGCTGGTTTTTCAACATGGAAGAGGAGCCGACGAATGAGGCATTTCGGTTTTATGAGATGCTCAAATTAGTCGAAGAAGATTTATATCCGGGTTGTGAATCTCACTCACAGTTGTCATTTAATGCACGACTCATGAACATTAAGACCGAGAACAAGCTTTCTAACAGGGCATATGAGCAAGTGACACAGTTATGCAGTGAAATTTGTCCTCAAAATAATAAGGTGCCTACGACGTTTCATCAAAGCAAACAAATGTTTAAGAATGTTGGTTTGCCGGTTGAGAAGATTGATTGTTGTGTGAAGGGTTGCATGTTATATTGGGGTGACGAAGATAGCAGTCTGAACATGTGTAGATTGTGTGGCCATCCCCGGTACAAAGAGGCACGTCGAAAGGGACCTGGTGGTCAATCGAAGAAGACAAAGAAGAAAGTGCCATATAAGAAGATGTACTACCTTCCTATCATTCCTCGTTTGATGAGATTATATCAATCAAGTGCCACTGCACAACACATGACGTGGCATGCTACAGATTCCTCTTCGGCTGAGTCGAGGGAGATGCGACATCCGGCAGACTCAGAGGCCTGGAAACATCTTGACAACGTGTTTCCAGATTTTGCTTGTGAACCGAGGAATGTGAGATTAGGTTTGTGTACTGATGGTTTTGCACCGTTTGGGATGCATGGGAAGCAGTATTCTTTGTGGCCGGTGATACTGACTCCGTATAATCTTCCTCCGTGGATGTGCATGAAACCTCGAACAATGTTTCTGACTGTATTGGTGCCTGGACCAACGAATCCAAAGGACAAACTGGATGTTTATCTCCAACCTCTTATAAAAGACTTGATCTTCTTATGGGAGAATGGAGTCCAAACGTACGATGTTTTTAGAAAGCAGAACTTCACGATGCGTGCTGCTCTTTTATGGACCATTAGCGACTTTCCTGCATATGGTATGTTGTTCGGGTGGAGTACGGCCGGAAAGAAAGCATGTCCGTATTGTATGGAGAATTCTGAAGCTTTCAGTCTCCCGGTGAGTAGAAAAGTTTCATGGTTCGATAATCACCGTAGGTTCTTACCTCAAGGTCACCCGTTTCGAAGAAATAAGAAGAACTTCGTAAAGAACAGAGCAGTCACAAACAATCGACCTCCACTTCGAGATGGTATTTTATACATTTATTTAATGAGTATTAAACGTATATTTATCTATTGCTTTTAGTGTCACTTATAATTTACTCTCCGTACAGGACGTAGGTTGTTATGAGATTCAGTGGACGGGGTTGAAAAAAAGTACTGAGGAAAATGCAGCGGAACACAACAGAGGAATTGAGGGTGGTTGGAACAAAAGGAGTATTTTTTGGGACTTACCATACTGGAGTTCACTATTGATACGACACAATTTGGATGTGATGCACATTGAAAAGAATGTGTTTGACAATGTGTTCCACACAATCATGAACACCGAAGGCAAGACGAAAGACACTCCAAAGTCTCGGGAGGATTTGGACACTCTTTGTCGCCGTCCAGAGTTGAAAAAGGATGAGCGTACAGGTAAATTTCCAAAGGCTAGCTACACACTGGATAAGCCACAAAAACAAAGATTGTGTAGGTGGATAAAGGAGTTGAACTTTCCGGACGGCTACGTGTCGAACTTGAGTCGATGCGTAGACACAACAACGGGTAAGGTTGCAAGGATGAAGAGTCATGATTGTCATGTATTTATGCAACGCTTGATACCGATTGCGTTCAAGGAACTTCTTCCTCTCAATGTGTGGAGGGCTATCACTGAATTAAGTCTATTTTTTAGAGATTTAACGGCTACAACGATCACGATCGATGATATGATTCGTTTAGATGAAGACATTCCAGTGATTTTGTGTAAGTTGGAACAAATTTTTCCACCTAGCTTCTTTAACTCGATGGAACACTTACCCGTTCACTTAGCGTATGAAGCGAGAATTTGTGGTCCGGTGCAATACAGGTGGATGTACCCATTTGAAAGGTAAAATCTTACTTTTTTTTATTTCATTACAATTACACATGCATTCTTATAAGTTTTATATATATATATATATATATATGTGTGTGTGTGTATATCAGGTATCTCCACAACTTGAAACGTAATGCTAAACAAAAGGCAAACGTTGAAGCATCGATTGTGAATGCTTATTTGAATGAAGAGGTTGACATGTTTTGTTCTTATTACTTTGAAGACCACGTCAACACAAAGTTAAGAAGTGCTCCACGTAACTTCGGTGGTACATCCGCTGACGATATCAGTGAAGAGGTCGATGGAATGCTCTCCATATTCAAGTCTAAGGGACGGCCAATAGGAAAACCCATTGAACGATTTTGGGAGACGAACTCGGAGGCGGAAATAGCACAAACGTATGTGTTATTGAATTGTGATGAAGTTCAGCCATACATTGAGTAAGTATTTCATATATAAATCGTCTATTTAACTACCACTTCATTTATGTCATTTAATATTAACCAAGTTTTTGAATGTTGTGAATTAGGATGTACACTCAAAAACTACGACGAGCAGAACCAAACATCTCAGATGCATATATAGATGCTCGTATTCAACGTGAATTTTCCCGATGGTTCGAACGTTATGTGAGTATCATTTAATTAATTATGTTTTACGTAAATAAATTAATATTTATTTTAATTAATTTTTAATTGAGCCGTATAGGGACGGGATAACGCTCTAGACAGTCGATTCTTACGAGATCTCAGCAAGGGACCACTACGTTGTGTAAAGACTTACAACGGTTATATTGTGAAGGGCTACAGATTTCATACGTCAGGGTATGCATCGACAAAGGGGACTACCAATAGTGGCGTCTGCGTTAGCAGTGCGAATTACAATGCAGATGCAAGTGATTACTTTGGGGTGTTACGGGAAGTCGTCGAAGTAGAATATCCAGGATATCCAGCAAAGACTGTAGTGTTGTTCAAGTGTCATCGGTTTGATTCAGGCCATCTAGGAACAAGAATTCACCCGGAGTACAAGCTCGTTGATGTTAGTTCGAAAAGGACGTATGTTGGGGATGATCCATTTGTATTTGCCCATCAAGTATCTCAAGTATACTACTGCACATATCCGTGAGCTCCACGTGGTTATGAATGGCACGCTGTTTGCAAAGTAAAGGCAAGGTCAATGGTAGAAGTCCCTAAAAAGGACATAAATACTGAAGATGAATCTCCATTTCAAACAGAACAAATAGAGACTCCAACTGAAGTCTTTACGGGAGATTTCAATCTTTCTGTACCCTTGACGGCTGCAAATCCCCAATTAATCGAAATTGAAGGTGAAGAGGAGGGGGATGAAGAAGAGGATGAAGAGGAGAATGAAGATGAGGATGAAGAGGAGAATGAAGAAGATGAGGATGAGGAGGAGGATGAGGATGAGGAAGATGATGATGAGGAGGAGGAGGATAAGGACGAAGAGGAGGATGAAGACGATGAAGATGAAAATTAATTCAATTAATGTAATGTATTTATTTCTTATTTTATAAAAGTTAATTAATTATTTATCATTTAGGTACAAATTATAAAAATTAAATTTACTATAAATATAAGTCACAACCAATATATATATTAATATATGTGGAAGAAATGAATTTTGTGATTTTTTTAAAAAATATTTTGGTAATTTAGTAAGTATATAGAAAAAATTGAATTATTTAAAAAAAAAAAAAAAATCGCCAAAATGCTAACGGAATTAGTTTTCCGTCCGTGTTTACCTTTTGAAAAATACCGACGGATTATCCGTCGGTATTTATATA
Organism: Galeopsis tetrahit; assembly: GCA_963675135.1. Lineage (NCBI taxonomy): Eukaryota > Viridiplantae > Streptophyta > Magnoliopsida > Lamiales > Lamiaceae > Galeopsis > Galeopsis tetrahit. The sequence continues at coordinate 62,995,381 of OY776130.1, read as the reverse complement.
TGTCCGTCGACATTCACCATTTGATAAATACCGACGGAATATCCGTTGGTATTTGTACATGCCGACGGAAAATAAGCCCTTATATAAAACCTCAACCTAGGGTTTTCTTTCACTCTTTCCAAACTTTCCTCTTCTCCACCACTCTTCGGCCCTACTCTTCGGCCCCATTCCCCCCCACCTCGCCTCCCTCCACCACCTCAAAATCCTCAGAATCGGCGACAACTACCTCACCGGCCCTATTCCCGCCACCCTCGGCACCGATTTCTCTCCACCGTGAAGCATGGCCGCCGCCCAATCTGTGCTCCTCCGGCGTTTTAATAAGTGGTCCGACTCCAACGTAAGTGATTTTGAGTTTAGATTGAAAAATTTTGAACTTCAACATCGATTTTTTTTTTAATTTTTTGGTTGTTTCCTTGAAAAATTTTCTGACAAGAATAGGCTCCAAATCAACTTTTATAAAATTTATATTAAAATACTACATCAAGTTATGAACCACTTATATTTATTTCATGATTATTGATTATTATAAATAATTTTATAAAATCCTTTTTCAAAACTGCTCAAGCTGAAATTAAAAGCTACCTACTGTGATTTTCGAAAATGAACCAAAACAATATTTTCTGGCACCCAAATTGTATGATACAAAATTTTTATGTGTTCTATACTTCAAGATGTACCAACTTTTTAAAATTCATAATTTTCTAACATGTTTTAGTATTTTATAAAAATGCTCAAAGTTAGTTGACTCTATGACTCATTTACATAAACTGCACTGCACTGTTTTAAAAACGAGTCCTTCGACTACCAAAACTTGTTACACAAATTTTATACACTTTAAAAACTTCAAGGAGCTCTTACAGTTTCAATTTCATAATTTTTCAAGGAGTTTTGATATTTTAAATTAATTCTAGAAGTTTGAGGTGTATAAACCATCTTACAAATTGCATACATTAGTTTTTATAAATCTTATATTTGTGTATTTTTCAAGGAATGTGATTGTACTACTGGTGCAGGTGTATGAATTGAAGAATACTTTTTAACCATGAGGATATGTAATAAAAACAATGTCAATTTCTTCACATTCCCAACATAATATTTCATGTAATATTATTGTTTCATTACATAATATTTTAATTTTTACATAATGACATTTTTTACGAAATTTCTTCACATTCCCAACCTCTCGGAAAATGTAATTTTGGTCGGAAAATAAAATTCTGGTCGGGGCCTCCCCGGCCACCCATATTTTTTTTATTAATATTTTGTTTTACTGACGGATATTCCCTCGGTAAATTGCCGACGGATATTCCGTCGGTCAAATGCCGACGGATATTCCGTCGATATGTGAATTTCGAAATCATATTTTTTTTTATTCATATTTTGTTTTACTGACGGATATTCCGTCGGTAAATTGCCGACGGATATTCCGTCGATATATGAATTTCGAAATCAATATTTATTCAAAAATTAATTTCTTTTATAATTATTTTAATTCATTCTAATTTGTTTTATAATTATTTTAATTCATTCTTTCCGACGGAATTACCGACGGAATGTTGACCCGGTTTGTTAAACGGGTTGTCTAAAATACCGACGGAATTTCCCTCGGTATTTCCCTCGACAAATCCGACGGAAAATCCGTCGGGAAATCCGTCGGCAATGCCGACGGATTTTTGAATTCCGTCGGCAAAAAAAGCTGACGCCGAAAAAGGGGACGACCGACTTTCCGTCGGTAAATCCGTCGGTAACCTCTGCGGCCGACGGAAAATCCTTCGGTAAATTCGTCTCTAAAACGCCCTTTTTTTGTAGTGTTTTTAGAAACTTATCAATTAAGTTATATTTTATTAATTAATCGTTTTAATATTTTATAGTTTAATCATTTTTAATATTTTGTTATATTTTCATGCTCCTCTCAAAAGGAAAGATATCCAAATTATATATTTACGTAGTAGATGGGAATAATGATTTTCAAATGTTCGAATGTCAACAAATTTCCTATGATTATGTTTTCATATGGCAAAATATCAATTTTGGTCATCCAGTTTTACCTCTTTTCATATTTGATCACCCACATTTGATCACTATCAAAATTGGTCACTCACTTATTATATTCTATCAAAATTGATAATTCCGTTAGTCAATCTGTTATTGACTAATGGAGAAAGAGTTTTGAGCTCAAAATTTTCAAAACATTAAAAACTTCTGATGCATCTTCTACAAACTAATGAAACAAACGCAGTAGCAAGAATGAAACATGTGGAACCTACCCGAGCGTGAATACCCATTGAAGAATCTTAGTTTTATCTTATAGATCAGAAGGATTTCTCATTATATTTATCCGTAATAGGTCAAAAGAATTCTCATGCATCTTGAAATTTTCATTATATTTATTCTTTATTAGAAAGAATTCTCATGCATCTTCTGGGACGTGATTCAATCAACTTGCTGGGTAGTCAAAAAGACCAAAATTGATATTTTTCCAAATTTATATCTCCAATTATTATACAAATTCAATATGAAACCAAGAATTGAAAAACAGAGTACAATTGTTAAAAAAAAACAAGAGTACAAAGTTTCATTCTATCTTGAGTTTCTCATTTTCCTGTAAAATAAAAAGTAAACCGAGTTTCTCATTTTCCTGTAAAATAAAAAGTAAACCAACAACAAATGAATTCATAATTGAGTTAAATAATTATTAAAAACTTACTGAAATTTTTTGACTACCAGCAAAGTTGATTGAATCACGTTCTAAAAAGTAAACCAACAACAAATGAATTCATAATTGAGTTAAATAATTATTAAAAATTTATTGAAATTTTTTTGACTAACCCAGCAAGTTGATTGAATCACGTTTGAGAATTCTTTCTAATCAAGGATAAATATAATGAAAATTCCGCATGAGAACGCGTTTCACATGTTTCATTCTTACTACTGCGTTTGTTTCATTAGTTTCTAGAAGATGCATCAAAAGTTTTTAATGTTTTGAAAATTTTGAGCTCAAAACTCTTTCTCCGTTAGTCAATGACAGATTGAATAACGGAATGATCAATTTTGATAGAATATAATAAGTGAGTGACCAATTTTGATAGTGATCAAATGTGGGTGACCAAATATGAAAAGAAGTAAAACTCGGTGACCAAAATTGATATTTTCCCTTTTCATATCATTTTTAATATTTTGTTATATTTTCACGCTCTATTCAAATGTTTGAATGTTAATATTGAAATTCAAATTTCATATGATTAATGTTTTCATATCATTTTTAATATTTTGTTATATTTTCACGCTCTATTCAAATGTTTGAACTTTAATATTGAAATTCAAATTTTATATGATTATTGTTTTCATATCATTTTTACGCCCTATATTTTTCTCTCATAAGGAAAAGTATCTAAATTATATATTTGCATATGTGATATAGATGGGCAATATTGAAAGTCAAATTTCATATGATTAATGTTTTTTATCTTTTTTTTTTTTTTTAATTTGGACCATTTTTGTTAAGTTTTGATTATGGTGTGATTTTTTTAATGTTGAATTTATAATTTTGATTTTTTAATATGATGTGGGTAAAGAAATAGTACAACTTTTCGAATTTTAGTTTAATTTTATATCAAACAATAATTTTATAAAAAAAAATTTAGATATAATTTTCTTCTCTTCTCAATAATACATTTTTTACGCTGGAAGATCCCTTTTGTAAATTTTGTAAATATTGGTATTTCATTTTTTTTCATTTTATTTACAAAATTACTCATTTATAAATTTTATAATGATATTTTAAATATTTGTGCAAAAAAAATAATTTTACTCATTTATATGTGTTTATTTTGAATTATTTACTTTATATTACTTTTCTGTATCTTCTCTTTCTTTTTCTTTTTTATTAAATTTTTAGGTGATTTTTCAAGGATAAATAATTTTAAAAATAGGTCTTGCCAACTTTTCTTCTTTTATTTTTCTTCTTTCATTAAATTTAAATTTTCAAGTGATTTTTTTGAAGGTTAATGATTTTTACCTTTTCTCTTTTATTAAATTTTTAGATGTTGAATAATTTTTAATTTTTTTTAAAAAGAGGTATGATTAATTTTTTTGCCTTTTATTAAATTTTCAGGTGATTTTCCATAGATAAATAATTTTATAAATAGGTTTGTTTAATTTGAATTATCTTGCTTTATATTATTTTTTTTTGTATCTTCTCTTACTTTTTCTTTTTTATTAAATTATACCCAGATAAATAATTTTAAAAAGAGTTTTGTTTAATTTGAATTATTTTATTTTATATTATTTTCTCTTACTATTTCTCTTTTATTAAATGTTCAGGTGATTTTATAAATGCTTACTAATTCAAAATGGAATGTGAGAAGCTTTGATCAATTTCAAAACTTTTGATTTATCACCATCTTTATCTTTATATAACATTACCAAAGAATAAATCAAAGAATAAACTAATTGAAGATGTTTCTATTAGCAATTTCTTCATTGTTTTTTTTTTTTTCTGCAATTTTTTCTCATTCCTTTTCTATTTAATTTTTTGCTTTCATTTTTTCTTTCAATTTTATTATATTTTTAGTTTTACTTCCATTTTATTTTTTTCAATTTTATCTCATAGAAATAAAAAGGGAAAATATCAATTTTGGTCACCGAGTTTTACTTCTTTTCATATTTGGTCACCCACATCTGATCACTATCAAAATTGGTTACTCACTTATTATATTCTATCAAAATTGATCATTCCGTTAGTCAATCTGTCATTGACTAACGGAGAAAGAGTTTTGAGCTCAAAATTTTCAAAACATTAGAAAATTTTGATGCATCTTCTAGAAACTAATGAAACAAACGTAGTAGTAAGAATGAAACATGTGAAACGTGTTCTCATGCGGAATTTTCATTATATTTATCCTTGATTAGAAAGAATTCTCAAACGTGATTCAATCAACTTGCTGGGTAGTCAAAAAAATTTCAATAAATTTTTAATAATTATTTAACTCAATTATGAATTCATTTGTTGTTGGTTTACTTTTTTAGAACGTGATTCAATCAACTTTGCTGGTAGTCAAAAAATTTCAGTAAGTTTTTAATAATTATTTAACTCAATTATGAATTCATTTGTTGTTGGTTTACTTTTTATTTTACAGGAAAATGAGAAACTCGGTTTACTTTTTATTATACAGGAAAATGAGAAACTCAAGATAGAATGAAACTTTGTACTCTTGTTTTTTTTTTAACAATTGTACTCTGTTTTTCAATATTGAATTTGTATAATAATTGGAGATATAAATTTGGAAAAATATCAATTTTGGTCTTTTTGACTATGCATGAGAATTCTTTCTAATAAAGAATAAATATAATGAAAATTTCAAGATGCATGAGAATTCTTTTGACCTATTACGGATAAATATAATGAGAATTCCTTCTGATCTATAAGATAAAACTAAGATTCTTCAATGGGTATTCACGCTCGAGTAGGTTCCACATGTTTCATTCTTGCTACTGCGTTTGTTTCATTAGTTTGTAGAAGATGCATCAGAAGTTTTTAATGTTTTGAAAATTTTGAGCTCAAAACTCTTTCTCCGTTAGTCAATAACAGATTGACTAACGGAATTATCAATTTTGATAGAATATAATAAGTGAGTGACCAATTTTGATAGTGATCAAATGTGGGTGATCAAATATGAAAAGAGGTAAAACTGGATGACCAAAATTGATATTTTCCCAAATAAAAAAGAGTAACATTCACTCATTCAAATTTTTTTGCTCTATATATGATTTGAATTATAAATTATTTTATTTTATATTAGTGCGTAATAAACTTATTCACGCTTGATTCTATCAAAGATAACCTTTAATTTTATTTTATTTTGTTAATTAATGATATATTTTATTTAGTAACCTATGTTTTATTTAATTATTTAATTATGTTACCGATATTGTAGCAGCGGAATACATGTGTCATATCAATTATTTCAAATATTTTTGTAAAATCACCACCAATATTAGTCAATCTCCCTTGATATAGTCACTCATTAATTGTTGTTGGGGATAATATTAAACTTGGATATCAACTTATAACCAAATAGTTTAAAGAAGAGAGATTGAAATAGGGGAAAGTCTCAAATACACCATACACACCAAACATATTTGGTGCACCCTATTTTTACCCTGATCCACATCTAACCCAAGTCCACCCCGCATACTTTTATTTGAGTTTTGTATATAAAGTCTAGATTTCACTTTCATTTTTTGTGCGTAAAAGCCCTAGCTCTAAATCATAACCATGGTGGCCGCAAAGAAAACCGTAAGAATTCTCCTTCAATTTCGATGACTCAATTTCTTGGTTGTTTACTTCTGAAATTGTGGAAATTATTGATTTTTAATGTTTCGATGTTTCTACGGAAGAAGAGTCATGAAAGCATCAACAACATACATGGAAGTGTTCCATGACTTTTTGCTCAGAAAAGGGTACGAAAAAGTGTCCATGGTTGCTGTCGTGTTGTAGACATAAACCTCAATTAATTTTGGATGTTCCGCAAAGAAGATGAGAATGACGATTGTTTACAAGTATATTGTTTGCTTTTTCACCGGAGCATTCAATGAGATGAATTTAGGATGATTTTTATTACATGTAATTTTTGTTACTTAAATATTTTATTATTTATTATTAAAAAGTGGTAATTTTATTATTGAAAAGTGGTAACTATTATTAGTGAAATGTGTTGCTTCACATGGTAATTTTTAATACTGAAAATTGGTAACTATTATTATTGAAAAGTGTTGTTTCATACTATTGAAAAATGTTGTTTCATAATACTAAAAAGTGGTAACTATTATAATTGAAAAGTGTTGTTTCATACTACTGAAAAATGGTAACTATTATTATTGAAAAGTGTTGTTTCATACTACTGAAAAATTTCATAATACTAAAAAGTGGTAACTATTATAATTGAAAAGTGTTGTTTCATACTACTGAAAAGTGATAACTATTATTATTGAAAAATGTTGTTTTATACTACTGAAAAGTGGTAACTATTATTATTGAAAAGTGGTAATTTTGTTATTGAAAAGTGGTAACTATTATTATTGAAACGTGATAACGAAAAGTGGTAACCATTATTATTAAAAAGTGGTAATTTTGTTAAAGAAAAAAAAAAAAGATTTAGTTAACCATGGGATTCGAACCCATGATCTCATATTTATAAAAGGAATCATTAACCGCTTGGGACAGCAGTTATTAGATATATTTTTTGCCAATATTAATATATAAAGGACTGATCTGTGCATTAGTGTGCATGCACTCTACACACAGGAGACCAACTCTTGAAATAGAGTGTAAAAATTTCAAATTCTATCCTTGGATTAGCGTTTAAAATTTTTATTCCCTCTTTATTAATGATGTCGGTGATATTTATTTTTGATTTATTATTAATATTTGTTTTACATATTTAATATATATCAAATTATTGTACTAATTTTTAAATTTATTTATAAATAGATACACATAAAAATTCTACATTGCAACAAAGTGAAATATTAAGTTTATCAATAATATTAATGGTAAGATCGATTTTTTTTTGTTTTTTTATAAAATAGAGTTGTTGAGAAAAATAAATTTGTATGTATAAAGTATTGAGGAAGTACTATATTAATCTATATACAACTGACTTCGGATTGATGTGCAAGGTTCAGTTTTTATATAATAAATTAAATATAAAATTTTATGTTAATTTATATATTTTATGTAAATAATTTTTTATAATATACATAACAACAGACATGTATTTATTTTGACAAGTATTTAATGTAATTCAAAAAAAAAAAAAAAAGACATGTATTTATTTTGTTAAAGATTTTTTAATTGCATTTTGTTAAAAAAAATTTAATGGCATATTATTTTCTTTTATAAGTGAACGTCTCACCAAGACTAGCCCTTCAAAAAAACATTTGACACGGTTTATTAAGAATCAAAATAAGTTAATCATTACTTATTTTTTATTAATATATAAATAAATATCAGTGCATTTTAATTAATTAATTAATGCATGCATAATGAAATTACCTCAAACACATCACGAGTATAATTGATCAAAGTGGGTAGTGCTCTAGCACCCATTTGTACATTCGCCGTTATTTGCAGATTCTCAAATCGGACTTCAAGGTCGATAAAATCGCTTCCAGTAGACGACGCCATTAATCTCCAGATAAATTTTGATCGAATTGAAATGCAGCTCAATGCTGCTTGTAATGTATGCTACAAACAATGTGTATTAGTAGTATTTATGCTGCGGTAATTTATATACTCCAGTTATTAGAGCTACAAAATTAATGGCAGTACTGGTTGCTTAGTTAATTTGTTTTTTTAATTAATGGTCCTTAATTTCCTTATATACACGACAAAAACGATAGGGTGAGTACATTTATTAATAAATGTATCAGTCCTCGTACAAATAACAAAGTTAAGAATTAACTTCACCGTCCACCATGTACAAATAACAAAGCTAAGAATTAACTCCACCGTCGACCACGTGCGAGGACCAGAGACGCAGACGTGGACATGGGTACAACTGTATTCCAAATCTCAATTTCAATTTTTTTATAAATATATATATATGAAATGGTATTCTGTCTCAAAATCTCCTATTTTTTCTATTTTTCTCCCATGAAATTCTAACGTGGGAAGAGTGTTTTTATTGACTTCAAAATTTTAGCAAATATTTAGGGATGTTAGTTAAATGGTTAAATTTATTTATATTAATTAATTAATTAAATTTATATTTATATTTATTTATATATTTTTGTTATGCATTAATTAATTAATTAAATTTTATTCTGATATTTATTTACATGGAAATGGTCTTTATCTCTCTATTTCTCCACGTCTTTGGATGTATTTTTGAATTGATTTGAGTGAAGGAAGAAAAATAAGGTGAAGGGTAATTTTGATAGTTTAAGTGGGTGTATCTAGCAACTTCAAATATTAAGGTGGATGACATGTAGCAAGAAAATGGAACAAGCCCTATGGGTATTAAAAACCAACCCAATAATAGGCCCAAAGTAAGTCAATCCGAAAAGTCAGGCCAAAATTAGGCAAGAAACAACGGTTCTTCGTCTGAGTCCAGCGGATTCCAGCCTTGGCCGCCCTTCCGCCAGTCTAATCCGGCAGCCGCCGTCGCTTTTTCGGCTCTGCCCCTGCTCGCGGTGCTCTCCAGGTACTTTTCGTTCACTATTTATGGTAAATCCTTTCTCTGAATCTCGATTTCCTAGCGTATTCTGACCTTCTCTGACAAAGATTTTTCGTCGAATTTATTCACTTTTTATTATATGTGTTTTTGTGCTTCGAAATTGCAATTTATACAACTTGCTTGAATATTTTATTGATGAAATAGCTCAGTAGTTAAAGAAATGTTTCTTGTTTGAAGTAATTTCTGATGATGACTTTGTAACTGTTGTGTTGGTGTTTCATATGATAGTAATACTCTCTTAATTAGCTGCATATATCCTTGTTTGTTTTTGTAAATGATCACCCACAAGTTAACAAAGAAGGTTGCCCAACGACCTGTTATCCACCTCTGTTTGGCCGTTTGGGGTTAAGCATTGCTGAAATTAAGCACCTCCAAAAATGACTCAAGAATCGGGTGTCATACTCGGGCACTGAAGTGGGTGCCGAAGGGGTCGGATGGAGGACAAGTTTCATGCCATTGAACAAGAAACTATTAAGTGTTGGATTTTCCATCATGAAATTTTGTAACATGAGATAAATGGATAGTGTTCATCTCATTTAATTCTTGCTTATTTTTCTTTTGCAAATTGAACTGGTACTGGGACTCAGCCGCCCCTCCACCAGTCAATTCCGACAGCTCCAGCTCTGCCCCTGCTCGCGGTGCTCTCTAGTTACTTTTTCGTTCTTTATATTTTGTGATCCTTCCTTTGAATTTTGGTTGACCATCCGATTCCGACAGTCTCCATAGTTGCTACGCCGCTGACCCTAAGTTATTTCAATGATAAATAGATAGGTTCTATATACTAGTGTGTGTTCTACGCAATTGTCTTCTCTCGCTGCTCTGCATTACTTTGTTTTTCATCTCTGTGCTGTTATACACATTCATCAATTGATTCTAATAAAATAAAGAGTTAAATATGTGATATGTTGTACTGATATTGTGAATTAGATTTCTTTTGGCAATCTGATATTGACCACCACCAAAATTGTATTTGAAGGAGGCTAGAAGATGGCTTTAAGGCGCATGCTTGGATTCTCAGATGGTGAGTTAATGAGGTCAGATTCAAAACCTTGTACCCGATTGATGAGGCACACTGCTGGAATTTTTTCTGTGGGAGGAGCATTGGGCTTTTGGATTCTCTGTCGCTTGCATTACGGTTTGTTTTTAAACTGCTTCCATTTTTTTGACATATCTTGATACCAAATCTTTGTTTCAAAGTGTCTGTATCTCTGTGTAATATGGTCTCTTCAGTTTTATACTCTGACTAAAACAGAGGTGAGAGCATCAATGGTTTCTAGTTTATTTCATTATTATTTTGGTCTTTTTAGCATAAATTCCATTCATTTATCTGCATACAGTTTATATATTTAATGAGAATATGTCTTGCTGTATTCTCGAGGGCATGTTTATTTTGGAATTTTAGTGGATTGTGGAAATCGTGATGGTAAAATCTAGGATTTCAAAATCTTGATGAATGGTGATAGTATGTGTTTGTTTTGAGATTTTGAGTAAGATTGGGTGTAACCTTACATCAAATAAAGTGTGTAGGTGATGTGATTTTATTATATTATTATTGAGGAAACTTCATGTTAAATCAATTGTGTAATAGTGAGTAGATATTTTTAGGGGCGGATGTGGTTGAAATTTTATATCACAGACTATGTGGTTGAAATTTTAAATCACAAACTAGAACAAGATGGGAGACGTAACATCCCATGTTCGGACAGGTAGTCCCAAAACAAACATGCCCTGAATAAGAATGTCTACCGGTATAGATAGGTTGAAACTTCATGTTAAGTAGATGCATAAGGAGGTACCTTGGTTAGTTGATTTCTTTGATTTAGATTAATATGTCTCAAGTTTCTATTTATACAACGGCCCGTGAATATGATTCAATCGTCATTTAGTACTCAGCCATATGCTATAATTTTTAGATGATCAATTTACTATTGTTCTTAAAAGGACAGAACTTGATCAAATACAATCAACTTTCTTGCTCTATGTTCGTGACTAGTGCATCTATAATTTATAGATAGGTAGTGAGCACTAACAGCAAATGGCTGCACTGAAATGTTTGTCTTAGTTATTTTATAATTAGAATATCTCATATATTAATTAAACTTATAGATAAGAGGCCTATGAAGATTTGTTAATTACAGTCAAGAATTTGAAGACAGATGAATATCTTTGTCAATATATTTTGCCTTGGTTTTTATAACACCTTATCAGTACAACTTTACATATCCTTTAAATTTTAAATCAGAATAAAATATCCTCCACCTATTTTATAAAATTATGAAGAAATATGACAAAGACTTAATTTCTTGTCAATCTTGTTTATATACAGTTCCTCCATGATTGTCTTTACCCCTTCATTTGCAAATGAGTGTACATATAATTAACCAATTTGATGGTGATGCAGGTCCAAGAGTCACAATTCCTCGAGTTCGTAGATGGGCTATTTGTGGGGCTGTCTCTATGAGCTCAACCTCAGCTTTGCTAGTCCGTTTATTCAGTCCTGAATGTGAACCCCAAAATATAGCTGCCTTCGACCTAAAAAAGTAATATTTCTTGCTACTACTTGTGTGCCTTAGGACCTGCAGGCTTCTTTAAAGAACTAAATTTTGAGACAATTGAACTAGAGAAAGCATGAGATATATTACATGTGTGTTTGGTTGTAGAGAGACAAGAGTTCAATTCATGAGATCCATCAGCCTATGGAACTCTCTGCTCGAGTTGTTACTTGTGTTCTTGGCCGCATAATACAGATATCATGTGTATTGACATCTGTTGATTTCCATTATGACATTAGTTCTCTGAAATTATCCAAGAGAGTAGTTAGAGGTGTAAATGAGACGAGTTGAGTAGTTTCAAGCTCGAGCTCGACTCAATTAAATTTGAGCTGATTTTATACTTGGGATAAATGGAAATGATTGTTGTTGAGGAATCGAGATATCTGATGATCTATTTGTTAACTATCGGTGGAGGCATGGGTGCCCGAAAACGAATAGGTTTGTTAAGACTTTTATATCTTATACCTACCGTGCTGCGAAGTTGTAAATTTAGGATTCAAATTTACTCCACTTATTTGGTCAAAAAAATAAATGAGTGGATTCATAAATCCAAGTTTTAAAATTTTGGTGGGGCTATCAATGCTTCAAATTAAGTTATACACACATTTAAGGGTTTAAACCCTTTAAAAAATGTCAAACACACCCCCTAATAATTATAAATACACTTCATATGATATACACACCTCATTCATAAACCCTCCATCATTTAACCATCATCCCAACAATTTTTACTTTTACTTCAAAAAATTACTCTTATCCTAAAAATTCTTCATGCATAAACCCTTCTATTGAGTTGACAAATTGAGTTGGCTCGGTTTTTTTTTTTTTTTGAATGATAAATGGTGGTGAATTTTAATCTAATAAAGAGGTGTTCAACTTTTAGTTAATGTGTACAACATAGTGTGTTCAACTTTTATTGTTGTATTCAACACTTAAGTGTTCAACTTTTTATTTGTTCTTCTCAAAAAACAAAAAAAAAAATTGTTGTGTTCAACTTTTTGTTACACACGAGAATGTATAAAAAACATAAAAAAAAAAAGGGTCCAATCCAAATATTTTGGAAATAAATAATACACTTATATAGAAAAATATTTTAAAAAATACACTCCTACATTTTTTTGTTTAATAAAAAAATAAAAAATGCATTTCAAAATATCTTAAATTAAATTAAGTGGTGGAGCACTTATATTTAAAAGTACAAGACTATATGTCAAAAAGAAAAAAGGAAAGGAAAAATTGTCACCATATGAGAATATGCAATTATGATGGAAAAATGTGCAAGGTAAATAGAGAAATAATGAAGGGTAAATTGATCAATAACAATATTTTGCACCTAGTTGCTATAGTTTTTTTTTTTTTTTCATGTACCTTGTTGCTATAGTCTATAGGTCTCAATTTTTGTATCTAACAGTTGATTGTCTTTAAACTTTTTTCATGTTGAACTTTAGTAGTTTGCGTGTCAACTCAACTCATTTAGTTGTGTATTCTTTTAGATTCTTTTAGCACTCATTCAAAAGCATAGTACAAAAGTGGAGTTTTCTGCAGCATAGGTCTGGTTAACCAATAGCAATCCTGAGGACTTTTTTCTTTTGTGCAAGACTTAGGTTTGTAAATTTTCTTGTTTTGGATGGAAATATTAAAAATGTTACTAATTTTGTTCCATTGGCAAAGTGAGATAGCTCAAGTGGTTAGAGCACCACTATCTAGGCCTTAGGAAAAAAAACTAATTTCGTTCCATTTTATTATTCTTACGTTTTCTTAGTTGTTTAATTTTATTATCTTCATTTTTTTTAATAATATTATTCACATCACTCTATCTTCATATTTTACCTATTACTTTATACATAAATTAATCAATATTTATTAAAAATTGTATTCAACAAATGAACATAACAAAATTTGAACGACAACAATTGATATTATTGTCAAAGTTTAAAGTGTTTTAACACCAGTTTGGATCGGTCGATTCACTGTTTTTACGAATAGACCGGATAAAGCTGGCTGGAAACCAAAAAAAGGTCTAATCGGTTCGTTTTTTTTTGTTTTTTAAATATGGAACTATACGCACGTCCAATCCCTTTTATATTACTTTTCTCTCCTGATTTTTCTACTCCTTATTACACTTAAATATCATACTCCCTTCATCCGCCTATAAGTGTTACGTTATTTTTTGGCACAGAGATTAAGAAAAGTGATTAAATAATAGATATAGGGTGTGTTTGCAAATAATAGTGATTGATTCAAAGTGATTAAAATTAATTTTTGAAATAAAATTGAAAGTGGATAGTGTTTTAAAATTAAGCACTTTTAATCAATTTTGTATATGTTGTGATGTTTGCAAAACAAATAGTTTTTTTATAATTTTACAAAAACACCCTTATTACATTTGGATAGATAATGAGTAAACATAAAATATTATTTAAATTGTGAGGGCAAAAATGTAAAATTGGTTACTACAATGATTATAAGCACATAGAAGCTATTAAAAGTAGGTGGAGGGGTGCTTCACCAAAATCACTTTAAACTACTTAATTCAATCACTTAGTTGTGTTGTCAAATACTCCAAAAGTGATTATATTTTAAAAAAGAAGTGTTTTTAAGCACATACTAGTGCTTGCAAACACCCACATAGTACAAGTGATGTGATTGAGAGAGGAGAGAGATAGAGAGAAAATGTAAGATATAAAGTGAAGTGTAAGAAAAAATACTTACCAAAAAAGGTATGAGAAACTAATAGGCGGACGGACCAAAATGGTAAAATGGGAAGCTTATAAGCGGACGGAGGGAGTATTTTTTTACTAACACTTTTATATTCTTCGTCTCATATTTCTTCTACTTCTTATTCAACGTGAGATGTAAATAGACATGCACAATCGTCGGTTGCGGTTATATATTTTTTTTTCTCCGTTTTCGCTCGTTTTTTATTCGTTTTAACTCATTTTTAAAAAAATACATTACTATAATTAAATAAAAATTATATAACTTAAATTTATAGTTAAATTTAGTATGCACTCGAGTGCTTGTTATGCACCCTAGTCCATGTTGCACTTTTCAGTTTTACTGACTTACACTTTTTGGTAAATGGTGTTGCATTTTTCAATTATTACTAAAAATATTATTATACAGTTTAATAATTGAAAAGTGCAACACCATTTACCAAAAAGTATAAGTCAGTAAAACTGAAAAGTGCAACATGGACTAGGGTGCATAACATGCACTCGAGTGCATACTAGACCAACCCTAAATTTATGGAGTACATTGTAAATAGAAGAATTGTGTATTAAAAAAATAAAATAAAATTTAAAAAAAAACCTCCAAAACCGACGGTTTGCGGTTTGTCAAAAACTCAAAATGTAAAATCGAAATCAAACTGTCATTTTTCGATTACGGTTCGATTTTTGAACCGGTTCAACGGTTTCCCGATTACGGTTTGAGCATGTCTAGATGTAACACGTATTTTTGTATTTTTTTTTACTAACACATATTCCTTCTACATGTTACTCCGTATTTGACATGGCCACATGGGATATAATCAACTAATTAAGCTATTAAAATTGTTTTACTTTATTATTTTATCTATTTTAAAATTTTAGTATTTAATATTTTAATTTGAGATATATAAAATGATGAGATAGATATTTACAATACAGTCAATACTCTGTTTATTATGCACGTCCAAACTAAAGGCCAAATGACATTTAATAACGAGAGTTAACGACAGATATGCAAATCTTTTTCTTGAAACTAGAGGCATACGCATGCATATAAACATGCTTAAACTTCCACAGTTCAAGTGATATGATTTAATTTTTTATTTTCTTTTGGGTGATTTGAATAAATTTATAATATAATAGGTGAAATATAAGTGGTACAATTAAAAGATAAAAATATATTTTCTCGGTCCAAGAATTACTCGCACGATTTTATCGATATAGTTTTTTTTTAAAATTTTTAGTGATGTGTAATGTAAAATAAAGGAGGAGTATTTTGAGTGATTTAGTGAGGTGTAAAAGAAATTTGATTAGGTGTAAAGTAAAATATGGGTAAAAGGAGGTGACAATTTTAAAATAAAATGATACTGTAAGGGCATATTTGGTTTAATTGATTAAACAGGATAGATTGTTTTATCCCAACTATTCCTATGTTTGGTTTACAGGAATTAAACCCGTGATTAAAATAGGCCCGGAATTATTATCCTTCCTAATCATTTATTTGAGTGTTTATTAGTCCCAAAGAGAAGGTGGGATAATTAATCTTGCATAACAAAAAAATATGTAGATGGACTTTATTGCCCTCCAATTTGTGGGTAATTACAACTTACCACATATATATACAAAAGAATCCTAATTAATGGCCTCAAGGGTAGAAAAGTAAATTGTCACATTTATCTCAATTTATCCTTGAATCCAAACATAAAACAAAACTTATCCCTAAGAAATTTCAAAATTTAATCCATCAATCCAAACACAAATCTCAATTCAAAAAATAATGCAATCCCATCTAATCCTATCCTACCTTATTAATTTTGTAGATTATTTTTATGTTTGAGAAGTGTAAGTAATGGGAAAATATCAATTTTGGTCATCCAGTTTTACCTTTTTTCATATTTGGTCACCCACATTTAGTCAGTATCAAAATTGGTCACCCAGTTATTATATTCTATCAAAATTGATCACTCAGTTAGTCAATCTGTCATTGACTAACGGAGAAAGAGTTTTGAGCCGTGAAATTTCTCAAAACCGATTAAAAAATTCTCATGCATCTTCTAGAACTAGTTTTTAATACTTATTTAACTCAATTATGAATTCATTTTTGTTGGTTTACTTTTTATTTTACAAGGAAATGAGAAACTCAATAAATAGAATGAAACTTTGTACTAATTGTACTCTATTTTCCAATTCTTGGTTTCATATTGAATTTGTATAATAATTGGAGATATAAACTTATTTCAATTCATTTCCGTATTTATAATTATTGGAGCATAATTTGTGGTGAAGATTAATTGTAAAGAATTTTCTAAAATTATCCATTCAAGAAAATTTCATAAACTTATTTTTCATTCTAAATATTTTTTCTAATAAGATCATTATTGCAGATTTCTTGAAATATTAGTTAAACAATTGGCCACATGAAATTAATTGAAATAAATTTCTATCTACAAGGTTGATTGAATCACGTTCTAGAAGATGCATCAGAATTCCTTCTGACTTATTATAAATATAATGTAAATATTGGTAATTTTTGCACATGTTTCATTCTTATTTCTGCGTTTGTTTCATTAGTTTTGGGAGATGCATGAGAATTTTTTAACTATTTTGAGAAATTTCACGGCTAAAAACTCTTTCTCCGTTAATCAATGACAGATTGACTTAACATAGTGATCAATTTTGATAGAATATAATAACTGGGTGACATTTTCCCGTAAGTAATTTTGAAAAGTTGAAGTAGAAAAGAAAAGTGGGAAAACACTACCCTCATTAACAGTGACGGAGTCGAATTTTTTTAATTGGGGGCCCGATTTATATTACTATAAAAAAAAATTATATCCACGTACAAAGATATTTCATTATAAATTTTTTAATATATCTCCTTCTCTCATTAAATTTAAATTTAACCACTTTTGCTCTATTTTAAAGGAAATTAATTTTGACTGTTGCAATCCTGCAGAGATATTAGTTACTACTTCCCCGTCTCGTGATGTTTTAGTTGATGTGCTCTTTTCGTCAAATTTTGCAGGATGTGAAAAAATAAATGAGAAGTATTTTAAGTGATTTAATTAAATATAAAATAGAATTTAGTAAAGAGTAGAAAAAAATGTTGGACCAAAATAAGTAGCAATTTTAAAATAAAATAATACAGCGTGAGTATTTTTAATAAAATAAAAATAAAATTTAATGGCGTGCCATGCAAAGTTACGTAACCATCTCTGATTCTGTCACTGCAACAGAACAACTTCATCCATTTTCTGGTTTCTTTTCTTCACTATTTATTTGCCGTTCCTTATGTCATCACTCTCACTCAATCACTCCATTATTCCTGCACACTTGCCGGAAACCACCGCATCGCCGCCGCCAACCACAAATGGCCTCCCACCACCCCCTCAACGCCAAACCCAAACCCAAACCCAAACCCATCACCCAATCTGACATCCGATCCGAATTCTCCCACCACGACTCCACAATCGCCCGCATAAACAACGGCAGCTTCGGCTGCTGCCCCGCCACCATCATCGCCGCCCAGCGCCGCCACCAGCTCCTCTACCTCAGCCAACCCGACGACTTCTTTTACAACACCCTTAAACCCTCGATACTCAAAACCCGCCGCCTTATCCAAACCCTAATCAACGCCGACCACGTCGACGAAGTCTCGATCGTCGACAACGTCACCACCGCCGCCGCCGTTGTCTTCCAGCACATGACCTGGTTGTTCTTCTCCGCCGCCTTCGACCCCGGCGACGCCGTGATCATGCTCCATTACGCCTACGGCGCTGTGAAGAAATCCGTCGAGGCCTACATTTCCCGCGCCGGTGGCCACGTAATTGAGGTTCGTCTCCCTTTTCCTATCAGATCTAGTTCCGAAATTGTGTACGAATTCGAAAAAGCCCTAAAATTGGCGAAATCAAATGGGCGAAAAATTAGGTTAGCGATAATTGATCACATTACGTCTATGCCCTGTTTTCTTATTCCCGTGAAAGAATTGGTTAGATTGAGCAAAGATGAGGGCGTTGATAGAGTCTTTATTGATGGGGCTCATGCAATTGGGAATGTTGAAATAGATGTGAAGGATATAGGTGCTGATTTCTACACTTGTAATTTGAGCAAATGGCTATTTTGTCCCCCTGCAGCTTTTTTGTACTGTAAAATGTCTGATGAGTTATCAAACTTGCACCACCCTGTTGTGTCTCACGAGTACGGTAAAGGGTTGCCAATGGAGAGTTCTTGGACAGGTTCACGAGATTATAGTGGTCAGTTAGTATTGCCTGAAGTAATGGAGTTTGTTAGTAGATTTGAGGGGGGAATCGAGGGGATAATGATGAGAAATCACAATAAAGTTGTGGAAATGGCTGAAATGTTGGTGAATGAATGGGGGACGGATATGGGGGCCCCACCGGAGATGTGCACGAGTATGGCTATGGTGGGATTGCCGGTTTGTTTGGGGATCGAGAGCGGCGAACATGCGTTTAAGTTGATGACGCATTTGAGGGTGTGTTTTAAGGTTGAAGTGCCTATATACTATAGGGAGCCATTAGAGGGAGAATTTGGTGTGATAACAGGGTATGCAAGGATTTCTCACCAGGTGTATAATGTGGTTGAGGATTATTATCGACTTAGGGATGCTGTGAATACGTTGGTAAAAGATGGGTTCACTTGTGACTCTCTCCCCAAATGAGAAGGTATGCCTTTCGTCTTATCATTATACCATTGCATACGACGTTTTTGATTGCAAATGTTGATTCTGTTGAGGATACTTCATTGAGTTAAAAAGGTTATTTGGTCTCGTAACTTGTCTACTGCCCAATTTTGGTCTAATAAAAGTTAACCTTTTCGATTTAGTAACAAAATTTAAAAAAAATGTCCAATTTTGGCCTAAAATCACTGGAAAACTGAAAACGGTTTCATTTTGTCACGCTAATGTCCAATTTTTAACTTGTCTACTGTCCAAATATTTTATTGCATTGGAATTCTAGAATTGTTCAATTAGATAAAATTAATGCACCTAGTTTTGCATCTCTATTTTGTACTTAAATATTGTGCTGCAAAACATTTCCTTTTTCTTTTCCTGTCTGGGCCACCACCAAACTTTGATTATGATAGCATAAGATAAGGGCCATCGATTTTTTTGTTCAGCAATGTCTTAAACTTTACTACATTGTCCAGGGCTATGTGTTAACAATTTTGGTATATTTTGCTATGTAATAATATTCGTGCTTAATATTGTCAAGTATTATAACTCTGCTATTCGTTTTCCTTCTTACAAGAGTATGTTTTACGTGCTTCGCCTGAGTAATGGTGTTCTGGTAACCCCTTGTTTCTCTCTGTTTCAGAATGTAGAAAGGGCAAGGAAATAATAATTTATTTACCATAATAGAGTTCCTCCAATAAGTGCCTGAAAAAATAATGTAGAGTTGTATGATCAAGGCAAAATAGCTATGTTGTAAAAAAAAAAAAAAAAAGCAATAGCTGATTGTGGTTAAGAAGGATAAGAGTATGTTTTACATGCTTGGTAGTTGATATTGTAACCTCTGGATTCCCATGCTTTGAATGTCTATATAAGACAAATATAGTGTGATGCACCGTGAAGTGATTATTATTTCTATTAATTCTTGTCGCAGCACAATCCTATAACAACATGATTATGGTAAAGAGAGAAGAACACCTTGACATTACGTGTACTAGAGGATTCGCTCATGAGGAAATCCTCAATAATATTAATCAAAATCTAATGAATAAACAAGTACCATACCAAGTCTTAAATAGTGGTAAAATAAATTTCAAAGAACGGACATATAATCATAAAGATCTCTAGAATATTAAGTAAAAATAGAAATAATTATCTTAAAAAAAGATATAATACTATTTGCTCCTTGGCTAGCAACTCCCATTAGGCTAAAATCTCTCTATAAATGTTATCACATCTCACTCGTGTTGGAGAGATTTGTGACTCGCCCACGGTCTCATCTCTGGGAGAATCATCCTCCAATGCAACACTTCACATTAAAAACATCTGAGGTGTGAATCTGACTAGACAACGTCCAGAGGTAGGCGTTTGGATTTGTGTTCTCAACAATCTCCACGGGCCAAATCTTTCGAGAAGCCAACTTATGGTACTCATGAGCTGGAAATCGATCCTTAGTCAATACTACCCAAACGAAGACACCTAGGTTGAACTTGATGTGGCGTCTGCATGCGCTTTTTAGCGCGCATTGCTAGCCTCGATATGTGTTTGTGTGACCTCATGACTCTGTCGGATGGTGTCCAAAAGGTCAGCAGCTCTGCCATCCTTACCCTCACATGGCGGAAGAGTAAGCAAATACACCGGACCATGTGAGAAATGTTTCTTGTTTGAAGTAATTTCTGATGATGACTTTATAACTGTTGTGTTGGTGTTTCATATGATAGTAATACTCTCTTAATTAGCTGCATATATCCTTGTTTGTTTTTGTAAATGATCACCCACAAGACAACAAAGAAGGTTGCCCAACGAACTGTTATCCACCTCTGTTTGCGCATCTGTTTGGGGTTAAGCATTGCTGAAATTAAGCACCTCCAAAAATGACTCAAGAATCGGGTGTCATGATCGGGCACTGGAGTGGGTGCCGGAGGGGTCGGATGGAGGACATGTTTCATGCAACCGAACTAGAAAATATTAAGTGTTGGATTGTCCATGATGAAATTTTGTAACATGCGATAAATGGATAGTGTTCTTCTCATTTAATTCTTGCTTATTTTTCTTTTGGAAATTGCACTGGTACTGGGACTCAGCCGACCCTCCACCAGTCAATTCCGACAGCTCCATCTCTGCCCCTGCTTGTGGTGCTCTCTAGTTACTTTTTCGTTCTTTTTATTTGGTGATCCTTCCTTTGAATCTTGGTTATACATCCGATTCCGACAGCCTCCATAGTTGCTACGACACTTGCCCTAAGTTATTTCAATGATAAATAGATAGGTTCTATATACTAGTGTGTGTTCATGTGTGTTCTACGCAATTGTCTTCTCTCGCTGCTCTGTATCACTTTTTTTCTCATCTCTGCGCTGTTATACACATTTATCAATATGTGATATATTGTATGGATGTATGAATAATAGCAAACTGATATTGTGAAAAGGATTTCTTTTGACACTCTGATATTAACCACCACCAAAATTGTATTTGAAGGAGACTAGAAGATGGCTTTAAGGCGTATGCTTGGATTCTCAGATGGTGAGTTGATGAGGTCAGATTCAAAACCTTGTTCCCGATTGATGAGGCACACTGCTGGATTTTTTTTCAGTGGGAGGAGCATTGGGATTTTGGGTTCTCTGCCGTTTGCATTACGGTTTGTTTTTAAACTGCTTCCATTTTTTTGACATATCTTGATACCAAATCTTTGTTTCAAATTTTTTGCATTTCTGTGTAATGATGGACTCTTCATTTTTATACTCAGACTAGAACAGAGGTGAGAGCACCAATGGTTTCTAGTTAATTTTATTATTATTTTGGAATTTTTAGCATAAATGCCATTGATTTATCTGCACAAAGTTTATATAGTTAAGGAGAATATGACTTGCTGTATTCTTGAGGGCATGTTTATTTTGGGATTATAGTGGATGGTGGAAATCGTGATGGGGAAATTTAGGATTTAAAAATCTTGATAAATGGAATAGTGATAGTATGTGTTTGTTTTGAGATTTTGAGTAATAATGGGTGTATCCTTACGTCAAATAAACTGCGTAAAAGTAGATGATGTGGTATTATTATATTATTATTGAGGAAACTTCATGTCAAATCAATTGTGTAAGAGTGAGTATATATTTTTAGGGGTGATGTGGTTGGAATTTTAAATCACAAACTAGACCAAGATGGGATATGTAACATCCCATGTCCGGACAGGTAGTCCCAAAACAAACATGCCCTGAAGATTGAGTTAAACATAAGAATGTCATACCGGTATACATAGGTTGAAACTTCAACTTAAATAGATGCATAAGGAGGTGCCTTGGTTAGTTGATTTATTTTATTTGGATTAATATGTCTCAAGTTTCTATTTATACAACAGCCGTGTAATGTATTTGAACATAATTTGATCATCATTTAGTACTCAGCCATATGCTATAATGAAATTAGATGACCATTGATCTACTATTGTTCTTAAGAAGACAAAACTTGATCAAATATAATCGACTTTCTTGCTCTATGTTCGTGACTAGTGCATCTATAATTTATAGATAGGTAGTGAGCACTAACAGAAAATGGCTGCACTGAAATGTCTATCTTGGTTATATAATTAAACTATCTCTTTATATTAATTAAACTTATGGATAAGAGGCCCATGAAGATGATGAAACCTCAAGGTATTTATTCGATAATAAGCAGGATGATATATGAATGATTTCTAGAAACTCAAGAACAAGCTCTTGAATTAACCTAGCAGCTCTCAATGCTGTAATTACTACTCAAAACTCTCAATGCCTTTTCCTGCGTTCTCTTCTAATTCAAATACTAATGAAAACAAGAAAATAAGGAAACAAAGTAATGGAAGGAAACAACATAAATTAGGAAAGAAATCTCTTAAATTCAGCAATCAATTATCTCTTGGTATCTTTACGGTTGACTTCCTTCTTGTGTAAACCTTGATTATGGGATGATTGGCTGGTATACACGTATTCTCATAATCACCTCCCCCTGAAAACTCTACCTTGTCCTCAAGGTTGAAGTTAGGAAATCGGCGACGTAGTTCTCCTACAGCTTCCCAAGTAGCATCGTCATCATTCATCCCCGTCCATTGAACCAGCGCCTCATATACATTGTTGTGATGTGTGCGATATGCGATGACCCGTTCTGGAGTGATGGTTAGATTGCCGTCGGCTGAGTAGGGCGGTAAAGTAGGACGAACTAGAATTGGATCCCCCACCCTACGACGCAGCAGAGAAACGTGGAAGACCGGGTGAATTTTTGATTCGGGGGGTAGCTGCAAACAGTATGCAACCGAGCCAATACGATCCTGAACTTGAAACGGGCCATAAAATTTGCTAGCGAGTTTCTGATTGACCCTCTTGAATACCGACTGCTGGCGGTATGGCTGCAATTTTAGATAAACCCAGTCACCAACTTGGAACTCTTCTGGGCGACGCTTAGAGTCAGCATACTGCTTCATGCGATTCTGGGCAGCTTCCAAGTTCAACCTCAATTCACTAATTAGAGCATCCCGTTCTTGGAGTTGGACGTCTACTTCATGTACTGCTGTGGCGCCGGCCTCATAACTTGGTATGGGAACAGCCGGCCGACCATAAACAACCTCGAAAGGAGTCATTCCAATGGATCGGTGGTAGGTAGTGTTGTACCAATACTCAGCCCATGCCAGATGTCGTTCCCAGTCCTTAGGCTTGTGATAAGTAAAACTTCGGAGGTATTGTTCGAGGCAACGGTTAACTACCTCAGTTTGGCCATCGGTTTGAGGATGATACGAAGAACTCATCTTCAACTGTGTCCCATGCAATTTGAACAGTTCACGCCAAAAATTACTAACAAAAACTCTATCCCGATCTGAAACAATCGACTTGGGAACCCCGTGTAAGCGTACCACCTGCTGTGGAATGGGGAGAGGTGCGAGTAACCCGGCCGGCGATTGGCAATCTGCTTTGGTGCGCTGGCATACATCGCAAGAACGCACGAAAGTGGTGACATCGTTGTGCATTCCAGGCCATTCGAATAGTTGGTTTAGGCGTTTGAATGTTCTTAAAATCCCTGAATGACCACCAAATGCAGAAGCATGAAAACTGCTGAGTAACTCTTCCCGAATGGGTCCTTTAGGGACCCGGACTTTGCCCTGTGTGGCGAGGCACCCGTGACGGATGCGGAACCCTTCTGTGGTTTGTTCGCCATTCTGGACGCGGTGCAAAAGAGGCCCAAGGGTGGGGTCGCCCGCTGTGGCAGCAGCAATTCGTTCCCAAATATCAGTAGAGGGGGCTGAAATGGCAAGTTGGGCGAACTCATCGAAAGACCCTCTGCGGGACAGTGCGTCTGCTGCAGCATTTTCCTTCCCAGGTCTGTAAACGATCTCATAATCAAATCCGACAAGCTTAGCAATCCACTTTTGTTGTTCCGGTGTGGTTATACGTTGCTCGAGCAAGAAACGGAGGCTCCGCTGATCAGTCAAAATCTGGAACCGGCGACCAATAAGGTATGGGCGCCAACAACGGATTGCTTCTAAGACGGCGAGCATTTCTTTTTCATAGACAGACCAGGACTGTTTTGAGATGTTGATCCCTTTACTCAGATAGGCAATGGGTCGTCCATCTTGAGTTAACACTGCGCCCACGCCGTAACCTGATGCATCAGTCTCAATTGTAAACACCTCATTAAAATTAGGAAGCGCAAGTACTGGGGTGGAACTTATGGCCTGCTTTAAACGGTCGAATGCAAGCTGTGCCTCCGGAGACCAATGGAACTGGTTCTTCTTGGTTAAATTATGGAGTGGGCGAGCTATTTCCCCAAAATTTTGGCAGAACTTTCGATAATACCCCGCCAATCCGAGAAACCCTCGTAACTCAGTGACCGAAGACGGGACGGGCCATTGAACAACGGTGGATATTTTCTTGGGATCTACTCGAACTCCCAGATGGGATATGAAATGGCCAAGATACTCCACCTCTTCAACACCAAAGAAGCACTTTGATGGTTTGATAACAAACTGATTTTCCTGCAGAATTGAAAGGACTGCCTCGAGGTGTTGCAAATGATCTACCCAAGATGTACTATAAACCAATATATCATCAAAGAATACAAGCACAAATTTACGTAAATGTATTCGGAAAATGTGATTCATAATAGCTTGAAAGGTAGAGGGGGCATTACTTAGACCGAAAGGCATGATCAAGTATTCATAGTGGCCATTATGAGTCCGGAATGCCGTCCGGGTGCATCCTGATTTGATGATAACCGGCACGTAAATCCAGTTTAGAAAAGTACCTCGCTCCATGTAATTCGTCGAGCATGTCGTCGACTGTGGGTATGGGAAATCTGTCCTTGATAGTTGCTGCATTGAGGGCCCGATAATCTGTACAGAAACGCCATGAATCATCCTTTTTCTTTACTAGTAACACCGGTGAAGAGAACGGACTGGTGCTGTAACGAATAAGTCCATCCCGAAGCATAATGTCAACTTGGCGCTCTATCTCGTCCTTTTGATAATGGGCATAGCGATACGGAGCAACGTTCACTGGCTTGGATTCGTCTAGCAAACGAATCCGATGGTCAAAGTCCCGCTGTGGTGGTAATGAGGTTGTCTCAGTTGTGACTGACCCAAATCTGTCCAAGATAGTGCAGATTTCAGTTTCCTTATCTTTGGCAATTGAACCCAGGTCCCCCGAGATCCCTTGTGGTGACATCAAATAGAATTCGCCTCTTTCGTGGAAGTTTTGATTTTCAACACGGTTGGTATCGGATTGTTGATACCCAATTGCTTTCAGTAAAACCAGCTCCTCTCCGCACCAAAATTTTAGCGAGAATTCCTTGCAATCCATCAATAATGGGCTGATTAATTCCAGCCAAGGCATGCCCAAGTATACGTCGACATCGGTTGACGGAATTGCATGCAATGTGACGTGGAAACATATCCCTTGAATGCATATTGGTACGTTCTCGTAGCAGGTATTTGACTCCAAGAATGTACCGCCTCCAATTTGAATTCTCCGTACCGTGGAACTTCGAGTCGCTGGTAATCGCAGCAGTACAGCGACTCCCTGTGATACAAAATTTAATGAAGCCCCGCTATCAACAAGGATTAAAATACCTTTGTTTTGAATACTCCCTTCCAGCTTTAAGGAATTTGGTCGTGACCCCTGTTTCAAAGAAGTTGTTGTGGTCTTTGCACTATTTTCTTCCCCTAGCCATTTGAAATCAATGATTTCTTTTGGCTCCTTGTCGTCCTCGGGCAGCTCGTCGTACTTGGGTTTTTCTTCCTCTTCCTCATCGCTGGGCCATTCTTCGACAATTAAACTCATCATTTTGGCGTTAGTGCACACATGATTCCATGTGTATTTTTCATTACACGTGAAACATAGCCCTGCTTGTCGACGGCGATTTATCTCGTCATTTGACAGCTGAATTCGACCTTTTCTTGTGGCTGTCGCCAGTTTCTGGTTACTAGTAGTTGGTACTGTTGTGGTTGGGGTAGTGTTCGTATTCCATACCTTGGATGTTGGATTTCGGAGGAATGGGGTGTTCCCTCCCTTTGGATTGTGGTTTCGATTCAATCGCAGCTGTTCATCCTTTCGTTTAGCCAATTCGATGGCTTCCCTTAGATCTTGAGGTCGCCACATCTTGAGTTCATGGGAAATTTCACTCTTAAGGCCAGCTATGAAGGTTCCTAACAAGGCGCTTGGGGGCCAATGGGGCACCCTGTTGACGAGTTTTTCAAACTCGGTGAGATAGTCTTCAAAGGTCCCGGTTTGTCGGATTTTACTCATCGATTCGTTAGCATCTTCGAACTGATCCCTCTCAAATCTGCCGAGCAATCCAGTTTTGAAGTGTTCCCATGTGATTGGCTGTTCCTCGGTCGTTTGTTCGAACCAACGCCACCATTGTCGTGCTGTGCCGTCTAGATAGTAGGTTGCAATCTGTACACAGTCCTTCACCCTTATACCTTTAACTTCGAAGTACTGCTCCGCCCTATCAATCCAATTAATTGGATCCTCCCCCGTAAATTTTGGGAAATCCATCCGGACTCCTTTTGGGCGATGATCCCTGGGTTTCTCGGTGCGTCTGCTCCGGACTGACCTCCTGGACCCTTCGTCGGAACTTTCAGTTGTTCCACCCTCCTCGTCTTCCTCTCCTGGATTTGATCCGTCTCGATGGAAGGGATCCGGATAAGTGGCGAATGGGTTTTCTCTCTCGCCAGCCCCGTCGACCGATCCTCCTTCAAAATATAATCCTCGGCGTGGTCCTTTGTTTGCTGTGTGTTGGATATTGTTGGGAGGGTCCCACCGTCCCCCTCGGCCACGATACCCCTGTCTCCGGGCATCTTTAAATAGTGGGTTTTCATGTTGTTGCCTCTGAAAACGTCGTCTCCCTTGTTCGACGTCAATGATTCCAGGGATGTGAGCCGTTCCGTTTCGGCGTTGGAAACGGCGCCGTCCACCCTCTGAATCTCCGTCTGATCGGGGATTATGCAGCGACGCTGCTTGCAGAGCTTCACTGATTTGTGCGAATGAATCCTCTAGTTTTGCTAATCTTTGTCTGTTTGAACCCATTGTGGTAGTTTAGGATTGTAACGGCTCTGAGGCCAATTGATGAAACCTCAAGGTATTTATTCGATAATAAGCAGGATGATATATGAATGATTTCTAGAAACTCAAGAACAAGCTCTTGAATTAACCTAGCAGCTCTCAATGCTGTAATTACTACTCAAAACTCTCAATGCCTTTTCCTGCGTTCTCTTCTAATTCAAATACTAATGAAAACAAGAAAATAAGGAAACAAAGTAATGGAAGGAAACAACATAAATTAGGAAAGAAATCTCTTAAATTCAGCAATCAATTATCTCTTGGTATCTTTACGGTTGACTTCCTTCTTGTGTAAACCTTGATTATGGGATGATTGGCTGGTATACACGTATTCTCATCAGAAGACTTGTTAATTACCGTCAAGAATTTGAAGACAGATGAATATCTTTCTCAATATATTTTGCCTTGGTTTTAATAACACCTTATCAGTACAGCTAGCTTTACATATCCTTTAAATTTAAAATCAGGATAAAATATCCTCCACCTATGTTATAAAATTATGAAGAAATATGTCAATCTTGTTTATATACAGTTCTTAATCACAAGGCCTAAAATTTTGTTCTTTTTTTGTTTATGATATAATACAAGGCTTCATGATTGTCTTTACCCCTTCATTTGCAAATGAGTTTACTTATAATTAACCAATTTGATGGTGAAGCAGGTCCAAGAGTCACAATTCCTCGAGCTCGTAGATGGGCTATTTGTGGGGCTGTCTCTATGAGTGCAACCTCAGGTTTGCTAGTTCGTTTATTCAGTCCTGAATGTGAACCCCAAAATATAGCTGCCTTCGACCTAAAAAGGTAATATTTCTTGCTACTACTTGTGTGCTGTTGGACCTGCAGGCTTCTTTAAAGAACTAAATTTTGAGACAATTGAGCTAGAGAAAGCATGAGATATATTACATGCGTGTTTGGTTGTAGAAAGACAAGAGTTCAATTCATGAGATCGATTAGCCGATGGAACTCTCTGCTCGATTTGTTACTTGTGTTCTTGGCAGCTTAATACAGATATCACGTGTATTGTTGACATCTGTTGGATTCCATTATAACAT
Organism: Galeopsis tetrahit; assembly: GCA_963675135.1. Taxonomy (NCBI): domain Eukaryota; kingdom Viridiplantae; phylum Streptophyta; class Magnoliopsida; order Lamiales; family Lamiaceae; genus Galeopsis; species Galeopsis tetrahit. Next base: position 62,966,556 of record OY776130.1, on the reverse strand, counting down.
TAGTTCTCTGAAATTATCCATGATAGTAGTTAGAGGTGTAAATTAGTCAGAGCTGAGTATTTTCAAGCTCGACTTGATTAAAAAAATCAAAACTCGATCGAGCCAAATTCTTTTGAACTCGAGCTTGACTCAATAACTTACACATAACATTAATTAAAAGTTTTTGTTTTATTTATAATTAGAGTATATTTGTAAATAATTATATTAGAATTATGTGAATTTCACGAGCCTAGTTTTAGTGAGCTTGAGAACTACTTGAGTAGTTCGAGCTTGATTAAGTTTGTTCTGATTTCAATCATTTTTCATGGTTAGTATGAGTAGCTCGTGTGCTGACTCAACTAGTAGTTACAAGTAGTATTTTTTAAGGATTCATTGAAAAGCATAGTACAAAAGTTGAGTTTTCAGCTGCATGTTTTGAGGCATTGGGTGTTGTTTCTGGTGAAAGGTGCCTCTCATTACATGTTTGAACATAATTGATATCATCGTCAAAGTTCAAAATACATCAATTATTGAACTATTAACAATTAATTATTCTTTTATAGCTGACGACATACAGGCAAGTCTTTTTCTTGAAACAAGAGGCATAAGACATAAATTTCATTGGAGAAATATTCAAATTCAAAATCGACAAAGACAGAAATAACTTCAAATCCTTGCAATTTGCAAATAGCTTAGATCATCTTCTCCTTTTCTTTTTTTTTTTTTTTAAAGATAATAGTAACCGTGTTATTTTTAATTGATTAATAAATTATTTTTTAGTCAATTTAAAGCTGTTAAAAATTACTCCAATGTTTAGTTAATATTTTGATTTTCAGCAAATACTTTTAATTTTAACAATTGCTTTATTAATATGTCTGCTACACTGCACACGCACTCTCGTTATTTGTGGGGCTGCCTGCCTGCCTGTTCATTTTTCTACTTTTTTTTTTTGTCTCATCTAATAGAATAAGGTGGAAAACATGACTAACTATTTTTAGCAGACTTCTCTACTTTTTATTTTATACTCCTTTAATTCCGTAATTATTCATACATTTTTCTTTTCGGTTCATTTTAAAATTATTTGAACATTCTCAATATAGAAATACCATACACAATTAAAATTCTCACAACATTATTTTATTGGTAATACAGTTTAATAATTGAAAAGTGCAACACCATTTACCAAAAAGTGTAAGTCAGTAACTGAAAAGTGCAACATGTACTAGGGTGCACAACATGCACTCGAGTCCATAGCAGACCAACCCTATTTTATTTTGACAAAGTGAGATAGCTCAAGTGGTTAGAGCACCACTATCTAGGCCTTAGGTCCTGGATAAGTGGACTTTTTAAAGGATTAGTTTGTGAATAGGGTGAATTTCAATTTGTGTAAATAAATGGGTATATATTTAGTAAATAAGGATAGTTTAAACATTTTTTTATTAAGATAAAATTAAAAAAAAAAAAAAAAAACTAATTGGGTTCATTTATTAAAAAAACAAGTGTGAATATTTTGAAGTCATGTATAAATGGCTAAACTCTTTAATCACGTGTCATGCACGTAACTGTCTCTGAATCTCTTGTGTAAGCGGTTGCTTTCGACTCCAACTGAACAACTCCATTTCTGGTTTCACTTTATTTATTTGACATGTCACTCACTCACTACATTATACTTATACTCGCCGGAAATCACAAATGGCCTCCAACCACCCCCTCAACGGCAAACCAAAATCCATCTCCCAATCTGATATCCGATCCGAATTCTCCCACCACGACTCCACAATCGCCCGCATAAACAACGGTAGCTTCGGCTGCTGCCCCGCCACCATCACCGACGCCCAGCGCCGCCACCAGCTCCTCTACCTCCGCCAGCCCGACGACTTCTATTTCAACACCCTTAAACCCTCGATCCTCAAAACCCGCCGCCTTATCCAAGCCCTAATCAACGCCGACCACGTCGACGAAGTCTCCATCGTCGACAACGCCACCACCGCCGCCGCCGTTGTTCTCCAGCACACCACCTGGTCGTTCTTCGACGCCGCCTTCGAAGCCGGCGATGCCGTGATCATGCTCCACTACGCCTAAGGCGCCGTGAAGAAATCCGTCGAAGCCTACATTTCCCGCGCCGGTGGCCACGTAATTGAGGTTCGTCTCCCGTTTCCTATCAGATCTAGTTCCGAAATTGTGTATGAATTCGAAAAGGCCCTAAAATTGGGGAAATCAAATGGGCGAAAAATTAGGTTAGCTATAATTGATCACATTACGTCTATGCCCTGTGTACTTATTCCCGTGAAAGAATTGGTTAGAATGTGCAAAGATGAGGGCGTTGATAGAGTCTTTATTGATGGAGCTCATGCAATTGGGAATGTTGAAATAGATGTGAAGGATATAGGTGCTGATTTCTACACTAGTAATTTGCACAAATGGCTATTTTGCCCACCATCTGCAGCTTTCTTGTACTGTAAAATGTCTGATGAGTTATCAAACTTGCACCACCCTGTTGTGTCTCACGAGTACGGTAAAGGGTTGGCAACGGAGAGTTCTTGGACCGGGACACGAGATTATAGTGCTCAGCTAGTATTGCCTGAAGTAATGGAGTTTGTTAGTAGATTTGAGGGTGGAATCGAGGGGATAATGATGAGAAATCACGATAAAGTTGTGGAAATGGCGGAAATGTTGGTGAATGAATGGGGGACGGATATGGGGGCCCCACCAGAGATGTGCACGAGTATGGCAACAGTGGGGTTGCCGGTTTGTTTGGGGATTAAGAGCAACGAGCATGCGTTGAAGTTGAGGACGCATTTGAGGGTGTGTTTTAAGGTTGAAGTGCCTATATACTATAGGGAGCCGTTAGAGGGAGAAGTTAGTGTGATAACAGGGTATGCAAGGATTTCTCACCAGGTGTATAATGTGGTTGAGGATTATTATCGATTTAGGGATGCTGTGAATACGTTGGTAAAAGACGGGTTCACTTGTGATTCTCTCTCCAAATGAGAAGGTACGCCTTTCGTCTTATCATATACCATTGTATACAACGTTCTTGATTGCAAATGCAGGAAAACACCTACTTGATTTCTGTTGAGGATACTTCCTCGAGTTAAAAATGTTATTTGGTCTTGTAACTTGTCTATTGTCCAATTTTGGTCTAATAAAAGTTAGTAACATTTTCTATTTAGTTGCAATATTAAAAACCTTGTCCAATTTAGGCCTAAAATCGCTGAAAATTTAAAAACGGTGTCGTTTTGTCACTCTAGTGTCCAATTTTGACCCCATCTTGATCTACTGTCCAAATACTTTCTTTCATTGGAATTCTAGAATTGTTCAATTGGATAATTTTAATGCTGGTATAGTGGTTATTGATAGCTTGCCTAGTTTTGCATCTTTATTGTGAACTTAACTTTTTCTTTTCATTTATGGCCACCACCAAACTTTGATTATGATAGCATAAGATAGGGCCATCGATTTTATTGTTTAGCAATGTCTTAAACTTTACTCCATTGTCCAGGGCTATGTGTTAATTCGTGTGTCGTAATTAATCTTGTCAAGTATATAACTCTGCTATTCGTTTTCCTTCTTACAAGAGTATGTTTTACGTGCTTCGCCTGAGAATGGTATGTACTTGTAACCAACCCCTTGTTTCTCTCTGTTTCAGAATGTAGAAAGGGCAAGGAAATAATCATTTCTTTACCATCATAGAGTTCCTCAAATAAGTGCCTGAAAAATAATGTAGAGTTGTATGATCAAGTCAAAATAGCTATGTTGTAAAAAAAAAAAAAAGTAATAGCTGAATGTGGTTAAGAAGGATGTTTTACATGCTTGGTAGTTGATATTGTAACCTTTGGATTCCCATGTCTGTCTGTCTATATTAGACAAATATAATGTGATGCACCGTGACTTTGGTTAGAAGTGAAGTGATCATTATTTCTATTAATCCTTGACGCATCCTGAATAATATTAATCAAAATCTAATGAATAATAAACAAGTACCATACCAAGTCTTAAATCTCAAAGAAGGGACATATAATTTAAAAGATCTCTAGAATATTACGTATAAATAGAAATAAATCTCTAAAAAAAAAAAGAAGATATAATATTGTTTGCTCCTTGGCTTGTAGCTCCCGCTAGGCTCAAATCTATGTATACTATGTACTACAGTATAAACTAATTAATGTTCATTAAAATTCGTGTATGGAGAGATGAGTATAATGAATTTGGACGGAGAGATTATGTATTATTATTATATTCATGTATTTTGTATTCATTGTTATTATATATTTATGTATTATCACTATTTACATCTAAGTGTTATAGAGTGTTGTTTAGAATGTTGGGATCATTCACACATATTGAAAAATACAGCAGAAGACTTAAAACACTTGCAAATGGTTTGCAAAACTTCTCACAAACTAAATTAGTTTGCGAGTACCCAATGACAAAACTTCACTATAACAATGTTAATTGAATACAAAAAGTGTGAATATAGATTCACGTTGTCGAATCTCTCATCAAGACGAGATCTTGTACAAAGTACTTCAATCTACAATAGATTAGGTGTGTAATACACTGTCAACACCCTATATCTATATGAAATTGGTAATTTTCATGTGATTCTATCTCTGATAAACATACAATCTATGTTGCAAGGGATGTTACAACATGCAATAGCAATGTACTCCTACAATGAAGACACAGTCACCTTATCAAACTAAATATTCTAAGGACTTGATAGATGATTCTTCTATCAATTCTTGATTGTGCTTCAAATTGAGTTGGTATGCAACCTTCATTATATAGAGAACGAATTCCAACTACATTAAACCATATATCCACTTGGAATGATTTAAAAAGGTAACCTCTCACTAGCTCTCCATGAACTAGAAGTAACCTCAATGGATAGAATGATTGAGCCAATTCCTTAAATTATGTTGAACCATTTTGATAGAATGATTGAGCCAAATATTCCTTCAATTCATTATAGTAGTACCACCTAAGTAACAACTTGGCGGGGACCATGTCTACAACTGCGATATTTAAATTACTCAGGTACTTAAAAGGAAATAAACAAAAATATAAGGTAGCTAATGTAAATAATCGAATTGTTAGGCGATCCAATCAAATCTCAAAACGTGTGGGCTTATCCGCCGTTGATTTCTTCATCTCGTTCTCACGATTTGTGCCACGACTTACACCACTATCTTCAGAAAAAACCCCTTCTAAAACAATTTTTTTATCGAAACCCTTCATTCTTCCCCTTTTTTCATCGGATTATTCCTTCCCTCCTTCAATTTCCTTTAATTTCTTCACCAAATCGAAATCCATAGCCTTCTTCTCTCTGATATTCTTGTTCTCGACACAATCGTTTCTCTCTCTCTTTAAAACGTCGCATCATCTCCTTGTCAATACTCTACAAATTGTCGTTGTGTGTCTGGGACTTCACGATTAAGGTTAGTTTTTCCTTCTCGATTTGTTGTAATTTCATTTTTGCAAAATGACTTATATTCTATTATAAATTGGATGAATCTTGTATGATTTGATTGTAAACAAGTGGATTTTGTATTGATTTGTTGAGCAATTGCTACAAACTAGTTTCTTAGATTGAGTTTTTATGGGTTTTAATTGCTAGGATATTTTTATGAGTTTTAATAATGCTCAGATTTTTTATGGATTTGTTTTCTACAAATTGATTTCTTAAATTGGATCTTTTTTAAAGGTTCTCATTGTTGTGACCTTTTTATGGATTTCAAGATTTAGATTTTGTATGAATTTTTAGTGGTGTTCATGAAGCTTGAGGAAATTGATTTGGTGTTGTAGCAATTGAGGTGGTTGTGGTGATGGCAGTGGTTTAAATTTGATGGTGGGCAGTTGGGTGGGTAATTGGTGGGCTAGAAAGTAGAAACTGGGTTGGGTTTCATAAGGGTAAAATAGTATTTTTGTTCATTTTCTTGTCAATTATCTTTCCTTACTAAAGAACAAATTAAAAATAGATACAAACCTCACTTGGTTTCACACAAACTTTCATTTGTAAAGTAACATTGTTTAGTATCTGAGTTGACATTATTTAAAAAATGTTTGATTTTACGTATTGTTCATCTTAAAATCAATACGCAATGACAGTGTATATTAAACTGTGACATTTTGTATACTAAACAACAATACTTGAAAATGAGAGTTTACATGAATTTGAGTCATATAATTATGTTAAAAATGTATTATGTGAACTTTGTTTACTATACACCACTAATTTATTGTTTTATAAGAATTAATATTATAAGGGTTATAACATTAGTTCTTACAAAATTCTCTTTTTGTTTGTCTATAAACTTTTCATTCTCTCTATTCCTAAAAATATTTTGTTAATATTTTTAAACATGGTCATTCATTTAAGTTTTTCTATAAAAGTATCGTTGGATTGTTCAAACGAGATTCTTTGAAATAAATGAAATTTAATCATTTAAAAAAAATACTCTCTTTACTTGTTCATAAGTTTCTATTTTGTCATTTTTGTATTTGCATATAAGCTTTTTATTCTCTCTATTCCCAAAAGTAGTGAAAAAAATTATGAATGGGCCGATGGAGTAATAGTGTTAGTGGTGAATGGTAAATATTTTGTTAATATTTTTAAACATGGTCATTCATTTAAGTTTTTCTATAAAAGTATAGTTGGTCGAGATTGTTTGAAATAAATGAAATTTAATCATTTAAAAAAAAATACTCTCTTTATCCGTACATAAGTTTTTATTTTGTCAATTTTGACTGTGTGCATATAAGTTTTTTATACTATTTTTTACAAATATATTTTAAATTTATATCCTTACACTTCACTCTTCTTATTTACTTAAAATGCCCATTAAATTTTAACTTTAGTCTTAAGTTTTCTCTCAACCACATTACTTGTATTAGGTTTATTATTTAATCACTTATCTTAATTTTTATGTCCAAATGTAACAAAAAAAAAAATATAGAATATAGATGGATGGAGGGAGTATAATTTAATCATTACCTTGAAATAATGTTAAATGTGTAACTGAAAACATTTATAAAAAATTAAAAATAACACAATGTTTCAAATTTTTTAAGGGGAATGTTTGTTTTGAAATTTTGAGAATTTTGAAATTCGAATTTTAAAATTTTGTAAGGGGTGTTTGTTTTGTGATTTTTAGGATCTTGAAATCCGAATTTTAAAATTTAGTTGATTTCAAAATTCTAATATTTTTTATGTTTTGGAATTTAAGTAGGATATGATTTAACTTTATAGTATAGGACTATAGGTGTTTATAGGTATCAATATATAGAGTTTGTAATGTAAGTATTTATAGAGATTGACTTTTGTAGGGTTTATAGATACTTTAGCAAAATTTTAAAATTTTAATTCTAAATCTCAAACTAGAACATGAATGAGATTTCAAAATTCTAAATCAAATTTCCCATTCCAAAACAAACATCCCCTAAAATTAGGGCAATCGGGTTGCCTCCCTCTTGTCAACCCTAATCACGGAGGGTATGTTTGTTTTTGGGATTCGAATTTATATTTTGGGTTTGTTTTGAAATTTAAGTAGAGTAAAATTTAACTTAGAATAAAATTATAGGTGTTTATTGTAAGGTTTATAGTAGGTTTTTATTGTAAGAGTGGAATTTCAAAATCTCAAATCTCAATTTTAGTGGAGTTTTGTTATTTAATATTATCTGGTTTCACATTTAAGTTGTAAATTATGAAACATTTGACAGGCAAAAATGGTGTTGAAGTCGAATGCGAAATCCTCCAAGTGTGAAAAATGCAAAATGGAAGACCAGTTATTGGCCAACGACATCCGCTTTTCCGGCAAATTCAACCCCATCTGCACCGCATGCATCCTCCGCCTCCACCGCCAGTCATTCTGCCCAACCTGTTACCGCGTCTATCCTCCGCCACCCCCAAACGACGCCGTTCTGAATTGCTTCAAATGTGGATCCTTATCTCACTCGCGATGCGTTGATGCCCCTTCCAAACCCTACATTTGCCCCCTCTGCGTCGATTCCAAATCCAAATCGAAAATGAAAGAAAAGGAGGATTTCAAGGGTTTCACGTTTTTAGATCTGGACACTAGGAAGAAGGTAGTGGCCGCCGCGAGAATCGTGGCTGCGTTGCTGGAGAAAGCGGCGGCGGCAGCCAGAGCGGAGCTGGAGAGGAAGATTAGTAAGGTGGTTTTGCTGAAGAAAACGGCAAAGGAGGCGTTTGAGCTTTGTGAGCATTTGGTAATGGAAGAGAAATTGGGGAAGAAAGAGAGCACTTCTTCAATGTTTGCAAGCTCAAGCAAAAATTAATGGGTTTCTATTTGTACTAGTTTCAAATAAGAAAAAATGGTAAAAAATACATTTTGTTTCCATAACTTGGAATAGTACTAATTTTGATTTATGTTATTTAAGTTTTTAGACTTTTGAAATTAGTTATCTATCCCCATAAAATTAGACTTTTAATTCTTTTTTTTTTTTTTTAATTACTTGGATAAATAAGTGTTCGGGAACTGATTTAATTAGAGAAAAACTTGGTAGATTTCTTGGAAATGGCTAGTGGTTGGATATATTTAAAAACTTTGAGATTGTGCATCTATGGGTTCCATCGGTAAATGCACTTAACGTTTCCATGGCTTCTTGAGGAGGGTTTCAAAAATATATATAGCTTGGTAAAAAAACTAGAACAATAATGACCTTCCCTTTTGGGCAAAGGAATAGAGACAAGCTTATATAATGTTACTTTAATTGGGATGATAATAGTAAGATTAAGCATAGGATAGGAGCATGATCTCCAAGATTAAAAGAGCAGCCTTTGATCTTAATCACACGGGCAATAGAGGGATCAATGATTGCTTTATCCTGCAACATTTGTGGGGTAGGGAATGAGAAGTCGAGGAATGCACTGTTCGAGCTCTGCTGCACTCATGACCCCGACTGGGTTGCCATTTACGAGCCGAAGGTTATGCTCTCTAACCTTCCACCTCGTTACTTATGTTCCTTGAATTTAGTTGCTTTTGCTATTAATTCTAGAGATACATCGCTTCCTAATATTTGGGTTCTCTGTAAGTCTTTGCATGTCCCTACATCTAGAGTCTGTCATATGTCGGATCAGGTCATTCTGATTGAGACTAGGGATTCTACACGTGTTTGATCTTTTGGTTTTACGCATGCTAGCAACTCATATATTGCTCGTCGTTTACTTTGGGCTGATGTTCTAGCTTCTCATGCTACTTGTCTATGTGTTTTGGGTGACCTTAATGTAGTGACATGAACGCATGAGCGGAGTCAAGGTTCAAGGGCCACTCCTAGAGCGTCTTTGGACTTCAGGGAGTTTATGGATGAGTCTGGTTTAGTTGATCTGGATACGGCTGGGGCTCAGTTCACTTAGGTGAATCGGAATGGTCATCGGGGTTACGTGGCTACCCGGTTGGATAAAATTTTAGCCAATCAGGGGTTCTTAGATCTTGAACTGGTGTTGAAGTTATGACTCTCCCTCGTCTCATGTCAGATCTGTTGGGAAATTAATTCCCACAAGGGCAGACGAAAAATAAACAAGAAATAAAATGAAGAAATAACTCAATCACCAACACAAGAATTTAACGTGGAAACTCCAAAATTGGAGAAAAACCACGACCCACCAAAGAGATCACTATATGATAAATTTTTACAATCACACAGAATTCCTCTTTTTTGACACTCAACCCTCCTACACTCTTTCAAGTCTACAATGACTCTCACCTTTCTCACGAGACTCTATTACAAGAGAATATAAGAAAGAACTTTAAACTAGAATCAAATACATGACTAAAGTGTATTGATTGGTGCACTTGTAACAAAAACCTAAGGACTCCTTATATAGAGTTAGGAAGTCCTCCCTTCTTTGCTCACATCTCCAGGCCCATTAGGATCAAACTTGTCCTACACTCCAAGCCCATTAGAGCCAAACTTGCTCCACACTCCAGGCCCGTTAGGATCAAACTTGCCCTACACTCCAAGCCCGTTAGGATCAATTCAGGCTCCTTTAAAAAAACTCCTTTTATTTTAGCACAAGTCCAACAAACTCCACCTTGATAAAATAAAAGAAAACTCCATTGTCTTCACCGACAAACATGATTTTTAAACCAAAGAACCAACATTCTCAACATAGATAATACCTACTCCACCATATGAGTAGAACACTTAAAATCACCCATTCTAAGAATTTCCTTCGGCACATGTCGAAAAATACCTGCTGAAATTTATGGTGCAACTTCTAACTTTTGACATTTCTAGAAGTCCTTCAGCCATCGACATTTTTCACCACACACCTTGCATCCTTGCCAAACCAATGCACATGTGGTCCAACTAACGTCATCACATCCTCTTTCATGACAGTTGGACATGCCATAAGGATGTTCATTTCCTCAATCAAAGGAAATCATCTTCTATCACAACGTTAGCAACTTGTTCGGAGCCATTTGCCGCCACCGCTCCACCTTGATTAACTTCACCTTGTGTATACTAGATTGTATCAACACATCCTTAACTTGCACTTGCCACAAGCTAAAACTGATTCCTCCATCAAATTTCTCCACGTCAAACCTCATTGCACTCGAAATCTTTGATATATCGTTTCTCCGCCCTTAAACAATCGTCTCAAAAGAGACCCCCGAACCTTTCTCTAAATTTTTTTTTTCTAATGTGGAAGATCAGACTACGCTACAACCACAGAGCATACTAAGAATAAATAGAGACTAAACCCGGGATCTGATACCACTTGTTGGGAAATTAATTCCCACAAGGGCAGACGAAAAATAAACAAGAAATAAAATGAAGAAATAACACAATCACCAACACAAGAATTTAACGTGGAAATTCCAAAACTGGAGAAAAACCACGACCCACCAAAGAGATCACTATATGATAAATTTTAACAATCACACAGAATTCCTCTCTTTTGACACTCAACCCTCCTACACTCTTTCAAGTCTACAATGACTCTCACCTTTCTCACGAGACTCTATTACAAGATAATATAAGAAATGACTTTAAACTAGAATCAAATACAAGACTAAAGTGTATTGATTGGTGCACTTGTAACAAAAACCTAAGGACTCCTTATATAAAGTTAGGAAGTCCTCCCTTCTTTGCTCACATCTCCAGGCCCATTAGGATCAAACTTGTCCTACACTCCAAGCCCATTAGAGCCAAACTTGCTCCACACTCCAGGCCTATTAGGATCAAACTTGCCATAATTAACCCTAAGCCTATTAAGAACAAACTTGCTCCCCACTCTAAGCCCATTAGGTTAATTCAGGCTCCTTTAAAAAAACTCATTTTATTTTAGCACAAATCCAACAAGCTAGATCATCATTCGGTTCTTCTTACAGTCAGATCAGATTGGGTTCAGGTCAGACGTCCTTTTAGATTTATCAGTATGTGGTGCCAGCACGACTCCTTTAGATTTGTTGTGGTTACATCTTGGACTCAGCCGTTAGATCATCAGAATCCTATGGTCGTGATTATGTGGAAGTTGATTGTTGGAACCTCCTCTGGATAGAGTTGGATTCAGTACTCACGGTTGACACTTTTATGAGCTCCAAATCTTCCATTCATTGGCGTCTGCAAGGTCTTTGGAGCCAGATCCACCCTCTTACGCAGAAAATGCACATCCGATACACGCACGTCTTTAGAGAGGCCAATCAGGCCGATGATGCTGTGGCCAAGACTAGCCTTGACTGTGTCTAGAGGGGTTACCCCCGTATTTTTTACTCTCATTTTTGCACAACGATTTGTATTCTATTTTTTTATAGACATTGATTTTTAGAGGAGTGTACCTTTTGCCTTGACCTGTGTTTTGTCCCTAAGGAGGGTTTTCCCAGACAAGATTTTAATGACGCTCCGACTTCTGGCTCGATTTGTAAACTTATGATCCTAAGTTTTCTTCTTCTATTTGAGCTATGTTTTATTATCTCTACAACCTTTTTTTCACTATTCTTTGGAAACAATTGATACCTCTTCTAAGTTCTATCCTTGGAATTCTTAATGATGGAAAATAGAACCACACACATATTACTCTTATTCCCAAGTGTTAAAAAAGATCCAAAATCTAGAAGAACATGTTTTTTTTGGGATTATATAGTAGGTGAGAAATTTGAGAAGTTCTAAATGGAGAAATTCTGATGAATAGTGATAGTGTGTGTGCTTGTTTTGAGATTTTAAGTAGGATATGATGTAACTTTATATCAAATCAATTGTGTAAAAGAAGATGATGTTGTATTATCTAATACTCAAACTTTATGTCAAGTCAATTGTGTAAGAGCGGGTGATATTATATTATTGTAATAGTAGGATATATAGGTATTTTTAAGGGTTGATGTATTTGGATTGTAAAATTTCGAAGTTAAATCTTGAATTAGAATAAGATGGGAGACGGTACATCCCACATTTGAACGTGTGAATCTCAAAGCAAACCTGCCCTAAAGAATTCAGTCAATCACTTTGAGTAATGTTTGCTACCACATTTTTGTTAAAGCAATCACAAATAAGCTACAAAGTTTGATGACGAAAATTATAGAATCAAGTCAAAGTGAATTCATTTTAGAATTTGAACATTGCAGAACAAATGAAGTGCACCTAATCACAACTAAAATTTGATTATTTTTAACAATTCTCTCTCTCTAAGAATCTCTCCCCTCCATCCTTCTTCGCGGGAAATAGGCATCCCCCTTCCACCACCAACCCCTTTTCTCTCCTCCCTCCAATGTAGATCGAATATAAAATACTGAGATCGGACCCTTGTCTACAGTCGCCGCCCACCACCACTACCGTCATCCACCACTACAATCACCGCGAGCACCGCCCACTTTTCCTCCCCCTTCATCATCTAGGCCCCTCAAACCTTGTAGGTAGAGAAAAATAGGTAGATCGGTTGCATCCTCCTAAAATACAGTAGCACCGCCGCTGCAAACCCGCCGGACCACCGCGTCGCCGTCGCTGGAACTCCATCTTGCCTTTCCGTTTCAGATTTTCCAGTGGGTGAAAGGGTCTTTTTCTGGAAGTTAGTTGGGGTCAACGGGTGAAACTCCCCGTCGGGCCACGGTGGCCGATCGGGCGAGGCATCCGTTTGATCCCATTTTATTTCCGTTTTATGCTTTTTGCATGTTATTTTAGTTTGAGTTCTAGTTTAGATCTGTTGTTATTTATTTTCCTGTTGTTGTTTTGTTTCTGCATGTTGTTTTTACTTTTCCCTAATGGGTTCCCCTACTGTTATGGGTGATTGTCCCCTGGTGTGATAGGTTTTTCTCCCCGTTTTCGGGTTTTTCCCATGGTGTGCCTTTGTTGTGCCGGATGGAACTGGTTGTCCTTGGATCAAGGCTTTTGTGACTTGGGTGGTTTGTAGCGCGAGTTGTTGTGTGCGACAATATGTTCCTTCTCTAGAGCTGATTTGTTATCTTCTTAGTTCACGGAGCTTCAAGGATTGCTGCTTGTGGATCCTTCCACTCTCTTACGATTGAGTTTGGAAAATTGGGTCTTGGTAGAATTTTACTAAATTGATTTGAATAGGTGTGCGTGAAATGTAATTTTAAAATAGAAGTATTCAGAATACCGACATAAGGGCATCTCCAATGGGGGGTAGAAGTCCCATGTGGATTTCTACTCCTAACTCAAATCAAGGGTAGAAGGAGTTGGGGAGAAGATGATGTGGAGGAGAGAGGAGGAATTGGGTAGGAGAACTTCTACCCAAGTAGAAGTAAAATTAGGAAAAAAAAGAGAGAGTGGGATAGAGGGAGAGTGATTCGGTTGTAAATTGCATAAGATTTCATGTGTTTTAGTGATAAAATTTGATGGGTTTTCATGCATTTTCACACTAATATGCTTGATTTGATTGAGAAAGGTGTTTGAGCTCGTTTTGTAGGAATACGATGTGAATTAGACATTAAAATCGCAAAAACGAGTGTTCAATCATTATTTGAACTCACTGGACTGAAGAGATGATTGCACCATTGGATTCGTCTCGAAAAATGGAGTGGAATGGAAAAAAGAATCAAGTCAATCGAAGATCGGAAGCTCGAGATATGAAGGGATGAAGACGGAGGACGGAAGTTGGGCCGAAGCATCCGTCCGACCCGCCCGACCAGCCCGCCCGACCGGGCCACATTATCTGCACCCAACTTTTTGTTAAGTTCACCGCCTGCGCGTATTTTTTGCCAAAATCAACTTACGAAGTTTTGGCCCGGCCGGGCCACTTTTTCAGCCCGGCAGGGCCACCTGTTCCAGCCCATTTCGCGCACCCAACTGGTCCGTCCGGCCACGCCACTTACCCACCCGGCCGGGTGGACCCATTTTCGGGGTTTTGGGCTCATTTTCTCCATTTTTGAAGGGCCTAATTGCAAAATTCACCCAAGACTTCCACCCCAACTATAAATAGACCAAATTTGAGTTTTAAAAGGGAGTCTTCCTCCTTTTACAAGCAATTCCACACACACATTCACATAGTAGTAGGTGTTCTTCATTTTTAGTTTAATTTCTTCATTAGATTAGATAGAATAGTGGTTTTTACTTCAAATCAAGCTACGATTATCATCGGGCATCGTCTATTACATCGTTTTGTAGCTACATTTTTATGATCAAGGTGATATTACTCTATTTTGCAATTCAATTTGGTATTTTATTAATTTCTCCATTCTATTGCTATTTTGTTATGAATTTGATGTTATTTGTTATTTTAGCCATGGATTCCTATCATAGAACCATGGGCTAAGCTCTAATTGCCTAGGGTGTGGAAGTTTTTGTGGTTAAGTAGTGTAATTATGGATTGATTGCATGATTAGCTTAGGAATTGGGTGTATATGTTTCTAGTGTTGTAATTTTCATGATTCAATTGATTAATTCACTCTATTAGCTAGCATTGTTAGTTTTGTCGACTTCAACGACCGTAATGGGTTGCATGATTAAGAGTGTGTGTATGAGCTTGAATTAATCGATTAGAATTAACATAGTAATTAGCTACACCGACCGGGGGTTGATTGCTTAGATCGACGACACTAGACACTAGTCGATTAGAGGTCGTCTATTAGATTAGTGAGAGGGCGTCTCATAAACATTAGTAACCGTGTTGAACGTGTTTATGAGACACTATCCTAAGATCTTATGGCATTGATTAGACGATATAATTGCTAGTTAATGCACGTGTTCACCTAGGCCTCACAAGGGATTGGTCGACACACACGAGTGATAGCCTTTAGCTTTTCCCAACACCTTAGGTTTAATTTGTGTAATTTAGTCCATTAATTCACCACACAACCTACAAAATGGATACACCCGAGGCAATACCCTTCTCTTGCACTTTCTCTCGAAAGTTAGATAGCTTGTTTTTACTTTTGTCTATTTCTTGTTTATCTTAGTTAATTTAGTTTAATACTTGTGTTTTAATTCCCGAAAATCCAACAAACACATTTAGTTACTACAATAGCATGAAAACTTTTAACTTTAGGGATTCACTTTCACTCAATTAGGTCCTTGGAACGAAAATCTACTTGGTCGTACTTACGTACTACAATCGAACCCATACGCTTGTGGGGATCGTATTGTCAAGTGCTTAAAAAGTGTTGAAAAACGAGACAAGTCAGAGAGTGAACAACAAATGAGAAAAATAGGAGAACAAATTGGAGAGTGTAACTCACTTGCGAGAGTGGGCTTTAATGTGGTTCCAACACTTTTTTATTTGCATTTTTTTTTGGTAGAATGCATTGTGAAGGTAGAAGTTTTTTGAGATAGAAGAAAGAAACTTTTGAAGTGGCACATATGTGGCACACATGTGTCAAACTTAAAACCAAAAAATTCTAACCCGCACTGTGGATGCTCTAAGCAAGGGTTATAGCTGTACATAGGGGAGTTATATGGAATTCCTCTAATGTCTATTAAGTTTTAAAAATCAACGAATTAACCTTATCATGAAGTGTGTGTCAAATCCATTTCTTATGTCTTCAAGATAAATAACGAAATTGTGTTGAATCTCGCCCAAGCCAACCAGAGGCCTTCGTCAAGGCCATCATTTGCCACACATTCTATTTGTTTTTTTTTTTTTTTTTTTTTTTAAGTCTGATTATATGTATTGTTCATCTTTTTTTATTTTAAAGTTTAATTATATGTATTGTTCATCTTAAAATCACTAAGCAATGACATCTTAAACAATGATAGTTAGAAGGGAGGGTGGCTTACAATTAAAATAAAGAGGATTTTGTGTGGGGATACTCTTTAACTTTCATTTATTATTTAGGTCACATTTATTTTAAAATAATTGAAATAAAATTATAAATTTATGAATCGAATAATATTGGTCCGTCATTTAAGTATTTCAATAAAAGTACTGTATCACGAGACTTTCCGAAATAAATAAAATTTAATCAATTTTTTAGAAGAGAAACATATTTTTGAAATACGGAGTAATATTTTTTTTACGGATATTTTTGAAATAATATTAAAATTGGGAACATGTATATAAATAAATAACGGTTCAAATACCGGTTGGCGTCATTCCAAGAGGCTTGATTTATCTTGCATTTCTTCAAACCCTAATCACCATTACTTTCAATTTTTTCTTAATTCTGAAACAATTCACAAGCAAAAATGGTGTTACAACACAACGCCGCCGCCGCCTCCAGTTCCTCCGACTCGGCGGCGTGCGGCAACTGCGGAATGGAAGACATGCTAATGCTCAACAACTTCCGTTTCAGAGGCATCTTCCGCCGCCTCTGCACCACCTGCGTCCTCCGCATCCACCCGCAGTCATTCTGCCCAACCTGTTTTCAGGTGTATCCTCCGCCACCCCCAAACGACGCCGTTCTGAGTTGCTCCAAATGCGGCTCCTTAACTCACTCACAATGCGTTGCGGCCCCTCCTTCACCCTACATTTGCCCCCTCTGCGTGAACCCTGGGGCCTCCATTTTCAAATCGAAACCGACGGAAGAGGGGGATTCTGAGTGTCTCGCGTTGTTAGATCGAGACAATAAGAAGAAGTTTCTGGCCGCCGCGAGAATCGTGGCTGCGTCGTTGAATAATGCGGCGGCGGCGGCAAAAGCGGAGGCGGAAAGGAGGGCGATGGAGGCGATTTTGACGAGGAAAAGGGCGAAGGAGTTTTTGGAGCTTTTATCGCATTTGGAGATGAAGGAGAGATTGAGTAAGAAAGAAACCCCTCCAGTGGCGGTGGCGCCATTAACAGGGCCGAGAGCTGGTTTAACCTTGTCGAAATTGGGTGAAACATCATCAGCAGCACGTTCTACATCAATGGGGGGAAATGGTGGAGAGATTGTTGATTGGAGTGATACTGATATCGATGAGATGCTGTTTCCTGATAATGATGATGATAATCTTGATTGATTTCTAGGGGAAATTGTTCTGATCTTGTTGGGTTTCAAGATCTTGTTGTGTTCAGTTTTGTGATGAGAGATGTGAATTTTTTGTTTCTTTTAGAGACCATTTTTTTAGCCAATTTTGATCATATTCTTTGTGAAGATTTTCAAGAAGTTGCATTTCTGGGCAAATTCTAATGTGAAACTGTTTCATGAACTCGCTCGTTTTCTTTTACAAGTACATAAACTGTTTCAATTCAGAAAGATATTTGTCAAATACTAAAATTTTGAGCAAGAAAAATCATGTGTGGAATATGCATACACAATATTCTTTTTTTTTTTTTGACGGGTGATATACGCAATATTCATTATAACTGATCTTGGTCATTTCTAGACTAAGTAAAGCCTCTGTTGCATAGAAAGCATGACAAAAAGCAAGATCGGGTATATTGCAAGTATACAACGTCGTCGTGTCCAAACGTCTGTACATCCGTGAGCTTCCTTACTCTTACAAAACAGAGAAAACAATATTTGCAGAATGAGTTAACTGAACGAATTAGAACCTACCCAACTCCATGCTTGTTATAAAACTTGTTAGCAATGGCTCCTTTTCAGACGAGAGAAACGAATCTATCACGTTTTTCCAAGGCCCTCTTCAAGTATACTACCCGACTTTATCTTGAATGCCACAATTTTCATCAACAAAATTTTGAATGACCGTTCCTTATCTTTCAATAGAACCCATTAGTAATGCATGTGTAGAAGCATCTGGGGAACATCCGTTTTCCAGCATCAAATCGAGCAAGTGGCTTGCCTCACTTTTGTATCCCTCTTACCAGAGGCTATCAATGAGTAAGTTATACATAATCAAATCAAGAACTTCAGACTTAGAGACAAGTACATCTATTGAAGGAAGAATCAAGTGCACTTGAAAATTCATAGCCAAACAGGACAAGAAACAAGCTAATGTTTCTGGATCGGGCATTAAGTCCTCACTTAGCATTAGCTTGAAAAAGTAGCACATTCATCCTTTCGATTTAGTGAACTCATGCATTGAAGAAGGACGCAGTAAGTCTCCACATTAAAAGCACATCCAACTACTATCATTTGTGAAGTAACAACAAGAAATACTTTTCTTGGCCCGAATTGCATAAATCTCACAAAATAATACTATTGTAATTGGCACTTAAAGCGGTCATACCAGTGTAGTAAGCCTTGATAATAACTTGATAGCTCGATTAACATCTCCACTTGCACATATTTTCTCTATCAACAAACTGAACGAGGTGGATTGGAGAGGACAACCTTTTTCAGTCATATAACGAAACACTTCTGCAGCCTCTTGAATCTTCCCTCTCCGACAAAGACATTCAACAAATTCAGCATAAGAAACAGAATCCAAAACCCAGAATTTCGATCTAATATGACCAAACAAATCTAAAGCACACATAATTTGTCCCATTTTGCAGTAACCAAGAAGAAGAGCGGAATACGTAGAAGAGTCAGGTTCAAAAGAACAAATAACCATTCTACACAGATACTCCAATGCTCTATTAACCCTCAATTCCTCACAAGAGTATCGAATAACAATATTCCAAGACCTAGCATCTGTTACATTTCTTTCAAGCATTTCATCAAACATATCTTTTCCCATTGTAAAATTCCCCTTGCCACAGTATGATTCAAGAAGTGCATTATGCAGACTAGTATCCATTACACTATTCTCCTCCAAAATGTTTCTAGCTTCACTGAGCCTATTCGATTTACACAACCCATTTATTACATCAACGAACACTTGATGATCAGGCACTAAACTACTATCAACCATCTCTTTGAAAAGCTTGATTGCATCATCCATTTGAAGATGCTCACACAAGCATCTGATCATAGCCTCGTAGGTCGCCAAATCAGGATCTAAATTAGAAGCTTTCATCAAATTAAACAACCTCAATCCCATCTCAAGATTCTTTAAACTACAAAAGATAGGTATTACACAAGTATAGAAACATGAATCAGGCTCACATCCACACCGAAACATCTCCTCCACTACGAGAATGGATTCTTCGACTCGATTCTTATCAACAAGACCACTTATCAAGATCTGAAATGTTCTAATATTTGGTTTACACCCTTTCTTTTCCAATCTTCTATACTGGTCTATAGCTGCATCAACTTTCCCCGATTCGAACAAGGCCTCCAAGAGGTAATTCAGTGTTTCGATATTAGGAATAATTCCAGCTTTCACCATTTCTTTATACACAAACAACACATCCTTAAAATCTCTCTTTGCCACTACAAGTGCACCCATCAAAGCATTGAAGACGCCTATAGGAGGCCTAAAACTAGTCGAATTCATAACATAAAGAACCCTTAAAGCTTCACTAAGCCTATGATTACTAACAAATGAAGAAATTAAATCCAATAGAGACTTATCCATACCTGGACATTTTTGTCTTACCATTTCAGTACAAAAGCCCTCCATCTCCTCCACATTTCCAGCCATTCCCAACTTCAGAATCATCATCTGATACGTTTGTGCAGTGTGGTTGAAGGTCTTTTGAAGGGAAGCCCATTTGAAAAGATGGATTGAAGAGTTCAAATCAGGGGTGCTGTTTAAGACGGAAATGAAGTTATCTGGATGGAGCTTGTTCTTCAGAAACTGAATTTTTGCTTTGTAATCAGCTTGGGTTAGGTCGAATTGTTGGGGCGATTGTAAGTTGATTGCGCATGATTGTGAAGAAAAATAGGCGTTTGCAGAAACCCAGTTTGGGATTCTGTTGCGCAGTGTGAAAGACGAAAGCTTTACAGCCATTGGAATTTGTTTTTCTTGCTACTGCCCTAACCCTGCGGTTGATTTTCAACTAGGGATGATATCAAATACGAATTCTTGTTCAATTCTCTCCTACTATGCAATAGTGTTACCACTTCACACTTGCAGGTTTTAAGTATCACACTTTACTTCCTCAAAACAAAATAAAAAAAACGAAAATGTATTACACTTTAGTTCCTCAAAAAAAAAAAAAAAAAATCGCACTTTCATGATTTGAGTAATATCTTTTGTTTATAAATACTATAATAATTAGGGTAGAAAATAAAATAAGTCTAGTTGCTTGAGAAATATAATAAAAAGGGGCCAAAACAATCCCCTGGATAACAAAAGAACAACCTGCTAGTTCAATATATATATATATATACACGGTATATAATTAAATTTTAAGAAAAGTACAATGAAAATATTATCAAAATGATAAACAAAAAAAGAAATTTTGGACGGTCAACTTTGAGGAAAGAACTGGCTGTCTGGCTTATGTTGGAAAAATGTTGGTTTTGACCACATTTTATAAAATATTAAGTGACAATTTTATAATCTGTTTTGCATAAATGGATTTAGTTGATTTGATTTCTCAAAACCAAATTTTGGGTGAATGAGAAATTAATATTAAAGTTGGTCATTTAATGAGTGAATAAATATATTGTTGAATGTATTTATTATTATAATGGTAATAGTGATGGATAAAGACTTGACATGAAATGTCATGTCTTTTGGTGGAATGATTTTAATTATTCCAAAGGTTGTGTATTTTAGAATTATTGTGTTAATTTAAAAGACATACCTTTTGATGAATAGTTGATTATTCCAAAGGTTGTGTCTTTTAGAATTATTATGTTAATTTAAAAGACATACCTTTTGTGAATAGTTGCTTATTTCTAAAGGTTGCAACTTTTGGGAAAATAAGTTTATTGTGAAGAGACACACCTATTACCTAAAGACTATTGGAAGTCTATAAATAGATCCCCCTACATTGGTCATTTCATTCATTCATTTGGAAATTCATTTCCATTGATTCATGGTCAAGAATTGAAAACTTGAGTTAAAACTACATATGCATACTTAGCATTTTAGAATGGTAGTTACTACATTAGAGTCGAGTCGAAAGTTTCGGATATCCATTTTGCGATTCGCCGATAGCTTCCGATTTGTAGTGCAACAGTCGTGAAGTTTTAAGTCGTTGTATCTTGGGGACGGTTGCCAGTGATCCGTATTGCACCTGTGTACGGGGCAATAACGTCTTACGGAGATAGAGTCAAACTCTAGCCTCGACTTTCGTGTTTAAGTCTGTGTCAGCATTTAATCTTCGTCTACACATACACCTCAAATTTCTTAACAATCGTAAGACGTTATTATTGTGTATTCGAAGATTGGCCTGTAAGTGACAAAAGATCTCACTCATTCTCAGGGAAGTTGAATTCAAAATCTTCTTACGTGATGCATTTAGTTTGCATAAACAAAGTGGAACCATTAATTATGGAAAATCTAAATACTTATTTATCCACACATTAGATACATGGTGAGAGTAACATTGTTTTGCAGCAAAGTTAACAGAAGGTCTGGTGTGATGATTTCGATCACTTGTCACTGAAAAATGAACAATTTTTCTTAGTGGCATTTCATCATACACATGGTATGCGAAATTCTCAAACCATGTATGAAAGGATTTATCAAATTGATCGAGATGGCACCGGTACAAAAATATCAATTAAGATATTCAAAAGGACTCGGTGATCCAACATTTGTGATGGTGTTATGATGCCCATCAACGAATACAAACAGACGCATCTCTTCAAAGAGTAATAAAAGTAAGTTCTCTTCTCGTTAATTAATAGAATCATTGCACAACCCAAATCGTCGTTGCAGAAAATTATGTGGCGGAACACGTTGTAAAATGATGAAGGCGTGCAACGGAGCAAGTACGTAACGATTCCATTGCGGTGAAGCTTGGTTCAAAAGGAAAGTTTTCTTTATCTTTTGATGGAATAGACGTAATGTTTCAGAAGTATTGACCAAATCAAATTAATTGAATTGGTTGTATATTAATATGGGTCAGTGTCAATTAAATAGGCCAGTTGGGCTTTTATTTAATTATTTGACTAAAGGCATCATTTGGGCCAAAATTATTGGCTACTTGATTTCATATTAATATTATCATTGTGTTGATCTATAAAGGCCACACATGATATTGTGCTAGAAAGCGTCAAAAGATTTTAACTCGTATAATTCGGTTGAAAATTATACACGAGTTAAGGGTGGCACTGAAAGCCATATTTAAAATTGAATTTATTATTAAATTAATTTCAAAATTGAAGTTGTACTTGAGAGTACAAATGTTAAATTCAAAAGATTTTGACTCGTATAGTTTGATCGAAAATTATGCTCGAGTTATGGGTGGCATTAAATGCTACATTTGAAATTGAATTTAGTTTTGGTATGTTGACTAAAGATTAAATTAATTTTTGAGTTGGAAATTGGAATGAAGTCCAATAAAAGAAAAATTCAACGTTCGATTTTTCAATGTTTCGAGATTGTGTCCAAATTTGGTGAATAAGAGAAATTCACAAATAAGGGGACAAGCAACTCGAATGTGGGGGAATGCGTCTCCACACATGGATACATTCGAATGTGGGGGAAAGAGGTCTCCGTCGACATATTCGAATGTAAGGGGGTTAGCAAAGGTGTGACCCTAAAGCTAAATATGGAAAAACCTAAAACGGTTGAATTCCGTGGAATGCTTTCCACAAGTTATATGGATTTGTTCATCTTGAAAAATCACATTCGAGTAAAGTCACCACACAAGGAGATAAAATCATGTGAACTATGAAAAGGGATAAAGTGATTCCATGATTATCTCGAAATGTGGGAGTGACTAATAAAGATTGAAGCATGTGGTAATGCTTATCGATTTGAAATGAACAAATCGAAAATTCCTGAGGTGAAATTTTATGTAAAAAATATCTAATTGTGAAAATTGGATATTTGGACACAAACTCTGAGCCCATCATTGGAAATGTGGGGGAGCAATGTCATGGAAATCCTCTAAGCAAACTTGCATAACTCGTTCCACAATGGAATCGGAGTTCATTGCATTGGACAAAGAAGCATAATGGCTTCGAAACTTCTTAGAGGATATTCTCGGTTGGAACAAACCAGTACCTCCAGTGATGATACACTGTGATAGCATGTCGGCTATTGGGAGGGCACAAAGTAATATGTATAACGGTAAATCTCGACACATTCGTTGGAGACACAACACCGTTAGACATTTGATCTCAAGTGGAGTAATCTCCATTGACGATGTGAAGTCCAAAGAAAATATTGCGGATCCGCTTACAAAAGGCATTAACCGAGATCAAATGTATAGTGCGGTAAGGGGAATGGGGTTAAAACCCACACATTAAAGGGTGTTCATAGCGGTAACTCGTCCATGCTGACTGGAGGATCCCAAGAACTTGGTTCAACGAGACAACTAAGTTATGAAGCACTCAGATGTGCACTTGAGAAAACTAAAGAAACCCATTCTCGATTCCCTTCAAGTGCTACCTTACACCTTTCGGTGCAGAAAACCTGCTGACGTGTGGTGAGGTTAAGCTTAACAGCTTTTAATGATTCCTATATCCCAAGGGTGGAGTATTGCAGGGTACTCTTGATAGGAGATCACCTATATAAGTGTGAAGTGGGGCCGCTTCAAATGAAAACACACTTATGAATCCAAGATATGGTCCAGGGCCGAAACGGACACAACGTGAGAACCAAAGGGTATCAGAGTCGTTGCTGTGTATATGTCATTGTCTTGGTTTACACAAAACGCCAACCAGTTCAAGACATCGTGTTCACTAAGTGGCAAGTAAATCCGATGGCATTTTACTAGGGAAGGTTCAAAGCCTGAAGCTACCTATCCCGATGCAGTAACGGTTCGTCGGAACTTTCATAGGGTGTCACATGCATTAATTTCATTCATGTGGGGGATTGTTGGAAAAATGTTGGTTTTGACCACATTTTATAAAATATTAAGTGACAATTTTATAATCTGTTTTGCGTAAATAGATTTAGTTGATTTGATTTCTCAAAACCAAATTTTGGGTGAATGAGAAATTAATATTAAAGTTGGTCATTTAATGAGTGAATAAATATATTGTTGAATGTATTTATTATTATAATGGTAATAGTGATGGATAGAGACTTGACATGAAATGTCATGTCTTTTGGTGGAATGATTTTAATTATTCCAAAGGTTGTGTATTTTAGAATTATTGTGTTAATTTAAAAGACATACCTTTTGATGAATAGTCGATTATTCCAAAGGTTGTGTCTTTTAGAATTATTATGTTAATTTAAAAGACATACCTTTTGTGAATAGTTGCTTTACTTGCTTATTTCTAAAGGTTGCAACTTTTGGGAAAATAAGTTTATTGTGAAGAGACACACCTATTACCTCAAGACTATTGGAAGTCTATAAATAGATCCCCCTACATTGGTCATTTCATTCATTCATTCGGAAATTCATTTCCATTGATTCATGGTCAAGAATTGAAAACTTGAGTTAAAACTACATATGCATACTTAGCATTTTAGAATGGTAGTTACTACATTAGAGTCGAGTCGAAAGTTTCGGATATCCATTTTGCGATTCGCCGATAGCTTCCGATTTGTAGTGCAACAATCATGAAGTTTTAAGTCGTTGTATCTTCGGGACGGTTGCCAGTGATCCGTATTGCACCTGTGTACGGGGCAATAACGTCTTACGGAGATAGAGTCAAACTCTAGTCTCGACTTTCCTGTTTAAGTCTGTGTCAGCATTTAATCTTCGTCTACCCATACACTTCAAATTTCTTAACAGCTTATTCGTTCGTTTGAAGTCCAGTTGTTTGAGGAAACCCCAAACTATTAGATCGATTCTATTTTTATTTTTTTTCTAAACGACCAGATAGTTCAATATTTTATTTTTCACATTTCAACTACAATGACATATTCACTAACATTATATATTTAAAATAAGAAAGGCTTAAAATCATGCTATATGAGATATATGATGTCACTTGCTATCATGCTACTATACTATGTATTCACTGAAAATCATAATATATCTTTATGAATTAAAATCATACCACTATCAAATAAATAAAGTACTAACGTGTATACAAAAGGAATTATATATATATATATTTTTTTTTTTTTATTATTATTTTGTATGTACTGAATTCAAAATAAAGAAAAGATAATCAAATTCACAAAATGGTAATGCATCTTTTTCATCCCAGTGTTATATGTGGGGCTGAGAAATAGATGTGATATCGTGTCGTGTTTCATATTAACAAGATAGTGATGCGATCGATAAAGTCAAATACGAACACGATACGATAAGGATATATGTCGACACAACATAAATACGATAATTTTTGTATCGACGTGACACGACATGTAACACGATAACGAAATAAATTAATTTAAAATTATATTTAAATACATAAAAATTAATATATTTATATAAATATAAAAAAATATCATGTTATTATCAGATACATGACATTATCAGGTAAATAAGAGGTTAAAAGGTTAATGTGTTACCTGTTAATTTTATCGTGCTTAACCAGTCGACACAAACACGACAAAATTTTTTCGTATTGTTATCGGGTCGATCCGATAACAATACGAACTCGATAAGAGCAAACACTAACTCACAATTTTCGTGTCGAATTCGTGTAGTGCGAAAATTGTCACCCCTACTTATATGCAGTGACGGACCCAGAAATTTTCGGTAGGGGGGCCCGATTAATATTATTATAAAGATAAAATAATACGTACTCATTATTTTCATCAAAATTTCACATTATAAAATTGTTAATACGTCACATTTCATTAAATTAAATTGATTGAATAAGTTGACTTTTGCTATATTTTGGTAGAAGTTAATATTGGAGGATATAGTAGGATGTAAAATAGATTTTGTGAAATGTAGTGTAAAATGTAGACCCTAAATGAGTGATGATTTTAAAATAAAATGATGTTCGGATATATATTAATTTTATGGATTATTTTTATATCAGAAGTGTGCAAATAATTATAGAATAGAGTATTATTTTTAGAGTTTATTTACAATGGGGTACCTATTTTTCCAAAATATAGCAACTAACTCACCACCTCTTTTTAACTTGCAGCTGGATACTTAAATTACCCTTTTACCCCTCAAAACTCCTTCCTTCCCCAGCTGTACTGCTCTGCGATTTTGCTGTCATATCACCTCCTATACCACACCTACTTCATTTTCAAACACAGCATACTATTTCTTGTTAGGGGTTTCTTTGCAATTTATATTAAAGGGAATACCATCATCCCTAATTCCCTCTCATTTTCAAATTCAAAATTCATCCCAGAAGCTTGGTTTCAAAAAATATCTTGCTCTGTTTTTAGAGTTTAACCTTCTTCGTCTGTTTGAGCCCTTGCATTCGGCGATTATTAATGGAATTTGAAGTTATTCTAAATGTTAAATTCAATGGGGAGTGCAAATTGATTTCCGTTAATCGGAACACATCTTTCGACCAGTTTCGTCGATCTGTTGTTCATTCTTGGCATCAACTTCAAGGTAATTCAGAAAACATATAATTTTGTTGGTCTGTGGGCAGTATAAATAAATGCATTCTAGGTTGTGTTAATGACTTGCAAAATTTGGTTTCGTATTCGCAAATAGCTTCCGAGAAAGTAGTTGAAGTATGTGTATGTGCCCCCAATTTATTCGATGTTTCAATGTCTTCTTCGCCACAATCTCCAATTACAAGTGATGATCCGTTAATGCATTCCTCCATGACATTTAGTATCCCTCAGAGTCCATGTATTGCAAAAACATCTAACAAAATACCGTTTAGATGTGTCAAGAAAGCTAAGTCTACAACCTCTTACAGAAGAAATGATTTTGATCAAATTAATAACGTTCCATCTTATGATATATGCCCCTCTGTTCCTACAAAGTCTTTGCTATCTGATTCTTGGTCTCAAAATATGAATGGTGGAATTGGTGTAGAATTTAGGGGCGGTGCTGTTGAATTTAGGAAATCTCTTATAAAGTATGCAACTCGAATTGGATTTAGGTTTAAATATGTGAGGAATGACCTTAAATATATACACGTCGTTTGTAATGAGCTCCACAGTTGTGACTGTGATTGGTTTGTAAAGGGTAGATGTCAATCAGTTACAAACTATTTTGTAATAACCAAAGCTAACTTCATTCACAAGTGTGCTGGGTTGTTGATAAACGACGATACAAAGAGGTTGAGCCCTAAGATCATGTCTGAGTTCATAATGCAAAACGTTAGAACCAAACCTAACATGGGTGGTAAAGATATCATCCAACTCTTGAATGATGATTACGGTCTTACAATCCCCTACTGGAAGGCATGGAGAACTGTTGAAGCTGCGAGGGATCAATTTTTTGGTTCATTTGACGAGTCATATGACCAACTGAAATGGTATTGTGCTGCCATTCAACGGACCAACCCAGGAAGCGCTGTTGTTTTTTAATGTAATCAAATCTGAAACCGTTTTGAACGTTTGTTCATTTCATTCAAAGCATGCCTCGATGGATTCCAGAGGTGTAGGCCCATGTTATTCATAGACGGAACTTTCATGAAAGGTCGTTCTAAGGGAATATTACTGTCTGCTACTGCTAAAGATGGCGATAACGGTAAGTTCCTAAATTCCAGCCCTTTCTCATTGTTGTGGTTATGTTTTAGAGCTTGCGTTGAACTAATTTAGTTATTTTCTTGTAGGCCTCTTCCCTGTTGCATTTGCAGTTGTATCTTCTGAGAACTTGGAAAATTGGGTATGGTTTCTAGAGATTTGTAGGGACTATATAAAACATGACAAACAACTTGTGTATATATCTGATAGGAATCCTGGCCTAATGTCCGCATTCCCCAAAGTATTTACAGAGCCCGTGCATTTCTTTTGCTTGTTTCATTTAATAACTAATCTGAAAGGTAAATTTGGAAAGGGCTGGAACAATTCCCAAAGAGCAAATATGGCCGACCATTTCAGAGCAGTTGCATATGCTCCAAGCTTACGGTTATTTGAAGAAAAGCTGGCTATTTTTAAACAAGTTGGTGGTGAGATTGCTGAACATTGGCTTGAAGATCTCCCGTACGATAAGTGGGCTGTGGCTCATTCTCCCCAAATTTGCAGATACGGTGAAATGACATCCAATGCTGTTGAATCATTCAATGCATGGATATCCAATCATAGGTCACTGCCTATTACTTATATGTTAGAATCGATACGTAGTGGTAATTTTTCTGCCCATAATTTACAAACATTTTTAATATTATCTAAGTTTGGTAATCCCTCGTAACTCATTTATCACCCAATATAATCCTTGATGTTATAGGTATTAGTCGTTGGCATCTTGAAAGGAGGAAGGAAAGTCAGTCTTGGACTGGTGCATTGTGTCCCACCAAAGAAAAATGGTGGAATCGTCTTACCAACAAAGGGCGAACTTGGAGCGTTGTACCTTGTCCTGGCGGCGAGTTTGAGGTGGGTTCCACCCCATCTGTTCGTGTTGATTTGCGTTCGAAATCATGTTCGTGTCACCAATGGAATGTTAGAGGGTTCCCATGTTCCCATGCTGTTGCTGTAATACGAAAGAATTCTCCGTCAGTTTTCAGATACGTGGAAGAGTGTTTCTTCACCACTAATTATCGACAATGTTACAGCTTCGATATTCATCCAATTCCTGAAACAGAAAGGTTTGAATGCCAATCACAGCTATCCAAACAGAAGGTTCTCCCTCCTGCTTTAAAACGCCCCCCGGGTCGTCCAAAAAAGAAGAGAGTTGCTTCATTTGGGGAGAACCGAAGAAATGAATTGAGATTATGTGATAGGTGTGGACAGATGGGAAGGCATGACATGTTTTCATGCTTGCTCTCCCCAGAATAGTAGTCTAATTATTTTTGCTAGATTTCTAGTTTATTTTGCAAGGCTTTTTGCTTAGTAGATCCCAATTGTTGTAATGCTTATCATTAAAAGCAATTGGAAGAATTTGTCTTAATGTTTGGGGGAATGTTATCTGTATGCTTGCTCTCCCCAGAATAGTAGTCTTATTATTTTGCAAGGCTTTTTGGCTTAGTAGACACCAATTTTTGGAATGTTTATCATTAAAAACAAAAACAATTTGAAGAATTTGTCTTAATGTTGGGGAAATGTAAACTGCATGCTTGCTCTCCCCAAAATAGTAGTCTTATTTTAGCAACAACTATCTTTCTAGTTTATTTTGCAAGGTTTTTTGATATGTAAACCCCAATTTTTTGAATACTTATCATTAAAAGCAATTGCAAGAATTTAAAAATAATGTTGGGGAAATGTAAACTGAATTATTGTTTAAGATGAACTTTTCATAATATCATTCATACGCAGAAACATATTACAACATTTAACAAAGCTGGAAAATATTTCAATTGACTGCTTACAAAATGGGGAAAATATACTGCCATTAACCATATCATTTCATCATCCGATTAACAGAATCTTATCAAGTTGTAAAAACGTTCTAAATTTCCCACTCTTCTGATTGAAATAACTACTCAACCTTGAATGCAATGAAGATGCACAACATGAGCACACAAAAAAGCATCAATGAGTTGATCAGTATAACAGTGTGATTGTGGTGCGAATATGGTTGAACACCCTTCGTAGTGCAACCTTTAACAATGGGGTGTGGACTTGTATGCATGCTTCGTGAGGTTTCAGCAACATCCATTATCTCATTATTCGAAACAAGTGGGGCATCCTCACCTGTGTTAGCTTCCTGACACCAATGGGAAAAGCCATGAACCTCACATCTGTAGTACATCCTTCCAGGGTTAGCCTCAGACTTTGGCATCCTAATGGCTGTTTGTAAACCACATTTCCTGCAGTCAGCCCTTCCATACCTTAAATACCATTCACTAGATGGAGAATGACTGTTTTGAGACATGGTTATTTTGTTGTGTGAGCTTGTGAGGTGTAATGGAAACAAAGAGCTTCAGTTGGGGGTTTTATAGTGCAGAAAAAGGGTTAAATAACGGTAATATAACGGTAACATTATCTAATTACTGCAGAATAACGGTTACATTTTTTGAATTGCTGGAAAAACAGAGAAAGTTCAACATACATGAATAGTGTTCAAATATTGGGATGCTATGTTCAACTTTACCATCTGCGTATTTTAATAGAATGACAGTAAAATATTCGAACGAAGTTGATAATAGATTTCCTGTATGTGTTTTAACATCAGCTCATAATCGATATATCCAAAACAGTTCCCATATTATTCAAAATATTGAACTTTCAGATGACTGAAAAATTGAATTCAAAATTTGTTAAAGAATGATCAATGGAAAGTGAAGTAGGTATTATGTAGGTTGTGATCTGACGGATGTGATCAGATAAGTGCGGGTATAATTGGAAAAATTGGGTTCAAAATTTTGGGATGAATAATCAAGTGAAAGTGAAGTAGGTATGATGTAGGTTGTGATCAGAAATGTACGGCAGTGACTAAAGGGTATTTGAGGGGTAAAGGGGTAATTTAATTTAAGTATCCAATTTTTGGAAATGAAAATGAGGAGCTACGGATGTGATCATAAATGTACGACAGTTCCCATATTGTGTATCCCGATTGAAAACATTGTATAAATTTGAAGGATGATGGTGTTCACTTCATTTAATATCTAAAAACATGTTATTCCCTTCATTTAATATAATATATAAGCTATTTGTTCGAAAAAAATTTTGAAAACACATATAGATTGTCAGAGGAGCTACGGATGTGATCATAAATGTACGACAGTTCCCATATTTTGTATCCCGATTGAAAACATTGTATAAATTTGAAGGATGATGGTGTTCACTTCATTTAATATCTGAAAACATGTTATTCCCTTCATTTAATATAATATATAAGCTATTTGTTCGAATTTTGAAAAAATTATAGATTGTCAGAGAAGCTTTATATGATGTATATAATGTATCTCTAACATCACAGAGTTTACGTACATATTGGAAGGTATGTAACAGTTGGAAAAAAAATGAACGGATTATATTAATAGTACAATTAATATAATATATTAGTAGTAAAATTGTATGTGGAAGTATTAGCCAAGTAACAAAATTACAGTTTTACGTTAAAACCTTAGGCGAACTAACTTCAAATAAGATTCGTTGATTAAAGAAATGGATGATAGTATGCATTAAAGTTTCGTACAACAAGTCACTGTTTTTCCACATACAATTTTGAGATTCAATTCAAACTATTCTTATTAATCATATTTACGTTTAATATCATGTAAAAGATAGGGATGATGGTATACATTCAGTGTCGAATAATGTTATAATGTTATTCATGCATATGAGCATTCAGTGTCAAAATTCGCCCTCCAACTTGTTATTGGTGTCTACATAAATTTGTGTAATAGCTTCATGTATATAATCAAGTACAAAATATTGTTTCCTACGAATAATAACCACCCAATTATGTTAGCATTATATGAGTATTTCAATGTTTTAAACTCAATTTATTGCAGCATGCTATGAGTATCAACCCTCAACAAGGTTTTAAACCTAATTAATTGCAGAATGCTATGAGTATCACCCCTCAACAAGCCATTAAATAAGCTCAGTTTACAATTATAAACACACAATTATGTTAGCATTCCAAGAGTATTACAATGTTTTAACCACACAATTTAAAACAGCATGCTATGAGTATTATCCCTCAACAAGCCATTAAATAAGCTCAGTTTACAATTATAAACACACAATTATGTTAGCATTCCAAGAGTATTACAATGTTTTAACCACACAATTTAAAACAACATGCTATGAGTATTATCCCTCAATCTACCATTAATTCATAACTTTTCAATTATAACTACAAATATTTTATAAGACATCAAACTGATCAACAGTAAAGGAAATCTAAGATCAACTATTAATATCATCCCAAAATCTATAATTCAGTAAAGCATGCATAATTTAGCAGAGTAATTAGATCAATAGTCTAAGTTCAATATCATCCCAAAAGTTGGAGTCATCTCCTCCACCTCTGAGTTTCTTGTTTGTCATGCATTCCCATCAACCAAAACACAAAAAAATAGAAACATCCATAGCCAAAATATTAGATGAAAACAGAACAGTAAATGAAATCTATTATCAACTATTAATATCATCCCAAAATCTATAATTCAGTAAAGCATGCATAATTTAGCAGATTAATTAGATTAATAGTCTAACATCAATATCATCCCAAAAGGTGGAGTCATCTACTCCACTTCAAATAACTTGTGTGTCATGCATTCCCATCAATCAAAACACAAAACAGATGGGGTGATCCATAGCCAAAATACATGATGAAAACAACATAAATTCTGGAAAATAGTTTGAGTTTACTAAGTGCATGCAACATTATAACAAAAAGTCTTCAAAATCAAGTGTGGCTCACGAATGAAGACGTCATGGGATGGGAGATGCCAGTGTTTGAACAATGTTGTGAATCCTGCAATATCCGCTGACAAGGAGATTTTCAGAAACTGCAACATGATGCCAACTTTGATTG
The DNA here is from genome assembly GCA_963675135.1 of Galeopsis tetrahit. Classification (NCBI taxonomy): domain Eukaryota; kingdom Viridiplantae; phylum Streptophyta; class Magnoliopsida; order Lamiales; family Lamiaceae; genus Galeopsis; species Galeopsis tetrahit. Next base: position 62,933,846 of record OY776130.1, on the reverse strand, counting down.
ATAAGATCATAGGTACCAAATGTTCCACATGGATCTTTCCTAAACAGGATCTTGGTACCCTTTGGCTTCACGAAGTGTAACGGTTGGATTGTGAACCGATGAGGCCTGTGATAAACCGGGTTAAGCTCTATATGAACCAATTTCCACTCCTGATTCTCCCCATATCCTTGAAGCAGCCATAAGTTGAACACTCCATACATGTTGTAAATAGGGGATATAGGATATACGACTAATGTGTCATCATCTAAAGCCCCTATTTCCCAAGAAAACCCAGAATCCGCAACCTCAGGCGGTAAATCAATAGTTCCCCATGAATAATTTTCTATGTTAAAAGTAACCAGTTTTGTTGACACACTGTGAGGTTTGTAAATCTGAAAGAAAATGAGACCCCTAACCCACACAGCAAATTTACCTGAAGGCATTTGATCACAGAATGGTGAAAGACGAGTCCACATATTTGTCCGAGTTGAATAGATATCAACCTGCGTCTTCACATCCCCAGCTTGGAAGAAGAGAACTCTCAACAGGTGGTAAGAGTTTGTGATCTTCTGGAACCCCATCCCAAAAAAGGAAGAACACCAGTCGGCCTTTGGATCCCATTCGATATGAGCACTGGGTACTTGGATCTCTTTTCCTGTCAGCGGGTTGTTGATGAAGTACCTATCATCTTGAGTCGCTTCACACACCAGTCCCCTGCAGTGTGTAACCAATTCCTTTGGTGGGTCATCATCGATTACATTCCTACAGAATGACCTTGTTAATGGATCAGAAATTTCGTAACTTATTGGAGGAAAAAAGATCTGTTCATCAAAGAGAAACATTCTCTCATTCTTGTTAAGCGCATTGAGGTAGCTATCATTGATGAACAAGGGAGAGGATATGAGAGCATTCCAGGATTTGCTGGTGATTTTAAAACGAGTTACTTCGGTTGGTGATAGGCGTGATGTAATTTCGTGGATGAGGTCTGGAGGTATTGTGGGATTACTCATTTTTCCAACCTAGCTGAGAGAAAAATGCATAAAAACCATGGGAGGAGATGACTAATATAAGAAGATATAGATTGTAGTTTTGGGGAGTATTGGGGAGCGTGTGTTTGGAGGGAAAGTATGGATGACATATCATTTAATGCGACTTGACCCCTCTGAAATTAGATACAACCAAAATGATATTATACAGCCAAATTCCCACTCCCCAAGCACCTAAATCATTACAAAGTTGTACACCTATGGGCTGAAACCTGTTCAACAATCAGATGTTCAACTTGTTACTTGGACTTCCAGTGGGCATAAACAGATGTTTTGGTGTGTAAAATCTAACTTTTTTGATTTTGAAAAGACCCATTGCCTCATAGTTCGATTTTAGAGCATATCATATATTTTGGATATCAATTTTTGGGTATATAATGTTCTGGATATCAATTTAATTTATTAAATTTTAGGAGAAAGTTCAATTTTATAACATCATATAATTTAGTACAATTTTGTAGTACTATGGGCTGAAAAGTCCAATTAACACAATGTTGAACAGGTATTGGGGACTTCCAGTGGGCATAAACAGATGTTTTGGTTTACAAAATCTCTCTTTTTTGATTTTGAAAAGATCCATTGTCTCATAGTTCGATGTACCGTGGATATGCCCTAATGAGTTTAATTTAACAACATTGTTCAAAATTAAAAATATCATATAATTTATTAAATTTAACAAGTTTGTTCAATTTTAAAATATCATATCATATAAGTTATCAAATTTAACAACATTCCACAAATTGAACTAAAAACTACATTGTTGATCTGTAATAGTTAACTAATTGAAAAGTTAGGACATTACATAATTTAAGATAATAGATTTCCTAAAATTTCTAATTGAAAAGTTGTGTCCCGCAATTCAAGTTTGTAGTTATAATTGTAACATTCAATTTATAAATATTTTCCCCTTTCATTGAAGATGTAACTCAATGGCTACCCTAAATTTGAGCATTGTTGAACTGTTCAAGTTAACTCAATGACCGATAAAATGGAATTGTAAATTTGTCCACTGTCCAAGATTGTTGATTTGATTAATTTCAAAATACATTCAACAAACTGAGTGACAGTAGCTTCAATTTTTTTTTTTTTTTAATGTAATCATTGAAGTTGTAATTCAACAATGACACTAAATGAGAATATGGTCGTGATCGATAAAATAGAATTGTAAATTTTATTTAGAAATAGAATTGTTGATTTGATCAATTTTAACTATCTTATAAAGAGGGAAATGTAGAATAGAAATATCTAGACATGGTAAATTTGTAAATTTGTCCACTGTCCAAGATTGTTGATTTGAACCATTTTATGATACATTCAACAATATGAGTGACAGTAGCTTCAATTTAATTTTTTTCCCTAGACATTTAAGTGGTAATTTCTGATCAACAATTACACTAAACGAGTCAATGGTCGTGATCGATAAAATAGAATAGAATTGTAAATTTCCCCATAAAAATAGAATTGTTGATTTGATCAATTTTAACTATTTTATAAAGAGGGAAATGTAGAAATATGTAGACATGGTAAATTTGTAAATTTGTCCATTGTCCAAAATTGTTGATTTGATTAATTTCAAAATACATTCAACAAACTGAGTGACAGTAGCTTCAATTTATTTTCCCTAGACATTGAAGTGGTAATGCAACAATGACACTAAATGAGTCAATGGTCGTGATCGATAAAATAGAATTGTAAATTTCCCCATAAAAATAGAATTGTTGATTTGATCAATTTTAACTATTTTATAAAGAACGAAATGTAGAAATATGTAGACATGGTAAATTTGTAAATTTGTCCAATGTCGAAGATTGTTGATTTGATTAATTTCAAAATTCATTCAACAAACTGAGTGACAGTAGCTTCAATTTAATTTCCCTAGACATTGAAGTGGTAATTCAACAATAACACTAAATGAGTCAATGGTCGTAATCGATAAAATAGAATAGAATTGTAAATTTCACCATAAAAATAGAATTGTTGATTTGATCAATTTTAACTATTTTATAAAGAACTAAATGTAGAAATATGTAGACATGGTAGTCATTGTTCGAATTACCACGTTGATTTGACACTATAAATTGCATGCTTTTCAACAATGACACTAAATGAGTCAATGGTCGTGATCGATAAAATAGAATTGTAAATTTGCCCATAAAAATAGAGTTTTTCTTTGGTGGGAATTTAACTATTTTATAAAGATAAATGGAAATTAAATGTAGGAGATGACGACCGTTGTTCTTCAAATCGTAGATTCGACCCTAATATGAGGTTCATGGAAATTAAAATTGCTGGTATGATTTTTGTACGCTTTAAAACTGTAATTTATAACATAAAAAATGTACAATTTGAAGGCTTTGTAAAGTTGGATTGAACAAGATTGTTGCATCTATAACATCAAAAAATGTACAGTTCGGCTATGTAAAGTTCGATTTATAACAAATTCGCATTCTTCAAGTTCCACTTATAAAAAATTCGAGGGGATCAACACTAATTTGAACAGTTCAACCCTAAATTGAACAGTTCAACCATGAATTGAACAGTTCAAAACTATATGAAGTGTTCAACATAGACCTGAACTGTTCAACTTGGTGTAGATAGAAGTACACCCTATTGTCCTAAGTCCAATTTTGGAGATAGATATGTTGACATCACCCAAATGACATACCTCCAATTTTCTAAATAAAATCAACATCAAGATGATAGGTACTATGAGTATTGATTTGCATGCATAATTCAACATCATGTTCGAATTGTAAACAGTTAGATAAATGCATTCATAACCACAACAAAGAGGGGAACTAGAAATAAATGCATGCTTTTCAATTCGAACCAAAGCACAGTTATATAACCCAATTCATATGAGTATTGATTGGCATGCATAATTCATAGTTACCCGAACTCATCAATCTTAGCATGCCATATCTTAGCAAAATTCAAAATTCATATTCTAGAAATAAAGTACCCGAACTCATCAATATCATTCAAAATACATATTCTTAGCATGCCATATGTTAAATTCTCTCAGTCAACTTCCTAAATCTTTGCTATTTTAGGATCCATAAACCATTCAACCATTCGTTTTCGGTAGTTACTTACTGACACTGTACCATATTCCCCTTTCTTACTCTGTTTTCCCAACATTAGGTTCTCAATGTGGTAACATATGATAATTCCACAATCCAATGAACCTGAAAGTTGTTGCACGCAATCTTCTGAAACAGGATTTCACAAAGCTTTTGTTAAAAAGTTATGACCTGGTTTAAGCCTTTTGAAAGCGTCTCGCAGTCTACCCCACACATACTTAACCTGTATCATTTGGAATTGGAAATAATTGATTTTCATTAATATAAAAAAAAAACAAAAAACAAAAACAAAAAGATAAAATCTTACAACAACTAAGGCTGGTTTCAAGTGTGAATCTACGCGTCCAGCAGTTCTTGGAAGCATAGAGTTAAAAAAACGCCACTCGCCCGTCTTCATATTTAACCTTAGCAGAGTCCAATGGTTTCCCCCGTTAACCGGAAAAAGTAGGTAATCAGCATCTACAGCTTCTTCCAACTTTGCGTCGATGTTTTTGAGCAATGTCTGATTTTGTGTGTGACCATAATCCGTAATCAAAGTCTGACAGTTTTATAACAGTAAAAAAGATATCAGAATTCAGATAATCAAAATTATTCGTATATAACAAAGATGCAATTATATTAGTATACCCAGCACATCGAAGTAATCAGCACAATCCTTTTAACACATGGCTTCTGCTTAAAGTGAATAACCCTTAAAATCTCACCCCAAGAATCAATCACCTGTAATAGTTCCTAAATAAGTGGCTAGAAATGTTGGGGTTAATATATGAAACGTAAAGAAAATGCAGAATGAACTGTTTTTACCGAAGAAGAGATAATTCCGTTTTGTAGAATATCTACAATGTGACCAATAGTGACTTCTGCAAATGGTGATTTTCCTGACCAAACTGGATACCTGCAACGCCTAAAAATAGGTCACTCAATACATTCAAACAAGCGTAATTATCAAATCATGAAGAAGACTGTCCCCCTACTTACTCCTTCGAGTTAAATTCCCACAGATCCGCGATCCTTTCCTTAATGTAGGTAGCACAGTTTTTCACTGTAAGAAGTTTTTCGTCAAGCTTCAACGACTGTTGGCTCTGAACCCGGCCTTTCCTCTTTCTTACACATTCTCCTTCTTCATCCCCAATTTCAATGAGCTCTCTTGTACTAGGCTGTGGTGTAATGTCCTTCCCTTTCCTCTCTTCATTCACAGTCCTCTTCTTTACTCCTCTGGTTATAGTACTTGGATTCGGATGATTATTCAATTTCTTCTCTTTCAAAATAGGCGATCCATCTTCTGAATTTGTTTTTTCATGAATCGACGCTGTGTTAGAGTCCCCCTTTACATCAACTAGTTGTTTTTTCATTCCATCCATTTCAGTCCGCAGTCCTTCGATCAACTTCCTTAGCTCTTCATTTTCCCTCGTTAACCGCTCACTCTTTGATTCTGCAATACACAACTTCTCAACTGCATCTATTTGGGCTAAGTTATTCGATTGCTGTAAATCTGAGTTGGTGTTGGAACAGTATATTCTTCTATACGTCTTTCCAACTCCATTTTTTCCAATTTCAGTCGCTCAATTATATTTTCCTTATTCTTTAACTCAGCTTCGTACTTCTGCATTTCAGTCTGAAATCCCCTTGATGCATTCTGCATTTCACTGGAAATCTTATCCATGTCATTATTGTCTGTAGGGAGAGATTCATTATCCATGGGGAAACCTTCATCAACTTGCCTAACATGGCTCCTAGAAACTTCATCTTGCTGACCAGTGCATGCCCCCCTGATCATATTATCGACAAACCCAACACCTCCTGATCTGAGATCCATCATAACTTTAGCGATCTGAACTGTAGCAACTCTTTGTGGTGTATGATACTGGGTCATCCCAATACTGAATGATGGTCCATTAAGAGCTCTGAAAGTCGACTTTTCGCCACTGAATTCTCCACCATCATCTCGCATTGTACACAAACCGTAAGGAGTTTCACTATCCTTTTCTCCACTGCATCCCTCTCCAGGCTCTCGCATTGTATTAAAAGAATCCATATTAAACGAAGATTGTTTTGATTGCCCTGTTTTCTCCAACTTTTCAGATTGATTTGCTTCCCCTGTTTTTTCAAAGTCTTCAGTATCCTTTTCAACATCCTTATCTGAGCCAATACCAACAACATATTCAACCTCTGATGAAGCTTCAGGTTCATCTTCAATTTCCCTCAACTCAGAAACTGTCCTAAGTTTTGTCTTCTCGTCCGACGTTGCTTTCAACAATATCTTTCGAACCTAACATTTGTTATATTGCAAAATGCCCCGAGTTAAATGTTCAAACATTTAAGAAGATTAAATATTATTTTAACAAAATAAAATGTTAATTTATTACCTTTATATCTCGAGATAACTTCAACTTCTTAACCACCGAATTCATCTTGTTTAAATCCCATTTTAGAAATCGTGGGAATGCAGATTTATGCACGGGCTTCAACAAGGATGCATGCTCGCATAACTAGAACTGTCATATTCTCAAATCAATAAAAATTGTAATAATTACTGAAAAAATATATATATGCAACGATATTAAATATAGAGTTATTCAAGTCTTACAGGAAGTAGGACAGCACACCCTCCAACTTTAAGATTCTTGGTTCTTCCCAATTGCTTACTCAACATCTCAACAATTAACATTGACCAATCATGAAGGCAAATCTCATTGAAATTCTCTAAATAGCAACTTATATGCGTAGAGACCGAACAATTCTTATTGGTACAAAACAGAATAGCCATCATGTAACAACACAAAAGACGAGCAACGTCCTTATAGCTATCACGGTCATGCTTGCTCGAAACAGCGGTCAACTTTGAGAGTATGAGTCTCTTATACATCACAAAATTAGAATCTGAAACTTTATCTAGGTCCGCTGAGAAACATCTACGTACCCAAACTGGAATTATCTTCTCTTTTTCTTTCAAAGGTATAGGTTTTCTCCCACAGCTAATACCAAATATAAGTTGGGCATCCCTCCTATTTAATTGAAGAACTTCTCCCCCAATAAAGAAAGATTCAGAATCAACATCAAAACATTTGATTATTTGTCTAATTGCGCTCTCATGTTTTCTCGCCCTCTTTAACAAGCTTTCAAAATTATCCCTATATATACTTTCAAAAAACAGCCAAAACGGAGTCTTTTTATATTTTTTGTGATTTTCATTAAGTTTCAGCCCATTCACTTCCTTAATCAAAGTTCGAAGATTGGATCGATAATAAGTTTCTCTTTTGTTAACCTGTATCCGACCTGCAAACCAACCCACGCATATCAATTTATACCAGTGTTATAGTAAATATCCAAAAATTCAATTTGCCTAATCTTTTAACTAACCAAAACAATTATTTGGCTTTACTCGTTTACTCATCATCGAACAATCTTCTTCACTGCTTGAATCAGTTGTAGACTCGTTAAGTACGTCATTATTTTGTCTATCCATAGATAACGAATCACTTTCTGTTACGCGATATCACACAAATGTTATGTCAATATACCGTTATCAAGAAAATTCTACGTTGAACTTATGTAATGTCCTAACAAGAATTGTAAGCATGTACCGGTTGAAGATTCATCAGACGTAGAATTCTCAACCTCATCGCATTTCTTGTGCTTTTTGAAATAATCTTGAGATTCTTCACTTTCTACAACATCCAAAAACAAAAATGGTCATAAAAAAAGGCACAACATGATATACTCATAAATGATGTTGAAAAAGGCTATGAATATCCAAAATTGTTTCCTTTTAAAACCTTATAAAAATAAGTTTTATTCACCTGATTCTGAGATGCTCGATGATGAATAATTCCCTGCGGCTCCTTTTCCTAACCCAAAAAAAAGATAAATGCCTCATGAAAAAAAAAAAAAAAAAATTGAACTTTGATCTTTTTTCTACAAACCTTTTTTCCTATGTCGTCCATGATCATCATTTCTACCCTTTCGTTTACCTGTTCTCAAGTTAAATACAAAATTCCAAGAAAACAAGATTTCTAGGTAAAAGTACTTCAATACATGAACAAAATAAGCAAGGAAATATTAATTTCAACTTACCCAGTTTGAAAAAACCCTTTTCAGTGTGTGATTTGTTATCCCGTTTTGATTTCTTCACCGGACTCATGGTTGCTTTCCCTCGACCCTTCCAAATTTTTTGAAACAACAGATACGTCGATCAACATCACGCGTAAAACAAAAATATTATGCGATTTATAAACAGAAATTACCTTCCTCAAATTCATGGCTTTAGAAGAAAACCAAGCTTCAAGAATCCCCAAATCCTAAAGCTTTAATTGAAACCCAAGCTCCAACCACTCGTCAAACGCGTTGCTTTCGAAAATTTAGAGGTTATGTCAAAATCCAAGCTCCAAGAATCCCCAACTCCTAAATCCTTACAAGAAACCCAAGCTCGAAGAACTTCCCAAATGTAAATGCTTTCGAGATGATGGAGTGAATGTCAAAAAGTAAAGTCTAATCAAGCCAAATCGTACGCCTCATAGCTTCTAGCTCACTGTGTGCATGTTGGGAAAAGTAAGGGCAAAATGGGCACATTCCACATAAATGCATATCTAGTTGCTAAAATGGGCTAAGGAGGTTCTTAGTTGCTATATTTTGCTCAAACAAGTACCCCATAGTGGGTTGCCCTTATTTTTAATATGTGTGAGATTACTAAAATATTCCTTACAAATTTACAAAATTAAGGGGCCCTTAGTCACTATGTAGTTTCGTTACTGCTTATATGTACAGGTTATCAATTTGAATTATACTGGATCAGACTGAACAAGTGCACAAATCTTAGATAGTACTAGACATGGGAGGTTTTTAACCGGCAAACCGCCGAACCGACAAAACCGCCGGTTACGGTTCGGTTTCGGTTGCAAGTTTTGGCAAACCGAAACCGTCGGTTTTGGCGATTAACCGCCGGTTTTTCGGTTTTTTTATTTTTTTTATTTTTATTTTTTATTTTTTTAATACACAATTCTTCTATTTTTTATGTATAAATTTAAGTTATATAATTTTTACTAAATTCTAGTAACATAGTTTCTAAAAAAATAGTTGAAACGAACAAAAAACGAGTGAAAACAGAGTGAAAACGAGCAAAAACGGGAAGAGAAAGAAAGAAAACCGTCTAACCGCCGGTTTTTAACCGAACCGGCGGTTTGCTGGTTCGGTTTCGGTTACCAAAAATGCAAAACCGTAACCGGCGGTTTCGGTCGGTTGAACATGTCTAGATAGTACATATGTGCATATGATGAGACTAGAGCTATCAAAACAGGTTAACTGGGCGGTGCGGACCGTGCGGTCCATAATCCACCTCAATCCAATATTTTATGGATTTTGACGGGTCGATCCACGACAGGAATAGGTTGAAAAATACTCAATCCATTCCAACCCATGACGAGTTGCAGACTAGCCCAAAAACTTTTTCATAATATATTTATTTTTTCTATTTTTTCACATTTATTATCATAATAAATTTTAAACAATACATAAATAATTACTGAAAATATAAAAAAAACAAAGTACGCAAATTTTTTAATAATCTTCAATTAAATACACCACGTGAATAATTTTAATCTCTTATAATAAAAAAAAATAGACCTTAAATAAGATTTTTTATTTAATTAACAAATAAATCGAACTAAAATTTAAACCTTAATGTTGTTTAAATCCTTATTCCCCCAAGGAAAGAATCAATATATAATATTTAACGAAATTTTAATGGGTAAATCAACCCAACTATCAGTCTATCAATAACAAAATACTATATAATATTCAACTAAAGTTTAATTGATAAATCAACACAACTATCACTAACAAGTGTCAATTTATGAATACAAATATCACCACATAATCTCTCAATCTACTCATCATAATTATGCATTTATAAAGAGAAAGTAAAAAAAAAAAATCAAAGCTACATTAATTATCAAATATCTCTCTGAGTCATGTGAATACATGAATGACAGTGATGTATTTTCATTCTCAAATCCCAATTTTGTTTAGTGGAGTATACTATTTTACAATTTTGTAACTTGATTTAAAGTTTATCAATTCAATCCATGAGTTTATAATATCACATCTTACTCACACAGTTCAACTTAATAAATAATGCTTCATTTAACCTTAAAAAAAAAAAAAAAAATTGCGGTCCAAACTACCAAAATTCACAATCCATACGGTATAGCTTATACGGACTTGTATTATTTAACTCAACCCATATTTTTAATAAGCGGGGATGGGCCGACCTAACAGGTCTAGCCTATTTTAACAGTTCTAGATAAGACCTTAGCTTAAAAAATACTCCCTCCGTCTCGGGAAAAGCTCCCCATGAGCTCCGGGTACGGAGGTTAATAAATACTACTATAATAAGTAGATGTATTAGATATGATGTGATTGAGAGAGAGAAAAATGTAATTAAATGTGAGAGAGAATAGTTACCAAAAAAGGAACTGATAGCTTTCATTGGGACGGACAAAAATAGAACGTTGGGTAGATTTCACTGAGACGGAGGGAGTACTAATTAATACTCCCTCTGTCCCGATATAAATTTTCCATTTCTTTTGAAAAATACTAATTAAGAAATATGATAAAATAATAGATGTAGTACTAGTGATGTGATGATGAGGGAGAAAATAATATATTAGTAAGAGATGAAATATAATAAAATACTATAATAGATAAAATAGAAGTGATGTGATTGAGAGAGAGAAAATAATTTACCAAAAATGGAATGAGAAACTTATTGTGGGACATTAAAAAAAAAAAAAAAAGGAAAGTGAAAAACTTATAATGAGATGATGGAGTAGAATTTAGTTAGGGTCAAGTTTCAAATATACTCCCTCCGTCCACCTATAAGCTTCTCATTTTACCATTTTGGTTCGTCCGCCTATAAGCTTCTCATACTTTTTTTTGGTAAATATTTTTTTTTTACACTTCACTTTATATCTTACATTTTCTCTCTATCTCTCTCCTCTCTCAATCACATCACTTGTACTATATCTATTATTTAATCATTTTTCTTAATTTTTGTGCCAAAAAGTAACGTGAAGTTTATAGACGGCCAAATGGAGTACTCACTTATCAATATACTCCTTGCATACGGCTAAAGTAAAAATTTGCGGATTGCGTTGAATCTACTTGAAAAAGTGTTGGTATATTCATAAAAAGTGTAAAAATATTGTAAAAAATGTAAGGAGAATTTAAACCGAGTGCACTTAAATGCACAAGAGACGTACTCTTTCATAGTGATTGAACTGAGTTTCGTCAGAATTAGCCTCTTTAGTTCAGCCTGGATTTTGCGCGTGGGAACAAGTAGAGAATCACCTTCCTAGATGCGAATTTGTATTTTGTAGGCAGGGTTGTTAGTTATATTTGATAATTATAATAATAAATTGTTTTGACATATTTGAAGAAAAATATTCTTACTAAATTCATTCATTCATTATATATGGGACGACAGAACTGCCGACACCAACAAAAAACTTCTCCTTATTTATTGGACATGTATTATTGTTTTGTTCCTTAATTGCATGATTTAAGTAAAAGTTTGCTATAGTCACCCAAAAATGGAGATTGTATAGTTTTTTTCCCTTTCTTTTACTTCTATATTTTATAATTATATTGATTGAAACTTGAAAGTATATCCATGTTTATTTGTAAGACCATGATTGATATATAAAAATAGTTAGAAATTAATTTGTCATTTCTTAATTTATTCTAAATATTAGTATGATTGATGAGTATGCTAATGATCATTTCAAATTAAATAACCATTCCCTAAAGAATGATTATTCTTTTCATATCTCATGGTTACTCCGTTTTTATCATTTTAATTTAATCTATTGAATTTGGGAGATGTTTATTTCAAAACACTCTACTTTGAAGATTTGTAAATAGTTCAGTTAACTTAAAGGAAAAAAATAGTGGAAAGAGTGTGATCAAGTCATTCACGCCGGGGTTATTGTACTTTGATTAAAAAAAAAAAATCACATGTTTAAATTTTTTAAATGAAAATGCTATATTATGATAAACAAAGCCAATAATTTTTTTAATGAAATATTATTGGTGTATTGAGCGGAGTTGGGTCAAAGAGCTTCAAGTACGAACTTGATTATTTACATAATATTATTTTTAAAAAATCCATTTTATTCATAATTAAACAAATAGTGCATTAAAAACATTAAAGCTTAATTAAACTCATGAATTTTTGGAGTCAAAATGAGTATTAAAATGAAATTGGCAAAATGAGTAAGACCTCCACGTATAGTTTTAGATTTGCCGCGCTGAGGTCATCCGAACCAGGTTCGAATTCTGTCATTTTCCCCAAACCCCAGGCTCGGTTTCTCCGACCCTCAGGCTCCGCCACTTTTTTGTCCTAAACTCGCATTATTCTCGTGTTATTCATCAATTCACTCTCAACTGTTCCGCACTACTACTTTCTCTCTCCTCTATTTCCACCGCTCGATCATCGCCACAACAAAACCAATCTACGGCTCTCAAATTACTCGCGATTTATCGAATATATTGCTCTTGCTCATTTCTTTAATGGAAGCAGGTGCAGCACCAAGCAGAGCTAAATCAAACCATTAATGTTCAGTAAGATATAAGCAATTTCGTGTTGGATTCGTAGCTGAAATACTTAGATTTCACGAACTTTGCGATTTTCCTTTTGCTTTCTCCGATCTATTGTTTCAATCTGCATGCGTTTGCGAATGTCGATTCAAATTTGTTGTTGAAAATTCAAAGCAACAAATGTGTGGCTGCGATCATTCCCCTTGAGGTAGAGTAGAGCTACTCTTTTATTATTTAATCCTTTTCAGGTTCAAGTAATTTTGAATTTCAAATGTGTTGAGTGAATTCAATAGTCAACTATAATCTAAAACATGTTATTATTAATTGCTTCAATTTAAAACCAGATTTATTTGCAAGTATTAATAAATGCTTCACGCAATCTGTTCACATGCAGAGAGATAGAGATAGAGATAGAGAGAGAAAGTGTGTAGTAGTTGTTGTTAGCTTTCAATTTCATTCATTGCAAAGTGAGAAACACATAAATACTAGCAGTAATTGAGTAGAATTCCTCTTTTTATTATTCAGGGCATATTCAGTGCATTTAAGCGGCGTCGTTTCAGTGATGCCGGTATCGGAGAGGCCGGCGGCGTCTTCTTCGCCGGCGGTGAGGGAAGTCGATCCGTTGTTAAAGGATCTGAATGAGAAGAAGCAGAATTTCCGGCGGAACGTGGTGTCGCTGGCGGCGGAGCTCAAGGAGGTGCGCAGCCGCCTTGCTTCTCAGGAACAGTCATCTGCTAAAGAATCTCTCACTAGAAAGGCATGCAACTGATTCTAACTCATTTGAGTTGAGTTTGAAATGATTGTTAGCTTTTTGTTTTGATGTGAATTTTAAATTATTGTGGTGGTGTGTTATGAGTGTGGCCCCCTTTGAGAAAATATTGGATCTAAGGAGGTGCAGGATTTGATTTGTTTTATTCTTCTTGAATTTAATATTTTCATAGGAAGCTGAAAGTAAGATAAAGAGCTTGGAGGAAGAGATGAGTAGATTGGAGAAGAATTTAGAGGAGAGAACTGTGCAGTTGCAGGCTTCAACCTCTGCTGCTGGGATGGTATTGCCAGTTCTTTACATTCTTGATTCTGCTAATTTTATGGGTTTTTCTCATAATTATTTTGTGTTGAATCAGATTTTATTTATGAATTTATGGCCGCAACATTTTGATGCGATCTGATAACGTTTGGGTCTATATTTGAAGGAATTGGGTGTTTTATATCAGATGTAGCTCCACTGCCAAACACAAATGGTGCTTATCGGCTTTTTGGGCGCTTTTTGGCTTTTATTGTTTGTTCTTTATTGGAAGATGGAATTATATTCAAAATTCAAATATGTTGAATCAACAACTTGTCTCTCATTAGAATAGTATGAGTTTAATAGTTCAAGGTACTTGTCTCATTATATTTAGCACTAGTTGGCAGGATAGAAGAATCTCTAATATTTAATGTTAATGGACTTTCAGAATACTTTGTTTACATGAACTCATTCCCATGATCTTTTCCGATTCAAAGATTAATATATTTCATTCATAATTCACAATTCAATAATCAATCTTCTTATTCTCCTGGATTCACTTTGCCATTGAAGTGTAAGAATTTTTATTTTTTTTTTCCTTTTTTCAAACTATAGATAACTTGCTATACTGTTTTTTTAACTATTAGAATGATTATTTTGATACTTTTTTATGATTTATTTACTGCAGTATGTGAAAGAATTGGATGGTCTAAGAGTGCAGTTAGCAGCTACTAAAGCAACTGCAGATGCAAGTGCCCTCTCGGCCCAATCTGCCCAATTGCAGTGTTCGGCATTGGTGAAGGAATTAGAAGAGAAAAATCTATCTCTGAAGGAGCATGAGGCTCGTGTGAATAAACTAGGATTGCAATTAGATCTCCTACAGAAGGATCTACAAGTCAGAGAAGTTTCTCAAGTACAATTAAAAGATGAAGTCTCAAGAATTGAGCATGAGATCATGGAAGCATTAACAAAAGCTGGAGTAAACAAAGATTGTGAGCTTCGGAAAATTTTAGATGAGGTGTCTCCGAACAATTTCGAAAAGATCAATAAGCTTTTGTTGATAAAAGATCAAGAGATTGCTAAATTAAGAGATGAAATTAGAGTTATGTCTGCACACTGGAAGCTTAAAACTAAAGAGCTGGAATCTCAGGTTTCATTCTATTTCAATTTTTATCCCTACATTTGGAGAAGCATCATACAGTAGATAATAATAAAACCTTTTCTCCCTACAGTTGGAGAAGCATCGTAGAGTAGATCAGGAGTTGAAAAAGAAAGTGCTGAAATTGGAGTTTTGTCTTCAAGAAGCACGAGCTCAAACTCGGAAGCTCCAAAGAGTAATATTATTTCCATGTTACTGATTTCATTTGGTAATTGTGATGGTTCTAATCATTTCCAATCTTGCTTTATGTTCCATAGATGGGAGAGAGAAGGGATAGGGCTCTGAAAGAGCTAAGAGATCAGTTGGCAGCTAAACAACAGGCGACGCCTTCATCTGTAAGCAGTGACAAAGAGAATTTCTGGGAAACCCCTGGTTTCAAGATTGTAGTTTCAATGTCAATGCTGATACTGGTTATGTTTTCTAAGCGATAAAGGCTTTAGATTATCTATTACTTTTGTATATGAGGATTAGTGTACATGAACTAGTAGGTGGGGGAGTAGGGCCCTTTCATTTTTGTCAAACAGCTAAGACTAAGCCCCATTAAATTATATGAATGTAGTCAGTATTGTGTGGTCTTAGATGAAAATTGAATGCATAATCCAGTGAATTATTGTCCTAACCCTTCAGATACAAATAAATTATTTGATGCAGTGGGTCCATGAATGACCGTTGTATTGAGGGAGTTAGGTGGTAAAATCACCATCCACCTATGGCCACACTGGGGGACCTGATACTATTGTAGAGACGTCGACTGAGCCTTATGCACCGTTGATTCGTGTTCAAACTGTACTTAATCTTATATCTTGGGCAATGTTGTAAATGTGTCTTGTCTGAAATTAGTTTTCTTTCTCACATGATTTGTAAATGTGTCTGAAATTCACCAACCTCCATGACCCACAAAAGAAAATTAGTTGCAACTTTAAATGAAAGAAAATGTAGCAGGCGATATTTCCTTGAAAAAGTAGAGGAAAAAATAAATGGGCAAGAATAAAAACAGGGATAATATATACTATTTCTACACCACAATGTTTTCTCTAATACCTACTAGTAGATTTTAGCTTTTGGACCCATAACCTCTCCAAGATCTAGTAATAGAAAGTAGCCCCTAATATATCAATATGCCCTCCTACATATATATATAAATACATGTGGTGAACTAATAAAGATATGAAGAACAAGTGGGAACTAACACATGTGTCTGAAATAATACTGATCAGCTTTGAGTCCTGCAAATTACACTCTACCTCCAAAAACTGTCTTCATCTTGAGTAATGGCCTTCTAATCCTTGGATTTCCTCTATATATCGAAAACTATCCCTCCTGTGAAAATGGATGTCGCCACAAGAATCGAGCCAATGAAGTGCTGCAGATTTCTCGACCGCGAAACTGAAGAAGTCATGTTTGCACCGAGAGGGCTTTCCCCAAAGCCCGTCGAGTCACCTCCTAAACCAGGGTAGCTCGCATTCAAGAGGCCCGGAAGTGCGCCTGAACTGCCGTTTGGTAAAGAGAGTAAAAAGAAAGTTCTTTTAGATTGGCATATAACCTGATGCTTAAAAGAAACAGTAGAATAGTTACAAGGAAAATGGTGTTTTTACCCGGTTGGTGCTGCTCCGGTTGAAGATGATGTAGTTGGAACCGGAACTGGAGTAGTCAGAGTTGGAGGAGTCATAATCGGAGTTGAAGTTGGATTAGATGGAGGAGTCGTAATTGGAGTTGGATTAGTTGGAGGAGTTGTAATCGGAGTTGAAGTTGGATTAGTTGGAGGAGTTGTAATCGGAGTTGAAGTTGGAGGAGTCGTTGTTGGTGACGATGTAAATATGCAAGAACCGGAGCCTGCATGAACCGAATTGATAAATTTAGTTCGATTGTTCAATGTTAGTAAAATGAGGTAGTTTATACTTACTTGGATTGGCAGTGATGATGATAGCAGTAGAGCCAAAGTCACAGCTTGTAGGCACTGGATTCTTCTGATAATAGTTATTGAAGGCAACTGATGCATGGTTCTGAAGGGTGTTAGGATTGTAACAACTAGCACCCTGCTGAATGCCTGAACAGTCTGCTTTCCCAATCCCACAAGCATAATCCAATGCTGATTGGAGATTTTTCTCCGGCACTCCGGTCTTCGCAACGCACCAGCTCTGCCCCGCAACTGCTGGAGTTGGCGGAGCCACTACTGGAGTTGTGACGGGATTGGTCACCCCTGGATTGGTGGTGGGGGTTGTTGGAGAAACGATGACGGGGGTGGAGGAGGGAGTCGGGGTTATGGGGGCGGGTGTGGTGGAGGGGATGGTGATGATGGCAGGGGTCGAAGTGTCGGGTGGGACGGGGACGGTGGTGGCTGGGAAGTTGAAAAAATCATGTGAAACTGTTTTAGGAAGTTGGGTTTTGAGGGATGTTTGCTCTTGTTGATGTATGATATCCTTTACTGGAGAGAGTGACACCCCTGCATTCAAAACTTTTGAGTACTTGGTTTTGTATCCACTTAATACAAGAATTCTACTGAATCTGCATTATTATGGGGGTGTTGCCTGTTGGTTATTTTTAAATGTTCATATAGTCCCGAGACTTAAAAAGAAAAAAATATACTCCATATATATATCCAGCTTTCTTGACAAGAATTTTTCAGGTATCATAACTTAAGCTGGCCGTACATATAACAAAACTAAGTGGTGTTTGCGACTGATTATGCTTTTGATGAAGTAATTTCAATTGATTAGATTATGAAAGGAAAATTAGAAGCAAATAGCGTTAGAAAATTTGAAGTGTTTTTTTGTTGAAATTTTAAAACTTGAACGCATTTATAAGCATCAGTATTAAGAATCAGCTACAAAATCTAACTTTTATCTGAAAAAAAGAAAGAAAATGTAAGCCATTAAGGAGAATGTAGTCTTCACCTCAACAAAAGTGAGTATATTACTTTTTCATTTTTTTGGTATTCAATTTGATTGTTTAGGACAGTTATAAAATCTTCATACAAAGAGACAAACTTCCCCCGTAAGAGTTAAAATTCATCGGTAATTTTTTTTTTTTTTTTTAAAAGTAAACAATGAATCCCTCATTAAGCTTTCAATTGTCTATTTTAAATGTTCCAATCTAAGCTTCTTTTTTCATTTTTTTTTCTTTTTCGCTCTATATTTTTTCTTATCTCTCTTTAATTCAACAAATTATATGAGTATACTAAAATAATAGATAAAGTATACATATAGAAAATTATAAGCTAAAAATGGAAAAAAAAAATGAAATTGAAACCTATTGTTGTGAGGGGATGGAGGGAGTATTATTTCTTTAATTTTAGTAGAAAAGTGAAGTTTAGGAATAAAGAGAGGGAGTACATTTTGTAAAAAAGAAAAGGACATGTTAAACTAGTGAGAATTGTTTGTTGAGATCCGTAGTCAAGTCTTTTTCTTCTTTTTCCTGACCTGACCGGAGCAGTGAGCAGTCCACTAAAACAAAAAAAGGCCTCAAAACACAGTATTTGCTTTATTTATTAAAGTGAAAATTGTAGCATCAATCAAGATTTCAAGAAATTGCAGCAGCATTGCGACTAATCACATCCCATATTACTCTACTCTAGCTGTAAGCACACCCCATAAATTTAATTTGTTTGTTAAAAAAGAGAGGCTAAAATAAAATATAGAAATAGAGATACATACCTGCAGTTGAGCAGAGAATGAGAGTTGAAGAAAGCAGAGATAATAAGAAGAAGAACTTGGGAAGAGCTTCTGAAGAACAAGTTTCCATTATTTCACTCACAAGTTGAGCTGCTTTCTTTACAAAGTGGGCAGTGTGAATTTAATGAGATATAATATCATATATATATATATATAAAAGATAAAAGTTGGGTAATTGCGGTCGAGGGGGGAGAGAAAAAGGGGCCGGGGGATAATAAAGTTAAAGAAGGAGGGGGTGTCATTGTGATAAAAAGAAAAAATAAAGTGCTTTCTTTGTCATGAAGAATCAAGTTTGAATATAGTATGTATTAGGAATAGGATGTGACAAACTTTCTACCTTTTTTTCTTGTCTACTAATTCATTTATTACTTTAAAAACGAAAATAATTCTACTTATCTTCTTAACCAATCATTTTTTTCCCATTAATTTGAAATTAACCACTTTCTGAATTTAGCACATCTTATTGTTCTTGATTCACTGGTGGTGATTCTAATGGCAGCCATGTTACTTGTTCTTTCAAGTCTTTAACTATATGTCTATATTTATAATCTTTAGGTATCGTATTTACCATGTGCATGAATTTACAACATGTATCATATTTGATGCAGCGTGCCTGATCAAAAGAAAGAACAATAAGAATCGTTGATTCATAGAATATCTGAATTTTGATAAAACGAAGAATAATTCTTCAATAATAATTTCAATATGCAAAAACTGCTCAACAATGTTTGGAAAACGAGAATAAAACCAAACCCTAGTGTTTGGTTTGGGATTGACCCATCCGGATTTGGATGGGCCATCCCCCATCCCATCCCTCTCCATCCAAATACCCATTCAAATACCCATCCACCCCTATAATACATCTACATACTTATTTTTATACAATCACATCACTCTTTATTTTTCTTTTAATCACTCATTCTCTCTCCTACTTTTCTTCCACACATTTATTCTCTCTCCTACTTTCTTCCACACATTTATTCTCTCTCATACTTGATTTGACATAAAGTTTTCCATCCACACCTATTTTTCAATCTCAATCCAAACACAATTTTTATTCAATTACTATTCATGGATTACCCTCATCCATATTTTTTCAATCTCCATCCCCATTCCATCCACCACCATCCCTAACCAAACAGCACCTTAAAAATTGCAAAAATAACACTAAAAAGGCAATAAAACGCGTTTTTGACCACTCAAATGATAGAATTTGGCCAAAAAGCGTCGCACATCACAACAAAGCTGTGAGTTTGACTCGTAGCATCAATTTCACCCGAAAAAGTGTGCTCACACGCCAAAATCGGGTTCCAGCTCCCAAAACTTCAAAAATTCTTCGTATGCTCTCGTTTCTTCAAAAATTGCAACGTCACTCGTGCTACATCATTCCCTCCCGGGTAGAAGAGATTTGCCCTCGAATCTGAATCGGCCTCATCACTGGACGACGAATTCTCTACAAAGGGAATCAAGTGCTTCACATTAAAGACATCTGACGTACGAACATGACTTGGTAATTGCAGCCTATATGCATTCGAGTTGATTTTCTCCACGATCTCAACCGGTCCAATCTTCTTAGCAGCCAATTTAGAATACTCACGAGCAGGAAAACGGTCATTTGTTAAAATAGCCCACACAAAATCACCCACTTCAAAATCAACCCGACGACGACGCAGATCTGCATGTGCCTTATACTTAGAAGTAGCCTCAACAATTCGAGCATGAGTGTCACGATGAACCTGCTGAATCTGTGTCACCAAATCCGTTGCACTAGCATGGAAGGGACCTTGCTAGGCAAAGGCAGCAAGTCAAGCGGACCACGGGGCACAACACCATAAACAATATGAAAAGGGCTAAAATCGGTAGTACAGTTGACAGCATGATTGTGAGCAAATTCAGCCTGACTAACCTTCGAATCCCAAGATCTGGGATTATCACCAACCAAGCTGCGAAGCAAATTACCCAAAGAACGATTAAGCACCTCCGTTTGGCCATCAGTTTGGGGATGGTAAACGCTACTGAAATTAAGGGACGTGTTCACTGAACGCCACAAACTACGCCAGAAATGACTAACAAAACGAGTGTCTCGATCAGAGACAATGGAAGAAGGGAGTCCATGGAGGCGGTACACCTCACGAAAGTATAACTGTGCCACATTAACAACATCAACTGTTTTCTTACAAGGAATGAAATGATCCATCTTAGAGAATCGATCAACCACCACAAAGATTGAATCATTCCCCCGTTGCGTCCGTGGTAGGCCAAGGACAAAATCCATACTCACATCAACCCACGGCTGCGTCGGAATGGGAAGGGGCATATACAAACCTGCATTAGATGCAGCCCCTTTCGACACCTGGCAGATACGACAACGAGTCACAAACCTGCCCACCTCTTTGTGCATCGAAGGCCAAAAATAAGAAGCCGCTGCAAGCTGAAAAGTCCGATCACGACCCACATGACCCTCGTTGTGCAATTCCTGGATAATTTTGGGACGAAGGCTACAATCAGGAATACACAACTGGAGGCCCCGAAATAGAAATCCATCCTCCAAAATGAAAGGGGAACCACCACCCTGCTGGATCTGAAGAAGAACCTTGGAGAAGAAAGGATCCTCCACATATAAATCAATAAGAGACTCAAACCCCGGAACATGTACCCGAAAAGTCGAGATCAGATTATGGCGACGACTCAAAGCATCTGCCACCCTGTTAGAGACCCCTGCTTTGTGTTTAATAACGAATGTGAACTGCCGGAGGAAAGAAATCCAGGATGCATGGCGATGAGATATCTTATCTTGACTCCCCAAATGTTTCAAGGCATCTTGATCAGTAAAGAGAACAAACTCCCGCTGGAAGAGAGAGTGCCTCCAATGCCGAACAGCCTGGACTATGGCATAAAACTCCACATCATATGTGCTGAAACGGAGTTTGGAACCCGTCAATTTCTCACTAAAAAAGGCCACCGGACGGCCTGCTTGGCTCAAAACCGCTCCAATTCCTGATTTCGAAGCATCACAATGTAACTCAAAAGGCTGAGAGAAATCAGGAAGAACAAGGATAGGTGTTGTCGTCAGTCTACGCTTGATCTCATCAAAGGCAGTTGACACATCCTCTGTCCACAAAAACTTGGTCCCCTTCATGCAATCTGTTATTGGGATGAACATCTTCAACTATAACAATACTTTCATTCTCCTCGTCAAAAATTGGAGGGCCACTATAGCCATCGACAACATTATCACCCAAAATATCAACAAAATTATCGAAAATTGGCAATCCATCACAACCACATTCTTCATCAAAATATTCATAAAAAATTGGTGGTCCCTCATAACCACAACTTTCATCAAAATATTTATAAAAAATTGGAGCTATCATCAAGAATCGTACCTGATCTCTAATACCAACTGATGCAAGGAAGGAAGCGAATAAAATAAGGAATTACGAAGAACACACACTATCCGTTGATTCTACGAATACCCGAAAAAGTGGCAAAACTCAGATATGTTGATTCACACAGAATACCGTAAAAGAAATCTTGAGATAAACTCTCGTTTTTTTTTATTAATCAAATCACCTCCCTTTACAATGCGAAACACCAAAGCTATAAATAAGCAAACTTCAAAATCCTAGTCCTACGGCCCAACACTGTCGTGGGCTTATACCAAAAATAAAGACAATAATTGAAAGTAATTGCTAAATTAGAGAAGGTAGTCATAAATACTCCAATCACGCCTTAATTGTTGTCAATTGATCTCCATCAATCTCCATCAATATTCTAATTAAAACTAGTGTTACATTTTTGTCACATTTCATTTATTTGTAATTGTTTTATATAAATTAATAGTATCATTCAATTAAATTAATTTACACATTTTAATTAAAACTGATGTAACGTTTCACTCTTGTACTCAATATCGGGCACTAAGAGATCAATATTGGGGCACTAAGAGATCACTCATTGTTTCATTCAATTGCACTGAGATGATCATTACTCAATCACATTATTTTTAAGTACCCTATACGTTTAAAAAATACATAAAAATCATATCCATTGTCATAAAAAAGTAAAGAATTGCAAATTTGCAAGAAGCCTAGGGTGTGTACCAAACTATAGCAGCATGTGGTCTCAATGAGAGCGGCTAAGGTAAAAGGTTTTAGGTGGGTGGGGGAGGCATTGCCATTCTTTTAGAGAAAAAAAGGTAAAGTAATACTACTAGTGAATGTACCTGGTACAATGTCTCGGTAGGGAACGACGACACACTATAATAATTTTCGTATTTCACTTAGTATTTAATACGGAGTAATTTAAATGCAGAATAATATGAAGAAAGACATAATAAAATACAAAAAGTAATATAGAAAAATCGAATCGAACGTAATTTTCACATTATCCTTCCTTATGACCATGACACTGCAATGTAGACATGTTCAACCGAACAAAACCGCCGGTTACGGTTAAAAACTGGCTGTTTCGGTTTTGCATTTTTGGTAACCGAAACCGAACCGGCAAATCGGCGGTTACGGTTCGGTTTTTCGAACCGCCGATTCGGTTAAAAACCGGCGGTTTGGCGGTTTTTTTTTTCTCTCTCCGTTTTCGCTCGTTTTTTGTTCGTTTCAACTCTTTTTTTTAAAAACTACTACATTACTAGAATTTAATAAAAATTATATAACTTAAATTTATACATAAAAAAATAGAAGAATCGTGTATTAAAAAAATAATAAAAAAAAAAAACTGAAAAAACCGGTGGTTAAGCGGTTAAACCGGCAGTTTCGATTTGCCAAAACTTGCAACCGAAATCGAACCGCCATTTTCCGATTACAATTCGGTTTTGCCGGTTAAAAACCGCCCAAGTCTACTGCAATGTATTCGAAGTTGTCAAGAAAAGAAATGTGGGATTTGGGAGTATCAACTTTGTCGAATAAAGTATCCCCACTGACAAAGTGGGATAGCTCAAGTGGTTAGAGCACCACTACCTAGGCCTTAGGTCCTGGGTTCGAGTCATGGGTAGGGGAAATGGGATGGGTATTTAACTTGTAATAAAAAAAAAAAAAAAAAAATATCCCCCCACTCCCCATACTTTAGACATCTTAAATTTCCATATTCAATCAAATATATATTCCCATCATTTTTGGCACTTTGAAGAACAAACTCGTAGAATTTTTATTTTATTTTTCGAGAGAATTGGGTTTTTAGTTTTTATACCCATTTTCACAAGTCAAAAAAGTTTTCTCCCTTTTTTTGAAGCAATTTATACAGATTTTAAGTGATATATTTAAGCATTTTTAATCAATCGGCTCTTTATATTTATATTTTACATTATTGTACAAATGGTATTACAAGTGCTCACTCACTTCTTCCGCAATATTTTACTCCCTCCCACGCTATAGTTCACTTCTCTAGTTTTCTTTTAAAAAAAAAGTGCAAAAATAAATGTAATATATCGTAACACAAACATTGTCACATGATTATAATGTACATTCATTGCAACACGTACATTGTAAATTAAATACACATTGTTAATACACACATTAGTATAGTTAAAAATAATGGAAGATGATAATTTTTTTTATTTTTTTTGAAGCAAGATGAGAAAATTTTAAAATTCAAATGCTATAGAATTTTGTCTTGTAATGAATTTTTTTTCATAAAGCAAATAGAGTATTCGTATTGAAAGGATTTAAAATAAAAGAAATTAATAAACAAATACATTTATCATTACTTGAAATTTCAAATTCGTCAATCCATATGCATCCATACAAAACTTCACATTTAATATTTGTGATGGACGACGTTAAAGAGTGTCCTTTTTTGGATAATTAAATAACAAGAAAAATGTTTCCTCTGCCTTTTCAAATATTAGTATTTCCTTATTTTCAGGTAATTTCAACATTATTGTACTATATTTATGTCGGGCCAATAAAGGGCAGTGATATATAAAAGCAAAAAAGAAAGAGATACCACAAACAATCCAACCCTCATATACTTGGCCAAAAAATTCAAATGGAAAAATCGGAGTGTAGAAAAAAGAAAAAAAAATCTTTTAACAATGGCCCCAAATGTTGTTTCTATTCTTACTGAGTGTCGTTTAGATTTTTACCTTTTTTTTTACAAATTAGATAACATTTTATATTTCTTCTAAATTTACCCTTCAAAACATTAAGATGCTGGATAATATAAATGTTCTATTTAAGAAGATAGATTAATACAGTATTTATTAAGGGTATTAAAAAATTAATTATTTCTTCTACATTGATCCAATGAAACTTATTTAAATAAAAATTTAGAACTTGGTACCGTTCTCTTTTAAATTTTGATTTCAATATGAATTACATATAAATTATTTTGAACCCAATATTGAAGTTTATACCAAAATTCAGAGGCAGCTGGGTACATGGGGGTACAACTGTACCCCAAAATCCCAATTTTTTTTTTATAGATATAAAAGAAAATGATCAAATATCATTTTGCAAGCACGTGTCTAAATTTCACAACTCACCAACTCAAATTAAAGGCCCAATAAAAATTAGTAAAAAGAAAGACCCAAATAAAATTTAGATTCAACTTTCAAATTGAATTCAATAGTTCTATTCTCCTTAATCTCAATTACGTTCTATCATTGTTCGTTCTCTGCGGCTGCTAAAAAAACGTATTTCAATTAATTATTTAATTTATATTTTATTTAATTACTACATTTAATTATATTTATAATTTATTTGGTTATTATTTTTAATTTATAAATGAATTTATTTAAATTTATAACTTATAAGTTAGGAATTAGAGTTTATATTATAATTGTTAATTCACTACATTATGTTAAATTAATCTAATTGAAATAGATAGATGGTGGTTTGAAACATTGAAATTTGATTTATTTATTTTTTGGTTAATTACAAATTAAATCACCGACTTTCATTCTTTTTCAATCTAATCTTAACCTTTCAATAATTGCAAATAAATCATCAACTTTACATATTGTTGCAAATTAGATTTTTGGCAAACTCATTTATATCAGAATTTAACGTAATTTAAATTTCTTACTGATATGACACATTCTTAATGAAACAAAATTACTCTTTAAATCTGATCTAATTTCAAAACGCCCGATTCGAGCACAAATCCGTTTATCAAGAAGTCTAATTTGCAACAATATGTAAAGTTGGTGATTAATTTGCAATTATTAAAAAGTTTAGATTAAATTGCAAAAAAAATGAAAGGTGGTGATTTGTTTATTTTTAATTTGCTACCTTATAATTGTTAATTTACTATTTAATTTAATTAAAAAATGACGAAAGATAAACGTATATCAAAGAAATTCAAGACAACGAAAAAATAATTCGATCTTTGAGAATTTTCGTACCCCCGAATTTCAAATCCTGGATCCGTCACTGTCAAAATCAGATAAGAAATCTACGTTAAATAATACTCCCTACGTCCCATACTTGAAGATACATTTTACCATTTTAGGCGTCCCATACTTGAAGACACATTACCTAAAATAACAAAAACACTTTTAAACAATCTCCTTAAAACATCACAATATTACAACAAATGACACTACTTTATTACACTAAAAAGTAACTTTATTACTATTTATAAAGTTGAAAAGTCTTTACTACCCCCACTTTATCTTACATAATACTAATAAATAATTCATTTATTAAAACTCGTGCCCAATTCATTTGTGCCTTCAAGTATGGGACGGGGAGTATGTCTTGTCTAACTCAGTGTACATAACTACAAATTTGTGTAAATCTAGCATCATCCTCTAATCTTCACTCCAATAATTAAAATAAAAAATAAAAAAATCATAAGAGATGGCATTTTTATCCATAAAAAATAGTAATACTTTCTCTAAAACCAAACATGTCTCATAACTTCTTTTTTTTCTCGAAATGATTCCAATTTAGTTTCATATATATTCAAATTGTATTAATTTAATCTTAAATTATCGAGAGAATTTTTTTTGGAAATGATGTTGTTTTTAGCATGTCCCGGCCACATGCATAGTTATCCTGGCTGAAGAATCTGTTAAAATTAACGTTGTTTTAGACTTTTAGTTTGTTTTTTCATTTCGAAAAATAAAAAAATAGTTATGAAACAAATTTAACTATAATCTCCACTTTTGCATGCATATCAGAAATTTGCAAAATTATGACAGTTTCACCCAACACTTGTACTCAATTAAACTGATGACTCATTTAAATAGTTTAATTTGCTTATTTTGAAATGATTTACACAATACAAATTTAAGCATGAGAGTTACCTCGCGTTTCATCTTATACAGAACTTTCCAATAAATATTTGTAGAACTCAACACTTTAATTTTACACGTTTTTTTTTTTCAATTTTTTTTTTTTTTTTTTACAAATATCACAAAAGGATCTCATGTAAACTATCAAACATTATCTGTCACTCGTGTACACACTCTAAAACCCAGTAATTGGATAAAAAAAGAAAAGAAAAGGAAAGGCATATTATGTATAAATATTTAATAAATAAATCTGATATAAAGAGTAGGCTAAAAGAAGATGATCACATTCCTCATTCCAAAGTATCTTATCTGCTTCTACTACACTCCCACCCACCTTTCATACATTGCTCTTTAAATTGACAGATACTACAATGAATGTTGATTAATAAATAAATATTTTCTTCGTTCTCCTATAAATTTTTCATTTTTCTTTTATAGAAATTAAGTTTTCAATTTTATTTTTGATGTATTATTTTCTTTCTTCCAATCACATCATTTATAATTTATCTATTATTTTACCATCATATCATTTATACTACATCTATTATTTTATTATATTTTTTAATCAAAACACCTAAAACAAAAGAAAAACTTATAGCGGGAACGGGGAGTACAATATTCCAAACACCTAAAACAAAAGAAAAACTTATAGCGGGAACGGGGAGTACAATATTCCAACTTAATTAGTGTGCAATTTGTAAAATATAAATAAAATATCTTAGAATGCGAACATTCTTCACAAGAAACGAATTTTGAGAATTTGAAAAATTAGAACATAGTTAAAGATCGAATGTTTAAAATTGTAGACAAGAGACTGTATTTATAAGCAATTTTGACAAACATCATTATTTTTGTTAGCCAACCCCAAGAAAAAACTCAAGGCTGATACGAAACAAAATGTCTTGAAAGACAAACGTTCTTCACAAGGAACAAATTTAAAAAAATATAATAATAATTCAAAATGAATGTTATTGATTGTGTATACAATAGAGAGTATTTATAGGCAAATAAAAAATCATAGGAAATGAAATACTAATAATGAAACAAAATCAAAATAAATCAGCAAGTAAAATCCCAAGAAATCAAAGTCTAAAAATGAGATAAATTTGGAACCAGATTGAACCCATCTAAGGTTTAAATTTGAGACGAGTTATGATTTTTATAGAATTTCAGAATTTGTCACATTTAAATATTAAGATTATATTATATATACTTTTATATAAGCAGGACATAGCAAATTAGACTCATCAGGACTCAAATCCAAAGAAATGTTGGCAGGGCAAATCCTGGGATTAACCAACCTCATCACAAACTCAACATTCCTACTTAAATAGGAGTATGCCATAAACAAGTTTAGCGATACATCTCGTCATTTCAGTTTAGAATAAAATTATAAATGGCCGTAACATATGATCTGAAGATGACCCTAAAAACAAAATCGATTGTTCTCGCGATCATTTGCAGCCCAAATCGCTACATCAACTCGTTCCACATCACTTTCTATGCAGCTGCACCTTTCAACTCGTTCATGTTAAATTCACTTTACAAAAATAGTCATACGGATACGATGCAATTTGATGGTTTTCATCAACTCTTTTTAACTATATTTATGGAGTATATTTTAAAAGGACTAACACAATTGTTGTTTTCATGTGACTAATGACTAATCTACTGGAAACCAAGATGGTTTAACAAAAACAGATTAGTAGTAGTAGAGTATATCAATCAAAGATGACTACTGAAAATTCAACTACTTCTGCTGCTGCTGCTGCATTCTTGATTGATAAGTAAGTCACTGAAGAATTCATCACACACACACTCTTTAGCCGAACCATAATTGTTGAGCCGCTTCTTAAAAGAACGTAAATCTGTCCTATCTTTACGCTGTTTCTCCTGATAGGTCAGAATTCCACAAGTTTTCAAATGATATGGAAATAAATCCAGTAACTTTGCTCTTAGGATATGAAATACTAGTTAGATAAAGCTATGAGTCTATACTTGCTAAATAAACATACTTACAAATGATTTTTTGTGTAGCACAATGTCCACCAAGTATTGCAGCCACAATACGTTAGTCTTTGGGAAACTGTATATCATTAGAAATGCATTAGTACATCATGGATGGAACAACCAAACCTCTACTTTTTTGACCCAATTTACTACAATACTCCTAATTTCTTTTTCTTTTTTTTTTTTTAATTTGATCGAGGGACAAATTTGTTACTACCTCCGTCCCTCTCTAAGGAATACACTTTCATTTTTGTTCCGTCCCAACCTTAAGTTTACATTTCCTTATTTGGCAAAATCTACTATCTCTCTCTACCTTTCTCTTTCCTACCTCACTCTACCTTCTTTTTTTTTCTCTCTCTACCTCAACTACCCACTACACATTTAATACTATATATCTTAAACTCTATGCCAAAAGTTCATGTAAACCTTTGAAGGGGACAGAGGTAATATTTACCATGTTATCTTATGACTCGTATAATAATGCACTACACCAAGCACGATATAGTCACGTGTTAAATAATGGACAACACCAAATACGGATAAGTCTATCTATCATGTGTTAAATAATCCCTTTTATATTCTTTCATCTTATCACACTAATTTTAGCAAACGAGCCCTAATGTTATGGTATTAACCATGTAGAAAATGTTGATATAAACTAATGCAATTGATTTCTTGTATGGGGATATAAAAATAGCCAAAGAATTATGAGAGAGTCTTGTGTGAGACGATCTCATAAATAAGACGAAGTTTCACCTTATTATTTAGATTATGCTTCCCTTCAAAATAATATAATTGGATTGGAGTTCTAAAAACTCAAGGATCATATGATAGAGTAAATGAGACCCGTTTCATGTATGAGACACTCTCATATGAGTTTTTTGTCAAGAATTATAGTTATATAAGGATACCTTTGGGCAATGACCAATTCAAATATATACAAATGAATAAAGAAAATCATATAAGTATTTCTTGAAGCAAGGCATATGATATCAAAAAAGTAATCTGTAAACATTTTTACCTTCCTTCCCAGCACTCATCAGTCACATCCCTCATCTTCCTATAAGTATCCATCTGCATTTGTTATTGTGAACCACATTAGCATACAATACTGGAAACAATCATACATGTATAGCTTTTTTTTGTACCTGTGAATCTCCCTTTTTACCCTCAAAAAGTGCAGGGTCTGATGATAGATCCAGAAAGAGTATATCTTCACCTGTTGATGCAACATATTGTTGTATTAGTTTCAGCAGAATCTAAATCATAGGGTTGAAATAGGTATACAAAATAAACCTGTATTAATCCTTGAAAGGGTAAAGTCAATAATGGATATGATCAATCCAAAAGTTTTAACTTCTAACTTTTTCCCTTCAAGAATGAATTGCAGAGAAGCAGAATCTTTCCGGCTTAACAAAATATTCCCCCTGTTTAAAATTCATCCCCAAACGAACAAAATTTAAAGCAATATGAAACAAAATGCTGCAATCGATTAGTGGTATGATAAAAAAATAAACCAGTGTAAATCTCGGTGCTCAAATTCATATGCAGCCTCTGCTACAGCCAGTGCTAGGGTAACCTGCAATACAAAATATAGCCTATAATAGAAAATGTAGATACTGTGTGATCCAGGTTTACGTGAACTCTCTTCTTCAATCTAATATTGTTTAGTATATGTAATAATACTATTTAGCATGTGAAGTATCACGTTTTAAAAAATACTTGGTTTTATGTGTTATACTGTTATTCTTCTCGAAATCACTAAAGTGTGGTACTTCGTATACTAAACAGCATTACCGTATTCACCATAAACTTCTGCGAACTCACATAAATTTTTGTCATCAGATAGACATGAGAAGATCATACCTGACATAATAAACTCCGTGCTTCATCAAAATTCTGAAGCACAAAGCTCTCGAGATCCTTTCCACCGTGTTCTTGAACAAAAACGACATAACACTGAGAACAATTCCCATAAGCTTGTTTAGAGAAAGAAAATCAGTATAAAGAAATCGACAAAAGCATAAACTTGAAAAATAAAATCATCGTATTTTTTTACAGAATAAACCTCATCAGTGTCAGCATTGAATAGAGGTACCTGGTCTTTAGGAAATTCCCCGGGATGATCGTTTTCTGAATTATTCTTTGTATCCCAGTCTTCCCATGCACTTATTAGAGCAGAATCATAGAATCCTTGGCACACCCTCAAACTATGGGAACATAAAATAATAAGTTATATAAGTAGTTCTTCAACGTAAATTTTGTTGATGGAGCCTTAATTAGATGCAAATGTCTTGTGAAACAAGATCATACAAGATTAAAAAAAAAAGCATTATAATGTTGACTACAACCTTTAAATGACTGTTCATGACAGGATAAAACAGTTTTTCCTCGGCCTGCTATGCTTAGGGTGTGTTTGCAAGCTCTAACAACAGCTTCCAGAATCACCTTTTTTTTTTTAATCTGAGTAGCTTTAAAAAAAATGGTTCTGCCCCACTTTGTAGAGTTTGCAAACACCACCTTAGCAATCAAGCATTAGCTTTTTACACTGAAAACTATACAGCTTAGTTAAAAACAGTAAGATTACCCTATTGTTTGGATGAAGGTAGTGCAGGCATTTGATACGTCACCCTCATGTCCTCTTAGCACATTGAGAGTGCAGGAAAGAACAACCTCCTCCAAGAGCTCTTCCGATTTCTGAAGCAGATAAAAAAGCACTAAGATGATAAGATCGACAACTATATTTGTTTTAGGCATATTAACCAGAAATCAAAATGAAAAGACAGGAACAACAAACACAATGTCATTAGTCTTTATCCATCTATGCCCCTTGTGGTGTTCTTGATAATAAAGAGTGCAGGGATGATGGTAGCTTCCTATCACATGCTGTAACCTTAGCATAATACAACAGAGTCCAGAAGTACAAAAAACAGCTTGATGGGGGGATGAAGATATTCTTTATTGTTTTGTAGCAAGATAAGTTTGTTTCACAAATGGCCAAATACTCCAAACTCGTCAGAGATCTTGATCTATACAAACTAGTTTTATTTTTTGGTTTCCAGCTTCACTAAAGCAATATAACTTTTTTACCTTCTGTAATTCTCCATTGACTCGCATATCTCCGTCAAATGGGACAATTTTACAAACATTGTCGCCAACTTTAAATGCTTCCCCATATGTTCCTTCCCCAACTTTCGTGATATTCCCTCGGTCGCTAATTTCAAACAGTATATTAAATGAAAGTTTGGAAAACAAGACATATATAACAGTATAAATAGCAAGAAGTTACAATTTTAAAATATTTTCCATCACTTGTTAAACAATACTCAAGAAAAATAAGCAAGGTAACCAGACAACTAGAAACACCCAAGACAAATTCTGGGTTGCTAATTGTTTTGGAAATTGAATCTCAATGCTTTTCTGCTATTTATCTTGCTTCTGACTCTTATTTCTCTTCTGTAATTTTGGTTGTGGTATCCCTCATGCCCAACCCCAAAATCTGTACTCTATTTCTCTTTATTTATCTATAATTATGTTTTGACCGATCAAAAAATGATAATTAAACTACAAGATAAACCCCAGCTTCATTTACACAAGACTTAGGACATCAATGTTCATCCAAGACTTCTTCTGGGCTTCCTGATTCTACATTATATTGATGATACAGATTCAAAGTTAAATTATATTTGTAGTTAACGTAGTGTTAGAAACTGGAAATAAAGCAAGCCTAACAGTCTCATAAGCCCTTGAGCTAAATCTACAAGAATCAAGTATATTCACTTTTTAAAACTTTTTCTTGTCTTCAATAACTTCGGAACAATGAAAGATACAATACAAGTCATCTTGAAATAACCACAAGAATGCATAAGAAACTAAAGAAGGCAGACCGATGAGAAATATGAGGAAAAATGAGTTGAAAAAAGTAAAAGCTGCAGACCTAGCTTGTTGGCTGAGCTTATAAGGTGGTTTAAACAGCTTATAAAATGTTAGCTTTTAAGATCTCAAAAATGTTGGTAAAAAAAATAGATTTTCAACAGCTTATAAGAACTTAAAATAAGTTTTTCACAGCTTATATTCTTATACGCTCAAAAAAAAACTACCTTGTCTACTTATTTTTCTAAAATGTTTTAAGCTATACTTAAATAATACTCCCTCCGTCCCTTGTTAAGTTATCCATTTTGTCATTTTGGGCATCCCTTGTTAAGTTACTCATTTCAATTTTTGTACACCCTACTATCTCTCTCTACCTTTTATATTTCCTATCTCTCCCTACCTTTTCTCTTTCCTACTTCTCTCTACCTCAATACTCCACTACATATTACTACATTCCTTAAAACTTGTTCAAACAGTAAATGAGTAATTTAATGGGGGACAGAGGGAATAGATTTAAAAAAAAAACACCCCCACCCCTACACTCCAAGTTCTTTGATAATTATTTTATATTAAAAGTATATTTTTCTCAAATTATCAAAGAACTTATAGTAAATTTTATTAGCAAACCACTTTCATAACTTACAAGCTACTTAAAATTATATCGTATAATCTCTTGAAACAACTTATAAGATGCTAGAGCTTATAAGATGTTTAAAATAAATTTAGTCAAACGGTATGTTAGAGTTCATTGTTAGATATAAAATTACGATTTGGGATCAGTGAATTGTAAGAAAGCTATATACACAATACCAATCCAAACTCAGAGAATGAGAAAAATACTTAGTAATGTAGGAAGAGAAAACAAACCAGTAATCCAACAGCATTTCTGCCAATGTGGAAGGAACTGACTGCCCACAAGCAGTCAAAAGAGCTGAAAAAGAATTACAACCATAGGCATCCACTGAAGAAGGCCTTGAAGACAATGAGAGTTTACTAACTGCAACTTCAATATCTTCCACAATAGGCATGCTAGAGAGAGGCTTCTCGTTCAAGCTCAAACTAAGTCTTTTCTGAACAGAATATAAGCTAGATTGAACTCCTAGATGGTCTTTTCCTGATGTCTCAGCTGTTGATGATGAAAAACTATCAAGACGGATAGGACTCTCACGTAATACGGGAGTTTCTAATATTTTAGACAGGGAACCAGGAAATGCATATGCTTGATTTAGTTTCCTGAAGTCCAGCCATTTCCGCAATACTGAGGATAAATGTGGTATGGAAACATTATCAACTTGGGAGCCCATAGTCCAGGTACTAGGTTTCTTGGGTGAGGGGCTTTCTTCTAGCAACTCAAAAGCATCAACTTCTTGAAAATAGGCCAGCTCTTTATCGTAATTTGGAGGTTGTAAGGCTTTTCCCTATGCAGATCAAAAGGGGGACATTAAGTAGAAATTAACAAATATTTTACAACATTTTATCAGGGCGTATTGGATTCTTAGTATCATATTATCACTTTTTATTTGGTCATATTGCTCTTACATTTGTCTGTGTTAGTATATCTGAAACACACTTCACTAGGCCATAAATAACAAAAGCTCATGCTAATAATGTCAATGGAAAATAAAATTAATCCTGAAGCTAAATTTTGAGACCCGATCATAGTCGTAATTGGAAAATATAAGAAGATAAGTTGGCCATACTGTAGGGAGTGGAGGTTTAGCAGTTCTTCTAGGTTTCCTTAGTTGTGGATGATCGATAAATCCATTTGCAGCAATGCTTGTTCTTCCTCTGTAAGTATGAAATGAATGTGCTAAAATTGTTAAAATAAATTCTTTTATTACTAATCAATATATTAGAAGACAGGGCTCATAAGAATAGGCATTGAGCCTAACCCCACAAACAAAGCAACAATGTTACAGAACAAAGATGGTCTCAGAAACCAGTAATATAGCAGTATAAGAATCTGAAATGAGCTAGCAAACAAGAATTATAGACCAAGCCG
The DNA here is from genome assembly GCA_963675135.1 of Galeopsis tetrahit. Lineage (NCBI taxonomy): Eukaryota > Viridiplantae > Streptophyta > Magnoliopsida > Lamiales > Lamiaceae > Galeopsis > Galeopsis tetrahit. Next base: position 62,899,174 of record OY776130.1, on the reverse strand, counting down.
TCTTTTCATTCTCTCTTTTTTCATGTCAAAATATTATATGTTCTTTTATTAACATCACCTATTATTTTCCTATTCATCCCTGGATTCCCTGCTAACTTTACAATGCGCACTGCATCATAGTTATATTCAAAGAAAAAATTGGCAAATACAAAATCTGCAAGTTCTATCACCTATATTGAAGCACTACAGCAATCTATGTGATACTCTTGAATGATCTAAAGCCTCATCATGAAAACTTATATACTTTACGTAAAATATTACTTGTATCTGACTCTAAATTCTCATTTAACTCTCAGATGCTCCTGGGCTACTTGTGCTACACTGTTGCCATAAATAGTTGCATTTGACTGTGACTTAGCACAAACTGGGTCAAGAGAAATACATAGCATAATGTGTTTATTAAACAATCCACTCTTTTCAGTTAAATTTAGTACTATCTATAATACACCAAATGCAATATCATTACTTCCGCGGTCTGTGTCCATTAACACTATATTTGATATTTCATGTGTTTGAGTTCCTACATGTTCTTAATATCAATTTATAACACACTATAGTAATATACTTTTTGTCACAGAAAATTAAGACCGATATCTTTTGACATTACTGTAATACAGTGACTGTACAGAGTGACTATAAGTACTCCCTTCAAGTTTAATCCTAGTCTTTCAAGTTTCTGCATAGTTTGCCGATGTAGCATATATGTGTTCATCATATTGAAGCTTTGCTAGTGTAATTTGCATATTTTCGATAGCCATTTTGCCTATAAATACAAATATTATCCCGTATGTTCTTGATAGGATCGGGATTGGAGACGCATGTATGCTTTCACGGTTTTACCATCCTACTTGTCCTTCCTTCAGTCCTTCATATACTCTTTTAGAAACTATTGATTTATCATATCACAATTTTTTCCAAAAAGATGGTCTAAATTTGCTAATAAAATTCAATCAGCATTATCATTCTTTCTTTTTTTAAGTCTCGGTATCCGGCCAAGTACAGAGGAGAGGAGATCAATCACACTGTCCACTAATGGGTCCCCCAATTGAAGCTAGAGAAAAGATTTGTATGCATTAGCCCCTCTGGAATTGTTTGCACCTTGAGGTTTCGAACCTGGAGTGAAACATACTCTCAAGTCCCAAACCCACGGGACATTATCATTCTATATGATTAATGTCACTGAAGCATCTTGCTTACCAATTCCAGCTACTTTATACCCAAACGATCAAACAAATTTAATGATTTAAAATATATATATATATATATATATATATAAAGGAAGATAAACGAATCGAATTAAGCTCGTTACAACATAACCCCTATAAATTTTCTATGCATTTTGGCCAAAAGAATCAACTAACCAACAGATAAGTCAAAAACCATTTCCTATTTTTTGTAAATCACAAATTAAAATTTGCAGATAAAGTTAGGGCACCAACCTGGTGGAAAGGGAACGATTCCAACTCACTCGCTTAACAGGGGCAAGACTCATCCGGCTCACATTTACGCTACTCGAATTCAATTCTCTCCTGCTAAGAAAATAAACAACAAAAAACTACTAACATCAATACCAGGGGAATGAGGCATTTTCTCGGAACAGACAAGTAATTACTGAGACGAACCTTGACGCATGGTTCTGAGGGGCAACATCGGCCTTTTGCCTCCGATAAATTATGGCGATTTCCGGCTCGGTAACTCCAACGGATCGCTGGTATTCCTCTTCCTCTTCTTCTAAAATGTTTGCCCAGAGATCAACTGCATTCGAACACCAAGTGTGAAGTGAAAAAAACGCCGTTAAAAATGGGGTGAAGAAATTCGTTTTGTTTCTGTACGTAATTGCGTGAAATTACAATACCTATTCGTGAGGCCATGATTGCTTTTGGTCGAAATATGAGCCAAACGTTCTGATTTCTGTCAAATCACTCAGCAGCACTGCAGCAGGCAGCAGATTTTTTTTAAGACGACGAGTTAATGTTATATTAATCGAGCGGGAAATTAATAGAATTTGTTCTCTGCGTTTTTTGTTTTGAAATTATTTGGTAGGGGGAAATACAAAAATGGTCTAGTCAAAGTAGGCTTTATAAAAAATGGTCCAATTTATTTAAAACATACAAAAATAGCCTTTTTTTTAATTAAAAAAAGAAAAAAGAAAATAAAAAACAGAATCCAATTTCACGCTGGGGCTGCAGTGAGAAACAAAAAAAAATCTCCACATTCTCCTCTTTCATTCTTCTTCCATATTTTTTATTCTTTACACTCAAATTCTCTTTTTTTTTTTCTTATAATGTAATTGAAAGTTGAATTAAAGGTAAGCAATATATTTTTATTACTTTCTTCATCCCACAAAGATAGCTCCATTTGACTTTGCACACAAATTAAGAAAAATCAATAAATGTAATTAAATTTATCTAATGTGTCAATTTTACCCTTGGAATCACATTCTCCTCTTATTAATTATGGGTAAAATTGACAAAAAGACATTTAATACTAAAGTAAAAGAGAAAATGTAGCTATAATTTGGGACATTCAAAAAAGGAATATGTAGCTATCTTTGTGGGACGGAGGGAGTATATATTTTTTGTTTGATTTTGTTGTTTGATATTTTATCATAGTAAATTCAAGTGGAATTTTTTTTAGATTTAAACCCAAAATTACCTTTTGGGTTGTTTAGGGTTGTGTAATGAGATTGTTTAGGGTTGTTTAATGTGGTTGTTTAGGGTCATTTAGGGTTATTTATTGTGATTGTTTAGGGTTGTTAAATGTGGTTGTTTAGAGTTGTTTAATTTTGTTTATGGTGGGTGTTTATGGTGATTGTTTTATGGTTGTTTAAGTTGTTTAGATTGTTTTTTTATTAAATATTCTACTACTAACAATTATAATTTTCTTATTGAATTGTAGATATGGAGTTGCCTCGATTTTGGGTCAACATAATTTATTTTGACGAGTTTAACAATGAAAATGGTCAATGGGAATGAAAAAGAAGTGAGGGTGATCATGGTAAATTGGTAATAATGTAGAAGGACTTTCAATATCTTCGAACATGACATATAAAGAGCTTCATTTCGAAGTACTAAGTTTGTGCAATGTTGATTCTTCGATGCATGATGTGGAAATGCGATTTCTTCTCGCTGAAAAAAAAAAGAATTTCAAGTTCCACTTCAAATCACTTTAGATAGACATTTGCAATGATTGGTGTGTTACCCTTGTGAACAAAGTTGCATCGGATGTGCAAGAAATTGAAGTTAATGGATTGATGAACAAAGTTACATCGCATGTGCAAGAAAATGAAGTCAATTGGACGATGAACAAAGTTTCATCGGATGTGCAACTTTAATTATCGTATGTGAACGATTAAGTATCTATATTAGGTTGTTTTATTGGTATTATATTTTTTTTTTGTTATGAAGTTCACATGGGATTTTTTTTGCTACTGTAAATCACAATAGATTTATATTAGGTTGTTTTGTCTCACTCTAAACAACTCTGTACAACTGTAAACAACCATAAACAACTTTGTACAATTGTAAACAACTGTAAACAACTCTGTACAACTGTAAACAATTCTAACCAACCCTACACAACTCTAAACAACTCTGAAAAGGCTCTTAATAACACTAAACAACCTTAAATAACTCTAAACAACCATGTACGACGGTAAACAACCTTAAATAACTCTTAGTAACACTAAACAACCTTAAACAACCCTACACAATTGGATATACAACAACTCTAAATAACTGTAAACAACCTTAAACAACTCTTAGTAACACTAAACAACTCTAAACAACCCTACACAACTAGATATAAAACAACTCTAAATAACTATAAACAACCTCGTTATTTAAATAACCATATGTTAAACAACCTCATTATTTATCATTAAAAATATGTTATTTGTACCATTCTAAATACTAAAGTGTCAAAATTGAAGTTTACTAATTTTATGTGTGATCAAATAGTGTTGTTTAATTTTGAATGCCCAATACTATATAATAAACTCATGTTAAACAACCTCATTATTTATCATTAACAATATGTTATTTGTACCATTTTAAATACTAAAGTGTCAAAATTGAAGTTACTAATCTTATGTGTGATCAAATAGTGTTGTTTAGTTTTTAATGCCCAATACAATATAATAAACTCATGTTAAATAACCTCATTATTTATCATTAATAAGATGTTACGTGTACCATTTTGAAGATTAAATTATCAAATTGAAGTTTACTAATCTTATTTGTGATCAAATAGTGTTGTTTAGTTTTGAATACCCAATATTATATAATAAACTCATATTAAACATTCTCATTGTTTATCATTAATAAAATGTTATGTGTACCATTTTGAAGATTAAAGTATTAGATCTAGAGTTTATTCACTTAATGTTGTTTAAAGTTGTGTAGCGTTGTTTAATGTTGTTCAGAGTTTTATAGTCTTATTTTATATCTAGTCGTGTAAGGTTGTTTAGAGTTGTTTAACGTTGTTTATAGTTGTTTAGAGTTTGTAGTCTTATTTTATATCTAGTTGTGTAAGATTGTTTAGAGTTGTTTAGCGTTGTTCAGTGTTGTGTAGAGTTGTTTAGAGTTGTGTAGTTTTGTTGTATATATAGTTGTGTAAGGTTGTTTAGAGTTGTTTAGCGTTGTTTAGAGTTGTTTAGCGTTGTTCAGTGTTGTGTAAGGTTGTTTAGAGTTGTTCAGTGTTGTGTAGAGTTGTTTAGAGTTGTGTAGTTTTGTTTTATATATAGTTGTGTAAGGTTGTTTAAAGTTGTTTAAGGTTGTGTAGAATTGTTTAGTCTTGTTTTATATATAGTTGTGTAAGGTTGTTTAGAGTTGTTTAGCGTTATTTAGAGTGTGTAGTCTTGTTTTATATCTAGTTGTTTAGAGTTGTGTAGTTTTGTTTTATATCTAGTTGTGTAAAGTTGTTTAAAGTTGTGTAGAGTTGTTTAGAATTATTTAAACACCTTAATTCACAAAACGTGCTGAAATAATTTAAAATATTTCAAACGTAATTTCTCTAAACAAAATGAGCATGCTAGAAAAACATTAAAACTTGTAAAATTCTTCAAGTTTTCTTACAATCTAAAATATTTCAAACATAATTCTTCAAGTTTTCTTACAATCTAAAATATTTCAAACATAATTCTTCAAGTTTTCTTACGATCTAAAATATTCCAAACACAGTTCTTCAATTTTTCTCACAATCCAAAATATTATAAACATAATTCTTCAAATTTTCTCACAATTCCCTTTTGTTAATCCTGCACATCAAAAAAAAAAAAAGGGAAATTATTGTTAAGGTCATTTCACTAGGAGTTTTATGAATTAATTGTTAATTATCCAAACAAATAAAGTTAAAAAATCTGCATTTTATGATAAAAAAATAAGCGTGTCATAGAGTATACAATTCCCCATATGTTGAATATGCATATATATATATATGATATAGATTATGAATTTTATAAATATGAACAGTGAAATGAATTTTGGTATGTAGAAATGGGTTATGAAGACATATGTTCATTTCAATATGAAGTTTAAAACGGCATACATGACTGAATTTTTTGGTATGCATAAAATAACATGAACCAATTTGCAAAGAGTGACATGCATATCAATATGCAAAATAGATGTGCACATTTGTAAATGACATATTCAAAAAGCGGTTTGTTGTGATGTAGGGATTTCATACTTAATTCCGTTAATATCACTGAAAAGAATTGTTCAGAATAATAAGACGAAGACATAAAATGATAATGCCTACATCGGTATCCATGTTTCATATTGAAAGTTCATTTAGATATGAAGTTGTAGGAGTAGTATATGCACCTTTCATATGCACTGCGAATAGCAATTGAATAATCAGTCTATCGAAATTCAAGCTGGAAAAGTTGATTGTAAACCAAACAACATGTGAATAAAAATAAAAGTCGTTTCAATTTTGATGAATTTCCAGCAAGTACATTGTTGGGAATAAAATGAGTTATGTTTTGATTGAATACCAAAACCCCCTGAGACATGCCTAAGTTATGATTGAATATGTTCTAGACATGTTAGAACATATAGTATAAAGGCTAGATGAGGAGCTAATATGTTAGGTAGCTCTTAGATGATTAGATGCACAAATTGAGGGGGAACATATGCTTTGAAGTACATCAAGAACAAATCCCCTCAAGGCTCAAACTCTGGAATCATGATCAAGTCTGCTGAAAGACAAGTATGCTGATCAGGAGAATTGTCCAGAGGAGTTGTCTCAGCTCAATTAATCAAGATCAAGTGCTCTGAAAGCCTGAGGTCAACTATGCTGAAGAGAAAGAGACAATCACACCCTAAAGATCTTCAAAGAAACAAGCTAAGATCATCTTCAAGAGATATAAAGGGAAAGAGCCAAGTCATCTGAAGAAGAGCAAGCCAACCTTGCTGATAAGCAAGACTGCTGATGGTGATAAGGAGTGTTGTCCAAATGTTGAGGAACGTTGTCCTATCATTGGAACAACCTTCAGAAGTGATGTCCAAGTTCTAACAAGAGAATCTGAAAGTCAGATATTGGGAAGAGTGCTGCAGAATGAAGACAAAGCTCTTACAGCCGTTTATTTCCCAAATGAGGACATGTCACTATCAAGAAACTGTCTTCAAAGTTGAAGAACTGAAAGAAGACATTTATGGACATTGGAGGCTGCCTCTCCAACGGGCAAATCCTTCATTTGTCTATAAATACAGAAGTGTGAAGACCATTTGAAAGCATCCAACTAATCTCAACACAATTCAACTAAGCTCAAGTTCTTACAAGCTAGAGTGCTTTCAAAGCTTTCAAAGACTATCTTAGTCTTCAAACACTTCATCTAAGCTGAACTTCATTTTACATCCATACACAAGCTTAGAGAGATATCCTATCCTTATACACTGATCTCCATTGTAAAGGATATCTCATTAGTTGGAACCTTACTTCAATCCTCATATCTTTCAAGAGTGAAAGTGAGAAGGTTGTAGTAGTAGAAGTGGTAGGAGTTGACTGTTGAGAGAAGAACAGTTCAGTTCTGAGTTGAGAAGAGGGTACTAGGACTCTAGACATCCTAGGGATCAATTCACCAAGAGTGGTGTTCTTGATCAAGTGCACCTTGGCACTATAAAACAAGTTAATTCCAAGAGTGAAGGAATTATCCTGTTAAATCAGGGAAAGTGGATGTAGGAGCTTTAGTCTCTGAACCACTATAAACTCTTGTGTTGATTTACATTTCAAGTACTTACAATACATCAACACTGCACACAAAACTGATCTTTCAAGGATAAACATTCAAAGATTGTGCAAAAACCTATTTGGACAAGTTCCCTGAAAACTGGACTGTTTGATTAACTAAGTGATTTCAGAACTTTAAAGGAGTCTAACCTAAAGGGCCAACCACTATTCCGCACATATAACTCTCTTAGATAGTTATTCAACTAAGTACTCAATAGTACTTAGTAGTTTGATTATCTTTAAGAAGTTAATCATCTTCAGTAGAGTTGTCCAAGACAACATTGCTGATATCTGGTTTGATCAAGTTTGAAAAGAAATTGCATACAAGTGTATTCCCCCCCCCCCCATACACTTGTTATATACTCCTTTCAGGACCAACAAGTGGTATCAGAGCAGGGGTTCAAAGACCACTGCTTCTGAAAAGCCATCTTGGCTTTCAAAATCACATATTGGCTGTGGTCACTGAACTGATCTCTCTGAAATCCTTATTGTATTTTGACTGACTATTTGTTCTTGAATTATGGCCAACAACAATGCTGCTGTTCCACCTCCTACTATCCAAGGATTGGACAACATGGCCACAAATCCAGTCAACCACATTTCACATCACAAACTGCCCATGCTCTCAATTGATAACTATGATTTCTGGAAAATCAGAATGAGGGCTCATCTTGCATCTCTTCATACTGATATGTCGAGAGTGATCACAAGAGGTCCTTTTGTGTTCACCTTTGTCAATCCCAGAGTCACAGAGGCTCAAAGGGCAGATACAAGAGATGTACTACCCAAAGATGAAGATGACTTCACTACTGATGAAAAGAGGAAGGATAATCTGAATTATCTAGCAATGAACACCCTCTACCAAAAAATTCCAGATGCAATTATGGGTAGAGTCTACCACTGCACAACAGCCAAAGAAATTTGGGATACTCTTGCTGAAATGTGTGAGGGTACTGAAAAGATCAAGGAGAATAAGCTCCAAGTTGCTGTGCAGAAATTTGAACAGTTTACAATGGAGTCTGAGGAATCCATTGATAAGTTTGCTGGTAGATTCACTGATGTGATGAATGAAATCAACTCACTGGGCAAGGTCTACACCAAGAGAGAAGTGGGGTTGAAGATCTTGAGAAGTCTCACTCAAAAGTGGGATGTCTATGCTGTAATGATGCAAAACACCAAAGATCTTTCCACCATGCCCATGCAACAAATCTTCTCTGAACTCAAAGCTTATGAGTTCGACCTCAATAGAAGAAAGCCTATTGAGGAACCTTCAAATCCTACTAAGGGAGTGGCATTCAAAGCCAAAACTGCTGATCCAGAGATGCAGTCCACTCCAAGATCATCAAAGTCAGTTTCAAAGACTGAAATGAAGGAAGAACTAGCCTTGATGGCTAGAAGGTTTGAAAAGTTAAACTCAAGGTTTGGTAGATACAAGAAATTCTACCAGGACAACAAATTCAGGAGATACAACTCTCCTGAAGCACAGGCTGAAGTCAAAAAGCCTGAAGAGAAAAGATCAGAGGACAAGTACTCTGATAGGAGAAGGTCCAGTAGAGCTGAACCTTCATCATCAAAAAGAAGAGAAGAATCAAAGAAAGAAGATGATGAAGATTTGTGCTATAACTGTAAAAAGAAAGGGCACTTCCAGTATGATTGCCCTGAATTAAGCTCTAAGGAGAGAAGGGAGAGGCAGGCCAAAAGAGATAGGAAATTCACCAACAGAAAGGCCATGATGGCTGGTGAAGAATCTGATAGTGCTGAAAGCCTCAACTCCTCTGATGGACTATTCTCCAACAGTGATGATGATGATGATGTCTGCAACATGGCTCTTGAGGATGATGAGGTATCCTCCACTTCTAGCTCACCATCATTCATCTCACAAAACAATAGTGAGGTCAACTTGAAACTCTCCCTTGGAAAGTTGATGGAAGATTTCACTATGTTACAAGAATTTCATGATAACTGTGTGAGGGAAAATGAAAGATTGGCTATTGAACTTGCCAAAAACTCTGAGGTAGTTGTTGATGTCAAGTCTAATGAGTTGTATCAACAAGCCTTGAGAGAGCTTGAGGAAGCAAATCTCAGGATAGTTGACCAACAAAAGGAGATTGATGATCAACTTCTCTCTCAGAAGAGAAAAGATTTTGAAATCAAAATTCTCAATGCCAAGTTTGAAAACCTCTCACATGAATATGATATTCTTAAATCAAGTGAAGAGAGCCTGAAATTAAAGATGTCTGCTCTGAAGAAATCCTCTAGAGCAATAGAGGAAATTCAGAGTTATCAAAGACCTATGGCTCAAAGAAGTGGATTAGGTTTTGATCCATTTGAATCTTCACCTTGTCTTAGTGTTGCTTCTGTGAGTAACACTAAGAGAATCTTTGTTAAGTCAGTGGCACAAACTGAAAATGAAATAATTCAGCCACTGAACAAAGGAAAGGGCAAAATGGATGTTATGCCTACTCAAGTGCTTCAGGAGATTAGGCCAAAACCTAAGGAAATGGCCAAAGCTCCCGAACACAAGAGGAATATTGGTCAGCAGAGTAGACCCAATGGTAGGGCAACTCTACTGAACAATGTTCAGAGGAAGTATCCAAGGTATAATCAGCCTAGGCCAACTCTTCTGAGAAAGCCTCAGCTGAATAGACCTAGGGACAACTTTCCTCAAAGGCAGAATAAAATGAGACAACCAAAACCCTTCATACCAAAGGGTAATGGTCATAAGAAAGCCCTTCCTCAAAGATTCCCTCAAGCTGCACAAAGAACTCAAAAGTTCAGGAGACTTGACAACTCCCCTGAAACTTATAGAGTTAACACATTCACACACACTTTCCCAAAGGCATTTAAGGGAAAGACAGTGTATTTAGATGCTAAAGGAAGACAACTTAGCCACCTTAAATCAATCAGGGTTATTAGGCAAGTTTGGGTTCCTAAAGGTACAGCTAACCTCTCAGGACCCAAAACTCAAAGGGTACCTAAACCCATCTAATTGTAGGTACCAATGGGCCACAAGAAGAGGAGCATGAGCAAAAAGTCAGCATGGTATCTTGACAGTGGATGTTCAAGGCACATGACTGGAGACAAGGAACTTCTCACTGATTTTATTGAAAAAGAAGGCCCAAATGTCACTTTTGGAGACAGCTCACAAGCAACTACAAAAGGTTATGGTACTTTGATGATTGGTAACATCAAAGTATCCAATGTATCTTATGTGGCTGGTCTCAAGTATAATCTCCTAAGTATCAGTCAATTATGTGATAAAAACTTCAATGTTGAGTTTTCAAGTGGAAAATGCTTAATCAAAAATAAGACTCAACAAATTCTATTGACTGGAACTAGGAAAGGAAATGTGTATTTTGCAGACTGGGACAAGTCTACTGATGCTGCATGCTTTATTGCTAAGAGTTCTAGTGAACAAAGTTGGTTATGGCATAAAAGATTAAACCACCTGAACTTTAAAACAATGAACAAAATTGCTAGAAATGCATTAGTCAAAGGACTACCTAATGAGGTTTTCATTAAAGAGCATGTTTGCAAACCATGCCAAGAAGGAAAACAGATCAAAGCCTCATTTAAGGGAAAACCAGTCATCTCTACTGAAAGGGTACTTGAACTGTTGCATATGGACCTTTTTGGACCAATTACCCCTGCAAGCATAAATGGTAGAAAATACACATTGGTTGTAGTAGATGACTTCTCTAGGTTCACATGGGTAGTATTTCTCCTTAATAAGAAGGAAACTCAAGTCAAACTGCCTGAACTTCTAAAGAGATTGTCAAATGAGAAAAGCCTTAGCATTATCAAGATAAGATCTGATAAAGGCACAGAGTTCATTAACTCATACATCAATGAGTATTGCACATCTAATGGAATAACTCATGAAACCTCAGCAGCTAGAACTCCCCAACAGAATGGAGTTGCAGAAAGAAGAAATAGAACTTTAAAAGAAGCTGCTAGAACTCTAATTGCTGATTCAAAATTACCTAAGAGGTTTTGGGCTGAAGCTATAAACACTGCATGCCATACTCAAAATAGATGTTTGATTATTAAGGGGCAAGGCAAAACCCCCTATGAACTCTGGAAAGGAAGAATGCCTAAAGTGTCTTACTTTCACATTTTTGGTTGCAAGTGTTTCATTCACAATAATGGGAAAGACCAGTTGAAAGTCTTTGATAGCAAAGCTGATGAAGGAGTGTTTCTTGGATACTCCCAAATCAGCAAAGCTTTCAGGGTCTACAACAAGAAAACTCTTATTGTGGAAGAAACACCTCATGTTGTATTTGATGAATCTACTCATGAGTTCAGGAATGAGAACTTGGAATCAGAAGAAATCACACAAAGAACAACCAGACTAAGCCTAAAAGACAAAGACACTGAATTCATAGATGTTGTCCAAGCCAATCTACCTGAAAACTCTATGTTGGACAACCATCCTGAAGGCAACCTTCCTGAGGCAAATCCCACTGAAAGGAATGGTGAACTGAATGATCCAATCCCAGTTCACATCCAGGTAACAACTACCAATGAAGAAGCAGTTCCTGCTGAGGTAGTCAACAGGTCAAATAATCAAGGGGGAACTCAAAATGTTGAAAATACCAATGTCCCTGACATTGAGGACAACACCCCTGATTATGATCCTGAATTAGATCCTGCATTCAATTATCCTGAATTCTATGATCAAATTGACTCAACTTCAGTAGAGGACAACTCTACTGAAGAGATCAGAAAAAGAAGGACTTGGTTATCAGACCATCCTACTGATCTAATACTTGGTGACCCAAGTATTGGAGTCAAAACCAGAAGATTTCATGGTGAAAGTGCTCTTTTCTGTTGTTTCTTGTCAGAGCAAGAACCAAGTGATATTGTGGAAGCACTTCAAGATGCCAATTGGATCACAGCCATGCAGGAAGAACTGAATCAATTCACCAGAAATGAAGTATGGGAGCTGGTGGATAGGCCTTCACATCAAGATGTTATTGGAACAAAGTGGGTGTTCAAGAACAAGAAAAATGAAAATGATGTGATTGTCAGAAACAAAGCAAGACTTGTGGCAAAAGGCTATTGCCAACATGAAGGCATTGACTATGATGAGACATTTGCACCTGTGGCAAGGCTAGAAGCAATAAGGCTCTTTCTAGCCTATGCAGCCCACAAGAGGTTCAAAGTATACCAAATGGATGTCAAGAGTGCCTTTCTGAATGGAGTCTTGAAGGAAGAAGTCTATGTAGAGCAACCACCAGGTTTTGAGGTTGGAAACCAAGTTTACAGACTCAAGAAAGCTCTATATGGACTCAAGCAAGCCCCTAGGGCTTGGTATGATACACTGTCACAATTTCTCTTGGATCATGGATTCACCAAGGGAACTGTGGACAGAACTCTTTTCAGAATATCTGAAGGAGAGGACATCTTGCTTGTCCAAATTTATGTGGATGACATAATATTTGGATCCCCCAATGAGAAGCTGTGTGAGAAATTCTCAAAGCTAATGCAAAGCAAGTTTGAGATGTCCATGATGGGGTTGATGAACTTCTTTTTGGGTCTTCAAGTCAAGCAATCAAAAGAAGGAATCTTCATCAACCAAGCTAAGTACACCAGAGAAATGATCAAAAAGTTTGGGTGTACAACTAGCAAGCCAGTAAGGATCCCAATGAACACAAATTGGAAGATGGATCCTGATGAGAGTGGTATTTCAACCAACTCTACTGAGTATAGAGGAATAATTGGTTCACTCCTCTATCTCACTGCCAGCAGACCTGACATCACCTTTGCAGTAGGTGTTTGTGCAAGGTTCCAAGAAAATCCTAAGAAAAGCCATCTTGAGGCTGCAAAGAGGATTTTGAGGTATCTCAAAGGAACTGAAAATCTAGGCCTTTGGTACCCTGCTGATGACAACATTGAGTTAACTGGCTACTCAGATGCTGACTATGGAGGTTGTAAAATTGACAGAAAGTCCACTTCAGGGACTTGTCAATTCTTGGGCAACAAGCTTATATCTTGGTTCTCCAAGAAGCAGAACACAGTGGCTACTTCCACCACTGAAGCTGAATATGTTGCAGCTGGAAGTTGTTGTGCTCAAATCCTTTGGCTGAGACAACAACTGAGAGACTACAAAGTCAACTCTACTGAAGTGCCAATATTTTGTGATAACAATAGTGCCATTGCTATATCACAGAATCCTGTATTGCACACAAGATGCAAGCATGTGGACATCAAGCATCACTTCATTAGAGACCATGTGGAGAAGAAGGACATAAAGTTGGTCAAGATCCACACTGATCATCAAAAAGCTGATATTCTAACTAAGCCACTTGCAGAGGCAAGATTTCTGGAGCTATCAGCAGAATTGGGATTACTTGATCCAGGGAAGTTGGACAAGTAAATCTCATGAAAAGTTAATGGATATATGGAAACTGAGAAGGTTCTCAGCAGACTTGGTCAAGTCTACTGATTATCAGAAGAGATGGCTGAAATTATTCAGGACACTTGTCCATTGGAATTCAGGACCATTATCCACATCTCTTCAGGACACTTGTCCAAGTGGGGTCAGATAAGTTGTCATGGCTATCAAACTATTTCCTTGGAGGAGAACAGATTGTTACACTTTGCTAGAGTTTCAAAGACAAGATTCCTCACTGATGAGGAAGTATTTGCAAAGTTGGTGGATGACAAGATCAATGAGGAGAAGGAAAGGAAAGCTAAGGGCATCAAACACCCTGAAAGCAGCTCCAATGATGATGACTCCCCAAATGATCCCTCAAACCCCTCTAAACCAAACCCTCCTGAAACCCCTCAAGCCAATCTCCCTAAGCCTCCTGTCTCTGAAAGACTTTCCAACCCCCCTAGAACCTATCATAGGAAAGGCTCTGTCATTTCAGAGGTGTTGACCAAGGATGGTAACACAACCAAGGACACATCTGCCAATGAAGGTTCTTCTGAACCCAAGGCACAGCCTAAAGATGTGGAGGTTCCTTCTCTAGAGGCTAGTTTGATTAAGGCCTATTCAGTGTCAGAAGAGTTGGACACTGATCAGCCCTTAATCATTCAGGATGACTCAGTGGCTGTTGATATGAGCACTGTGATCTCCCCACAACTGCCATCTTTGAACCTTGCTGAAGGTGGAGATGCTGCAGGTTTAGGAGAAGGAGTTGAAAAGGAAAGTAGATTTGAAAAATCAGAGGGAGTTGTGGATGAAAGAGAGGTAGTTATCACTAAGATTGTGAGTGTACCAACATATGAGGGTGGTATAAGTGAGGAAGGACAGGCTATTCTTGAAGTCAAATCTGAACTTCAAGAATCCCTTGATGAGAGGAGGCCTGTTTCTTTAAGTGAGGAAACTTTTATTGAAGGAAGAAAAGAAATAGTTGAAAATGAGGAGAAGACTGCTGATGTATCAGAGTCTTATGAAAAAGAAAATGAGGGAGATAAGTGTGTTTTCACTGATGCTTTTGATTTGTCTGATATTGCAGGGATAAGCTTTGATCAAATATTTGCAGAAGATCTCTTGACAGATGCTCCCATCCAAGTTGACACTGGATCAGCACAAGCCTTGCTTGGGATGCAATCAGAGAAGTTGGATTCCTTGGCTCAACAAGTTCAAACAGCTCATGAAGAAACTTATGGAGCATTAGATGAGCATGGAAGAACCCTAGCTTCTGTTGAAATGAGACTAACTGGCTCTGAAGATGTGGTGCTACCCACATTGGAAGCAAGAATTGAAGGAGTAGAATCTGGTCTTCAAACCATCTCTACTGAAGTTCACAAAGCCAAAGTCAGTATGGAAAACATCTCAAAGGAGGTCAAGAAGGATCAAAAAAGGCTGAGAGACAATCATAATGCAAATGTTCAAGCTATCAGATTGACAATCAAGCAAGCTCTTGGCAAGAAGACAGCCTTGCAGAAGAGAAGAGCTGAAGAGCAAAGACTAGCTATGGTCAAAGCAGCCTCAGAAAAGTTTTCCCAAGAAGTGTTGGCCAACATTGCTGAAGGTGCAGTGGCCAACCTCACTGAGCTCCTGAAAGCCCAATTGGATGCATCTCTTAAGGCAACCATGGAGGAGGTTGTTCAACAGAAAATGAAGCCTGTTCTTGCCTTTCTTAGCTTAAGCAGTGACAGGATGCAAAATATACATGATGAGAATGTATATCTGTTGGAGGAGATGAAGTCTCTAACCCAAGCCCAGTCCTTATTGGCATCCACTATGAGTGAACTGAAGCCAGAATGTTTTGATGCTGCCAAAAAGGGGGAAAGGGAAAGAGCAAGGGCAAAAGGTGCCTTAGTGATTGGGAGTCCAGTGAAAGGGAAGGACAAAACCCCTGTAGGAAAGGGAAAAGAGCCTGCAGTGCTAAACTTGGAAGAATTGGATGAAGAGGAGCAGTTAGCACTGGCATTGAAGAACTCTATGGCCTCAGCTCAAGAAGAAAAAGTGAGGCTACAACAAAGACCAGGTGGTGAAGTATCTGGTTTGGACAAGGATGCTGAAGGTGTCCAAACTAGAGGAAAGATCAAGAAGGCCCAAGGAAAGAAGAGACAAGTTGAGAAATTCACTTACTTTCCCAATAGCCTTGATCTTCCACCTGAATTCAGAGTTATTGATGATGAGCCTATCTCAAAGAAGGCCAAAATAGCTGAAGAGCCCAAAAATGCTGAAAAAGACAAGTTTACTGAGACTAAGTCCACTGAAAGTACCAAAGTCACTGAAGATGTGGAAATCTTATATGAAGAAGGCTTTGGACCTGGACCAAAGAAGACAAAGATTGTGGTACTCAATGATCCATCAAAGCTGTTTCATGAAGGGTATGGCAAAGACCCTGAAACACAACAGAAACTGGCCATGATGAGGGCCCAAGAGAAAATGGACTTGATGGAAGAGGCCAACAGAGCAAGAGATAAGAGAAGAACAGACTTCCAGAAGCCAAGAAGGAAGAGAGCAACTTACAACAAGATGAAGCCACGGCTATTGATCCCAATGGACACCAAATATCCTCACTTGGATAAATGGGTGCCAATTCAGCTGAATGACTCATGGGAGGAAGCAAAAAGGGAGTTTGTCTATGATCAGTATGTCATTGACAGATGGAATGGAAGAGATGCCAACATCAATTTTGCTGAGTTCATGATTGAGTACTACAGAGAACTCTATCAACAATTGCTTGCAGCTGCTGATATTGCAAGATTTGAACTCACAGCTCCCAAGCCAATCATATACTTACCTCCAAAGCTTGATGGATGGATTGATCAATCAAGGATTCTGAGAGAATTCACTGAGATCCTCAAGCTGAACAAGATGGTTCTTGGTCCTAAGGGAACCAACCAAGAAGCCATGGCCTTGAAGAGGAGAGTGTGGGCACAGTATGGGATGGTGCCACCTCGAGAGGATGATCTCTAAATGGCTAAGACTTCTGACCTATCTTAATTGATCAACTATGCTGAAAATTGGTCAAGTTTGCTGATGTGGTGTGCTAATCTGTTTGCTCTGACTTGATATGGATTGCTCTGATGTTGAAAATCTTGTATATGTCTTGAAGTGTTAGTATTTGTTCTGATATAAGATTGGTGCTCTGATACAAGGTTATGCTCTGATACTGAAAAATCTTGTATATATGTTGAACTGTTAGAAAGAAATGCTCTGATGTATTTAGTGTTAATGATTCATGCTCTGATATGTTAAATTCAACTATCAACATGCTTGTAATGTCTTTTAATGAATGATAGTTGAACTTATTTTGAATCAAGAAACACTCATCTCTCTATGCCTATCTATGAAACCTATGTGCAACATGAATGGTGAATACACTAACACATTGCTTTTCAGGATAACTGACCTTAGTCATGTCTTCTGAAGATTAATGTAATAGGTGTAGCTAAGTCACTTTTGCATAAGCTGTATAGGTTTTGGCATCATCAAAAAGGGGGAAATTGTTGGGAATAAAATGAGTTATGTTTTGATTGAATACCAAAACCCCCTGAGACATGCCTAAGTTATGATTGAATATGTTCTAGACATGTTAGAACATATAGTATAAAGGCTAGATGAGGAGCTAATATGTTAGGTAGCTCTTAGATGATTAGATGCACAAATTGAGGGGGAACATATGCTTTGAAGTACATCAAGAACAAATCCCCTCAAGGCTCAAACTCTGGAATCATGATCAAGTCTGCTGAAAGACAAGTATGCTGATCAGGAGAATTGTCTAGAGGAGTTGTCTCAACTCAATTAATCAAGATCAAGTGCTCTGAAAGCCTGAGGTCAACTATGCTGAAGAGAAAGAGACAATCACACCCTAAAGATCTTCAAAGAAACAAGCTAAGATCATCTTCAAGAGATATAAAGGGAAAGAGCCAAGTCATCTGAAGAAGAGCAAGCCAACCTTGCTGATAAGCAAGACTGCTGATGGTGATAAGGAGTGTTGTCCAAATGTTGAGGAACGTTGTCCTATCATTGGAACAACCTTCAGAAGTGATGTCCAAGTTCTAACAAGAGAATCTGAAAGTCAGATATTGGGAAGAGTGCTGCAGAATGAAGACAAAGCTCTTACAGCCGTTTATTTCCCAAATGAGGACATGTCACTATCAAGAAACTGTCTTCAAAGTTGAAGAACTGAAAGAAGACATTTATGGACATTGGAGGCTGCCTCTCCAACGGGCAAATCCTTCATTTGTCTATAAATACAGAAGTGTGAAGACCATTTGAAAGCATCCAACTAATCTCAACACAATTCAACTAAGCTCAAGTTCTTACAAGTTAGAGTGCTTTCAAAGCTTTCAAAGACTATCTTAGTCTTCAAATACTTCATCTAAGCTGAACTTCATTGTACATCCATACACAAGCTTAGAGAGATATCCTATCCTTATACACTGATCTCCATTGTAAAGGATATCTCATTAGTTGGAACCTTACTTCAATCCTCATATCTTTCAAGAGTGAAAGTGAGAAGGTTGTAGTAGTAGAAGTGGTAGGAGTTGACTGTTGAGAGAAGAACAGTTCAGTTCTGAGTTGAGAAGAGGGTACTAGGACTCTAGACATCCTAGGGATCAATTCACCAAGAGTGGTGTTCTTGATCAAGTGCACCTTGGCACTATAAAACAAGTTAATTCCAAGAGTGAAGGAATTATCCTGTTAAATCAGGGAAAGTGGATGTAGGAGCTTGAGTCTCTGAACCACTATAAACTCTTGTGTTGATTTACATTTCAAGTACTTACAATACATCAACACTGCACACAAAACTGATCTTTCAAGGATAAACATTCAAAGACTGTGCAAAAACCTATTTGGACAAGTTCCCTGAAAACTGGACTGTTTGATTAACTAAGTGATTTCAGAACTTTAAAGGAGTCTAACCTAAAGGGCCAACCACTATTCCGCACATATAACTCTCTTAGATAGTTATTCAACTAAGTACTCAATAGTACTTAGTAGTTTGATTATCTTTAAGAAGTTAATCATCTTCAGCAGAGTTGTCCAAGACAACATTGCTGATATCTGGTTTGATCAAGTTTGAAAAGAATTTGCATACAAGTGTATTTCCCCCCCCCCATACACTTGTTATATACTCCTTTCAGGACCAACATACATACTACAAAAAGAAATACAGTTTAGTATGTAGCCTGAAAATGTAACAGGCATCCAATTCTGGAAAATTCTCTGTATCTATAGTTTCTTGCTACTAACTTTCAATTACAGATTTCAAAAAATTTGTTCAACTATATTCATCTTCTTTGTCCATGGACTCCACGCTCTGATAGCGTGTATAGTATAGGTAAACGCATATCAGGCCATCCCAATTGAGCTAATACAGACGAATCCTGAAAATATACACCAAAAAGGTCAGCATGCTTTGTGTATACTTGGAGGATCGAGCAAGAAAATGAACATAAACTTACTTGTGTCTCGACCAATGAATGTATGATAGATTGAGGATGAATGACAATCTCTATATCATCGTAATCAGCCCCATATAGATAGTGGGCTTCTATAACTTCTAAACCCTGTCAAAGTTATATCACTTAATATTAGTCTTGCTTTATTTTCTGATAAGTGATATGCACATAATTGAGCAAACTGACACTATGGATTTACCTTGTTAAAGAGTGTTGCAGAGTCCACTGTAATCTTTTTTTCCATATTCCAGTTAGGATGCTTTAGAGCATCTGCAACTTTCACGTCTTTCAGTTTTTCAACCGGTAAATCTCTATCATTTGCACCAGTCAGATTAAATTCAATCATCTTAATGAAATATGTAAATTAAAAAATACAAATTAAGAAGAACTCTAAAACGATATTTCTCCATAAAAATCACCACACCTGAAAGCACCCCCTGATGCAGTTAAAATTATACGCCTCAGAGCACCTTCCGGCAGGCCTTGGATACACTGTAAGACGAACATTTTTTTTCTCAGCCCTCACAATCAGAGAAAGGCATTGTTATATATATATACACATCAAGACAATATCAAGCTTTATATAAACTCACCTGAAAGATAGCAGAATGTTCGGAATCTGCAGGAAGAATCTTGACGTTATGCTTGTGTGCAAGAGGGAGAACAAAAGGTCCTCCAGCAATTAGTGTCTCTTTATTGGCCAAAGCAATGTCTTTTCCAGCTTCTATGGCAGCCACTGTAGGCTAATAAAAATAAATATTTAAAACTCGAGATTTCTTACTAAACTAACTTACGAATTTGCAGCAGAATTCAAAAAATATAAAAGATGTGGTAAGTCTATGACAAAATCGAGCAGAGTATTAAATAGAAGTGAACTTGTAAACCAACAATATCATTTTAGAAATACTATTAACCAGACTATGTAGTTCCCAGAAGTGAAGTTAAATTTAGATGTCTTTTCTTGATTCTACACAATTTCCCCCTTTCGTGAACTATAAAGTTAGTCAATATTGCTAAACATTCTGAGGTTATGCAGCTGTTTTGAAGAATCAGCCATTCTATCGAACACCTGCTTGGCCAAAAAAGGTGCACTCAAGGAAAAAACAGCATCAACGTAGAATATGCCCAGAAAATTTATATATGCATTTGTTCTAAATAAAATAAATTGGAAAACATTTGACTACACGTGCACATAATGACATGAAAACTATGTAATTTTTTTGTGAAGAAACTGGTACTAAATGATATCAGCTTCATTTTATAAATTATAGCAAAAAAGAAGCGAAGAATAAATTACAAGATATTTTTATACAATGGAATTGAAGCTTACCTTCAAACCTGCACAGCCAACAATTCCTGTGACTACTGTAACAGCATCTGGATGGCGGGCAACCTGAAGGTTAGAGAGAGAGTCAAGGAGACATAAAACGATGATATCTACTAGAAAAATTAAACATGTAAAAAAGCTAACCTCGATTATGCCCTGCTCTCCGGGAATGATTTTTGGTGCTGAGTTGTTTGAGAAAAAATGAATAAATTAATGTCAGAATCCCCAAATCTCACAGATCCATGATTCACAATATCACGAATCTCATCCAGTGGGCTCGCATCTGTAACAATAAAAAAAACTCATACAAATCGGAGTTTAGGGAGGTTCCGGCCACAGATCGTCCTCTCCGGCCATTAATGGAGTCGGTCGACGGCCACCACTAAGAACAAAATAGATCGCGGTCGGCTAGGCGTCTTCGACTTCACGCACGGCGGCGGTAGAGACAGGTCAACAGCGAAGAGGCTCGGCGGCACAGAAGCTTCGTCTTCGACCATCTTCTTCGTCCAGTGCGACGACGGCGGCAAGGTGGGTGCGGCGACCAAGGTGGGGGAGGGAGCTCGACCGATTGGGGTGGGGGGAGGGATCTAGGGTTTTGTTTTTTTTGGAGAATGAATGTGCCCTATAATTTGGGAATTAATTGATAACAATTAATTATGATTTTAAATTTCGAATTACATTTCAAATATATAAATTAAAGGAGTATATGAATATTAAGGGTAAATACGGTTTTTTGACACTAAATTGACCTTATTAGTTAATAATCTCAAAAAAAAAATTAATAATTATTTTTGTGTGACTATTTATAAAGTGAAAAAAAAAAATAAATTATTTATGGATCAAAATATTGGAAAAAGATATCTACGCAAACAAAAACTCAATAAACTATACAGTAAACATGCCACAATCAAATCTGCATAAAAATGAGTGAAATAATAACTCATACAACCTATTGAATTTCAACATACTACCCATTAAGTTACTTAATTTTAACATTCTAACCTATCTGAAAAACTTAGCCCCTTCATTTCTAATAATCTACCAAATTACGAGTCTTTTAACATATTTTGATGTTCTTCAACCAGCGCATTATAAACTGTTTTAACCATTGCTAGCTAACTGCGTGAGCTTATTTTTGAATCAGATCAATCTTTAACCGGAATAACATACTCCATTAATTGTTACACAAAAAAGAAGATCAACCACAAACTACATAGAGTTACTAAACTTCTAGAGTTACTAAATCAAGATCAATCATAAGTTACTAAATCAATTCTTTGATAATTTATATGGTTTCTCCGTGTGAGTAATCTACACCAATGAATGTTTGATGTTTGAAGAAGGAGAGCAAAAATTATACAACATTACATGTACCACAATTACTGTGTTACACTGAATCTGAATATTACCATTGTTTTTTTTAGCCCAGAATAAAAAATTACAACAATTTTGTAGTCTATTCCATCTCTAAATAATATATAAAATAAGTAAATCTCCATCACAACAGAATTGTTAGTTTCATTTCCAATTCAATGCTTAAAACACGTTGGCTATCCCGGAAGAAAGTACAAGTCTATTACCCAACCTAATTGAGTAAATTCCCTAATAGAGTCATTTCTATAGCCTCTTAAGCAACTAAAACCTACAACTTTTAAAATTTCCTAATAAGGTCAAATTAGCGTCAAAAAACCTTAAATGCCCTTAATATACATATCTTACATTATTTTTAAAAATAAAAAATTAAATCAAATTTTAAATTCCAAAATTTCAAATTCAAAATAGACATATTAATGATTATATATATATGTAGATAGATGTAACCCTAATTTTTTTCCACCACCGTGGTCGTTCGCCTTGAACTACCCTCATTTTTTCCACCACCGTGGCCGTTCGCCTTGAACTCCCCTCACCAAGCTATCGTAGTCAGAGGTCGAAAATGATGCTCCATGGCCACCATCCCCTGCCACCGCCGGTCTAAAGGTTTGTGTAAGTCTTTGGTGTCGATCTGTCTTGACCGCCGCCATAGCCTAGCCCTACCGCCGTCGCGCGTGAAGACGAAGACACCCAAGCCGGTCGCGATCTGTTCTGCTCGTAGTGGTGGTCGTTGATTGACTCCATTAACCCCCAGATCTAAAGATGAAGTTGTTGCCCCCGTCGTTCGATCTGTCCGCCGCCACCTCACCACCACCTCCGACGCCGCCAATCCCCGATCTGACCCCGCCCCCAAGTCCTCCATAGATTCGCTCGAAGAGGTCACTATCAACGCCGACACCATCCCGATTGCATTATTCCCTGGCTCGAGATAAATTATTCTTGCCCCGTCTGTCGTTTTAAGTTGTCGAAGGTGGGAGAGAGGACGGCGGGTAATGAGGGGGAGGGGTACGCGGGAGCTGTTACGTTTGAGGAATTGGTGGATGATGATGTGGATTTGTACGGATTTGCCAACACTCTTAGGCATATTGCTAGGCGGCATCGATGGAATGATGAGGGAAACATTGGGAGTGGAAGTGAGGGGAATTTGTTCTCGCCGACCCAGATTGGGGAGGTGGAGAGAGGGGATGAGGTTTTAGAGAGGGAAAATAGTGTGGAGACTGTATATTGCTGGATTTACTTGTCTTGATAATGTTGGCTTTGAATCTTTGTTTTTTCAACTGGGGTGCTGTTAAAATGTTGTTATGATTCTTGATTTCTCCTATGTATCACATTGTGTGTTTATTGATGCCAATTATCTTCTGATGCATTGTTATTCTGGATATATGCCTTGATTTGTGCAGCTTAATTTATATATGCAAGTGTAAATCATCACTCTGGTTTATTGGAATTTTAAATTGACAGAATATTTTTCATTTTGCAGAGAAACATTTATGTATTTGCTGGAAATTCATCAAAATTGAAACGACCTTTATTTTTATTCACATGTTGTTTGGTATACAGTCAGTTTTTCCAGCTTGAATTTCAATAGAATGATTATTCAATTGCTATTCGCAGTGCATCTGGAAGGTGCATATATTACTCCTACAACTTCATATCAAAATGAAATTTCAATATGAAACATGGATACCGATGTAGGCATTATCATTTTATGTCTTCGTCTTATTATTCTGAACAATTCTTTTCAGTGATATTAACGGAATTAAGTATGAAATCCCTACATCACAACAAACCGCTTTTTGAATATGTCATTTACAAATGTGCACATCTATTTTGCATATTGATATGCATGTCACTCTGTGCACATTGGTTCATGTTATTTTATGCATACCAAAAAATTCAGTCCTGTATGCCGTTTTAAACTTCATATTGAAATGAACATATGTCTTCATAACCCATTTCTACATACCAAAATTCATTTCATTGTTCATATTAAAATTCATAATCTATTTCATATATATATACATATTCAACATATGGGGAATTGTATACTCTATGACACGCTTATTTTTGGATCATAAAATGTAGATTTTTTAACTTTATTTGTTTGGATAATTAACAATTAATTCGAATTGCTTAATTTTAGGAATATTTGAAAACTTTATTTATTTGAATAATTAACAATTAATTCGAATTGTTTAATTTTAGGAATATGCGTATAAACAGGGAACTGCATTAATTCAAAAGATTTGATGTAAATCCAATTAATTTTTATTAATTTCAAATTATTTAAATTGGTAAAGGGCAACTATGTCTTATTAGGTGCCATTTTGACTCTAATAGATTTTAAAAAAAAAAAAATTAGATAAAACTCTTAGTGAAATGACCTTAACAATAATTTCCCCTTAACCAACCTATTACTCTACAAGTCATATTTGATGATAATATAAGAACAACATTTGAATACTAAATTATTCTGAAAAAGGAAAATAAAAAAAAATTACTCCAGAACAATGTTACCAAGAAGAAGAACCGACGTTGAACAAACAACTGAGACATAACACTTTTGTCAATCAATGTACCTTTTGCTTATTTTTTTTAATATCATATTTTTTATTTATACTAATTATAATTAATAATTGTAATTAGTATGAATTCGTAGTTATTATTAATTAATTCAATTTGAAAATTCTTATTACAGATATAAGTATCTAATTGAGTATATAGAATAAGTCCAAGGAATGTAGAACCCCCAAAATGCACTTATTCGTCTATCTGCATGAAGGATACATATGATAATCCATTTGATTAGTTTTCTGCATTTCTTTGTGTGAAAGATACATATGATAATCCATTTGATTAGTTTTCTGCATTTCTTTGTGTGAATTCAGTATAACAAGATAATTCATCATGTTAAATATAAAATTCTCAAAATCATATCATAAATGAAATAGTTTATCAAATTCATTCAACAGAAAATACTTGAAAGAGTTGGTCTGCTATGGACTCGAGTGCATGTTGTGCACCCTAGTCCATGTTGCACTTTTCAGTTTACTGACTTACACTTTTTAGTAAAATGGTGTTGCACTTTTCAATTATTAAACTGTATAATAATATTTTTAGTTATAGTGACTTACACTTGTAATATTGTATTGTACTTTTTCAGTTTAATAACTTACCCTTTTCTTTAGACTAGGGTGATGCACTCGAGTCCATACTATACAAAACCTACTTGAAAACAACAATTCCCCAACAGAAAATACTTGAAAACAACAATTCCTCAAAGATTCATAACCAAGGTCAATTATCCATTAAATTCATCCACATTATTAAAAAATAACAAAAGAGGCTTACAAACAGAGTATCCCACGGCCTAGGTTCAGGGTCTGCAACCACCATACCTTGCAATTCCTAAATCAGAATCACCTGAAATCCAAGCCTCGAGTGCTTGTTCAAAACTCGATTCCTAGAATTCCTATGCAACACAACACATACGACTGAGACGGCAACTTACGTGCAATATTGACAAGGTTTAAAGTGTAGACAATGAAATATTTAAAATCAAATCGATTACAATGCTACAATGGAGAAGCGAAGAAGAAGATGGTGAAGTGTTTGCGCAGAAGCTTGGGAGAAGAAAGAGGGGTTCTTTTTGCAGAAAACCTTATTTACTTGCGCAGGTTTTTTTTTTCTTTTTTAATTAATTTTTTTCCACTTAAAAGTGGTCAAAGGCTAAAATTAAGTATTGGCCGGGTAAACCGGCCATACTTGATAATTTCCACTTATTTGGTATGCCTAGATCCGACCCGACCCGACCAACGAATAGAAATTGAATTTTGTATGAGCTACACTTTTGCATATCCTGCAACTGTGTTTAATACCAAAAAAAAGGTATTGGAAAAGTGATGTGGTTAGAGCACTGTTGGGAATAAAATGATTTTGATTTAGATACCAAAACCCCTGATTGATGATGTTCAGATTAGTTGAGATATGCTCAAGTGTAGATCAGATAAGTTGTCTCAGGACACTTGAGTAAGTGTAGAAATGCTTAAGTCAAAATCTCAGAAATGTTGTGAGATTTATAGTTCAGGTTAGTTGTCCAAAGCTGGAATGTTAGGCAGCTTGATAAGTGCTAAGTACTTTGGGCCAAACTTGCTGAATCTACAAGACAAGCTTACTGAGTGGACAACCTGGCTGAAAGATCAAGAATGATAAGGCAAAGCTTCCTGCACTGATAAGAACTGCATCAGATCAATTAAAGTGCCAATGATCAAGTGCATTGAATGCTATACTCACAGAAGACACATTCAATGAAGCATTTATTACCATCAAGCCTGAACCAAGCATTGAAGACTTAGAAGCATTAAAGATAGAAGCATTGAATGAATGTTGGAACATTCTAAGTTTGCAGCAGGAATGTTCAGGGAAGTTGTCCCATCTGACCGTTGGTTGAGTGTAGAGTCTGCCACAAATCAACCTTGGGAAATGTGCATATTTGGAATATGACACAAGTCATCTCAGCCGCATTTTTCAGAAGTCAACACATTCATTCAAGCAACCATTGAAGAAGCTCTTACACAGTGGATAAAAGGATGCCAAGCTTCATAACCGTTTCAATGGTGCTGCAAATAGACAAGTTTGAATTGCTATCCCTCCAACGGTTAGTTGCTCAAATTTGCCTATAAATACAGAAGTGATCAAAGGATTCAAGCATCCAACTACTTGCTATCAAACTATCATCAAGCAATCAAAGGAAACCAAAGTTATTCTTTAGAATCCCAAGTTTCCTGATCACTTCATAGCTAAGCTAATACTTGTAATATCCAAAGCTTAGCATTGAGATATCCTAAGCCTTTACATTGTTATTATTGTAAAGGATATCTCTACTAGTTGGAACCAAACCTCAAACCCTTACCTCATTTAGTGAAGGAGTGTTTGTTGTAGAAGTGAGGAGTTAAGGACTGTTATTGTGAAACACAGTCTTAACTCAGAGAGATTGAGCACTAGGACTCAGATTATCCTAGGGATCAAAGCACTAAGAGAGTGTTGTTGATCAGTGCACCTTGGCACTATAAAACAAGCTAATTCCATTGTTAAGGAATTATCCTGTTCAATCAGGGAAAGTGGATGTAGGAGCTTGAGTCTCTGAACCACTATAAATTGTGTGTCATTTACTTACTGCATTCATTATAGCTCTTGCACTCAATCATATTTCAAAAAGCTATTCTCAGTAAGTTAAGAAAATCTGTTTTGGACAAAGTCCCTGATCACTGTGTTTTTCAGAAATCAACTTGGAGTATTTCTTTAAGTAAAATGTCAACCACATTCCGCACTTAGCAACTCTTTTAGATATTTAGCCAACTGATTACTTAATAGTAATCAGTAGGACAAGTATCTATCAAAGTTCATTCTCAGGCTTGTTGTGAGACAACCTTCCTAATTAGACCAAACTGTTTGAAAAAGGAAAGAATTTGCATACACAAGTGCATTCCCCCCCCCCCCATACACTTGTGTCATACTCCACCTAGGACAAACAAGTGGTATCAGAGCAGGGGTTCAAAGACCACTGCTTCTGAAAATCCAACTGATTTTCAAAATCACATTATTTCTGTGGTCACTGAACTGATCCAAATTTCTGAAAAACCTTTTGTGCTTATCTTAATCTATTTATATAGAAATGGCTAACAATGCAGTTCCAGGAGATGTTGTCAACACCATCAACAACATGGGTCCAAACCAAGTCAATCATATTTCTCATCACAAATTGCCAATGTTCTCAATTGAGAATTATGATTTCTGGAAGATCAGGATGAGAGCACATCTTACTTGCCAGCATGATGAAATGCTCAAAGTCATCACCAGAGGGCCCTTCACATTCACCAAAGCAAATCCCAAACTCACTGATGCTCAGAAAGCAGATCCAAGGGAATTGCTACCAAAGGATGAGGATGAGTTTACAGCTGAAGAGAGAAAAAGGCACAACCTGAACTACATTGCCATGAATACCTTGTACCAGACCATTCCAGATGCAGTGATGGGAAGAGTGTACCACTGCACAACAGCAAAAGAGATTTGGGACACCTTGGCACTTATGTGTGAAGGTACCCAAAAGATAAAATAAAACAAGCTTCAAGTGGCTATCCAAAAATATGAACAATTTTCTATGGAGACCAATGAAACCATTGATCATCTTGATGGCAGATTCACTGACATCATGAATGAGATAAACTCTCTTGGCAAGTTCTATGCCAAAAGAGAAGTTGCTTTGAAAATTCTGAGAAGTCTCACATCCAAGTGGGACATATATTCTGTCATGATGCAAAATACCAGCAATCTTGACAACATGCCCATGCAGCAAGTGTTCTCTGAACTCAAAGCATATGAGTTTGATTTGAACAGAAAGAAAGTGCATGATGAGCCATCCTCCTCAAGCAAAGGTGTTGCCTTCAAAGCTGCTGAAACAGAAAAGAAGAGTACCCAAAGATCCTCTCAAACTGTTTCAAAGTCTGAAATGAAGGAGGAGCTGGCACTCATGGCAAGGAGGTTTGAGAAGCTCAACTCCAGATTTGGTAGATACAAAAAGTTCTACCAAGACAACAGAACCAGAAGGAGATTCAGTTCTCTTGACAACAAATCATAGGACAAAGTCTCTATTGAGAAGAAAGAAGACAGATATGCTGATAGAAAGAAGTACAGCAAAGCTGAACCATTATCATCAAGGAGGAAGGAGTCCTCAAGCAAGAAAAATGATGATGAAGATGTGTGCTACAACTGACAGAAAAAGGGTCACTTTCAGTATGATTGTCCTGACCTGAGCTCAAAAGAAAGAAAAGAAAGGCAGAACAAAAGAGACAAGAGGCTGAACAACAGGAAGGCCATGGTAGCTGGAGAATCAGCAAGTGAAGAGAGTGTCTACTCTTCTGATGATGGACTATTCTCCAACAGTGACAGTGATGAATACTGTCAAATGGCTTTTGAAAATGAAGAGGTATGTTCATCTTCCAATTCTTCTAATAACACACATGAGTCCAGTGAAATCTACTTGAAACTCAACTTTGGGAAGTTACTTGAGGATTTCACCAGACTACAAGAAGTATGCAATATGGCATTGAGAGAAAATGAGCTATTAAATTCTAAAGTTCAAACTCCCAACCTTCCTGAACCAGAGTTTGACTTCAAATCAACTGAGTTGTATCAACAGACTGTGAGAGAACATGATGAAATATCTCTCAAAGTCACTGAACAACAAAAGCTGATTGATGAACAAGAACTGGCCTTGAGAAAAAAGGATTTTGATCTTAGAATCCTTCAAGCAAAATTTGAAAATCTCTCAAATGAATTTGATACTCTTAAATTGAGTGAGGGGAGCTTAAAAATGAAGATGTCTGCCTTGAATAAATCTGCTAAAGCAATAGAAGAAATTCAAGGGTTTCAAAGACCATTTGCTCAAAAAGGTGGATTAGGCTATAATCCATTTGAACCCTCACCTGGTCTTAGTATTGCCTCAACAAGCAATTCTAAGATGACTTTTGTAAGATCAGTGGCTCAACAAAATGAAATAGAAGTAAACCAACCACTGATCAAGGAAAAGGGTAAAGGAATTTTTATACCTACTCAAGTAAACAATGTCTCTAAACCCATACCTAAGGAAAAGGTTAAGAACATTGCTTACAGGAGAAATGAGGTTCAGAAGGGTAGAACCAATGGAAGGTCAACCCATCTGAATCCTCATCAGTGGAGTTGTCCAAAATCTGCTCAGAAAAGGCCAACTCAAATGAGGCAACCTCAACTGAATAGATTAAGGCCCAACCCCTCTGATAGGTATAAAAGCGTCAGGAAGCCTGGACCTTACATGCCAATGGGAAAAGGCCATCCAAACCCTTATTCTCAAAGGTCTTACCAAGCTGCACCTAAGTCTAGTAAGTTCAGGAGAAATGTCCCAAAGAAATTCACCAATTCTCCTGAACCTTACAAGACTAACACTTATGCACAGAAACCACCCATGGCATTTAAGGGTAAGACTGTGTATGTAGATGTAAATGGAAACTAAGTCAGTCATTTTGAGTCAATCAGAGTAATTAGGCAGATTTGGGTTCCAAAAGGTACAGCTAACCCTCTAGGACCCAACATTCAAAGGGTACCTAAATTTTGACTTTGCAGGACTGCAAGGACCACAAGAAGAGGAGAAGCATCAACAAGAAAACAGCATGGTACTTGGACAGTGGATGTTCAAGACACATGACTGGGAACAAAGAGCTTCTCTCAGATTTCATTGAAAAGGATGGTCCTTCAGTAACCTTTGGAGACAGCTCTCAAGGGATCACAAGAGGTTATGGTATATTAAACATTGGTAGTGTCAAAATTATTGATGTCTCATATGTCCTAGGCCTAAAATACAATTTGCTGTCTATAAGTCAAATCTGTTATAAAGGATACAGTGTTGAATTTGCACCAAATGAATGCATCATCAAAGATAATTCAACACAACAGGTGCTACTAACAGGGGTGAGGAAGGGAAATGTCTATTTTGCAGATTGGAGCAAAACCCCTGAAGCAGTTTGTCTTGTTGCCAAAAGCACAAGTGAGCAAAGCTGGCTATGGCACAAAAGACTAAACCACCTGAACTTCAAAACCATCAACAAGATTGCAAGAAACTCTCTAGTTAAAGGGCTGCCTAATCAAGTGTTCATCAAAGAACATATATGCCAAGCATGTCAGGAAGGAAAGCAGATCAAAGCTTCTTTCAAAGGAAAACCTATCATCTCAACTGAGAGAGTTCTTCAACTACTGCATATGGATTTATTTGGTCCAATTATCCCTAACTGGAACCAAAAGATATTGAGGAAGCACTTCAAGACACCAACTGGATCATCGCCATGCAAGAAGAGCTGAACCAATTCACCAGAAATGAAGTTTGGGAGCTGGTGGATAGGCCAACTCATCAAGATGTCATTGGAACCAAATGGGTGTTCAAAAATAAGAAAAATGAAAATGACATCATTGTGAGGAACAAAGCAAGACTGATGGCCAAGGGATATTGTCAATCTGAAGGGATTGATTATGATGAGACCTTTGCTCCAGTGGCCAGACTTGAAGCAATCAGACTCTTCTTAGCATATGCAGCTCACATGAGATTCAAGGTGTATCAAATGGATGTGAAGAGTGCATTTCTCAATGGGGTACTCAAGGAAGAAGTTTATGTTGAACAGCCCCCAGGCTTTGAAGAAGGAGACAAGGTGTACAGATTGAAGAAAGCCCTCTATGGCTTAAAGCAAGCTCCAAGAGCTTGATATGACACCTTATCACAGTTTCTTCTAGATCATGGTTTTGTCAAAGGCACTGTTGACAGAACCTTGTTCAGAATCTGTGAAGGAGATGATATCTTGTTAGTCCAAATCTATGTGGATGACATTATATTTGGATCTCCAAATGAGAAGCTGTGTGAGAAATTCTCCAAACTCATGCAGAGCAAATTTGAGATGTCCATGATGGGATTGATGAATTTCTTTCTAGGACTTCAAGTCACTCAATCAAAGAAAGGAATATTCATCAATCAGGCTAAGTATACAAGGGACATGATCAAGAAATTTGGATGTGCTACAAGCAAGCCAGTCAGAATTCCTATGAATACTAACTGGAAGATGGATCCTGATGAAAGTGGAGAATCAACAAACTCCACTAACTACAGAGGAATCATAGGATCCTTGTTATATCTCACTGCAAGTAGGCCTGATATCACATTTGCAGTTGGAGTCTGTGCAAGATTCCAAGCAAATCCAAAGAAGAGTCACCTTGATGCTGCCAAGAGAATTCTAAGATATCTCAAGGGATCTGAGAATCTTGGATTATGGTATCCAGCTGATGACAATATTGAGCTCACTGGATATTCAGATGCAGATTATGGAGGATGTAGAATTGACAGAAAGTCCACATCTGGAACATGTCAATTCTTGGGCAGCAAGCTAATCTCATGGTTCTCCAAGAAGCAAAATACAGTTGACACATCAACAACTGAAGCAGAATATGTAGCAGCTGGAAGTTGCTGTGCTCAGATACTTTGGCTCAGGCAGCAACTTAGAGACTACAAAGTCATCACCAATGAAGTTCCAATATTCTGTGACAACAATAGTGCAATTGCCATCTCACAGAATCCAGTGCTCCACACCAGATGCAAGCATGTTGATATCAAGCATCATTTCATAAGGGATCATGTGGAGAAGAAAGATATCAAGCTTGTCAAAATTCACACTGATAAGCAAAAAGCTGATATCTTAACCAAGCCATTAGCTGAAGCAAGGTTCTTGGAACTTTCAGCTGAATTGGGCTTACTTGATCCAGGGAAGATGGAGAAATGAAGGCAGAAAGCTCATATGAAGGGGGAAGTTCATTAAGTTGAACTTCAGCAAGGTTGACCAACCTCACTGAAGCAGTCTGCCAAAAAGGAAAACTCAGCAAAGTTGTCCTTGGAATGTTCAGCAATGTTGGTCAGGAGATTTGTCCTAGTGGGACCCAGTCAGCAACATTGGGACCCACTCAGGTATGTTGGTCAGACATTTTGACCATTACATAAGTCAAAACACATCTCAGGATGTTTGTCCGAGTTTATAGGGTGATAATTGTTATTTTTAGCATTGATTGGACATTTAAAAGAATTCTTGGGCTAAGAGTAGGCCATTTTAAGATGGCGTGTGCTATTAAGATTTTTGCCACCAAAATGGCAAATCAGCATTTAATGCAAAATCTCCATTAAGATTTCATGAATTCTTGAGCCATCATCAAAGCCATTGATTTGCATTAAACATTCATTTAACCGCCTAAAGCCCACTACCCCACTTTATCCACTTGGTTTTTAATTTTACCCACCATCAATCACTATTAACCAACGGTTAATAAATTCTGGTCATATAAAAACTCCTAGGTTTTTACTCCCCTTCCCCACGCATTCATTCTTTCGAACCCTTAAACATTTTGAAAACCTCTCAAAACCTGCAAATTTCTCCAAACCTATCTTTCTCTCAAATTCATCTATGGCTCCCAAAATCAAAAGAGAAGAGCTAGTAGATTTCAATGATTCCTCCTTGGACATTAACTTCTCTTATCTCAGTAATCCAAATTCTCTTTGGTTTGAGAAGTTGGTGGCCTTTGATAGCCCAGAAAAAGAAGTACAACCAGTTCTCTAATGGCTTAGGGAGGCAGGGCTTGAAATTTTTTTTGGCACCAAGCCTGATTTCTGCCTAAATCCTTTTATGGCAGAGTTCTTTGCCCATCTCAGATGGAAGAGCAAAAAGGGTGATGTGTGCACCAAGTTGACTTATGCTGAAGAAAATGAAGAAGAAGAGAGTCAACACACCATCATCTTCACTGCTGAGGACCTTGATGCCAGCTTTGGGCTACCCTCTGAAGGCTTGAATCCAGAGCTCTACAGAGAAGGGGAGGAGCAGGAGTTCTCCAACCCATGGATGAAGGTACCCAAAAAGCTGGTAAGTGCTCAGAACAAGAAAACATTGAAACCAGTTTATGAGCACTTATTTGATTGTGTAGTGAAAAGCTTATTGAGCCATTCTGGAAGTGTGGAACAAATTAGCATGCCAAAATTGAGAGTAATGGCTGCTGTGATTGACTCTACTGAAAAGAGAGTCAAGTTTGATTGGAAAAGCTTCATTCTGGATAAGATGATGAATAATTTAACCACACGTTCAGATAAGATGATGAATGAGAAGTTTAAGTTCAAAGAGGTGAAGCACCACAAGGTGGTGGTGGATGGGAGACTTCAATTTTGCACAAGAGCTAGCTTGCTCTTGGAAAGATTTACTCACTACACTCACCTCCAAGCCAAGCCAAAGCCTTTTCCAGCCCAAAAGGTGATGTTTAGAAAGTTGTCCTCTAGGACTGAGAAGAGGAAGCAAGAGGCAGCTTCCAAGAAAGCCTTAATTGTTGCACCAACTGTCAGATCCTCTCCAAGAAAGAGGAAAGCTCAACCTGTGAAAGCTCAGCCAAAGATGAAAAAGATGAAGAAGATCCTCAATGAATCCTCCCTAGAGAGCCAGTCTAGAAGTGGAGGTGCCACTTCTGAGGAGATTGAGAATGTGGCAAAAGAAGGAGTCAACCCCCCTGAAGAGGGAGAAGAATTCAGAGAGATTGTCCCTCTGCAACCTGAATCTGTGACTGAGTTCAGGGACCTTGATAAACCAACAAGGTCAGAGAGAAGGAGAAGGATCATTAAGACTTCTGAGAAGCAGAAGTTGATGGAGGAAGAGAAGAAGAAAAAGGAATTCTTCAAGGAGATTAGACAAGCAAGTAGGTCTAACTCCAAGTCAAAATCCAAGCCCAACAGCCCTGAAGCCAACTCTCCTGATATTCAATCACAAAGAATATTCCCAAGGCATGAAGAAGAGGAGTGCAAGACTCCTGAAGATGCCCCAATTGTGGCCAAGAAAGTTTACTCTCCTGAAGGTGCTCCTGATAGGTCGGGTATTGATGTGCTGGCCGATTTAGTTGATATTGAAGATAGGCCATTCTCCCCACTTGATCCCAGACTTCTTTCCTATACCAAACTTCTTTAAACTGTTCTTCAAGAAGGTGATAAAGTTATTCATCCACCCATTCCAGCCATTCCAATAACCTCCTCAGGGACATTGCTCTCTAAAGCACCTGAGTCCCAAATTGTTGTAAGTTCTTCTGAACCCAACCCTTCTGAACCCAACCTATCTGAGCCCCAGCCCCACTTACCTGAATCCCAATCCAACCCTCCTGAATCCCAAGCCAACTCTTCTGATGGAGATGGAAGTGATGAAGAGTATACATATGAGGGGATGTTAAGACAGATTGCCAAAGCTAATGTGGACCAGCTCTATCCAGGATTGAAGGAGTATCCAAGGCTGCAGCAGCAATTCTATGATCTCAGGGCACTTGTTGAGATCAAGGATAGAACAATGGTGGAAATAGCTCAGGCTATTCAGGATAAAGGAGCTAGCTGGTGGCAGGTTGAAGAAAATAAGCTTTTACACTTTGCCAATGTAAAGAAGTCCAGTGTGTTGACCACTGAGGCCTTGATTTGTGCCATTGTACATGAGAAGGTGATTGCTGAAAGAGAGAGGATTGCACAAGGCCTTAAGCATCCTGATAGCACCTCTGATGATAATGATGATGATGATGACAACACCAATCCCAACCCTCCTGGCCTCAATTCTGCTCAGGTACATTATTTGACCTATCATTCTGTTAAGGACTCTGATCAATCAAAGGAGTTGACCAAGGGTGGTGACTCAATCCAAGATGCATTGGCCAAGGATGGTTCTTCTGAGCCTGAGGCACAGCTTGACAATGCTGAGACTTCCATGGGAGAAGCTGGCTTGACTAAAGCCTCATCAATGTCAGGAAAGTTGGACATTGACCAGCCTTTAGTCATTCAGGATGACTCAGTGGACTTGGGATGCCCAAGCACTGTGATCTCCCAACAACTGCCCTCTGTGGATCCTGTTGAGGATATGGAGGTGTCAGGTTTAGGAATGGAAGGAGTTGAAAAGGCTGATAGCTTGAAAAAATCAGAGGGAGATGGTGAGGATTGTGTGATTACTGGAACTATGAGTGCACCACAATTAGAGGGAGAAGAAGTAGAAATATTGGGTGCAGCCCAATATGAGAGTCAGGCTATTCTTCAAGTCAAATCTGAACTTGATGAATCCCTTGGTGAAAGGAGGCCTGATTCTCCAGTGAATGTGAGTACATCTGTTATGAATGAAGAAAAGAACTTAGTTGAAAATGAGAGTATAGGTGCTGATGTATCAAACCTATTGGGAGAAGAAAAGAATGAGGGTGTTGAGGGTGTTTTAACTAACCCTTTGAGTTTTGCAGATTCAGTGGCTGTTACTATTGAACAGATTTTTGCAGATGCTTCCCTCACTGACATTCCAGTTGATGCTGATACTGATCTTGAGGCAATTTCAGCAAATGTGTCCACCTTAAACAAGATATACTTTGAGCAGGCTAATGCAACTGAGGCTGGCTTGCCAATTGCAACAAAGACTGCAACCTCCATTGAGGAGCAATCAGAGAAGTTGGACACATTAGTCAGAGAAGTTGGGAAGGCACATGCTGCAACTGTGGATACCCTGGATGGACAAGGCAAGACTCTAGCCTCTGTGGAGATGAGGCTTACAGGATCTGAAGAAGTGATTTTGCCAACTTTGGATGCCAGGATTTGTGGTGTTGAAACTGGACTGCAAACAGTTTCAACAGAGGTAACTAAGGCAAGGGATGCAATGGCAAAATTCACTAAGACAGTGAAGAAAGAGCAGCAAGGCCTCACAGATCTTTACAAGCACAATGTGAGAGCTTTAAGAAAGACAATCAAAGATGCATTGAGGCAGAGGACAGCAACTCAAAGGAGGAAAGCTGAGGAGATGAAGGCTGCTATGGTGAAAGAGGCTGCTGAAAAGTTCACAGTTGAACTGATGGCCAAAGTGTCTGATCAAGTTGTGTCCAACCTCACTGACCAACTTCAAGCCAAACTTGATCAATCATTGAAAGCCACTCTGGATGCTATTGTTGCTCAGAAAATGAAGTCTGTCCACACCTTCTTGAGTATGGCTGATGACAAAATGCAGAACATTCATGATGAGAATGTGTATTTATTGCAGGAATTGAAGTCCCTCACTCATGCTCACTCACATCTCTCTGTCACTATGAGTGAGTTGAAGCCCCAATGTTTTGATAATGCCAAAAAGGGGGAAAGAGAGAGAGCTAGAGCAAAGGGAACCTTGAGGATTGGTGAATCCAAAGGAAAGGAGAAGGTCCCTGAGGTAGAGGAGGAGGAAGAAGAAGACATTGGGAAAGGCAAAGGCCCAATGAATATTGAAAATTTGACTAAAGAAGAGCAAATCCAGATTGCAGTTAAAGAATCCATGGTTTCAGTGATGGAAAGTCAGGCAAGAAGGCAACAGAGACCTGGTGGTGAGTCTGCAGGCCTTGACCCCAAGGAGAAGGTTGTTGAAGTAAGGGGGAAGGTGATCAGGGCCTCTGAGAGAAAGAGGAAGGAACAAGCCTTCAATGAATTCCCAACCAGCCTGACCCTGCCATCTGAATTCCAATCTGAAGAGTCAACTCCACTGAGGCAGTCAAAGAGGTTGAAGAAAGCAGCCAAGTTGCCTGATATTCAAGAAGAAGATGATGAAGAAGAAGTACAGGACAAAGAGCCTGAAGTCAGATTGCCCAAACTTGCTGATGATCCTTCAAAGTTATTTAAAGAAGGATTTGGAAAGGATCCTGAGACTCAAGAGAAGCTAGCTCTTCAGAGAGCTAAGGAAAGGATGGATCAGTTGGTTAAGGCCAACAAAGCAAGAGATGAGAGGAGGGCAAACTTCAAAGCTCCAAGGAGAAGGGCTTCTTACAGAAGACTCAAGCCTCAAATGCTGCAGAGATGGGACACTCAGTACCCTCACCATGATAAGTGGGTGCCAATCTCACTGAATGATGCATGGGAGGAGGCCAAGAGAAGCTTTGTGTATGACTTTTATGTCATAGGGAAATGGCTTGAAGAGAGTGTTGATGAGGTCTTTGTGCAGTTCATGTTTGAGAACCATAGGGATCTATACCAGAAGCTGTTTGCAGCAGCTGAGATGGCTAGAGTTGAGTTCAAAGCCCCTGGTCCTATTCTGTACATGCCTCCAAAGTTCAATGGGAACTTGATTGATGAAGGGAAAATTCTGGAAGAGTTCATCTCAATCATGAGGATGGAGAAGATGAAGCCTGGCCCTAAAGGAACCAACAAGGATATCTGGGAGCTGAAGAAGAGGGTTTGGGCTCAGTATGGGATTGCTCCTCAGGATGATGGAACTCTCTGAAGCATAAGTTCATTCCTTCCCTATCTATCTGTGATTTTATTGCCTGTTGTTATCTTGTTTTATCAGTTTCAGATTAGTGAGTCCTTTGGTACTTTTCTGCATTGTAATGTTCTATGTCATATATGAAAGGATCACTATATTTCTATCAAGAGATAACAACTCATTATCTCAACTAACCTAACATGACCTATTTACTTGATTTATTATTGTACTAACTGTTTCTTTCAGGAAAGATGACCAGGTCACTCATCTTGAAGGTAAAGTCTAGTATAAGTCAAGTTCCCTTTGTAATAAGTTTTGGCATCATCAAAAAGGGGGAAATTGTTGGGAATAAAATGATTTTGATTTAGATACCAAAACCCCTGATTGATGATGTTCAGATTAGTTGAGATATGCTCAAGTGTAGATCAGATAAGTTATCTCAGGACACTTGAGTAAGTGTAGAAATGCTTAAGTCAAAATCTCAGAAATGTTGTGAGATTTATAGTTCAGGTTAGTTGTCCAAAGCTGGAATGTTAGGCAGCTTGATAAGTGCTAAGTACTTTGGGCCAAACTTGCTGAATCTACAAGACAAGCTTACTGAGTGGACAACCTGACTGAAAGATCAAGAATGATAAGGCAAAGCTTCCTACACTGATAAGAACTGCATCAGATCAATTAAAGTGCCAATGATCAAGTGCATTGAATGCTATACTCACAGAAGACACATTCAATGAAGCATTTATTACCATCAAGCCTGAACCAAGCATTGAAGACTTAGAAGCATTAAAGATAGAAGCATTGAATGAATGTTGGAACATTCTAAGTTTGCAGCAGGAATGTTCAGGGAAGTTGTCCCATCTGACCGTTGGTTGAGTGTAGAGTCTGCCACAAATCAACCTTGGGAAATGTGCATATTTGGAATATGACACAAGTCATCTCAACCGCATTTTTCAGAAGTCAACACATTCATTCAAGCAACCATTGAAGAAGCTTTTACACAGTGGATAAAAGGATGTCAAGCTTCATAACCGTTTCAATGGTGCTGCAAATAGACAAGTTTGAATTGCTATCCCTCCAACGGTTAGTTGCTCAAATTTGCCTATAAATACAGAAGTGATCAAAGGATTCAAGCATCCAACTACTTGCTATCAAACTATCATCAAGCAATCAAAAGAAACCAAAGCTGTTCTTTAGAATCCCAAGTTTCCTGATCACTTCATAGCTAAGCTAATACTTGTAATATCCAAAGCTTAGAATTGAGATATCCTAAGCCTTTACACTGTTATTATTGTAAAGGATATCTCTACTAGTTGGAACCAAACCTCAAACCCTTACCTCATTTAGTGAAGGAGTGTTTGTTGTAGAAGTGAGGAGTTAAGGACTGTTATTGTGAAACACAGTCTTAACTCAGAGAGATTGAGCACTAGGACTCAGATTATCCTAGGGATCAAAGCACTAAGAGAGTGTTGTTGATCAGTGCACCTTGGCACTATAAAACAAGCTAATTCCATTGTTAAGGAATTATCCTGTTCAATCAGGGAAAGTGGATGTAGGAGCTTGAGTCTCTGAACCACTATAAATTGTGTGTCATTTACTTACTGCATTCATTATAGCTCTTGCACTCAATCATATTTCAAAAAGCTATTCTCAGTAAGTTAAGAAAATCTGTTTTGGACAAAGTCCCTGATCACTGTGTTTTTCAGAAATCAACTTGGAGTATTTCTTTAAGTAAAAGGTCAACCACATTCCGCACTTAGCAACTCTTTTAGATATTTAGCCAACTGATTACTTTATAGTAATCAGTAGGACAAGTATCTATCAAAGTTCATTCTCAGGCTTGTTGTGAGACAACCTTCCTGATTAGACCAAACTGTTTGAAAAAGGGAAGAATTTGCATACAGAAGTGCATTCCCCCCCCCCCCCCCCATACACTTGTGTCATACTCCACCTAGGACCAACAAGCACCACTACCTAGGCCTTAGATCCTGGGTTAGTTCGAGTCATGGGGAGGAGAAAAAAGGGATGGTTATTTAATGTAATTCAAAAAAAAAAAAGCATCATGAGAATCGTTCATTTGAATAACGAAATATTAAGATAAACACAATATCTTAATGAAACCTTAAGGGCATGTTTGTTTTGGGACTCACCCGTCCGGATGTGGGACGTAACGTCCCACGTCCTTGTTCTACTTCGGGATTTTACATCCGCATTTCCCCATCCAACTACATTCATCATCAGGATTTCCCCATCCAAGATTTCCCCATCCAGGATTTCCCACATCCTACATAATCCCAAAACAAACATCCCCTAAGATTTTCTTAATATATTTCTCCATCTCATTTCACACTGCCACATATCTTATTTAAAAGATTTTACAAAGTACAGTAAAACTTCTATAAATTAATCACCTTGGCATGAAATTTTATTAATTTAGAGAGATATTAATTTATCAATAAATTAATATTTTATTAATTAAAAGAGTGATTTTTTAAATTTCAAAATAAAAAATAATTCATAACACTCAACTATGTCTTCTCATCTAAATGACATTACAAAATCATCCATAAATGATCAAATGCGTAAATACACTAAAAAAGATTTAGAAGAGTGGATTGATGAAAAAGATTTATAAGAGAGACCATACCATACAGTAATATTTACTAATTATTAATTTAGAGTTTTAATGGGACCTAATATTTATAAAGGAATTTTCCAAAAAATTATTATTTTATTATCTTATCGAATTTGATAATTTTTTACAAAGGCCCAAGTCGGGACCGAAAGATTTTATTATTTTAGAGATGTTATTAATTTATAGAGTATTAATTTATCGAGGTTTTACTGTAATAGTCAAAACAATTAAATGACAGTAAATTAAATGGGGTTGAAAGGATTCAAATGGATTAATTTGACTAAATAAATATGTTGCAGAAAATTTAAATGACTCTTCAACTGCAGCTCCATTTTCTAAAAAATGACCAAAATTGTAAAATGAGAAAATTATATGTGAACGGAGAGAGTAAGAATAAAAGAGATAAGAAGACAAAAAAACAAGATAGAAAGATATAGTGGAGAGTTGATAAAAATGTAAATTGATAACTTAGTCTGAGAAGTCGTAAATAGTAGAATGAGACACTTAGCCTAAGGGGAAGAGAGTATTTTCTCCGTCTCGTCATAAGTTTTTTCTTTGCTTTTTGCAACAAGATTAAATAATATAGTATCAAATGTATAGTGGATAGAAAATATAGGAAGAGATAGAGGTAGAGAAATAATTTAAAAAAAAAAAAAGTAGAGAGAAATAATGAATTTTGCCCTTTTAAAAATTGAAAAGTTTATGATGGAAGTGATAAGCTTATGACCGAACAAAGGGAGTATAAACAAGTAATATTATTTAATGAAATTAACTAATACTATTAATCAACTAAAATTGTTCAATAAAAGTTACTAATGAGCTTTGTGCATGAAAATTAAAAAATACTCCGTATAATAGAATAAGTAATATATTAAAAGCGTTATGATATATATATATATATATATATATATATAATACGAAATATGAGAGATTAATTTGCTAAAAAAAATGAATGTTAGCTTTTATTTGAAATGAATAGAAAAAAAAATTATATAATTTTCAATAGATAAAGGATGCAATATAAATACACATACATATATTGATATATATACTTCCCTTAATTCACCACATTTAGTTTCAATAATCGAAGGGAGGGGCTATCAACAATTCAAATTGTGTTATTCTCATCCCAATTAGAGAAAATATTTTTTTTAGTTCGATAAGTTTGAGTGATTTCAAAATAAATTCTTTAAATTTTAATTTTACAAAATACGTCCTACATCTTACAAGCTATTAATTTTAATCCTTTTTAAAATCTATTTTAGTCTTTTAATTTAAACTCCAATTTTGATCATTTAAATATAATAAAATTTGAAAAACATTTACTGATTTTAATGTATATTTTTTTTAAAACATCATTAAAATATTTTTTAAAATTATATAAAAACATAATTAAAGTCTGAATTATGCTCGAATTCTACCTAGCCATTTTCCCCTAATTAATTAAAAATATAAAAATCTGAAAAAAAAAATATATACTAAAATCTAGAAATTTGAAATAAA
Organism: Galeopsis tetrahit; assembly: GCA_963675135.1. NCBI lineage: Eukaryota > Viridiplantae > Streptophyta > Magnoliopsida > Lamiales > Lamiaceae > Galeopsis > Galeopsis tetrahit. The sequence goes on along the minus strand of OY776130.1, from coordinate 62,857,407 downwards.
ATTATAAATATGTATTAAAAAAAAAAGAACAACTCCGACCCCCGTCATATTCCCCAAATATAAATTATATTAATATAATGATGAAATATTCAAATTTGAATTTATTTTTAAAATTTACATATGGTTTACATTATATTTTTTTGATTTATCAATATAATAAAAAATTAGAATTATTTCATTTTTAAAATTTTATATTTCTATTTTTTGAAATTTAATATCTTCATAATTTTTTTGACAAAAAAAATTTCTTATTTTAAATAAATATATTTGGTACTACTATTATTTTGCTAAAATGTGGATTTATTTATGATTTATATAATAATTTTATATTTTATTTAGTTGATTTTTAATTATTTTATTTTACTAAATATTTTTTGTCAAATTTTATTAAAGTTTTTAGATTTTAATATATTTAAATGAACAAAATTGAAGTTTAAACTTAAAGGACTAAAATAAATTTTAAAAAGTGTAGGTCCTAGTTGAGTTAATAATATTGAGTACGCTAGTGAAAAATGAAAATGTCTAAAGGGGGGTGAATAGACTTTTCAAAAATCTTTCAATATATCAGAATACGAATGCGGAATATCAGAATTAAACAATGAGCCCAATCAAGTAAATACTCAACTAAAATTCGCGAACTCTGTATGAACACTCTACTAGTCTTGTTCAGATATGTAATTCAATCAATTAAGCAATTAATCAATCAAACACAAATAAAACAGTAAAGTAAATCAAACACGAGATTTATAGTGGTTCGACAACTTGTCTACGTCCACTCTCACAAACCCAGTTGTGATATTCTTATTAACTCGTCTAATAGAGTAATGTGTTCTTGTAGCTTTAAGTCCCAAGAAATAAGACTTAGATCTTCTTGAATATACCACCAGATATATCTTCGATCTTACTAGCTATTTAACAAGCAACTAGCAACTTGAAACAGTAAAATAAAACTTCTCTGTCTTCAGTAGTAGCCTTCTTTGAATCTTCAATTTGTCTTCTGGCTTCTTTCTGAAGTTGAACTCTGTGAGTTATTTGTCTCTTGAATGCTTCGTAAATTCTTCACTTGTGTATGGAAAGTCAGTGTATCAGTAGTCCTCAATTGTTGAATACACCAAGGTATTTATAGACTTCCAAATTCAAGAACTTTATGTTGTGTAACCAACTCTTCTTGAAAACTGATTTCTAACTTATCATTTTATCCTTCCACGCGGTTATGCAGTTAACTAGTTATTTCCAACTAACTCTTCAAACTTTATCTTCACACGCGTTTTTAATAACTAACTTCCTTCTTCTTCTTCTTGACTTGTCTTGTCTTGTTGCGCACCTGTCTTGTCTGGTTTCAACACTTAGACAAATTTTGAGTCTTCTTCTTACTCTTCTTGTCTTGCGCAGGTCTTCTTCTGTAGACTTCAAAATAGAACTAATCTAGTCCTAACAAGACTATTACATTTACATTAAGCTTTATAAAATAGCTTAGTCAACTTAAGATCTATACATTGAATATACAAATACAAAACGAAACATGAGCTTATATACAACTTTAATATAGCTCAGTAAACAACCTAACAAATTATACAAAGTACTTATAATACGTACTTGTCTTTTAAACAATAAACTTTTCTTTTGAAACTTAACTTGACAATACTTTACTTGTCTTGTGAACTCTACTGATCTGCTCAAGACGACTTCTTTAACTAGACTAGATCAGTCAACACTTAGAAAATATTCAAGTCTTTTTTTGGCCTATCAAAACTCATCTTATCTTTTCATCATTTAGAACTTGTCTTAGGATTCATATCCCAACAAAAAGAACTAAAATTAATAGCTTGTAAGATGTACGATATTTTGTAAAGTTAAAATTTAAAAGATTTATTTTGGAATCACACAAACTTATAGGACTAAAAAAAAAAAAAAATCCCCTCCCAATTATTATACAAACTCCATTTAAATTTAAAAATCAATTTAAACTATTATTCACACCTCAATCTATTTCTTTCCTACCCTTTTTGTTTTAAAAGTTAAAACATTTTGTCTTCCTAACTATTACTATACATACCCATCTATTTTAACCCACCTCTCTCCCTAAAAAAAATCTCAAAGAACCGTGTTCTAAGAGAGAAATGAGAAAAGGAGAAGTGTTCAACCCATCTTGATCGAACAATCTGAACAATCTCTCTCGATTTTTATCGAACAACAAACGAAATGGAAGGTCGTCCAAGATTTGCTAAGAACTTTCTTTCATTTCAAATGTTTTTATTTCCTAAATTTATAGGGTTTATATGCTTGTAGTGATTTATTTAAAAAAAAAATAATACCCTAATAAAATGCATTGGGTATGAATGTATAACATACATTGAGTTTGATTTTGGGTTTGGGTATTGTTTTCGCTGGTTTGATTGGGAAAAACACTTGTTGTTCGCGTACCGTACGATCGGAATCACGGTCGCGCGGCGCACACTATGTATGGCCGAATCTGGCCGAATACTTTGTGGACTGTACGGCCAAACTGGTCGAACACCTTGTGGACTGTACGACCACACTGGCCGAACGCTATGCGGACTGCACGACCAAAGTGGCCGAACACATCTAGTCGTGCACAGTTTTTTCTTAACGAACAGCTGCTAACCTGTACAAAAATTTGCACAAACTAAAAAACAATTCCTACATTAATGAGTGTTCAACAATATGCAAAAACTGAAAAATGATTCCTACATTAACGAGTGTTCACCAATATGCATCAATTCCAATCGAATTCTTACACTAACGAGTGTTCAACAATATACATCAACTAAAAAATAATTCCTATATTAACTAGTGTTCACCAATATTCACCAATTCAAAAATAATTCCTACATTCTGAATACTCTATTAACAAAAATTAATGACTTTCGGAAATGCATCAGCGTCAGGTTTAAATCCTACAAGTTTGTAGCACAATAATATTTGTTTCTTGCAAATTTCTTTCCACGTTTGAGCGCATAGAATTGTCATAGTCTGCCACCGTCTCATTTTCGTTTGGTTCCTGTACCAACAACAAATTAAAATATTAAAACATAGTAAAACATAGTAAAATAATTGCAGACTGTACGGCCACAACTTCATGTACAAACATGGAAGCATTCGGCCAGTACCTAATGTACAACTATGAATATGTTCGGTCAGATACCAATGTACACATTGAGGGGTGTTCGGCCGGTTGTGGTCGTACACTCACAAATGTATGCGGTCAATATGGTCGTACGTACAGTGATGTGTTCGGCCACGATTTCGACCGTGCACGTCGCGACTGTTTCTACTAAAAAACTGTGTAAAGTGTAAAAAAAGGTATGGACAAAGTGTAAAAAACATTAAATATACTTACATTAATTTCCTCCATCACAGTTTCTTATTCCATAACCATGTTTGTTGTGATTATATGATGTAAAAGTAAAAATAGATGAATGAGGGTTAAATGGAGGGTAGAATTTAAGAATGAGGTATGTATAACATGGGGTGTGTTTAAAATTGTTAGGGGTGGTTTAACATTTTTTCAAAAGATTTAAAAGGACATTTTAGTAAATTGAATTAGATCTATTTTTGTCTAAATTTTTTTAGGGTGAGAATAACACAATTTGAGGTGTTGATAACCCCTCTCTAATCAATATCAATTTAATCACGATTTTCAGAATTATTATTAAAAAAAACTTTAACCTTTAATGTTGTTCACTTATTTCAGTTCAATATACGTTTTATTTCCTCCGACTAACCATTGATGTTGTAGCTTGTTGGAGCTCATGTATACATGTCACTTTTCCTTCATTTGTATAGTAAAAAAAAAGTCATAAATTATTGAAAAAACATAGGACAAGAATGAATACGAGTCCTCAAACTCATTTTGCATAAAAAAAAAAATGTTGAACTTAATCGTCAAAGACAAAGAGGTGGTCGTGGACCAACATATTTTAACAAATATTCAAGTTTTGAGAGTTCTATGATGAGGTAATGTTGCAAATTATTAAAAGACACATAATATGAGATTCAATTTGGACCAATTGATATATTAGATTTAACCAATATTTCAACATACCTATCAAACAGAGCCTTGACTGTTAACTTTTAGACTTCATTATTTTTTTAAATACTTCATCCGGTCCCATATTAGATTAGATTGTCCATTTGATTTTGATACAAGATTTAATGTAAAAGTTATTTATTAGTATTATAAATAATAATATAATTTTTATGTTAAGAATGTATTAGTCAATTAAGGGGAATAAGACAGAAAAGGATGTTTTGTGTGAAAAAGTAATACCATTTGATGTAATTTTAAATGATCAACAAACCAAAATGATAAAAGTGCAATCTAGTATCATGCACTCCTAATTTTTTTAACATACCTGTAGTTAGGGGGTGTAAACTAGCCGAGTCGAGCGAAGTAGTGCTGAGCTCGAAATTCAACTCAATTGTTATACTCGAAGCTCGATTCGAATCAATCGAACCTAAAATTTAAAGATCGAGCTCGACTCGATTACGTATATAATTTTTAAAATGAACTGTAAAACATATTTTTTAAAACTAAACTTGAGCTCGACTCGATTATTTGTATATAAATTATATATGGGTTGGTCTGCTATGGACTCGAGTGCATGTTGTGCACCCTAGACTTTACCATTATATATTAATGACAAAATAGTAAATAATTAAATATTGTTCAAGTTCAATTAGATTCGCGAGCCTTTCGAGCCAAGTATTTATGAGCTCGAACTCGGTAGCTACTTGAGTAGCTCGAAACTCGACTTGATTAACTTCGAATTGATTTTGATCTTTTTTTGAGTTGAGTACAGGTAGCTCACGAGTTGGCTCGACTCACTTACACCCCTACTTGTAGTGTTTTAATTTCTTGTCATGTTTAAATTTGAAAGTTTGCATTTTTTTATTTTCGATTTTTTCTAAATGTTTGATTTAATATTTTATCTGTTTTTTATTTGTTAATTGTTTTATAATGAATTTCTATATTTATTTTGATTTCATTGATTAATAATATCATTATTCATACATAATTTCAATTATTTAAAATGTGAAATATGAACCGATTGGAATGACTTGATATTTGATTCCATTAGTAAATGTGGATAGGTTGATACATGAATGTGTTTATAAAATTGAATATTTGAAAGGAAAGAAAATAAAAATGAGGTGGAAATGGCATAAGTCAATGGATATTCTTATCTTTATTCCTACAAAACATGATAGCAAAATAAAGATGAACTTCACCCAATCAACAATAAATTCCAAGTGAAAAATGCAGCTGCACTATCTTACTGGGATATGTCAAAAACTTAATTCGTTTTTTTTTTTAAAGAAAAAAAAGTTGACTTCTGTCTTTTCAAGTTTAATCCTTTTCTTTAATTGTTGTATGTTATTAAGACATTTTTACATTACCTACTACCACTGATAGCGCCACTTTCTTCTCTCTCTCTCTCATTCTTTTGGTTGTTTGCTTGCTGTTATATGTATATAAATGTTCATATTCATATTCATTGACTGAAACAACAGTTATAAATTTATTACTATTACCATTGATATATCACCACAATTTGGCATTCTATGTACCTTTACAGTTTGCGCAATTACAGCCCTTTCGTTGTCATATTTGAGATTTTAAGTCATGTTTGGTGCTGTGGTGAAAACCCAGTACAGATTTAGTTTTCTTGAAATGTGGGTCTTTTGTGCTTCGCAGAAAGAGATCTGTTACCAAGGCTTTGTTTCTTGTTGTAGTCTGAGAAGATTATAAGGTGAAAGAGTTTTCAAGATCTGGGCTTTTCTTGTTTTTATTAAAGGTAAGAGCTTGAATGCTTTTTGAGATACCTAAACATTTTTCTATTTTTGTGTAGGATTTATGTTTTATGTGTTTGGTATTTTCCCTTTTTGGGTAAAATTCACCCCTCAAAGTTCTTCTTAATTCCTGTTACTTTGTCTTAATTCTTATTTAGATTGTGATTTTTAGTTGCAATCATTTGGCTGATCATATTGCTAGAATTATCCCATTTAGAGTAAGTCTTGAAACTGTTTCTATAGAATGTAGCCTAATTGCAATAATTAAAACTTGATTTTGAAAGAGTTATTAAGAAATTGCCATAGGTCCTAGTTTCCATTTTTTCTTAAGATTAGAGGAAAGTTGAAAAAATATTGCATTATTCTGCAGGTTTTTTGAGGATGGCTTCTGATCTTAATGCAGAACTCTCTAAGAATATAGGCAGTCTCAAGGTCTGGGAATTTATCGGAATTATCGTAGGATTACTGATAGTGATTATCCTCTTCTCCTTAATCATTTACCTCACTTTGCAAAATAAGTTAAAACGAGCTCAAAACCAGCTTCCTCAAACCCAAATTCCTACCGTTTCAAAAGAAATCAAAGAAGTACGAATAGAGCATGTATCAACTGGTGAATTCGTCCCACGTGATGGAATTCTTCTCACCATTCGTGACAAATCAAGTCATAAAGAATCAGACAAAGTGTTGATCCATTTGGGAATGCTTAAAAATGGAGATAACAGCAGCCAATCAGGTTCATTCCGTCAGCTTGAATCAGGAGAAGAATGGAGTTCAGCAAGCGTTGCCTCGAATAAACCATCTTCATCTTATCCGATAACTGTTCCTTCGCCATTAAGTGGGCTCCCCGAGTTTTCTCACTTGGGGTGGGGGCATTGGTTTACCTTAAGAGATCTTGAACTTGCTACTAATAGATTCTCAAAGGAGAATGTTCTTGGAGAGGGTGGATATGGGGTCGTTTATCGAGGACAGCTTATTAATGGTACTCAAGTTGCTGTTAAAAAGCTTCTCAATAACCTGTGAGTTCATGTTTTCTTCTTGGTTATTAATAAAAGATATTTAATCGGTTGGCTAATTGGTATGTGTTATTCTTAGAGGTCAAGCAGAAACGGAATTTGGAGCGGAGGCTGAAGCTATAGGCCATGTGCGACACAAGAATTTGGTTCGACTTCTTGGATATTGTATTGAAGGAACTCATAGGTATATGTCATCAGAATCATGTTATAGTACTTTTTCTGTAATTACTAATTTGGTCCTAAATAATTCATCTAGTTAAACTGAATTTCAGGATGTTAGTGTATGAGTATGTTAAGAATGGTAATTTAGAACAATGGCTTCATGGAGGCATGCGTAAGCATGGATATTTTACGTGGGAGGCCCGAATGAAGGTTCTCCTAGGCACAGCTAAAGCGTATGTTGATTAAGCTTCTCGATTATTGTTACAATGTTATTTTTATTCCATCTGATTCTAATTCTTGGTGATTGTTTTAGTCTTGCGTACTTGCATGAGGCAATCGAACCAAAAGTAGTTCATCGAGACATAAAATCGAGCAATATTTTGATTGATGAAGAGTTTAATGCTAAGGTATCTGATTTTGGGCTAGCCAAGCTCCTTGGTGCTGAAGAAAGTCATATCACAACTCGAGTAATGGGTACCTTTGGGTATGTTTTTTAACCTACAATAGCTCGTCTATTTAAATGATTAGGTACGTTTATAATTCACTCGATTTTTTATCAGATATGTAGCTCCTGAATATGCAAATAGTGGGCTTCTAAATGAGAAGAGTGATGTTTATAGCTTCGGGGTTTTACTATTAGAAGCAATTACGGGACGAGATCCTGTAGACTATGGACGACCTGCTCCAGAGGTATTACACAAAATCAAACATAAAATTTCATTCTAAGCTTCTTCTTGTTAAAGTTTTTGTTGTCTTTTCTAGAGAACACTTGGGTGCATCAGTTGCACGATGCACAACTAATACTTTTCAAAAAACAACTAATAGGAGTAGTTTTTAGTGAAGTAATACCTTCTAAAAATACACACCAGTTGCACGAAAGTTTTGGCCTTAAATCTGCTCCAATGGACGGATAATTATGCAGGTTAATCTGGTTGATTGGCTGAAAATGATGGTGGGAAATAAGCGTTCAGAAGAAGTGGTAGATCAAAACATCGATACGAGACCATCTACCAAAGCACTCAAACGGGCCCTTTTAACTGCTTTGAGATGCGTTGATCCCGTTTCAGACAAAAGACCACGTATGAGTCAAGTTGTTCGCATGCTTGAATCCGAACAATATCCTATACCCAGAGAGGTCTGTCTTGTCTTAAACTGTATTTTTTTTTTTAATAATACAAGAGTAAAGATTAAACTGTGGTTTGTGTTCTTCAGGATAGAAGGCAGAGAAAAACACGAGCAAGTAGCAACGATATGGATTCGACTAGGGACAACTATGATACTGATAAAAGTGACAGTCAAGATGGAATCATTGAACTCAACCAAACCAAACATTAAGGTTCCTCATCAACTTGTGTTCAAGGATTTCGTTTCTGGGGCGAAAGTACAGTAGACGTAGGCTAAGAATCGAATTTCTTCCTCTTCTTTCCAAAACAGACTTATAATTTCTGTTAATTTGTTTCCATATCGTTTATCGTACAGCTTTATCCCGAGCATTCTTCATTCTTGTATTATAATTCTAAGCATAGTTGGTTTCTTTGTGATCACAAAGAAACCAACTATGCTTTGTAGATTCATTTGTATATCATTGTAGATATTGAATAAAATACATATTCTGTCTATATTATTATTATTTTGATGATGTCTCTGTGATGAGCTAGCTAAGTGTTCTCTTCTTTCCTTTGTCTGGGTTTTTCTAAATAGGAATACACAAAGTGTTGGGCTACCATAAATGTCATTTGATTTCTATTCTCAATTTATAATTTGTAGAATGGAGAATCTTATGGTTTTATGTTACGAAAGTGTAAAATCTTGTGTGAAACTGTCTTTTTATTGTTCCTGAATCATTATATAAACGAATACAAATACCAGGTAAGTACAAGACTATTAAGTATGACAAAGTTGATAGATAAATCACAAAAATTAAGAAGGGTGGCACTGCACATCCAGGAATCTGGTAAAAGGTAAAAAAATACTCCTAACTGAATATTGTAGTACTAATATTTTATTTAATGAGGGTATTACAGTAAAATCACATTAAAAAAAATCGTGAAGCCGAAATCTGGATAGCCATGTTTTCCGAATTAAGGATTCTAATTAATTTTCCTATACTTTAAAAAAGTGAGTACACAATATTTATGGTCATGTCGGGTTTCAAGATTATGATTTTCACTTTCAAATTCAATGGCTATGAATGACAGACAGCTACCTGGTCCAATAATGAAATGTGCATGTGATAACTCTCAATTTAATAATATCATACATTTAGCCGAATAAAGTGGAATAATGCTGTGGCTCGTGTCTCGTGACCCATTTGTTTTATTTTTCATCAAGGAAATTTCCTTTATCCTTGAGCCATCCTCCCATTTAATAATATTCCACCTTTTGATTAAAATGTACATCACTTCAGATCAATACACAATCATAAGCAATATATGGATTTATCTCTCCGATTACGGATATCTCTCTCCACCTATGGTGGTGGCTTTTGTTGAACTTGATAGAAGCTTGTCTGCCGTGAAGGTTTTATTCTTCAAGATATCTGGAAGTTGTTGACAAATTTTTATGGATGTAAGGTTGACTATTTTTCCCAGGTTGTATGAAGCACAACTTTTAGCTAGGCAAGCAACATCCTCTCCGGTTTCTTACTATTGATCTGGGATAGTGTTTTTTTGGAGGGAGAATACGGTTGGATTTGAGTGTATTTGTTCAAGAATGTTTTATCTATATAATACACGAAGTGTTCTTCCTCAAAAAAAAAAAAGCAAGATAGCAAATCAATATATGCCAAGATATAGTTTTCATTTTGCAACAAGCATTCATAGATAAGGTGCTTATTAACAGCAAAGAATTAATAGGCTTAAAGAATATATATCATTGAGACATTGACAAGTTTTGCAGTGAGGGTGCATAATTTTCACTCAATTTGGCTGCAGCACCCTTTCTCTAACACGCTCACACAGTTTCCCATTTTGTTTCTCATATTCCTCTTCCATTTCCATCAATCGCTTAGATACCTAATTATAATAACACACAAATTTAGTCGAATGCATGCAAATACTTTACAAATAGATCAAATAGTAAATGAGTTTTTATCATTTAGTAATATGTTTGCTATTCTAAATCAATGGATTCTTCTATTTACCTACTAAGTGTTTCAATTACCCCTTGGAAAATAATAGATCCAAGCGTGAACCTTGAAATTGTGGTCACATTAGAGAAAATGATTAAAAAAAAAAAAAAATCCATTTTTTACCCATCTCAAGTTTCAAAAATCTTTTATACCCACTTTCACCTTTTTTAATAATTTGATAAATTATTACCCTCAAAAGATGTCACCAAACAAAACCCCTACCCAACCTTGAACTTGGAGAGAGGGAGAGTTACAAGAAGTGGAACAAATAAAAAAATGTGTTGTAGAAGAATAGAAATGTTGGAACCAAAAAAAAGGAACAAAATTCGTCACGTATTTTTAATTCGTTCCACATCCCCCCTCCCTCTCTCCAAACTCAAGGTAGATAGGGGTTTTGTTTGATGGGAAAAATAGATAGAAAAGATTGCTTCAAGTTAAAGTGGGTAAAAAAGATTATAGATTTGTAAAAGTGGTTAAAAATAAAAATAAAAATTTCCCCGGAATGTTATATATCTAAGCATGATCAACCAAGAGCCCTTCACAATGATTAACCAGTAAAATGCAAAAAACTTGAAGGGCCTTAGTGAGAAGGGCGAACCTTTATCGAGTAGGCCATTGGTAGTAATACATCAGGGTTCATGGCATCCTCAGGAAAATTTCGTAGTGCATGTATGAGTTTTTCGAAAGGTAACTGCACCTGTTAAAATACATAAAATGTCAATAATGCCCCAAAAGGAAAAGAAGACAAAACTAGAGGATTCAGATTTGAGAGGATAATCTCACCAGATCATCATGGCAGTACTTTAGGAGAGCTATACCGACTTGAAAGACAATCTTCACGCCCTGGAATAAAATATTGACAAACGAGACTCAGAAGAGATTTTAAGGGGTAAATATGTAAAATATTTGAGTGCTAACCTCATGAAAGGAGACTAACCTCGAAAAGAAAGACATCCCAAATCCTAAGGGCCAAATGGAATGGGAACGAGTAAGAAAATACTGTTATGAACCACTGGCTTGCATACATACTGGGATTTATCATTTCTTGAGTAAAATGCTCTCCCAATTTTGGTAACTGTTCTTTCACTAACTGCTCTAGCTGAAAAAGATATTGCTGCACAAGTGGCAATCCGACCTGCACCAAATGCATGAGTTTTACCAATGCTTTATAATTAAAAAAAACAAAAAAAACTCAGAAAGTAAATGTATAAAAATATAAAATTTAAATGCATTTGAGAAATGAATTTTCGATCATTATGTTGCATGAGAGCGAGATGTTTTAAGTGGTAGACAATAATATTATGGTCAGCCTTCTCAAATACTACTAAGCTAGAATGATGTGTTACCGGTTAAGCCCTCAAGATCAAAAGAAATCTCAGGTCAAGTTCAATGGTAATTTCGTAATGTTTATCTTTCAAATATGTGTTTTAATGTGATATTGGGAGTACAAAAAAACAGAGACTTGAATTAGATGTAATTATATTCAGTTATATAAACATGAAGAACAGGTATTAGAAAAATACAATTTCATTGAGGCTGTTAATCATTTGGAAATAATCATTCTCCTGTAAAATTCTACCCTAAAATACTTATAGTTCACTTATTTTAGTTTTTTTCAGATACAATTTCTAATACACTATCAATCATCTATCTCCCACTTTTTAATTATTATTATCTGTCCAACTCAATACTCTCTCTCCACCTTTTTACTTTAGACACAATTTCTAATACACATTCAATCATCTATCACCTATATTTTCAAAATCCAAATACACATTTTACTATTTTCCAAATCCACCAATTGGATTTCAAATCCATAAACAAACACCCCCCCAAGAGTACATACCAATTAAAATTTATTCCCAGGATATGAAAATAAGTTTTGAAAATAAACGGAATAAAGAGCTTGTATAAACTATACCAAATATAATCCTTCCATTGGAGCATGGACAGCTCCTTTTAATAGGGCTACCAATAACCAAAATGCATCTTCTTCACTCATATAAAGAAGCAAGAGACCTGCTACAAATCCCATGCCCTGCAAAGAACATTATTCCAACAATGATGAGAGACAGAAACTGGCAACCATGATGAGTTTATTGCAAAACTGGTTCCAAAAGAAAATTTTCATTGCACTCTTGGTACCTTTGCTAAAAAATGGTCCTTATGTGTGTGTTTTAATTGAAAAACTAGTCCCACAAGAATTTTTTTTTAACAACGTTGGGACTATTATTGGTTAAAAAAAGGACCACTTTTGCAATAAACCCGATAGAAGATTGATAAGTTGATAATAGAACCTGAACATATCCGACATCTCTGTCATATACAGAGTACGCTTTCAGAACATTATAAAGGGATCTTTGACCTGGACCATGCCTCTGCTGGAAGAAAACGTGTGAAGGAAATGTACGAGAAATATCTCGGATAATATCGAGCTCAGAGGCAGATGTTTCATAGATAACTAGTTGCTGCAGAAAACACAGAACAAGTATTACGATATAGATATGATAAGGACCTGCTTAAATAACGTCCATCAGTTCAAGAAGAAGAGACAAAAAAATGTAATGTGGCCGAATCAAATTCCTCCAATTACCTTCAATTAGGGTATGTATGATTAGGGATTTGAAAACCTAAATCCAGTTCTACTTAGGGATTTTAGAATCTGGTTGTAAAATCCTACCTTATTTAAATATCAAAACAAACAAACACCATTACTATTTTTCAAGATTTTGAAATCTCAAATCAAACATACCCTGACAATAGATACCCATACTAAATAAATGGAGATAATGGAGAAGAATTACAATCAAGCAATTCAAGCATTATGAGAAACTAGGACTTTTCTAAAATTTCCAGTGTAAATTAAACCAAACTAAAATGAGGTGATCAAAATGTACAATTGTATATAATAGTCTTTCACATAAAATAAAATAGTAAATTTAAGGACGTTGAATTAGTATTATCAATAGTGAAAGACCATTATATTTTCAAAAGGACAACCAAAGCAGCTATCAACTCTACTCCCACATTTGAAATTGCAAACGATGACATGTTTTCCCCTTATTTTTTTCCTTTGACAAGTTAAACTCCATATTGCATTCGCAATTGACATTAAAAATAACATTATTTGATTTTATTTTTTTGAACATTATTTACCTCATAGACTCCAGGATTCATGAGCAAGAGGTCACGGCTGCCAGATATTAATTGCCAGACAAGTCCTCTTAGACAATCGGGAATTCCTTTCCTTATTCTCCTTTTGACAACATGGGGTTTCCTTCTAACATAATACTTCCAATCACTACCACCAACACCAATCATCTTTCTCCATTTTCTAATTCTTTTTTCCTCCCTGAAATTGGATATTAATGAAATAGCATTATCATCTGCAGAGAGCATCAGTGCAACAAATAAAAATGAAAGCAGCGACACGGTTCCAGGAATGAAAGTGTAATGGAAGAATCTCTGAAATATAAACAGATCCTTTCAAGATATCAGGCTGCCAAATCCAGCCTTAATATGCAAAACTTTCTTGTTTCAACTTTGGGTCATTTCCCACTGTGCCTTTTTCGGAATTTTAAGTACTGCTTTATTCAGTTTAGAATCCAAGTAACAAAGAAACCCAAATTTCATACTAATTTAAAGAGTAAAATATTCATGTTACTTCCACATAAATAGAGTAGATGCCCTTTGAACTTTAAAGCTTAAATGCTTAATATAACCTACACGCACTTCTTTTTTCAATTTGAACATATCATTTTTGCTTAGATTTTATCTTAGGTTTTCTGATTTCTAGTGACTATTTTCTAGAAAGCCCAACTCAACAAAGCTTTTTAATTTTGTGCGCTTGCATATCAGTTGCCAACTACTAATATCTAAATATTTTCCTGATCCAAAATCACCCATTTCTGCTATTTCATGTTTACCAGGGGCCATCAGATATCTCAATACTATTTACTAATCCAAAATTACCCATTGTCAAACCTAATTTCTTAGACAGTTGGGCAACTTATACTGAAAGACAGCTACAAGAGTTTTTGTTCTATTGCAAGAACTGAACAATTTGAGTTAACCGGGGGGGGGGGGGGGGGGGGGTGTTAATTCATAAATCAGTACTAACCATCAGGTAGATTGCTTGTGGCAAAATTACGACTTGTGCTTTCATACATAATTCAAGAAATTAGGCAGTAAACTTTGATTTTGGCTTCATGATGTCTTGATTAAACTTCCACAAAATATACACGAATTAGGATGCAACATTGCAATCTCTTAAACACTAGGAAATCATCATATATGATACTAAAACCTTTTGTAGAAATGTGCATGCATTTTAGGGACTTGAAACTATAGCAAAGAATTTAGTCCCATCTAACAATACCGACCATCGAACATCTGAGCAGCAGAATACAGGATAAATAAAAGGCTTAACTGCTGCTAATATCATTACCTTTTAGTAAATTTCAATCTAATCTAACCTTATGATTTTTGGCAAGTAAAACCTCAATTTAAAAAAAATTAGCAATTCGAACTTTTGGGCAGATTGACTCTTGCTCGTTTCTGACATGTCATCGAACTCGGAAACAATTAAATCCTAAACGACGCTGTCACATAATTACTACCCAAACTATGTTGTTCAGCCTAGAAATGAGCAAGAGATTTAAATTGTTGTTTTATAAGACAATAACTCGGAAGTTATTAGATTGCAATTTACGAAAATTTGGTGATTTTAGCAGCAATTAAGCCTAAATAAATTGACATAACAACTAAATATGCTTCCATATAATGGATACCTCTCAAACTCTGTGGCCGTTCTGTTCTTTGTTAATCCATCAGGTGTGTTGCCGTCCTGCTTTACGAATCCAAATCTATCAACTTTAGGCAGTGAAACAGGTGCTGCCTCTTGTTCATCCACTCTTTTCTTTTCCATCCAAAAGCTTACAAAATTACTAATTCCTTCAACTTTAACGCAATAATGTAGCTAGATTCTTCAGCATTTTCGTTATATCTCCATTTCAGCATTAAATACAACACGGAATACAGAAATTTCTGAAGAAAAACAAAAAACCAGCATCGATCAGTCATTAAACCCAGCTCAAACAATATACGAAATGCAGTATATCAAATTTGAGAAAATAAAGCAAAGGCATTGGCGCAACAATATGAAGAAATGAGAGAGAGGTTGGCTCATCATAATTCTGGGTTTTACATTCCATCTTAAAATTAAATTAAAAAAAGGCATAGAACAGAATGGAGATTTCGAACTAACATCAGAATTGATTTATACTATTCCAAGATAAAATCAAATATCTGAAAGCATAATCGAGAACGACAATTGTATACAAAATCTCAGATTTTTCGAACATAATAATAATAAAGTGAAAAAGAAAAATTAAAAGGAGAGATCATATACATAACCTGAATGAATTAACTGTAGGACCGTATCAATTAAAATCTCGAGATTTTGTTCCTCATAAAAGACGGAGAATGAATTTTGGATTTTCAGAGATTTATGTTTCGTTTGGTTAAGTTTTCTGGAGATTTCAGAGATATGGAGCGCGTAAGATTTGTCAAGGTGGAATGGAGTTCCATACGACGTCGTTGTTCGTGCCAGGTGCATTCAGAACTTGGCGGGTCCAGCAATTTAATTCCATAAACAATTGACCTTTTTTTCTTTTTCTTTTTTGAGAAAATGATAAATTAATAGATTTTATCTTAAATTAATATTTCCGTGAAGCAATTGCACCTTAAATTAGTTGTAATTTTATTTCAATTTTTGAGGAAACAGTTTGTTAAATGAAAAATACAAATAATGTTCAACATCTAAACAGTTGGAGCATGAAAGCCAAGCAAGAACAGGTCGGCAAACTCCTCATTAGTAGGAACTACATGAAACGTGTCTAATTGGGTCAAATTTCTTGCTGCAAATGTAATTTGGTTAATTAAATTGTCGTAAATAAATATAAATTGATTTTTTTTTTCAAAATTAAAAATCAAACCGTATTTGTAAAAAAAAAATGTTGGGTCTAAAACCGAAATATAATTAATCTCAAATTACAAAAACTAGTCATTGAAAATATAAGAAATAGTAAAATACTAAAATAGATTATAAAAATATAAATAATGACTTGATAATATAATACGGACTCAATAATCTAATTTAAATTATGAAAATATAAGAAGTGATAGTGAAATACTGAAATAGAATTAATTATCGAATATATAATTTTTATTTATATAATATTAGTTCGATTTGGTTTGATTTATTAGTTTTTTTTTTCATTAGTGAAAATTGAGTAATAATAAAAAAAATTATTTTCAAAAATAAAAAATTAAATCGTAAACGTAAAAACGAACTATAATTTATATTTCGGTTTTGTTTAGTCTATTTTTTTTTCAATCTCAACTGAATTGTACACACTCCTATGCATTAGGGGTAGGAAAAATACTGAAAGTTTTAGCATGTATTTATTAAATTAATAAATACTTAAGTATACCAAGATTTTTAATATAGTATGATACTATAACGAAAATATTCGCTACGCTATCGGTAAGGTCATTCTACATTTGCAATTTTTTTTTAAAAAAATTCAGTAAAACCATGTACTCCTATATCATTTCAAAAAAATATACCAATATAATTGTATGGAACGGTATATACCGTTCAAAAATTCTATATACCAATTTCAATACATCATCAATAAATACTTTTTATATAGCGAAAGTTCCGATGTAGTATCGCTGTGTCGGTATGAAATTTTCAATAAAAGTAAATCTTTTACAAAAAGAATGTTTCTAAAAGTGAGGTTGCTACAAGTAATTAATGTGTTATTTAAATAAAATAGTAGTGGAAGTAGAACATGTAATTTGGAAAATAGAAATGTCTACCTTCGTTGGAAGTTGAAGTTAGCAATACAAAATGCAAAAAGCGAAGCAAAAATAATAGGATACAAAATCAACATTACAGCAACAAGAGGTAGAAGTTGGTGCTCATATCCAAAATAATCTCTCAGAAAAGCTGCTACTGTTTTGGTTTCTCCAAACACTGTAATTTTGTCATGTATATCGCCAAATTGTGAGGTGAGCATGCCGTTCAATGACCAAGAAGTAGGAACCATGTAATAGAACCAGATCCACCACCTCGGAATTTGCTGCGCGCAGATTCAACAACGAGTTAGAATATCGAATCAAGATGAAGCAATGCATTAGAAACAAAGAACTAACCGGATGAGGGATCAAGAATCCAGAAAACAAGTTGAGCATCGTGTAAAAGGCCGACTGCGAAATGGCAGCTACTGGAAAGCTCGGGGTTATGGAAACCAGCATCATTCCGAGGTAAGTGAAGTACAAAAGTGTGGAAAACATAGTGTAGAGATACCAGAAGACCTTATACGCAGACCAGTAGTATCCGATCATTGGATATGTGATGATTGTGAACGCAGCGGCTTGTGCAAAGAGATAAGGAATCTCTATTACCACCTGTGAGATCATAGAGTAGACCAACCCATCATAAGATTCTAGACGAAAACTTCTATGAACTTGGATGCAATGTAGTACAGTATTACCTGTGCGGCTGAATAAGCCCACGACGCGTACATTCCAGCAAATCTTTCGCGGTACAGAACAGTTCGTTCTGTGCTGACATATGGCAAAACTGAAGAGGAGTTGTTTATGCCGCAGAATAGCGCAGCGCTATACATTGAACCGAGCAGAGTGAACAGGCTCTGCTGGTTATGTCTATTACAAAAGAGCAGAACAATGTTAGACCATTAAAGAAAACAATTTGCAGATTCAAGTTACTTTTGTCCATGATGAAGACTAGGTAGTTACATTTTCTTTCCTTGACCCCAAAAGAGGATGCCGAAAAGAAAAGCTGCGAAAAGCATGTGCAATGAGCGCATCAAGTTGTACTTTGGACTTCGCCAGTAAGACAAGTGTTGCTTCCAGAGGCAGGCTTTGAATTGTCCCCAACCGTTTTGTGCATAGCGCGTTGCGAAACGCACGTCGGTTGATCCAGAAGGCGGCATGCTCAGCTTTCTCACAGCCTCTTTGTTATTCCTTCAAACAACAACACAGGTAAACAAACCTCATGAGTGGATTAGATAATAGGGAAAGCCTTATGCAAACCAGTTTCACCTTGCAACTGGTTTGTACATTAAACGGTATTAGTTGTTTCATTGAAACGTATTAGTTGTTATACTATAAACTGATAGTTGCCAACCAGTTATACGATGAAACTGTTTTACATAAGACCAACTCTAGATGATAATAGCCTTATGCCTTCTTTTGTCAACTTACTCGTGCAAACTAGACTTCTTGTAAATTTCAGCAAAGTCTATGCCAAGATCAGCCTCTGAGGAAGAGGAAGTGACCTCTAACATCCATGCAGCTGGGTTATAGTTATCGCGAATTCTTGACACACCAGAGACGCCCTATTACAGAAGAGAATCCAATAAGCAAAACTAAACGATAGATTTATCCATGGAAGCATATATTAATTGCAAGAGAAGACGAACCTCAAAATATTCGATTACTTTACACGACTGTTGACCTAATGGTCCATAATAACTAATGCGGCCTCCAGCTTTCAGCAGCAATAACTTTAGACACATATAGATGTCACATTAGCAATACTATTTAAATAACACTTGTTTGAATTAACAGTGACATTACCTCATCAAACGCTTCGAATATATCAATACTTGGTTGGTGAATGGTGCAAACAATTGTCCTCCCAGTATTCGCCACGTTCTTTACTGCCCTCATAACTACGGCTGCTGCTCGGGCATCCAATCCAGTTGTAGGCTCGTCCATAAAGATTATTGAAGGGTTAGAAACGAGCTCCACAGCTATAGTTAGCCGCTTCCTTTGCTCAGTCGATAAACCATCGACACCAGGCAATCCCACCAATGCATCTTTGATGCTATCGAGCTCAATGGTTTCAAGGACTTCTTTAACGAATTCCTGTCAGATTAATTTCCAAAGAAAATTGAATTATAAGCATGAAGAAATTAATATTTGGGAAAATTAGTTTTTTTAGTCCTTTAAGTTATCCATACTTTGGTTCCAGCCTTGTTGAATTTCACGAATTTAAATAATCCTGAAATTTTCAATTTTTTACATTTTGGTCCGGTAACCGGCTCTAGGAGATGAAACATCATGTTGACGCTAATGTGACAAAGTCTGATTGGTCAATCGGATGTTTCACCTCTTAAAGGCTACATCTGGGCACTGGACCTAAATGTTGAAAAATTGAAAGTTACATGACTATTTTCAATTCGTGAAAATCGATAAGAATAAAAAAAACTAATTTTCCTAATATTTGTGAAAAACTATGTCGTTTGAGAATATGGCAACCCACGTATTTTGTCGCTGGATCAATATGAGGATCAAGACGTAGCCAAGCTGAAAAGATTACTGATTCTTCAACAGTAATTTGTGGAGAATGTATATCAGTTTGTTCACAATAACCTGAAATCCGAGCAAATGTAGTTTGGACTTTAGGATACCCTCCGATTCTTATTTCTCCTTCAATCGTGCCGCTGGTTTTTCTACCGGAAAGTACATCAAGAAGTGTCGTTTTCCCGGCCCCACTGACACCCATGAGTGCTGTAAGAACGCCAGGTCTGAATGCAGCAGTGATATCACGAAGAAGCTGAAGCCTTTTCTCTGTAAAACCATGCTCCTTCATTGCCTGAAAGGAAATAAGAGAATAAACTACTACACTTAGTTCTAATAACTCTTGATATCTGAAACTGTATAAGGAAATTACAATTTTACCATGGGGGTTTCGACATAGTATTGCACATCTTGAAAAACTATACTCAGGGGTTCAAAGGGTAAAACCATTCTATCTGCCATCAAAATCAACATGACACATGTCACATCACCAATTAATATGTGGCACATATCAAAACACAAAATTTGTATAAAAGATCTTGGCCGAACAAAGTCACATTTTCTTATGAAGATAGATTGTGAACCTTTGTGATGTTTTACACCAATTCTTGGTTGAGAAGCTTCGGAATGCTTCTCTGCATCAGTTTTCTTGTTCAGTTCTTTACTTCCTTGTATCTTCGAAAGTTGGTCACGTGAAATAATAGCACGAGAACCAGATGCTGTAAATCCACATTAGAATAAATTATATGGTAATCAAATTATAGGATGCATGGGATTACACTTGATTTACATTCTTACGTTTTAAGTAACTCAATGCCAACGTAAATCCAATGTTGAAGAGAATTGCAAGTACGAAAAGGGCGCCAACTGATACCCAAAAGAGATTTCCACCAAAGTTTAAACCACGGTTTGCAAGTGTTTGATGTCCCAGTGTTGTATTTCCAACCACCTTCTACAAATAAATCAAGAAATAAACAAACAAAAATGGTCACAAGATAATGCACTCTTTCTCACCTTTTGCCATCTTGGAGCGAGAAATTCGTTAGACGAAAGGCCTATCTCCCCATACGACAACGGAGAAAGCCAAAATGCCCATTTCAACCAAACTGGCATAGAAGCTGCAAAAACAAGTTGTTTCTTCACTCACATTGCCCTTTAGGGGATTATTATGATAGTGATCAATGGATACCAAATCATATATATAATATAACTGAAAAATTACTCACGTCTTGGAATCATAAAGCCACTGAACAACATTACAAATAATATTGCCAAACTACCAGCTGTTGTAGCAGCAACCACAGTTCGAAACACAGAAGCCAAGAAACGGAACATAGATATTGAGGCCATATGCACAGCAAACATTAACACCAATTGACGAAAAAACCTGGAAATATGAATAATAATTTATCTTGACTATGATAAGAAAATATGTAATCTTTGGGATAGTATCATTTTAGGTCCCTAAAATTAACATTTTTTCAATTTTGATCCCCCACTTTTACTCACTATCAAACTTGGTCCTTAAAGTACACATTTATTTCCACAACCGGTTCCATCGTTCGTTGACTAACATAATCAACTATGTGGGACTGCTAAACGTAATTATTTGAAAATTAATAATTACATTTAGCACCCCCCATATAGTTCATTTCGTCAGTCAACAGCCAGTCAACTAACGGTGAGATCAAATGTGGAAGTAAAAGTGTACTTCAAGGATCAAACTTGATGGTGAATGAAATGTTGGGACCAAAAATGAAAAAAGAGAGTATATTTAGGGACCAAAAATGATTTTATCCTGCATTTTTTGGTATTTTATCTTCTACTAACCTCTCAGCCTCAGGGCTATAACCAATAACATAATAAGTAAGAGATGTCCATACTAGAGCTTGCAACAATGATAGAGGAATCTTGAGAATGGTGGCTGGGATTGCATACGCCCACGCAGGGTAAAAGTGCAGGTCCCTCTGTTTGTAGAAAACGGGAAGTCTTGCTACAGTCAGAGAGAGCTCCGGCATTCCATCAAAAAGAACAATGAGGAGGGAATAAAATAGAGCTCCCAAGTAATTATTTGCATGGACAATATCAACGCCCATATCCGTCCTCAGGAATACAGTCATTGTTATGGTTGCGATTAACACAAGCTGCAAAAGAAAATAAATGATGTTTCATAAACTGTTAACAGTTAGAAGGAAAGAAAAGAGTAACATATTGGTTCGCCAGTTGCACCTTGCAATTGATGCAATTTTGACAAAACAATTTTCAACCAAACTATTTTTTTATATTTTTGCATGAATCATAGAATAAAGTGATCGAAAAATATTTGTTCATGTGATGAAAACTATCAACTCATATGATAAAAAATGTACTCCGTATTAGTTATATATTCAAAACTACTTAGCCCATAAACTAATACTTTTCTTTTGCATGAATCAATATTTTTCTTCATATAAACTAATACTACATTTCATTATATATTTCAGCATTTTTTTGTGAATGAGTCAAACTTTGATCAAAGTTGAGTTAAAATTGCACGCAACTGGGGCGTAAAAGTTTCTGCCTTAAGAAAATTATGTGGCTAACCTGAACTGATTTGAATACATATAAGAAGGAATTCCTTTTCATGAGAAGAAATTCTCTCGACATGCAAGCTCTGAATAAAGTCCATTTCGGAAGAGAATATGTGCTAAAACTAATTGCATTCTTGTGGCTCTTCGACTTATCAAATGGCACTGAGAGGTCCTCAACGAGCTTCTTTCCGTGTACAGACTCCATATATTTCTTCGTAAGCATATCAACTGATACGTACTGGTAAGGTTGCGCAGTCTCGTGCCAGTATTGTTCCTGATCTTTCCTAGAAATAACCTGGAAACAACAGTCAATATTCAACTCTTTCCTTCTTTTTTCCCTTAATTGCTGCTAAAATCACCATCTTTATGTGTAAATTGCAATCTAATACTCAGTATAAACTTATGAGTTTTGACAAATAAAACCTAAATTAAAAAAAAAAAAAAAAAAAAAAAAACAATTTGAACTACCAGATAGATCGACTCTTAGCCATTTCTAGGCTAAAACGACGTAATTTAGAATTTTTTATTTTTTTTCAAGTAGGATTACACATCAGACACAGGTAAGAGTCAATCTGCACAGAAGTTCAAATTGCAATTTTTTTTAAATTGAAGTTTTATTTATCAAAACTCACAAGTTTAGAGATTGCAATTTACGAAAACTCGAAAAGATAGTTGTTTTAGCACCAATTAAGCCTATTCGTTTCGTACAGGACAAGGAAATAAACAACGTGAGATTCACTTGCCTCCTGGAGAAAATCAGCCACTCCTTTCCTTTCAGGACACCTAAAACCGCAACTGCTAAAGAAGTCTAGAACATCACCTCGGGGGCCATGGTAGATGATCTTTCCCTCTCCCATCAAAATTACGTCATCAAAGAGATCAAATGTTTCCGGTGCAGGTTGAAGAAGTGAAACGAGTATCGTAGCATCTATGATGTGTGCAAGTTGTTGAAGGCAACTAACAATCTGATATGTGGTTGAGCTATCTAGACCGCTTGATATTTCGTCCATGAATAAAGCTCTTGTTGGTCCAACAATCATCTCACCTTAACAAATACAGTATATTATACATGTTGACAAGGAAAGCTTGGAAGAAAGATAATAACAAGGTTGATTATTAGAAAAAGATTACCAGTTGTCAATCTCTTCTTCTGACCACCAGATACGCCTCTTGTCATGGCATCTCCGAAGGGTGTATCAGCACAGATATCCAAACCAAGAATCTAAAATACATAATTTGGAAAATTATGGATATCTTGAATGAATAATTGGGAGAATTATAGATATCTAGAATGGATAATTTATTATGCTTAGCAAGAACATACTTTCAATATGTAGTCTGTTTGAAGAGTAGTATTTTGTCCTTCCACAGATATTGCCTGTACACAAAATGCAGATATTAGTATTTATCAACTTAATTGGTAGACACAGATTTTCATTTTTTTCAACTTTTCACGAGGACTTAAAAGCTAAATGTACAAAGCCACATTTGGATTGATCAACATATTCTGAAGTCAGACAGAAAATGCGTATATAAGTCACTTTTTATGTACCTTCATGTAAGTATCGATATCTAGATCAGGAACAATGTTGGCTTCTTTCTCCCTTCTGCTAACCTCCCTCATAATTTCTTTAGACAACAAAAAAATTTCAAGATGAAATTTGAGTTTCTTCATAGATAAAAACTTGTATGCACTAGGTGCATCATGCAACTCAAGTGTATCATTAAATGGTGTCGATTGTTTTACTAAAAGTTATTAGTTTGTTAGTATTCGTTGTTTTCATTGAAGAGTATAGGTTGTTTTCACTGAAAGTATTAGTTATGTACAGTTGCACCGTACAACTGGTGTACAAGAAGTTACTTTTCTTCATATTAATAAGTTAATAAAGTACCTGCTCTGCTTCCAATACCCTGACAACGAGCTGAAAAATCAAGTGTTTCCCTTATGGTCATTTCAGGGATATGCACATCATATTGGCTTGTATAAACTGAAGTTTTCTGCGCCACAAACTCATCAAGTTTATATCCGTTGTACGTGATATCTCCCGCAGCCTGATGAAAGTAGATAAAAACAATATACTCATGTTATTCAAAACATTAGCTCCAGATAAACTCTATAATATTTATTAACATCAACAACGGTTTTCTCTAATCACAATTACGAATAAAAAGAGCTTAACTTTTAAACATCATCTACTGTTCAGAAAATCAGGCATCATATATATTTAATTATTTATATATATATATATACACATAAATGTGTGTGTGTGTATAAAACACCTGGAGTGAGTTGTCCAAATTTCCTGATAAAGCTTTCAACAGTGTTGTCTTCCCACAGCCTGGAGGACCGAGTAATAGAGTTATTCTGCATAAAAGAATTTCATAATTGTGACCATTTCTGAACTTAAGGAAACATGTTGGTTGAGGAAACATGGAAAGGCTTCTTGAGTTTACCTTCCAGGCTTGATGATGCCACTCACATCGTTAAGGATGTCTATATGGGCCTCTTGTGTTGGCAAACCGGGCAACCTGGTGACATCCTAGTAATGAACAAACAAACATGCGGCTATGAAAATTGCTTTTCTAGTTAGATCTAAAAGAAATGTAAGGGCCAAATGAACATCAAGTGCACTTCTTTTGTTGAATAGAGAAACTGCATAAACTGCACAGAATAGAAACAGAGGAAAATTAAGGGTAACAAGTATCCGTTAAGCATGATAACTCATTTTTATTAACAGGTGGATGCTTAGAACCAGTAAACATGAAGATTAGAAGTAGGCATAATGTCCATATGATTCATTGCTTTCTTAATACACAAATGAAGAGTTTATACTGACAGTTAGGACAAATGGTTACACTTGTAGTTCTTCTTACAGCTAGCCAGGCATTCGATATCAATCCAAGAAGTAACATTTCAACATAAAAAAGATATTAGGAATCATGGTACTATCTAAGTGGGAGTTTGGTTCAAAATTTTCTTCAATGGGAATGATAATGAGAATGAACATAGAGAAAATTGTTGTGGTCAATGAGAATAAAAGATGATCAATTCACCTTCATCGTACTTCATACAAGGTAATTAGACTCTCTAATAAGTTAATTATTACCCCCATTTTGATAAACTACATCCCTTTCGATAATAATTTCTCCTCAATCATTTTATTATTCTTCAACCAACAATCATTTTGCGTCCCCTTTATTCCAAAATTAGAGCAAAATACTAACAATATAACCATCATTCTCGTTGTAATTTACTTATTCTATGATTCTCAGCATCATTGCCATTAAAAATTTGAACCAAGTGACCCCTAGGCTGTTAAGAAAACTTTACCAACAGCAAGCTCTTGAGAGAATTCCAAAGGGTCGGAAGGGGCTTTCCATCGACAACCTCACACTCAGCAGCAACGTGCAAATTGGAGTATCGAACCTCAATGGTTGGCAGTTTCACACCAACTCTGCATCAACAAACTTAAAAGCTTTACTCATTGACACCATTCATCAAACACCTTCACTACATATATGACTTGTAAAGAAGTAGAAAAATGTAAACCAAAGCAGACTCTTACTTATCAATTCTTTTCCTCATTTTATGGAGAATTTTGAGATTATCATGTTGAATATGCTTGATAAGCTTTTCGATGAACAAACGCCTCTCGGTCCCACCAATCTTAGTAACATCAACCACCCTTTTCCCTTCACTAATCCCATCTTCATTCTCATCAAACAGAGAAGATCTCAGCCGTTCAAATGTCGGCAATCGATCAATTGCAGACCACTGTGAGAGTAGCTGTTCATCTATATTGGCGGAATCAGAACGGAAGCTGGAGGGTCGGCGGTGGAATGATGATCGGAAGCTTCTTCCAATCTCATTTCTAAATGACTCAATTTCATCTCTGCCGATGAAGTTATCCATTTTCGTTTCTAAATTCCTGCATTCTTTTGAAGTGCTTTATATATAGCAATTTGGTTTTGTGGTTTTTGTCCTCCATTTTTGTGTCATGATTCATGAGGTTTATCATACTGAAGTGGGAACGCTGCAGATGCTCGAGGTTTGTAATTTAAAAAGAATAACATTAACATTTTTGTTTAAATAGTGATACAATGATACCCGCCATATTGGAAAGACCGTTTGGCATTAAGATACTCCTCCTACTATCTCCTTATCAAATGTTTTATAGTAACTTTTTTATACAGTAATACATGATTATTCATATAATAACACAAAAGATGTCTACGTAGATTAACTATTAGTAACACATTTTTTAGTTTTTCATGAACATTCATTTTATTGTAAAACATATTCGTTCATGTAATAACACATATTTATTTTTTTTATAGAAATACATATTTATCCTTATAGTAAGTAACACTGCCCTATAAAAAAAACTATCACGATTTTGTCTCTTGAGTTTTGTTGATTCTTAAAATAAACAATATACTCAAAGCATTCTCTACTAAAAATATCTAAGGTCATGTTTATTTTGAGATTATATATGATGGGGAAAATTCGAATGAAAAAATTTTGGATGTGGAAATTCTGATGAATAGTGATTGTGTATGTTTGTTTTGGAATGTTGAGTAGGGTAAGATGTAACTTTATATCGAAACAATTGTGTAGGAGGGAGTGATGTTATATGTAGAATGTAGTTTTATGTTAAATCAATTGTGTAAGAGTGAATGATATTATTATTCTAATATTAAAATATATAAGTATTTTAAAGGTTTGATGAAATTGGATAGTGAAATACGGATGTACGATCTCAAACTAGAACAAGACATGGGACGTTATGTCATACGTCCAGACGTATAAGCCCCAAAAAAATTCAGAATTTCAAAAATCAGTTTTCAAAATCATTCAAAATCCAAAATAAACATCACCCTAACACTCTTAGATCTTTGGCCCCAATATTTTTCTGAGTGTGATGTAACGTGCATATGAGAAAAGGATGAATCATAATTAAAATTTGTTGATTCACGAAATTTTCAAATTTCAATAGAAATAATAATACTTATGTAACTTTATTCGATATCCAAAAACTACCGTCCTAAATGATCTGACGAAGTTTAAATACGAAGCACTAATTCGACAAAAGCAGCAAAATTACACAAATATCACAAAATATTAAAAATTGTAAAAAAAAAATACAATGTTCACCCCTTAAACTATAAATTTTGGTGCTTAAGCTATTGATTCCATCTAAAAAAAAGTGTGTTCGACCACTTGATTTGAACGGAAAGTTCAAAATCAGTACAAATTTTTTGGGTGCTCATTTCCCCATAAAATGCAGGGTTAATTTCCAAATCAGCACAAATTCTTCGTGCCTCATCATGTAATTTCCAACCATTAACCAGGGCAGAAGTTAGCATTTGTCGTGGCACGTAGTACTACTATTTTTCACTAAATGTCAACGCAGCTTTCCAATCTGGCATGTATCAGCAAGAATGTCCATAAATTTATTGTAATATTTGTCAATTATTTGGTTATATGATGCACTCCCTTACATCATGACGCGATGCAGATATTGATCAATATCAATATTATATTTTTAATAATTTTACTTATAATCTCATTTAATATTATTATATTTTGGATTTTTCTTCTCCAAGTTATTTTATATTATAAATAGTTGTCACATCTGGTAGGGGTGAGAAGAAAATAGAAAATAATCAATTTTTTAAGCGAATGGAATAGTTCGATTAATTAAGTATTGCTAATTTTATTTTATTTTATTTTATTTTTAAAAAATGTTTTGTAATTGAACTTTATGTGCAATTATAAAAGGGTGTGGGGTCACAACTTATCACATAAGGAAAGGATAGTCTTTGGTTGGAACTAACAAAAAAAAAAAAAAAAATCATTTTCACAATTGCATACAAATTTTTGCTTGGATTATATCCCTCCCAATTCATAGTTAATTTGAAGGCAAAGTTTTGTATGACCTTATTTCACCGTAAAATGAATGTATATTTTTGAATAATGGAGTATTAATTATTTTATTAAAAAAATATTTATTAATTTAATTGTGTTAATTATTTTACTATAAAATATTAATTGTAAAACAATCCCAATTAATGTATGTAAAATTGATTCACACAAAATCTATTACTCACATGTTTCAATATTGTGTTTAAATTATCAAGTATACCTAAACGATATCTTAATATATATAAAACGGGAAACAAGAATCTTTATTGAACTTCACATATCACGGACTACCCAAAATTTTGCAAAATCCAAGAAATATTTGGTCAAATAAAAGTTAAAATAATACAAGCATTGCGTAGAACGTACGAACTTTATTATGTTCATATATAATTAAATCACAAAAACATAGCTGTATCTTTTTTATTACAAGAAACTTAGCTACATTAATTTTAATATTTATGTAAGGTTGTGGTTGACTATCGAATTCATAATCACGTGTACGAGCGCAGCATGCATTATGATACGAATACATTCAATAAAAAATCGAGATATATATAAATAGTAAGTAGTATTATCCTTGGCAAGTCTTGATAATTGAGAATATATATATTTGTTCTTAATAATTGTTTGTTTAATTATTTTGATTAATATTACAAAAACTTTGCACCTCTAAATAAGATTCCATATGACAAAAATAAAAGGAAATAAATTTGAACCACAACCTCAAGGCCAAACAAATGAACTTGAAAATAAGGAGTTGATCTAATGGTGTAGATTTAAAATTTAGAATTGTTCTTCTCACTAATTCTCAAGTTCGAATCATGTCCATACATTAAAAAGTGCAACACAATATTATTAAAAAGTGTAAGTTGATATAGCTGAAAAATGAAATCCAATATTACTAAAAAGTGTAAGTCATATATAACTGAAAAATACAACTCAATATTACTAAAAAGTGTGAGTCACAATAAATTGAAAAGTGTAACACCATAACTAAAAAAAAAAATTGATCAACTCAAATTCTTATATAGATTTGAGTCTATACACAAGATCTACTCAACTTTTATTATACAGTAGTAACATATACTCCCTCCGTCCCACAATAACTTTCACACTTTCCTTTTCGGGACGTTCCACAATAACTTTCACACCCTTAAAATGGAAAACCCTTTATAAACTCCACCCTCACAATATCCTCAATTTTACACAAATGCCATTATTTTTTCTCCATACATATACAAAAGTCAACTCATCATTTACTTTATACATAAAGTTTTACAAAATTACCCCTCAAAACTCCACTCATTATTACATTTTCTTAATTTACGTGTCCACCTACCTTTGAAAGTTAATACGGGACGGAGGGAGTAGTATGATATTAGGATATATACAAATATAATATTATTAATATTATTTTTATATATTTTTCATGAAAAGTTACTTGGTTATATATTTATGTATATAAGATATATATTTCCATTTATTATATACAGAGACCACACTGATTTTTTTTATTTTCTTTTTTTATATATATATTTTTTCGGTCTCGTGATTATTCATACACTTTTTTTATTGAGACATTTCAAGATTTTTTTGCACACTTATAATACGTAAATAATCTGAAAAATTAATAGTCTTACTTAGGGGTGGGAATGGGCCAGACTACCCGAGAGGGGCCTACGGCTCGGCCTATTAAAGCTCGGCTTGGCTCGTTTAATAAATAAGCCGGGCTCAAGCTTTTTTAGAAGCCTATTTAGCTAAATAGGCCGGGCTCAAGCTTTTTCGTAAGCCTTTTAGGCCCAACAGGCCGGCCTATATAACTTCACACATATACTATATATATATATATATATATATAATATGTGATTTTCAAATAAATAAATGAGGAAAAAAATTTAGTAACACTAGTTATATTTTTCTTTGTAATAGTTGAAAAAATATTTGAATTTTTTTTTTTTTGGAACATTCTATTACTTCCATTTCTTAATTTTGAGATTTAAAGAGTTAATTTTTATAATTTGATAATAATACTGTTGTAGAAAAAAAACAGCCTAATAAGATTAAGAGGCCTTTAGAAGGCTTTCACGCCTATTTATTAAAAAGGCCAGACTTGAGCCTTTAAAAAAAGCCCTATGACAGGCCATGGCCCAGGCTCGGGCCTAAAAAATATATAACAGGCCAGACTTTTTTTCTTAAAGCCTACCAAGGCCTGGCTCATTCCCACCCCTACTCTTACTACATTATTTTATTTTAAAACTATCACTCATTTTAAGTCCACATTCTTTCCTACACTTCACTAAATTATCTTTTACACCTCACTAAATTACATTTAAACCTCACTAAATAACCCAAAAATATACTCCCCTACATTATTTTATTTTTTAAATTGTCACTCATTTTGGGTCCACATTCTTTCACTAGATCACATTTAAACCGCACTAAATCGATCAAAATAATTCTCATTTATTTAACCTCACTAAATCACTCAAAATACTCCTCATTTATTTGACCTCATACGTCACTAAAAATTCAAAAGTGAACTTGTTAAGGTATGCAAGTCATCACAGAATAGGGGGGTATAATTTAAGTTCTACATTTGTTGACTAATGTTTCAACGAGAATGCACGTTAAATTTTAACACTATTTCATTTATTATGAGTTGAAACAGTTAAATTTTTTTTTTTTTGAAATATAACAAAAGTCGTTAAATTTAAATTAATAAAATGAGGTTTGTTGAAAATTTTATAATGAATTTTTGTTTGTAGATATAAAATTTTATAATATTATTTTTTATTTATAGTAATGACCCAATTCAAAATTTATGTGTTTGTCACTGATTATATACAATGGGGTTGTTTGGTTTGTTTAGGGGAATGGTTTGCGTTAGCAAAAAAATCGGAAATTTTTTATTTTAGTCCTGTAACTTTAATATATTTCAAAATAAATCCTTTAAGTTTCAATTTTACAATGACAAACTTTGTAAATAATACAAAATTTCATGGTCACAAATCAAACCTGAACAAGATATACTCCACCCATTCACATTCTAAAAGAAAGAAAAAAAAACTCTAACTAAGGGTTACCGTTACAATTCATTTGTTGAAGAACACAAAGAAGATGGACGAATGTCTTCGAGAGAACTAAGGGTTACCGTTACAATTCATTTGTTAAAGAACACAAAGAAGATGGACGAATGTCTTCGAGAGAAGGGCTTTAAGCTCCTTCCACCACCTCCACACATGGTAAGTACACGACTTCTCCTGTTGGTACGGGTTTAGGTTTTTTCTCCATTGGTTAAATGTTAATATTAAGGTTGGTTCTACTCTGTTTTTATATCTGAAAAAATATTTTGATGTCTCCTGTGGTACGGGTTTAGGTTTTTTCTCCATTGGTTAAATGTTAATATTAAGGTTGGTTCTACTCTGTTTGTGTTATATATCTATTTGCAATAGACGTTTATTTTACTAGTTTAAGTGAAATTTGTTACGCCCTGAACAATTTGATTCTTGCAGGTTGATGTTCAGAGAGGAGGTACTATCTTGTCCCCAGAACCTTCCATGGGTCTAATAGATGAAGATAATGAAGCTTTTGAGGCTGCTCTCAACCAAGCTTTACTCAGTCAAGCTAGCTGTGAAAGTCAATTTCAACCTTTGAAATGCCTATTGTTCCTTGTATGGTTGGACCTACTCCACATCAACAACTTCTACAAGAAGATTATACAACTCCCTATGTTCCAACTATGCTCTTTGGACCAAGCATTAGAGCCTCTCCACCACCGTTTGTACATGGAGGTTTGAGGCCACAGTTCACGACACAAACAAGAGTGGAAAGCAGTATGAAGAGAATATTGGTTGATGGAGGAAATAATTTCATGGACTTATCTCAACAGAGAGAGTAATATCACGAAGAAGAGAAACGAAAAAATTGTGAACTTTTGGTTTTTGTCTTTTAAACATGGGTGATTTTTGCCTTTTGTCGTATATTTTACTTGTTCGAGGTACTTTGGTTGTTTTGGTGGATATCTTTGGCTAGATTTTGGTGTGTTTTTTTTCCAAAAATGGAAATTGTATTCTCAATCTTTTAGGTGAAATGTTAGTTTTTGAAAAGATTGGAATACAACTTTATTATATTGTAAGCATCAATATGAACAGGTTACGTAGATGCAGGGATTTTATTTTTTAATTGATAGATAGTCAATTAATGATGTGGCATGATATTTTTAAGTATATATATAAATGAGAGATAATTATGTGGCAGATGACATTTTTTAAATAAATGTGGTATCAAGTCAGCACATTCATCGAAATCCCCAAATAATTTAACCCGCATAAATCAAAAGGAGAATATTCTGGCAGCTTTAATTCATTAGAAAGATAAATGATTAAAATTGATGTAAAAAATGATTAAAATTGAAAGGTAAAGAACGTATTTTATAAAGTTGAAACTTAAATGATTTATTTTGGATTATATCAAAGTTACACGACTAAAATAAAAATTTTCTCGCAACTAACACATTCATAATTTAATAATAAAACAAGAATCCATTTAATTTTTATAAAAGTGAAATTAACTTGAAAAAGGCAGAGAAAATTTTATTTTTACTCCTATAAGTTTGATACATTTCAAAATAAATCCTTTAAGTTTCAACTTTACAAAATACGTCCTTTACCTTTCAATTTTTGTCATTTTTTACATCAATTTTTATCATTTATGTTTTGTAGGAATTAAAATTGGTAAAGTTGGTGCCACATATATTTAAAAAAGCCACATCATCATGCCACATCATATTATATTAAAAAAATAGAGCTAATAACACCCCAAAATATTCTACACACCCCCCATAATTTTAAATACAAAAATAAATGTATACTCCGTATAAAATAACTAAGTAACTCTTACATAAATAAAGAGTAAAATAATTCTAAAAAATAACTTGAAAAAATATGAAACAAAATAAATTTCAGAAGCAAAATCACAGGGTATTACATATGTTAATTATGTGAATCTTATTTTACTCTATTAATTGAAACGTATAACTAGATTGGCAA
The DNA here is from genome assembly GCA_963675135.1 of Galeopsis tetrahit. Taxonomy (NCBI): domain Eukaryota; kingdom Viridiplantae; phylum Streptophyta; class Magnoliopsida; order Lamiales; family Lamiaceae; genus Galeopsis; species Galeopsis tetrahit. The sequence continues at coordinate 62,824,348 of OY776130.1, read as the reverse complement.
ATAATTTTTTTGGATGAGGCTACTAACACCCAATACAATCTATATATATATATATATATAAAAACAACATAGTTGACTTCTGGTCAATTCCCGCCTAAATTGCCCAATTTTTCTCTCTCTTTTTTTTTTAAACAAAGGCCCAACTGTTTTAGTTTTTGGATTATATTACTCCTTGAGTCTTTTTTTTTTTTTAAACAAAGGCCCACTGTTTTAATTTCTGTGTTATATCACTCCTTGAGTCTTTTTTTTTATTCTAGTACCGTTACAAATTAATTATTAAAAAATATTTGTAATTATTTATACTCCTATAAATTTTAATTATTAAAAAATATTTGTAATTAATTTATGTATATTTGTACATATACTTTTGTTTTTTAAGAGTATATATATATATATATATTAATTATAAGTTAAAATTTGAATGATAGAGTTTCATGAATCTATTTCGTAAAATTGAATTTTAATTAATTATTTATTTCGTCAGAAGCTTCCATCTTTTTTCATTTAGATGTCTCACAACAAAAAATTCTCATTTTATTTTTGTGTATACATTGTGACTCCACCTCTTGTACTCTTAAATTATTCTACACTCCATTTTGTTTCATCTCTTCAATCATATCAATTTTACACCACCTCATTTTATATTAATGTTTTTCAAATTCTGTGATAATTTGACTGATGGAGTAATATTCCATCAATAATTATAAGTGAAAATAGATTTTAAAAAATGTAATTGAAGCTTCATTCACAAGATGAAATCAATGATATGGTTTCACATAGTATTATTGTTCTTCAAATTCTGTAAAATTCAACAATTGAAAATTTTAAATCGCACGAATGTATTCTATAAATAATTAATTAAAATTTATTAATAATCAGTTCGTCGTGCAACGCACGGGAGAATTACTAGTGTTATACAAACTTCAAATGTTATACACACCCCACTAAAATTTTAAAACCAATTTTTATTAATAAACACACTCTAATTATTTCCAATTTACCCTTTATCCCTCAAAATAAATACAAATTGAATAAAAAATAAAAATATGATTTAAAATTCAATTAAATGATTAAAAATATAAAATTTTAAAATTAATAAAAAAAATATTCAATAATACGAGAAACTAAATAAAATTTTAAAATATAGTAAAAAATCAACTGCATATTAAAAATATTTGAATAAAAAAATCAATTAAATCCAAATAAAATCTAAAAATATCAAATAAATCAAATAAAATAATTAAATTAAAAATACCAAGTAATGATTCAATTTAAAAAAAAAACTAAATAAAATAAAAAATGAAATAAAAATCAACTCAATCAAAAATAAATATTAAGAAAATTAAATTAAAAAAAGACTTACTTTTTATTGATTTTTTTAATTTACCTTTTTTTTAATGTTTTATTGAAATTTTCAATAATTTTAATTTAATTTTTTTTGATGATTTATTTTTTTAATTTCAGATTCTATTTAATTTTTTAAGATTTTTTTTAAAAAAAATTAATTAATTTATGTAAATTAATTATTTTTAAAGATTTTGTTAGTTTTTTTTAAATACTTTTAAATTTTAATTACATTTTTTTTCTTCAGATTTTTCATGTTATTTTTTAAAATTATTTTTCTCTTTATTTATATAAGGGCTATTTAGTCATTTTATATACATCTATTTTTGTATTTAAAATTATGGGGTGTGTATAGAATATTTTGGGGTGTTATTAGCTTTATTTTTTTTAATATAATGTGATGTGGCATGATGATGTGGCTTTTTTAAATATATGTGTCACCAACTCTATCAATTTTAATTTCTACAAAACATAAAGGATAAAAATTGATGTAAAAAATGACAAAAATTGAAAGGTAAATGACGTATTTTGTAAATTTGAAACTTAAAGGATTTATTTTGGAATGTATCAAACTTAAAGGACTAAAAATAAAATTTCCTCAACAAGGCATGATGTAATTGTTAACAAACTTTGATTTTGGACCACTTATAGATTATAGTAATTGTTAAATCAACATTATTATTGTATAGTATACAAATTAGTCAATGAGAAATTACTTAACTATATTTTCATAACTTCATATATGTGTGTACGAATTTTTACTTTAGCTAGTTACGTAGGGGCTATGCGTTTTAATTTGGGGCACGTTAATTAGGTTGCATGACGTGTTGGGAACAATAGAGTGTTGCTTGAATTCAATTAATTGCACGAATTTTAGTCTCTAATAAATTAAATTAAATGTTGAGTTAAAGATTAAATTAAATATTAAAATTTAAGTATATCCCTGCAATTAAAAAAAACTTTATTCGTGTGTCAAGATTTTTTTTATTAGCTTTGATAATTAGACCAACATATATTGTGATAGGAATTAAATTGAATTTATATAAATTAATTGTCTAATACAAAACTTATTTTTAAATAATCATTAGAGGGAAAATTCAATTGGTCAGTTGAGCCATGACGGACACGCGTTTTACTCGAGATAAAGATAGATGAAGATCAGCTCAGCAGACATAATACTTGAAAACTAAGTGGGTGTTTGCAAACACTAGTATGCGCTTAAAAACACTTATCTTTTAAAATATAATCACATTTGGAGTGTTTGACAACACAACTAAGTGATTAAATTAAGTTGTTAAAAGTGATTTTGGTGAAACAACCCTCCAAAGTGATTAAAATTGGTTTTTGAAATAAATTTGAAAGTGGATAGTGTTTTAAAATTAAGCACTTTTAATCAATTTTGTATATGTTGTGATGTTTGCAAAACAAATAGCTTCTTTATAATTTTACAAAAATACCCTTATTACATTTGAATAAGTAATGGGTAAACAAAAAATATTATTTAAATTGTGAGGGCAAAAATGTAAAATTGGTTACTACAATGATTAGAGAAGCACATATAAGCTATTAAAAGTGGGTGGAGGGGTGCTTCACCAAAATCACTTTAAACTACTTAATTTAATCACTTAGGGTGTGTTTGTAAACAATTGTAGTTGATTCAAAGTGATTAAAGTTGATTTTTGGAGTAAAATTGAAAGTAGATAGTGTTTTAAAAATAAGCACTTCTAATAAATTGTTTAAATATTGTGGTGTATGTCATACAAATCACTTTTTTATAATTTTACAAAAAACACCCTTATTACATTTAATAAATAATAGGTAAAAATAAAATATTATTTAAATTGTGAGGGCAAAATTGTAAAATTAGTGAGTGTAATGATTAGAAGCACTTAGAAGTTGTTAGAAGCATGGGGAGGGGTGCTTGACTAAAATTGTTTTTAAATAATTAATTTAATCACTTACTTGTGTTTACAAACACTTCAAAAGTGATTTTATTTAAAAAAGAAGTGATTATAAGCACATAGTTTTGTTTGCAAACATCCACTTAGTTGTGTTGCCAAACACTCCAAAAGTGATTATATTTTAAAAAAGAAGTGTTTTTAAGCACATACTAGTGCTTGCAAACACCCACTTAATAGCTTCTATGTGCTTTTCATTATTGTAGTAACCAATTTTACATCTTTGCCCTCACAATTTAAATAGTATTTTATGTTTACCCATTATTTATCCAAATGTAAGAAGGGTGTTTTTGTAAAATTATAAAGAAGCTATTTGTTTTGCAAACATCACAACATATACAAAATTGATTAAAAATGCTTGATTTTAAAACACTACCCACTTTCAATTTTATTTCAAAAATCAATTTTAATCACTTTGAATCAATCACTATTGTTTGCAAACACACCCTAAAAGACTTAAAAAATCAGAAGAGAAGATCACCGATTATGAAAGCAGACTAAGTCTCAACCGATAATCAATTGTCTTCTTAGTTATTCTGATAATAACAACTAAGCGATGATTATTAAGTCTAGAAAAAATGGTTCATCCAAAGAAGACAAATTTGATATGTAGTTCAAACGTCAAAGGAATCATGTAAGATCATTCAATTTTCACTTCATTCTTATATATTAATCATGACATAAAAAGTTTATTTGGTGGTATAAATTTAAACGTAGAAGTGACCTTTGTTAGTGAACGATGAAATTGTTATCCCAAATTCGTCGGTTGACCCAACCTCAAAACAAAAAAATATGAAAAGAGAATCTTTTTACAAACAAGTTACTTATAAACCCACAAACCCTCTCAACATTACAAATCGATTTTTCTATTCCACTTTTCATGTTTTATTAGTATTTTTTTCTATTGAATTTTTAACATGTATCGCTTCAATATTATATAACGTTGATTATTTTTTTTAGGAAAAGTCTCATATGCACCATACACACCAAAGTGATGTGGTGTACTCACTTTTTTTTTTTTAAGCGCTTTTTTTTCTGTTTTTTTTTTCCTTTTTTTTAACGCTTTTTTTTTACTTTTTTTTAATTGCTTTTTTTTTTATCCATTTTTTTTCAGCTTTTTTTTAATCGTTTTTTTTCTGCTTTTTTTTTATCCATTTTTTTCTGCTTTTTTTAATCGTTTTTTTTTCTACTTTTTTTATCCGTTTTTTTTTTCTGCTTTTTTTTAACCGTTTTTTTTCCTGCATTTTTTTTAACCGCTTTTTATTATTTATTTGAGAGAATATGTAAACCCTAAAAATATATACACCTTTCACTATGTTTGTCTTCACACCGTAGTCGTCGCCTTCCTCAGTTCTGGCCACCTGCTCCCACTCCAGGTTCCTCTTCCGACCGTCCATGAAGACCGTTGCCTCAGTTTATGATGAAGCATTATTTGTGTAAAGTGGTAAACATTATTTGTGTAAAGTGGTAATCTCTAATACTGAAAAGTGGTAACTATTATTAGTGAAAAATGGTAAACATTATTAGTGAAAAGTAGTACTCCTAACTATTATTAGTGAAAACTGAAAAGTGGTAACTATTATTAGTGAAAAATGGTAATCTATTATACTGAAAAGTGGTAATTATTATTAGTGAAAAGTGGTAATCTCTAATACTGAAAAGTGGTAACTATTATTAGTGAAAAGTGGTAATCTCTAATACTGAAAAAGTGATAACTATTATTAGTGAAAAGTAGTAACTATTATTAGTGAAAACTGAAAAGTGGTAACTATTATTAGTGAAAAGTGGTAATCTATTATACTGAAATGTGGTAACTATTATTAGTGAAAAGTGGTAATCTCTAATACTGAAAAAGGGTACATATTATTAGTGAAAAGTGGTAACTATTATGAGTGAAAAGTGGTAATTTTTAATACTAAAAAGTGGTAAATATTATTAGTGAAAAGTGTTAAAAAAAAATTAAAAATTGTAAAAAGTGGTAATATTTATTAATGATTTTTTTTTTTTTTTAAAAGTGATACTAATATTTATTGATGAAAAGTGGTATTTTTTTTTAAAAAAAAAATTGTTGAAAAGTGTTAATAATAATAGTTTTAAAATTAATTTATTTAAAATGCATATATTATAAATATATATGGAAACCACAGGTTTCGAACCTGAAATCTTCAATCCAAGGTAACCCATAGTAACCACTTCACCCATGTCTAATTTGTGTAAACTTTCTGTCTTTCTAAATAATAAGGGTTGATTGGTGGCATAGTGTGCACGGTGCACACTGTGCGCAGGAGACCAACTCTTTTTTTTAATATAACATATATTAATCATCCAGAAAAAAAAAATGATTTCATTCAATTACAAGTATGAGAGAGATATTTTTTCCAAAGAAAAAGGCTATCAAACGTCGCCGTTTTGAATTTTATATATGAAATATATCTCTATCCAAATTTTACCGGTCAAAAAGAGAAGGATTTTTTTTTTTGTCTCTCTCTCTGAAATGACTGCTTGCCATGACACAGCAAGAATAAAAAAATCAATTTTGAGTTTTGTGTACATTAAATTTTTGCAGATTTTCAACTCTCCAACGTTAAGTACTATCTATGGCATATAGGTTCAGAATACCGAGAGTGTGATGCATTCCCTTACCTCACAACTGACGTCCTCCTTCCAACTCCACTCGCCACCGCCCTATAAACAATGGAGTCAAACACCCATACACTCTGCAAATGCAGCTTCAGAGCTAAAACAGAGCATCGAAAATGGATAATTTCATTGGCAGAGATGAAATTGAATCCTTCACAAATGAGATTGGGAGGAGCTTGAGATTGTCATTCCGCCGTCCGGCATCGAGCTTTCGTTCCGATTCCGCGTTAAGCTCTGCGAATATTGACGAAGAAGCCCTAACTCACTGGGCTGCGATTGATCGATTGCCGACATTTGAACGCCTCAGATCTTCTCTCTTCGATGAAGACGGTGCTAATGAAGATGGAAGGAAAGGGAAGAGAGTGGTTGATGTTGCTAAAATTGGTGCACCTGAGAGGCATTTGTTCATCGAGAAGCTTATTAAGCACATTGAACATGATAACCTGAAACTTCTGCACAAAATTAGGAAAAGAACTGAGAAGTATGATTTTGTTTTTGATTTGATATAGATGCTAGTTGCTATTTACATTTATTTATTTGTGAATTTAATAGCTAACATTTTGAATTTAATTTCATGTAGAGTTGGTGTAAAAAATCCCACCATTGAGGTTAGATTCACCGATTTGCACGTAGCAGCTGAGTGCCAGGTTGTTTATGGAAAGCCGTTGCCAACTCTTTGGAACTTTTTGAAAAGCATGCTTTTGGTAAGCTTTGTTCATTACGCTCTTATACAGTTTATGCGTTTTTTTTTATGTTTATTGAAAAGCCCTTCGGTTCCCGATTCCTGTGCAAAATCTTCATTATAAGTCTATGGCAAACTCTTGTATCTCAAGTGCATTTTTTAATGGTATTAGTTGTTTTACTAAAAAATATGGAGTACTTGTTTTCACTGCAAAATATTTGTTGTATACAATTGCAACATACAACTGGTGTACCAGAGACTTACTCCTTCATTGTTTGGTTTTAATTACAGATTAATTTTTATTTCATTGACTTATTTGCCATTAGGCATAGCTGTAAACTCTTCATTTACATTGGTTCTAATCTTCCACGTGTTCCTCCTGTGTTTTGTTTTGATAGTTCATTTGGAATCAGTTAGAAACATGCTAGAGTGGTTAACATGCCTATTGGAATTAAATTTTGTTCATTCATTTCAGTTTATTGTTAGGATTTTAGAAAGAGCACTTGTCGTGCATTGCATTTTATTAATTATTAGAAAAGGTAAGCACTATATTATCTCCTTGTGCAATTTTAAGTAAAAGTCCATTTTTGTTGTATAGGATGTCACCAGGTTGCCTTGTTTTCCATCGCAAGACGCTCATGTAGACATAATTAATGACGTTAGTGGCGTCATTAAGCCAGGAAGGTAATGTGGATCATAGCCTCTATTGTAATATATGAGCATTTGTGGTTATATTCTTTAAGAATTTCTAATTGAGAAGTATAATCACACGTTTGAGTTCTATTAACTAAAATTGTTCGTTAAATATGATATATCTGATTATGATTTTTTTGTTACAGAATGACTCTATTGCTTGGTCCTCCAGGGTGTGGGAAAACTACACTATTGAAAGCTTTATCAGGAAATTTGGACAAATCACTCAAGGTTTTTTTTTTTTTTTCCATTAGTTTTTCTGAAGAACAGACGACGTTTAAATGTTAAGCTCCAAAAGAAAAGATAAGTATAGCTCAAGTTATTGAGTGCATATTTTGTGTGAGATTTCACATTGTATTATGAAATATTATAGGCTAACTATTATTATTATTATTATTATTATTATTATTATTATAACATTCTGCACAACAGATTACTGGAGATATCGCATACAACGGATATAAACTGGATGAGTTTGTGCCACAGAAAACGTCAGCGTATATAAGCCAACATGATCTGCATATCCCGGAAATGACTGTAAGGGAAACACTCGATTTTTCTGCTCGTTGTCAGGGTATTGGCAGCAGAGCAGGTATGTTACTAATATGAAGAAACTCGAGTCAAATTTCATCAAGAAATGATTTGTTAATACACTCTTTATCTATAAATATAGAAACTATGATGGAGGTTAGCAGAAGGGAGAAACAAGCAAACGTTGTTCCTGATCCAGATATAGATACTTACATGAAGGTACCAAATAAGAATACACTTATTTAACTGAGGACCTAATTCAATTTTGATTAAAAACATTTAAGTGAGCAATCTTTAATATATCTCTGATGTTGTAATTTCTGCAGGCAATTTCTATAGAAGGACAAAAGAATACTCTTCAAACAGACTACATATTGAAAGTATTTTCCTGCTTGATGTAATAATTTATCCATTATGGCTACATTTACTAGAGCAACTCATGTTAACAGTTTGCTTATATTTTTTTTTAGATTCTTGGTCTGGATATTTGTGCTGACACACTCTTCGGAGATGCTATGAGAAGAGGTATCTCAGGTGGTCAGAAGAAGAGATTGACAACAGGTAATCTTGATGCTATATATATTTATTAAAATTCTTCTGTATCTTAAAATTTTCATTAAGATATGAACATCAACTTATGCAGGTGAGATGATTGTTGGACCAACAAAAGCCTTATTCATGGACGAAATCTCTAACGGCCTGGATAGCTCGACCACATATCAGATTGTCAGTTGCCTTCAACAACTGGCACATATTACAGATGCTACTATTCTTGTTTCACTTCTTCAACCTGCACCAGAAACATTTGATCTCTTTGATGACATAATTTTGATGGGAGAGGGAAAGATTGTCTACCATGGGCCCCGCAGTGATGTTCTAGAGTTCTTTAGCAGTTGTGGTTTTAAGTGTCCTGAACGGAAAGGAGTGGCTGATTTTCTCCAGGAGGCAAGTGAATCTCACATTGTTTATTTCCTTGTCTTGTTAGGAAAAAAAGAGTTAAGACGAAAATTTCTATAATCTTAGTTCATGAGTATATGAAGTAATAATGTTTAGCATATTCGTGATTCTGAGACACATAAATCAAGCATTTTTTAATATTAGTATTACGTCATATGCTAAACAATATTACTTTGAAGAAGTGAGTTCACATGAACCTGCTTTACTGAAGACCTACTCACTAGTTAAATATTGACTGTTGTTTCCAGGTTATTTCTAGGAATGATCAGGAACAATACTGGCACGAAACTGACCAGCCTTACAAGTACACATCAGTTGATATGTTTTCGAAGAAATATAAATCATCTGTGTATGGAAAGAAGCTGAGTGAAGAACTCTCTGTGCCAGTTGATAAGTCTAATAGCAACAAGAATGCAATTAGTTTTAGTGTGTATTCTCTCCCGAAATGGACTCTATTTAAATCTTGTATGTCGAGAGAATTTCTTCTCATGAAAAGGAATTCTTTCATATACATATTTAAATCAGTTCAGGTTAGCCAAATTCTTATTATGAGCTCAATTCACCTTGTACTGTGTGTATATATATATCCCCTTGCCATTGTTTATATAAGAAGTATTGTTGTTTTTGCAGCTTGTGTTTATTGCATTTGTAACGATGACTGTATTCCTGAGGACAGAGATGCACGTTGATATTGTCCATGCAAATAATTACTTGGGAGCTCTATTTTTTGCTCTCATCATTCTTCTTATCGATGGAATGCCTGAGCTTTCTATGACTGCAGCAAAACTTCCCGTTTTTTACAAACAAATTGAATTGCAGTTTTATCCTGCATGGGCATATGCAATTCCTGCAACCATTCTCAAGATTCCTGTATCTGTGTTGGAAGCTATAGTATGGACATGCCTTACTTACTACGTCATTGGGTTTACCCCAGAGGCTGGGAGGTTAGTAGTAGGGTTAATAATTTTTGGTCCTAATGTTTTTTTTTTCAGTTTTGATCCACTTTCACTCACTAACGAATTTGCTTTGAAAGTAAACTTTTACTCTCACATTTGGTCCGCCAGTCAAAGGACGATCAACTAACGGTAGGATCAAATGTGAGAGTAAATGTGTACTTTCGGATTAAACTTGATAGTTAATGAAAGAGGAGGACCAAAATTGGAAAAAAGGTAAGCTTTATGGACCAAAAATAATATTATCCCTTAGAAGTATCAATAAATTCCTCTCAAGATTTAACTTCATATGCATGGAGCCAAGCTTAATGAAGCATCATAAAAAAAATCCAGGTTTTTCCGGCAAATGATCATAGTATTTGGTGTCCACATGGCCTCACTATCTCTGTTTCGTTTATTGGCATCTGTGTTCCGGACTGTGGTTGCTTCTACAACAGCTGGCAGTTTGACGATATTATTCACAATGTTATTCAGCGGGTTTTTGATCCCAAGACGTGAGTAGTTTAATTTTCAATTAAATCTTATTTGGTATCCATATATCACATGTGTAATTGAAGAAATGGCTCATGTTTTGCAGCATCTATGCCGGTTTGGTTGAAATGGGCCTTTTGGCTTTCTCCACTGTCATATGGGGAGATAGGTCTTTCGTCCAATGAATTTCTCGCTCCAAGATGGCAAAAGGTAATGATTTCTGTATATAAGTCTTTGTTGCAAAAATCGGCCTAGGCAGCCGCCTAGTCGGCGCTGGGTGGCCCTGGCCGACTCGATTTTGCTACTCTAGGCGCTTTTGGTGAAAAATCGGCCTAGGCGCCCATATTTTATTTATTTTTTTGTTTTAAAATTTCGATTTAGACAATTGTGCACAATTTTTCAAGGGAAAAATAGGATCTAGGTAATATAATACTCATGGTTTTGCCATGATGTTCAATATTTTTTTTTGCCAAATTCTATCGATTAAGGGGTGAAAACAGTTTTTATAAAAAAAATTAAAAAAATAATAAATAATAACAAAGTCTAGGCGGCGTCCTAGGCGCTAGGCGGTGCAAATCCGCCCGATTACTGATTTCCGACTTCTACAACCTTGATAAAAGTTGGTTCTCCAAGCTGGAAATGTCGCATGGATCTTGTCATAGGAGTTCTTGCTCAACAATTTATTATTACTAAGTTGGCAATGTGATAAATGATCAATTTATGACTTTCTATGTTGTCCTGATTCATTCTACAATATTTCAAGATTATTTAGTATGGACATTCTATGTGATTATTATATTGTTAAGTGAAAATAAAATATTGAACAGCTAATACTTTTTTAGTAAAAACAACTAATACTATTTTAAAATGCACCTGAGTTGCACGGTGCAACTGGAGCATGGAAGTATTTTCTTGTTTCACATCCATAGCGTTGATCATAATGAACTAATGAAAGGTAATTGTTTATTTCTTAATTTATTTGTAGGAGATGGTTGGAAATACAACACTAGGACATCAAGTACTTACAAACCGCGGGTTAAACTTTGGTAGAGATCTCTTCTGGGTATCAGTTGGTGCCCTTATGGGTCTCACACTGCTCTTTAACATTGGATTTGCATTGGCATTGAGTTACTTAAAACGTAGGTACTTTACTCAAGTTTATGTATTAATGCATGTAGACTTTGAATACCGTTTAATTCTTTCCAAATGTACCAGCTTCTGGTTCTCGTGCTATTATTTCAAGTGACCAACTTTCAAAGCTACAAGGAAGTAAAGAATCAGAACATTCCAAAGTTTCCCCCCCTGAAAAATCTCATAAAGGTTAACCAATTTCCCTTCATTTGCTTCATAAGAAAGACAAAAACTTCAACGAACTTTGTTCACGGAAGTTTTATAGTGAACTCAGTAATAATGTTTAGTATACAAAGTAGTACTATTTAACAAAGTATCATGTTTTAAACCGTGATAATTTGTATGCTAAACCATATTGCTCCGTATGCTAAACAATATTACTTTAAAGAAAAGTATTCACGTGAACCTGGTTCACAGGAACCCTACTCCATAAGAAAATATTGTGGTTATTATTGTAAGTTTTTCTCACTGCTTGAAAAATATTTCTTTTGCAGAGAGAATGGTTTTACCGTTTGAGCCCCTAAGTATTGTTTTTCAAGACGTGCAGTACTATGTCGAAACCCCTGTGGTAAAATTGTAAACCAATTGAGACGAAATTTCTTTTAAGATATCAAGAGATACTTGAATTAACAGTTGAAATTTATTCTTTGATTTCCTTACAGGCAATGAAGGAGCATGGTTTCACTGAGAAAAGGCTTCAACTTCTCTGTGATATCACCGCTGCGTTCAGACCTGGCGTTCTTACAGCACTCATGGGCGTCAGTGGGGCCGGGAAAACGACACTTCTAGATGTACTTTCTGGTAGAAAAACTAGTGGCACAATGGATGGAGAAATAAGAATAGGAGGGTATCCTAAGGTCCAAAGTACATTTGCCCGGATTTCAGGTTATTGTGAACAAACTGATATACATTCTCCGCAAATTACTGTTGAAGAATCCGTAATCTTTTCAGCTTGGTTACGTCTTGATCCCCACATTGAGACAAAGACAAAATATGTACGATGCTATGTCCTAAATCTTTAATTATATTGCATAGATTCTCTGGCCCATCAGTATAATTTAATTTTGTTTGAAAATGCAATAGGAATTTGTTAAACAAGTGCTTGAAACCATTGAGCTTGATGGCATCAAAGATGCACTAGTCGGCGTGCCTGATGTTGATGGTCTATCGACTGAGCAAAGAAAACGGTTAACGATAGCTGTGGAACTCGTTGCCAACCCCTCGATTATCTTCATGGATGAGCCTACAACAGGGTTAGATGCCAGAGCAGCAGCTATTGTTATGAGGGCAGTAAAGAATGTGGCAAATACTGGGAGGACAATTGTTTGCACCATTCATCAACCAAGTATTGACATATTTGAAGCCTTTGATGAGGTAAAAAAATATTGAATTACTCATTCATTTTTGGGTCAATATCATTTTGCCACCTGTACTATATCCCTCTTATCAAACTGGTACCTGTACTATTTTTTGTTTTTCAAATGGCATCGTGATAGACCAATTGCAACCTACACTTTTTTTTAGTCGTTTTTCCTGCCAAAAGTTGAATACATGACTTGCACGCCTATATCTCAGCGGTATATACATAAAAAATAAAGAAAATGACAACAACAATTGTGCAATTAGACCCAATCGCTTGCTTCTGATCAGACTTGTTTTAGACTTCAAATATGAGCTTGAATTGGTTTGTTGAATCTTCCACCTCTAATCAGACTTGTTTTATATGTTCCACTTTTGGCCAGAAAAAACCACTAAAATAAAGTATAGGCTGCAACTGGTCAATTCCTAATACTAGTAGATGATGCAATTGGATTTTTTTTTGTACAAGTACCATTTTGATAAAAGGGGTATAGTACATGTGTCAAAATGATATTAACCCTTCATTTTATCTCTAGTTTAAGAAAAAAAAATCCCTAGATAGTGATAGTAGATCATCTTGTGTATATATATATATATATTGCTAAGTTTCGACCCTGCATACACAGTTATTACTACTTAAAGCTGGAGGTCGCATGAGTTATTGTGGCCCCTTAGGTCAGCAGTCCTGTAAAGTAATCAAATATTTTGAGGTGATAATCTTAATCTCTTTCACTTATTGTATGTGTCTTTCTTACTGAGTTAAAATCCATTTTCGTCCCATGATTTTTGGCTTTTTCACAAAAGGTTCCAAAAAAAATAAAGTTATTCAATTTAATCCCATAATTCTTTATTGGTTAATTTTGGTCCCAAAGCTGTCAGAAGTTGAAGTACAACATTGCATTGAACCCTTTTGCAAAAAGGCAGAAGTGATGGGACAAATTTAGCACCTCACGTGCCCCAGAACAACATTGTAATTCATATTCCAGCGACTTTGGGACCAAATTAAGGAGTTATGAGATTTAAAGTGAAAAACTTAACTTTTTTGGGACTTTTTTTGCGGAGAAAGCAAAAGTTATGGGATCAAAATGGATTTTCACTCCTTTCTTTCTACTAACAGATCCTATATAACTATACCATTTCAACATTAATATTGTAATAGGACATCTCTGGTGTGCCAAAAATTCGAGATAACTACAATCCAGCTGCATGGATGTTGAAGGTCACTTCCACTTCCACAGAGGCTGAACTTGGCATAGATTTTGCTGAGATTTACAACAAATCCACTTTGCATGAGTGAGTCTATTAACACCACCTTTTCATTTTATACATGATCTTATCAAATATTCACGAGGTTTATTTTCCCGATTGAAGGAATAACAAAGAAGTTGTGAGAGAGCTGAGTAAACCACCTCCGGGATCAAAGGATGTGCATTTCCCGACTGAATTTGCGCAAAATGGTTGGGGACAATTCAAAGCCTGCCTCTGGAAGCAGCACTTGTCTTACTGGAGAAGCCCGAAGTACAACGTGATGCGCTCGTTACACATGCTTTTCGCAGCTTTTCTTTTTGGCATCCTCTTCTGGGGTCAAGGAAAGAAAATGTAACTACACTATCTCGTAATGTATTATTTTACCAAGTTTAAAAGTTTTTTGGTGTCTACTGTTCAATTTTGGTCCCAAAAAATCATTTTCGATTTAGGCCCAATGTTGAACTTCTGCTGAAAATTTGAAAACAAGTCGTTTTTTGTCATGTGAATATCCAATGTTGGCCCCATAACTTGTCTATTGTCCAATTTTGCCCCCAAATGAATTCCTCACATGACATAATATGACACCGTTTTCAATTTCCCGATGAATTTTGGGCCAAAATTGGACAATTTTTTAATATTTGGAGTAAATCGGAAAAATGACATATTTTGTAACCAAAAAACATATTAATTCTTTTTTTACCCGTTCAATGATTAACTGTTTCTTAACTTTGTTTGGTTTTGTTGTCAAATAGACATAATCAGCAGAGCCTATTCACTCTGCTTGGTTCAATGTATACCTCGGCCCTATTCTGTGGCATAAACAATTCGTCTTCGGTTCTGCCATACGTCAGTACAGAGCGAACTGTTCTGTACCGAGAAAGATTTGCTGGAATGTATGCTTCTTGGGCTTATTCAGCTGCGCAGGTATATATGCTTCATGTGGCTTTGATATTAACTGAATCTTGATTTTAATTTATATTTAAAGATCAAGATTTTGATCATACTGTGTGACAACTCGTATAGGCTTATGAGTAAGTCTCTTGTTCAACAGTTGTACAGTGCAACTGTAAATAACTAATATTGTTCAGTGAAAACCATTAATACTGACCAACTTATATCTTTTAATGAAACAGCTAATACCATTTAAAAATGCACTTGTGTTGATTGGTGTACCTGGTGCATACAAAACTTTGTCTAGTCTTGTAACCCACGAGTGTTGTTTACAGGTGATAATTGAGATTCCTTATCTATTTGCACAAGCAGTTGCATTCACAGTCATCACGTATCCAATGATTGGATACTATTGGACGGCGTACAAGGTGTTTTGGTATTTCTACACGATGTTTTGTACACTCCTATACTTTACATATTTAGGAATGATGTTGGTTTCAATTACTCCAAGCTTTCCGGTAGCTGCCATTTCACAGTCAGCCTTTTACACCATGTTCAATCTGTTTGCTGGATTCTTGATCCCTCACCCGGTTAGTTCTTTCTGTACATCCAACTTTGATCTACCTTCTTCTTACATTCAATATTCAGACATGCATAAATTGTACGCAAAAAAGCATTAGAGTTCAACCTACAAACTAATACTACTTTCTTGGGTCAAAATTGCACCAGTTGCACGGTGCAGCTGATTCTTAAAAGTTTTTGCCTAATCACATATTATTTGTAACAAATTGTACATGTTTTCAGGTATCATGACTTCTTTTATAGCATCAGTACTGTATATACTCTATAAAATCAATAATGTTGATTGTCGAACAAATTGTAACATGCATGTCTAAGAAACTTTCTGATAAATTGTGCGCTTGCATCATTGTATTTATAGCAAATTCCGAGGTGGTGGATCTGGTTCTATTACGTGGTTCCTACTTCTTGGTCATTGAACGGCATGCTCACCTCACAATTTGGAGATATACACGACAAAATTACAGTGTTTGGAGAAACCAAAACAGTAGCAGCCTTTCTGAAAGATTATTTTGGATATGAGCGCCATCTTCTACCTCTTGTTGCTGTAATGTTGTTTCTTTATCCTTTTGTTTTTGCTTCCCTTTTTGCATTTTGTATTGGTAAGTTGAACTTTCAAAGGAGGTAGATATTTCTGTCAGAATCATGCCACTTGTATAAACCTTTTTTACTTGTAAACAATGCTAGTACGAAGATGGTTATGACATGTCCACGGTTTTGTAAAATGAAATGCAACAAGATATTTATGAATTGATTAATTCCTGCGTTACACTTTTTGTGTTTTACCATTCTGCTGGATCTTTAACATATATCGTTTCCACTATTACGAGGCGTTGATCATTTTTTGCGTGATGCTACACGTCGATATATCAATTATTGAAACACTAAAACTGACACAAATGATCTCATACCATTTATAAAGGCACGTTCACAAACTTACCATTTGTTTATGCACTATAGTGTGTTACATTATAATTCTCTTGCAAATTAGCTTACAAGATCAAAAGTAATTGAGATGTGTTAAATCTCCACTCCACCCCATAATTTGGCCAACTACACAAGAAAAAGGCCATTTGCAAAGACCACAACTGTTGCAACCTCCAAAAAAACAGCAACTAACTTTCATCATTTGCCTAATTTTCACATGTAAAGCTAAATTGATGTATTTAGAAGAGAAATGAAAGATAGGAAGATGGACCAAGGAAAGAAAGAAATAAAATTGATTAAAGAAAAGACCCACAAGTAGGGGTGAAAACGGATCAGATATTTCCCGACCGATCTGGAACCGTATCCGGTCGGATACGAATTCGGTATAAAAATTTAGTATTCGGGCGGATACGGATTCGGATACGGATAGTTGACTTCGGATTCGAATTCGGAATACATAATATTCGACCGTATTCGAGTTTTCCCATATTTTATCGGATATTATCCGGATAATAAATCCGGATACCCGGATTTTTTAATATGTTATATTTTATATTTTATATTAATTTTATTAAAGCTCTATTATAACTTATAACATTATTGGGCCATATTTCCCGACCGATCTGGAACCGTATCCGGTCGGATACGAATTCGGTATAAAAATTTAGTATCCGGGCGGATACGGATAGTTGACTTCGGATTCGGAATACATAATATTCGACCGTATTCGAGTTTTCCCATATTTTATCGGATATTATCCGGATAATAAATCCGGATACCCGGATTTTTTAATATGTTATATTTTATATTAATTTTATTAAAGCTCTATTAAAAATTAAAAAGTCTAATAAAAGTCTAATAAAAAGCAATGTTCCTACTAAGGATCGAACTAAGGACCTGCAGGGTGTAAAGCTGACGTAATAACCACTACACCGTAGAAACCTGGATGTAAATTTAACAAACCATAATTTACTAATATAAGTTATGTCCACACATAGTCAATTATTCAATTATCATTCCATTTTTTTATATGGATAAAATCAAAATGGTTCATCTAAGTTTGCACCATACAATAAATTAGAAAAATTAAATATTCATGGACTGGGACATATCAATTTGTAATCTACGAGAAGAATTAGAGTGTACATTTCCTTACCAAAAACCAATTGTAGAACATTCGACAATCCATGGAGGCGACCCACAGAAACAGATGCGGCTCTGTTCCAATTTTTTGTAGCGACAATGGCCGAGGAGGTGGTGCGATTTTGTGTTGTTCTTTTCTTCAGATTTTGAAAAACATTGATAATTACTTTGAACTGTAATTCTTTGGCTTAGGAGTAGTTTGTTGATTGTTTTATTCATGTTTGGGTATAATATTATATATGTCTTCTTTCTTAGGCGTTATGTTGTGCTGGAGTGGTGATGTTTACGAAGGATATATTTTGATGATTTCATGTTTGTTGATTTTTTATGTGTTTCAATCACATTTTGATGATTTCCATTTGAAATATATTATCCGATTATAGTTATTCGAATCCGGCCCGGATTCGTCCGATATCCGTTCCGTATCCGTATACCGAATATTCCGAATTCGTATCCGAATCCGGCTTTTCCGTATCCGACTCCGAATTCGAGAAAAAAATATGGTTTAGGATACGGTATAAGCACTATCCGTCCGTATCCGATCCGTTTTCACCCCTACCCACAAGCATGTTTGGGGGTTGAAAACCCAATAAAAAATAAGTGATTCTATTTACGAAGCACTCCCTCCGTCCAATTTAATTATTCCAACTTTCCTTTTTTGGTTGTCCAATTTTATTATGCTCATTTCCTTTTTTGAAAATAATACTATTCATACTACTTTATCTCCACCCTCCAACCATCACTTATTTACTCAAATTACTACTAACTTTATTCATAAACAATCACTTTACCTATAAATGGACCCCACAGCATCCCATCATACCCTCAACTTTTCTACTTTATACATAAACTAATCAATATTCATTAAAACCCGTGTCCGGAGAAGTAGACATAATAAAATTGGACGGAGGGAGTATAAAATAGCTGAGCTTTTGAAAATAAGTGATTTTTCTTCCTTTACTTGAGTTTACAAACATCACCCTAAATGTAAAAAATTTAGCACAAAGACTCGCACTGCAAGTCATCTTCTTTTCTTTTACTTTTCTTTTTTGACAAGGAACCGTTGCAAAAAAAAAAGGACTCACATTGCAATAGCCTCAATTAATGTTTTGGGGCTAAGAATATAACTTGCACATTATTTTATTTTGGATACACCAAATAAATTTCACCCTCCCTATAAGTTTAGAACATGTTTGATTGCAGAGACATGGAAAGAATCCAAGTTGCTTCCAAATGCAAAAATCAAGACCAATTATAAATTTCGTGAGATTCTTGTAATGAAAAACCCTCCACTGAAATTTGACAAACAAATAATTTCATTAATGTAATGACAGATTTCAACAGCTGACCCTTAAAACATCACCATTTCTTTGTTACATACAGCAGCTGCTTAAATGACTCAAACACATGTATTCAACACACTACTACATAGATTCCTTGTGTAGTATAAATCTCAGATCCCATATGCTTCTTTCTATGTAAGAAGGACCAAACCAGACTCTACAAGATAAAAAAAGAAATGCAAAAAGAATACGCAAAGAAACGTAACATGCAACGAAAAACCATAGCAGCAACCATTATTCGATATCTTTAGAACTCATACCCAAGATTTAGCTTTGTGGCTTCTCCCATTTGAGTGGCTTAACGACCTCCCAGGTGAAGTCGGGGTCGTCCCTTCCAAAGTGCCCGTAGGCTGCGGTCTTCAAGAACCTTTTGTTGTTGCCCCTCTTCAAATCCAAGTTAATCGACATCATTCCTGGCCTAAAATCGAAGGTTTCCTTCACAATCTTCAAAATTTCCTTGTCCGGGATCTTTCCGGTGCCATAACTGTCGACAAAGACAGACAACGGCTCGGGCACACCAATTGCATACGACACTTGGACAATGCACCTCCGAGCAAGCCCGTTTGCAACGATGCTCTTAGCTGCCTGTCGCACAATGTAGGCTCCACTTCGGTCGACCTTGGTGGGGTCCTTCCCGGAGAAGGCACCACCACCGTGGGCTCCCCAACCACCGTAGGTGTCGATGATGATCTTGCGACCGGTGAGACCGGCATCACCGTGGGGTCCACCGATGACAAAACGGCCCGACGGGTTAAGGTGGAAGATGGTCTTTTCATCCAAGTACTTCTCGGGGATAACGGGCTTGATGACGTGCTCTTTGAGATCACGTGCAATCTCGTCGTTGGTAACGGTCTCGTCGTGCTGAGTAGAGATGAGAACGGTATGAACCCTAATCGGGACCATGGCACCATCTTCATTGTAGTACTCGACAGTAACTTGGGTCTTTCCATCGGGTCTCAACCATGGGCATGTGTTGTTCTTACGGACTTCAGTGAGACGAGCACCTAATTTAGTAGCAAGGACATGGCTCAGAGGCATGTACTCGGGGGTCTCGTCGGTGGCATAACCGAACATGTGTCCTTGATCACCAGCACCAATATCCTCCGGGCGCTTGGTGAGATGGCCGTGAACACCCTGGGCAATATCAGGGCTCTGTTGCTCGATATTAACGAGAACCTTGCAGTTATCGGCATCAAGACCAACATCATCAGAAATGAAGCCAATTTCACGGCAAGTGTCACGAACGATCTTCTCGTAGTCGACATTGGCCTTGGTGGTGATCTCACCGAACACCATCACCATATTGGTCTTGGTGCAAGTCTCACAAGCAACTTTGCTATCGGGGTCCTGTTCAAGGCACGCATCGAGAACTGCGTCGGAGATCTGATCACAGAGCTTGTCGGGGTGTCCCTCGTTCACAGACTCGGAGGTAAACAGGAAGGTGTCCATTTCCTTAAACTGCAAAAGTAGAAGAAAGCGTTAAAAACAACAAAATCACCTCTCAATCATTACAAGCTAGATACACAATATACTCCAAAATTGGTTGATTTTAGTCCCATACAAATCATTTATTTCAAGACTATGGACTAAACTCATCAATACGCAATAGATCTAAAAAAGACCAATTCTGCAATTTACTCCTACAAGATACTATACATGAAATCATTGAGCACCGACAAATATATTCAACACACTTCATTTTTGAACAAAATAAATATGCTTTAGCACAATAATTACATCAAATGGAGCCTACTTAACATTAACACATGGATGGACCACAAGAAGCCTCCTCTTTTCTCATATCATAGATCAAGAAAAGAGAATCAAATCCACCGACACAAAAACAACCAAATCTCATGACAATAAAACCATGTGAAAATGTAAATCTGAAATAAATCAACTGTTGTATTGATTTTAAACAGATATGATCTATAAAACAAGCAATGAATAATCAAATTCCATCAACATGTGACAAGATGCTGCATATTAAATGTGATTTGGACATTATAAGGCTATGATAAACACCCTTCACCAACCAAAACTGCTAATTAAGAAACAAACACAATCAGATCTAAAGATATACAGTACCCCAATTATTTAACCCATAAAGATCCATAAATTTACATGAAAATTAGGGGTTTTAGTAGAAAATGCAAGATTCTTGAAATAATTTTAGTCAAATAAGTAGCTCCTACTAACAAATCATAACTAAATAAACCATAAATGCAGAAAATGGTATCCGATTTGAACAAACAAGAAGGAAAAGGCAGAGCAGAGTACATAAGCCAAAACAAGTTCAAATCAAGAAAACCCATGAAGTAAAACTACTAAATTGATGTACCTTGAGAGATGAACACAAGTTCAGACAAGAAAGGTTTGACCTTTTTGGCTTTGGTTCAAGAATCTCCAAATGGTTGCGAGTGTTGGTGAATGAAGTAGGGGGTTATTTATAGATAAAATGAATTGTTGGGTTGGTGCAAGTGTAGGGTGGGCCCATGTTTAAGTAGGGTAGTTGAGTATATTGTCCAAATTCTAACCGTTGATGGATCAGTTGACGGTTGAGATTGACTGGAGTCGGTGAGGGAGAACGACATTTTTTATCTACTGAATTTTTTTGGTTGGTAATCCACGGAAATTGATGGCAAAGAAATTGGGTATCACATTCCTATATAAATTTGTACGAATTTTAAATGAGCAAGGTATGTTTCACTTGAGATTTTGTTAATAATGGTAGGTGTTTTTTTTAATATGTTGCTTATTCGTTTATGAAATGTAGTTCCATTTATCTTATATTTTTTTTACACAAAATGTAGTCTTATACACTTTATAAAAATCATCATCCTTTTATCCCTCACTTAATTACTCAAATTGTCATCAACTTTATTTACAAACAATCACTTTAGTCATAATAGACCCACACTATTCTACAATATCCTCATGTGGTGTTTAGTTAACGGGTAGGTCTCTTGTAAGGAATTGAGTAAATTTTAAAAAATTGATAGGATTGATAATAAAAATAAAATACGCAAAAAATATGTATGATAATTTACGTAGCTTAAACGGTTGAGAATAGTTTTTTTTATGTTGAGGTCTAGTGTTCAACCCTTACATTTAACAATTTTCACATATATTTTTTTTGTAACATGCAATTTACAATTTTTTAGCATGTTATTTTGCAATAATAATTTCAGTTATAATGACATACACTTGTTAGTGATGTTATGTTACACATATTTTGTTCCACTTTTCAGTTGTAGTGACTTACTATTTTCAACAATATTTTTTAGTTATATTGACTTACACTTTTTAGTAATGTTATGCTACACCTTTTAGTCATATTTTGTTGCACTTTTCAGTTGTAGTGACTTACAATTTTCAACAATATGTTCAATTATAGTGACTTACACCTTTTAGTAATGTTATGTTACACTTTTTACTCGTATTTTGTTACACTTTTCAGTTATAATAACTTACACTTTTCATTAAAATATTGTGTTGCACTTTTCAAGTATATTAACATGCACTTTTTAATAATATTGTGTTGCACTTTCTAGTTATACTAACTTGCATTTTCTAGTTATACTAACTTGCATTTTCTAGTTATAATGACTTATACTTGTCATTAAAAGTTGTGTTGCACTTTTCAATTATAGTGACCTACACTTTTTAATAAAAAAATGTGTTACACTTTTTAGTAATATTGTATTACACTTTTTAGTAATATTAACTTACACTTTTCAACACACACAATTTCGAAAAAAAATTATCAATAAAAGAAATTACAAAAAAAATAATAATAATAAAAAAAAAATTAACCAAGTCAAAAATTTTATTCACAATAATCTTGAATATTTAGGGTTCACAATATTCTTGAATATTTAAGATTTAAGTTGACCAAGTCAACTCAATTCCTTATAAGGAATTGATTCTATATAAGACCAATCCTTAGTTAAAGGTTGTGGTGGATTAGATTCAGATTTAAAAAAAATGAATTGGAGTAATCTATGAATATTAATTTTGTTTAAATTGTGTTTGGATAGAGATTGAAAAGTATTATGGGATGTACCTTTATCTATTTTTTTTTTCTTAAAACACGTGTTGCTCCAATATGATTACATTTCATGGATGAAGAGTGTATATGATTTAAAACTATTTATATATTTTCTCTGTCTCATTATAAATTTTCCGTTTATTCTTTGCAAATGTATGAAGAAGAAAATGTAAAAAGAGAGGTAGAAAAGATAGATATGAATGAGAAAATGTAAAGAAAGATCGTGAATTTTGCCACTTAAGGTGGTGTTTGGTTTGGGATTGACTTGGATTGTGGTGGATTGGATTGAGATTTGGGTAATCCATGAATAGTAATTGTGTGTATAAATTGTGTTTGGTTAAGGATTGAGAAAGTAGGGGTAGATATAACTTTATGTCACATCAAAGTATGAGAGAGAAGAGAGCAGAAGAGAGAATGAGTGGTTGAAAAGAGTGATTTGATTGTATAAAAATATGTGTATAGGTGTATTATAGGGGTGGATTGGTATTTGGATTGAAATGGATTGAGAGAGATTGGATTGGGATTGGTCAATCCCAAACCAAACATCGCCTAAGGAAATTGAAAGCTTGTGATAGGACGTTCAAAATTGTTAAATGGAAAGCTTATGACGAGACGAAGGGAGTATAATTTATATATATTTATATACAGTTTATAGGTATTTATTATAGAGGTGGCTTTAAATTTTAATATTCTTAATTTGGATTTTAAATCCCAAAACAAACATACTCTACCGCACAAAGGTAAAATGTGATATCTAACTTTGATTTAAACGTAATACTAACTTTAAGGGCTCGTTTGGTTTGATAGACATGATAGATATCTCTGGATAGGATTTATTGGGATTGCACTGTTCATAATTTAAAATTTTGAATTAATTTGTACGTTTGGATTGATAGATTGAATTTTTAAATTTATATGATAATTTATACTCATGTAGTTTGGATTGTGGGATAATAGTAAATTATAGTGTTAAATGTCGAAAATAGCCTTTGCAATTATTTATTAATTATATCTATTATTTATTCATATATTTCCTATTACTGTTCATTCATCTTCCCGAGACTTCACCATATTATTTATTTATTATCTATTATTTATTCATATATTTATTATTACTGTTCATTCATCTTCACGAGACTTCACCATAAGGGCTTGAAGATATCTTAACCATTGTTCTCATCTACACCAAATTGAACGCAGCAAGAGCAGCAACAGTGAAATAGGTCAATACGAATTGCAAGTAAATCCATATTTAAAAATTAAATTAAAACATCAGAAACAATTGACTATTTCAATCAATTTTCCTTCGATCAATTTTCCTTTGAATTCTGGCACAAGATTTATCGATACATCTCCATAGATATTTCTCCTTACCTAATTTTGATTTTCCCTCAAGTTTGAACCTCCATTTCTCCCAATTTATGTCAGCGAAAAAGGTGATGATTGCAAAATCGAGGGATTTACAGCGTTCTATGAGGGAGGGAGAGATAGAGAGGGAGAATCGTGTTCGAAGCAAAATTTCAGTCGAACTACTATTTATTTCTGCCACCGCCTCTGTTGTATATCAGGCAAGAACGATGGAGGGGTGAGGGAGTTTGAGACGAACACGATGACATTGAGAACTGGAAATTGAAGGACAAAACGGACTTTAAACATTGCCATCCAAAATGAGGTTTCAGTTGGATTAGTAAACTTACCCCCTCCCATTGGATCTATAATCACGCAGCAGTGGGATTATTGGAGAAAACATTCTCGGGCCATTGATTTTTCTCGGGCCAATTTCCCTCAAACCAAACATAAGAAAATGTGGGACAATAAAGTCCATCCCCCCTTTTCAAACAAAGCAAACGAGCCCTAATTGGATAATAGTGTTAATTCAATACTCACATTCATTATATTTAAAAATTATTTATTTTATCATTTTAGATATTTTATCAAAAGTTATAAATTTTCTATTCTAGCAACATTGATTATCTCTTTCTACCTTTCAATATATCTCTTTCACTGTCTAAACAACTCACTACATATGTAATATTATATTTATTATAATCAACATGCACAAAACAAATCAAATTTTTTTAAAAGAATAAAAGACTATAAAACAATTACATGTAAATTAAATGTAGCACTGATTTTAAATTTGTAAGAAACGAGTTGCCCTTGGAATTTAATTTATCTATTTTAAAATGATTTATACAGTGCAAATTTTCACACTTAACCTTTGTGAACTATTTGATTAACCTTATTTTAAACATGGATCATATTTGCATCCTCAGAATTGACTTTTTTTTTTCTTTCTTATTTTACTCAATTCATGAAAATCCTATATTATCCTTATATAACCCTAATTTAAATTACAGATTTTCACCAGCCGCCATCACATAATTTCCACCTATTTTTCAGCCACCACTCTCACATTACTCGGATAAAATTGGTCGAAAATCAACTTAAATTTAGTCAAATTAGTTGAAGGTTGACTTTATGTTCGGCCCAATAAATTTAACGCCGGAGTATATATTTTGCTGTTGCCTACAACTTTGAGTTATCTAATGAAGAATTTATAAAGAGAATTTGTGATTTTGCACAAGATAAATTTTTCTATGATTTTATTTATTTATTAGTGTTAGTATGACGAAGTTAAATTAATATATACTCATGTGTATATACACATACATATTATATTATATCATGTACGGAGTAGTTAGCTAGCTAGTGTCTTGAGCCCCATACATAAAATTTCTAGTAGTGAATGATCGTGGATTAAACTTTGTAAGACCATGATTGATCGTAAATTTAATTAAATTTTAAAGGCATCATCAATGGCACGTATAGAACTATAAATAAAATTGAGTGCATGCCCACTTAGAGACAAATCCGACGTCACACATGCATCGGCCCATATAAATTTTGAGAAATTTATATTTATTGATTTTTTTTTTTTTTTTTTGAAGTCTCGGGTATCCGGTTCAAGGCCGACTAATCCCGGGGGACCAATCCCACCGCCCACTTGCGGGGGTCCCGTTAAAAGCCAGAGCTTTGCGCTCTGTATGGACATGGCCCCATAGAAATTGTTTGCACCTTAGGGATTTGGGATCTCCATATTGATTATTTTATTATTATTTTGATTTAATTATTTTATTATTAGTAGTAGTATATTATGAGAATAGAAGTTGGTGGGAATGGGATCTCCATTTTGATTTCACTAACCCCAGATGTGGACCAACAAGTGAAGAAATTAATGGAATGCATGCTTAGCTTGCTGCATGATTTGGGCCCCCCTGCACCAATTTTCACATATTTTTTTATTAAATGTGTGTTAGTGGCCACATTATGCAATTATTTTAATTAATGTCTTTCTATGTTTAAGTTGTTGCAGTTAAGTAATTCCATGAATATATTCTTTCTTCACTTGCATTAGGTTAATTAATAAATAAAAGTTGGCATGTTATGAGTGACGGTGCCGACACCAGGCTGCATGTATAGTAGTAGTATTTGCAATTGCATGTGGCTGGCTGATGCTTCGTTCAACCAACCCCACATTTATGTTATGACTTATGTGTGTCCCTTCATTTCGGTACATACATCATCACCACCACTAATTAATACTCCATCCGTCAACTTACATTATATTTTTGGAATAACACACATTTTAATTAATAAATGGGTAAGAAAAAGTATAATGAGTGATATTTTGAGAGGTAGTTTTGTATGAATAAAGTAAACTAAAAAGCAGATTGAGTGTGAAAAAGTAATGACATCTGAGTAATGGGTAGGGCTGCTGTGTACTCAAGTACACCGTGTACTTTGGTATAGAAAATATAAATTATATATATGATAAATAATAAAATATTTAACAAAACTCATTATAGCCTATTGGTTGTCTTTGAATTGCCGGAACACTATGTCCCAGGTTTGATTCCCACTTTTAACAATTTTCATTATTTTAAAATAACAACAGTTTTTTTTATACAGTATGTCCCAGGTTCGATTCCCACTTTTAACAATTTTCGTTATTTTAAAATAGCAACAGTTTTTTTTATACATTAAAAGTGCAATTAATAAATAATAAAATTTGTAAAATTAATAATAATTTTTTTAAAAAAATTACAATTTTCGTTATTTTAAAATAGCAACAGTTTTTTTTATACATTAAAAGTGCAATTAATAAATAATAAAATTTGTAAAATTAATAATATTTTTTTAAAAAAAATTTAGCAACAATTTTTTTATACATTATAAAAAAAGTGCAAGTACTAGTAATATCATTAATTGCACTTATTAATAATATACAGTAATTAATAGTCATAAAAGTGCAAGTAAAAAAACAATAAAACGTGTAAAATTAATAATAATTTTTTTAAAAAAATTTAGCACCAGTTTTTTCTAGATTATGAAAGTGCAAGTACAAATAAACAAAAGGTGTATCATTAGCATACACTTTTCAGTTATAATATCATACACTTTTCAATTAAGATTATGAAAGTGCAAGTACAAATAAACAAAAGGTGTATCATTAGCATACACTTTTCAGTTATAATATCATACACTTTTCAATTATAATACCATACATTTTTCATTAATATATACCTTACACTTTTCATTAATAGAACATACACTTTTTAGTTATAATAACATACACTTTTCATTAAATAGATCATACACTTTGCAGTTATAATAACATACAATTTTCATTAAATAAACATACACTTTTCATTAATCGATCATACACTTTGCAGTTATAATAACATACACTTTTCATTAATATATAACTTACACTTTTCAGTTATAATATCATACACTTTTCAGTTATAATAACATACACTTTTAAGTTATAATAACATACACTTTTCATTAAAAACAATGTTGCACTTTTCAATATAGTAACATACACTTTTCATTAAAAAAACAAAGATACACTTTTTAGTCATAATAACATACACTTTTTCAAAAAAAAAATCGAAAAAAAAAAAATCCCAAAAAAAAAAATAAAAAATCGAAAAAAAAAATTAAAAAAAAAAAAAGTCAAAGTTTGACCGTTGACCGGTCAACGGTGGTCAACGGTCAACATTTGACTAGTAAAAGTCTACTCAAGTACATGGTGTACTTGAGTACATACAAGACTTTGGCCTGAGTAAATATGTGTATATTTTGAGGATGAGGGCTATGACAATATTTCCTTTTATGAAGTGAGCAAATTGATATGAAACATTCATA
The DNA here is from genome assembly GCA_963675135.1 of Galeopsis tetrahit. NCBI lineage: Eukaryota > Viridiplantae > Streptophyta > Magnoliopsida > Lamiales > Lamiaceae > Galeopsis > Galeopsis tetrahit. Next base: position 62,796,233 of record OY776130.1, on the reverse strand, counting down.
TATAGAAAGTGTGCCAATTCTAGGGAATACTAATACTACTGGTATGTATTTTATAAGATCACTTGCCAGTTGTCACATGTAGAAATTGGCAAATTTATTCAAATATTACATTTTTTAGGTGGGTTTTTTTAAATGTAACAAAAATGGGAGGAATTATCAATTTAGGCAAAGGCCTGGGTGCCACCCTAGCTTTTTGAAAAGGCCTGGGTGCCACCCTAGCCTCTTAATTTAAAAATCGAAAAAAATAAAAAAATAAAAAAATAACAAGAGGCTCATATGCTAAAAGAGCCTTTTAAATTGGATGCTCTAATAAAGTGAAAAGGCCTATGTGGCAAATGGGCCTTTTCATTCCCGAGACTTTTGTCTCTTGTGAAGGCATGGATGCTAGGAGAGCCTCTTAAAAAGCTTATAACCCATCCCTATTATAAAAACCGATGCATACCTCCCATCCATTACAATACCTCCCCATTTCATCGGTCAAGCTTGAAAAAAAAATGTCCCAAACACTTTTTTTTTCATTTTGCAAACTCAAAAATTTGTTCCCTGCAACCTTCTTTTAAACTCGAAAATTTGTCAATTGCATACCTTCCCATTTTACAATATTTTTCTTCTTCTTGTTTAGATTTGGTAATTCTCTTTAAATTTTGTTATTTATTTATATAAACATTTTTTAATACATTTAATATGTTTAATATACTAATGAGTTAAAAATGGTTTCAGTTGTTGGACGTGACAATTTCAGTTGTTGGACGTGACGATTTGGTTGTAAGAGATTATAAAGTATAATCCAGAGCGCAGGATAAAGCGTCGTGGTCGGGACGTGACGTCTAGGATCCATAACGAGATGGATTGGGCGCAAACACGCGCTAGACAACAGTACCAATCAGAAGATAGAGCTGGACCTTCAAATCAAGGATCTGTGTCACGTCGTTAACTTTTATAATAATGTTGTAATGTTAGTTTCATTATCAATTCATTTTGTAATGTTAATGTGAAACATGTGGTTTACTTCATTTAATGTTAATGTGAAACATGTGGTCTCCATCTATTAGCAGTGTTTTTATTTGTTGAATTTTTATTTTTATTAATTGATAATATTGAGGATGAAATCATTAATCTTATGCAGATTGTGATGACGACTCAATGGAAGGCGAAGAATCACTTTGAGAGGTGTGAGAATGATTGTTTTTGGACTCCTGGCGTGGATTTGTCTCTAGCTCAGTGCCTCTGTTATGAACATTCTATAAGTCGATGGACAGTTGGGGGAGCCGACAACAGTCAGTCCATAGTGAACGCTACATCCCAACTCTCGTCACGTCCTCTAAAAAATATAAATACAACAATCGAACGGAAGATCGAGAGGAGTCGGGCACCATAAAACTACCTAACAATACAAGCGCACATCCTCTTGCATACTGATCAACACGCGTTTGTGGTGTATTCCAATCAATATGTTGACGTCTAAGATGCTCTGTAATTGCAATCAGGCGGATTGCATTGTTGGTCCTCATCTCTCCCCGTACTGGCTCGAACCCTAGGAAAGTTTGACAGTATTCCTGCCATTGACTGAAGGAGCGTTTCTGTTCTGGACATATAACAGCCTCTCCATCTACCGATAGCCCCCATAAAATAGCCACATCTTGCAATGTTATAGTGGTCTCACCAATCGGAAAGTGGAAGGTGTGTGTCTCTGGGCGCCATCTCTCCACTAGTGCAGTGATGAGATGACGATCTAGTTGCACCGCTTCACATCTAAAAGGACCGTAAAAGCCCATCACCTCTAAGACATCTATCACTCGAGGGTGAAGTTGAATATCCTCCGGTTCTGGATTTTCCCTATTAGTCCAGAAAATGTGTCTAGCTCCTTGAGAGAGCGTCAACACGTTCTCAGTTTGAACGTTGTTAACGTAAATGTAGCCAGAACGATGCAAGGCTTGTTCATTCAGTACAGAGTTATCTTGCGGTCCCATGCGAATATTCTCGTTTTCCATCCTGAAAATTGTGTAAATTAATTTTTATTCATGTTATGCATATTTATATTTATTTTCATGTAATGTTCATAATTTTTTTTTTTATATATTCACATTAAGCCAAATTAACTAAATTATCCCCACTAATTACTAACTCATCCAGGAACACAAATCCACTAATTTTAAATATGAAGGTGTTCGCCAATTAAAATTTCCGTTTCAATCAAATTTAAAATGATTTTCAGATTAATTCAATTATTAAATTCGATTCAATTTTTAATTTTCTTACAATCAAATTTTAAATTATTTTAAGAATGGTTCTTTATTAAATTGGATTCAATTTTTTTAAATTTATTTTGCAATCAAATTTTTTAAATTATTTTCAGAATAATTCGGTTATCTAATTAGATTCAGAACAATTTTTTTTTTTACTGGATGTGGCGAATAATAATAAAAAAAATTAATTCAGATTCTTAAAAAATTTGTTACAGTCAATTACTGGATTTTTAAAATAAGTTGCGATAAAATAAATTTTTTATAGTTAGATTATTTTTTTAAATAAGTTGGCTTATAAATTTTGAAAATAATTTTGATAAAAATACGTTTTTATAAAAGTGAAAATATTAGAGATAATATTAACTCAACTTATTTTTCTTAGTATGGTAAATAATACATATATTAACACTCTAAAAAATTTAATGCAAGTACATAATAAACATTTAATATTTTTTAACCCAGACATCATATAATACACCTCTAAAATTTAGATATATAATACACATAATAATAACATAATCACCTCATATAATACAAAAAACATATAAAATATAATACAACTTAAAGAGTGGCAAAACATCTACAGATTTAAAAATATATTAGTACAAAAATAGAAGAATACCTAATATGTTCAAGTTTTATTTGCTTCTTCAAATACTCCACCCCGGTGTCAATTGCACGTTTGTAATCCTTAATCAAACTTTAAGCAAATATAATACCTGAAACAAATAAAATAAATATTATAAACTATAAATTTTATAGGTAAAAAATTGTATATATTACCTTAAGTTGTATGAAGATTTTTCATTAAGAAGATAATGTATAGAGTGAGAGTGTGCAGAAATTTAGCTAGAAGGGGAGAAGGAAAATTATGAATTTGATTAGAGAGAGACGAAGAGAAAGAGAATGGAAGGAGAGGTTCTGTGAGGGAGGGGAGCAGAATAGGATGGTGTGGGGTTTTGTTTTGAGAGAGGGGAGCATAATTTGTAAGAGGGGGAGAGGGGGCCGAAATATGTTTGTAAAGGAGAGAGGGGGTTGTATGTGTTGGTAAAGGAGGGAGAGAGAGGGTCAATCGTTTTTTTAGAGGAGAGAGAAAGGGGAAAAGGGTGGGTGAGTGTTATGAATAGAGTAATTAACATTGGGAATGTAAAGGCTCGTATGCCACACAGGCCTTTTGTGTGTTGTCCCATCCAATTTAAGAGGCTCTTTTAGCATATGAGCCTCTTGTTATTTTTTTATTTTTTTATTTTTTTTGATTTTTTAAATTAAGAGGCTAGGGTGGCACCCAGGCCTTTTCAAAAAGCTAGGGTGGCACCCAGGCCTTTGCCTAAATTGATAATTCCTCCCATTTTTGTTACATTTTAAAAAATCCACCTAAAAAATGTAATATTTTAATAAATTTGCCTGTAGAAATTATACCCAGTCCCTCAATCTGAGAATTTGTGGGGCTGCTACTCGGCTCCATTTGATACACACATTGGTGGGGGTACATTCAATGTACAAATTTCATTGCTCATTTCTTTTTTAGTGATTAAAAAAAAAAATCAAATTTATTTATTTGTACACTTGAAGGGATATGTTTTTTCCTTAACTCACATTATATTTCTAATGAGAATTTTTTCAAACAAGATCATTTTAATGGCACCCCGGCCTCTAGCTTCAGTTTATGAATTTATGGCTTTAAAGTTTTTCGTTTTTCTCCCTTTTTAGTTCCGATTTTTTATAATTACATCTAACTTTTTAGGGACCAAAACAAAACAAATTATGAAAAAATGAAACTAAATTGGTATATTTTACTTTTTTGGATCAAAACAGAATAAATTGTAAAAAAAAAATGGGACTAAATTAATACATTTAACTTTTTTAGAACTATTTTAAAAAAAGGCATAAAGTTATGTGACTAATTTGGTTTATATTCCATTTATTAATGAGCATATATTTGTCATTCTATTTCTACATACATTGTACAATCATTTTTACTTTCACCCTAAAATTCTAAACATAAGTTATTTAGAATGGGATGTAGTATAGTACAATTTTTTTTCATGGAGTTTAGTTAAGAATACTATATAAAATGAGATGTTATAAAATTGTTGTGATTGAACGAAGATAAAAAGTTGATGTGATTTGAGGATGTAGGGTTACAAATGTCCAAAAAATGAATTGATATAACAAGGTAAAAAAAAATTGGAAAGGTTCAACAGTGCCCCGAATGAACAACACGCCATGGTGTCCAAACTTGAATACATATATATGATCAGTTTTAAATTAATTATAATTAAAATTAGGGTTAATGGCAAGAAAAATCATCATATTTACAGTGTTTATCAATTATAAAATGACAAAGTGGGATAGCTTAAGTGGTTAGAGCACCACTACCTAGACCTTAGGTCCTGGGTATTTAACTTCCATTAAAAAAAATATATAAAATATATTTTTTTCTTTCTTTACAATTCGATACACCACATTCTTAAGTTTTGTAATTCGATGTATGTATTTATTTTTCGACAACACATGAATAATGTATATACCGAAGTCGCATTAAAGTTCTACACAAATGTCCACGTAAATGTCATGACTGATCAATACATTTTTATTTTAAAAATATTTTTAAATAAAAACAATATGCAAAATTTCACATTATTTTTTGTGGACTGTGATTCAAAGAACGCGATTAATTATATTCTTTTGAGTTTTGAGGGAAAATGATAGTAATAATTAAATTGGTTTATGATTTATTTTTAAAAATAATTTTTTTAGTATTGATTTTAGTTTAAAACGATTTTTTTTAGTATTCTTTTTAGTTATAAACGTTTTAAAAATTAAATATATATATATATATATATATTCATTATTCGTGACATTTATGTGGCACCTCGACAGCCGTGACAATCAAATCATGATTTTATTGTTGTCAGTAAATGGACAAATGCATTGAATTGCAAAACTTAATTTAAAAGGTACATGGTGTATCAAATTGCAAAAAAAAACAAATATGATAAACATTGTAAAGGTTGTGATTTTTTTATTTTTTTTTTTGCAATTAACCCTCAAAATTCTCAAAATTACATGTATAATATCATATATTTGGATAATATTAATATTAAATAAAATCGATACTCCTTATTGATATTTTGTGGCTTGTGTCACTGATAGGGGAGATTCTCCTGTGTCTGAGGATTATTTTTTATTTTATTTTAATTTTTTTTTAGGGGAGGAGTATTTTCCATAGTTGTTAATTCATATGATTGTTAGTAAGATTCCACTATGGAATTGCAGTGACGTTTTGATCACGATTTATAAACGACACATGATATTTGCCAAATGACATCACAAGATACTTTGTGTGCCAAATTTTTTTGTTGGCAACATACTAAAGGCTATTTTACCCACTACCAGAATATATAATAAAAAGGGAAAGGGGTGATATGTAGTAGAATCATGTTGGGTCCTCAACCAAAATAATGTAGTATTTCATTTTTTATTCTTATTAATTTATTTAGTTAGTTCAATTTTATTATACTTATTTTTTTTAAATAATATAATATGTACTATTTATACTCTATTTTACTTTAGAACAAAAGCGAATGCGCGCAAGATCATATAATAATATATAAGTGAGGAGAACTTATTTTATTTATTAGACCGTTTCATACACGTTTTTGTCAATGTATTTTATTAATTAAGAGAAAGAAACTTTATGTGCGAGATTACATGAAGCATCAAATAAAGATTAATTTGATGTATGTGGGAGATGACATCGAGCATCAAACAAATTAAGATTAGTTTGTTGATGCAATTCTGAGTCCTCTTTGATGCAATATATGTGCAGTGAAGATACCATATATAATAGTAGTAGTTAAATGACTTTAGAATATTCATTTGTACGTCAACTGTTTGGTTATATGTACCTACTACAATAATAACTTTTTAGCAATAATGCTATGGCGTTTGGACCCCAAACATATTAATATTATTGTGAAACAACTAATTGGGGAGGTTAATTGTCAAATATTATAAAAGAACGAGATCATGTATAAAATTATCTCACACAAGAACGATATGTCTTGATCTCAAAATGCAAGATTAAATATATGCTTAGTTGATATTTTTGAAGGATCCATGCATAGTGCTCAATTAGTTAAGGGTTAATTGTAAAAAAAAAAACAATCATTGTCTTTACTATATTTATCAATTACAACATTTTTTTTTTTGTATATTAATACACTTTTTTTTTTTATATTTTTTAATTTGATGCACCAATATATTTTTAAATTCTTTTTTATATATAAGACCCATGTTTTTCAAAAATAATTTTTTTTTACATAAATTGCACATCAATCAGGTCCATCAATGTTTATTTTTCGAACTAAATTCTTTTGGTCTCGGTTGTTTATCCACTTTTACACTTTAATATTAGGGCTATTGATTTGATGTGTTTCTTTCGATTTGAAAATTTTGAGTTTGTGATTCTAGGTATGGAGACTTTCACTACGATCCCAAACTTTTATATTTCATTAAAAAAAAAAAAGTTGACACTCTACGTGGCGACAACGTAGCAAGTTTAGCAGTTCTTGCACCATAATAAAATTAGCTGGAAAAAGAATTGGTGTATTAAATTGAAAAGAAAAATATATATTATAATTGATAAATACTCCGTATAATAGTTTTGGTGATTTTTATTATTTTTTTCAATTAGCCCATTCGTAGTAACTTAATATCCCACCGACAAACTTTCAGTTTGATTTATATTTGTGTGGGTGTGCCGTGAAGGAATTAGAGATGACTAGTGAGGCCAAACTGACCTGTTACATAAAAAAAAAAGTAGAATATATAAGCTTTCAAACCCCACACCTCTATATTATTTGAGCTTTTCCAGATATTTTAATTTAATTACATATTTTGATTTCTTTAACATTATTTAAATAATCAATTTGTAATTATTGACTCTGTCGAAATTGTCGTTTTTTATTTTTTTAAAAGAATTGTTATAAATTACTAATATTAGTTGAGCTCAGTAATGGAGTCCCACGTTGATTGCATGTCATGATAGAATTATGTATTATTGAGTGCTCTTATTGGCTTAGCTAAGCTGGCCCCATCACCCAACAAAATTGTACTGCTCTGTCATGATATTTGAGATAGAGATAGTTAGGAGAGTGGTAGAACGAGGTATGATTCATATGAATAAGAAAAAAATAGAAAGGACTGGTGAATTTTGTCAAATAAAAAAGTGCAAGTCTTATGAACTGTTTGATTAGGAATTGTGGTGGATGAGATGATTGATTAGAAATTGTGGTGGATGAGATGAGAGTGAAGATTGGAAAAATATGAATGAGGTAATCCATAAATAGTAGTAATTAAATAATAATTGTGTTTGGATAGAGATTTAAAAATAGGTATGTATGGAGAACTTTATGTCAAATAATGATGTTGTGTTATTTGATTATTTTTAGTTAGTGGATTAATTAGTGTAAGGAAGAAAAGTGGGAGAGAGAATGAGTGATTAAAAGAAAAAATGGTGATGTGAATATATAAAAATATGTATGTAGGTGTATTATAAGGATGAATGAGTATTTGGATGGATATTTGGACGAAGAAAGATGGGATGAGGGATGGACCAATCCTAAACCAAACACACCTCTTAGAGAAGATCAAGGGCGCACCCACAATCAAAATTTAGAACATTCAAGTAACATAGTGATTAATACTAGATCTACTGCATTCAAGATATCAACTTACATTTGCTACAAAAATCGACAAAGCATATGTGAAACAATCAGATTGATCTTTGACATTTATCGAATACCTTTTTTGGAAACTTATTTCCACTCAGTTTTAGAGTGAATTTCATTGCTTGCTAGCTAGTTATACTTATTAGTTATAAATAAGAAATGAACTTTTAATTGATCAAACACCGCAATTCTATATTTTAAATTCATTCTTAACTCTCTCAATTTAAACCTGACTTGAGATTGAGATGTATACAATTTTATAGGTCATAAAACTAATTTCAATTAAATTTGAAAAACATGTGGTAATCAACAACTTTAACGTTAATAAAAGTGTATGTATATAAAAAGGGCTAAAAAAAATTGGGGTGTGGACTGTGGATTGTAGCTCTCCCTAGCCATAGATACCGTCCGCCCTCAGAGAAGACGGATGTAATATTTTTTATTACAGTTACAAATATCATGCAAATAGTATCCTAAAAGGTAATAATATATAATATATATATATATAAGGTATCGGACCCAGAAAATTTCGATAGGGGGCCCTATTAACATTATTATAAAAATAAAATAATATGTACTCATTATTTTCATCAAAATTTCACATTACAAAATTGTCAATACGTCACATTTCATTAAATTAAATTGATCGAATAAGTTTACTTTTACTATGTTTTGGTAGAAGTTAATACTCCATCCGTTCTATGATAACTTGCACATTTTAACCGATTCACTTTAAAAAAAATTGAATTTAGTGGTGTAGAGTCAAATAAGAAAGCGTATTTTGAGTGATTTTTTGATGAGGTGTGAGGAGGATTTAGTTGGATGTAAAATATACTTTAGTGAAATGTAGGGTAAAATGTGACTCAATGAGTGACGATTTTAAAATAAAATGATGTTCGAATATATATTAATTTTGTGGATTATTTTTATATAGAAGTGTGTAAATAATTATAGAACGGAGTATTAATTTTAATATGTGTAAAATTACCAAAATACCCTTAATAAATTTACAAAATTAGTGGGGGGCCGTCACTGAGTAGGTCCGTCCCTTATTAGAAAGGTATTTGGATTTTGGAATGAGTTAAATATTTTGGTGATAATAAATGGTAAGGGTAAAATATTTTGAAAATGTATTAGAACAAATTTGGTGGAGCTTGGTGGACACAAACTCTAGCAATTGTCGATCGGAGTAAAAACATGCATTGAATTGCAATAATATGAAAAATTGAGGCTTTTAATTTATATTACATATTACAAAATACTACTAGTTGTATATGAAATTATCATTTTCCTTTTAAGTAAAAATACTTTTGTTGTCCCTGTCAAAAAAAAAAAAAAAAAAACTTTTGTTGTCCAATTTTGAGAAATAATACATTTTTATCCATTTCAACCTTGAACATTTTTATACACTAACATGTTGAGGATTCTGTTACAGGACGTAACATTTTCACAATGGATCGATTTTTATTTATTTTTTCAAAAAAAAGAAAAAGAAAAAACTTAGCTTTGTGGTTGGAATTACGTGTGGATTCCACTTTTATACTAGTACATGTTAAACTTTTGAGTTTTGTCTTTGACCAATTAATATTTGGACTAAATTAAAAAAAATAAAATTGGACTTATAATGGGTGGGCGGCGTGCCTATGGGCGAGTTCTAATAAATTTATGTACTTTTATCTTTATTTTCTGTTGTAGGATTTATTACATTTAAAAAAAAAAAAAACTGATTTATTACATTTAAATATAAATGTCTTATGCCTTTTTATCTTGATAATCTATCGTAAAATATTTAGTATAATGCAATTGTGTTACACTGTCTCAAAAGCATATTTTGTGAGACCAATATTTAATTTAGTTTGATCATATTATTTTATAGGAGGCTAGCATGAATATATAGTGGGTGGACTAACTAATATATGGAATTGAGAGAGGCCCAATACCCCTTGGCTCCTTAGCAGGTCCATCCCTAATAAGTTTATTTATGGAGATTCATGAAATTAATAATTGAGTGTATAAATACATTTTTAATATTTAATTTACTCAATTTAATATTTAATCTAATTTATTAAAATTTAATTTCAATTGTACAATCAATTGCACTTAAGTATTACTTAAAAGTCCGACTCAACTAAATAAAAGAGCACGCATTAAAGCCCTACATAAAATAAAAACTCAAATAAATTAAGACTTAAACGAAATAAACATTAAATTTCGATTTCTTCTCCATCATCCGCAGTTGATTCTAAATAAACTTGTCAAATTATTTCCTTGACCTTTCTCTTCTTTTCATTTTTTTGTCACTTACGTAATTTAATTTTGGTTACTAAAATTAATACTATCATTTTGGACTTTTCTTTTGGATGAGGTTTGAAAATACTATTCAAGAATCTCAACCTCATTCCACGAAAGAAAGTGTTCATAGACCGTAAAAGTCAAGTTTCACTTCCTCAAAAAAACAAAACAAAAGTCTAAGTTTAAAAATTAATCATTCCAATCATCTATAAGTTTTTCATTTTGTTGTTTTGATATGTTCGTCAATAAGTTTCTCATACTCTTTTTTACTAATATTTTTTTATTTTTACACTTCACTTTATATCTTAATTACTTTTTCTCTTTATTTCCGTTTCTCTCTCTCTCTCAATCACATCACTTGTATATATTTATAATTTAATCAATTTTCTTAATTTATGTGTCCAAAAGTAATGAGAATTTTATAGCCGGACGGAGTGTACATGATTTTAATAAATATTTTAATAGCCTTTACTACCTAACTTCATTTCTAATTTCAATAAAATATGATACTCCCTCTATCCCGAAATTAATTCCACACTATTTTTTCGAACGTCCTAAAATAAATTTCACAACCAAAAAATATAAAATTTTCAATTTTTATCAGCTCCACCTTCATCAATATTCATAATTTTACAAGCAAAATATCATTATATTTAAACACACACATACACAAAATTTAACAAATTTAATATTTATTTTATATATTAAAGTTTATAAAGTTAGAGCAAATATTCCTATTTTGCGTGCTTTCCCACCTATGAAAGATTTTTCGAGGTGAGAGTGTAATACCTAATCGTTAATTCTAGTAGTCACTGAAATTCTCTTGTCCAAAAAATTTATTAAATTTAGCTATGTCTTAATTTTTTTTATTATAATTTGATCTTTTTAATTCATCGTTTTTTAAATATATATTAATAATATTGTTGATTTGCATGTATATATATGAAATGGAGCATATGATAAAAATATCTTATATTCACAAAAAAAAAACATCATAAATAAGATCGAGGTAGTTGGAATAGTAGTAGATATAAGTTTGGTGGAATTGGTTAAAGATGACATCCCTATTTTAGATGAAATGTATATATATTTTGTATTAATGCATCCCACATCATTCATAAAGTATACTAACCCACGTGATTATATTTATATATAGGTTTAATTGCTTAAAACGTCATAAACCCAAAATTTCGTTGAAAAATCATAACTTCCAAAACAAATAATTAAAGAAGAAAAAAACTAGGATTAAACATTATTAATAAGCGTACGTCGTTACATAGATAGTGACATAACAAGAGACCCTAATTCGATTACATAGCAGATAAACATACATACCAAATCTTATGCTTCATAAACTACAATAATAATAATAATAAAATAAAATAGACTAATAATTATTTGTGAAATTAAATTCCACTTCCTTATTATCATGGGGAACCACTTAGAGTAGCAGAGCCCTTGTTGGACTCAGATGGGCTTTTGGTCTCGCCCGGAGTACTGCATTGGGCCCCAGGGATCCCACAAAATGCCGATGGCCCAAATCCAGGAAAAGATCCACCACCCAAACCCGAACCCGGAAGAGACCCGCCTCCCAAACCCGGACTAGGAAATGACCCACTTCCCAAACCCGGAATAGATCCACCTCCCAATCCCGGGCCTGGGAAAGACCCACTGCCCAATCCCGGGCCTGGGAAAGATCCACCGCCCAATCCAGAGCCCGGGAAAGACCCACCTCCCAAACCCGGGCTTGGAAATGTTGTACCACCCAAGCCCGGGCTTGGAAAGGTTGAACCACCCAAACTTCCAAAGGTTTGAGGGTGATCAACTTCTTCATCTCCTTTGAGAGTTCTTCCTCCATTGACATGCATTGAAAGTGCACCGAGAAACACAGTGAGGATGAGCATCACCTTAGCAAAACCCTCCATTCTTGAAAACAATTTTAGATCCACTTTTTTATTTTCTTGTATGCAATAATGTGAGTTTGTATAAGGTTTGCATGAAGGCATCCCTTTTTATTACATGAATTTGTTAGTTGTGTGTTATGAAAGTGGGTGTAATAAATGGGTGTGGTACTGGTAGATGTATACCACTAAATGCAACTGCATTCATTTACTCTTTGGATGATTTTGTATCTTTTGTATGCATATATATATTTCCTTTTTGTTTTTGTAAAGAGATTTCACATGATATCTATTTTGGTAGTGTGTTGAAGGTAGTGGTGTAAGCAAAAAAAAAAAAAAAAATCAACGTACAAGTTGAATCGAGTTCAAAATTACAAATATTCAGCTCTAAATTGAATTAGTTTCTCCTCAAATAAGCGTTTGGGCTACTAAAATCCTGTCAAATGGAGAGAAAGTTGGAGAACTCACAAAACCCTATCCTTTTTTTACAAAACCAATAAACCGAAAAATTGTGCGACTTGATAGCTTCGTAAGTTTAATGAAATTTAAGTATTTGAAAATCGATCGCTAATTAATGTTAGGTAAATTATTGAGTTCAATAAGTTGGGCTTAAGTTTATCAAAGATTCCATCAAATCAAACTTGGGTTCAAAAAAGAGTTGTACTTGATTGCGTTTAAGTCGATCGAGTTTTGAGTTTAAAATTTTCTAATCGACTCGAATTTGCGTACACCACTCCACTCATCTTATAAGAAGTGTAAAGTTTAAAACCGAATAATTGGGTGTAAAGTCCTCAAGAATGGTAGTTTTATGGGAAAAAAAAATACTAGAGACAAATCGTTTTAACAAATGTCAAATTGAATGAGGGACGAAAAAAATATTACTTTGGAACTCAATTCAAGTTTCTTTTTTACTTTATAAATATTATTTTTAGTGTCATTTTAACATTCACGTACCCCACACTTGATGAATCGCATGAAGTGTCTCCCAATTAAATTCTATTGTCATATCAATTCTTTTAACCAAACAAAATTAATTTTTTTATTTTCTGGAGCTGTAACATGCTGAGGCTTTAAATTAAATCCACCAACTGCCATGTTGTCTTTAAATCAGCACCCAACTACTTCATACCACTGGTGTGCACAGTTATAAGTTATGTTAAAGTTGTAAATTCCTATTTCAAAGAAGATAGAGTCATCCTTCTTTAGAGGTGTGGTTGATGAAATTAATTAGATAAACAATATTTAATGCCTTTCACTTTTTTTAACTACTCATTTTAATAAAATTAACTTTTCATTATGTACACTGTACACATGTAAGATACTCATTGATTTAAATTTTAATTGCAAAATTCTTGCATGAGACCGATTGTGTGGTCGGTATCACTTCTTAAGGTTAATTGTATTGATTAAGTTCATAATTTCATCGATATCGTGTAATTTGATTCTCTTAATTTTGATTTGATTTTGATATCATTTTCTATTAACAGCGCTATTAATCCCGTTTTCGAGAGTGTGATAAAGTATATCACTGGCGTATTCAGGATTTTGAATTTGGGGGTACGAAAAATATTAAGTACTCCCTCCGTTCACAAAAAATATGCTCATTTTTTTTATTTGTCTGTTCACCAAAAGTGTGCACATTTTTTTATGGAAACAATCACTTTATTTTTTTCTCCACAACATCCTTTATCTATTTTTCTTAAAACTTTTTATCCAAATATTTGAGCATACTTTTGGAAAAAGGAAGAAGTAAAATAATAGTATTTATATATTGAGTTTGTGAGTAAAAGAAACAAACTTGCCTATAGTTGCATAAAAATGGAGAAGGTGAAGATTACTGAAAAAATTTGTTTGCAAGCCTTTTACAAGATTGATCAATTGAGTCTTTTATCCTGTAGATTGTATTGCAACGTTATCAAATACTAATTTATATTCATTAAACCATTATGCATAATTTAATTTGGGGATACATATTTTATTTGTTGAGAAAATTTTATTACCATTTTAATTTTTTTTGTACAAGATTAAAAAAAAAAAAAAACAAATTTAGGGTACAGCTGTACCCCATATTCTTAACTACATATGCCTCTTAAGTATATAGGAAACAGATGAAAACGAGCAAGAACATATTATGATTGGATAATGAGGAATATGGTGAAGTATCCCTCATTATCCATCGTTTGTCAATGTTGATAAAGCTTCCATTTAACCCGTGTAAAGGCCTATGGTCCATTTTTCCTTTTTTGTGAGAAAATAGATATTGCACCCTCATGGTATATCTAATTCAACCCAATATTCTACGGTGTTAAATGACGTGAATGACCATTCTCTTCTTAATGAAAAAACACTATCGTAGTATCGTGTGAGTAAAGTATACACATGGAGGGGTATAATTGTAAAATCAAACACAATCACATATTCCAAATATGCGAGCGTCCGGTTCTAGTTCGATTTGTGTTATTGAAAACGAAGTAAAGTATTATACACCACTTATACAATTATACCATTGCTGGTAAAAACTGATATTATTACTCAAGGTGCACGGTGCCCAAAGTGTACATAATACCTCCTCGAACTATTATAGGACCACAAATGTATAGGTGAAATGCATTAATTTCAGATTATGCGGCAAATACAGTGTTTCATACAAACATAAGAAAGCATTTCAAAGAAGATTCCTTCAGCATTATTTTCTCAACGCACAAAAAAAAAATTCTGAAGGAAGAAAAAACAAGATTGTGGGAAACTTGGTTATAAAATCATCTTAATGCAATACCAAAGGAACCGAAGAGTCGAACTATGCTTCTGACATGATGCAATCGATCGCTTGCTTACAAATGCCAGTCATTGTAGCCTCAGGCCCGTAAACCTAAATCAATCGAGCCAACATCAATAATAGGTGAACTGTAATGCCATAGTTGCTAACTCGTTTTTAGATCAAATAGAAGCATTTCACAAGAAACACATAATTTTGTTTACCATAAAATTGCACCAGTTGAGGGGATGTTTGTAAAAAATACACAAAACTTCAGGCCACGTTTGTGTCGGATTTTAACCAGTTTAAGGATTTGCAAATCTAAATCTGGTTCCATTGCAGGATTTTGAAACCAGGGTATAAAAAATCACCACTGCAACACTTATCAATATACTATATCACACTTTCAAATGCAATCAATTCTTCAATCAGAACTCATATTTCAAGCACAACAAAAAAAATATAATAATAGTACAACATAATTCACTCTTACTATTAAATCTCACCCTACTTAAATCCCAAAACAAACACACGCCTTACTATTTATCTGGCTTTCAAAATCCCCTAGATTTCAAGAACCACTATCAACCCAAAACAAATGTTGCCTTAAGGTTTAGTCTAATTACAGAAAAAGAAACACAAAACTTTGTTCTAGTTAAAAATGTGCCAATTGAGGGAAGTTTGTAAGAAATATACAAAACTTCAAGGGACTTTATGTGATTAACTAAGGGGGTGTTCGTAAGAAAACAAATTTCCTTGGGTTTCTTTTCAATCAAGCCAACCCTAGTTTTTTTTAATTATTCCTCAAAATTATGATACTCCTGGAGCTTGCTAAAATTTCATTTAAATGTCTTGTAAGGATAAATGATTTGGATGAATGAAATTTTTTCCCCCAATTTCTTTCTTTGAGCATAACAGATTTTTGTCAATAGATCCCGTGCATGAAATTAAAGCCAGAAACCAAGTCTAAATGCGGAGTAATAGATGAAACATAATTGCATACCTCAATGGGAACTCCCAATTGTTCTCCCAGTGTCCTCATTTTAGCCAAACCAGTCTGATAGTTGGGACCGCCTCTACGAACATATAGGTGCATTCTAGCTGCTTTCAACTTTGATTCCTGCTCAGACGAAGGCGAGGTACATTTTTAGTAAAAAACACTCATCATATAACATGTAAGACTCAAAAGAGCTAGTATACTACCTTCTCTTTCAGAGCCCTGATAATTCCATTGAAAGTAGCAGCAACATCTGTAAAGTTTGCAATACCTCCCCCGACAAGAAGAGCTCTCTTACGACCATCAGGGTCCGATGTGGCACACTGCAACCGGCAACAACAGAGAGTTCATAACATTAGGGCTTAATTACTGCTAAAATCACCACATCCACAAATTCAATTTATTCTAAAAAATTTAGTTTTGGCAAATAAAACCTCAATTTTAAAAAATACAATTAGAACTTTTGGGTAGATTGACTCTTGCCCGTTCATGACGTGTCTAACAATTAACCATGTCAGCCCCCATGTATGTACTGCGGAGTAGGATAATAACATTGTTAATTGTTCGACACGTCAGAAACAGGCAAAGGTCAATCTATCCAGAAATTCGAATATAATTTTTTCCCCTTAAAATAAGTTTTTATTTGCCAGAACTCAAAAGGTTTAGATTAGATTGCAATTCGCGAAAATGTAGTGATTTTAGCAGCAATAAGCACAAGAATAGTTAATCAAAAGAAATAGCAGATATCGACAACTGGAATACAAATCTTATTTCTTACATCAATAACAACTCTAGCATATTGCAAAACCTCCTCTTCGTTTGGAGCTCCACTATACTCAGCATAATTACCAAGCTCGGATGCATAGCCCAAATCTCCAACCTTTTTTTCCCAAATATTACATGAAAAAACATATCAATATTGCAGAACATTTCTTATACGAAGCATGGCGTAGAATTGGTAGTCGTTGCTTGCTATATGAGAGACAGGAAGAAAATTTGTAAACTCACAGTATCAGCATATATAACACTTGCTCCACCTCCCGCGACCATAGTCCAAATACGTCCTTTTGGATTCAAGACAGTAAATTTCAAAGATGCACTAGTCTACAATAGGAGATAGAAATCAGAAAAACATATTTTACTTAGTAGGCGTGCAGATAGGTTCATTATATCAATACCGTAGAGATACACAATTTCGCCAAACAAGGTTCACTTACGCTACACATAAAGCTAGGAAGTATCTTTTAAGATCAATTTTTTTTTTGAAGCATGAGACAGCAAAACATCTCAACATAAGTTACTCTATTGTGTGAACGTAAAGAATTAAAGCATGTTAATGAAATTTCATTTCTTGGACACCAAATGGACGAACCTTGAGAATAGCAAATTTTTACACTCTAGTTCAATTATTTAGATGTATAGAACCGCAAATTGTAAATTTACACAATGCGCCACAAATAAAGATCATCATTACTCGACCAATAGTCTGCAAACGAGATAGTCTACTAAAAGTCGGAAGGAGCCATGAGCTGCAGAATATATATATATATATATATATATGGCACTTACTTTTTCATCCAGTGAGTGAATGAAACTCTCTGTTGGACTGAGAACTCTTCCAAAAGGTAGAGGAAATTCTAGGTTACCCCACCTGAAAACAATAAGATTTGAGAAGACATGGGCATATATATATATTCTACCAGCAAACTAGCTAAAGATGTTCGTTGAAGTATGATAAGTAATGTGACAACATACTTTTTAAAGTTTTTAAAAGCCGCTGTATCATCCAACTCTCCTCTCATGTCCAATGGGTAAGGCTCCCCATCCACTAGTGTAAACGGATTCATCTCAAGAAAACTAAAATCCAGATCTGTGGATAAAGCAGTTGATCCAGATTAAGGTTAAAATCTTAGTAATTTTCTCAAGCTAAAAGTTTCTAGACGAATTTCATTTGCCATATCGAGGGAGGAACTGGGTGGGGGGGGTCTAAACTTTTCATTGCACGAGTGGGGTAACAATCAGTTCTGTTAGGAATACAATACCTTGAAATACGGTGAATACACTGGTTATAAAATCACCAATTTTTCCACGGACCTGAATCAAATAATGAAGACTTAGAGATATCTTGAGGACAAAACAAGAAAATAAAACCATGACATATATCTAGATTAAATACGAAGCAGCTAATGCACAAAACAGAAGGCCAGACAAAGAGATTAATGAGTGCAAAGGCCCACTGTTTCAGGCGCACGACTAACTTCAGAATATTAAACGTAAACCGAAAGAGCTGCTATACTATACACCATTATTAAGAATAAGATAACTTACATAATAATAAACAGATAGGATGATTCAAATGTCTACCTCTAATGGCAGAGTAGCAATCAATGGAGCACATGCCTCTAAGTTCATTGGTTTTTCAGTTGGAAGGAATACAGTTTTGACCTGCACAGCAATACATTAATCGCCCTCTATCTTGGAACTACTGGTCAAAAGTAGGGAAATGCAATCATTCATGGCATAATACATCAATAGATCCCTAAACTATTTACTTTTGTTTCAAAAGGCCCTTAAACTATTTTTTTGTTTAAAAAGCCCTTCAAGGATTGAAATCTTATTTCATGAGCTCCTCGAGACGAAAAATTGACGTAATTTTTTTATTTATCTTGATGGTCCTGTTAAATAATATGCACATTAATTTTATTAATATACAAATGTGTTATGTACAAGTCGTTTTAATTTTAACCCCATGACTACTAAAATGGCTTGCAAAAAATACTTTTGTATATAATTCAAATTAAATAAAGCTAACATGAACATTATTTTACGGGACCATTATAGCATAAAATTCTACTCCCTCTGTCCCTTCCTAAGCATCCCCTTTGCTTTTTGTACGGAGATTAAGGAATACAGTATTATATGCGTAGTGGGTTGTTCGAAACCCCTAAGGTGCAAACAATTCCTAAGGGGCCAGTCCATATAGATTTTTGTTCTAGCTTTAAACGGGGCCCCCGCAAGTGGACGGTGGGATTGGTCCCCTAGATTAGTTGGTCCTTGGACCGGATACCGAGACATCAAAAAAAAATATGCGTAGTGGGTTGTTGAGGTAGAGAGAGATAGGAAAAAGAAAAGGTAGAGAGAGATAGTGAGTGTTGCCAAAATATGAAACGGGAAGCTTCAGTCGGGACGCCCAAAATAGACAAATGAGAAGCTTAGGGCGGGACGGAGGGAGTATTATTTTTCGTCTTAAAGGAGCCCGTGAAATAAAACTTTGATAAAACAAAAAATAGTTTAAGGATCTATCGAAGCAAACATTAATAGTTTTAAGGGCCTTTTGATGCATTATGCAATAATTCATAATAGAAACGACACCATTTTACAGCTATTTACCTTGTCCCAGTTCTCTTCAATATCAATACCTCCACATTCTGAGAAGCTAATGGTGCATCCTAGCCTCTCAGATACTATGGAAAGGTAATACTCTTGATCGTGGGGGACAAAAGGTTCAACAATGAACGTAGTTATAGGTGCTTTGCAACCACCCATCTCAACCTATAAATTTTTTTGTATCCAGTTAAGCAGGCAATATAGGTATACAAATGGTGGGAGCAATCTACTTGAATTTTCTATCACCTCAGAACCAAGGCGCTCTTTGACAAAAGCCGCAACTTGTGCTAGATCCAGATTCAAGGCTACCAGACCACTCTTCCCACGTTTCCCAAACAACATGTCGGGTTTCACAACCAATTTTGTCGATGAAAGCCATGGTTCTTTGTTTGTTAAGTCAGCAAAGTCTGTTGATTCCGTTACCTGAGAACAACGGGAATTATCTGCTCATTAGCAGGTTGGATCAAGTAAAGCTAGTATCCTCAAATATTTACTGAAGTGAACACTGAGAACACAACACTAATATAGATATTCAGATTACAATGGCATATTGATAAATGAGTAGAACCGAAGCCAAAATCCAAGAAAAAAATGTATGGCATTGGCACAACAAGATAGGCGACCATGTTCAATCAGTAGTGGAAATGGAAGCTTGAGAAACTTTTATTAAGACAACAAAATTCCTTATCCATAATAATATATACAAATCCCAATTTTGTATATACAGGCATTTCATTTTTTGTCATCAAATATGAAGAATACAACAGTATATTCTGCTATCCATGATTTCTAACACGTGATCGAATTCATTATCTACACATTCTCTGCATGAGTTTATCCTCTATTTATGTTGCCAGAAGATTGCTCCTAAACTAAATCGCCTAATTCAAGTAAGATAATCCCATAACCAATCTTAATTTCCGAAATCCTGCTACAATTGCAATGATTGAATAGGGCAACTGATTACCAATTTACCATTCACATAGCATTTTAAAAGGGGAACCCCAGACAGAATTTAGTAGCATACTGATCGAAACATACTTATGACTAGATCAAATTCCAATGAAAATATTTGCATATGAAAAACATGAGAATCTCCTGAACTGTAAAATACAGAGTGTAGATCCAAAAACCCAAATAATAAGAAATTCCAATAAACTCGTTTAAAGATTGAGGAAACGGCCGCGAAATTGAAAAAGAAATGCACAATGAGAATGAATATATTATGCATACCTGAGCAGACAAAATCTGCAGATCAAAAGCAGATAATCTTTTCAGATGCTCTTTGATTAGTCTCTTGGAATCGTACTCTCTGATCTTCTTTCTCGCCATTAATTCCCCTTATTCTAAAGCAAATTCAAGAATTGGAGAAGGGGAGGGTTTTGCATAAATCGGTATTTATCCAGACGCAGAGAGAGATCTGATGATTGAAATTTAAGGAAGGAGAGAGTATGAGTGTTTGAAGTAGGTAAGAGGAGTGTTTGTTGGGCGATGTGAACAATGAATGAGGTGGTTAATGGTTATATAACCTCTACTCCTTCGCCGTCTGTTCGTTTCCGAAATGGGAAATAGTGTACACTTTGTGTTTCACTTTTAAGCCATCCATCCCAGTATTACTTGCACAGTTTTGACCGATAAATGTGGGGTATTTTAGATGATTTGGTGAGATGTAAAATGGATATGATAGAGGTGTAAAGTAAAATGTATGTAAAAAAATAGTGTCAAATTTGAAAATAAAATGATGTTGTGAGGTTATTAAGGAATTTTCATATTAAGAGGGAGTACTATTTAGTTTATTAATATTTTTATGTTAAAAAATAATTATCACTTTATAATAATGGAATAATATGTTTTAAAGTTCAAGTAAAATGAAAAACTATGTAAAATATAAAAAGGGAAACATAATAATTAATTTAAAAATCTATATCTACCCCTGATCTTTTCACGATAGGGTGTGCTTTCTCCGAGTTTAAGGAATGTTATTATATATTAATATAAATAAATATTTATGTATAATGTTTTACATTTTTTTATCCTACATAACTTATCGATTGATGTTACTACGCTGCTTATAAACTATTAGTAAACCATTTTTTTACACAGTTTGATGTATTTATAAGTGTAAGATGTTGTGATATTGATTTATAGGTATTAAAAATTATATAGTATTCAAACTCTACAAACAGTTTCTAAAATCATTTATTTTAAAGTTGTCCTCTCACAACTTTTACTTTTGAAAAGTGTTTTTAAGCTGTTTATAGAGTTTGCAAAACGCCCTTAATATGGTTGAATGGAGAATAAAGTGCTCTTAGGAAAAAAAAAAAGAACCAGAGTGAAGAGGTTGACACTTTTTTTTTTTAAGTGTGGTGTGGGGACATTAAGAGGGGAGGGGGGGAGTGGTCATTCGAGTAATAATTGGGACATTGTGGATGGGTTGAGATTTTTATTTTTTAATAAAGAAAGTGTTGAGTGTGGGGATATTAAGATTTTTTTAAGTGAAATTTTACAAAATCAATACAAATAATAACGCATCTTTAAGCTCAGGGTCTTTAATTTAAGATGGATCACTTCAAAATTGTTGTTCCATCGAATTGTAAGGAAGAGAAAAATGGATGTACCATTTATTTACCATGACATTCCCATCACTATTATTAAAACGAGATAACTACACACTCATATCAAAAATATGAGACAAAAAAGGACAAAGATCCACTAAATTCTAAGATCTTACCAACCATAAAATAGATCGCAGTATCCCACAACGAAAACAAGATGCAAAAAGTAAAAAAAATATTATACGTTACTCAAAAATCAATTATGTGTTACTTGTCCTTACAGTAACACATATTTGCACATACAGTAACATATAATTATATTTATAGTTACACAGATCAGTAACAAGTTGTTATGTTTGTTGTCTTCGTGATTTACTCCCTCCGTCCCACAAGTGTTTGCACCATAAAATGGGCACACTTAAAAAAAAATGTAATGAGTGGAGTGTTGAAGGGTAATTTTGTAAATTTATATAAATAAAGTAAAAAAGTGATTGGAAAGAGGGTAAAAATAATGACATTTTGTGAGGGTGAAGTTTATGAAAGAGTCTTTTTATGGGTGTCCAAACAATTGTGGGACGGAGAAAATATATATATAATTTTTTTTAAAGATCTGTTTGATTTGGTATGACTCACAAAAGATATGCGAGTTTTTTACCCTTCCTTAAATTAAGTGTACTTATATTTCAATTGAAAAATCATTTTATGTGTTATTTGTACTTACAGTAACACATAATTACTTTCATAGTAACACAAATCTGAAACTCGTTTTTCTATTAGTTTTCTGCGCGATTTTTTTGTAAAGATCCATTTGACCTAGTATGACTCGTAAAAAATCCACAATTTTTTGCCTCTTCTCAAATATACTAATATTTCATGTGAAATATTTAATATAAGTGTCCCTCTAATCTATATCTATATATATATAAAAACAGAATAGCCGTCAATTCTCATTTTCCCGCCCAAAATAAGTTAATAGAAATATTATTTAGACACTTGCAGAAAAAAGCTGCCCAAATTTTGCATGCTTCACATTTTTCTATGAAGGTCTATTATAATACTCCCTCTGTCCACCAAAAGTGTGCTTACTTTTTTTTATACATGTTTTTAAAAAAATCATATTTTAATTATAAACAATATATTAAGGATAATGAGTAAAAAATATATTTGGTAGATACTCAATCTTGTTAGTAAAGTAGAAAAAATATTCAAAAGTGAATTATTTTAATAGAATAAGCATGTTTTCTGTAAAACCAAAAAAAGAAATGAGTACACTTTTGGTGGAACGGAGGGAGTATTATAATAGTATTACGTTTTTGAACTACTACAAATTGTGAATTGTTTTTTTAACATTAAATAATTTATCAGTTTGAGAGTACGTATCAATAGCATCGTCCAATTTTTTATTTTATTTTTCCATTTCAAAATCAAATTTAATATTTTGTAATAATAGTACTCCGTAATACATTGTAGAATTTTTCGTGTAACCACGTAAGGAGTGTACTTTTTTTTTTAACTCAGAAGGTATTTATAATAAAAATATATATGTATTAATTTACGTGCATAATATTACTGAAATTAACGCTGTAATTTATAAATTATTTAGATTTTTTTATTCATATAACGCTGTAATTTATAAATTATTTAGATGTTTTTATTCATATACGGAGTAGTATATAAAAAAGCTAAAATATTATTGAAAATAACTGAGTTACCTTCATACTGGAAAATGTAAGTTGAAAAATTAATATTTAATGAAATAACAAAATAAAACTTTTAATACTTGAAAATATATAGATAGAGAAAAACTTATAAGTTCTATATATATAGGAGGTCATTGATATGTACTCACAAAAATTTGCACACTTTTTATAAATGGATGTCTCATAACAATTTGCACACCCCATAAAAGAAAATATATTCACAACCCCACCCTCAAAATATATTCTTATTACCCATATATCATTACTTTTCCACACTCAATCTACTTTTTACTTTACTTTATTCATAAAATTTTACAAAACTGCCCTCAAACCAACACTCATTACACATTTTTTTACACATTTTTTAAATTGTGTATCATCCCAGGTGTGCAAGTTCTTATGGGACGGTGGGAGTACATATTTAAAGATTAACATATTTGCCATTTATTTATTTTTTTTCCATCATTTTTGTTTTTAGTTCAATTCTAATAGCCACTTAATTAAAAGAAAATTAAGCTATCAATTATGATTTTTTTTTTTAAGTCTCGGGTATCCGATTCAAGGGTCGACTAATTCTGGAGGTTCCATATAAATTGTTTACACTTTAAGAGTTTCGAACCTGACACCTAAAGAGGAGCACACTCCTAAGTCCCAAACCTACATCATTAGGCCAACTCCTTGGAGTTTTTATGTAAATTCTTCTGTCTTAATTCTTATTTGTTTTTCTTTTATAATTTCCTATGTGAATTAATTAAGTAAAAATTATTAATGAATTAAAATTATAATTAGTAACATAATATTTATATATTAGTAAAAAAATTATTATCAATATATTATTAGCAAAATTTATAAGTCGTGCATCCCACGGGAGGAATACTAGTATAAATTGAAAAAGAAAAAAAAAAAAGTGAAATGTCGCGAATGTGTTTCACACACACAAAAAAAAATACACACATCACGGTCGCGCTACGCGTTGTGTCTTACCTTAACAACAATATTCACATTAGATGAAAGCGCAAAATAACATTTTTATATTATATATTTGCAAACATTTAGTAGTCATGTCTATCTCAATCTCTCTTTTCAAATCACTTCATTTCAAAATATTTTTATTCTTTTTTCCTTTTCAATTTTTACAGTATCATTTTTTTTTTATGGTAGAATTACAAGATAGGAAAATTGAAATTACATTTCTCGCTCACCTATCTATTACAGAGAAACTCTACCAAAAATTCATATTCCAAACTCAATCTTGAGAAAGTGGAGAGTCTCACAAGCAATCAATCAGGTTTTTCGATCAAGAAAGATAGTAAATTGCTTCAGAAAAGAAACAAATTGTCGTTCACTACGAATCGCGCTACAAACTTCCAAAATCATAGAAGACGACCCAAGGACAACCAGTGTCAACCAAGCACAACATCAGCGCAACAATAGACCCACAAAGGGGCAGGGGACCCACAACAAGGGAAAATGACCCATTAAAGGCAGGATAACCACAATAGGGGAAAAGAACCCATTAAGGGGATAATAACAACAATAAAAAACAGGAAACAAAGCAGGAAAAAACAAAATAAAGTAAACAACAAAAGTAGAAAACGAGAATCTAAAAAAAGGGATCAACGGAAGAAACTCAACCATACGGTCGCTGTGGCTCCGTCAGTGAGGATCTACTCATTGATCCCAACCGAAATGCGAAGAAAAACCCTTAAACCCACTGAAAGATCTGAAAAGGGGGGTCGACGAGGCGACTCTTCTACGGTGAGCGGCGATCTGGCGGCGGATCTACTCTGTATAAATTTTTTTACCAAATCTATCTAATTTCCTAGCTATTTTGTAGATCTAAAACTACTTCATGGAAAATCTGAATCCGATAGTTACACAAAATTGAGAATTACAAGCATTGATTATACCCTCCATCATTTAGGATTTAATTTGATTCAAATCTGTGCATTTTATATATACCTCAATTTGTGCGTCAACACTAAATTTCAAAACATGTTAAGTTATGAATGTAAATATTTACTCCCTCCTATTCATATTATAAGTCGCTTTGACTTTTCGTTTTCTTTGCAAAATATAAGTCATTTTGCACTTTTCAATGCAAATTAATTGCATTTATTCCAAATTTACTCTTAAAATCAATAAATATTTACATACATGTATTTTTTTTAATGAGAATTACAAGCATTATTTATAGAGAAACAATGAATTACGAAATTATAATTTCATTGAGTGAATGTAAAGAGTACACGAAGGAAGTATTTATAGATACAAAACATATCTATCCTAAATCTTTAATTAAGGAAAATAAAGATTTATAAGATATATAAAATATATTATACAAGATATATATAATATCTCTCAATATATTTATATATGCCTAATACGCCCCCTCAAGATGGAGCGCCGTAGGAGAGTCCAATCTTGGTCATAAGAAGTTGTAGACGAAGTCGAGAAAGGGGTTTTGTAAGTGCATCAGCAAGTTGGTCCGCAGAGGAGACGTGTGAGACCCTAAGTTGAGACGTCTTGATCAAGTCTCTAACAAAATGGAAATCGATTGCAATGTGCTTCATTCGGGAGTGAAAGACAGGATTTGAGCAGAGATAAGTGGCTCCAATGTTGTCACAATAGATAACAGGTAAGTCTGAGATTGTGAAGCACAACTCACGAAACAGAGATTTTAACCATTGAACTTCAGAGGCAGCAGAGGCAATAGCACGATACTCAGCTTCTGTTGAGGAACGGACAATCGATTTTTGTTTCTTGGAGGACCAAGAGATAGGATTGGCACCAAGTAAAACGATGTAAGCACTTGTGGAGGAACGATCATCACTGTTGCCAGCCCAATCAGCATCAGTGAAACAATGTAGAGAGGAGGAGGTGGTCGGTCGTAGTGTTATTCCAACATCTCTTGTTCCATTTAAGTACCTAAGTAGGCGTTTGGCAGCTCCCCAATGAGTGACAGTCGGAGCATGCATAAACTGACACAACTTGTGAACAAAAAATGCAATGTCGGGTCTCGTGAGTTGAAGATATTGAAGACTGCCAAGTATTTATAGATATTGAGTGGCATCAGCAGGAGGTGTCCCATCAATAAGGGTAAGGCGAGCGGAGGTGGCTAGTGGCGTCTGAACAGGTTTGGAGGTGACCATGTTGTATCGAGTGAGTAGATCAACCACATACTTTCGTTGAGAGAGAAAGCAGGAGTTGTTGGTACGAAGAACTTCAACGCCTAAGAAGTAGGAAAGAGGGCCCAAGTCTTTCACTGAAAATTTCGAACCAAGATCTGTTGCAACACGAGTAAGGAAGGGAATGGAATTTCCTGTGAGAATCAAATCATCAACATACACAAGGAAATATGCAATAATACCAGATTTATTGTACACAAAAAGGGATTCATCGGATTTTGTGTGGATAAACCCAATTCCTTCAAAAAACGTCCTAAGTGCATAATACCAAGTTCGAGGAGCTTGTTTCAAACCGTAAATGGATTTGTGTAATTTGCAAACATAGGATGGAAACGCCTTATCAATGAAACCAGGAGGTTGAGCCATGTAAACTGTATCAGAAAGGGAACCATGAAGAAAAGCATTGTTCACATCAAATTGTTGAAGTGGCCAATTTTGAGTGACTACAATACTCAGGACTGCTCGAACGGTTGCTGGTTTTACCACAGGACTAAACGTTTCTGAAAAATCAACTCTGGGGCGTTGGTGAAAACCTTTGGCCACAAGTCGAGCTTTGAACTTGTCTAAGGACCCGTCCGGTTTTCGTTTGATGCGGAAGACCCACTTTGAACCAACAATGTTGGTAGAATCATCAGGTGGTACTAAATCCCAAGTACCGTTTTTTAGAAGGGCATTAAATTCAGATGACATGACCTCCCTCCATCGTTCATCTTTTAATTCCTAAGAGACGCAGCTAGGTTCAATGTCAGAAGATAGATTACTTGTAAGACCGTACCTCGGATTAGGTTTGAAGATTCTGTTTTGAGCTCGAGTGACCATTCGAGTGCCTTGGGGGTCCGGTGGGGATGGCGATAAGGGAGCATCTGGCGACTCGAGTCGAAGAGGTGGGTGGGGTGTACTTAGTGAGCTGGGGGGTGCAACTGGGCTGGGTGTATTAAGCGGAACAGGTGGTGCAGCGGGGCTGGGTGTTGGGCTGGTGGGTGTATTAAGAGGAACAGGTGATGGAGATATTGATGGAAATCAATATCAAATATTTAATTAAATATTTATGCTTATATTTAGGAGATTTGTTTTGATTTTATTATATTTAATATTTATATGTTTCTTATTCTCCAAGTATATTTCATATTATAAATAGACGAGTTTTAGAATGTTATTAGGGAGTTGAATTGATTAATAAAATAGATGGTTTTGTCCCTTCGGTATATTCTCGTCCCTTCGGTTTATTATCGTCCCTTCGGTTCATGTGTTCGTTGTTCTTGATCGTTGATAAGATTGAGGCTTGCGCTGCGTCAACAGGGGGTGCAGGTAATGGGGGTGGTGATGGGTTTGGGTTGACATCGACGACATGTGGTATATTTGGGGGAGGGGGTGTATTCGTAAAGGTTGGGGGTGGGGCAAGTTCAGGAGGTAAGGGTGGGGGTGTACTAATCAGAGTGGGTGGTGGAAAGAGCATAACAGTAGGGTTTTCTGGTGGGCAAGTGGGTGTATTCACTAAACTGGGGGGTGTATCAGTAGCAGTTTTAGGAGTGCCTAGAGGAAATACATTTTCAACAAATTGAACATGACGAGATGTATATATTTTGTTGGTTTTTAAGTCAAGACAAAGATAAGCAGCTTAGGTAGGAGAGTATCCAATGAAGACACATGAAGTGGATCTAGGGTCTAATTTATGGGAAGTGTAGGGGCGGAGCCAAGGATAACATAAGCAACCAAAAACTCTAAGTTTGGCTAGGTTGGGAGTTTGTTTTAGGAGATATTGATATGAGGACAACATGTTAAGATTGGGTTTTGGTAGACGGTTTATAATATAGGTAGCAGCACAAACTGCATGAGGCCAATATGTAAGGGGCATGGAGGCATGATGTAAAAGGGCTAAGGCAGTATCAACAACATGTCTGTGACGACGTTCAGACATGCCATTGTGTTCAGGGGTGTGGGAAGGAGTTGTGAGATGAGATATGCCATGAGTTTGAAGGAGAGAACGAAGAGCAATGAACTCTCCTCCATTGTCAGAATAAAGGGTTTTGATTTTGGTATTATAAAAGTTTTCCACTATATTTTTAAAGGAGATGAATGTGGGGAGGACATCGGACTTACGTTTTAGGGGGTAGAGCCATATGTATTTGCTAAATTGATCAACAAAAATGACATAGTATTTGAAGCCTTCAGTTGACAGGACAAGGGACGACCACACATCAGAAAAAAGAACCTCAAGAGGGGAACTAGATATAATGCTTGAATCGTAAAAAGGAAGTTTATGACTTTTAATACAGTTGCAAGAATCACAATAATGCAGTTTTGAGTTCGTGATAGGTAAGCTATACTTGGATAAGGTATGGGAAAGGATTTTAGAGGACGGATGACCTAGACGAGCGTGCCAGATGGGTGATGGTTGTTTTTCCGAGATGGAGGCTGTGGGGTTAAGAGATGCGCGAGTCGGCCATACGTAGAGATTATCCACGCGACTCCCCGTGAGGAGAATGGTCCCCGTTTTGCCATCCCGCACTTGAAAATAAGTAGAACAAAAAATAATGTTAACATCATTATCTCGACATAAGGTTGAAACAGAGATAAGGTTTTTGGCCATTTGTGGGACAACAAGGACGTTTGAGAATTTTAGCATATCAACATGAGGAAACGATAGGGAACCAATATGTGAAATTTGTAAATCGTTACCATCACCGATGACGACATCATCTGAGCCGGAATATGGAGAGGAAACAGATAAATTATGAGGGTGAGTTGTGATATGATGAGAGGCCCCGGAGTCCAAGATCCAGGGACGGGAGGGGATCTGTGAAATAGCAGAGTGGACGGATGTGGTGTATGTAGTAGTGGAGTAGGTGCGTAGATGCGGGGGGTGTATTTACCAGAGTTTGGGGTGCATGTTGCAGTGGAGTTGTGGGTCTGGCCCATCTGGGCAGTACGGGAGTATGCAGTGTCGGAGGGAGTGCAAAGATGCTGGGGGTGTATTTACTAGAGTTGGGGGTGTATGCAGCAGGGGAGTGGCCCATCTGGACAGAAGGGACAGGGGTGCAAGGCCGTGGAGTTTGAACAGATTTTTGTGAGGATTATAGGATTTTTGATCAAACAGGATATCAAGAATCAAGAAGATTTTTGAAGGGGAGTTAGCAACCAGAAGTTTTGATTGGGGTGGAGTGCCGATCAATTGGTTGGAGGAGTTATAACCAAATTTGGTTAGGAAACCGCAGCAGGTTTTCGGGTGGTAGTTTGGGGTTTTTGTCGACGGGAAACCGTTGAGCACCAAC
This sequence comes from Galeopsis tetrahit, assembly GCA_963675135.1. Lineage (NCBI taxonomy): Eukaryota > Viridiplantae > Streptophyta > Magnoliopsida > Lamiales > Lamiaceae > Galeopsis > Galeopsis tetrahit. The sequence continues at coordinate 62,766,205 of OY776130.1, read as the reverse complement.
TACGGGAGGGGGTGTCGGATCGAGGCGTTAGCCGAACGACTCGTTGATACCATATAGAGAAAATATAGAGAAACAATGAATTACGAAATTATAATTTCATTGAGTGAATGTAAAGAGTACACGAAGGAAGTATTTATAGATACAAAACATATCTATTCTAAATCTTTAATTAAGGAAAATAAAGATTTATAAGATATATATAATATCTCTCAATATATTTATATATGCCTAATATTATTAAGGGTAAAATGAGAAGTCAGTTATTTTTTTAATTTGTGTGTATGAACTTATGATGACATATGTTTTGAATAAGAGGGAGTATTTCATAATGAATGTTTTATTTTCTATTTTTAAAGCAATGAAAAAGCAAAAACAATAAATTGAAAATAGATCCATAAATATGACGAGAAAATTAACTTTTAATGACAAATTCCTTTCATTATAACTTCTCTAATTAAAAATCTTTAGTGATAAAAAAAATTGAGAATTGATGACAAAACCTCTAACTAAAAATTAATTTTCGTCATTAAAATCTTTTATCTAGAGAAGTTATAATGACATAATTTATATCAATAAAAGTCAACTTTAGTTTAATAAAATTACAACAACCCCGTGTAATAAATGTAGAAACAGAGAGTAAAATAAATGCTTCTCATAGTCTGTGAACTTTAATATATTTTAAATTTTAGATTAATAAGGAGTGTATTCAATTGAGATTCTTTTGGATTTTTTTTGGATTTTTAAAATTCGGGATAATCAATCCGGATTTTTAAAAGTCTTTCAAAATTTTGAGGTATTCCATACGGATTTTAAAAAGTCTTTAGAAATCTTTAGTATTCAACAATATATGGATTTTAATACTCTATGTATTTCGTTGGATTTTCCTTAAAAAATATAAATAAATTTCACTATTCAAAATCTCTTTTAAAAACCAGAGATTTCAACGGATTCTCTCAGAATAGAAAACAGAGATTCTTGTTCTTCGATAAGCATCACTTCACCACCATTATTATCGTGAAAAAGATTACATCTCTATATTTTAAAATTATGTTCTCTCTTTAAAAATTAGAATATATCGGCACACACCGTTAGGTTAGCAATAATATATTCTCGATCGTCACCTAATTATAATTCATAGCATTAATGCCAACTTTTAAGATCTCAAGAACATTTATTCATAATGTTCTTAGATCTTAAAATTAGCACGTGGTGTTCGATATCATCTAAAAATTTAGATTTTGGTGGTCAAGGTCGTCACCCATTCAATCTTCGCCCTGCATCACTAAGAAATGTGATTGAGAGAATTTCTTGTATTTTCAAATCGCGATTCACAATTTTCAAAACCCACCTCCATTCTCATTTCAAACCCAAGCAGAGAAAATCACTCGGAAGAGAAAATTTGGAATTGCTTTCTCAAAGTTAACTGCAACAAAGAAAAGTTAATGCATGGAGAACTAGTATTGCTAATGCTGTGGGTGGGAAATGAGGTAATATTTTTTTTGAACTAATATATTTTTGGTATATTTTCTAAATAATTTAGATTTTTTTTTTATATATACGTTTGCATCAATAGTTTTAGGGGCGTAGTTTATGGAAATTCATGTAAATCAATAAAAAAATGTGTATTTTAGAATCCTGTCAAATCTATGAAAATCCATATAAATCAATAAAAAAAGTTTGACTCTGCATAGAGTCTATGAATTTTGGAAAAATATTATATACACCATACACACCAAAAAGAGATGCGGTGCACACGCTTTTTTAATTGATTTTCTCTCTTTCTCTTTTTTTTTTTTTTTTTCTCTCTCCCTCTTTTGCTTGATAAAGGGTAAAAACTCTCACGCGGCATTGTTGGAGCAAATCGCTCATGGCTTGCACACTATGTGTTTGTAAAATGTCCATAATGAGTTTTGAATCGCGAGAAGAATCTAGGTCACCTGCCATGTCTTCATCATCAACATCGCTCTCAAAATCAAGCTCTCAGCGCTACAGGATTCGATAGAGGAAGTAAAAGATGCAATTGGATTGATGGTGGGCGGGGGCTTAGAGCTGAAAAACCTCCAATCGGAGGAACAGCGGCGGAGAAGAGAGTGAAGGCGTGCTGCTCCAATATACGGTGATCTAGATTGGAATAGCCTTTACGGCCGCAGAGTGTAAGGAGAAAAGAAGGTACGCCTCTCAGGTTTCTACTCATAGTGCGTATAAATCGAAGAACTGGAAAAAGGAGGCAGTCTGTTTGAATAAGAAAATGACCATGAAAACAAAAAAGATGACTAGTTTTGCCTGACCATGGGAAGATTGGGGATAATGTTACTGAAATGGTTTTATTAACTGAATTGGAAAGAGGGGTTTGAGATCCGGATAAATGGAAAAGATGAGCAGAGCAGAGGGGTGATTTCATAATACATCCAATTTCAGTTTAGTTGAAGGGTGTTGGTTAATTTTTAAGAAATAATAGGGTGTTACGTAGAGGGGCAACCATCCTTGACAACTCCCACATCTCACCGCAATCCCCTATTCTTCTTTTCTGACCTACAATTTCAACACCATTGTATACTTTTGGCCTTTACATCGGTTAGATGGGTACTTTTGGTGTGGACAATTTGTTTACTAAAGAGTGGTAATCTTTAATACTTAGGGATAATTTATTTACTGAAAATAAATATTATTAGTGAAAAGTGGTAATCTCTAACACGGAAAAGTGATAATTTATTTACTGAAAAGTGGTAACTATTATTAGTGAAAAGTAGTACTCATATTTAATACTGAAAAATGGTAATTTGTTTACTGAAAAGTGGTAACTGAAAAGTGCTAATCTTTAATATTGAAAAGTGGTAATCTCTAACACTGAAAAATGGTAATTTGTTTACTGAAAAGTGGTAACTTTTATTAGTGAAAAGTAGTGCTTATATTTAATACTGTGAAAAGTGATAATATTATTAGTGAAAAATGGTAAATATTATTAGTGAAAAGTGGTAATCTTTAATATTGAAAAGTGGTATTATTATTAAAAAGTGTAAATTTTTATTATTGTAAGGTGGTAATCTCTAACACGAAAAGTGATAATTTGTTTAATTACTTAAAAAATGTTATTTATATTTACTATAAAGTGTGGAGTATTTTTTTAATAAAAAATTTAGTTACAAATTGCTGGTATATTTAGTTTCAAATTGAAGTGTTAAAATTATTATTAAAAAAATTAGAAATTGTAACTGTCAAGTATATTTAGGGTGTGTTTGCAAGTGAGAGGGATTGATTCAAAGTGATTAAAATTGATTTTTATAGTAAAATTGAAAGTAGGTAGTGTTTTAAAATTAAGCACTTCTAATCAATTTTTTATATGTTGTGGTGTATGCCAAATCAATCACTTTTTTATAATTTTACAAAAAACACATTTATTACATTTAAATAAATAATGGGTAAGAATAAAATATTATTTAAATTGTGAGGACAAAATTGTAAAATTAGTTAGTGTAATGATTAGAAGCACTTAGAAGTTGTTAGAAGCATGAAAAAGGGTGTTTCACCAAAATTGCTTTTAAGTAATTAATTTAATCACTTACTTGTGTTTGCAAACACTTCAAAAGTGATTGTATTTAAAAAAGAAGTGCTTTTAAGCACATAGTAGTGCTTGCAAACACCCACTTAGTTTCAAATTGAGGTGTTAAAATTATTATTAAAAAAATTAGAAATTGTAACTGTCAAGTCTTGAACGCGCGACCTCATGGAAAAGTAAAGCTGTTGGTAACCACCTAGGCTACGGTTACTTACTTTATTTTTTCGGTTCTACTAATAGATATAAGATTGATCTGTGCATTAGTGTGCACGGTGCACACTGTGCACAGGAGACCAACTCATGAATTTTCTAAATTCACTAAATTTTTTAAAGTCTAAAAAATCCAATAGAATCTCAATTGAATACATCCACCTTAATATATTTTAAATTTTAGATTAATAAGTTTGTGGTCATAGTCTTTTGCCTATAGATACATTAGTTTAGACTACACTAATAATAAGTGTGGTGATAGAAAAAGTGTAATAATAGGCAAACTATTTACACGTTTTTAAATGCCGTTATACACAATTTTTAATGTAACGATGTAGGAAAAAAAAATACATTTTCAACACTAAAATACTAAATTAAAAGTAAAATATGTCGGTTTTAATGTTGAAGTGACACGTATTACTTTCAGCAACAATTTTTTTTTTTTTCTTTTAAAAAAGTGATATTTCTCTCTTTGTTGCATGGAAGATCTTTTGTGCTGATGGATAAACAAAATATACACTATAATATATCCTTTTGAAGTTTTGAAGGTAAAAAAAAAAAAAAACACTTAGAAATATATTTTTGCTAAAAATATTGTACTCCATAGTATTTTTCAACCACCTCACAATTCACAAGTGTTAGTGATAATTTAGTTATTCAAATTCATACATGACTATTGTATGAAGTATAAGCATCTTTCAGAATAAATTTATAAATGACTTATCTTCTGAATACATCGTGTCTTTCAAATTAGATGAAAAGTTAAATCTATAATCATATTCATTGGATTAAGATCATACACGTGTAAAATAGCTATTGTTATTTTCCCGCCTCACATTAATATAACTCGTGTTGTAAAGATACTATGATGACCGTTATTAAAATCGGTTATAACCTAACATAAAATACAAACAAACCACGTGTAATAGCTATTGTCATTTTTCTGCAGTGCATTAACATAACTTTGTATTATAAAAATATTATAACGACCATTACTAAAATATGTTATAACAGAAATATAAATAAAGCCGCGCACATATCGTTCAATACAAACACCAAAACGACTACCCGTACATTATATCAGAGCAAAGTATTAGGTACCGTACACTCACTTATTTTCACAAATTATTTCCTAATTCTAGTGAGAGAAGAAGAGTTTTCCCGCCCATCTGAAATGTCTAAATTATTGGGACCCCATTCTCCCGCCACTCCCTATATTAACCGACTCGAGAGCCTTCCATCGAGGGCTATATTGGTCTTTTCGCGTAGTGTAAGTGGCGGATTTGTAATTTCCCCTAAAGTGAGGCCCCCTTCCGAAACACGCGCTATATATAAACGCTCGCTTCGCCTCGCAAATTCGTTTTCCAGTTTTCGTTTTTCCTCATTGCGAAAGTGCTTTCGAGCTCTCAAGAATTTCGTTTATTTTCTTCTTTTTCGCTCTAGATTTTAGCTTTAATTATACTTTCTCCCCTGTTTATTTGCTCCTCTCCAGATTTCAAGGTTTGAATTACTTTATGTTTTTTATTTCTTTCTGTATTTGTAGTTGAAATGCGTCCAGTTGAATCAATTTCCCCCTCTTGGTGTATGTATATGTTGAAAACCCTAACCTAAGTTCTCTGTTGCGCCCCCAGAAAAATTGAAGTCTGTGCGCCTCTTAAGACGAAGTTCGATACTAAAGACGGTGGCTGACTCAATCTAATGTGAGTTTCTCTTGAGTTATTTTTCTGTGATTTGTGCTCTTTTACTCAATTTGGGGGTAATGGTACCCTAATTTTTCATTCAATTGTTCGACAATTTTAATTAGAAGATTTCCCAACTACCGCATCCAAAGTACCATTTCGACATTGTTTTGGTTTATACACTCATTTATATTGCTCAACAAAAAGTAAACATATTTAAGCAAAAAAAAGAACTTGTAGGTTATAGCAGCATTTATCGGGGTCCATTTTGCAGGTTCCATAAATTGTTTCCTCTTGAACCCAGTGACAACATTAGGAGTTGACAATAAAAAAAAATGGTATCTAGTTGCATTATTTAATGGCCCATTTGTACAATGAAAGCATATGGCTGAAACCATCACGAAGATGAATACTGCAGAAGCCATGTAACAACACAGTTCCTTATTTAGAATGCACAAAGTTGGGCATTTTTGGTCGATTTGGGACGTGGGATGAGGGGATACCTGAGCCCTGTTATCTGTGTTCTGTTTATGGGTTCTTAATTACTCGATTGAGTGTTAATCAAACAATTTTTGCCTTAGTATAAACAATTTGAGTACTATTTTTTTTGCAGATTATTAACCTGTTCAGGTACAATGCCAGAACAACGCCCAAATGGGAATGCATCAGGAGGTAGTGCATATACAATCGACTTGAATACCTTCAGTACACGGTTGCAGGCTCTGTACAAACACTGGAAAGAGAACAAAGAAAAGTATTGGGGTTCTTCTGATGTTTTCGCTGTCGCCACACCGCCTCTTTCTGATGATTTGCGCTACCTGAAGCCCTCTGCACTGAATATCTGGTTGCTTGGTTATGAGTTTCCAGAAACCATTATGGTTTTCAGGGAAAAGCAGATTCATTTCATCTGTACCCAAAAGAAAGCAGATGTGCTTAAGGTTATAAAAAAGGCTGCATCTGTTGAGGGTATTGAAGTTGACATTCGTGTGAAGCCCAAAAATGATGATGGAAGTAGTCAAATGGAATCGGTGTTTAGTGCAATTCGTTTGTCATCTGATACACCAACAGTTGGGTACATAGCTAGAGAAGCCCCAGAGGGGAAGCTCTTGGAGGTATGGTCTGATAAGTTGAAGGGTTCAGGTTTCACACTGAGTGATATATCCAATGGGTTATCTGAACTTTTTGCTGTGAAAGACAAAAATGAATTAATATGTATAAAGAAGGCTGCTTACTTGACTGCTTCTGCAATGAAGAACTTTGTAGTTCCCAAAGTTGAGAAGGTGATTGATGAGGAGAAGAAAGTAACACATGCCACATTGATGGAGGAAACGGAGAGGGCTATACAAGATCCACTCAAGATTGGTTGCAAGCTGAAGGCTGAGAATGTGGATATCTGTTATCCTCCTATATTTCAGAGTGGTGGTAAATTTGATCTGAGGCCTAGTGCTGTAAGCAGTGATGATCTTCTATACTATAATTCTGCAAGTGTTATCATTTGTGCAATTGGATCTCGATATAACAGCTATTGTTCGAATGTGGCCAGGACTTATCTTATTGACTCTGATACAGTTCAGAGCAGAGCCTATGAAGTTCTTCTTAAGGCTCATGAGGCTGCTATTAATGCTCTAAAGCCTGGGAATAGGGTTAGTGCTGTTTATGAGGCTGCTGTGGCTGTAGTAGAAAAGGATGCTCCCGAGCTGGCCCCAAAATTGACGAAATCTGCTGGGACGGGTATTGGTTTAGAGTTCCGTGAATCTGGGTTGGGTCTTAATGCGAAGAATGACAGAGTGCTGAAAGCAGGGATGGTTTTTAATGTATCGCTTGGTTTCCAGAATCTGGAATCAAAGACGAGCAATTCGAAGAGCCATAATTTCTCGCTGTTGCTTGCTGATACAGTTCTTGTGAAGGATGATGGCCGTGAAGTTGCTACATCAGCTTGCTCAAAGGCAATAAAGGATATTGCCTATTCCTTCAATGAAGATGAAGAAGAGGTACCGAAAGAGAAACGGGAATCTATTGCCAAGGATGCATTTTCTAAAGCAACACTTCGTTCAGACAAAGGGGAGATCTCCAAGGAAGAGCTTAGGAAGCAACACCAGGCAGAACTTGCACGCCAGAAGAATGAGGAAACTGCTAGACGCCTCGTTGGCGTGGAATCTGGTACTGGAGATGGACGAGCTTCTGTGAAGACAGCAAATGAGCTAATTGCATATAAGAATGTTAACGAGCTCCCAGCACCTAGGGATATGATGATTCAAGTTGATCAGAAGAATGAGGCCATTCTGCTTCCCATCTATGGATGTATGGTTCCTTTCCATGTTGCTTTGGTGAAGACTGTTTCTAGCCAACAGGACACTAGCCGAAATTGCTATGTTCGTATTATTTTCAATGTGCCCGGGACTGCTTTCACTCCTCATGATGCCAATTCTTTAAAGAACCAGGGGGCTATTTACTTGAAGGAGGTTTCGTTCCGTTCGAAGGACCCAAGGCACATAAGTGAAGTAGTGCAGCTGATTAAAACCCTCAGGCGAAATGTAATGGCTAGGGAGTCTGAAAGGGCTGAGAGGGCTACTTTGGTCACTCAGGATAAGCTTGTTCTTGCAGGGAATAAGTTCAAACCAATAAGGCTGCACGATCTGTGGATTCGCCCAACTTTTGGGGGGCGTACAAGGAAGTTGAGTGGATCGTTAGAAGCACACATGAATGGTTTTCGGTATTCTACCTCAAGGGCAGACGAGCGTGTTGACATCATGTACGGTAACATAAAGCATGCTTTTTTCCAACCAGCAGAGAAAGAAATGATAACCCTCATTCACTTTCACTTGCACCATCACATAATGGTTGGAAACAAGAAAACCAAGGATGTTCAGTTTTTCGTAGAGGTGATGGATATGGTTCAGAATATTGGGGCTGGAAAGAGATCTGCTTATGACCCAGATGAGATCGAGGAGGAACAGAGGGAGAGAGATAGGAAAAACAAAATAAACATGGAATTCCAAAGCTTTGTGAACCGAGTGAATGATCTTTGGGGGCAGCCCCAGTGTAAAGACTTTGAGTTGGAGTTTGATCAGCCCCTGAGGGAACTTGGTTTCCATGGGGTGCCGTACAAGGCATCTGCTTTCATAGTTCCAACTTCTAGCTGTTTAGTCGAGTTAGTAGAGACTCCTTTCTTGGTGATTTCATTGAGTGATATTGAGATTGTGAATTTGGAAAGAGTTGGTCTTGCTCAGAAGAATTTTGACATGGCCATTGTTTTCAAGGACTTTAAACGTGATGTTATGCGTATTGATTCAATCCCATCTTCGTCTCTTGATGGAATTAAAGAATGGCTGGATACGACTGACATCAAGTACTATGAGAGTAGGCTGAATCTCAATTGGCGCCCTATACTAAAGACGATCACTGATGATCCACAGCAGTTTATAGAAGAGGGTGGATGGGAGTTTCTGAATCTGGAAGCAACAGATTCTGATTCTGATGGCTCAGCGGTTTCTGATCAAGGTTACGAGCCGTCTGATGCGGAGCCTGAGTCAGAGTCGGAAGATGATGATTCTGACAGTGAGTCGTTGGTGGAATCAGAAGACGATGAGGAAGATTCTGAGCAGGAATCGGAGGAAGAGAAGGGGAAGACATGGGAGGAGCTGGAGAGGGAAGCTAGTAATGCTGATCGGGAGAAAGTGAACGAGTCTGATAGTGAGGATGAACGAAGGAGAAGGAAGATGAAGGCATTTGGAAAATCGAGGGCTGGACCTAGCAGTGCTGCATCCAAACGGTCCAAGTTTAGGTAGATTTTTAGCGGCATCAAATCTAGGTTTTCCAGAATATGTAGTCTTTGAATCTTGTCATCATTGATAAAATATTGAGAATGTAGTGATTAAGTTGTATTTGGAACTACATAGAGTTTTGCTTGATTATGTTGGTCAGTCAATTTACATAGTAATTTGGTATTTTTCTAATTATGTTGTCTGCCTTGCCTTTATTGCTGTGAAAAATCAATGGCCAATGATTTATTATAGTCGGAGATTGGTTAGTTGAAGTTTTATTTAATTTTAATAGTTAGAATTTAATGAAACAGTCGTGTATGGTCTCATTGTAAGAGAATTGTTCATACTATTCCCTTCATTTAGGATAGAAAAGTCTTCTTATTTACATTCTTACCTGTGTTTAGACTTGCATTGTATAACTGCTCTTCACTAGTAGTATATTTTTAACTCAGTAAGAATCTAAGATCGATCCAAAAACGAATACATGGAGTATATTTGATGGCCTTAGAGAAAACTGCTTTAAGGTTAAATTACGTGTACAAATCGCCTTAAAATAGATTAAATGAACATTAGTAGACAACTCATTGTTTCATTGCTAAACGATCAAAATAGATTGAGTTGAGTTGGAGGGTGGGTTGATTAGCACGGATTTTAATTTCATACAGCAATTTTGCATAAAAAATGTGTGTTAATTAATTACTCCTTTTATTCGTTTGTCCCTTTGACTTTGGAACAATACTCTATAAATCAAACGAAAGTGGTAACCAATACCAGGCCTCATATGCAACTTTTAAAGAAAAACAATATACAAAGGTTCAAATTCACACAACTTGCACAAACCCTATCCAACTTTTAAAGAAAAACAGTTTCCACCATTATACATCTGTGTGTTGATTGATTTACGATCAACATAAATCCAGAAATGGTTCAAATCAATTCACAGTTGTTTGGATCGACGACCATTTGAAATACAGTCAAATTTCAAATTAAAATCCTCAATCTGAGCACAACCTCAGTGCAATTTAAGTTTGGGCATCTATAAATTGTGTTGATCACATTGCACTCAACTAAGGATACAAAATTTCTGTAATTTTAAAATCCATCAGCAAATTATGAGGAGGTTTTCTTGGTATATACACTTGCTTCTCTTAACAATTTACAACACACATTATCAATGGTAAACCAAAAAAAAAAAAAAAAACACTATATGCATTTTGGCATGCCAAAAAAAGAAAAAGGAAAACAGACTCTACTGCTATAAACATGTCACCTGCTCATTGTTCACTAAAAAAATGTTCGATATTGATGCCAACAAGCTTGATAACCAAATTACAAACATGCAAAATGGAATATGACAATATCAAAGTGTAGAAGAGTTCTGTTTCCAAATAAAGCTCAAATTAATATGCTACATGTCACCTGATACGTCTTCGTCTTACCTAAACCGGGCCTTCTTAGGAAGCCCACCTCCCGGCCTTCTCTCTGGCGGTCTCGATTTCCCAAACGCCTTCATTTTCCTTCGTTTCCTGTCCTCCTCACTGTCCGATTCGTGCCCTTTCTCCTTATCTGCATTACTAGCCTCCCGTTCCAACTCCTCCCACGTTTTCCCTTCATCTTCCTCCAAATCTTCGTCAGTTTCATCTTCCTCATCATCTTCTGACTCCACTAACGACTCAATGTCGTCATCCTCATCATCCGACCCAGAATCCGATTGCACGTCTGAAGGCTCGTATCCTTGATCGGATTCCTGTGAATGGCCCGAGTCTGAATCACTAGCCTCTAAGTTCAAAAACTCCCACCCACCATCCTCGATAAACTGTTCAGGATCATCTGTGATCGTTTTCAATATCTGTCTCCAGTTGAGATTCAGCCTGCTCTCATAGTATTTCAGATCTGTTGTATCAAGCCACTCCTTGATCCCATCTAGAGACGACGTAGGGATTGAATCGATTCTCATTACGTCTCTCTTGAAGTCTTTAAACACAATAGTCATGTCGAAATTCTTCTGGCCAAGACCAACTCTTTCCAAATTAACGATTTCAATCTCATTGAGGGTGATTACAACAAATGGGAGCTCGACGAGCTCTACTAGGCAGGTTGATGTAGGGACGATGAAGGCAGATGATTTGTGTGGGACCCCGTGGAAACCAAGTTCTCTCAATGGCTGATCGAACTCCAAATCAAGTGACTTGAATTGAGGTTGTCCCCAAAGATCATTGATTCTGTTGACAAAGTTCTGAAAATCCATGTTGATTTTATTCTTTCTATCCCTCTCTCGCTGTTCCTCCTCGATCTCATCAGGGTCGTAGGCAGATCTCTTTCCACCTCCAATCGTCTGCACCACATCCATGACTTCAACATAAAACTGAACGTCCTTCGTTTTCTTGTTTCCCACCATTATGTGATTATGCAGATGAAAGTGCAAAAGAGTTATCATTTCCTTTTCAGCTGGTTGGAAGAATGCATGTTTAATGTTTCTAAACATGATATCCACTCGTTCGTCTGGTCTTGAGGTTGCATAACGAAATCCATTAGCATGTGCTTCTAATGTGCCACTAAGCTTTCTCCCACGGCCACCAAAAACAGGACGAATCCACAAGTCAGATAGCCTGATTGGCTTAAATTTTGCTCCAGCAAGTTGGAGTTTCTCTTGAGTAACCAAAGTTGCTCGTTCGGCTTTTTCTGATTCACGGGAGGCAACCTGCCTACGTAGAGTCTTTATCAATTGAACAACTTCACTAATATGCCTTGGGTCCTTGGAGTGAAATGAAACTTCTTTGACATAAATAGAATCATGAAACTTCTGCAAATTTGGATCATGTTGAGCGAAAGGAGCACCGGGAACATTGAAGATGACACGTATATAGCACGTACGACTAGTATCCTGCTGACTGGACACACTCTTCACTGTAGCTATGTGGAAAGGAACCATCCTTCCATAGATGGGCAACAAAATCGCCTCGTTTTTCTGGTCCACCTGAATCATGAACTCTCTTGGGGGAGGTAAATCGTTGACGTTCTTATATGCGATAAGCTCCCCTGAGGGCTTCATAGGACCGTTATTTGTACCTTCAGAGCCACGACCAGCAAGTCTCCTTGCAGTTTCTTCGTTTTTCCGACGAGCAAGTGTCGCCTGGTGCTGCCGCCTTAACTCCTCCTTTGATACCTCGTGGTTAACTGATCTTAGATTTGCTTTTGATGGGAATGCATCAGCAGCATTAGGCATTGGTTTGACTTTAAGTGGCTCTTCGTCTTCCCCATCTTCGTTGAATGAGTATGCTACGTCCTTCACGGCCTTTGAGCTTGTGGAAGTCACCACCTCTGGTAAGCTTTTACCAATGATAACTGTGTCAGCTAGCAAAGCACAGAACTTCTGCGTTTTTGGATTCTTCGTCTCTGTTTGCAAATTCTGAAACCCGAGAGATACGTTAAAGATCATGCCACTCTTTATGACCCTGTCGTTTTTGCCATTTAGACTGAGGCTTGACTCACGAAACTCCAAGCCTAGCCCAGTTCCTGCAGATTTCGTCAAGTTGGGAAGAAATTCAGGTGCCTCCTTTTTAACTATGGAAACGGCAGCTGCATAGGCATCAGAAGCCTTGTTTCCTGGCACCAAAGCAGCTATTGCAGCATCATGGGCCTTTAGGAGGACTTCATATGCCTTGCTCTGCACTGAATTGGCATCGATTAGAAAAGTCCTAGCTACATTTGAGCAATAGCTGTTGTAACGAGATCCTATCGCACATATGATCACACTCGTGGAATCATAGAATAGATTGTCATCGTTGCTAGATGCACTTGGTTTCAGATCAAATTCTCCGCCACTTTGAAAAATCGGTGGGTAGCAGATATCAACATTGTCAGCTTTCAACTTCACTTTTATCTTTGCAGGCTCAAGTATGACTTTTTCAGTGTCGTTCATCAACGAAGAATGGGTAACCTTCTTCTCTTCATCGATTATCTTCTCCAACTTAGGAACCACGAAATGTTTCATAACCGATGAAGTCAAGTAAGCAGCCTTCTTCACATTCGTAATTTCAGCAGCATCTTTCACAGCGAACAAGCTAGAGAACCCATTAGTCACATCAACGAGTGGAAAACCAGCATTCTTCAACTTCTCATCCCACATCTCCAGAAGATTCCCTTCAGGGGTTTCTCTAGCAATGTGGCCGAAAACAGGCTCATAACCATCCGATCGTGATTCTGAACGAACAGCTTTTAATATATCATCCATTAATGATGCCCCATCATCGTTTTTGGCCTTCACATGCATTACGACTTCCACTTTCACAGCATCCTTTGCAGATTTTCTCACGACTTCTAATAACGACACTTTCTTTTGGCTACACAGAAAATGGATCTCCTTCTTCATGAACACCATGATTGTGTCTGGAAAATCATAACCGATCAACCATATATTCAAGGCCGATGATTTTAGGTAACGAAGATCATCCGATGGTGGAGGAGTTGCTATAGAGAAAATCTCGGAACCGCCCCACAAATCACTTTTGAACTCCTTCCAATGGGAGTATAGCATCTTTAAACGTTTGCTAAAATTTTCAAGATTGATTGTGTAGCCACCGGCCGTACTTGCTGATGCCTTGGCATTATTAGCATTGCCTTTAACATTGCGATCCTCACCCATGGGAAAAGTGCACTTCTAAAAGCAGAAAACCGGGATCACCTATCAGCGAATTGCTACCAGAAACAAGAAACAATTTCATAAGTAGGCGATCGTTATAAGGATACGAAATATAACAATACTGAAGAATTGTGGAAGCTCAGATTACAACAATAAATTTTACTGCTAAATAAAAATGTAGTTACAACATCTATTCGTAATCAAATACCATAATACTCAGATTTAGCATCAATCTTTTCTAATACCACTGCAGCTATTGAAATCCTTTCTAACAAATTTCTACTGCTATATAAAAATGCAGTTACAACATCTATTCATAATCAAATACCATAATACTCTGATTTAACATCAATCCTTTCTACTAACAACATCACATTTTATAACATAATCCAGTACCCAAAACAAAGTGTTAACGCACAAAATCTAAGACAAATATGAACAATGGAAGAATTTAAAAACAAAAAAGAAAAAGAACCAAATCTAGTTTGACTTCCGCCAATCATTCAGCATCGTAGATTACGAATTTGAGCAAATAATTCAATAGAGATGAATCAAAGCTTACACTATCCAACCGGTTTCTGCTGAGATCGATCAGCTAAGAGAATTGCGGATTAATTATGGTAAACAGCACATTAGTGAAGAGATTATTGATAGATCATCTTTTCCCTTCTGCCCTTTGTGCTTTTTTCTTTTAATTTTTTTTTGGGAAGGGGAAGATTCAGATATTTCTGGGGTCATAACGAGTTTATATATGGGTTTGGATAATTACTTGATTGCCCTTACTGTTGCACCGAATTACGGGACTGACTAATACTGTACTGACTTATTGCTATTTTTATTTTTCCTTATTTTTAAGGGAAGATTGGATTCATGTTTTCAAATGGTTTAAAATTCTTTTGTCTAATTTAAAAGAGGCCCATCGTTTAATCATTGCAGAATTTAATTAAAAATATTCTCACTTTCAAATTAAATTAAACTTAAATTTATGGTGGAGTCTAGTATGCACTCGAGTGCATGTTATGCACCATAGTCCATGTTGCACTTTTCAGTTTTACTGACTTACACTTTTTGGTAAATGATGTATAATTAAAAAGTGCAACATCATTTACCAAAAAGTGTAAGTCAGTAAAACTGAAAAGTGCAACATGGACTAGGGTGCATAAGATGCACTCGAGTGCATAGCAGACCAACCCTAAATTTATTAATATAAATATATAAATTTAATTATTATCATAAATGGGTTATATTATATTATATAAAAATTAATACTTCCGTTCAATTTTATTATTCCCACTTTCCTTTTTTGGTTGTCCAATTTTATTATGCCCATACCCTTTTTGGAAACAATACTATTCATACTACTTTATCTCCACCCTACTACCATCACTTATTTACCCACTTTGTCATTCACTTTATTCATAAACAATCATTTATTTACAAATGGACCCCACAATATCCTATCATACCCCCAACTTATCTACTTAATAAACCAATTAATATTCATTAAAATCCGTGCCCCGAGAAGTGGGCATAATAAAATTGGACGGAGGGAGTAATAAAAAGTACTCCCTCCGTCCCGCAATTACTTTCACACTTTCCTTTTCTGGACGTCCCACAATAACTTTCACACCCTTAAAATGGAAAGCCCTTTATAAACTCCACACTCACAATATTCTCAATTTTACACAAATGTCATTACTTTTTCTCCACACATACCCCAAAAGTCAACTCATTTCTTTACTTTATACATAAAAGTTTACAAAATTACCCCTCAAAATTCCCACTAAATTCTCTTTTCTTATTTTGTGTGCCTCTTCACACGTGAAAGAAATCACGGGACGGAGGGAGTACTATAAAATGAGTAATTCGGTAGTGAGACCTTAAAAACTGGTATTTACATGTAGATGGTAGTTGGTGAAAAGATAGAAATGTAATAGGTATCTTAACTTTTGACGTGATGCTAACGTGTCAATGATGTGTCGTCATAATTTATTTAAAATATTTGTTTAAAGAAAAAAAAGTCCATTACATAAATCCAAACTGAGAAAAGACCAGACGACTAGTTCGTGCGAAAGGCTAAGTTTCTAATCCAAGTAAGAATATGGGGAAATTATTGTTAAGTCTATTTCACTAACAGTTTTATCTAATAGGGAATAGGTTTTTTTTTTTTTTAAAAATCTATTAGAGTCAAAATGATACCTAATAAGACATAGTTGCCCTTTACCAATTTAAATAATTTGAAATTAATAAAAATTAATTGAATTTACATCAAATCTTTTGAATTAATGCCGTTCCTGGTTATACGCATATTCTTAAAATTAAACAATTCGAATTAATTGTTAATTATTCAAACAAATAAAGTTAAAAAATCTGCATTTTATGATCCAGAAATAAAAGCTTCTATCACCTTCCAATTATTCAAATATTCAGCAATTCGAATTAATTGTTAATTATCCAAACAAATAAAGTTAAAAGATCTGCATTTTATGATAAAAAAATAAGCGTGTCATAGAGTATACAATTCCCCATATGTTGAATATGCATATATATATATGAAATAGATTATGAATTTTAATATGAACAGTTAAATGAATTTTGGTATGTAGAAATGGGTTATGAAGACATATGTTCTGATGTTCATTTCAATATGAAGTTTAAAACGGCATACATGACTGAATTTTTTGGTATGCATAAAATAACATGAACCAATGTGCACAGAGTGACATGCATATCAATATGCAAAATAGATGTGCACATTTGTAAATGACATATTCAAAAAGCGGTTTGTTGTGATGTAGGGGTTTCATACTTAATTCCGATAATATCACTGAAAAGAATTGTTCAGAATAATAAGACGAAGACATAAAATGATAATGCCTACATCGGTATCCATGTTTCATATTGAAAGTTCATTTTGATATGAAGTTGTAGGAGTAGTATATGCACCTCTCAGATGCACTGCGAATAGCAATTGAATAATCAGTTTATCGAAATTCAAGCTAGAAAAGTTGATTGTAAACCAAACAACATGAGAATAAAAATAAAGGTCGTTTCAATTTTGATGAATTTCCAGCAAGTACATACTACAAAAAGAAATACAGTTTAGTATGTAACCTGAAAATGTAACAGGCATCCAATTCTGGAAAATTCTCTGTATCTATAGTTTCTTGCTACTAACTTTCAATTACAGATTTCAAAAAATTTGTTCAACTATATTCATCTTCTTTGTCCATGGACTCCACGCTCTGATTATCCAATGCAGCTAATAGATTCTCGAGAACAAATAAATGTTTTAATTTCTCTGCAAAATGAAAAATATTCTGTCAATTTTAATTTCAAAAGCATGGTTCTAAGGGAGCTCAAATCTTAACATGGAAGCAATGAAAGTTCAGATAAAAAAGAATGAAGAAAAGTTGAGCAAGCAATGTACCTGATCTTTGCACAATTTTGTAACTGAAATTAACACTTTGTCTCCCACTAAACTTCTCAATCTTCTAATCAACTGAGGCCTTCCAATCTTATTTTCCTGTTAACAACCATCAAATTAAAACTTCAAGAAAAGTCAGAGACGCTAGAACCACCGTGAACTTCATCAAGTCATGGGCTACAATGTGCAGATTTGGTGGAGATGCAGAGTTCTTAGCCGATAAGTCTCTGCATCCAGTGCATGACAGGTGCCTGATAAAAGACCCCACTGGAAAATTGTTGGAAAAGAACTGGAACTACATGAGAAGCCTTGGATCTGTACCACGATCTCCAGTTTCTCTTCAAAATAAAGTTCGAGCAACATTCATAATGAAAGAAGCTGACATTCAGAAACTAAAAAATCTAGCAGCAAGGGCCGTGGGGCACGATTCCGATCATCACATTTCAACCTTCACCGTGACCTGTGGATATGTGTGGTCCTGTTTAGCTAAATCAGGCGCGGCCATTGGAGAGGATGATGGGATTGATCAATTCTTTTTTCCGGCAGATTACAGAGCCCGATTAGATCCCCCTCTCCCTCCCAATTATTTCGGAAATTGCCTCGACTTCTTCTTCCTCAAATCGCATCGCTCTCAGTTGATTGGGAATTCTGGATTTATCATTGCAGAAATGTTGATAGCGGTCGGCTAGGCGTCTTCGACTTCACGCACGGCGGCGGTAGAGACAGGTCAACAGCGAAGAGGCTCGGCGGCAACGAAGCTTCGTCTTCGACCATCTTCTTCGTCCAGTGCGACGACGACGGCAAGGTGGATGCGGCGGCCAAGGTGGGGGAGGGAGCTCGACCGATTGGGGTGGGGGGAGGGATCTAGGGTTTTGTTTTTTTGGGGAATGAATTAAATTAGTGGAGAGATTGTCTTATTTATAAAAGGGGGTGACTCGTCGGCGATGGCCCCTGCACGCTCTTCCACGGCGCCGGCAACAGGGAAGCCTCATCTTCGTCTTCGTAGGTTTGCAGACGATGATGGGCGGCGGCCATGGAGCTTCGAGGGACGGCTTCTTAGAACGACGACCATGGGTTCGCGGCCTCCATCTTCCTTGTCCCGCTCCCGATTTCGCAGATCTGAGCTTGAACGGTCAAGAGTCGATGGGGGTGACTCGTCGGCGAACGGTGGCCATGGTTGGTTTCTGCAATGAGCGATTTGATGAAATGAATATTCAGATATCATTTTGGGAAGGTGAGGAATTTAATTTGTTGAATGTGCCCAATAATTTGGGAATTAATTGATAACAATTAATTATGATTTTAAATTTCGAATTACATTTCAAATATATAAATTAAGGGTAGGTCTCTTGTAGACTCAATTCCTTACAAGGAATTGAGTAAATTTTAAAAAATTGGTAGGATTGATAATAAAAATAAAATACGCGAAAAACATTTATGATAATTTACGACAGTTGAAAATAGTTTTTTTAATGTTGAGGTCTAGTGTTCAACTCTTACATCTAACAATTTTCGCATATATTTTTTTTTTAATTATAAAAGTGCATGTTGAAAATAAGGAAAAGTGTAACATGCAATTTACAATTTTTTAGCATGTTATTTTGCAATAATAATTTCAGTTATAATGACATACACTTGTTAGTGATGTTATATTACACATATTTTGTTGCACTTTTCAGTTGTAGTGACTTATTATTTTCAACAATATTTTTTAGTTATATTGACTTACACTTTTTAGTAATGTTATGCTACACCTTTTAGTCATATTTTGTTGCACTTTTCAGTTGTAGTGACTTACAATTTTCAACAATATGTTCAGTTATAGTGACTTACACTTTTTAGTAATGTTATGTTACACTTTTTACTCGTATTTTGTTACACTTTTCAGTTATAATAACTTACACTTTTCATTAAAATATTGTGTTGCACTTTTCAAGTATATTAACATGCACTTTTTAATAATATTGTGTTGCACTTTCTAGTTATACTAACTTGCATTTTCTAGTTATAATGACTTATATTTTTCATTAAAAGTTGTGTTGCACTTTTCAATTATAGTGACTTACACTTTTTAATAAAAAAATGTGTTACACTTTTTAGTAATATTGTGTTATACTTTTTAGTAATATTAACTTACACTTTTCAACACACACAATTTCAAAAAAAAATTATCAATAAAAAAAAATTACAAAAATAATAATAATAATAATAAATTAACGAAAGTCAAAATTTTTATTCAAAATAATCTTGAGGTTCACAATATTCTTAAATATTTAAGATTTAAGTTGACCAAGTCAACTCAATTCCTTATAAGAAATTGATTCTATATAAGACCAATCCATAAATTAAAGGAGTATATGAATATTGCATTTAAGGTTTTTTGACACTAATTTGACCTTATTAGGAAATTTTAAAAGTTGTAGTTTTTAGTTGCTTAAAACACTATAGAAATGACCTTATTAGTTAATAATCTCGATCCGTTGCATTTCAATCTTGAGGGGATTGAGAGTTAATGACGATTTTTGCAAGCTTATGTGTCATGACATTACTCGTTCTCGGTATGTAAGAAATATCTCACACTACGCTTCTTCCACAATTCTCCAAATTTCATCTAAAAAATACTTTTTACTGTCCAACTACTTTAACATTTTTTCCTATCAACATAAATTGCATCCATTTAGTCTGATTGGATCCAAATATTGTTCGATTTTAAGTGTCTGCAACGATCAATTTCCTCCACCGCTTCTTTCAATTCTAGCCCAAAGACATAGTTGTTAGAGTCTCAGAGGTTGATTTTTTTTTTTTCGCAAAAAAAAAAAAAAAAAAAAAAGCTCTTTGGCTGATGAAGGTTGCATCCATTAGCACCATAATCTCATTAAAAGACTAGATTGCACATGTTAGTTGATGAACGTACTCTTTCGCGTTCCATTGATCAATTATGCTAGATTATTAGTTGAAGTGGATATGAAGAAAAATTTAGTTGAGAATTAAAGTACCAACCCATTGTACAATACTATTTTGCTCAAGTTCACATTACAAAGATTTTCAAAATTCTGCCAAAAGTGTAGAATAGTTGGGCATGCGTTGGCTAATTGCAGTAGCTACAAAATGCTTTGGAAGTTCAAGAATTGAGTTAGGTTGCAAAGATGAATTAGGCAGTTAGGCTAGCATGTGCGATAACAAAGATACTAACATGTGTAATAGAAGATTTTTAGCTTTTACGAAGCACACAGAGTGTTATCAAGATGAACGTCACAAGCCATCTAAGACCTAAAATCACTTCTGACTTTTTGTGTTCATTCTCTACACTTACTAGTATTTCACCCGTGCGTTGCACGGTCAATATATACTCTATATAATACTTAGTGTTAAATATTAACTGTGTGATACAAAAGTTATTATTGTTTCTTTGAAAGAATAAATTAGAAAATATATACTCTATATAATACTCGTGTTAAATATTAATTGTGGGTTACAAAAGTTATTATTGTTTCTTTGAAATAATAATTTAAAATAAAAAAGAAAGTTCTCCCTCCATTTTTAATTAAGTGTCATTTTAACATTTTTCAACAAATTAATATATTAAATTATGGACCATTTTACCATTCATTAATGATAAATAATTTTAATATTAAATTTTTGTTTAGTAATGAATGTGGCCAATAATGTAGGTGGTATTCATATACTATACAATAATTATGATTTTTCCATGATTTATGTTATACTATATTTATAAGACTAAAATTGTCAAAATTAAAGAAGAAAATGTAGAATGACACTTATTTTTAAAATATTTAAAAAGACAAAGTGACACTTAATAAAAAAATGGAGGTAGTATTAATTAGACAATTAAGTTTGATTGATTTCATGATTAATACAACATATAATATACTGCAATCTTAATTTTAAAAAATGTATACACTATTAACATTGTATAAAAAGAAACCATACTGCAAAATCATAAGCGATTAAATAAAGCTAGTGTAATTTAATTTAATTTCACTTTCATATTTTGCTTTTTTTTTTTTTTTTTAATGCGATCAGCCCGAGGTCATATTGGAAAGTTTTGTCATTGAAGTAGTAGGATTTTATTTAAAAAGATGGTGTTAGTTTAGAATATAACATTTTTAGACTTTTTAGTATATGGAGTTAGTGATATTAAGTATCAGCATTGCTGAATTAGTAGGGGATTTTATTGTTTACGTTCCAAGATTTTTGCACATTTTTAATATGAAAATATCCTCAAAAAATTAATATCTCATAATATCATTTTATTTTTAAAATTGTACGGAGTAATTCTTTTACATTTTACTTTACCCACTAAATTACCTAAATATCCATCTTTTATATTACCTCACCAATCACTAAATTCTATTTTTTTAAAAGTGTGTTAATTAAACCATGCAAATCATCCAGTAAAGAAAAGTATGTTATAAGCCCTCGCAACAAATCTAATACTGAAGGACACAATCAAATGCACTCGAAAATGAAGCCATAGTAACAAATATATTAAATTACTAACCATTCTTATACATGAACATAAACCTATAGTATTCGATTTCCCTTTCTCCGTCTTCCTCCACTCAATGAAATAAAATGAAGATGGCCTTCAATACATTCCGAAGGGTGGCATCACTTCATTCAAAAGTTTAATTGTTGTTAACCCTTCAATATTCAGATGTACGTATTTTTTTGTCATTAATATACCCTATTTGAAGTTTAAATTGCTGAACAAAAATAATCAAATAGGTTGCTTGTACTAATTTTCTCTGGAGCATGCTTTCATTTTACACCATTAGTACTCAGCAAATTATGGAAGATAATACTCAAGGATTAAAGCAAAATAGTAATAATAATAATAACGAAAGCACCATAAAAAAAGCCTAATTAAAAAAGAGTGGGAGATAATTTGGTTGCAGCCCACACACCGAAAAGGAAGAGTAAAATGGTTTGCTATTTTTTAATGGAACAGGTAGAGATATAGTAAAACAAACCAGCAAGGATGGACCGAATGAAAACTTAAAAATAACAAACAACAAAGCCTAAGTAGAATGAAGACAAATCGTTTGATAGTTGAGAATATTCAAGTAACTCAAATTGCTGGCAAGAAACAGCCAAAATTAGGAAACATCAATGATGCCATTCGAAAAAATTCGTTAAAAGTCCGATAAAAACGCAAACATTCTTTGGTTTTTCGACACTTGTATTCAATTTTCCGACGGAGAAATTCTACAAAAAAATTGATAAACAAAACCTAAGAAAACGAAATTGTTCGATTGTAAACAAAAATTATTGAATATGAACATAAGTGATTCAAATTATGAAACAGACCCTGAAACTGAATTTGCCTTCTAAAACCGGAACTGTAAAACTCGTCTTAAACAAAGACTGTCCATTTCTGACAACACAAAATACAAATGACTCTATACATAGTTAAAACTCAAAAGATTTAAAATAGAACCAATCGATTCTAATATTAAAAAAAACCAAGCAAAATTTAAACGCAATGAACAAATTAGAAAAGTGAAATTGATTCGATAATAGATATATTCAAAACACAAAAAAAAAAGGCAGACAGAAGGAAAGGCCATGTACTCTGAGCGGGATCGAAGAGGATGATGGGTGCGCAGAGCAGCACCCTCCTCGAAGCCCTCGCTTTGCGTAAAGGCCTCCATAACCATGATTCGAGATCTTCTCTATGAGTACATTGTTGATCGTTGCACCAATATTTTCAGAAAATATAACATTTGAAAATAAAAATTAACTACAAATCTCAAAAAAAAAAAATCGAGAAAGCCACAATTTTTTTTGTTTTTGCTGTTCTTCATACCAAATCATTCTTCAACAGAAAAAATTTGTATTTCTTCATCAAAATAATAACAAAAAAACTAACCCGTTTGTCAATAAAACACAAAGCAAAAATTTTCACCAAATCCTGAAAAAAACCCAAGTGATTAATCAAAGCATCAGTTTTTCACCAACACAGAAAATAATCGTGTTCCAATGAACGATATCTGGTTCAGACATTCTACCAAACACCTGATGTGCATGCTTAAGTTTTGAAAAACTCGTGTACATGTCAATTAAGGCAATTCCACAAACACATCCAACCCAAATTCATAAACAATTGAATGCCCATAAAGCAAAATTTCAATTTTCTCAAAAAAAGATGAAGGATAACCCGAAAAACCTGCAATAATAAATGAGAAAGTAAAATTATGGGGTTGAATCCAGCTTTTCGGAGTAAACTTTTAACTGCAGGGGCATAGGGGAGATATTGGGGGTGGCAGATGATTTGAAGCGGGAGGACGCCCTTTATTAATTGGAGAAGAAATGAGCTGGCCCACTATAATAATATTTTAATATCTAAAAATTTAGGCGAAAACTTGTGCAGCAAGCCACTATTGTGTTATTATATATACTACTCCGTAGTATTTTTATATAAAATTTGATTATATTTATATATATAAATAATAATAATAATAATAATAAAACAGTCTCATATATAAAAGTAATTATATTTACCATATTATATAATTCATGAATTTAATAATAAGATTCAATTTTAACGGGTATTAGACGAATCGTGGATTTTGTCAACCATGTACTCGTATCCGCCATATATAAGTATAGTAAAAATTATATATATATATATATATGTGTGTGGATCTATTTTTCTATTTATATAAACTTATATGCATATTAATGTAAAACTAATTATATTTACCATATTATATAATTCATGAATTTAATAATAAGATTCAATTTTAACGGGTATGAGACGAATCGTGGATTTTGTCAACCATGTACTCGTATCCGCTATATATAAGTATAGTAAAAATTATATATATATGTGTGGATCTATTTTTCTATTTATATAAACTTATATACATATTAATGTATATATTTTTATAAAAATATTTTATAGGTAATTTTTTAGTATAAAATGAATGGGCGAAATGTTGTTTTAAATATTTATATATTTAATTTAAATTAGGTAATATTAAAATAAACATAGTATATACATTAAAATTAATTAAAAAATTAAACGGGGCGAGATGGAACGGATCCTGAGATAGGGCATAAATGTTCCATTGCCATACCTAGCAATACTTTGAGCTATTTTCTTGTTTGAAAAAATAACATTCGAATTTAAGGTAAAAAATGTTTGAGACTTTTTTTTAAGGCCAAATAAATTGGATATGGTGATTTCAATTTATTATTGTGAAGAAAAAAACCCTTTAAAATGAGACAATTAAATTAAAGTTGAATATGACAAAGTCAATTACAACTAATAAAAAAAAGGAATATAATTCATTACAGTAATATTTATAAAATTGAAATAACAATGGCAGTGTCATAATTAACCATTTTTGAATAAGAGATAACAAAAGAAAATTTGAAAATTTACTGAAAATAAAAAAGTATACTAAATGCAAACTAATTAAATAACATAAAAAAAAAAAAAAAAAAACTAACAAAAACATAGAAAATCCAACAACTATAATATCCACTACTCCCATTTTAGCAAATTTACTCTTACCCAAAAGTTTAAACATTATTATCGGCACTTGTGCCAAATTAAAAAAAAAAAAAAAAAAAGTCAGCTACTTGACATTTTAAAGATACTCCGTAATAGGCGCTATTGTGACAGAACTGGAAAGGAATTGGGCGGGAAATTGATGATTACTTACAGAGGAAGACTATTGTGTTTTTATATATATAGATATTTTTTCAGTACTTTTTTTTTTAAAGAGTTCCATTTTCTTGATAATTTTTTTTTCCACAAGGTTCAAACCTTTGAATCATCACATACAAATGGTCACAATCTCACGGTTCAAATTACTTTCTTCGTTCTACTTAACTTTCATTTTTCGTCGTTCCAATAAAAGATACTTATTCCATTTTTAGCAAAGTATTCTCCCTCACATTTAATTATATTTTTCTTTATCTCTAATACATCTATTTATTCTATTACTATATTTTTTAATCTCCGTGTCCAAAGTTCCCGACCAACTTTCATAGGGACGTCACACTTTTTTTTTCCATCAATACATATATATACACTACGGACTACTCCTTCCGTCCCTGAAAAACTTTCATTTGGTGGGACAAAGTTTAAGGAAAAAGTATAATAATTAAAGTCTTGAAGATAATTTTATAAACTTTTTTATATAAAGTAAATAACTTTGATTGAGTGTATGGTGGACTCCAAAAAAATATTGCATGAAGGGTAAATATATGTATATCGTGAGAGTTAGGAGGGTGTATTCAATTGAGATTCTGTTGGATTTTTTTGGACTTTTAAAATCTGGGGTATTCAATCTGGATTTTTAAAAGTCTTTCAAAATTTTGAGAAAATTTTGAGGTATTCAATACTGATTTTAAAAAGTCTTTTCGTTGGATTCTCTTTAAAAAATATAAATAAATTTCACTGTTCAAAATCTCTTCTAAAAAGTAGAGATTTCAACGGATTCTCTTAGAAGACTTGAAAGAGAAGAAAAAAAACTTTTGTTAACTATGTTCTTCGATAAGCATCACATATTCTTCACCATCATTATTATTGTGAAAAAGATTACATCTCTGTATTTTAAAATTATGTTCTTTCTTATAGTATATGGGACACCCCGTTATCTAATCGACGTCAATTCCCCATTACGTGGTGTTCGATATATCTAAAAAATTTTTGGTGGTCAAGGTCATCACCCCAGAAATGCAATTATTCAATTGAATTTTTGGTATTTTCAAATTGCAATCGATTCACAAGTTCCCATTTCAAACACAAGCAGAGTTAGTATTGACTCGTGCTGGATTACATAACTTTTTTCGGAAAGAATGTCGCTCTGATGAATTTTCAATCGAATATAAAGAAGATCAAGATTCACCACATCTCAACGTGAAAGAGGAAAATGGAAAATTTGGAATTGATTTCTCAAAGCAATTAGAACTAAAGCTAATGCATGGAGAACTAGTATGACTAATGCTATTTTAACAGTTAGGGGCGTAGTTTATGAAAATCCATATAAATCAATAAAAAAATATGTATTTCAGAATCCTAGTAAGGGATGGAGGTAGTAGGATTTTCCCAATAAAATTACCAAAGGGGACAAAATCCCAATTTATACTAAAAAAACCCAATTCCGCTAGGATTTAATCTCTCATTCTTCTCTTAACACACACAGGTACGTCGCGTCTCCTCCTCCCCTCCCATCTCCTTTCCCCTTCTCCAATACTCTCTCCCTCTCTTCGTTCCCAGAAAGAGGGCCTCTTTCCCCCTCTCCCCACTCTTTTCAATCCCTTAAATTTCACTGTAAATGGTAAGGGAAGTGGATCCCTTCTCAAAAGTGAATTAATGCAACGGAGTTATTGGCAGTATCAGTAATGGAATTATTATAGTTTTTTGTACACCTCCAAGTAAACACTCGGCAAAAAATCTATATTAATCTGCCTTATTTGGGTTTATTCTCCAAAGGTTTTTGGGAAACTTGGCAAAAAAGAAGAAGAAATAGTGCTTGCCTTCCGCTCTAAATCCAGTAGGTTCCGGCCTCCGTCGTGCCTCCACTAGTTGCTTCCGCACCGCCGCTGCACGAGCTGTACGTTTTTGTTCCTTTATTATTTTTGTGAATTCTCGTAGGGCTAGGATATAATTTAAAGAAAAAAAATAACCACCATGTTCAAGAGTCGCTCCCCTGACGCATCGGGAGCTATCTCGATCTCGTTCATACCTTTGTGATTGGGATGGAAGTTACCGGGAAATTTCCAATTTAAATTTGAATTATCTGAAAATATTTTAGTGACATAACCTGATATAACCATAACACCGACCTAGAAAAAACCAGAATATCCTCACAGTGTGCTTTTCTCTGGTTAATTAAATGAACTGAAAACATAAGCAATCACAATCAGTTGTTTCAGTTCATGTTTGAATTTTTGTCAATTCATTTTAATTCTAGAATTTTAATGACTATTCCAGGAGGCCCAAATTTGAAGATGGTGAAGGATGAAGTGTTGTTAGTGAAGGATGCCATTCATAAGATTCAGCTTTCTCTTCTTGATGGGATAAGAGATGAGAACCAGCTATCTGCTGCTGGTTCATTGCTATCTCAAAGTGACTACCAAGATGTGGTGACTGAACGCACACTAGCTAACATTTGTGGTTATCCACTCTGTAGCAATTCGTTACCTGCTGAACGACCCAGGAAGGGTCGTTATCGCATCTCACTGAAGGAGCATAAAGTTTATGATGTTCAAGAAACTTACATGTATTGCTCAAGCAGTTGTTTGATAAATAGTCGAGCGTATGCTGCAAGTTTACAGGAAGAGAGATCATCAACACTGAACTCTGCTAAACTTAATCAAGTTTTGAAGCTGTTTGAGGGCTCAGAGTTGGACTCTTCTGTAAATATGGGCAAGGGTGGAGATTTAGGATTGTCTGGGTTGACGATTCAGGAGAAAACAGACAAATTAGCTGGGGAAGTGTCTTTAGAGGACTGGGTTGGTCCCTCGAATGCAATTGACGGTTATGTGCCTCGAAGAGATAGAAATCCAGTTACCCCTCAATCGAATAATTATAATAAAGGTGGAACACGGGGAAAAGTTGGTAAGGTTCTTTATCTTTATTGTTATTGATATTTTTACAAGGTGTTTGTGATGCATTTTGTTCTAGTTGATAGGCCTAGCTTTCTGATCATGTAATCTGCTCTATGCCTGTTTCAGAATCTAAACATAGGCGTCCTCAATCAGACACTCAGTCCTTTGATACAAACTTCACTAGTACTATTATTTTCGAAGATGAGTATAGCATTTCGAAGACTGTTGCCCCAGTACAAAAGCCAACTGCATCTTTGGTGAACATTCCGGAAGCTAGTGCCACAAAAGGCAAGTTTGTTTCATTAGAAGATACTTCAAATTCTAGACAAAATGATTCCACCAAGGCAGATAAGAAAAACCATCAAGGGAAGAAGTCTGCAGCTGGTGCTACTGGCCTGAAATCTTCTTTAAAGACTTCAGATTCACAGAAAGCAATCTGCTCTGTTACTTGGGCAGATGAGAAAAGTAATGTTGATAGCCAAAATCTTCATGAGTGCAGAGAATTAAAAGACGAGGTAGGAGCTCTGACACCTCATCCAGTAGTTGAGGAAGCAGGTGAAGAGTCCTATAGATTTGCATCTGCTGAAGCCTGTGCAAAAGCTCTAAATGAAGCTGCAGAAGCTGGTGCTACTGGCCTGAAATCTTCTTTAAAGACTTCAGATTCACAGAAAGCAATCTGCTCTGTTACTTGGGCAGATGAGAAAAGTAATGTTGATAGCCAAAATCTTCATGAGTGCAGAGAATTAAAAGACCAGGTAGGAGCCCTGACCCCTCATCCAGTAGTTGAGGAAGCAGGTGAAGAATTCTATAGATTTGCATCTGCTGAAGCCTGTGCAAAAGCTCTGAACGAAGCTGCAGAAGCTGTTGCATCTGGAAAATCTGATGCATCTGATGCTGGTATGGATTTCCTTAGGCGATGTGTGCTTTGGGTTTTATGTGAAATCAATGTGTGAGATTTAACACATGTGTAAGAGTTTGTAAAGATTGTTTTGGGATTTTGAGGATTTTGAAATCCGGATTTCAAAATTTAGTGGATTTCAAAATCCAAATGACTTGTATGTTTTGTGTTTGTTTTGGCATTTAAGTAGGGTAGAATTTAACTTTATGTTATAGGATTTATAGGTGTTCATACAGAGTCTATAGGTATATAAATAGGGTTTGTAGGTATTTATAGAGTTGACTTTTGTAGGATTTATAGTTATTTATAGGGTGAAATTTTAAAATCTTAATTCTAAATCCTAAAGTAGAACATAAGTTAGATTTCAAAATCCCAACTCCGGATTTGAAATCCCAAAACAAACATATCTTTAGGGTCTGAAATTTGAATTCATTGAAAATATAACATACTCCCTCCGTCTCGGAAGTGTTTGCACCACAAAGTGGGCACACTTATTAAGAAAAAAGTGTAATGAGTGGAGTGTTGAGGGATAATTTTGTAAAGTTAAATGAATAAAGTAAAAAGGTGATTGGAAAGAAAGTAAAAGTAATGACATTTTGTGTAAATATGTGAATAATGTGAGGGTGGGGTTTATGAAGGAGTTTCCTTTTTAGGGTGTGCAAACAATTGTGGGACGGACGAATAAGGAAAGTGTGTAAACAGTTGTGGGACGGAGGGAGTACTGTTTTTACTTGAGATTCTCGTACATTTTGTACTCATCATTTTTAGTTTTCAGTATCTGAAGCGGGAATAATAATATCACCACCTCCTCATGAAGTGGGTGAATCTAAATCTGTGGATACGGACCCAGTTCAGTTGAAATGGCCCCTAAAACCAGGATTCTCAACTTCTGATCTATTTGACTCTGACGATTCTTGGTATGATAGCCCACCTGAGGGGTTTAACTTAACAGTAAGTTGGCCGTTTAAAAGCTACTTTATTTGGTATAATTATAGTTTATAATGTGTTAATGAGTTCCATCTGCCGTTTCTTCCAGTTGTCGCCTTTTTCGACAATGTTCATGGCACTCTTCTCCTGGATATCATCATCTTCTTTAGCTTATATATACGGAAAAGAAGAAAGTTTTCATGAGGAATACTTGTCAGTCAATGGGAGGGAGTATCCACGCAAGATTTCTACGCCAGATGACCGTTCCTCCGAAATTAAGCAAACTCTTGCTGGTTGCCTTTGTCGAGCGTTGCCTGCACTTCTTTCCGAGCTCAGGGTTCCTATACCAGTATCAACTATTGAGAAAGGAATGGTATGTGTTGGTCCTTTTAGAGAATTTTAGATACTGAAGTAACACACTGTTTGGTTGTACCTGCAACAATTATGGGGAATGCCTTTTGATTATAGAATTGGAAAATGTGTTTGGATACTTCAGCTGGAAAAAGCACAACAAGCCCATGCAGCGGGTATAAGAGAGTTTAGGATTATTTGATATTGCAATTAAATATTTGTTATTTTGGGGGAATGAAAATGCAAGACCAAGTTTATATAAAAAACAAACATGTTTTTGTCTCCTGGGAAAGAAAATAGGTGAAAGGATATGAAAGCCAACATGGTATAAATGTTTGTGTTTTTCTTCATGATTTGATGATATAAGTTGTCCTATTCCAACATGCAAACACACATACATGCCTGCCTGTCGTATCTGTGATTATATTTTTGAACATTTAGAATTCATGGAGATCTATTATTCTTATATATAGAGTTTAACTAAGAGACTTTATTTGAGAAATATGTTGGATGAATTATATTTCTCTTGCGTTGTAACCTGTCTTTACTCTTTCGAATGACCCTTTAGTTGGCTGAAATAATTTTATTTACCCTCTATTTATTTATTTTTCTTTTTCTGCAGGGATATTTACTTGCTACAATGTCTTTTATCGATCCACTTCCTGCATTCAGAATGAAACAGTGGCAAGTTATTCTCCTGCTGTTTCTTGATGCCCTTTCTGTGAGCAGAGTTCCTGCACTCACACCATACATACTGGATAGGAGAATTCTGCTTCCCAAGGTGAGACACTTAAATTGTAAGCCTTTATATTTTGTGTTTGCGCAATAGACTCTACACTAGTGCAAGACCCGCGTAATTATGCGGGATTGTGAAAAAAATATTTAATATAATTTTTTAAAATGTATATGTATACGTAAGTAATTTTATTTATTTTATTAAAGTAGAAATGGAGAGAATGATTGAAAGAAAAAAGAGAAAATAAAAAAAAATGCAAAATTGATACAAAATTTAAATTAAAAAACACGGTTGGAAGAGAGAGAAGGGAGAGGGAAGAGAATTTTTTTTTTTTATAAAATTAAAATGATAGAATTAAATTAATTTCAAGTTGTAGTCTTTTAGAGAAGCCACGTCAGCATGGGAGAGATTCAAAATTAGTATTAAAGGTGATACAAGTTGGGTGTGTATTTGTTCATCAAATTTTGTGAAGTTCCGTTTTGTTCTTCACAAAGCTTTATTCACTAAGATTGGATGATGTTGTATCTTATATTATTGTTAGGTGTGATTGTAATGATTGGTTGGTGTCAGTTATGGTTTAAATATATTAAGGCAAACTCTCCTGTGAATAAGTTTTATGTGGTGAAACTGGATTCAAAGTGTATGATATATTAGTTGATAAGTGCTTATGATATTTACATATACAAACACACCTAACTGTGTGTTGTGGATCCAGTTTCATACGGTGAACAAGTTTCACTGGAGACTTACTCATATATTAAAGTGTAAGGAGAGAGAATTGATTGTATTAGAAAGTGTGGCAATATGTTTATAAGTGTTGTAGTGGCAGTTTTTAAAAATCAGATATCAAAATCTGGAAGTAGAACCGGATTTAGATTTAAAAATCCTAAAATCGGTTTTTAAAACCAAAAACAAACATTGCCCAGGGGACCTTGAGACATATTCTTATTTAAGTTTCGCTTCCTCAAATTTTAAGACTTGCTCTTTTACTTGGTTCCTTCAACTCTAGTTGGTCGGAATATGATTCGAGAATTACAGTTTTAGTACGTTCCCCACTTGTAGCTGCACTATCATTGCTTCTTGATTTGAAAGGGTGTATAAAATCATCATATTTCCCCCTTTTTAGTTCAACACATCTTTTCTTGTGAATCTTAAAATTAGTAATTGGCTTTTAATTATGAATATTTAGGTCCTCGAGGGTGCACATATTAGCGTCGAGGAGTTTGAGATAATGAAGGATCTCATCATTCCACTTGGACGAGTGCCACAGTTCTCGACTCAGAGCGGAGGCTAAGCAGCCAGCTAATAATATGAGGCACAGCTGTTTATTCACTATATATCATTTTGAGCCTTGTGAGTTGTGAGTTCATATTGGGGGGTGGGGGTTATTTTTGAAAGGTTCTCATATTATGTTATGTTGCCAATTGGCACCGGACTGGGTTTTTATGGATTATAATTGTGCCAATGAAAATACAAGTGCTAGTTAATTTGATTATCTATATAAAATTTGGGATTGACCTTTTCATTTATGCTCATGATTTAGACATGACAGCTAAGCTCAGGCTGCTTTGTTGTTTAGGCTGCTTTGTTGTTTGCTGGTTTTGAATCATGATAATCAAATGTTAATTCAGTGCTTTCGATGGTTATGAGTGTAACTTGTAAATTTCAATGAACACTAGGTCTTGCATCTTTTTTAGACTCAGTGCCAAAAAAAAAAAAAAAAAAAGTGCATATTAAGTGTGGACGATGACGATTCATTCCAATATTTCCACTGCCGGACATGATTCAGATTTCAGAGATGGATGTTTTGAGTATTTTAATAAGGGTTAAAGCGACACAATTAAAATACTAATATGGTCAAGGCCTCAAGGGTGAGATTTTTTTAGTCAATTTTTCCATAATTGATTCTCTTTTTATTTTTAATTACGTATCTTATTCACAAATTAATTGATAATAATATTTGCTTTTTCACACGTTAGCGATCTGATTCTCATTTGAAAATTATTATTATCATTAAAAAGTGTTTTTTTTTAATGAAATCATTAAAGAAGTGTTAATTACAACAATTGCAAGTTTTCCCTTTTCTGTTTTTAGTTCTGCCGTTCATCGTTTTGATTTTTTTATTTTATTTTATATAAATCTTGTTAAATTTACCAACGACTATAAATCTTGACTACATTATTTATAGTAATGACTATTAAATTAGTATTAGGAAATCATAAAAATATTTTTTAAGCCGGGCGAAATCATATAAATATAAATAGAACACAGAATGACTTTAGTAAAATAATTTGTAATTTATGATTATTTTGTGTTTGTCCACGTTGCATTGTGATAGTATCATTTTGATAATTATGTGTATTTATTTCAAAGGCATGCATATTTAATTGGTTACAAATATTATATTTATTTACTTAGTTAAAATTTTATATAAAATAAAATCATATATTAATTTTATTAATTATTAGAAATAGTATTATCATTAGTAATGATGTATTGAATTGAAAAGTATTATATGAATATTTTTGGAATATTCCTTTTACTGCAACATGCAGGAAAAAAAAATAATACTCCACACTTTTGGATTAAAAAAAATAAAAAATAAACAAAACATAAAGCATACATCTCTCTGTATCTATATCTATCTATTGTATATTTCCCTCTTGTTTTTCTCTCTCTAAATTGGTGTCCATTTCTCTTTGTTTCTATGGCCGATGGTCTCTGACAATTGAGCGTCAAAAATACTCTCGAAGTCACTCACCGATGATAATCGGTGCGTTTCTCCTCTATCATTTTCGGCATTCTGATTCGATCATCGTTGAATCTTTTTGCAAATGTTCTTGTTTATATAATCATATATTTTTCTGATTTTTACTTTTTGGTTGATATTATTGTGCGTTGAAGGGTGTTTTTTCTGGACTTTAATGACGATTACCTTTTGTGTTATGCGGCGTGGGATCCATGGATCGCTTTGTTGAATTTGTTTCATTAAATTGTGATCATGTTCTTTTTATATTGTTTTTCCTGATGCAGAGCTGATACATTTTCTTTTTTTGGTAGATTTATTTCCTTCGAGCTTGGTAGGTTTGCTACTGATGTTTGGTTTCGGTAGTTTAAATTTTGGCAATTTTAATTTAGTTTTTAGGTTGTTTTAAGTTTCTTATGTTCTTGTTCTTTTTGGTCTTTATGCTGGTGTGCATATTCGTGACGCTTGCATAGTATCTCCATAATCTACTATCTAATGTTATGGTGTAGAAGTTGAGATAAATGGACATACATGAACAAAGGTATGGTGTAGGTATAATGTGTTCGAGCAGCAATTTAATTTGATGAATGCATTCTATGCATGCTACTGTTGGCATATTGCTTGGATTAAGGTTTTCTTTCAGTTGAATTAGTGCAATTTGCATGCCTGAAATCTTAGATTGTGGTATATATTAGCAGCTTTATGATTGTTGAAAAGGAAAAAAATGAATGAAACAGGGAGATGTCACACATTCGTTGCATCAGCGTGCTGACTAAATATTTTGAAATCTTTTCTTGATTTTTGGAGAGTTATATGAAGCCACATCATCTTTATAAACAAAGGACTAGTTTATATGAAATTGAACTTTGGAAAATGGAACCTGACTAGAAATCTGTTTGATTTTAACTAATTTTGAATCAACCTGCAAGAGATCATGAGTTTCGAAATAAATATTTGGGAGATATATTGGGAGTTTATTGGATCCATGGGATATCGGATACTCAACTTTTGTGTTGTTGAAACTTACAGTGATGATCATATAAGTTTAACCAATTTTCTAGAATGCAAGAATTTTTGTTCTGAAGTTTAGCTAATCTTTGTTTGTTAGTTGCTGCAGTGAGGGTAATTTTGGGGGAAAAAAAAAAAAAGAGAAGAAAAAAGTGGAGTTTACTTAAATTTGGTTCATGTTTGAATATTTCATTGAAAGAGAGATCCTTGTCTTGCTAGATCTTTTGCGTCATTGGTGCAGAAACTGGGCAGGGCTTACTACAATCTTATTTCTTGTAGGTTTGCCATGTGGCATTGGTTTTTGTCAATCGGAAGAAAAATTATGATTTTCACATGTGAGAGTAATCTGATTTTGAGAGATTGTAATTTAGTTTGCTTTGGTGATATTTTTTGCATTCTGGGCTATTTCACTGTTAAACTTCAACTTTCATAGTAGGTTGGGTCTAAGTAAGATTTAACAGATTATGTCTTAAGAAAGGGTTTCCTCTATTCCTTTTCTTTTTCCAAGAGGCTTTAATAGCTTTCGTCATCTACTTCACTCCCCACCACCAACATGCTGCACAAGTATGTTTGGGTCACGATTTCTTTAGAGTCTAGGCATTTTACACTTGAACATCCCTTGATTGATTTGTGCTCCGATTTCAGTCTGCTAATCAGTTGGGTGGTTTTCTCGTGGCAACTTAGTTATATAATCAAATGTTGAATTATTTGGATCTAGTCTGAATAAATTCGAATTGGGTGTGGCCAGATTGCCTCTTCTGTGGAATCTTGCAATGCTTTGAATTGGCTGTTTTCTCTAGCTATCTTCATGTGTAACCTATTTACTTTTCTTTGTGTTTAGTTTGTGTTCTGCCTAAATATATAGTTTATGATCTTGCGTGTAGATCACTATTAGTGACTAAGAGTGGGGTAGCAGCCCCATAGCTTCAGGGTGCTTTAGAGGTATTCAGTTGTTGACGTTACTGGCTTGATTACTTAAATAAAATTAAAGAAATCATTGTTTGAAAATTCCTTTTGTGTGGGTGTCAAACAATACTTTGAAATGATCTTGTGGTCATGCACTGATAAAAATTGCAACTAAGAGTGGGACACAACTTAAAGATGTTTGAAAGTTGTTAATTTCTAGTGTAAATTCACCTTATTACCTATTAAAGAAATAAATATAACATATTAGAAAATTGCAATGGATATAGTATCAAAATAAAATCGGATGCATCAAGAAGCTCATGAAGGCAGTGTGCACAGAAGGGGAAGATCACTATGGCATTTACCATCTTTTACCTGAAAATAATTATTTACTTATCTATGTATTTGTGTTGATTGACCAAAATTCATTGGATGTACTCAATCCTAGAAAATGGGCTGCAACTGACTTGTTGAAGTATTCTATGTACTAATCCGTTGGATGCACCTGTTTGGTCTGGAGTTAAATGGGAGTCTTAATTTTTTAGGACAGAGAGTTTTTGTACTCATGCTTCAGAGAGTGTTTTCCAAAGCATAAATGATCTTATAAGCTCTTATATCCTATACGATGTTTTTAGAGCTTATATACAATGCTATATCTTTTTGAAAGTAATTTGATCAAGTATTTGGATAAATAAAATGATTGGCTTTTAGGATATTAGCAATGGCTAATTTGTAATTAAAAATCTTAAATTTGTAGAAATTTGGAGAAAATAAGTTAGGGTTTTCTTCTTTTGAAAAACAGCTCCGATGCCCCTAATTCTTAATTTAAAATAAAATACACCCTCCGTCCCGTGATTACTTTCACATGTGAAGTGGCACACAAATTAAGAAAAGTGAATTTAGTGGGGATTTTGAGGGGTAATTTTGTAAACCTTTATTCATAAAGTAAAGAAATGAGTTGACTTTTGTGTAAGTGTGGAGAAAAAGTAATGGCATTTGTGTAAAATTGAGGATATTGTGAGGGTGGAGTTTATAAAGGGTTTTCCATTTTAAGGGAGTGAAAGTAATTGTGGGACGTCCCGAAAAGGAAAGTGTGAAAGTAATTGCGGGACGGATGGAGTACATTTTTTTTCTTTTTTTTTTTTTTTTTTGCAAAACCTTTACCGAACAACCTTTAGGCCATGTTTGTTTTGGGATTATGTAGGATGGGGGAAATCTGGATGGGGAAATCCCGATGAATAGTGATTGTGTGTGTTTTTTTGAGATTTTGAGTAGGATAGGATATAACTTCATGTCAAATCAATTGTGTAAGAGTGGGTGATGTTGTATTATTGTAATATATAGTAGAATATATAGGTATTTTTAGGGGTCTATGTAGTTGGATGGTGAAATCTCAAAGCCGGATATTAAATCCCGAACTAGAACAAGACAGGGGACCTAACATCCCACGTCTAGCCGGGTGAATCCCAAAACAAACATGGCCTTAAGGAGCTTATAAGCTCAGCCAAACATCTACTTATGGATGCGTCTATTTGGTTATTTTATATTTCTATATTTTGCTTTGATAAGTTTCTCATATTGATGCCATTGGCTCTACTCTTGTGATTTACAGTGTGAACTTTTATAGATTACATAGAACACTTACCCTGATGGGTGATGAAAAATTGGTCAAACTAGACATGGCACTCTGCTGGAGGGGCTGAATCCTTTCCTAGGCAGAGCGGATGGCAGATTATGAGTTTCTTTACATGAAATGTTAGTAGTAGCTTCTTCCACGCAATTCTAATTCTCTTAATATCCAAGTCTGTTCTAGATTATTTAACCTTAATCCAGGTAGCCATCTTATATTGTTTGCTTGATTGCTGTATTTCACGAATAAAAGTAGAGGAGAGTTACCCTGCATATTGTACAAAGAAAAAAATTAGAATATATTTTGTTTAATAATATTTGCCTTCTGTATTCCATTACCTAGTCTTGAGTGTTATTGCCAACAAACCCTATGGAGTTTGAATTATTATGTTAAAGAGGTTGCATCTGCTCTGACATCACTCATTATATTTCTACAATCTTAACCTTTGACCCATCACCCTCATTCTTTTTTCTAGAGTAATAGCACTCTGTTTGATTTCCTCTACATTTTCACTTGTATACTGATCCCTGTAACCTCCACTACATTTATTAACTGAGTGGCGCATTTTTCTTGATTTGCGTAATTTGTGCTAAACTGCGTTAAGTAATCAAATTGTTTACCTTTTTTCTACCGATTTTTTTTTCTACTGCAATAAATATTAACAATTCATTATCACATTGGGGAATGATATTATTGTGCATTTGATGTTGGGAATGGGATTATACTGTTTACTTTTCTTAAGATTTTCAGCAGTATAGAGACGTTAAGCGTGTATATCTTCTTCAATCTGAGTTGTTATGTACTCTGGAATCTGATTTATGGTTTTAATTAGATGTACCCGTTTGATTAGAGTTTTCTTTGGTAATAGTATAATATTCTGTTTCTTCTTGGGATAAAAAAAAATTGATTGTGCTTACTATATGTATGATTCTGAGTCCATTGGTTGAATCTTTCATAATGCAAGAAGAGTGAGCGGTGGTTCACTGAAATATGTTTTCTGTACTTACAGTCCTATTTTAACTTACCTTATTTTTCATGGATTTGGCAATCGTATTAAAGATTTTTATAATTTAGGGGCTGGCAATAGACGTTTCTAATAATTACTACTTACTTTATATGGATGACCGTTCCGCGTTCCGCGTTCGACTATTTAATTTTACTTTGACCAAAAAACTGTGCTGATATATATATATGCTGTTTTTTTTGCTCAGGAATTTACATGGTCTTTTCGGTTTCTGTAGGTGAATGACTTATTGAGGTTATAAAATCATCTAGTTGTTCTGGCAAATGGCTTCAGTTGATGTGGCACCTATTTCTGACATGAAGGAGTTGGGCAGCCTATGTGTTGATAGTTTGCCTGCGGCGATGAATGTCATGAAAATCCAGGATGACAAGGTAAGTCCACAGTATAAAATATAGTTCTTAATAAAGCTTTGTTTCTCACAAGTGCTCTTGTCCTAATTATGGTTGAATTCATTATTAAGAAGTTGTATCTCATTTTACAGGATATGGAAGAAACAGTTGTGGATGGCAATGGGACTGAGACAGGTCACATAATAGTGACAACAATTGGTGGTAATGGCCAGCCAAAGCAGGTAATATGGCATCTTCACTTCCATTTTGTTCTATTGTCTTGATTCTTGATCTGCTTCTGTCCTTACCTTATTGGTGCTTCTTTAATGAAAAAGTACATATTTCACCAAGCAATTGAAAAAAAAAAGAGAATAAATTAATTGTACGAAAAGGAAAAGACTATAATTGTCCTGGTATAGTGTGAAGTATAGTGTTGTTCTTCTGAGTTTATTGGGATTCAATAATTGTCTTTATTCCGGGCCTTAAAATTTATTGATTAATAGTAAAGAGGTCTGTTGTTGAATGCTGGCAGAGGGTAGATAGAAAATGACAAGACTCTTCAAGACTTGCTCATCAAATGAGGTGAACTTGATTTCACATTTTTAGTGGCGATGAATCTAGGAAACTGGTTAAGGTGCAATAGATCAATTGATGTTGAAGACTGATTTTTTTACATGAATGCACTCAAGTTGGGATTGTAGTGTAGAGTAAAATTTCTGCATGCATCTATGACTTCTTCCATTAACTTAGAATTTTGATTTGCTAACATCCACTTTTCCCCCTTTCTGGTATATTTCAGACAATTAGCTACATGGCTGAACGTATTGTTGGGCAAGGATCATTTGGAGTTGTATTTCAAGTAAGATCTTTGATTGTTCTTTGTTTTTCAAGTGCTGGATATTACTGAATTTGTTTATTTATATTAGCTGGGACAAGCGTAATGTGATTGCTTCTCTCAACCTTTCTTGGTAATTCAGGCAAAATGTTTGGAGAATGGTGAAACATTTGCTATAAAAAAGGTTCTCCAGGACAAAAGGTATAAGAACCGTGAGTTGCAGACCATGCGTCTACTCGACCATCCAAATGTTGTCTCTTTGAAGCACTGTTTCTTCTCGACAACTGAAAAGGATGAAGTTTACCTCAATTTGGTACTTGAATATGTCCCTGAGACTCTTCATCGTGTCATCAGACATCATAATAAGTTGAACCAGAGGATACCACTGATATATGTGAAGCTGTATGCATACCAGGTACTTCTTCAGTATGTAGCTCACTTCTGTGATTGCACATGCTCTGTAAACTGTTATGATAT
Source organism: Galeopsis tetrahit (assembly GCA_963675135.1). Taxonomy (NCBI): domain Eukaryota; kingdom Viridiplantae; phylum Streptophyta; class Magnoliopsida; order Lamiales; family Lamiaceae; genus Galeopsis; species Galeopsis tetrahit. The sequence continues at coordinate 62,726,470 of OY776130.1, read as the reverse complement.
ACTCCCTCCATCTCACTATTATTGCACCCGAACTTTTGCACATAAATTAAGAAAGTGAAGAAATGGGTTGGGTTTTGAGGGGAAATTTCGTCCACCATTATGTATATAGTAAAGAAATAGGTTGAATTGGGTTTATGTGTGGGTCCTGTGGGCCCACTTCAATGGCATTTTGTGTAAGATTGTGGGTATTTTGAGAGGTGGAGTTTGTGGAGGGTTTACTATTTTTGGAGTGTGCAAATAATCATGGGATGGTGGAGTACTTGGGAAGTCATGTGGATGTAACTATATTCTCTTTTTTATGTTGCAATCTGCTAGTTAACAATGGCTATTATTATGAATCTTGTTCAAGTATTTTCTGGAAATCTAACCTAATGCTTATTCAGTTATTCTCGTATTTATTGGATATCAATTAAAGTTCTCATCCATCCCCAGTACATTATTTGAAGTGTGAGATACAATTAAATTGCTTGCCGTCTTGTCATCAAGATTTCCTGAATTTTTTTTTTGATAAGAAGATTTCCTGAAATATTATATCACATATGCTAAAATTATTACTTGCTTACTCAAGTAGAATTTTAATTGAGCTTATTTGTGTAAACAGTCTTACATCCATGAATGTGTCTAGGGGCTCAGCCTTGGAGAATTTAATTAATATTCTAGCTCATTGTATTCGGCTGTTTGCAGATTTTCAGAGCACTCTCTTACATCCATTGTGGAATTGGAGTGTGTCACAGGGACATAAAGCCTCAAAATTTGTTGGTATGTATATCTTAGTTTATATCCTCTCTGGGGTTTTACTAATCTTAATCGATTTATTTTGCTTGCTTGATTTGTCTTCTCCTCGGATTTGACAAAAAAAAAAATTTAATCTCAAGGTTTTGGACCTCTCTTTGCATCTTTATGCCAGATATCTAATAAATACTACCTCTACACCATTTTTTTTCTTTCTAAATTTGGGCATTTAAGATGTGTGTTGTGAAGCACTTATAGCTATGATATTCATTATCCAACGCAATGTCAAATTGGGATGTTATTTTTCTCTTAGTATCAGTTCCGTATGGTTCATGAGTTGGAAATATAACTATTTTTAGTCTATGGGGCTAAAAGAAGATCTCTAACTCATTTTGACTTTGTTTTTCTTGTTTATACCTGTTTGGAGATGCATCTTAGTGAATTTTTAGGCTGCAGGTATTCAGGCACTGTATGTTAGCTCGATACTAGTCGAGGCTTTAATATACCCCTTATGTTGATGTAGTATATGTGCATATGCATTTGTTGTTTGCTTGATTTTACATATTGCGTCACAATTGCCTGTGTGAAGATAATGTACTTCGAGTTATATGATTTAATTTCCTTAAATGAGCCTTTTAATTTACCTGTTGACTATCCGTATATTAATTTAATCACATTATGCAGGTAAATCCGCACACCCACCAGGTCAAATTATGTGATTTTGGGAGCGCCAAAGTGTTGGTAAGCATAATATTCTGGGGAAGAGGGTGTCACATTAGCAACTGGTTTATTTGATAATCAAAATTCTATTACTTTTTCAGGTCAAAGGGGAGCCCAATATTTCTTATATCTGCTCTAGGTATTACAGAGCCCCTGAGCTTATTTTTGGTGCAACAGAGTATACTACTAACATTGATATTTGGTCTGCTGGATGTGTGCTTGCTGAGTTACTTCTTGGACAGGTGCTTTTTTCTTTTTTGGTGTGGATATTCTTCACATACTGGAATATGAAGTTTTTATGTCATATTGATATTGGCCTTTGCCTTTTCAGCCTCTGTTTCCTGGTGAGAGTGGTGTAGATCAACTTGTTGAGATCATCAAGGTTCTATTTCTCTCTTTCTCTCACACACACACACACGCAAAGAGGAAAACAATTTTTTTTGGTTGCACTTGTATCAGTTTTAGATGTTAACTCCTTAACGGACCATGTCAGGTCATCTCTGTTTAGTGCTCATTGAATTGAACTAAAATGTTACTATTGTTAAGAGCTTCAGTTAATTAACCTGAAAATATACTTTTGTCTAGACCTCACTGAACAAACAAACTGTGCATTTAATCCCAAATAATGGGGTAGGCTAGATAATTGGTTCATGACATGACTATGCAACAAAGTTTTACGCTGCTTGTCACATGCTACCGCAACCCTCCTCCTTTTTCTTGGCTTGGGACAGGCAGGGATAACTCCCTGACAATTTGTTCTAGACCTCTGTGATTCGACCTAAAATTTTATCAACTAATTTTGTATTTCTTTGTAGTTGCTTTATATTTGCTGGAATAATAGGATTTTCAACTTTTCATATTTGGGATTGTGCTTTACTATTGTATTTTCACTCCTATAACAAAATTGTCTCAGGTGTTGGGTACGCCAACCAGGGAGGAAATAAAATGCATGAACCCTAATTATACTGAGTTCAAATTTCCTCAAATTAAAGCTCACCCATGGCACAAGGTACTTACTAAGTTATTGTGTTTGTTAATTTCCTTTTTTATGTGGACTTTTTATTTCACAGTTAGTTTGTTGACCAGATATTCCATAAGCGCATGCCCCCAGAAGCTGTGGATCTTGTTTCACGACTGCTTCAATACTCTCCTAATCTACGTTCCACAGCTGTGAGTATTCAATTTTTTTTTGACTGAACATCTTGAAGAGATTGGGTTGGGATGAGGAAAGGGTGAAATTAAGGAACATCTTGTCTTATTTATCCTCTGTCAATCTTTCTATCTCCACTATTCTCTCTCCTTAATGAAAAATAAGAGATTGGGCTGCCCCCTAAAAATAACTTATGCGACAGTTATAGAAATAAAATTTAACCTCTAAAATGACAATCATTAGGAAAGAGAGAGAGTAAAACATTGGGCTGCCCCCTAAAACCTTGGTCAAAAGGCACTTTTTTTTGGACAGATTCTATATTCAGGACCATTCAATTGGCCGGGTTCAAATTGCCACCTGTAGTTGTTACTATTGATAGGATTGTTTCTATTGTTTGTGAATATGATTCATTAATATTCTCTGCAGTTGGATGCCTTGATTCATCCCTTTTTTGATGAGCTACGTGATCCAAACGCTCGTCTCCCAAATGGTCGGCTCCTCCCCCCATTGTTCAACTTCAAGCCTCATGGTACGCATTCTTCAGTACTAAACCTTTTCTCGAGAAAATTGCAAAACTGGTCTCATATCTATTGACTGTTGGCAATTTTAGTCTCATACGAATAAATTTCTCAATTGAGTTTCATAACATTTAATGCAATTTTAGTCTTATATTGACTGGAGTATTTTTTGTTAAAGATGACAATTTGTGATTTTTGTCATTATGGCGTGTATGCATTAGTCAGGTTGCTATATGGAATTCCTGCAACTCACATGAGCTGCACGTGCCAAAATCCTGCAACCTTGTCAATATATTATATATATGACTAAAATTGCATCATTTTAAAAGTTATGAGACTTAATTGAGAGAACTAATTCATATAGGACCAACATCGCCAACACCCAATACATACGAAACCAATTTTACAATTTCCTCACCTTTTCTCATTATAAAATTTATAATAGTTCCATTGTGTATCCAGAGTTGAAGGGTCTCCCTGTGGAGACGTTGGCGAGACTGGTTCCAGAACATGCGAGGAAGCAATGCCCCTTCCTTACATTATGATTCACCTTTGTGCTGCTGGTATTACCTTATCTAGGGAAGTTCTATTTACTGATTTCGCCCCAACAATTATGTTTTGTATTGTTGTTGTTACTTGATTTGTCAGGATTACTATTTATCTGAATGAAACCTATTATTTTCTATCGATTTTGTATATCCTATATGGCTATATCTTTATTAACCAAGATTTGTTATGGCCTATTTACAGTAATCATGCTTATAAATTTATAAATTGCTACTGGGATTTTGAGTTAGAAATGTATTGTTGAGGTTTGTTTCTTTTTACAATTTAGATTTGGATTAATTTTCATATGTAATTGTTGAGTCCTAACGAATATATTATTATTTAGGTGTGCAGTTATGGCTTGTAAGTTTGTCTGCATTCTTGCTTGTATTTCGTGTAAAGTGAAAACTGTTGGATTTTTATTTTTATTTTTTAGGGGGTATGCGTTTTTCTTCGTCTCATTTTTTTTAGGGGGTATGTGCGTTTTCTTTGAGGTGTTTTATGTTTGTTATATTAAAACAATGTGGTCGTTTAAACAACGGTGACAAAATAACTTCGTTGTTAAAACAACTCCACAAAAACAAAACAATGGTGTTGTTTAAACAATTTGATTGTTTTAAATGTTTGAGTTAGGTAAACAACTCAAATATGATTGGCAAAAATTTATATGCAAAATATTGATCAATTAAATTAAAATTTGTGGGTCAAATGCGGGTCAACGCGGATTAAAGCGGGTCAACTTTAATTATAATGTTTATTTTCGCTCTAAAATATTATCTTATTACATGATCAAAATTATGTTACTACATGACATACATTTTGTCACTACAAGACCAAAAGTGTATTACTGTAAGTTCAAAAATATTCTGAACACTTTTTTTTTTGAGCAAAATTACTAAAACAATTACTCCGTATGATTTATTCGGCTACTGCATGATTAAAACAATGTTAGTACAAGACCAAAATTTTATCAATACAAGGTCAAAAGTGTATTACTACATGTTCAAAAATATTCTGGACAGTTAATTTTTTGGGTGAATTTGTAGAATGTTTTGACATGTAGTATTAAATTTTGGGCCTTGTAGTGGTAATTTTTTGACCTTGTAGTAACAATATTTTAGTCACGTAGTAAACCACCTACTTGCGATCCGCGAATTTTCTGGGCAATTCGGATCTGGGCTTATGACCTACGAATTTTTTAAAATTATCTTAATTTAACTTTTGGGCTAAATAAATTTAAGATTTTGACTTGATCAAATTAGTATGGAATGTATGTATAAAAATAACTAGCCCAATATGATTTGAGTTGTTTAAAATGTTTGGGCGGTGTAAATAATCCCATTGTTTAAACAATGTCCATTTATATGTGTGTAAACCATTTATGGAAATTTTACCTAAACCTATCCAATTCTATCGGGCTTGTCCTAGCTATAGAGGGCTAAATGGATTAGGGTCTTAATCGGTTCATAATTAACGATCTTACAATTATTGTAATCTAACCCTAATTCTACCGAGCCACGGATTAAACGGACCACTAAAGGACTATAATAATTTTTAAATTTTTTTTTACTTTTAAAATTAAAGATTCCAATTGACACGTCCAACAAATAAATAAAATAGAAAAATATATAATTAGTTATTGATCGGTGAATAAGAAAACAAGGGGGAATTTCAAAAATAGCCTAGTCAAACTTCTACTTATAAAAAATGGTCTTACTTATACAAAATATACAAAAATGACCTTCTTTTATTTAATTGATTAAAAAAAAGAAAAAAGAAAAAGAACAAACACACTAAATAAACTTAAACAACCATAAACAATCACATTAAACAACTCTAAACAACTACATTAAACAATCATAAACAATCACATTAAACGACCCTAAACAACTCTATTAAATAACCTTAAACAACCATAAACAACATCAAACAAGCCTAATTTACAACCTTAAACAACCCCAATAAACAACCTTAAACAACCTCAAACAAGTCCAGTAAACAACCCCAAACAACCTTAAACAACCCCAAACAAGCCTAGTAAACAACCCTAAACAACCTTAAACAACCTCAAACAAGCCCAGTAAACAACCCTAAACAATCTGAACGAAAATTTTGGGTGTAAACCTAAAAAAAAATTCCACTTGAATTAACTATGATAAAACATCAAATACCAACAAAATCAAAAAAAAGAATATAATAGAAATATGTTTCTTACATTCAATCCAACTTTCAATTACATTATGAGAAAAAATGAGAGAATTTAAGTGTAGAGATTGAAAAGAAAAATAAGTGAAGAATGAGAGAATATGAGATTTGAAGAAGAGATTGAAAAGAAGAATGAGAGAAGATTGAAAATATGAGATTTGAAGTTCTTTTTTCTTTTTGCTTTATTTTTATTACATTTAAAAGTGGTCAAAGGGAATGGAGGACAAAAATAAACATGTGTAGGGTTAAAAGGGCATACTTGATATATTCCACTGAAAATAAAAGTATGAATTAAACACAATTCTAGAACTAATTGGTCCTTAATATGATGAAATAGAGCTAAACAAATGTCATAATCTAATAAAGTATGCACCTCCATTTCGTAGAGATGCACTCCCCCGATTGATGCACCCCCCTAAAATCAGCCTAAGATAGACGCACCCCCCGTAAAATCAGCCTAAGATAGACGCACCCCCCTCAATTGTCTTAATTACCATTGTCTCCATTAAATTCCTATTACTACCCACACCCCACCCAAAATCTAATTTCATCTTCATCCTCTCCACTTTCCCCCACCCACACCAGCCGGCCGCCGCCCCCTCGTCCGACCACTTCCTCATCCGACCGCCTCTTCGTCTGGCCGCCTGACGCCGTGCCCACCCACCACCGGCCGCCTACACGTCTAGCCGCAAAAAAGAAAGGAAAAAAAAACCCAGTATGCCACCGCCCACCTCGTCCGGCGGCCTCTACGTCTGGCAGCCTGACGTCGTGCCCGCCCACCAACGGCCGCCTCCTCGTCTGGACACAAAAAAAGGGGGGAAAAAAATTCTAGCCGTCGCGCTCTTCCCTCCCCCACCACCCCTTTTTCTTCTTTTCCTCTCCCTCTCCCCGTCGAATTTTAAAAAAAAATTATTTTTTTTCGACCAATATTTTCGATCATATACACTCCCGTCAACAACGATGTGTCGACGGGAGTGAATATGGTCGACCAACCAGTATCGAAATTTAAAAAAAAAATTGTGATTTTTTTAAGTATATTTTGGAATTTATAGATGTTTTTTGGTTTGATAGTCGCCGGAAATGGGTGTCGGGGCGGTCGGAAGTGTGATTTAGGTGGAAGGTGAAAGAAATGACAGTATGGGGGTGTGTTCAGTAAGGGGGTGCATTTATCATACTGTATTTCAATGAAGGGCATTTTTGGTTTTTTACTCTATTATTATATTAATATACTGAAAGGGGGAGTGCATCTCTCCGAAATGGAGGTGCATATAGTCAAACCCTAAAAAAATAGTTCTCCCTCCGTCCTGGGATAAGTTTCCCACTTCTTTTGGATGTTTAGATAGTATGATAAAATAATAGATGTAGTATAAATGATGTGATGGTGAGAGAGAAAATAATAGAGTAATATGAGATAGAAGTATAATAAAATAATAGATAAAGTATAAGTGATGTGATTGAGAGAGAGAAAATAATTTGTCAAAAATGGAATGGAAAACTTATTGTGGGACGTCCAAAAAAGAAAAATGGGAAACTTATAGTGGGACGGAGGGAGTACTACAAATGACTAATGAATGGTAATAGATTCCTTAATGCTTATAGTTATGACTATGAGCCAAATGATCCAAAATTTGTTCGCAAGTTATTTATTAAAAATAAAATAAAAATGTAAGAATTCAGGCTAGCGGGCTGGTCCGGTAGATCTGCGGATTAACCGGTCCAAGTCAAAAAGGCTCGAATTTAAACGGACTTACGATTCATGAATCCTAATCCTACATTTTTTAGGGTTAAACGGGTTGACCCGGTTAGCCCGATCTAAATAAACAAAAAAAGCAATAGCAATAGCAAAATTGACGATATTTATAAGTTGTTTAAACTACAATTTTTAGTTTTGCAATTCCAAATTGTGGAATCGATTTGATGGTCAAATCTGATCAATGTGAAATTGAGCTTAAGTACACAAGTAGCATAAGAAAATAATACTAATGAAAAAGTAACAATTTATATTCTTTACACCACCAACTTATTAAGTACTTAACGGGTCCACGAATTGACATTTAGGGGACCAAGAAAATAAAATAACAATATTAATGATCTCAAAATAAATATATTGTTATTACATTATGTCATAATAATGACTAAAAATATTACATTTAAATATATATACTGAGGTGGGGATAATATTGAGATACACAATAATAAGGTGTGGGTAGTGTTTGGGCCAGACTCCATATTTGTTATATATACCTAATAGGTTAAATATAGGTCCACAAGGTCTTCCTCCGTTCCGCCTCCCCCTAGAATTGCATTGCTCATATTTATACTAATAATTCACTCTTGGTCCAAATAAATTTTCTACTAATAATTCACTCTTGGTCCAAATAAATTTTCTAGAACCTCAATAATTTACCAAATATATTAAAATTTATGAAAGTATTCTAGAATATTATACTATTATTTTTGTAGAGAGTTCTACCCACAAAAAAACAAATGTATCTTAATCCTAGAATATTATACTATTATAAACATTGAAAATGAATATTAAAATGAAATCATGCTATTTATACACTAATCTGCACCCTCGAAGTTTTTTTTTTCTTAATCCAAAATCATCCTAAAATAGACTAACTTAAAAACACGTGGGACAACTAATTTTTAACTGGATTCAAATATATTGAGCTTGCCAGCTTGGGGTTACTATAATTTATTTGCCCGAATGAAAATTTTCACAAAAAGTGTGTGTGAAATAATGGCACGTGTCAAAATTAACTCATTAATTCACTCATGCTCTACATCAGTTAAAAATGATATGTGTTGAAATTGAAGATAGAACGTCAAGTATTTATGATTTATTTACAGATTATTTGGTTTCTAAAATGTATGACGTCATTGACGTGTATATATTTGGTAACCTATTTTCTTATTTTATTTTGTAACAATTTCGGTAACCATTTTAATTACATATTTGATTCCAATTTCTATATCTTTGGAATGAAAAACGACTACGTTGGAAATATGATGGACGAAAATGAAGAGTTGTTGGAAGGTGTATTATGGTATCGGTATCAGTATCAGTATCAGCAATATTCATCACATTAATATGTCATAACATATACTCCATTCCATTCCTAGTGTGTGTCGTATTGATTTTTCGTATTCTTTATAAATTATATGACATTTTGTATTTTTTAATATAAATTAATTATGTTTCTTTTAAATTTATTCTTAATATCAATTAATATTTATATAAATGTATTTTTCATTAATTAAGAGCAAAATGAGAAATCAATTATTTTCTTAATATATGTGCAATCATACAAAATGACTTGTATATTGAATAGGATGGAGTATTCAATAAACCATTTTAGACAAAGTAAAAAACATCTCTGAAACACATGTTCACAAATTAATGCAAAGACAAGCCAGCCTTGAAATCTAAAAGCTCACTCTAACTTGAATGAGGGGAATACTGACTCTTCTTCATTAGACCCACACAATTTCACTAATATATTACAATCTGTCACAACATAATATATTAAACCACAAATTTATCAAGTTACACAATACTTGATAATTACAATTAAATAAATAGAATTTCACACCAAACTGTCTGTCTATGTCTACGGTTCCCGATGCTCAAAAGCTCAGAATCCAATCTCGTCCAGAATGAACTACAATGCCTCAAAAGCTCACAATGCCTCAAAAGCTCATAACCCAATCTCCACCGTCCAGAATGAACTACAATGCCTCCTGAACGTTTTGTCCAAATTACAGCTCAAGCTCGATTCAACGGTTGATTTGTGAGAAACAAACTCTTAAACTTAAACTAATGCTCAGAAGTGAATCACCCAGAAAATAGATCCTTCTGTTTGTGGCTATTACCGACAATACCCAGCTCCAACTACGATCTCCCTAGTTCAGAATGTAACCCGACGAGTTCTGAACGTGTTGTTCAAATTTTAGCCCGATCTAACGGTTGAAACTCAATAACAGAGTCTCGATCAGTAGTTTAACTAAACACTTGAACTCGACTCACTTGCAGGCCTTCCTCACCATTTCCATATAACTTCATTAACCTCACACAGTTTCTCAGCAATTACTCAAACATACAAGATCCAAAACCAACTACATCCCAATTCCTTGGAGTCCTCCGGACAGTAGATTCGTAAGCATGCCTAACATACAAGATCCAAAACCAACTACTGTACATCCCAATTCAAAAGGCATCCAATCTCAATATTCAAAGTGCTCAATTCGTTCAAGCATTTTGTCGAACAGGAAATGTGCAATAGAGTATCGCTTCATCTTAACAACATCAATTACCCATTTAGGCGAAATCAGTAGCAGAATGGCGCGGCCTCATGCTTATCATCTCGTGAAACAAAACAAAAGCAGAATTGAGCTCCAATCTGAAAATATAAAGATGATGGAAAATTATGCAGGATAGAGAAGACAAATCGTAATTCTTGAAAAACAATGGCGAAAGATTTAGATCAGATAGTTTCTTGAGTGAGAATTTGCGAGTATAGAATTGTGCACTAGGGTTTCTGTTTTATACTTCATCTTCTTGTACAAGAATGTTCAAAATATTCTAAACCTAACCCAATTAGTGGGGTTAACAGAAGTCCAATTAAAAATCTTATTCAAATTAAACCCAAACAAATCATTTTAAGTTTTGGAGTTCACTTAAATAAATATATACAAAATTGCACTGTGGCCTCGTGTTTAACTACATTTTGAATTTTTGACCACTTCAGTACATATTTTTTGCACAAGTTAAAAAAAAAAATATAATAAAGTGATTTTTATAAGTAAAATTAAGTGACAATTTAAGTAATTAAGTACTAGTTTGAGGGTGAAGATAAAATGATATTTTTCATAAAAGGGATTGTGCATTTAATGCACAGACAAATAAAATAAGTGAACATATTTTTAGCAAGACAGGAGGAATATTTAATTGGAAGACAATAAAGTGATAAAAAAATCCATAATTGATTCCAATTATCAAGTATAATTCTGATCCTATGCTTTTGGAATGAAGAATGGGTACATGAATTCGCTCGTTGAAAATATGATGAAATGAGACCAAGTAAAAAATGATGTGGACAAACATGACTACATGAGTATTATTTTTCAATATGAATGTAAAACACAATCATCCGCTTACTAGAAGTTGATGAAGTCATCTACATCATTTAGAAAGACAGATTACAACTGACACGAGAAAGGTAATAGAAGATATGTTATCTTCAGGGATGAGATCAATAGATTCCTATCGTTACATTGCACAAAATGTTGGGGGAGAAAGAAGTGTTGGACACACTATGAAGGATCATTACAACTTTGTAAATCGTTGAAAAATGAAATTGATCGAAGTAGGTGATACAAATACATTAATTGAATTGATGGATAAACAAGAAAATGAAGAGGATGACTTCTTTTACAAGGTAAGATTAAATGAGGAGGGGATATTAGCAAGCATTTTTTGGAGGTACTCATTAATGAAGGAAGATTACGAGGTCTATGGGGATTTTGTCGTGTTTGACACTACTTATAAAACAAACAAGTACGATTTGATATGTGCTCCATTTGTAGGGGTAAATAACCATTGGAAGAACGTGATGTTTGGTTGTGCATTCATATCTGATGAGAAAACTGAGACATTCAAATGGCTTTTTCAAACTTTCAAAAAAGGAATGCAAGGAAAAACTCCTACAACCATATTCACGGACCACGACTTAGCAATATCAAAGGCAATAGAAAATGTATTAAAACATTATATGTTGTAAATACATTGTGGTATTATTGAATATTGATTTTTGTATTACGGTATATTACTTATGGTATTACTGAATTACTAATATCTATTATAAAAAATACAGATATTCCTAGCAATAAAACATAAATTGTGTCTATGGCATATTCAACAAAATGCAGATGAACAAGAGTTTGAAAGTTGTTGGAGAAATTTGATATCCACATACGGACTTGAAAACAACGACTAACTTAAAAGATTGTACAGTATAAGGTAAAATGGTGTACATCGTTGAGCAAAAATATATTTTCTGTTGGGATAAGTTCATCTCAAAGTAGTGAGAGTACAAACCATATAATTGGATTATTCAAAGTAAAGAAACAAACAAATTTGACTGAATTTTATGAGATTTTCAAGGAAGTCATTGACCATTGGAGGAAAGCCGAACGGATTGATGAGTTCAATTGTTCAAGGATGCAACCCAATTCTCGCTTTGAAATGAGATGATTGCTTAAGCACGTTGCAGAAGTATACACACTCACAATGTTTTAACACTTTGAAAAGTAGTTCTTCAAGTGTGTATCAACTACCTCTACTGTTGTTGAAGTTCAAGATAACAAAGTGGCTTATACGGTTACTTATGATGGTCTTGGACGTCTCAGACGAGTAGTATATGACATTGCCACGAATCAAATAAATTGCAGTTGGATGAAATTTGTGGAATTCGTAATGTTATGTTACCATTGTTTGAGGATCTTGCATATACACAATATAAAAAAGATACCTAATGATTATATTTTTAAAAGATGATGCAAAATTGCAAAGAAACATGTGTGGGACAAGATACACATTGACTGTAGTAAAAAAAAAAAATTGATATATTTCTTTATGCAATTTTTCCTTTCATTATTCATATTAATAATATTTGTAATGATAACAAAAACTACTTGTAAAAATGTGGGAAACAGTAACCAATGAGATCACGTGGAGACATGATATGAACATAATACGTCATAACATTGTATTGATGAGTGAAGGAAATGAGACTAAGAGAAAGATTATTCAAGAAGGAAAGCTATTACTGCAGTGGATACAATGGAACATGGAAGTGCCTCATCCAAAATCATTCAACACGGTTTTGGATCCAATGCGCTCAGTCACAAAAGGAAGAATTAAAAGGGTCAAGAGTAGTCTCCACCAAAAAAAAAAAAAAAGGAAAATACATCAAAATAATCACAAATGAACGAGTTTGGTTCTAAAACACCGAATCCCCAGTTAATTTAGTTGATAATTGTTTTGCATATTGCATATGGTATTATTGGACATTTTTTTTTTTTTTTTTTAGCAAAAACATGAAACATCATATCAGATATCTAATATTATTGGTTATTATACGTGGTATTACTGAATACACTTTTGGTATTACTTGTTTATTTATTCATACCATAATTTTGATTTTACTAGATATTGATTTTGTGGCGGAAACATTAAATACCGTAATTTAAAGTTTTAAACATCATATTAGACACCTGGTATTACTGGTTATTACATGTTGTATTAGTGAATACAATGTGTGGTATTACTAAATATTGATATTTGTATTACTTGTTTATTTATTAACACAAATATTAAATACTGTAATTAACACCATAATTTGACATTAAAAACTGCATTAGACATATGATGTTACTGGATATTAGACACCTGGTATTACTGATTATTACATGTAGTATTAGTGAATACACTGTGTGATATTACTGAATATTGATATTTGTATTACTCCCTCCGTCCCACAAAGATTGCTACATATTCCTTTTTTGGATGTCCCAGACTCTCAAATTATAGCTACATTTCCTCTTTTACTTTAGTATTAAATGTTTTATTGTCAATTTTACCTCTAATTAATAAGAGTAATTAATCCTTAGCAGATTTTGGAGTATGTGATTTTAAGGGCAAAATTGGCATGTTAGCTAAATTTGACTACATTTATTGATTTTTCTTAATCTGTGTGTAAAGTCAAATGTAGCTATTTTTGTGGGATGAAGGGAGTACTTGTTTATTTATTAACACAAATATTAAACACTGTAATTAACACCATAATCTAACATTAAAAACTGCATTAAGTATATGATATTACTTGATATTGATTTTGGTAGCATTAATCCCTAAACAAAAGCAATGTAAAAAAAAAACATCAATTCTTTACCACCAAATATAATGATCAAAGTTTCATTTTTCTTCTTCCCAAATCATCACCCATCTTCTTTAAATTCTCAACTGCATCTTCTTCTTCTTCTTCTTCTTCTTCTTCTTCTTCTTCTTCTTCTCTTCAGCTTTCAAAGCATTTTGTTTCTTCTCTGCAGCAATTCTTTGAACTATGGTCGACTTCCTCATATAAAAATTTTAAATCTCTTGGATGATATGGCCCCTTCGTTCATTCCTATTTGAAAGAATTAGAACGACACATATTTTCGCCCTCAAAATCTTTCAAATATCGGTCTACAAAAACACAATCCACATTAAAATAATAATTAAAAATTAATTATTATTTGAAATCAACAAAAAAAGAAAAAAGAATATCTTTGTCATATCTAGTGATGTTGTAAGGCTTTTCATTGAAATGTTTAAAATTCAGAATCATATATACAACACAGTCCTTATCGGGCTTATTTGACTGTCATTTCAATTTAACGTTTTTGAATTCATAAGCCATAACATCCTTGGCCTTTGGATGATCCTTAAACTCAAAAAACTTTGTCATCGGTTGGCACTAAACAAGAAAGCAAGTTAGAAAAATATGACACATTCTAGGTAACAATTTATAAAAAAAAATATCATATAAAACGAACATACCAGTATATTAGCAGAATCTATGAAACTATTTCGCTCACCAGCAAAATGCTTCAAATTATCCAAGTATTGTATTTTGGAGTCAGAAAAGTTAATGACAACCGCAGCGTAATGATTACCCAAACAGAAAGGAATAAAACTCTGCAAATAACAAACCAATACGTATAGTTAATACATATATGAACTGGAAAAAAATAATGTTCATTAAAATGTCTAACCATGCCAACTCCTAACAAGATAACCCTCTTGCAAACGGTGAGCAACTGATTCCATTCATAAAAGAACTGATCAATATAGTCAACAAGATCAGTTCCAGACACAACCATCTGTTTCAAGCAATTCTATTTACAAAAAAAAAAAAAAAAGTTAATCTAAGTATAATAAATAATACCAGAAAGAATGACCAGTAATACCACAAAGAATGGTCAGTAATACCACAAATAAATTTTGAAAATATATACACTGTGTTCAAAATTGAAAATGGACCGGTTGCGTGTGTTGTCTTCAAATACTTCATTGTTGACCTTCAAGGACCAAACTGTGACAATTGGAAGGTAAACTTTTGTGTTTGACATCAAGCTCATTATGTCACTCTTGTTAAGAAACAAGAATGTTCCATGCTCATAAAAATTGCTCCTAACAGAAAATAAAATAGCAAAATCACTAATAACAACAATCAAAACAATACCTTAAGTAACAATATAATAACAACAATAGGTAATACCAGAATCAACAAACAGTAATACTACAAGCAACAATTACTAATACCACAGGTAAATCAGTAATACCATAACAATCTATCAAAATAATAACAACAATTCGTAATACTAGAATCAACAAACAGTAATACCAAATCACCCATTACTAATACCACAAAAAAAAAAAAAAAAATTACTTACACATTTTGAATTTTTGGACCCTCATAAAAATAAAAGTCAGCAGCCTCCAAATGGATTTGTGGCAAAGAGTTGTAGATCTTTTTCTGAGTTGTCACCAACTTAGAAATACAGTCAATGTCCTCGATGATTCCCCAAAATACATTCCCAAGATCCTTACCAACACTCTTTTCATTTTGACCAACATAATTCACAGCATTTGAAAGCTCTTCAACAAATGGATCATGATTTGCACCTAAGTTGACTTTCATAGTCATCTTCATCTCCACTGAGGTTGGTTTGGTAGATGACAGGCTCGGGAGTTAGCAAATCTCAATTTGGTATCTCAGCAGCCATCTTTCTTATCATCAGCCCATCGACATACTTATGAAGTGAAAAACTTCTGAGTATCGGACAAATCAGGTGTTCAGGAGTAGAATCAGGCACTTGAGCAGCGGCCTTTGATTAACCTTCATTACATAAGTCCATTAGCTTGGTAATATACTTATTTGAAAAATATTTAGCATCTTTTTGGAAAGACGTCAATATATCCTTCACAACCTACAAAAAATAATCATCGCTTGATTTATTAAAATTTCTTTCACAGTCGGATTTTTTGAAAGCTCCGTTCAAGGTCAGTGGATAAATGTCACTTATCAAATCCCCGGAACCATAACGAGCAGCAATGGCCTCTTGAAAAGATCGAGTTTCAACCGTTCACCATTCCAATGTTTTATTAAAGGAATGGAGCACGGTTCACCAACACCTCTCCATTTTAATCTATGAAAATAGATGAGTTGTAGCAAGACCACGCACCCGTTTACGTTCTTCCCACCTTCAGTTTGAAATAATTTGACAGCTTCGCACAACTTTTCAAGAACAAATGAACACCAATCATATGTAGAAATGTTCTCTACAACATCAACAGCCTTGAAGGAGGCCATTCCCACTGACCTATTGAAAAAGGGGCACAGAGATGAAGTCAAACATGAGAGAACAAAAACTCTCTTAAAATCATCCTCGCCTTCTTTCAACTCATTAGTCATCAAAGCAACTAATTTCTGAACCGGGGGCTATCCTTAAAGTTATACTCCGTACTAAAGCTTGTATAGAAACTCGACTTATCCTTATTCATCGAATAGCTAGGGACATCAAACCCCTCTTTCCTCGGAAGCATAAAGACATCGTATACATCATCAGCAGTTATAGAAATTTGACGATAGCTATCAATTGACAACATTCGACTACTGTCGTCAAAGTTCTTCACTAGCCAATTCAACATGTTTCCGTTATGGCATTTAGTGAAATTCAACTCTAGCATTCCACATAATCCAATGATATTGATGTCATTTTTTTGAGCATTTGTCAGCTCCCTGTAGTAGGTTATATAGACCACTACAGTGAGTATTAATTTCACTGCATATACAAAAATAAAATAATCAGTAATACAACATGCAATATTCAGTAATACCACAAAAAACAATCAGTAATACCACAAACAACAATCAGTAATACAACATGCAATATTTAGTGTTACCACAAAGAACAATCAGTAATAACACAAACAACAATCTATCAAATACAACAAACAGTAATATTTTTCGGCTTCTCCAAGCACAATATCCCCAACAAATCGCCGCCCTAGCCCTAGAAGATAAAATCGCAGCACTAGCTCTAGAAATTGCCGCTGCCCGCCTGTTGTAGAATATGAAATCGCCGCCGCCCGTCGTAGAAGATGAAATCGCCGGAGCCCAACCTAGAAATCTCAGACACCTCCGTTCGCGTATCAGACGAAGTCGTCCACCCAAATTCGACTATGAAATCGCAAAATCGCAACCCTAAAATCCGACTTTAAAATCGCAAAATCGCCCAAATCGCACGTCCGTCGTGCGCCATAGAAGGTGAAGTCAGAAATCGCCAAATCGCACGATGTGTGGTAGGTGTGAGGGAAATCGAAAGAGTCGAGACGGGGCTAATTGAAAACGGGTCGGGTAACCGAGTATGGATCAAATTTTAAAATTGATCCTCATTTAAGGGGTACCCGTACACTCGCGTGTACCAAAAAATTTGTGTATTAATATATCTCTATATACACATATGTCTTATTATTAATATATATACATAATTATCTTTTCTTTAAATAAATAAATATAGAGTTTATTTGCTCATAGGTGCCATATCCACCTCCCATAATCCAATGGGTTCCAACTTTTTAAAAAGTACACATTAGGTGCCAATTCCTACCTGAAAAACCCAAATTGCCCCTTACACATTTTTTACACATTCTTTCTCTCTCCCTTACACATTTTTTAAATTTTTGTAGATGTCCCATCAAGCCTTTTCTCTATCAAGGATGCAATTTGAATATCAAAACCCCTTCTAGTATTACTTTTTCCGATTTTAGGTGCCATTTGGCTAGAACCTTCATTCACCTTGTCCATACTCACGTTTTCGATTCTAACAAGCTTCAAGAATGAGCATCTACTCCCAATCGTGTTCTTTGGGATTATCGTCATCATTTTTCTCACCTAGTCACCTTCGAAAATCCTTCAAAATAATATGAAGGTTCTAATTTTTCTCAACTAGTCGAGGCGGTTGAATAATCGTATTTTTAGGGATTCTCGTCTGCAAAACATCTAGAATAGATCATCTATTCAAAAAGAAAAAAAAATATTTGTCTCCACTCCAAAGAATGGAAAATTCCCTGATTTTGACGGTAAATTTCGGTGGCAGGAGCAAGTTCGTTCGTGTAAAAGCTTCGTCATCCTTCAAAGATTTTCTTGACCAAATCACTGGTTCGTGGTCCGAACTTTCGTCGCATGTGTTTTCATGCTTATTTTCAGCTGGGCAGCTCCTTAATTGCGATTTGGGTTCCGATTCCGATCTTTCTATGTTTGTTGAATTCTGTGAAATTTCAAATTTTAATATTGTCCCTATTGTAATAACTCTTGCGGATAATCCATGCCCTAATTCTGAGCAATTTGTATTCCCTACACCGTCTGCTCCCCTAGTGTCCATTTGCCCTCCCACTGTTTCTTAGTATGCATCCCGTAGTTTAGGGAAAAACTATTCACATTCCACCCCCAAAGTAAATGAGTTTGAAAGGATTGGTAGCATTCCAAACTTTGATATTTGTCCCCCGGAGAAACCTAAATCATACCTGTCTGATCACTGGGGAGATATAATGAGGGATGGGGTTGGTCTAGTATTTCTTGGGGGTGCTCCAGAATTTCGGAGAGAGCTGATCAAGTACTCTACCAAACTCAAATTTAGGTATAGGTATGTGAAGAATACAGATAGATATGTTCATGCTGCTTGTAATTCCACTAAGGATGGCGATTGTGGTTGGTTTATAAAAGCTAAACGACAACCAATTAATAGTAGTTTTATAATTTCCAAGGCCAACCTAGTTCACAGTTGTGTGGGGAACTTGCTTTTGTCTAAAAACAGTAGTTTTGGTAAAATGATCATAAAGGATTTATTTATGCAGGACGTAATGGGCAACCCAAATATAAGTGGTAAGGAGATCATCAAATCTGTTAAAAAAAGGTTACGGTTTTGATATCCCGTATTGTAAGGCGTGGCGTGGAGTAGAGGCTGCAAGGAATGAGATATTTGGTGGGTACCTCGAGTCTTACGATCAACTCCGATGGTATGCAGAGGTTGTCCAGAAAACAAACCCCGATAGTATCGTTGATTTAGAGAAGGATAGCGATACGTCCCAGTTTGAGAGGGTTTTTGTGTCGTTCAAAGCGTTCATGGAGGGGTTCAAAAGTTGTCGCCCGATGTTGTTTATCGACGGAACGTTCATGAAGGGCAGGGCGAAGGGTGTGTTGTTAGGGGCAACAACAAAGGACGGAGAGAATGATAATAACTTTTGTTCAATTATTGATTTTACTGTTTGCCTTTTTTGAATTTCCATCTCCCATGTTTCACTAATGTTTTAATCAAAGAAAGGTTCCACGTTTCTTGTATTTTCGATCATGCATTTCGTGGTTTATCTTGTTGTTAAACCTTTTTTTTTTTTTTGGCTATCCAATAAATTTTAGTGTCCTGATGATGTATTTTCTATCATATTGGAGTTTTATTTTTCTATGTTTGCTCATATATTTTTGTTTTCTGATATGGATGATTAATTATCCCAAAAATGTGGCTTCTGACTTTTAATACATAGGAAGCAAGTGATTGTGAGTAGTCATGTGTTGTTGTAGTGATCTGCACCCCCATTGATCCAAAATGCTAAGATATAGTCATGTGTTTCTGTCTTTTAATACATAGGAAGCAAGTGATTATTGTTATCATGTGTTATTGTAGTGATCTGCACCCCCACTGATCCAAAATGATAAGATATAGTCATGTTTCTTATTAATTGTCTGTACCAGGTTTGTTCCCAGTTACATTCGCTGTGGTTTCGGCTGAAAACAAGGACAATTGGGCATGGTTCCTCCGAAAGCTTCGCGACCAAATATAGCATGGGAATCAGGCCATTTACATTTCTGATAGGAACATTGGTTTGATGTCTGCATTTTATGAGGTTTGGGAGCAACCGGCCCATTTTTACTGTCTTTACCACTTGCTAGCTAACCTTAAGGGTCGATATGGAGGAGGTTGGTCCACTGATCATCGGGAAAAAATGGCAGAACATTTTAAAGAATGTGCTTATGCACCTAACATCAGAATTTTTAATGAGAAGATTGATATATTTAAGGCTGTAGGTGGTCAAATTACAGAAAAATGGCTCGAAAATTTACCATTTGAGAGATAGGCTGTAGCCCATTCACCCCATATCAGAAGATACGGGGAGATGACATCAAATGCTGCAGAGTCATTCAATTCGTGGATCCGGGAAGCGAGATCACTCCCCATAACCTTTATGATTGACTCAATCCGGAAATAAATTGTTGGATGGTTCTTTGCTAGGAGGGAAGTAAGCTCAACTTGGACTGGGTCCCTTGTTCCCACCAAGGAGGCACTCTGGCACCACCAGGCTAACATCAGCGACTCCTGGTTTGTGAGCAAGTTCCCCAACGGACAGTTTGATGTATATTCGTCGCACCCTGTTTCAGTCGATTTTTTAGCCAGAACATGCTTATGTTTCCAATGGCAAATTAGAGGGTTCCCTTGTGCTCACGCAGTTGCTGTAATTAAGAAGCACTGCACCTCTGTTTTCAATATAGTGGAGAATTGTTTCTTGACCGACAATTACTGTCAATGTTACAAGGAAGACTTAAACCCAGTCCCTGAATTGGAAAGGCTTGAATGCCAAACTAGGTTTGAAGATGACAGAATTCTTCCTCCAGAATTGAATAATCCTCCTGGACGGCCGAAGAAGAAAATGAAGAATCCATATGGGGAGTGGCGCAGGGTGAAACCTTATGTTTGCCCGTGGTGCAACAAGACTGGAAGGCACGATCCCCTCACGTGTGTTGCATCGTACAAAGCTGATTCTATCCGTCTCTCCCAGTAGGTGCATATATTTGGAGGTTGTATTTTTTGTGCAGGTAACTTAATTTTTTGAAACTGATTGGTGGTTTATCTTCTTGTTAAACCTATATTTTTTGCATTGTCAAGGTCTAGGTTGCTAATCAGTCCCCTGAAACTCGTTATACTAGCGCAGTCATGTAAGTTTCAGTGAAATGTTAGTGGGGGTGATTTTTGTGAAATGTATATGCCTGATGATATATTTACTCAGAATTGGAGAATTTTTGTCTAGTATTATTCTGCTGTGTTTCTTGAAATTTTTTGGGGTTGATATGGATGATAAACTATTTCCAAATGTGGCTTATGTCTCTTAATACATAGGAAGCAAGTGGTTGTTGTTATCATGTGTTTTTGTAGAGACCTGCACCCCACCGCGAACCAAAATGCTAAGATATAGACATGATTTCTGTATAGACAAATCGAAAATCCAAACTTAAATTGATTAGAGTACTGCACTTAACATTACATAAGCAGGAAAGTGGATATCATAAGTAGTGGCCCCTGATGTTGTAGCCTACATAAAAAAAATCTGGATGAAGACACCAACAAATGTAAAGACAGTCACCAAATTTCCCAACAAAAGTGTGGTTAGTGTTATTTGATAACCACATCCCCTACTCTGTTGTTGACTGTCTGCCCTTGCCCCTACCGTAAAATCCATCCCAAGAGTTCCAGCTTCCAATGGCTCATAGTGGAAACATTTCCCTGGGTGAATTGGGACGCACCAGTGTGAAAAGCCATGTACTTCGCAATTGTAATATAACCTGCCACGATTTGAAAGTGAGTCTGTCACCACAATTGTAGTGGGGCAGCGGCATGTCCGGCAGTAGGATCTGGCATACCTGGCAAACGGAATAGACACACCGTTCCTCGAGCTCGATGTTGACATTTTGAGGATGCTATTTTTTGCTGCAAGATGAATTGGCAGAAGAATGGTATATAATGCTCATCCAACACCCTAAGACATATATATATGCTCATCCAACGGCTATTTCATTGAAAAATTCTCCCAACGGTTAGTTTTTAAGTTTCTGAGCATGTCAACGGTAACATTTTTATGAATAGATGCCTTAATAGGACCAGGAAAATATATACTACAAAAATCATTGTATATGGTGCAAACTACTATTCAGCTCATGCAAATATTTAGGTCAGTGGTGCAAATGTCGATATATACGATGCAATATGATATGTAAGTGGTGCAAATATCAAGACCAATGCCCATGTAAGATTATTGAGTAAAAGCCCATTAACAGGGGTGTTGCAATTTGGGTTCGGCCCATTTAAATTTCAAATTGGAGTTCGCCAAAGTTTTAAATTTAAATGTTATGGCTCACACTCAAACTACCAAAATCAAATAAAACTTGTGGAAGCGAGATGTTAAATGCACCCCATATTCCGTTTTTGATTGGATACTAGTGTATTAGATATTTTATATCGATCATTCACAAAAACAACATGGATCACGGAGTCTAGACGATTTAAAATAAAAAACAAAGCACACTTTGGATTAAAAAATAGTCAAAGCCCATGTATTATCGAGTATGGGACATCTAACATCGATATTACTTGTTGTTTTTTGCTAATATTAAATACACCCCGTATACTTTTTTGGTAGAGTACTAGTGTATTTAAGCTTTCTATTTTTCATTCAAAACAACATGGAACATGTATTATTGATCTCCCTTTGAATTCTTGTTCAGAAAAATGTAAAAATAACTATGTAAAATATGAAAGGCGCGTATACGTCACGGATTTTAGATGATCATCCCAAAAAATGAACAAGACGTAGGTTGCCCCGATAATTTGAAATTTATATAACAATCGTTTTCAAACTAACGAAATACCAATCCCCAAAAAATTTCATGTATGTGTTTCAAAAGAACATTTTGGATGAAAAAATAGTCAAAGCCCATGTAAGTGGGAGTATGGGACATGTAATATCTATATTACTTGTTTTTTTGGGGGATAGTTTATCATGCACCCCCGCATACCTTTCTGATTGGATACTAGTGTATTAAAGCTTTCTATTTTCATTCAAATCTGAAAAAAACAACGTGGAAAATTCAGTTCATGCAAATTTTTATGTCAGTGGTGCAAAAATCGATATATACGAAGAAAATGAACGTGGTGCAAATATCAAGACCAACTTAGATTTTCATAAATAGCCAAAGCCCATGTGAATATTTAGGAAATACCCATTAACAGGGGTGTTGCAATTTGGGTTTGATTCGGGTGGAATTTACACAATTTAGATGCATATTTGAAGCTCATTTGATGTTGATTTCATTGAATTATTGGTCGATTATCATTGTTTTGGTCAAAATGAGAGAAAGGTAGTGTTTTGTCGATTTTGTAGGAAAAACAATGTATTTTGGAAGCAAAACACCAACCATACTTCACTGGATCAAGAAGAGAATCTGACCATTGGATTCTTCTCGAAAAAAGAGTGGAATGAAAAAAAGAATCGAGTCAATCGGAGGTCGGAAGCTCGAGATACAACGGAACGAAAAATGACACGGCCATGTGGGATTCTACTCGGGCAAGGCCAATTTTGCAACACTTTCGTATTTAGCCCGGGTGAAACCCACCCGGCCGGGTGGATTCCACCCGGGCAAGGCAACATTTCCAAGAGGTTCGAATTTTGGCCGGGTGGCATGCCCGGGTGACATCAATTTCGGGGGTTTTTAGCCATTTTCACCAATTTCGAAGGGCTAAAGTGCAAAAACTCATTTTTGGAATCCTTGCAACATATAAAAGGAGCCCTATTTCAGTTTTTGGAGAGACACACTACCTTGGAGAGCAATTAACACACACAATCACACATAGTCATAGGTGGTCTTCTTATTTTGCAATTTCTTTTGATAATTAGCTTAGATTCTTGTTTTGTTTGAGAATCCAAGTGAAGATTTCCATTGGGCTTTGTAAGTAATTGAAGTTTGCAGCTACATTTCAAGTTTTAAGGTGATATCTCTTTAATTCTCATTTCAATTTCCCAATTCTCTTATTTCTTATCTTCAATTTCTTAATTGTTATGGAACTTGTGATTTCTTACATTCTAGCCATAGATTTCTATCTTAGAACCATGGGCTAAGTCTTAATTGCCTAGGGTGTTGAAGTTTTGGTGGTTAAGTGGTGTAATTATGGATTAATTGCATGATTAGCTTAGGAATTGGGTGTATTTGCTTCTAGTGTGGTAATTTGCATGATTCAATTGGTTAATTCACCCTATTAGCTAGAATTCTTAGTTGTGTCGATTTCAACGACCGTATTGGGTTGCATGATTAGGAATGTGTGTATGAGCTTGAATTAATCGATTAGAATTAAAATAGTAATTAGCTACACCGACCGGGGGTTAGTTGCTTAAATAGACGACACTAGACACTAGTCGATTAGAGGTCGTCTATTAGATTAGTGAAAGGGCGTCTCATAAACATTAGTAACCGTGTTGAACGTGATTATGCGACACTATCCTAAGATCTTATGGCATTGATTAGACGATATAATTGCTAGTTAATGCACGTGTTCACCTAGGCCTCACAAGGGATTGGTCGACACACACGAGTGATAGCCTTTAGCTCTACCCAATGCATTAGGTTTAATTTGTGTATTTTGGCCCAATAATTTACCACACAACCTACAAAATGGATACACCCGAGGCAATACTTTCTCACCTTGCACTTTCGAAAGGAAGTTAGATATCTTGTTGTTGCTTTTGTTCATTTCTTTTTGTTTAGTTCAACTAGTTTCGTACTTGTGTTTTTAAATTCCCGAAAATCCAAACAAACAAGCTTAGTTACTACAATGGCATGATAACTTGCAACTTTAGGGATTCATTGACACTCAATTAAGTCCTTGGAACGAAAATATACTTGGGAAAGACTTATCCAAAAATACGAACAAGTCAATGGCGCCGCTGCCGGGGATTTAAGCGAGTGTTATTAGTGAAACTTAGAGTTTGTTGAGTGTTGTTGGTAGTAGCATTTCATTTCGTTATTTTTGTTTTGTTCATATTTGTGGGCTTTGACATTTTCCTTTTGTAGGTGCATGATCACAAGATCACGTGGAGGAAACCTTGAACCGTTAGACCTTGAGATCGAGGCACACGCAAGAAGAAGGAATCGAAGTAGAAACCGTCAAAGAGTCATAGAAGAACCACTTGAGATGGAAAACATTGAAGAGATGAATCCTCCACCAAATGGAGAAGATGAGCTTCAAAGAGAGAATCATCAAGTTGGAAATCAAGTTGGAGGGAATCCACCTCAAAACCCAAATCCACCACCAAATCTCCAATTTCCCAATCCACAATATCCACCCCAAAACCACCTTCCATATCAAGGATACAATCCTTACCCTTATCCACCTCCACAACAAGCCTACTATCCACCACCTCCACCTCATCCATATCCACTCCATCAACACCCATATCCTCCACTTTACCAATATCCTCCACCTCAACAAATCCAAGAAGAATACGTTCCTCCACCTCAACATATAGAAGAACCTCAACGTGTGTACCATGGAAGGCCAATGAGGGAATATTTTGAGCCTCAACCTAGGGAGCATTACGATGGGTTGGCAAGACCAAGGGTGGAGGCAAACAATTTCGAGATTAGTGCCTCTTTATTAAGGATGTTGAGGGAGAGACAATTTGAAGGAAGGACGGAGGAAGGATTTGAGGAAGATCCGAATGAACATCTTGCTCAATTCTTGGAGATAGCCGACACTCTCAAGCAAAATGGAGTGTCGGAAGATGCTAAAAAGATGAGGCTATTTCCATTTACATTGTCGGGGAAAGCAAAAGCTTGGCTACAATCAAGCATTCCCGCCGGAGAAGTGAGGACGTGGGAAGAGTTGAAGAAGAGATTTCTATTGAAGTACTACCCTCCTTCAAAGACGATGGAAGCCAAGCAAAAGATCTCTACGTTCAAACAAGGTCCAAATGAGGGAATCAAAGAAGCATGGGAAAGGTTTACGAGTCTTCTCATCATATGCCCCCATCATGGTTTCCAAATAGAACAAACAACATGTTGGTTCGTTGGTGGATTACGATTGGAAGATCAACACCACATTGATGCTTGTGCGGGGGGTTCAATTTGGATGAAATCGGTGGAGGAGATCAATGACATAATAGAGGGGATATCAAGCAATACTTTCAAGATGAGAGTAGACCGTGGAGCACAAAATCGGGTAGCCCAAGTGGATGCTAATGATAACATAAAAGCAATGATGACTACACTCATTGAAAAGGTGAATGTTTTATCTCAAACAAGAGATAATAATTTATCCTTTGTGCAAGAAGATCCTCAAATGGGACATATGGAAGATGTGCAATACATGGGTCAACAAGGATATCCACAAAATTTTCAAGGGAATCGACAATATCAAGGCCAACCACCATATCAAAATCGTGGTCAAGGATATCAAGCTCCTCCTCAAAACCGATTCCAAGGGCAATCTTCATCATCTCAAGGACAAGGGGGACCATCCCCTCAATACCAATCTCCTCTAAACCCGAATTTTCGGAGGAATGAGAATTTGTCATATTCCAATCCTAAAGGTGCTATTCAATATCCTCTCGGATTTGATCCCGGAGCAAAAATCCCAAGTGGAGAAGGGAAGTCTTCCACGGATGAGCTTCTTTCACACCTCAATAAGAGAATGGAGGAAAGTGATAAGAGAAATGAGAAAAGTGAGAAGAAATCCGAAGCAACCGACTCAATCCTTGCTCAACTCATGAGTAATCAAAAATCAATGGAATCCATGATTAGCCAACTCATGAGTAACCAAAAATCGATGGAATTCCAAATGGGACAATTGGCAACTTCCATTGGATCTCAACATATAAAGGGTAAATTGCCCTCAAACACCGAGGTAAACCCACGTGAGCATTGTAATGCTATTACAATTTCAAGTGGTGAACATTATGGAGTTTCTTCAATTGAATTGGAAGATGGTGAAGTGTTGAAGGCAAAAGAAAGGGATGAAGAGGAAAAGAAGAGAATAGAAAAAGTTGGAAGTGGAGAGGCTCCAAGAATTCCAAAGTGGAGAATTGCCAAAGATTTGAAAAAGAAGAAGCTTGAGGTACCTTGTGATAAATGGGGGGTGCCCATTACATATGAGCCACTTCCATACCCGGGAAGATACATGAAGAAAATGGATGAGAAGTTTGGGAAGTTTTTGGATATCTTCAAGAAAATCAACATTGATCTTCCACTTTCGGATGCTTTAGAGAAAATACCTCATTACATGAAGTTTCTAAAGGATGCAATAGCAAACAAGAAGAAACTAGTGGATGATGAGAAGATCAAGTTGACCGAAGAGTGTAGTGCTATCCTTCAACGAACTCCTCCCGAGAAGCTCAAGGATCCGGGGAGTTTCACTCTTCCATGTGAAATAGGCGATGGGCCTATGATGAAGGCTCTTTGTGATTTGGGAGCTAGCATCAATTTGATGCCACTTTCAATCTTCAAGCGTTTGAGACTTGGAGAAGTAATGCCCACATCAATTACTCTTCAATTGGCGGATCGTTCCATCACATATCCTAAAGGGATCATTGAAGATGTGTTGGTGAAGATTGACAAGTTCATCATTCCGGCCGACTTTGTGGTGCTTGATATGAAAGAAGATGCAAATATCCCATTGATTCTTGGGAGGCCATTTCTTGCCACGGGGGGTGCAAATATCAATTTGAGAAAAGGGGAGGTAACATTGGAAGTGAATGGAGAGAAAGTGATTTTCTCCAACTATGGCTCAATTGAGAGTTACCCAAGAAAGAAGGAATCTCCCACCATCCAAGAATGTGACATTTATGAGCCATTACCAAAAGCCCCATTGAAAGATCCGGGAGATGATAAAAAATTGAAGCAAACACCCAAACTTGAGCAAAACTCAAATTTGGGGGAGTTTTATAAGGAGAAGAGTTTTGATAAGTTCCTTGAGGGTAGTGAAGATGAAGAGGGAAGAAGAAAGAGTTCGAAGGAGAGAAAGATTGAGAAGGGTTTGGAAATTGGAGATACGGTGGTATGGGGCACCTTGGGAGTGATGGAAGTCCTTGGAAAGATGAAGCTCAAGGAACGGAAAATGTTGGTCATGAAGAAATTGGTCTATGGAGGAGGCATTGCGTTGGAAAGTGAGGAGGATGAAGTGTTCATCACCGATGAGCACAATGTCAAGTACTATCATCCTCCATTCAAAGAAAGGGAAGTATGAACTTGTTAAGTTCCGTCCGGCATAGGACGTTAAACCTAGCGCTAAATGGGAGGCAACCCATTTTTACTTGCTTTATTTCATTTCTTGCTCATTTTATTTGCTTTGTTAGTTTAGTTTGATGTGTTTGTGAGTTTTGATGTAGTTGGAGAAGCTTGGATCGAATGGACAAGTGGATTGAAAGAGGAACCTTGTGCTTAGAAGAAGGTGTAGCTATAGCAATCGTAAGAGGTACGCCCACCCCAATTCTTAGGAATTGCATAGCAATTACTAAGTTTGGGGGGTAGTGGAATTTATATTCTTGTTCATAATATTGATTGCTTAGCTACTCTTAGTGTTAATTGTTGGGATAGTGGCCCATGTGTGTAGATTTGTATGTTTAGCACTTGGTGTCAATATCATGGAAAAACTTTTTTTCCAAACTTTTCATTGCTTAGCAATGAAAAAGTTTGGGGGGGGGGGGGGTATGTTCGTTTTTACATTTTCTATTGACACCAATGTGTACTTTTGTGTGTGTGCGCAATTTGAGCTTTAATGATCATTGAGACACATTTGATGGTGATTTGTTGTGAAATTGATTCCTTGAATGCATGATTGGAATGAATCATCTTGTTTGTGTTGTTGTCATCTTGTTGCCTATGGATGTTTTGCATGCACAATGAGTTATGTGTGGTGGTGATTGATGAATGTTTGAGTCTTGAATGAACCGGTGAGAGTTGAGCTTTGAACCGAGCATTAATCCGATTTATTTCATTTGCGAGTGAATCAATTCATTGCTTGCTTTTCTAGAACTTGCCCAAGTTCTTGCTTGAAATCATGCTTGTGTGATACTTTGAGATATGATGTAGGCCATCTTTCGTACTACACGTCACTTTGCCAAAAAAATTCCAATAACCAAAGTAATCTTCCGTAGTTAGCCCGTTTGAGCTTGATTTCCCATTCTATTGGCAACCTACAATGCTTAACCACTTAGCCTTTTGAGCCTTTGATATCCAAATCTAGTGGAGAATAAAAAGAAAGTGGTAAAACATGTGCTTTAGTGCCTTTGGTTTGAAGAGAAAATTGGCAAAGTTGTGAAAAGAGAAAAAAAAAAAAAGATGAAAGTGAAAATAAAATAATTGAGAAAGAAAAGAGGGACAATGAGCCCCAAGAGCTTAAGAAGAAAATAAATTGGCTACAAAAAGATGAGGAGATGATTGCTTGTGAGAAAGTTGAATGAAAAGTGAGAATGAAGGTGTGTAAACCTTATGAGCATAAGCTTGAGGTGTTGAAAAACAACTTTCATTCTCCACTAGACGAGTCACTTCATCCATATTCATCATACCCCGTCCAAAGAACAAACGTTACGTCCTTTGCTAAGACCTATTGATCTCATAGTTGAACATATTTGTGGTGGAAAGATGGTAGAGCTTGGGCAAGCTTATGGTAATTGCAATGCATGATTTGATTGATGAGTGTATATTGTCCTTAATTTGTTTGAGTGTTTGAGAGAAACACTATATCTTGTGAGTTGAACTTGAACATTTGGATATTGTCATCACCATCATTTGTTGTTGTATGTTGAGCATGTGTGGGTAATTAGTTTGATTTTCAATATTGAACTTGTGATCATTTTTGAGAATGTATCTTGAGGAAGAAGAATTCATTTCATGTCATTTGATACGTGGGATCTTTCATTGATCATCTAGTTGTAAATTTCACCCTCATGTTGTAATTCTTTCGTTTCTCGAGGACGAGCAACACTTTAAGTTTGGGGGAGTTGATTCGGGTGGAATTTACACAATTTAGATGCATATTTGAAGCTCATTTGATGTTGATTTCATTGAATTATTGGTCGATTATCATTATGTTGGTCAAAATGAGAGAAAGGTAGTGTTTTGTCGATTTTGTAGGAAAAACAATGTATTTTGGAAGCAAAACACCAACCATACTTCACTGGATCAAGAAGAGAATCTGACCATTGGATTCTTCTCGAAAAACGGAGTGGAATGAAAAAAAAGAATCGAGTCAATCGGAGGTCGGAAGCTCGAGATACAACGGAACGAAAAATGACACGGTCATGTGGGATTCTACTCGGGCAAGGCCAATTTTGCAACACTTTCGTATTTAGCCCGGGTGAAACCCACCCGGCCGGGTGGATTCCACCCGGGCAAGGCAACATTTCCAAGAGGTTCGAATTTTGGCCGGGTGGCATGCCCGGGTGGGAGCCACCCGGCCGGGTGACATCAATTTCGGGGGTTTTTAGCCATTTTCTCCAATTTCGAAGGGCTAAAGTGCAAAAACTCATTTTTGGAATCCTTGCAACATATAAAAGGAGCCCTATTTCAGTTTTTGGAGAGACTCACTACCTTGGAGAGCAATTAACACACACAATCACACATAGTCATAAGTGGTCTTCTTATTTTGCAATTTCTTTTGATAATTAGCTTAGATTCGTGTTTAGTTTGAGAATTCAAGTGAAAATTTCCATTGGGTTTTGTAAGTAATTGAAGTTTGTAGCTACATTTCAAGTTTTAAGGTGATATCTCTTTAATTCTCATTTCAATTTCTCAATTCTCTTATTTCTTATCTTCAATTTTTTAATTGTTATGGAACTTGTGATTTCTTACATTCTAGCCATGGATTTCTATCTTAGAACCATGGGCTAAGTCTTAATTGCCTAGGGTGTTGAAGTTTTGGTGGTTAAGTGGTGTAATTATGGATTAATTGCATGATTAGCTTAGGAATTGGGTGTATTTGCTTCTAGTGTGGTAATTTGCATGATTCAATTGGTTAATTCACCCTATTAGCTAGAATTCTTAGTTGTGTCGATTTCAACGACCGTATTGGGTTGCATGATTAGGAATGTGTGTATGAGCTTGAATTAATCAATTAGAATTAAAATAGTAATTAGCTACACCGACCGGGGGTTAGTTGCTTAGATAGACGACACTAGACACTAGTCGATTAGAGGTCGTCTATTAGATTAGTGAAAGGGCGTCTCATAAACATTAGTAACCGTGTTGAACGTGATTATGCGACACTATCCTAAGATCTTATGGCATTGATTAGACGATATAATTGCTAGTTAATGCACGTGTTCACCTAGGCCTCACAAGGGATTGGTCGACACACAAGAGTGATAGCCTTTAGCTCTACCCAATGCATTAGGTTTAATTTGTGTATTTTGGCCCAATAATTTACCACACGACCTACAAAATGGATACACCCGAGGTAATACTTTCTCACCTTGCACTTTCGAAAGGAAGTTAGATATCTTGTTGTTGCTTTTGTTCATTTCTTTTTGTTTAGTTCAACTAGTTTCGTACTTGTGTTTTTAAATTCCCGAAAATCCAAACAAACAAGCTTAGTTACTACAATGGCATGATAACTTGCAACTTTAGGGATTCATTGACACTCAATTAAGTCCTTGGAACGAAAATATACTTGGGAAAGACTTATCCAAAAATACGAACAAGTCAGGGTTCGGCCCATTTAAATTTTAAAATGGCTCACACTCAAACTACCAAAATCAAATAAAACTTGTGGAAGCGAGATGTTAAATGCACCCCATATACCGTTTTTTATTGGATACTAGTGTATTAAATATTTGTAGGCGATCATTCACAAAAACAACATAGATCACGGAGTTTAGACGATAAAAAAACAACAAAAAAAAGTACAATTTGGATTAAAAATGAGTATGGGACCATGTAAGATCTATTATGGTACATGTAAGTTCGATATTACTTGTTTTTTTTTTTTTCCTAATATTAAATGCACCCCGTATACCCTTTTTGAGCAAATACTAGTGTATTACAGCTTTCTATTTTTTCATTCAAATCTGAAAAAACAACATGAAACATGTATTATCGATCTCCCTTTGAAATCTTGTTCAGAAAAAATGTAAATGTAACTATGTAAAATATGAAAGGTGTGTATACGTCACGGAGTTTAGACGATCATCCCAAAAAATGAACACTACGTCGGTTGCCACAATAATTTGAAATTTATATAACAAGCGTTTTGAAACTAACGGAATACCAATCCCACTTTTGAATGTATGTTTTTCAAAAGAACGTTTTGGATGAAAAAATAGTCAAAGCCCATGTAAGTTCGAGTATGGGACATGTAAGATCGATATTACTTGTTGTTTTTTAGGATAGTTTACCATGCACCCTGGTTCGAGTATGGGACATGTAAGATCGATATTACTTGTTGTTTTTTGGCATCGGTTTATCATCCACCCTGTATTCCTTTTTTATTGGACACTAGTGTATTAAAGCTTTCTATTTCATTCAAATCTGAAAAAACAACATTGAACATCGAGCTCTCCCTTTGAAATATTGTTCAGAAAAATGTAAAAATAACTATGTAAATCATGAAAGCGCATTATCGAGATCCATTTGAAATCTCCATTTTTTCATGTATGTATTTCAAAAGAACAATTTGGATGAAAATTTTGTCAAAGCCCATGTAAGAAGTAAATAGTTGAAAAGCCCAGTTGGTGCAATTTGTATGTCGGCCCATACTCAAATTTTTTGGGGTTAACACGCTCATTTAATGTGTAATTGGGTAGCATTTTTAAGTTGTTCAATATAGTGTAGACAACACCAAAATTTATTATGTCCCAGTGGCCCATTTTCAATATACTTAGCCCGTAATGCAAAACAAGAGGTAAATGACCCATGTTTTTCGCAGAACTGAAATGCATATAATATTTTGAAGTATGCCTAAAACCTTACAAAAATAAAAGGCCCATTATTCATATTTCGCAGTTTGAATCATGTATCATCGTCGCCCTTTTTTTTTTTGAAATTGGAGCCAAATTAACAAAAAAATAAAAATACAAAATAAGCATCAAAACTCTTCACATCCCTTAACACAACTAATCCCATTACCTTGTCAAAACAGTCATGTATATTCAAAAAAACTCTCAATAGCCTCATACCTGTACTTTTGGTTTACTGCATAAACCAATCTAATCACATAGAAATCTACATCATCTATCCCTTCATCTTTCCCTTTTGTTTTCACAAACCCTCACTGAGCTCAAAAGGTTTGCTAAAATACTAAAAACCACCATACTCTGTTTTCAAGCAAACTCGAAATCTAAGGGAAGCATGGAACCGATTTCCAAAAAAAACAAACATGCCCAAAGAAGGATCGCCCCAAGGCTTTGTAGTTTTTTGCCAGATGAAATCACAACAGAGCTCCTTACCAGGCTCCCGGCAAAGATGACCAGAAAATGCAAGAGTGTCAGCAAAAGGTGGAACGTCTTTTTATCTTCCAAAGAGTTTAAAAAGCAGTTTATGCAGAGGGCGAAGATGGAAAATCGGAGGACTTACATTTACCAAGAAAGGTGCATCAACCCACTCCTGTTGTACGAGTTATCCCCTCACCACTTCAACACCACGGTGCGGAGAGTCATAGAGGATGGCGATCAAGAAGTTGAATACCTAAGAAGTGCCAACGGTATAATCGTGTGCTGCAACCTTCAGGACGAGTTTAGCATCCAAAATCCATCTACTGGCCAAACGGTCAAAATTCTGGCAGAGCCTATTTCATTTCCCCCCAACTTCAGTGAATGCTTTGTGGTTTGCGGTCTAGGGCACGATTCTGAAGTAGATGACTACAAATTCGTTAGAATAGCATGTTTTATGAACAATGACGAGTTTCGTTCCGATGTTAAAATATTCTCAAGGAATGAGAACTCATGGGCAAAGGGGCCTGAGTTTCCGTTCCAAACTCCCCCTTACAATAAGACGATTTTTGCTGGTGGATTGCATTGGAAGATTAGGACAGAAAAATTGTAATTTTGGTCTGGTTACTTTAAACATTAAAGATGGTAGGTATGCCATGGTTCCCCCCCATTGCCATCTTCTCCAACAAGGTGGAAAGGATTCGCATTGGAACGTATCAGGGCACATTCAACATGGTCGTGCTCACATATGCTGGAGGCAGAATTCTGTGGTCAAGCACCACACTCTACAAAACGGGTACAGCGGAAATCCCCGGAGGATTTGGCAGATATCCCCCTCATACTTGTGGCAACGCTTCATCATCTCATCATCGCCTCGCTGATATATGGCTTCGAACAACAGCCAGAATGGGGTCCTCTTTATCTCATTCAGATGTCTTTCCGTAAAAACCAAAGATTTTATCTCCTTGATAGCAATTCGTAAGTTTGATTTGTAGTATGTTTCTTTCTCTTTAACAGTCACATTTTCTGCAAAAAATCATTTTTGCAACTTTAAAAAAATTGTACAAGATAGTAATTTAAATCTGATGTTCGACAAATTATAGAATTGGCACAATAATGTTAGAGTAATAACAAAGAGAATTGTAACAGCAAAAAATATATTCTTACCAAAACAATTGATCGGCTTATTATCCTTCTTCGTATCTTTCCTATCGTATTCAACAGGTGTTTCATAAATAATATATTTCATCTTCAAGCCCTTATACTTACACTTGCGTTCCTCACCTTAACGAAATCAATCATTTTTTTTCAAAATAAGTTTACACAATACGATATGATACATCCATAATTCACTATAAGATTAAACCAGAAAATCATCACCTTCTCCGGAGTCACTGCTTGTAGATTTCTTTTTCGACCTCTTCTTTCTTTTTTTTATAACAACTTCTTCTTCACTGGACTCTTCGCTATCAGATACTGTGCAAAAGGACGGAACTTAACGAGTTTTAAACCAAGAACAACTACATGTACATACATATGTAGGAAACCATTTCATTTTGTTTAATTTGTAAATGTCCAACACTAACCAGTTTCCGAAGTCTCGTACACGTATTTCACATGCTTCCCTGAATCAAAAACATTATGGATCGAAATTAACAACATTTTTTCTTTTTCTTTCAAGTCACATTGGATGTTGTAATACATTAGATAACTATATTTTCTGACCTTTTTTCCGTCTACAGGAAACATCCTTCGTTTTATTATGCTTCCTCCCTTCAGTTAAAAAAATCAACATCAATGTCATTCGATGTAATTAACTAAAGCATATCATCTATCAACACATATACTTGATTTTTTAGTGTGACTGCTGCAATTATTACTGACAGTACTTGACAAAGTGGGATAGCTCAAGTGGTTAGAGCACCACTACCTAGGCCTTAGGTCCTGGGTTCGAGTCATGGGGAGGGAAAAAATGGATGGGTATTTAACTTCCATAAAAAAATAAAAAAAAACTGACAGAACTTCAATAAACATAGTGATAGCTTCAAGAATATATTTGTATGGTTCAAATTCAATTTACAAGCATTAAAAAATGACTAATTAGAGGCTATCCTTCGTGGTTTTCCAGATATGGGGGGTAGGGATATTCATGCATTTTCGTACCTCTTTGTACCTCTGCTACACCTTGGGCTATCATCACTTTCATCGCAGGAACTATCCTCTACATACTTTACCCTTCTTTTTGATCATCTGCCCATCTAACAAAATTATACAAAAAAAACAAAAAATCACCAAATTGCATTGCTTAGAATCTCAATAACAAATATATGGCAACACAATCCATTGACACAAAACGCAAAAGTAAACTCAACAAGGTAACGAAAATTTAGTGTTCAGTAAAATCGAGCAAAGTTATTCGACATGCAAAATATATTTGGGTAGATGAACAAAACACATAAACTACATACTTTCACTAAAAACCTAGAAAAAACAGAGTCGACCTTATCACATTATTTCAAAATAAGTTGTACGGACAAAGATCTAAGAAAAAATATCTTACAAATTTCAAAACCAAACAACTATAAACCCAAGTTGAGAACAGAAAGTGAAAATATATAGAAAAAATTCCAAAAAATCAAAAACAAAAAACAGAGCAAAACACGCAACAAAAAAACGGAAAACAAAAAAATCAACAAAAACACGGAAAACATTACAAAAAAACAAAAAAACACATACCTTCACCAGCAGACGAAATAATTAGACAGCTTCACCTTTAAAAAGAAGATCAGATGTTAGTCCTTTGCGATTTTACCGAAAATAAGAGGAAAACTTATGCGTAAAAAAAAAAAGGTTTTTTAAGTCTTCCCTAGCTTCAGAGATCAGAAAATATTACAGCTTTCACCTCTCAAAGAAGGAAAAACAATGGTTCGAAGATAGCAAAGAAGGACAATCGATGGTTTGAAGATGGAGGAACTTCAGTAGGAAGACGGTCTATCTCTCTCCAGCTATTGATGGTTTGAAAAAAGGGAGAATTAGGAGTGAGTGGAAAAGTGTGTAAAACTTTTAGGAGGGAGTTGTGGTAAAGTTTTGACAAGACTACAAAAAGTTATGAAAGAACAACTTAGATATCTTATACTTAATTTGGCACCTAAAGAATACTTTTCTAAAAGGTAGCACCAAATGGTTGTAGAAGGGTCCAAATGGCACCTATAAGCAACTGCCCCATAAATATATTATTAATTATTAACTTGAATAAAATATAAATGTCTTTAAAATTTTAGAAATGTTACCAAAAAAAAAAAAAGAAATATAGTGACCAAATATCCTCATAAAAGGCACATGCAAATTGAAAAAGAAACAACCAAGAACAAATCTGAGTACACAAACGGCATATTTTATTAAACAAAACAATCATTAATATTTATAACAAAAAGCCCTAAATCAAATACTATAAGGTGATTTTGTTCTCCATACCAGATACTCCCAGAACAATTTTTTTGATTTTAATTAAGGACATTTCACCATCAAGAATAAATGTTCCAGATTGACAAACATTTCTTTATCCTTCTCATACATAAAAAAATCATATACCGATTCTGAATAACAAAAAAGAACGATTTTCACATTAACCTTAATCCTACCACACAAAAATACTCATATGTCGAACCAATTTCAGTCTATATGGATAAAACCCTAAAAAAAGAACAAAAAAAATGACAACGAATTAATTGTACATCTTCTTAATCGAGCTTCACAATATGACAGGCCTAAGAATAAGTAGATAGCCAGTGTTTGTTGAAATTTCAAAGAAAATTAATCAAATTCGAACAGAGGTGTGGGGATATCACCATTAGCCAGAAATATTATTAAATGCTATCTATTCACGTAAGAGAAGAAGACATTTATGGTAAATGATAGTAAAATTTTAAAGGAAGATCACCTGAAAACCACTTGGATGTTCTACGATCCCACAAGTCAAGGTTCTCACATAACTTCATTAAACTCACACAGTTTCTTAAAAAAATAATGAAACTACATTGCTTCTCTCCGACCTTCCTTGGAGGCCTCGGACAGTAGATCCAAAAATAGAGCATCCAACCCCAATATTCAAAGTGTGCATTTCGTTCAAGCATTTTGTCGAACAGGAAAAGGGCAACAATGTATGGTTTCATCTTAACAACATCAATTACCAATTTAGGTAAAATCAATAGTAGAGTGGCGCTACCTCACGCTCATCGTTTCTTGAGTGAGAATTTGCGAGCTGAATCGAGCACGAGGTTTTTTTGTACCAGACAACCCTCCCTCTTCTTTTATTTGTAAAAGAATGTTTTTTAAATTTCTACACCTAAGGCCAATACTTAATGGGCCGTTACTTAACAAGTTTTATATGGGTCCAGTTATTTGCACCTCCAACATGGTTAGATATACTCATATACCTACACATATATACCGTACGGAGTAATTAATAAATACACATTTCAAGAACGTCTAAAACCTTGCAATTAGCTAGAGGAAAAGTCTCGTATGCATACACACCAAACTAATTTGGTGCACTCACTTTTTTATAACCGTTTTTTACTTCTCCTCTTTTCTTTTCTGATGGTCTCAGAGTACTTGTGAGTTAGGCTGTTAGCGAACTCGGGGTAGCAGTAGACACTCGTATTTTCGATCGTCGTAGTGTTTTGATCAGAAATCTTGATTTTCGGATCCTGAATATCATCTTGATTGTTAAAAATCTGTTAGAAGACAGATTCAACGTCGGCCGTGGAGGCCTCGAATTGGAGGCTCCGGCAAGCTTCGGGCAACGGCGAGGCTTTTCTTTTGAGTTTGGAGGGCGGGGGTTTCCTCGGAGCCGGAGGGCAGTGCGTGACCGCTATAATTTTTTGATCCGGTGGGGGTTAATCCGTCGTTTGTCTTCTTATATCTGCTTTTGCGATGGACTGTGGGAACCTGTTGCGTTATCTCTTTCTTTTTTTTTTTCATTTGTTTGTTGGTTGATTATTTGTCGTGGTTTGTGAATCACCGACTGTTGTTTCATGGTGGGTGGAGATTTTTATATTTTATTGTTGTAAAGTGGTAATTTTATAA
The DNA here is from genome assembly GCA_963675135.1 of Galeopsis tetrahit. NCBI lineage: Eukaryota > Viridiplantae > Streptophyta > Magnoliopsida > Lamiales > Lamiaceae > Galeopsis > Galeopsis tetrahit. Next base: position 62,688,162 of record OY776130.1, on the reverse strand, counting down.
TTGAAAAGTGTAACTCTTGGTATTGAAATGTGGTAATGTTGTTATTGAAAAGTGGTAATTGCTTTTATTAAAAAATATAAGTATAGTTATTTCTTATTGAAAATTGGTAAATGTTGTTACTGAAAAGTGGAAATTTTGTTATTGAAAAGTGGTAACTATTACTACTGAAAAGTGGAAATTTTCTTATTGAAAAGTGGTAACTATTATTATTGAAAAGTGAAAATTTTGTTACTGAAAAGTGGTAACTATTACTACTGAAAAGTGGTAACTATTATTATTAAAAAGTGGTAACTATTATTATTGAAAAATTAATACTGAAAAATGTTGTCTGAAAAGTGGAAATTTTGTTAGTGAAAAGTGGTAACTATTATTATTGAAAAGTGGTAACTATTATTATTGAAAAATTAATACTGAAAAATGTTGTTTCATAATACTGAAAAGTTGTTGTTTTTAATTTTGAAAAGTGGTAACTATTATTAGTGAAAAATGTTGTTTCATAATACTGAAAAGTGTTAACTATTATTAGTGAAAAGTGTTGTGTTATAATATTGAAAAGTGGTAACTTTTATTAGTGAAAAATGGTAACTATTATAAAAGAAAAATAGTAATTTTTAATATTGAAAAGTGGTAACTATTATTAGTGAAAAATGTTGTTTTATAATATTGAAAAGTGGTAACTATTTATTGAAAAGTGGTATATTTTTTTTATTAAAATTATTTTAAAAAATTGTGAAAAGTGTTGTGTTATAATATTGAAAATTGGTAACTTTTATTAGTGAAAAGTGATAACTATTATAAGTGAAAAATAGTAATTTTTAATATTGAAAAGTGGTAACTATTATTAGTGAAAAGTGTTGTTTTATAATATTGAAAAGTGGTAACTATTATTATTGAAAAGTGGTATATTTTTTTTAATTAAAATTGTGAAAAGTTTTTTTTAATTAAAATTGTGAAAAGTGTTGTGTTATAATATTGAAAAGTGGTAACTTTTATTAGTGAAAATTGATAACTATTATAAGTGAAAAATAGTAATTTTTAATATTGAAAAGTGGTAACTATTATTATTGAAAAGTGATATATTTGTTTTTAATAAAAATTATTTTAATTAAAAAATAAATTGGGGTCATAGGTTTTGAACCTGCAACCTCATACACAGCTTAAAATATTGTAACCGCTGGCCCAGAGATTAATTCATATAAAAGTTCCGCTTTTTTAATTGATAACAGTTTATTGATCAACATAATGTGCACGGTCTACATTTGGTGGACAAAAAATATGAGGCAAATGAGACTACATTTCATGGACGGAGGGAGTATAAAAATATTACAATTATTCAATATTTTTTTCTTTGGATTGACAAAATATTACTCCCTCCGTCCCGGGGAAAGCTCCCCATGACCTCCGGGCACGGAGGTTAAGGAATACTAATATAATAAGTACAGTAGATGTATTAGAGATGATGTGATGGAGAGAGAGAAGAATATAATGAATTGTGAGAGAAAATAGTTACCAAAAAAAGGGATGGGTAGCTTTCATTGGGACGGACGAAAATAGAAAGTTGGGTAGCTTTCAAAACGAAGGAGGAATATAGAATTCAAATATCGATGTTTTATTCATAATAATTTTTTCCAAAAAAAATTCAGAAAAAAAAAATCCAATTTTTATATTTTTCAGCACAAATTGATCGGAAACTTTCATATATTTCGATAAAATTTGAAAAAAAAAGATGTAGTCGAAAACCCACTAATATATCGGTAAAAATGACCGATATTCACTATGATTGTCGACATTAATTGATAATTAAAAAACGAAATGGGTGCAGAAATGATCGACATTCACTATGATTTGAAGTGTATATAACAATGTTGGAGGTGCAAATAACCGTACCAGTTTTATACGGAGTATACATTTAACAAAGCTTGCATGATTATTGATAGGCCTAATTAAGAAATGGAAAAAATATAACCACTAGAATGATTTAACTCAAACCCCTCGTACTGAAACATGCATCAAACCAATAATGAAATTCAATAAATCTATTTCTTTTAATTATTTATATAGTCAATTTTACTATCTCAAACATTTTATAATAGATATTTATTGCAATTAAGGATTGAATTGAATAGAACTTTGAGATGTCTGAACTTGATTTTTTATTTTTCAGTCAAACTCGAGCTCAAGTATTGAATATCCACGAGATTCATCGAACTTGTACGAGTCTAAACGAACATTAAAATATCATTTTAAATTTTATTATTCTAAATTAATTACAACATATATAATAAAAAGATTCTAAAAATAATACTCCGTATCTACTAAATTCTATAATTTTATTATATTAAATAAGTTTAATTGCAAATTTTTATATTTATTTTAAGTATTGAGTGTGAACATTATAGTTTAAATTCAATCTATTCATTACTCCACCTTTTATAAACACATATTTTGAAAAGTAATTTTATAAATTTTTATGTATAAAATAAAAAAATAAATTAACTTATGTGTATATATATCATGTATGATTGCGTATGGAGACGTGTATAGTTGCGTATTCGATCGAGTGTAATTGTATGTTGTGATTATATGCATTCGGAATGAAACAAGGGTACATGAATCCCATCTTTGAAAAAAGTCATACTTGTATACACTTATTTGTATGGTACAATTGAACCAATTAATGAATGAAAAATCAATTAAACAATTGAGAATGTATTTAAATCACTTAAATCATACAAGAATTTATCAAAACACACTATTTAATTCCTAAATAAATTCAGAGAAAGAAAAAGGTCTTTACACAGCTTCACAAAATGCAAAGGCAAGTGAGCCTTGAAATTTAAAAACTTCCACTCTAAATTTTCAAATCCCTCTACTCAAAAAAATGACTTGAATGGAGAGGAATAAATGCTATAAGAGGTAACTTCATTAGACTCACATAGTATTATATTGCATGATCCAAGAGTTGAATGCTTGTTGTTGATCTATTATCTCTCTCATTCCATCCTCAATTATGGTGCGCATGCTATTTGATTCATTCTCCAAGTTTGTGCACCTCTCATCGAAGCTCGTTCTCATCTCCCTCATTGACGCACTAAGTCCATCGATGCTTCTTACGAGGTTCCCTACACCACTTGTCCCCCTAGTGTAGACTTGTCCAAGATTCCTAGGCACATTTTGAGTAGGCAATGGAGCTTCATGAACAAATGGCCCGGAAGACGATTCACCTCTATCACGATGGTGAGGACTAGGTGGAGCATCCAATGCCTCAAAATTGACCCCTCTCGGAGGTAACTGAATAAACAGATCAGGGACGTTTCGTCCATTTGCAAAGGCTTCCACGACTTGGTGGTGCTCTGGGGACCCCATATCCCAATTCTCGACCCTCTGATGCGATGTCAAACCCCGATATGGCAGTGGAAATACACTCTCGTCCTCTTGCAAGAAAACGTAAGTTCTTCTCCTATCGCCAAACTTCAACATTTTCATCTTTTCCATTAGTGCCAAGTCTAGGAGTGATCCTCCTTTAAGAGATTTTTGACCTCTCAAGCTCCAACCCATAATTTTCGGCAATTGTTGTGACAATGCCTCCTAGCATGAAATTCGAAATATCTCTCTTGGCATGCCTCATCAATTGCTCCACTACAAAAGCACTCATGTTAAGAGGTTTCCCCCTTACCATGCACCATAACACATACAACTCATCCCTTCTAACCGACCCCGCCTCGAATCTTCCAAATACGATGTTTGATAAGATTCGATGAGCGTATCGGAACACCGGGTTCCGGATGAGTGATGCCTTTGAGTGGCTCGGATCAAACTTTGGCCGATCATTCATGTGCCTCCGGGTCAATCTAATCCAAAAGTCGTCCTCACCAAATCCTTTCATTTCTTGAGGGGTGGTGGGTGCCACATTCATTGTCGTTCCAAACATTTCATTAATATCCTCAAATGAGAGTTCGTGATCTTCATTTCCCATCCGAAATGATATTCCAATGGGAGTTCCTCTTCTCTCCTCCTTCAATTCAATAGTGGAGTTCATGTCCACTATGAACTTCATCCACGACTCCCTTTTGATATGTAGAATGTGTTCCCATCCTACGTTGTCGAACAGCTCGTGCACGTCATCCTTTATACCCATTCTTACCATGCACCCCTCATCCGGATATCGTGTCGGCCTACTTGTGGTGTTTATTGCTTTAGCAAAAGCCTCCACGCATTCCTTCCCCCTATCTCCAAAATCAATTCCAAAATTTGATGGCCATACCCCACACTTCTCCTTACAGAGTTCATCCACACTCATTTCCCTTCTAGAGCTTTCTCCCACAACCTTTGATCTTTTTCTAGACATCCTTCTACAAATGAGCATAACCACAAAAGTTAATTTGATATTTCTCAAATTATCAAAGAATTGTACATTGCATGTGACTTCCCACAATTAAACATCAAGTTTTCACACTTAATTTAAGTCAACACATGAACTTTCTTATGCTCATTCACATACAACCACAATTCTTCTTTAATTTTCTCAAGTACCAACAATTTTCTCTCACTTCCTTCACAAAAATCATGCTCACAAAGTGTTTGTAGAAATGCTTGAAAGAACAATCTTCACCAAACAAAGCAAGAACACTTCTACTAACTCAAGCATAAGCAAGAACACTTCTACTAACTCAAGCATAGCATGTGTAAGCAGTTTTTAACAAAATCCCAGCTTTAGAAACTAACATGCTCATCAATTAAACACAACATGCTCAAGAACACCAATTATCTCATGGAAGCATAATTTCACAATTCTACCTCTAAATCCTTCAAAATTCTCCATGGGTATTTGAAATTAAGACTTGTTATTCAACATTTATCAATAACTACCAACAATACACAAAGCCCATGGGAGAAATACCAAAGAAATCAACAAACCCATGTCAAAATTGAAATTTTCATCACTTCCCTAAAACATGCAAGAAAAACCCTTCAAAACTTCTAAAACATGCTCAATCTTGCAAATAAATTTGGAAAAATGAGTTACATACCTTGGGTATTGATTTCCTTGATGAACTCTTCAACAAAAATTGAAGGAAAGTGAAAAGAGAAATGGGGAGATGGAGGTGCCGAATTTTTTTGGTTTTCAAGAGTTAATGTGTGTGTTTTGAGTGTGGAGAGGGTTTTAAAAAGTGTGTGAATGTGTGGGTAGAGTTTGAGTGTAATTCAGCCACATGACTCGACGATGCCTCGACAAATGATGTTTCGGTCGGCGTCTGCAAGGGGGGGACGGTGCCTGCCTCGGTGGAGGAAACACCTGCATCGATGGGTGATATCCCTGCATTGTGAGGAATTGTGTGATCGATGAGGGGAATCCCTGCATCGAAGGGGGTATCCCTGCGTCGGTGGAGGAAATCAATGCATCGATGGGGTATACCCGTCTACTGGTGGAATCATCGACATGTTAGTCTTCATGGGGTATCGGTACACTGGGTGTCTCCATCGGTGTACTAGTAGACGGTCTAGCTCGACCTTTACCCTTGTCTGGACCACGACCTGACTCAACCACGACCTGAAGAACTGGATCCACTCATCTGTAAGAATATAACATTTCAATAAATTAATCCCTTGAAACGATAAACGATTAAAACATTGAATTTGAAATAGTAACATCATTCATCATACTAAAATATAATTAGTAATAACATCAATCAACATCCATCATACTAAAATATAGTTGCATTCGACTGAGCCTAAAAAAGAATGCATCAGTGTACTCCCCACAATAGGACAAACAAGCCTTCCGACTGTACTCCAATTAGACAACATTGAGTATGCAAGGAAGTCACTAATAGTCCAGATCAGTGCAGCTCGCATAAAAAAGTTTTGCTTTCTAGTAGCATTGTATGTTTGCACCCCATTTTTCCATAGAAATCTCAAATCTCCTATCAGTGGTTGTAAAAACACGTCAAGTTTCTCCTTTGGAAATTAGGCCCGGGCACAGGAATCGAAAGGAACATGAACTGATCCATCATGCACAACCACGGGGGCATATTCCCGAGGCCCGAGGGCCAGTCCCTCGACAACTTTTTTATTTGATTTCCCTCATGCCCTCGACATTTTTCGAGGAATTTCTTCCCTCCCTCGGTACCATGGCTAAAATTTGTAGTGCGTACTAATCTTTTTTTTTAAATGAATAAATAAATAAATATGTTTATTATTAATTATTAACTCGAATAAAATATAAATGTCTTTCAAATTTTAGAAATGTTACAACAACAAAAAAACCATGAAATATAGTGACCAAAAACCCTCATAAAAGGCACATGCAAATTGGAAAAGAAACAACCAAGCACAAATCTGAGTACACAAACGGCATATTTCATCAAACAAAACAATCATTAATATTTATAACAAAAAACCCTAAATCAAATACAAAAATCACTAATAAGCAACTGAGCTGATTCCACTTAATAGTATTATAAAAGTTATAAGAATCTGAATAAACATAGGAACACAAACAACGTGGTTGTGGTTTTCGCAAGGCTGACAAGCAAATAACTCTGGTTTCCATTAGATATTTATTCTCCATACCAGGAACTCACAGAACAATTATTTTGATTTTAATTAAGGACATTTCACCACCAAGAATATCAATCAAAGACAACAAACTCCTACATATGTAAAACTCACTTTTATTATATGCAAATTTAAAGTTACATGACCATCTTCACACACAAATAAACATTTCTTGCATGTTGTTCTTTATCCTTCTCATACAAAAAAAAAAAAAATCATATACCAATTCTGAATAACAAAAAAGAAAAAAATAACAATCTTCACATTAACCTTAATCCTACCACACAAAAATACTCATATGTTGAACCAATTTCAGTCTATATGGATAAAACTCTAAAAAAAAAAAAAAAAAAAAAATGACAACAAATTAATTGTACATCTTAAAATTTATATAAGAGAAGACATAAAATGGTAAATGATAGTAAAATTTAAAAGGAAGATCACCTGAAAACCACTTGGATGTTCTACGATCCCACAAGTCAATGTTCTCCCATAACTTCATTAAACTCACACAGTTTCTTAAAAAAATAATGAAACTACATTGCTTCTCTCCGACCTTCCTTGGAGGCCTCGGACAGTAGATCCAAAAATAGAGCATCCAACCCCAATATTCAAAGTGTGCATTTCGTTCAAGCATTTTGTCGAACAGGAAAAGGGCAACAATGTATGGTTTCATCTTAACAACATCAATTACCAATTTAGGTGAAATCAATAGCAGAATGACGCTGCCTCACGCTCATCGTTTCTTGAGTGAGAATTTGCGAGTTGAATCGAGTAAAGAATCGAGCACGAGGTTTTATTTGTACCAGAAAACCCTCCCTCTTCTTTTATCCTTCACCTCCTCAAAACCTAAGGCCAATACTTAATGGGCTGTTACTTAACAAGTTTTATATGGGTCCAGTTATTTGCACCTCCAACGTGGTTAGATATACCTACACATATATATATCTTACGGAGTAATTAATAAATACACATTTCAAGAACTTCTAAAACCTTGCAATTAGCTGGAACAACATTTAAGAAGAGCACAACCGAGTTTTTCTATAATGCACACAGGAAACAATATTAATCTAATATCAAAATATTACAATTATTCAGTATTATTTTCTTTGGACAGATAAAAAATTACATTCAAAACGAAGGAGGAATATAGAATTCAGATATAGATGTTTTATTCATAGTCAATTTTTCCTAAAAATTTCAGAAAAAAAAGTCCAAATTGATTAGTCAATTTTTTTTTATATTTTTCAGCACAAATTGATCGAAAACTTCCATATATTTGATAAAATTTATAAAATAAAAACGATATAGTCGAAACCCCACTAATATATCGGTAAAAATGACCGACATTCACTATGATTGTCGACATTAATTGATAAAATAAAAAAAGAAATGGGTGCAAAAAAAATGACGGACATCCACTATGATTTGAAGTGTATTTAACAATGTTGGAGGTGCAAATAACTGTAGCCTAATTAAGAAATGGAAAAAATATAACCACTAGAAAAAATGAGTTAACTCAAACATTTTATAATACATATTTAATGCAATTAAGGATTGAATTGAGTTGAACTTTGAGATGTTTAAGCTTGATTTTTTATTTTTGAGTCAAGCTCGAGCTCCTGTATTGAATATCCACAAGCTTTTTTGAACTTCATCGAATTTGTACGAGTCTAAACGAGCATTAAGATATCAATTTTAAATTTTATTATTCATAAATTAATTACAAAATATTACGAGTACAATTATTCAGTATTATTTTCTTTGGACAGATAAAAAATTGCATTCAAAACGAAGGAGGAATATAGAATTCAGATATCGGTGTTTTATTCATAGGCATTTTTTCCAAAAAAAATCAGAAAAAAAAGTCCAAATTTTCATACTGATTAATCAAATTTTTTTTTTTTATATTTTTCAGCACAAATTGATTGAAAACTTCCATATATTTCGATAAAATTTGAAGGAAAAAAAAAACGATGTAGTCGAAAACTCACTAATATATCGGTAAAAATGACCGACATTCACTATGATTGTGGACATTAATTGATAAAATAAAAAACGGAATGGGTGCAGAAATGACCGATATTCTCTATGATTTGAAGTGTATTTAACAATGTTGGAGGTGCAAATAACCGTATCAGTTTTATATACATTTAACAAAACTAGCCTGATTATTGATTAGCCTAATAAAAAAATGGAAAAAATGAGTTAACTCAAACATTTTATAATAGATATTTATTGCAATTAAGGATTTAACTGAATTGAGTAAAACTTTGATATGTTTGAGCTTGATTTTTTATTTTTGAGTCAAACTCGAGCTCAAGGATTGAATGAGTCTAAACGAGCATCAAGATATCAATTTTAAATTTTATTATTCATAAATTAATTACAAGATATATACTCTCTCCGTCCACGAAAAGTAATCTCATTTGGCTTATATTTTTGTCCACAAAATGTAATTTCATACCCTTTATGGAAACTATCACCCTTCAACCATCACTTAATTACTCAAATTACCATCAACTTTATTCACAAACAATCACTTTATTCACAATGGACCCCACAATACCCTTACTTTATCTATATTTTTCTTAAAACATGTGCCCCACTACCATGGGACTACATTTCATGGATGGAAGGAGTAATAAAAAAATTATCAAAATAATATCTACTAAATTCTACTCCCGTCCCACAATTACTTTCACACGTTCCACAATTACTTTCACACTCTGAAAATGGAAAACTCTTTATAAACTCCACTCTCACAATATTCTCAATTTTACGCAAATATCATTACTTTTTCTTTACACATATACGTGTTCATCTATATATAAAAATTATTTTGGGACGAGGGGAGTATAATTGTATTATATTAAATAAGTTTAATTACATGTTTTTATATTTATTTCAAGCATTAAGTGTGGATTCGAGTGCATGTTGTGCACTTGAGTCCAATAAGCGGGTATTTATTAGTCACAACACCACTATTACACATATTAGCTTGCGGCCCAGTGACACTTCTTCACTTAAATTTATATAATATGGCAGGTTCGATTCCAACTTATTTTCGTAGATTATAAAAGTGCAAGTACTAATGGACAAAGGTGTAACATTAATAATAATAAAATTGCAAGTAGTACCTAATAAAAATGTGTAACCTTAATAACTAAAAAAAAAAATGACTAACACTTTCTACTAAATATAATCTTAGACTTTTCAGTTATAAGGATTTATACTTTTTAGTAATATAATGTTACACTATTAAGTTAAAATTCATAATTATATTTTATAGTAATAATTTTGTATTGCACTGTTTAGTTATAGTAAATTACACGATTCAGTAAACAATGTTGCACGTTTTGCTGTAAAAAAAATTTACTATAAAATGTTGCATGCTGTAAATTTTAATGAGCATGTGGATGTAATTTTTTTTGAAAGTTGAGTTACGTATTTTTAATTAAAAAAGAGAAGCAAAAAAATGAGGAAAAAAAAGCGTAAAAAAAGTAGCGAAAAATGAGGGAAAAAAATGTAATAAAAGAAGTTAAAAATAAAGAAGCTAAAAAATGTAATTCAGTTATTTTAAAATTTAAAATTAAAAAACTAAAAAAAAGTGACGTCACTCGAGTGTATTTTTTTTTTTTTTTTTTGATTACAAGTTAAATATCCATCCCTTTTCCCCTCCCCATGACTCGAACCCAGGACCTACACTCGAGTGTATACTAGACTTATTCTATAGATAAAATTCAAACTATTCATTACTCCACCTTTTATAAACACATATTTTGAGGGGTAATTTTATAAATTTTTATGTAAATAAAGAAATAAATTAACAGAATATGTATTTCGTATGATTGCTTATGGAGTCGTGTATAGTTGCGTATTCGATCGAGTGTAATTGTGTGTTGTGATTATATGCCTTCGGGATGAAAAAATGGTACATGAATCCCATCTTTGAAAAAAGTTATACTTGTACGCACTTATTTATATGGTGCAATCGAACTAAAAATTCAATACACACTATTTAAGACCTAAATAAATTCAGAAAAAAGAAAAAAGGTCTTTACACAGCTTCACAATATGCACAAAATGCAAAGGCAAGTGAGCCTTGAAATTAAAAAACTTCCACTCTAAATTTTCAAATCCCTCTACTCAAAATAACGACTTGCATGGAGAGGAATAAATGCTAGTATAAGAGGTAACTTCATTAGACTCACATAGTATCATTAGGCCCACACGGTCTGTAGCCCCGCTAAAAAAGTTTGGCTATACATCTTCTCGATTGAGCTTCTCCATCTAACCCATAATGTGAAGGGATAACAGAGCCTCGATTAGTAGATATCAAGATCAACTTCATGTATTCTTGGTAGCCGTTGGCTTTTCTGAACCACCATGCTGTATTTTATGCAACAAATTATGCATCACTGAGAATGTCACAATGAAATTTGCGCACTGTAGGAACTCAAAAGGATTTAGTTCTAAGGGTGTATCTAACTTCATTCGTATACCACGTGATAATAACTGGTCCATTCACATTTTAATGAAAATATTTTGCTCAAATTAATCAAACAAGAGAAAGTATTGTTATATCTCAACTTGAAATGAAGGAGATGCAGATTAAGCCACAATCTGCTCTATTATGATAACAATGCTAAGAAAATTATTGAACATCAAATTCATCAATCTTGTTTCACACCAAATATAAAATAGAATCGAGACATATTGTTATTATATGTAGAGTAAAAAGATCACAGAAAATCAAACTAAATAGTTGCAAATCTCATGCCATAATAGGAGGGCATGTAAAAGAATTGCAAAAGGGAACACTGATTCCTACAATTTTATTATTGGGTTTGCAATTATTTTAGGGGCTACCCAACCAGCCGAATAAATATTAAATTAAATCTGTTGTCTAGGATTTTTACAGTCAACCAAATAGGGTCAAGTGCATCTGATTTTAAACAATACTGACTTTTAATAAAAATAAATTTACCACAATCTCTAATTACTTTTTGAAAGTAAAAGTAATCTAGTAAAAAGAAAAGGTTAAAGCAATTGCAAACACCAACAATACTATGTCAACATATGAATATACTTTGAAACTGATCATAAAAGGAACATACCAATATTTCAGAAGCCTCGTGAAACATAACTTTTTGTACTTCATTGACATATTATGTGTTGTCCAAATAATGAATGTTGCAATCTCTTGCACACATCTCATCCCAACCACGTGCATGATGGTGTTGTGTTGAGTCAACATGTCGAGCAACAAACTGGGTTTCGACAGGTGTTGGTGCCCAGCTTCCACCGGAAATTGCTCACCAACCTTCAGATGTTCGCATCCTCTTACATAAAGAAGACTTAAGGAGCATAGCTTGTTGTACTTGCTCCTGACTTACTAACTTTGATCCCAAGTGTTATTACTATTCCTCTGGGCTGGTGTGCTTGAGAAGGAAACAAGGGAAATACTGCATTTTCGTGGGATAATGGAATACCTCTAGGAATTGAGGAGGCCTCTTCTTTTCTAAACAAAAGATCCTTTACAATAACTTCGATATGCTCATCTACGAAGAAGAATATATGTTGAAGAGATCCATGCATTTATATATCAGCTTCACTCCATCTTTTCCCACAGCTCTCCTAGCATTTTGGGACTGGTAGGTGAAATCTTCCACCTGTGAAAAGTTTGTGATTTAGCATACGTTCATAAATGTATTGTACGTACTTGTACAAAGACCTTCCGGCCAAAGTTTTTCAACACATGATAATTGCAAAGGTAAGAAAAACAAGCAATTGTTAACATCCAAACATTTATATATATACTCCCTCCGTCCCTGAAAAGTTTTCATACTATCCTTTTTAGTTTGTCCCCCAAAAGTATGCATACCCCAAAATAGAAATAATCATTGCAATCTCCACCCTCACAATATACACATATTTACCCTTCATGCCATTACTTTTGGAGCCCACCATACACTCAATCCACCTACTTTATTTATTTTATATATAAAAGTTTACAAAATTACCCCTCAACACTCCCATCATTACACTTTTTTCTTAAACCATGTGCTCAAGATTCCCCGCAAACTTTTCAGGGACGGAGGGAGTATATATTAAGATAAATAGGCATACATTCCTATTAATACTTACACTAATTGCACAGACCTTAAAAAGGGTCTTAGACAACGGTTTTAACAACTGTTCAAGTAACAACTGTCTAATAAAAAATACACTTAATGTATTCATATTTATGGCGACCAACACCTAATGGTCCCTATATTATATTAAAAATATTAAAATTAACTGCAAATTTAACAAATGTGCAAATATCATATTATGAATACAAATTTTAACGAAATGTTTATTGTACTCACCCCACATTTGTTGGCCAAAAAATGAGATGTTCTCTCCCAGTATGACTCAGCATATGTTCGACTATTCCCTCCATGCCTTGTGCCCTATCACCCATTAAGCAAGACACTTGGGGGGAGACGAAGGAATACATTCCACATGCTCGGGCATCTCTAGAGAGATATACCTCACCTAAATATCTTTAACCAACATATATACGCTAATTAATATTTAAAAAGAGAATTAAACTATATAGAAAGTAAATACTGATAATTAATAAACACATACCTGAGGTAAAAGGTTATGGTGGTTGCACTCAACCACTCGTCGTTCAAGACTTCAAGCACATGGTCCTGAACGATGTATTCTTCAAAAGAATTCCGATGAAAGTGAGCACTCATCGGAATTGTGAGGGTATTGAAAGCATTGGAATCCACTATCGTGCTCACCATAGTTTGTACAACGCAGTCGTGATCTAAGTCTCCAGACATTGGATAACCAAGTCTGCGCGCACCAATAGTGGAGTCCCTTGTTCTCTCCCTCTGACTGTCTACGACACCTCCTGATTTCTCTTTAGCCTTTTGTGGTGATTTCTGTTTAGGCTTTTGTGGTGTCGGCAGATTCTACAATCAATTTGCAACATTATTTAGAACAACAAATAAGATAATAAACTTTAATAACATATATTCTACCTTCGCGGTGTGAGAGACCAAGTTGCTCGGCCATTCGATGAAGTGCCCGACCGCTGTTACGACTGTGACAGCATCATCTACTGGTTTCGGCAAGGGTGAATCTACTTCTTCGTCTACGAGTACTTCTAGTGTGACCCTCATGAAACCAGGAGTGAGTGGACAACCATGAATCATTTTATGTGAGCTGTTGTGCAACGATCCCGTGGCCACCAACCGAGTAGGATCCTCCAAATAAAGGTAGCAAAAGGTCGGTGGCTGTTCGAATAAGATATTTAGTTAGAAAATTTTAATACACTAGTATTTAATTAAAACAAAGGCAAGACATGCACATTTTGATACCTGAGAGATGTTTTGAAGTGCCTCAATAAAGTCGTCTCTACCATCAGCCGAAAACCTAGCATCAGCGACACTATTATCACAGCTTGCTCCACTCGACGACAATCCGTGACTGAATTTTCTCTCGGACCTCATCGTCTCCATATCTCTAGTCAACTTGGCAACCTGTTCTGAAAGTATACCCACCATATTCATGTCTTGAAAAGCAGGTGCCATCGCTAACGAGGTCTTCATCACGCCATATCCCAAACTCCGTAAGCGGCCGGGATGCTCCTGACGACCTACAGCCCGTCCATACAAATCATCAATACCGATACTGCGGATGTCCTCGGGCGTCATGGTCTGAGATATACACTCCTGAATCACAAAAAATTATTATTTAATTATTTGTTTAGAAATAATAGTTTGTAATTGAAAGATAAATTATTTGGGAAGAGGAGGGCGACAGCGCGCGAGTTCAATTTGGGGGAGAGGGAGGCGACGGCGCGCGGGCGATATATTTGGGGGAGATTGGAAGATACGATCAAATTTGGAGGAGAGATGCGCTTCTGGAATCGCGCATTTGGGTTTGACCTAAAACCGAGCTCTTGGACAGCGGTTATTAACCGCATTTCAAGTATTTACTTGGACAGCGGTTCTAAACCGCTGTCTAGGTGAGTTTGCATAGCAGTTTTTAACCGCTGACTATTTTTTTTTTTTTTAATAAAATCGCTCTCCAAACTATATCTTGGAGAGCTGTTTGAAAAAGGGGTTTTCCAAGTGCAGTTGTGCAAACTTAAATGTGTAGTAGTGTTATAGGTGTAATAATTATTTGTCCATAATTTACAAAATTGGGCAATGATTTCTTCACCGTTGCAGGACAAATACAATCTAGGGAATAAGGATTCAAAAGATGCTTAAAAAGTACTCCCTCCATCCTGGATTAACTTTCACATGTAGGTGGACGCGTAAATTAAGAAAGTGTAATAATGAGTAGAGTTTTGAGGGGTAATTTTATAGATCTTTATATATAAAGTAAAGAAAAGAATTGACTTGTGTGTACGTATAGACCCAAAAGTAATGAAATTTTGTATAAAATTTAGGATATTATGAGAGTGGAGTTTATAAAGGGTGTTCCATTTTAGGCCTGTAAAAGTTATTGTGGGACATCTCGAAAGAAAAGTATGAAAGTTATTATGGGATGAAGGGAGTAGAAGACAAAGAAAATCGAATCGTAGCTATTATCATGTGACCAGTTTTTAACTGAAGCATTTTCTCTCTAAACAAAGTAATTTCAGATTAAAAAACAAGGACTCCATTTTATAGTTAAACAAAGAAAACTTCAAAAAATTTACACTTTGAAAATGGGACGGATTCCTAATCTGAGAAATAGAAGGAACAAGAATAATTAACAATGGAGAAAGCCCGGAAAAAGGTTGGACATGAAAAAGGGCAAGCAAAGTCAGCACCATATTTCCACCGAAAATGCACTGCTACGGGCCATACTCAATGTCATACAAAGTAGCATCATTGGATGATCCAACACATCTATTTTATATATTATACTCCCTTCGTCTCCTTCTAAGCTTTCCCTTTGCATTTTGCATGAAGATTTAAGAATATATTATTATATGTGTAGTGGATTGTTGAGATAGAAATAGGTAGAAAATAGAAAATGTAGAGAGGTAGAAAATGTAGAGATGTAGGAAATAAACAAATGTAGAGAAAGGTAGAAAATAGAAAATGTGAGAGATAGTGTGTGATGCCAAAAAAGAAAACGAGAAGCTTATATCGGGACGCCCAAAATAGACAAATGAGGAGTTCAGGGCAGGAGAGAGGGAGTATATATAATAGAATCCAAATCATTTTTCGAAATCATACTCAAAATTTATCTAAGTAAAAAAGATGAGTCTTTTACACTCTTTCCCTTGTCCACTTAACCTAGTTATTTGTGTTGAGTCTAAAAGATGAGCCTTCATCTTCATCTCCAAGTCTAAAGCCCTAGTTATTTGTTTAACCAAGTTTATATGTTTTATTATTTATTTCCAGCCATTAACAACTTAAAAGAAATGTGTGGGAGACTAGGAGGGACAAGAGATAAAGCCATTAGTATCTTTTTTCTAAAAAAGACCTACAACTGTGTAAACATTGCTAAGAAATCGTTTTGACCAAGAGGCGCGCCCTCATCCCAATCGCAAAAGGCACGTGCCTGGAAATCTGCACCCCAACAAGCTCAAAAAAGCACATGACCTATAGCCTTACGTGTGCCTTTCAAAAGTATGCTAATACTAAATCGTAAATACACTCCAACATTACAACAGAAACTTCAAAACATCTAAAACATCATAAATATAAGAAAAACTTGCAAATCAAGATCATATTTATATCCACAGTCTTCCACTAATTTAGCCTTACTATCACCACTTTTCAGTTTATCATACAATGTTAGAGGAAATATATCACATCACAACTCCCCACCCCCTACATGCCAACATAGGCGTTCTCAACACATCTTTCATAGATTTTCTCAGCAACACCACACCATTTTAATCTATGAAAAAGTATATGATATGTAAAAGGAGAATACACCCATCCACATTTTCGAAGAATGACTCTTAAACAAAGACACCAATTCACACAGATTTTCTAAAATATAAGAACCACAATCTTTGAGATTTTACTAACATACTCAGCAGATTTGATTTAACTACGCCACAGTGACTAGACCTTTAGTCAAATGAGTAAGAAATGAACACAAACACAGCACAAACAGTCTCTTATAATGATTTGAAAAATAATGGAAATTAAAAATCCTTCAAAAAATAGTTCAAAATGAAAGTAATGGATTTGAAATCCACATCAGTCAATGGATCTAATACCATGGATTATTCATCCTGAAATAGTTCAATCCAAACACAACCTCAGGGAGTTAAAGATAATTTACCTGGTAATACATAACTTCATTAGGCTCACACAGTTTCTCAGCAATTCAGTAGATCCGTAACCACGTCCCCAAATATAGACGCCTAAAGATAGAAGATCCAAATCAACTAGATCCCGTTCAAGCATTTTGTCAAACAGGAAAATTGGAACATAGTATGGTTTCATCTTAACAACATTAATAACTAATTAAGTGAAATCAACAGCAGAAAGGCCGCGGAATGGCGCGGCTTGTGCTCATCATCTCGTAAAACAAAACAATAGCAGAATTGAGCTCCAATTTGGGTTCGGTCGAAAAACATAAAGATGATGAAAAATTATGCAGAATAGAGAAAACAGATGTGTTCTCGAAAAACAATGGCGGAAGGGGTTGAAATCATATATACGAAGATTTAGAGCAAATTGTTTCTTGAGTGAGAATTTGCGAGTTGAATCGACTGAAGAATCAAGCACGAGGTTTTCCTCCCTTTATTTTACCTTCTTGTACAAGAATGTCTAAAATATTATTGGCCTGTTAGTCTGTTACTTAAGTTTTATTACTCTTAAAAATATATTGGCCTGTTAGTCTGTTACAAGAATGATAGTATTATTATTACCCTAAAAAATATATATAAATTAATATATATTTAAAGGTAATAATTGACAACCTAAATTTCATTAATTTGCTACATATTTCCAATTATAATAGAAATTTAATCACGAAAATAATTTGTCCCAAATATTTGTGACCAACATTTTTGCAACCACTTAAAATTGTCGTTATATAACTACGTCTTGCAACCATGTTTTTTAATGAATTATTAGGTGGTTTTGTGAATTTGAAAGACTCTCCTTGTCAAAACTAGTGCAAACAAAACAATATATGGCCAAAATTTGTGGTTGGGTTATTATCTATTACAAATTGTTTTAGCAATAATGGAAACTAAACATTTTTTCTTTAAAAAGAAATACTTGAAAAAAAAAAAAAAAGAGTTCACAAGCTTTTGTCGTCACAGTAAACAAAAAAGAAAAGGCTAGAAAAAAAAATGACCATCTTATTAATATCTCACATGCAAACTGATGATGGTCATGATCTTGTAAGCAAGCTAGCATAATCGATCATGAGACATACTGTTTAATATAGGTGTCCTTGTTATCTGCCACCATGGTGGACGTGAAATACCACGAGAAAACATTGAAATTCGCAACTAGACTAGGTCCAGTTGAAGCTGAAATTCCAACTTGAACTTGCTTAGGAAGAAGGGTCTTCAAGTCATACACATAGTCAACTGTGGAAATCTGCGATCCGTAGGTGGCGACCACAGTTATACGTCTAGTCGGCCCGTCGTAGTCTATGCGTGCCGTCACAATTTGCCCGATCGCATTTTCGAAATTGGTAGTATTCTTGGATGTTGATGAATTGATGTCGATGCCAATGTGCTTGTAGCTTGGATCGTGGTTATTCACATAGGTGTCGAATTCGATTGCGAAAACGGGGGACCCGACAGTGACTGCATTGAAGATTCCAAGGTTCCCGCCTCCTCCACCCGTAGGTGTAGTGGAGTTGACAAGTACGATGAAAAATGTCATGCCATCAACCGGGTTGTTGTTTGTTGGTGCAACCCTGAGTTTTATGGTGGTCTCGAAGGACGCTTCTCGTGTTTCGTCCCAAAATTTTATGGGATTTGAGTACAAAACTCTTCCGACGCTTGATGTTTTTGGATTACCTGATGCGTCTACGCCTATCAAACTTATGTAACTCGAACCTGATGGTACGAACGCGTCACGTTCGTACGTTAGGCCATCAGAGATTGGGTTGAAAGAGTCAATTTGAAATGAGGTCACATCTGGTTGTGAGTGCACCGTGTTGGCTAGCATCATGAGGAAGAAAAAGGAAAGGAGGAGAGGTAGGGCGTTGGGTAGGGCCATGGCTGAATTTCGATGTTATTTCTTTGAGTTGGATTTCGTGGTTAACAACCGTGCCTTTAATTTGCTCATCTTCATAAAACCTCACATTTTAATTACATTTTTAATATTTCATTTTAAAAATGTAATACTGTATTTAAAAAAATCTGCCAAAAATAATACTAGTATATATTCGAACTTTATTTTTATTTTTATTTCATTATTTGTTTATTTCATTTTAAAAAAAATATTACTTTAGTCATTACTCAAATTGTTATCACTTTATTAATAAACAATCACTTTATTTAAAAATGAAATTCACATTATCTCATTATATTCTCAACATATCTACTTTATATATAAACTAATCAATATTATTTGAAACTCGTGCTAAAAAATGGACATAATAATTTGGACGGGGGAGTATTATTAATTGAATAGTGAGTACCGTTATTTATGATATACTTTCCCAATTCCTTTAAAAATCAATTTTGTAATTTTTTGATATTTTATTGAAAGCTACTCATTTTCAATTTTTTATAACATTCACCGTTTCTGTTCGCCTTTTATTTTTCTTATATTTTTATTTTAATAATTTACTACACATATAATATTATATTATATTTTTTAATCAATATATCAAAAGTAAATAGGTAGCTTTCGAAATACTAAAGCTATATAATGTAGTACTTTCATCCTTTTAACTTTATTAAAGTGATAAATAAATATATTAGGTAAAAGATATAATGATATAAAAGCTGAATAAATGAGAATTTTAAAAGTAATTTTTTTTTAGTGTACAAATTAATGTGATACAAAAAAAAGTGTGAAAACTGATATGATATAGAAAAATACTCCCTCCATCCCATTATTAATGGAACATTTACTGTTTGCACGGGTTTTAATGTAGAGTTGTTTATTAGTATTAAAAGTGATAAAGTTGATTTTTAGGAGGGATATTATGGGTATTTCAACTTTATTGGAGGGAGAAGCTTTTGTTTGTGTGTAAAAAGTAATGGCATGGAGTGTAAATAAGTAGATGTTAAAGGAGATTTTTAAACACAAAAACTTATATGCAATATTGTATGAGAAAAATGCACTTTTAGTCCTGTAGGAATAACTCCAAATCACTTTTGGTCTTTTTTCCATCACTTTTAGTCCCATAAAATTACTTCCGTTAAATACTAACAGAAAATGTGGGTGAACTTCACGCACAGTTAACTCAATATAATTTTTAATTAAATTAAATTCAAAATTTTATAATTATAATATAATTAAAAATTATAATTCGGAGTATTAAATTTTCAGCTCCCACCCATCAAACTCATAAATTTGCCTGCGAATCTCCCTCCGGTGGACATTTTCGGCGACTTCCCAATCACTCACCGCTCCTCCAATATAGATTTTGACAAGCCCGTCATTCACACCACGCCCTTAGCCCAATCCCAAACACTAATAAGAATGTAAAAAATCAGAAAAAACTAAGTTAAGAAAACCGATCAATAATTGCAGAAAAAATGGCAATGAAAATTCCTAAATTGGAGATGAAGGAGAGATCAAAAATTAAAATTAACAAGGGGCTTTGATTCCTACCACTGACACGAAGCTATAATGGGTAGTCTCCATAAATTTCATAACCGAATTTGAATTTTGTAGTCGTATTTTTCATGAGATTTTGAAAGAATACGGAGTTAACGGTGGTGGCACGGCAGTGGTGGTGGCGCGGCGGTTAGGGAATGGGTATTGATGACGAGAATGGGCCAAAGTGGTGGCGTTAGCAGTGATCGGGGTTCGCTGGGCTGGACAGAAGAAAAGAGGAGGGGGAGATATATACATATACTTCTATGTACGTATAAATGAGGTTTTTTACCTCATATTTATTATCTCTAAAATTTAATGGATTTTTCTTTTAAATAATTGTAATTAATATTTTTTAAATTATATTTGATAATCATTTAATATTCAGACTTTATTTGAATTATATTTTGTATTTTCAAATTTTATTTAAACACAGATTTTATATAAATGTTTTTATTTTAATAAATTTTTATGCAGATTATTATTTGGTTTGAAAATATTACTTTTTTAATATTTTTAAATTATATTATTATTTGATTTCAAAAAAAAATTATATTCTAATTCTTCAAAAATAAAAAAAAATCGGATACAACATAAATTATTATTTGATTTAAAAAATATATATATATTTCTTGTATTTCAGATTCTACAAATATATATATATATATATGTTTTTTTTCAATTAATTTATAGTTTAAGGATATACGGATTATATATAATTAATTTATATTTAATACTATTATTATTTTCAAACTAACAGTTTTAACCCTAAAACTAACAGTTTCCATCTAAATCTAACATATAGGACCACTTTTGCATGAAAAAGGACCACTTTCAAATATCAGGATCAAAAGTGATTTTGAAATATTCTTACATGACTAAAAGTGCAATTTTCCCAATATTGTATACATGCATTTCAGTCATTCACACACATATTCTTTATAAATACACCCACAAGCTTAATTCACACACATTTTTTTATAAATACACCCACAAGCTTAATTCACACACACATTTTTTATAAATACACCCACTGACAGCTCAATTCATACCCACATTTTTTATAAATGCACCCACTTACAGAAATTGAACATGATCGTCTTCTTCGAGCAGTTTTCGATCACCTCAGGCCGCGGTCGGACGCTGCAATTTACGATGACCTTAATCCTTAAATATTTTATATTTTTTTAAATATTCTTTAATACTAATCATTATGGGTCAATGTTATTTTGTATTACATGCAATAATATATGTTACTATATATTATAATGTGGGTTACTTAATCAATAAAAAAAAATATAAAAGAATTAATATTACTATATAAAATTGTGTTATTACTACATGTAATAATTTGTTTTACTACATAAAAAATTATATGTTACTACATACTACAGTTTAAATTACTACATTGAATGGACGTTTGTTATTATATGTAACTTTATCAAATGATCTACTACCTCCGTCCCTGAAAAGTTTTCATAGTTACTTTCACGATATACACGTATTTACCCTTCATACAATATATTTTGGGATCCATCATACACTCAATCAAAACTACGTTATTTACTTTATATATAAAAGTTTACAAAATTACCTTCAAAGCTCTAATTATTATACTTTTTCCTTAAACTTCGTTCCATCAAATGAAAACTTTTCAGGGACGGAGGGAGTAATATTTTTCGCATCATTCTACAATAAAACATTTTGTATTACAACATGATTATTGTATTTACTACATTCGATAATATATGTTACTACATATTATAATGTGAGTTACTACATCAATAAAAACACTAGAAAAAACGTGTTACTAAATAAAAGAATTTGTATTATTATATAAATAGTTTGTGTTATTACTATATAAAATAATGTGTATTACGGAGTGCTATATATTACAATTTGAATTACTACATTTAACATCTCGCGTTCGACAATAAAATAAAAGATAAAAAAATCACATAAACGAGTAAAATAAACAGATTAAAAATTTCGAATTAAGCTGTCAGTGGGTGTATTTATAAAAAAATGTGTGTGTGAATTAAGTTTGTTGGTGTATTTATAAAAAATGTGTGTGAATTAAGCTTGTGTGTGTATTTATAAAGAACATGCGTGTAAATGACTGAAATGCATATATGCAATATTTCATACAAGACTAGCCCTTTTTAAATGAGATTGGAGCAAGTGGCAAATGTTTCAATAATAATAGAATAATGGTTTTTGATAAATGTTCAATTAATAATGGGACGGAGGGAGTATATAATTACAAAGGTGTGTATATATAAATCCAAAATCTAATATCATATGGCCGATCTTCCACCTGTGTCAGCCTGATGGTAACGTGCAACTCAAGAATCACATGTACTACTGATCACTCCATAGTGGAGTAATATATTTTTTTGATTTGGATAATATATTATACTCCCTCTTATTTAAAGTTAAAGTCTTATGTGCACTTAATTACATCGTATTTGAGTGGACCTTGATCGGTGTTGACCGATCAAAGGTTAAACTTTGAACTTTTTTTTTTCAATTTTTTTTTTTCTGAAAAAATGTATGTTAGTATATTGAAAAATGTATTTTCGTTTTTTAATGAAAAGTGTATGTTACTATATTGAAAAGTGTAACATTATTTTTAATGAAAAATGTATGTTATTATAACTTAAAAATGTATATTTTATAATTGAAAAGTGTAAGTTATATTAATAAAAATGTATGTTATTATAACTGAAAAATGTATGTTATTATAATTGAAAAATGTACTCCCTCTGTCCAGTAAAATTTTGCTCACTTCTTTTTATACATGTTTTTAAAAAAATCATATTTTAATTATAAAAAAATATATGTGGAATAACGAGTAAAGAATATTGTTGGTACATACTCAATCTTGTTAATAAAGTAAAAAAAAAATATTCAAAAGTTAACTATTTAAATAGAATAAACATATATTTTGTAAACCCATTTTTTTGTCTGAGCAAAATTTTACAGGACGGAGGGAGTATGTTATTATAACTGAAAAGTGTAAGTTATATATTAATGAAAAGTGTATGATATTATAACTGAAAAGTGTATTATAATTGAAAAGTGTAAGTTATATATTAATGAAAAGTGTATGATATTATAACTGAAAAGTGTATGTTATTATAATTGAAAAGTGTAAGTTATATATTAATGAAAAGTGTATGTTATTATAACTAAAAAGTGAATGTTAAAATAGTTGAAAATATTATTGAAAAGTGTAAATTTTATGTTAAAAAAAAAAGACTGTTGACCGGTCAAAGTCAACAGTTGACTGGTCAAGGTGAACTCAAGACCGTGTACTTTAGTGCATAAGAGACTCATCCTTATTTAAAATGTATGATATTTTAAGCCTTCATTTTTTTTCTTTGCAAATTATATAACATTTTTGCATTTTTTAATATAAATTAATTACACTTTTTTCTAAATTATTCTTAAATTTATTAATAATAACTTAGATAGTAATAATTTTTAATGTATAGTGTTGATTTCTAAAACAATTAATTAGAGGTATAGTAGAAAGTCATTAATTTTTTTAATATGTATACAAAAGTTTAAAGTGACATACATTTTAAATATGGAATAATATATATAGTGCGTGGAAAACGCTTCAAATTGCTTTTGACGGATGAGAGTTTGTAATATTTAAGGTTATGTTTGTTTCGACAATTTGAGAATTTCAAAATCTGAATTTTAAAAGTTAGTAGATTTTAAATCCTAATAACTTGTAGAGTAGAGTTTAACTTAATTTTATAAGTGTTTATACCCTAAAGTTGAATTATAATCTACTTAAATTTCAAAATAAATACAATTATACAAGTTATTAGGATTTTAAACTCAACTAAATTTTAAAATTCAAAAAATTCCAAAACTTACATCTTTCTTAAGAATTAGCCTCTTTTGTGCCTGAAACACTAAAAAAAACTGTTGTTTTGCTATGAAATTGTAATAATTTTTGCTTTACACATTCTAATTTTCTTCCCATTTAAATATATAACTCGATTTTTTTAATCCATTTCATATAACTAATATATATTGATTAATGACGATTAAAAACATATTATAAACTATCATCTATTTAATTTTAAGTTAAATAAAGCACGATGTAAAAGTGTTAAAAAATGTTCAACATAAATAAAAATGTCTAAAGCACAACATAAATAAAACTAATAAAATTGTTCAAAACAAATAAAAGACATACATACATCACTCATCGTTGTCGTTAATGTAGTCATCCTCGTTCATTAAAAAGTTTCTCCAAAAATCAATGTTTTTGTGGACAAAGAATTCATTCATTTTTTCACTTCCTTCCGGTTGGAGGGTTCAACGATGACAAATTGGTCCGTATCGATTCAGTTTGGAGATCTTATGCTTATAAATGTATTCCTAATCTATTTGTATTGATATTACAAACCTTAAAAATTATCAATTTTGTCATTTTTTATGTACCACTAAAAGTCATCAATTTCTTTTTTTTACAAAACCCATCTCCAGTTTCTACATTTTCCTCTTTTCCATTTCTCTCTACCCTTTTCTTATCTCAACATTCATTATACATATAACACTATATTTCTTAATCAAACTTTCAAAATTGAGAGAGTATATCTATGAATAATAGCCCACAAATATAACATTCCCCCTATGTGTGTGTATATATAAACACAATAACAACGTTTGAAATTATTTCCATAATAAAGACTTTATTTGGATTATCAACTACTCCACATTCTAGTAATACATACAGCCTCACTTACTAGTACTCCGTACAAAGTAAATGCAGAGAGTTTATTCTAGAGCTTGTGCAAAATCAAGTGAACACCATGCTGAGGCTGAATTAGGCCGGAAGCTGTAGGAGCATGCGTATACGATGCTGAGAGCTGAAACGAGAAGCGTTGTAGAATCATAGTCATAGCTACTTTTGCCTCCGTCATTGCGAAGATTTGTCCAATACATATTCGGGGTCCCCATCCAAATGGGAAAAATATACCTTTGCCCTTGTGTGCCTTTGAAACCCCTTCACTAAACCTTTGTGGATTGAATTCCATGGCGTCGTCTCCCCAGATTTCCCGACTGTGGTGTAATATGATGACTGGCAACGAGAGCTGAACTCCGGCTGGCAATGTATATTTCCCCAACTTGGTCTTCTCGCTCACCCTTCGATCAAGAGAGACTAAGGGTGGATACAGCCTCAACACCTCGTACAAGATCATGGAAACCTGCCATCAATATCTCATGATCATTATCCCTAAATATGACACTGTTTAAGGGTAATCGTATTACTTACAATGTTGAGACGATTTAAACCATCAGAATGTGGCGTTTGATTCCCAAAGACTTGCAAAACCTCTTCTCTGGCTTTCGTCTGCCACTCCGGATATCTACTCAAAAGCACCAACGTCCACACGAGCAAAACTGAAGTCGTCGCTTGCCCTGCAGCATAGAACAACTTGCACTCTTCGACTACTTCATCGATACTCATTCCAAAACTCTTGTTCCCATGTTCTTCAATTTCATGAAGATTGGACTCCAATAATATGCTCAATAAGTCCACATTAACAGCCTCCCCTCCTTTCATTGCCTTGAGCCTTTTATCGATTAGACGCCTAATCGTAGACTGAATTTCTTCTTCAATTTCCTTTATTTTCTTGTTCCTTTTGATTGGGACAAATCTATAGATTCAAAACACACATATCAGAAGAAAGCCATAAACTCTATAGGCTAGTTACTATATACCTCCATCCTGGAATGTAAACAGAACGCGAAGCCTGAATAATGTACTGAAGTTGTTCTCTCTGAAGCTCGAATATTCTACTCCCTTCTTGGTAGCAGCTACCAAATGCAGTTCTTGATATGGCATCGCACGACACATTTTGCAGATGTGGCCACACGTCCACCTCACCCGAGCCTTGGGGCGAGATTATCGTCTCCAATTTGTTCAAAACTTCGTCACAACTCAAATAGAAGGCCGGGATCATCAGCTGTAATAAGTAATGAAAATCTTGAATATACAGTTGAAGTAATAAAATTAAAAAATCATGATTTAGCAGCAGGACACCTTCAATTTCTCAAGATGGAAAGCAGGATTGATGATTTTCCTATGTTTGGCCCATTTCTCATTCTCATAACCCACAAGTCCTTGTGTACGAAGCCTGATCAGTGGATTCGAATACACTAGCTTCCGGTAAAGATTCGACTTGGTCAACACCTCCTTAACTAGTTCAGGATCTGTAACGATAACTGAAGGCTTCGGGCCAACCCAAACGAAGGCCGCTTCCCCTGAAAGTGTCATAACAAAAAACGCATATTCAAATTTACGAGGGAGGCTTTGTGAGACGAGATTTAATTTTTGGACTCAAAACACTTTGTTGTGCTAATTTGTAAACGGAAATCGTCTCACACACATCTTTGTCCAAATTCCAAACAACTTGATGCTTTTCCATAGTAATCAAGATTTTTATGAGATAGAAACATGTTTAACAGTCAAGATTAAGAGTAGATTAACGCTAGGATTAAGAGCAGATTATGCTTTAAATCTGTAAAAAGTCAAGATATCATCATCATAATCAGTCTTAGCTATCAAAAATTTAGATATCGTTATAATCTCCGTCTAATCAGTCTTAACTATATATCTCTCCAACCCCACACCCCAAACACAAAGAAACCTAAGTCAAACTTGATAAATCCTTTGAAACATTTAGAGAATCACTATATATTATTAATTGGAAAGTTACTAAATGTAATGTATGTAGAGTTAACAAGAGTAAGAATGTAAGTAACAATTGATGATACATACCGTATTTGGTTATAGTTTTGAGGTTAAAAGAGAGAAGCCTAGACTTGATATCATCATCAACATTGATGGGCTTTGACATGGATTCCTGAACCATCTGAGCCATCTGCTTCATGTCTCCATGGATCAAACGGTAGGAATTGCCCTTGAAACCCTGCTCCCTCAGGGCTTTCTCCAGCCTCTTTGGAGTGATATACGCCCAATTCAGTATTCTCCATGTGCAAGTTAGCACCACACAAGCAATGACAGCACCAATTATCTGATATGCACTAATTTCCATGTTTCAAACTTATGGAGACAATGGAATCAGGCTATGCCCACCATTTATGATTCTGTAATTAGTGTCAAAGTCACAACTTCCAATGCTACCTAGTATTAAATTAAGTTTGCAAATCTCACCTAGCTAGCTACATTCAATATTTTATGCTTTTTATGGTAGTAGATATGTAGTTCCAAAGCGATTAGTCAACGAAAATAATATTGTACTCTATGTTCATAAAAAAAAAAAAAGAAGAGCTAATTCACAAATAATATGCTTACTCAATTTTAAATATTATTAACAATATTGTTTCCTCAATTATCGAAAAAAAAAATGCTATAAATATAGATATGTGTAGGCACATGCACTGTCAGACCCGGTATTTTTTTTATTTTTTTTGAATTCCCTCCCCATGACTGAACTCAGGATCTAAGGCCTAGATAATGGTATTCTAACCACTTGAGCTGTCTCACTTTGTCAACTGTCAGACCCGGTAGAGTGACACAGAATACAACTGCGACCATAAATTTCAAAAGTTCTTTTTATTTGTATTATGGTATTATCCCACTCGTGGCTTGTTACGTATATTAACGCAGTTGAATAATGGCACATTTCTCTCTTTATGATTTTTTTTTAATTGGCTTATTCACTTTTAGCCCTTCCATTTTCTTTTTCTTTTATAATTACAACATCAATATATATATATATATATATATAATATTTAAAATAATTATCTAATTAAAATTACAAAATTGTCGTTACACCCTTCTTTCTCATCATTTAGCTTAATGCAATATCTTATTCATATGAACATATAATTTAATTGTATGAGCTTTTAAATATAAGACCGTGTATAAATATATTAAAACTATTCAATTATCGTACCAAATTCCACACTCTTGGGTCCGTCACTGCCTCACTGTTCACACGCAAACATGTTTTAGTGTTTTTGCTTTTTTCGACGATTTGAGACTAAATTGATACGATTTAAATAAGAGTCGTCTAAATTGAAAAGTGAATATCAAGTTAAAAAATATATATATATACATATTATATAAATAGTTATTGGACTGTCGTAGTATGTGTTATAATTGATAAAGAACCATAAAGCATGAGTCAAATATGTTCTTAAACTATATGTCCAAGATTCGCCGCAAACTTTTACGGAATGGAGGGAGTATAACTATGCTCCAAAGTCCTTGCAAACACCAAAGAACAATCGAAAGCTCATGCCAAAAGGTACGAACCACCTAGATGGAGTCTGATTCTACCCAAAGATTGGTCAAACCTTGATCATGAGCATACTCAATAGCGATTAAGTCGAGTGCAACCTCAACTTACGACAGATTACCCCAACATACATCTCTGTAAAGAGCGGCAGCAATGAAAAAACATCTAAAGTTACGGAACACTTCCCCATTTGGAACCTACCTAGTGAGTTTTCCACGCTTCCATCAATTTTCACCTTTACCTAACGAGACATCGAACAAGAACGAGAGACAATGTTGATCTTGGTCGATCCGAAACACCAAGCCTCTAGGATCAACAACTCGCGAACTGAGGCAACCATAGTGTCTAGCTTAAAGGCCTCGGATCCTCTAAGTGTTGTAAAGGTAACTTGTCAAACATCTCAAAATCGATGGTGCAACAACATCAAATATACGTCTATTCCTAGCTCTTATCAACCAACCAAATTGTGGAGATAAAAGTGTTCTAGGCTAACTTAGAACAAAGCATTCAATTTTTTTGTAAATTTTCTGTGTAAATTTGATAGAAGATGAGAATAGAAAGATGGAGAAAGGAGAGAGAATTGAGAGAGAATATTGATAGTACTATTCTTGTTAATTCATTCATATGCAGAAATGGCTTAATAACAACTAGTTGGGACCACTTGTCCTCTTGCAAATTAAGATATTCTAAAGGACTAAATTACAAAATATTAAACTACTAAGACAGATAAATAAATAATAAATCAACAGCTGAGATTAATCCTCCACAATCCTTCTTCACTGTTGGATCATTCTCTCTTTTTCAGACCACTTTCTCAAACTCTTGTACTTCCCCTATCTTCTCGAAAACTTCTTTTCCCCCTTGTGCTCTCATGTAACTCATCCAATAATTCATCAATGATGGGTATTGGATAGTTATGTTTAATAGTAAGCTCATTCAAGTATCTGTAATCCACACACATTCTCCATGTATAATCTTTCTTTTTGACCAAAATTACAGGAGATGCAAAATGGCTTTTGCTATTTTGAACCACACCTGTATTCAAAAGCTCATTGACAATCTTCTCAATTTCTTCCTTGTGGGCATGTGAGGTTTTGTAAGGATATTGCTGCTTGGGCTGGCTCCCAGGTTTGAGCAATATTTGGTGTTCCACCCCTCTTTCAGGTGGTAAACCATTAGGCTCCTCAAAGATATCATTGTAGTCATTTAATAAACTCTGCAACTTTGTTCCTTCCACTTCAGTATGGTGGCAGAATTCCACCATGTATATCTCTTCTATCTCACCCATAGAATCTCCATTGCATAATTGAAACAGTCCATAATTTGTTATCAACCTACAATCTGCAGTTGATGTGAAAGCTTGTAGAGTCACCTTATTTCCCAAAATAGTAACAGTGAAAGTCATCTTTTCATAATCTAGCTCAATTGGCGTACAAGATTTCAGCCAATCACCACCAAAAATCAAATCACAACCATCATTTTCTAGCACCCTAAGTGGATAAGAAAAATCATGTCCCTGCATTTTCCAGAAAAATGGATCCACTTACTTGGCACTAACCATTCTTTGCCCATTTGCCACCCCCACCAATATAGGATCAGTTGGTGTGAGTGGGCACCTTAACCTCTTAGCAGTTCCAGCTTGTATAAAGTTGAGAGTACTACCAGTATCAATGAGTATATGTAGCCTTTGATTGTTGTATTCTCTAAATACCCTCATAGTAGTGAGACCACATTCTCCTGCAATTGCATCCAATGTTAGTTGTATTTCACCCATAGGTGCAACTTCCAACTCCCCCCTGGTTCATCTATAAAAGTTCCTTCATCTTCATCAGCCATGATCATATATGCCACCTTATGTTTACATCTGTGACCAAAAGTATATGGCTCATCATAGTTGTAGCATAACCCCTTCTCTCTTCTTGCAGCCATTTCAGTGGGGGTTAGCATCTTAATGGGAGTTTTGTTTTGAATTTTGGCTAGTGATGTATGGGTATTTTTCAGGTTTTTTGAAGGGCGTGTTTGGGTAATTGTAACTTTTATTGAATGGTTTGAGCTTCTTTGTTAGTGCTTCAAGAGTTAGCACTTGCTTCTCTCCCAGTTAATAGCTTGCTGTAGAGTTCCTGGTTCAAACATTGATATGACAGATTGCAACTCATCATTAAGTCCACTAATGAAACTTACCACATAATATTTTTCAGAAAACACCTCCCCTTTAATCAACATCATGCAAGCCCTAAGTTCCTCAAACTTTTCAATATAATTAGTATATGAACCAGTTTGTTTAAGCTTACTGAAGTCAGCTATAACCCTAGAATTTTTCATATCTTCAAATCTAGTGGTTAATACCTCCAAAAATGGTTCCCAAGGTAGCTCTATATGTTTTTGTATATAGTTATGAAACCATAATGTTGTCTTGCCATCAAAATGCATGGAAGCAAGATTTACCTTGTGTGAATCTGGAACATTTGGTATTAGCTTGAAGTATGAGTTGCACTTCAAAATCCAGCTTCTGAGGTTTTTGCCATCAAACCTTGGAAACTCTATTCTGGGTAGAGGTGTATGCACCACTGCTCCTTGATGCTCCTGGATATGTTTGCTCCCTGATGTATCCTGATATTGTGTGTATTGTCTCATGGTGTTAGATCCAGAATTTGGATCACCTAATATTGAATCCTACTCTAGCTGATTTTTTCCTTTCTCCAGGTTCATGATTTGCATCTGCATCATTGCCAATGTTTTTGTCACATGATCCAACTGTCCCACCACTCCTGAAAGTTGATCATCCACTCGAGAGGTAATTCCTTGTATGGAATCTTGTATTTTTGCCTCAGTAGCTTCCCACTTCAGTGCTTCCATTTGTGTCCATTGCTCTAATTACCAATTGTTCTAGACTAACTTAGAACAAAGCATTCAATTTTTTTGTAAATTTTATGTGTAAATTTGATAGAAGATGAGAATAGAAAAATGGAGAAAGGAGAGAGAATATTGATAGTACTATTCTTGTTAATTCATTCATAAAGGACTAAATTGCAAAATATTAAACTACTAAGATAGATAAGTAAATAATAAATCAACCGCGGAGATTAATCCTCCACAATCCTTCTTCACCCTTGGATCATTCTCTCTTTTTCAGACCACTTTCTCAAACTCTTGTACTTCCCCTATCTTCTTGAAAACTTCTTTTCCTCCTCCAAACGAAGAACCCTTTGTTTCACCTTCAACCCCTTCGATGCACATAACAAAAAGTCACTCTCCATAACTTCCCTAGTTAGACCATGTTTATCCATGCCCGGTCATGATCGGGTCATCAAATATAAAATTCATTTCTCACTCCTCCACCTACCCATTTTACACCACAACCCAAATTTATCTTTTTTCACACTTTATCCATAACCACCCACAACCACAACCAACATTTAATAAATTATTTCTTTTATAATATAATAATTATATCTATTATTAATTCTTTATAATATTTTCACAATATTTAAAAAATATATACCGTTATTTAATATTAAAAAATCCATAACTATAATAAAAAATTACCATAGACTTAAAAAAAATTACAACATTCAATAATAAAATTTCCATTACAAAAATTGAAATCCATGTTAGAAGAGAAAAAAGATAATTAAAACAATTTAGAAGAGAAAATGGAGTGTATGAAATTGTGATCCAAAATATATCAAGATTGGTCTCTATTTATAGAGAATTTAATTTTATGAATTTTGGTTTTTTTTTTTTGTTTTTTTTATTAAGTAGATAAGTGAAAATCAGAAATTATCTAAATAAAATATAACCGACGAGTAAAATTTTGACAAGTGGCATGTTTGGATTGTTTTGGGATAAAAAATTACCTCCATGGGGCCCACACTGGAGCCCACAATACTTGGTTATCCTTGGTTGTCTGTCCACCAATGTCATGCCAATTAAAATCATTTTCATTTTTTATTTTTTTTTGTCTGCATATGTATGACCTGGGCGTTTCACGCCTGATAAACATGGTCTTAGCTACCGAAATGTAACTTGGTAGCCTGCAAAAAAAATATCTACAAAGTCAGATCTAAGCAACAGTGACACAAATCTTTCTTCAAAAATGCCCAGCACTCGTAAAAAAATAACTCCTCAAGTGTAGAAGCATATGATGATATATAGACAAGCCAATTATCATTCCAAAACCTAACTTTGGAAATTGGAATTGGAGAATCGGAAAAATGCCGTTGGGAAAATATCACTGCGACTATTGCGACAAACAATTCCAGGATACTCCCTCTTCCCGGCGCCGCCACATTCAAGGCGTCGCTCACCAGAGAGCCAAAGCTCAATGGTATGACGCTATCCGCTCCTCCTCTCAATGTATGCTCCTTATTTCCCCTTCCCTTCTAAAACACATCATCATTTTCCGCTTCCAATAATCGCTCTCTTTTGTTTTTCTCTTTTTAGCGGTTCAAGACTTTCGATCCACTGGTAAAGGAGTTTGCAATCGCTTTGTCCGTACGGTAAACTAAATATCTCCAGTTTTCCAATTTTTGTGTGTGGTTACTAGATATTTTTAATTACTTTTCATTTTTCTGATGTAAAATGGCTTTGTTTGACATCAATAACACCTCTCTGTAATTTTGTGCGCTTTAACGATGTTCCTTTTAGGTGCAATTGGCTCCTACGACCTCGTTTACTTTAACCATTCAGAAAAAGTTATCCTTGTGCTTTCTGTAAATATCTGTCTATTGTTATTTGTTATTACTATTATCATTGATGATTCAGTTATAGGATAGATTTGCATGAGAAAAGATTTTGAAATCATTTGGAGGAGTTAGAGCCTTAGAGGTAGCATATCGAGGAAGAAGCGTGTTAATTGACTATGATATGAAACATAAAATATGCTAGACCCCGTTTGGTAGATATGTTGAAATATCTATGGTCAAGTCCAAATATCTCAACTAGTCCAGATTGAATCCAGAGTCATTTGGTATGCACACAATTGAGTGTGTTTCTGTGTGTTGGGTAGATTTATTTTTAGGCCTGATGAGGCATCTATCTTGTGCCCGATTACCCTAATACGATAGATATTCCAACGAGATCATATGTTTTGAAGAAGAATCACCTCTCAGTTATGATGGCATCAACAAGATTTATATCCTCTTGAGCATTGGTAATTCATTTTGGAAAGATTAATAGTATGAGTATGTGTTTCTGGTGCTCAATATATATAATGATCAACGGAAACTAGTAAATCCTGAGTTTCAGAAAGCGACGATGCTACCTTGATAAGACCGAGTTTCATTTGCTATTGAAATACTTGGAAGGGTTTGTCCATAATTTCATATACTTCCATTTTATGTTTGCTTTTGTATCTGTCTTAAATCTAATTCCTTTTTCCCTTAATTTAAAGGGTTCGTGCCAATTTGGAGACTCGTGCAAGTATTACCATCCGAACATGAATACTCATGGAATGGAAGGTAATGAATGTTTTTGTGCTACTAGTTTAGATGTTGTTGCCATGCTTGATGTTTAATCCAATTTCCAGGAACAAGTTTTGGTAATAATGTCCCCCCTCGGAGTATTCCATTTCCAGGTACTTTTTTGAAGATATAAGTTGATAGAGTTAATGTGGTAAGTCTTGTGAATTCACATTGGTCAGCTAATTGTTTGTTTGACAGCTCTTCTCTTTGGCAATCAAATGGGAGCATCACTCGGAAACCAGCCACCCTCGTTGTGGCCTCCTCCAGAAGGCGGATATCCACCCCTTCCTTTGATCGACTGGGGATAGGAGTGCATTTTTAAAACGATTAATCGTTTAGTTAAAAAGAAGAGTGGTAGATTTATTAGTTATTTCACTAGAAGGTACTGTATTAGCTCTGCACGGTACATTTAGTGCACTCGAGAGACCAACTCTTAATTTTTACATTATGTATACTGTATTTCTGTGTAATGAATAATGATATATTCTCATTTGTACTTTTTGACTCAATTTTTTGGAATGTATATATACATATTTTCAAGAAACATGTTTGTGAAATTGAATTTGCTGTAACACATCTTTCCAAAGGAAAATTACCAAATTTGTTCATGCCACCGGAGATCTGACTGTTTCGAAAAAGAGAGAAAAAGAGAGTTCACGTACTTGCCCTCTCTTGTAGGGTTGTATTCCAATCTAATTTTAGCTCAAGGGCAGCTCGAGCTCGTAAATAACGTGTTTTTCATGTTAAACACGAGTTTAGTTCAAGTGCATTCATTAAACAAGATCTAATAATAAGAAAGTTGGGGTCAATAAGGATACCAAAAGTAGTAAACTCTTGAGCTTATGAACAAAATACTTCAAAGTTCAACGTGATATGTTCAAGATTAAGCTTAAATTAAGCTTGTTAAAGAGAGATATACTGATCTGGAGGAATATCCAGAAACACTTTGATATAAATAAATTCACTCAAACAGTTTATTTCAAAGCAATGGCATCTTCTTCACATCCAAACCCAAACAGAGATTGTAAGAGATAAGAGTTGAAGAGCTATTGTATAGAGGCGAGTATCTCCAAGAGAGAAGCAGCGAATTGCATCTGAGTTTCCTCGTCTATTGTCAAGAAGAGTGGAACATGTACAAACAGCGATTTGACCCCATTCTGCTCTGCGAAGCGCAACGAATGATAGTATACATAATTGCAAACGAATCGACCAGCATCATCTGAGGTCGTAACTTCATACCCCATTTTCCCTAACGTCTTCACCATCTCCTCGACTGGGAGAGAGCTCTGCATGCAATCAATTCACATGAGCCTTGTATTTTGGTGCAAATGTGCAATTTGCAAGGAAACTAACTTTCATGGGATTTTCTGTAACTAGCCTAACCTCAAGGTTAAATTTTGCAATTATCATTTATTTATAATAATAATAGTAATAATATTAACAAAACAACAGAAGCGAATAATACGGAGTATCATTTTTGGTACCTAAATTTTACCTTTTTCCAGTTTTGATCTCCCTCAATCACTCACTGAAGTACACTTTTACTCACATATTTGATCCCACGATTAGTTGACTGTCCATTGATTGACGGAATCAACTATTTTGGGGTATTAAAATGTAATTATTTGAAAATTGTTAACTACGTTTAGCACTCCCCAAATAATTAGTAGCGCTCCCAAATAGTTGATTCCATTAGACAAACGTAGGAGTAAAAGTATATTTCAATGATCAAACTTGAGTAAAATGGAGGGACCAAAGAGAAAAATGGGTTAAGTTTAGGGACCAAAAATGATATTATCCCCCATAAACAATTTTGATTGTTTATTGGTTTGTCTGTGTTGATTAAAAATTGACACGAGCGGGAAGACTACAGAACACAGTTTCAAAACACCATCTTCTTTATCGCACGTCTTGACAATAGCTATTCTAAACATGAACATTATCGCATTTGATTTCATCCACATTAAAACCTCACTAATACTATTGTCTTGCAACTTAAGGTGCACGCACGCACATTTTGATTCTTGTATAAAGTGAGAAACAAAACTGCTCACTCATCAATCCCTTCAAAGTGCTATTTTCTAGGTATTTTGAGCCATGTATACGATTATAATTATGGGTAACTACTAGTTGATTTTCCCCTAAATCAAATCAACCAATTAGTCATGTTCAAATAATCCGCGAACAGAAAATCGAGATGTACCTCTCTAACTCGTGAGATGCCACCATCTGCTGGAACAATGGGAACCCTCTAGAATAAACACAGGCATCAACTTAATAAGTCATTCCATCCTTTAGAATATGAAACAAGAATAGAAAAAAGTTAAAGCCAGCCTAAACCTGAGGCTTCCACCCCATTTCATCGGGGCAACGGAACGTAGCTTCGTTCACAGCTTGCTGCTCAATCGCAAATCTTGTTGCTCCACTATTAACCCCAAAATGAACCTGAAAACTAAGGATCCACTTGAGTAGGCTCTCATACATCAAAATCAGAAAGAAAATGCATATTCGTAATATTATATTTTCTTACCAAATCAATGAACTTAGTTAACAATCAAAGTAATCATTGCACAACCATGCAACACACACAATCAGTTCAAGTCCTTAACACTTTCTTGTCCTCGTAACAAAGAAAGATGATGCAAGAGCTTTTAACAAGCGTAGAATGAAATTGTAGTTACATAAATTCTGACACGGGTAAAAGGACAATTTGATATGAGTCTGGACAATTCAAATCACAGGAGCTTGTAATAACATATTTGTAATTAGTACTGCAGAAAGAGCCTAGTCATTGACTTACTGGGAGCTTATAGCAACATATTCTATCTTTTCAGTAAAGTGACTGCACAAGGAGGCTATTCTTGGAATATGTAAGGATTAATCTATCAACCCACTCTCTCTCAATCTAGAAAACATACAAGTAAAAACATTTGTCACTCTAGGTACCAGGGAGAATTAAATAGGAATTAGGACAAAATTAGAACAATATTAATAATAGAATTAAAGGGATCAAAACTATGACTCATTATTCTAGAGGTGAGCTGTATCTCCCAAAGTTCATAATTAAGAGCCCGTTTGGCTCAGCTTATAAGCTCCTTAAAACAGTTTATAAGTTGTTTAGTTCACTAAAGTGTGTGGTAAAAAAAGATTTAAGATTTTAAAATAAGCTCTTTAGTTCACTAAAGATAAAGTATCCAAGTATACAAAAATGCAATTCCAGCTCTATTGTGTAATATAAATTGAATACAATCCTCACAGAATACACAATCAAGTTCTTTCGTGCATAACCTTTTTCATAATTGCAGCAGAAAATGAGATAAAATGCAAAAATGAAGAGCTCACCAAAATAACTCTTGCGGAATTGGGGACGTTGGCATCCTTGGTGACAGCAGATTGCAATGTTTGGTACAAAGGAACGAGAGCTCCATGTCCTGCAGTTTCAAGAATGGTACAACTACCAAGAATCAGCCCTTTTGGGAGACCCCTTTTGTTCATATAGGCTTGGAGATTATTAACAATTGTCTCAGTTGGATTTTCTGCAACCCCATGAAATTTTTTAAATCCAGTCACATGGACTGTAACTGCAGGAGCAGGCCCTTCAGACCCCATCTAGACACAATCCAAATGATGCACCAAAAGCATGCAATGTATGAAATTATTGTGGTTTTAAACCTGAAACAAAGGGAATTGAAATAACAGTGATCAAATTGAAGTAGAATTGCAACTTTTCTTTCAAGTTTCATCTTTTAGAATAAAAGCAAACAAAATAAGGCCTTGAGAGTTTCAACACAAGTGTAGTATTTAAGTAAAGTATATAGAATCAATCATCTATATGTTCCGCAATTCAAAGCCATCAAGAAATCAAAACCCAATTAATGAATCACTCAGACATGGAATGATGAAAAAGTAGAGAAAAAACAGAACTTTTTAACCACTCTACGATCAGAATTAATAAAAATTCATTCTTGATTAACCTTAATTCCTAAACCTCTGTGATTAAAAGTTGACTCCACAAAACAAGAACTCAAAATTCAGAGTCACAAAACACACCAGAATTCAAATTCAGTACTGAAACTAAAACCCACAGAATTCCAACACTTGAAATCAAGAAAATCAATACCAAAAATGGATCAGGGATGAAGAGGCGTACAAATCACGGCAAGTTAAGGCAAAGATTGAAACTTTTCTTGATTGGTATGCTCACCTTATTGCTCAAATGTTGAGGAGAAAAAGGAAATGCCCCTCAAGGCTCTAACCACTATTCTTATCTACACACTGATTAGTTTCTTTATAATATTTTTTTGTAGTTTTTGAGTGATGTGATTTCTCTAACCCAGACTAATCAAGAATTTTCGGTGGGCAAACAAAATGGATATAGAACGTGGGTTTTGGTGGGCCGGTTACATATATAAATAATTGCATTAAGTTTGCCACCATATGATTAAGTGTAATTTTATAAATATTATCATGTGAGTAATTATTGTGCCACGAATAATGGGTTACAATAATGGCCCTTTCCCCTTCAATAAAATAAAAGGAAAAAGTATAATAAAGATGAAATAAAGGTATGAATTATGCTTTTTTTTTTTTTTTCCTTCTTTTCTTTAAAGCATATTTGTTCTTATAGTAAATAATAAAGATAAATTTAGATAAATTAAATAAAATATTAAATTGTAATTGGGGTTACATAAATGTATCATTTTCTTTTACCCTCTCTAAATGAATTGACATAAAAATAAAAAATAAAAAGTCAAGTAAGATGGTAATGATGATTAATTGTAGGAGTATCATTTAAGAAAGTGTTACAGAAAATGTCACATCAACATGCAATAATCAACATCAACCAATTTATAGGTATGGAATTAAGGGTTTGAAAGTGTTGTAGTTATCTAAAAAAAAATTGGTGGGCTTTCAGGATTTGATTGACCTACAAGATGGGTATAACTATTTGCACCTCTCTTCGTTAGTTGCACTATTCCTCAATTAAGAGATTGGTAGATGCACTTCATATAAATTGTTCAAATTAGCATTTTTTTTTCTATAAAGTTCTTTTACTAAACACTCTCTCCTTCATATAAATTGTTCAAATTAGCATTTTTTTTTCTATAAAGTTCTTTTACTAAACACTCTCTCCCAAGACCTTAATTTATCTCTTTCAAAATAAAAAATACAAACCTTATAACTCATCTCCCTCTCTTCTCTACCCAACCACCAGCACCGCCCATCGCTCTTCCTTTTCCCTTTCCTCTTTCCCTCTCATTTATGTGTTTTTTTTCCTTCCACTCCTTTCCTTCTCCTCCCTTCCCCCTCCCACCCACCCAAACCTATGTTCAATCTTGATTTCTTAAAAATTATATAAAAAAAAAAAAAAACTGAGATTTCTAAAATTATGTTTTGAATTTTTTAGATTTCTTTTGATTGGGATGAAGTTAACGGCTAAAAGTGATGGTGACGGTAACTGCAATTAGGGTTCGAGTTTAAATGTTAAAAGAGGAGTGTAGTTAATAGTGTGGTTGCATTTAGTAGTGTATTTTACTTAAAGGATATTTAAGATTTTTTACATCATTATTAAACTAATAAATATAAGGGGGTGTGCGGTTAACAAAGATGGAGGTGCAAATAGCCGTTAAAGATTTGTTGTTATCTAGTACGATTTGTTGGGCTTCCATAATTTTACTTAGGGTACAGCTATATGCACCTCCAACTTATTTAAGAACACTCCCCCGATTGATGCACTACCCACTAGATTTGATTAGGATAGATGCACCCTCTCGAATTTTCCTAAATACAATTTTTATCAATTTGGTATCGTTTACAAGCTACACCCCTCCCATTAAATGCACCTCATTTTAAAAATTCTAATTTTTATTCCTCACTTTTCTCCTTCTTTCCCACTTTCCTTCTTCTTTCTCACCCTTAATCACAATTGTTGTCCGTCGTCGCCGTCGCCCTCTCCTCCCATCTGCCTAACTCACGTAACTGCCGTAAGGCAGAAATAAAAAAATGCCCCCACTCACCCTCGCCCTTCCGCCCAAGTCCCCATCCAAGCCTCTTACGTGTGTGTTGTACACTATTCAGGTATGTTTTCCTATTCTTTTAATTTTTTAAAAATTAATAAATCAGTGTCGATCATATACATTTTCTTCGATAAATTGTTGTCGACGAGAGTGTATATGGCCGACCTAATATTGTCGATTTTTTTGACCACATACACTTCCGTCCACAACAATTTATCGATGAAAGTGCATGTATATGGTCGACATGGGTTTATCGAAATTTATATAAAAAAATTAAAGATTTCTCTATGTTTTTTTGGAATTTCTGATTTTTCTTTTGTTTTGGTGGCCACAAAAAATGGTGGTGGCGGCAGCGACGACTGCAACAATTAGAGTTATGGTTTAAATGTTGAAAGAAGAATGTAGTTAATAGTGTAATTTTACTTAAAAAAATATTTTAAGTTTTTTATACCATTATTAAATTAATAAATTAAAAGGGGAGTGCATTTAAATAAGTCGGAGGTGCAATAGCTGTACCCTTTTACTTATCCGATTGGATTGCTTGGTGGGCTTCAAATATCTATATTAGGCCAATTTAATTTGAGGCCTATTTAATTTGGGTTTGACTATATGCACCTCCATTTCGGAGAGATGCACTCCCCCTTTCAATTTTTTAATAAAATAATAGGGTAAAAAACCAAAAATACCCTTCATTAAAATACAGTATACTAGATGCACCCTTCCTACTAAACGCACCACCTACTGTCATTTCTTTCCCCTTATCCCAAAATCACAATTTTCGGCATCCGTCACCATTTTTTCCGGTGACCAAGAACTAAAAAAAATTCAAAAATTCCAACAACAACAACTCGATCAACAAAACGACCACATTCATCCGTATACACATATAAAAACTTAGAAAAATAACAATTTTTTTAAACAAATTCGTCAAACCAGTGACGAACATATATACTCCCGTCGACAACAATTTATCGACGGGAGTTTATATGATCGACACTTTTTTAACGAAAAAAAATTTAATTTCTTTTTTTTAAAATTTCGACATTTGTTGGTCGACCATATATATTCTCGTCGATAAATTGTTATCGACGAGAATGTATACGGTTGACCAACAAAGGTCGATCAAAAAATTTAAAGTTTTTTTTTTAAATTGACACTGTAATGTCGACCATATGCAATCTCATCGACAACATTTTGTCAACGAAAGTGTACGTGGTCGACATTACAGTGTCGAAATAATTTTTTTTTTTTAAAAGAAGGGTTTCTGCATCTATGCAGAAAACCCTAAAAATCAAAATCGAGCCGGCCAAAAAAAGAGAGGAAGAGGCGTGGGGTGGGGTGGGCCGATGTACATACCTGGGGCGGCGGCGAGGTCGGTCGAAGCAGCGTGGGGTGGGCCGACGCCGTGAACGGCGGGGTGCGGTGGGCCGGCGAAATTGAAGAAAAAAAGAAGAAGAAGAAGCGACGACGGCGGCCAAGGGAGGGGGACGCGCCGGTGAAGAGAGGGAGAGGGCGGCCGCGCGGCCGCTGCGTCAATTTTTTTTTTTTACTGTAACTCGGTGGGGGGCTGCGACGGGCTGCGAGTGGCGCAAGGGAGGGGACGGCCGCTGGGAACGATTTTTTTTTTAACACATAAAGCGGCGAGGGTTTAGGGGCTGCGAGGGTGGGCAAGGGCGGCCGCGAGTGTGGGGGTGGGGGCGAGGGCGGGTGCCGCCGCCGGCGGCCGCGGCGGGGGTTGGTGGAGTGGTTTGGGGGAGGGGGAGAGAAGAAGAAGATGAAGATGGAGGAGGGTGGGAAGAAAAAGGGGAAGGGAGGGGGCGCGACGGCGGCAACATGGCAGGTGGAGAGGTGGTTGGGGGAGGGAGAGAAATGAAGAAGATGAAGATAAGTGAAGGATTAGGGTTTGACGGGTGTGGATAGTAATAGAATTTAATGGAGATAAGGGCATTTAAGACAATTGAGTGGGGGTGTAAGACCAATTTTAAGGGGTGCATCAATCGGGGGAGTGCATCCCTCTGAAATGGAGGTGCATATAGTCAAACCCATTTAATTTACTCCGTACTAGATTTTAATGGGTCTGACTATTTACACCTCCATTTCCGA
Organism: Galeopsis tetrahit; assembly: GCA_963675135.1. Classification (NCBI taxonomy): domain Eukaryota; kingdom Viridiplantae; phylum Streptophyta; class Magnoliopsida; order Lamiales; family Lamiaceae; genus Galeopsis; species Galeopsis tetrahit. The sequence goes on along the minus strand of OY776130.1, from coordinate 62,645,968 downwards.
GAGATGCACTCCCCCAATTTATATACTCCCAGAAATCTAGGTCACACCCCCCTCAAATGTCATAAATACCCTTCCCTTCATAACATACATATTACTACCCACACCCCCAACCCTAAATTCATTCTTCATCTTCCCCAACCCAACCCCACCCTACCCCACTCCACCTCCCCTCTCCCTCCACCCCCGCCTCGTCGCGGCCGCCCCTACCTCCGCCTCGCCCGGCAGCCTGTAAAAAAAAATAAAAAAAAATCATCCTAGCGGCCGCGCGGCCGCCCCGTCCATCGGGCGCCTCCTCCCCCACTTCTGTAAAAAAAAAAAAAATTACAGATTGGCGGCCGCGCGGCCACCCCCCTCCCGTCCGACGCCGACCCCCAGGTATGCCCCCTCCCCCGTCTGTTAAAAAAAAAAGAAGAAGAAGAAGCTCTGCGGCCGCCCCCACTCCACCCAGATTTGCCCCCTCCCAATGTTAGGGTTTTCTGCATTTTTGCAGAAAAACCCTAATTTTTTTTTCCGACTATGTAATGTCGATCAAACACACTCTCGTCGGCCAGTTGTTGTCGATGAGGGTGTATTTGATCGACATAACATAGTTGAAAATGAAAAAAAAAACTTTTTTCGACAAAACCGTGTCAACCATATAAACTTCTGTCGACAACGATTTGTCGACGAGAGAGTATATGGTCGACATTGGTTGGTCGAAAATTATAAAAAAAAAATTGTGATTTTTTTGAATATATGTTGATTTCTGTATTTTTTTTTGAGTTTGATGGTCGCCAGAAATGGTGTCGCCGGCGACCGGAAGTTGTTGGGTTAAGGAAAGGTGAAAGAAATGAAGGTGGGGGACCTGGGGGTGCATTCAGTAGGGGGAGTGCATCTAGTGTACTGTATATTTAATGAAGGTGATGCGGCCTAAAAATGTCACCTAATAAGGAGTCGACACGTGTATGAACGACGGGATTGGAGAGGAAAGGATTGAGTCATCTAGTGTTCTCTGAATAAAGAATCCTCTCTAGAGGTCTCTCTGGAGGGAGCTCCGTCTAGAGAGGAGTATCAGAAAGAAACAGTCTTAACATGAAGTCGTGGGCCGTAAATATAGGAGACCCCCGCGATTTCAGGTCCAGACTTGATAAAAGAAAGACCTTGTCCTCCTTTATTTTAGGGAATGAGGTCCATTGAGCTGGAGTGCTGCCGAGTCTTCAGGGAGTGGAGAGAAGGGAGGATTTGGTCCACTCAGCAGGGCCGAGTCTCACGGGCAGCTCCGAAATAAGAGGAAGGCTTGACTACCTCTCCAGAAAGTATCTCTATAAATAGGTAAATTCGAAGATATCTCCAGGTTAGACACTCATATACTAAAAACTTGACATACTGAATACGAAACACTTTTCTAAGATTCTTTGAGAACTATTCTGATACATCAAGGATCTTGAGATCCTTGGAAGATATTGATAAGCCCTATACTGACTTAGGCATCGGAGTGTCCACACCGGACCCCCCTCCGGTGTGTTCTTTGCAGGTTCTTGAAGATTTGGAGGAAAAGCAACATACTTGGAGTGATTGTACGTGTTCGAAGAGTGGGACATCCAATCCGAAGGACACGTAATCCTCTCGTGCAAATTTTGGCACATCAGAAGGGTATTTTGGGTTTTTTATCCTATTATTATATTAAAAAACTGAAAAGGGGAGGAGGGCATCTAGTATACTGTATATTTAATGAAGGGTATTTTTTATTTTTTATCCTATTATTATATTAAAAATTTAAAAGGGGAGTGCATCTCTCCGAAATGGAGGTGCATATAGTCAAACCCGATTTTAAAGGCTTAGAGTAGTTTCTACTTAATTTATTAGTCCTGGTTTGATTTAAGGATAAATAATTTGTTGGTCAATTAAATCCACAATATAATTATTATTTTTCTATTTATTTTATAAATTAAATTGATTTCAACAAAAATAAAAGACAATTGAGTCATTTTTCAAGAAACCTTCATAATTAATTAATCGATTAATCGAGTATTAATTTATAGAATGTCTATTGTATTCAATGATGTCTTACGTGATTCATATTGCTTTTTTTTTTTTAAAAAAAATCATTGTGCATTTTGATTTCATTTTACTAAATAATAGTCTGCTGCCCCGACGGTGCCGTTGAGGCTCAAGACTTCATGGTTTTTTTTTTTTTTTTTTTTTAAAGTAAGACTTCATGGCTTTGAGTGAAGGAAAAATGTTGCAAAGTGCAACACATTTTTGCCAAGGAACCCTATGGGGCTGGCTCTAGTCCTATAGGGCCAGCCCTACAGGGCTACGGGCTAAACGGGTTAGGGCCTTAACCGGTTCATATTTAACGGGTCTACAATTGTTGAGACCTAACCCTAACCCTAGCGGGCCACGGGCTAAACGGGCCACTAACGGGCTACAATAATTTTTTTTCTTTTAAAATTAAAGGTCTCAATTGGCACGTCCAACAAGCAAATAAAATAGAAAAATACATAATTAGTTAATGATCAGTAAATGAGAAAAAAAATATAATTTAAACACAATTCTAGGACTCATTGGTCCTTAATATGACCAAATAAAGTTAAACAAATATCATAATCTAATAAAAAATAGTAATAATGACTAATCAATGGTAATGGGCTTTTTAATGCTTATAGTTATGGTTATTGGTCAAATGACCCAAAATTTGTTCTTAGGTTATTTATTAAAAAAAAAGAAAAAAAGGTAACAATTCGGGCTAGCGGGCTGGCCCTGCGGGCTGGCCCGGTTTAGCCCACGGGCTAACCGGTCCGGGTAAAAAAAACTCGATTTTAAACGGGCCTATAATTCATGAACCCTAACCCTGTATTTTTCAGGGTTAAACGGGCCAGCCCGGTTAGCCCGGCCCGGATAAACATCTCTACCTATGGTGGATGCCTTATAATTAGCTTTTTTTCTTTTTTTTGGTATGTTTATTTTTAGATTTTGAGAATCTTGAAAATGAATTTTTAATATTTGTAATAGTATGTGTTTCTTTTAGAATTTAAGTATGTTATTATTTAACATTATATTATACTACTTACATTTCTTTGAAAGGTTTATACTCCCTCCGTTCCACAACTGTTTGCACATTTACTTTATTTGTCCGTCCCACAATTGTTTGCACCCCCATAAAAGGAAACTCTCTAATAAACTCCACACTCACAATATTCACATATTTACACAAAATGTCATTATTTTTACTCTCTTTCCAATCACCTTTTTACTTTATCCATATAACTTTACAAAATTACCCCTCAACACTCCACTCATTACACTTTTTTCTTAATAAGTGTGTCCACCTAGTGGTGCAAACACTTCCGAGACGGAGGGAGTATAAACTTTTGGTATAATGATTAAGAAATATAGTATTAAATGTGTAATGATTTATGTGTGTCATCCTTGCACAGGGACCATGCTAATTTCCTTTGTATCGTTTCAATTTTATCGGATGTTCCTGAAGGAACAATATTAAATGTGTAGTGAGTAATTGAAGTAGAAAGAAATATAGAGAAGAAGACAAAAGTTCAAAAGAGAAAACACAGAGAGAGATATGAATGAGAAATTATAGAGAAAGATTGTGAATTTTGCCTAGGGATGGCAGGATTGACTGACCCGCGGGCCGCGGGTACTCGCCCTGCCCCAAGAGCTTTGGGTTAAGCCTGACCCACCCCGTACTGAGAATGGATTAGGTCGATCTCGTATGTAAACAAATCGGGTCCAAGTTTCATGTTCGATCCGCGGGTGCCCACCCCGCCCCGAATTGTTATATATATTAACTTTAAAATCTCTTCACGTCGAAAAATATGAATTTCTACAATTTTTTAGTTTTCAAAATATAGGAATTATGAACTGTTATGCATATCAAAGTAACGTTTTCTAAAAATAATTATCTGGTCCGACCTGCTTCGTTGACACTCCCAATTTTGTTAAATAAGAAAATGTAAACTTTAGATCGTGACGGGCCAAAAAAAAAAGTGTAAACTTTAGATAGAGACAAAGGTACTATGCTTTATAGGTAGTGACGGAACAAAAAATCTCCATTGGGACCTCTATTAACATTACTTTAAAGATAAAATAATACAGTATGTAATAATTATACTTATCAAAATTTCACATGATAAAATTGTCAACCAATTTCATTCCATTAAATTAAATTGAACGAACTGACTTTCATTATGTTTTGTAAGAAGTTTTGATAGTTCCGACTCAAAATGAAGCGTAACAATTTAAAAATCGGACCTATTTATAGAAGCAGATTGTTGTAAGCAGCGTAATATATCAAGTAAAATTAGAGATTCTAACTTGACAATATATTCAGATTTTTGATTATCAATGAGGTTCTCAAAGGAAAGTCAAGAGATTGTTGTAAGCAGCGTAATATATCAAGTAAAATTAGAGATTCTAACTTGACAATATATTCAGATTTACCTATTTATAGAGAGCTTCCTCCTAAGAGGAAGTTAGGGTTTCCTTCTATTTCGAAGCTCCCCTTTGGACTCGGCCCTGCTGCATTGACAATGTCCTCAACTCTCCTACTTCCCTGAAGAATCGGACCACTCCCCCTAGTGGACTCCATCCACTAAAATAAAGGAGGAATGAGTCTTCCTTTGCTCGACCTCAAGCCGTTTCTTACGGGATTCTCCTAGATCTTTGGTCTAATAATTCTTATCAAGATTAAGTCCTCCTGATATCTCTCCCCAGGCGGAGCTCCCTCCGGAGGGACCTCCAGAAGAGATTCTTTATACGGAGAGTATTCCTTAGTCCCAGATCTCCTCTTTTATCTTATCCTCTATACACGTGTCGACTTCTTATTGGACGACATTTTTAGGCCGCATCAAATATACAAAAAAATTAAAACACTAAACTAATTATTTTTTTTAAACATCAATAATATTGTTCAATTTTAAGGACATTTATTTTAGTTTTAGCAAAAAATTAGACAACAATCTCAAATGCACCATCAATCTATTGACTCTATTAAAAATAAAATAAAAATTGATGTACTATGAAACAAATTTAAATAGAAAATACATTAAAAAAAAATCCTTCCTTCCAAAACGTTGTACGCAAACACTTATTTTTTATTTCGTAATTTTTTAAAATGAAATTAATATTTTTATTTATATATAAAATAAAAATAATTATTACTACAACAATACATATAATTATTAAAAAAATTATTATTATTATATATATATATATATAATATAAAAAAAATGGTGGGGTCATTGACCCCTTGGGCCCATGTGGCTCCATTCCTGTTTATTAGATTGACTTATGTACAATTTATATGTATTCGTAGGGTATGATTTTAAAATTCAGATTATAAAATTTTAAAGTAGAACAAGTACTCCCTCCGTCCACGAAAAGTAGTCTCATTTGTCCTATATTTTTTGTCCACAAAATGTAGTCTCATACCCTTTTGGAAACTATCACCCTTCAACCATCACTTAATTACTCAAATTGTCATCAACTTTATTCACAAATAATCACTTTATTCACAATGGACTTCACAATACCCTACAATACCCTTACTTTATCTACTTTATCTACATTTTTCTTAAAACACGTGCCCCACTCCAATGAGACTACTTTTCATGGATGGAGGGAGTATTATATTTCAAATTTCTAAATTAGAATTGTAAATCTCAAAACAAACATATGACGAACTATACATGGAGGAATGGTGTTCAATTCCTCTTTGCGTTAATGAGAAGTGGTTGACGGTATTGTCTTAGTGAAATTGATCTAGTTCACCTAGGAATAGGAATAGGTCAGGCCGGGCCAGACCTTAAGAAAAAAAGTATGGGCCTGGTATATAACATTTGGGCCCAAGCTTGGTCTGTGGCCTATTATAGACTTTTTGAAGAGGTTAGACCTGACCTTTTTAGTAAATAGGTATGACCCGAAAACCTTTTAAATGCCTTTTTAGTGTTATTCAAAATTATTTTTTACTGTATTACCATTAAATCATAAAAACTGTATTTTTTTTAAAATCTCAAAATTAAGAAATAGGAACAATAAAAAATTAATCAAAAGATCCATAAATTTATACTTAAATGCAAATGTTCATATCAATTATTTTTAACTATTACAAAGAAAAATAAAACAAAAAAGTATATAATTTCTTCAAGATAATATCATCATATATTGAATATTATTTATTATGTGTCACATATCATGTATTATATTATATATATATTGTATTTTTATATATTATATATTTATACATATAAAAATAGAATTAAATAGACCGACTTGTTGGGCTTAAAAGGCTTATGAAAAAGCTCAAGTCCGGCCTATTTAATTATAAAGGCTTTTAAAAAAGCTTGAGTTTGGCTTGTTTATTAAACAAGTCGAGTCGAGCCAAGCTTTAGAAGGCCGAGCCGTAGGCCCCTGTCGGGTAGCCTGGCCCATTCCCACCCCTGTTCACCCCTTTATTTTACTATGTGTCTTTGTGATTGTAATATTGTTTGTTATTACTATAAAAATTTACCAATTAGAGAAATTTATTTGATTTTAACTGTAATAATATATATATATATATAGAGGGGTAAATAAGTAATATTGTTATATGTAAAATGTAATGTTGTTATATAAAATAGGTAATTTTAATAGAACATTTATTCAACAAATGTATGTGTAATACTACAACATGGCATATGTTATACTCCACTCTATTTCATTTATTGATAATTTATCACGTTAAATGTGATACTATTATATTACATGGTGTTTTATTTTTTCTCGTGTTTGAAAAAATCGTTTACATCCTCTATCTATCATTGTTGAGGTGAAATCTTTTTTTTTTTTTTGGTTCATGATTGTTCTATTGTTTAAATCAATCTTGATGATTACTCGTTAAAAAAATCAATTTCATCTAAAAGTTCTAACTTATAAAAAAATAATAATTAATTGAATTATATTAATTCCCTAATAACTTGGTTTTTCTCTTCTTCCTTGGTGCCCTTTTTATTTGTTCATTGTAGTTGCTGAGAAATCTAATTCTGGTGTTATATTAGAAAGAGTATGTGATACCAATGGATATAGAAAAAAATAAAGATAAGAAATGTATTAGAAAAATGAAACCAAACGAGAATGCTTCAGTGATAAAATGATGTATAGAGTGCCTCATTTTAATTTGTTTAAATTAGATTTCAATTTCACAATATTTAGTACAATTCTCCTCCATCATTTTCTCATTTTTTATTAAATCTAGAATATACTTTTTTTTTTAAAACTAAATTAAATTTATACTTTTCATTTTGTTATCAAATTTAGTACAATCTTTTTCTTTCATACCCATACTTTTCATTTTTAATCAAATGTAGCACATACTTTTTAAATTTTACCTATTTTAACACATATTTTTATCAATTAATCTAAAATACCAAAACAAAAATGTAAAAATTGTCTAATACGATTAATTAAAATAAAGAATATATTAAAGATGTTTAAATTAAAAAATTCAATTTAAAATATACAAATTTTAAATTTTAAAAATAATTGAGAATTGAAATTATCTAAAACTATTAAATTAAAAAGAGATTTATAAAATATATATATAAAAAATACAGTAATTAAAATAAATTGTACTCCCTTCATCCATCAAAAGTATGAACATACCTTTGGTAGAGGGAGTATAATTTTTTTTTAATAATGCTATGAAATTTTTTAAATAGTTTAATTTTTATATATTTTCTAGATTAAAAAATATTACTACTATATAATTTTAGATTTTTTTATAAAGTAAGGTATATTTATTTATTAATTTAATTATATTTACAAAAAGTATGGATAAAAATTGAATAAGTGTAAAATAGTATGTGCTAAATTTAATTATTTTTAAAAAAAATGAAAAGTATGAATATAATCTGATTTAAAAAATGTATTAACTAGATTTGGGAAAAAAATGAAAAGTATAGATATAATTTAATTAAAAAAAATATTTACTAGATTTAATAATAAAAAAAAAAGGTTAAAATTGATAAGTTGACAATAGATTAAAGGGCATATATTCTATTTTATTCTAGGGAATATAAATGGTACGTGTAGAAGATAGGGAAAGCTAGCCGCCAAGCATTACCATTAGCATGATGCCACATTTTCACATGTCACTTTGGGCGTTTCTTCTCTTTCGTCATCAGTGACGTATCACAGTACTCCTTCCCATTATTCAAATCTTTGTACCTTATAAATAATTAAAGATAAGTCCAACGCTTGTATGAAACAATTTTACTGTAACACCGTTTATAAAATAGCACTATATTTTTTTTTTAAATATTAGAACTATATGCCTCACGCAAGACATTTCTTTAAAATAATAAAAAATACATTATGTTTATATTATATAAATTTAAACGCAAATTCACATAGGTTTATAGGCATTCCCAAAATTCATAGCTTGTTTTCACTTTCTCCAAAATTTGTACTTTAAATAATGATAATTGTTTGGTTAATGTTTCAAAAAATATGCAATAATAATGATCTTAATAGAAAAATATATAGAATAGAAAAGAAAGAAAATAAGTTTATAAAATATTCTTAATATAAATTGATAATTTAAAAGAATTCTTATATTAGTAGATGATGATGCTCGAATAATTATAAATAGAAAAATGAATTCAAATAAATAATTACTTTAAAATAAATTTCTATCTCCCATCATTCTTGTTCCAATACTAATTAACCCATATACCTAAAATTTATAGAAATTTCAATTCTTCTCGTAATATTGAAGATAAATTTAGTAGAAATTAAAATGTTTGTGTTGAAAATTGTAAAGTTTAAATGTCAGGATAATTCATTTTAATATTTGAATCTGTAGATTTACGGACTTAAAGTGCTGTCTATTCAATTAAATCGATTGTTTTTGTATTTTTATTCTTATCGCGAATATAAAGTAGGGCGGTGATTAACCACCTCTGCCGTACCATCCACCCCTATATAACTTTCTTATTATTTCTTTTTCTACCTAGGACATATTTCTCTCGATCTATGAGTCGTCTATCCATTAAGTTAAGTTATGGATGCTAAGAAAAATAAAAGGAAAATGGAGGACCATCAACAAAATCAAGAACAAGGAAAAACAAATAAATTTTTTGCATTGATAAAAAGCAGCAAACAAGTGCACGAGCAACTGGTGGTTGCTCCTGGGGATCAAAAGTTGTCGGAGCCTGTTGCGCGATCGACTGGTAGCTTCCGGAGATAAAAAGTTGTTGGCGCCGTGGAATCCCACGTTCAGATTAGAAGATTTCTTGGAGTCTCCGCCGCAGCCCTAAGAGAAAAAAGGTGAAGGAGGCTATCTTTCTTTCTAGTATAAAATAGAGTTGTAATAATTTTATTATTAGTATAATTAATGAAATTAATGTAGTTTCATTTCAAAACAAATGAATATGTTTTTTTTTTGTTTTTTTTTTGAGTTGGTCTCTGGCGCACAGCGTGCACACTATGGGATCAGTTAACCCTTATTAATTACAAAAGCGAAAATTTTAAACAAAGTAGCATCTGGCAAAGTGGTTACCATGTCTAATCTTATGTTTGAGGTTGGGGGTTCGAAACCCATGACTTTTCTTTTAATTAAAATTTTAAAACTACAATTATTACTGTTTTTCATAATTTTTATTTTAAAAAAATACCATAGAGTTTTTAAATATTATACTTTTCAGTCTCATTAACGATAATTACCCCTTTTCAATATTATAAAACAAGATTTTTTATTAACAATAATTACCTAGTTTTTCATAATTTTTATTTTAAAAAAATACCATAGAGTTTTTAAATATTATACTTTTCAGTCTCATTAACAATAATTACCCCTTTTCAATATTATAAAATCTTACTTTTCAGTATTAAAGATGACCACTTTTCACTAATAATAATTACCACTTTTCACTAATAATAATTACCACTTTTCAATATTATGAAACAACACTTTTCAGTAACTATACTTACCACTTTTCAGTGTTTAAGATTACCACTTTTCACTAATAATAATTACACTTTTCAGTATTATGAAACAATTACCTAGTTTTTCATAATTTTTATTTAAAAAAAATACCATAGAGTTTTTAAATATTATACTTTTCAGTCTCATTAACGATAATTACCCCTTTTCAATATTATAAAATCTTACTTTTCAGTATTAAAGATGACCACTTTTCACTACCATAGAGTTTTTAAATATTATACTTTTCAGTCTCATTAACGATAATTACCCCTTTTCAATATTATAAAATCTTACTTTTCAGTATTAAAGATGACCACTTTTCACTAATAATAATTACCACTTTTCACTAATAATAATTACCACTTTTCAATATTATGAAACAACACTTTTCAGTAACTATACTTACCACTTTTCAGTGTTTAAGATTACCACTTTTCACTAATAATAATTACACTTTTCAGTATTATGAAACAACATTTTTCAATATTATGAAACAACACTTTTCAGTAACTATACTTACCACTTTTCAGTATTAAAGATTATCACTTTTCACTAATAATAATTACCACTTCTCAATAATAATACTTATCACTTTTCAGTATTATGAAACAACAATTTTCAATAATACAATTTATCATTATTACGAAACAACACTTTTCAATGGTATGAAACAACACTTTTCAGTATTAAATACTACCACTTTTCAGTAACAATATTACCACTTTTTAATAATAATAATATTCTGTAATAAAAGTTAGTATTATTTTTCAATAAAAAAGAACCACACTTTTTAAAATACTTAAAAATCCAACTTAAACACACAACTAGGAAATTAAATTCAGAAAAAAGCAAATAGCTATAGCCATAGCACAGCACAGCACATACTCCAAAGTTTTTTTTGGCTTCTACTGCCATTCCATTTACCACATTTCATCTTCTCCAACCAACCTCTAAAACCAGGCCCGAGCACGCTTGAAGCCACCCACATTTTTTTATTCTAGATTTCAAATTTCTGCAAGCAGGTGAAAATTGCTCTTCAAATATATAAAGCCCCAAATGCTTGCTTGTGCGTAACTTGTGTCCCCTTCATTCACGAGGACGGAGCCGTCGCGCGTAGAGGGGTTCACCATCGCCGTCAAGACGCTGAGCGGCGCGCAGAGAAGGCGACGGTCTCCATGTGCGGCCGGGAGAGGAACTTCGAGTGGGAGTAGGTGGCCGGAACTGAGGAAGACGGCGGCAGGATCAGTGCAGGCGGCGGCTACTATGTGAAAAAAAATACAGTGGAAGGTGTGAACATTTTTTAGGGTTTACATGTTTTTTCAAATAAATAAAGGAACAGAGAAGAGAAAGGAAGAAAGAAAGAAAGAGAAGGAAGAAAGAGAAAAAAGAATGGAAAAGAAAAATTATGTAGAAAAAAACAAAAATAAAAACAGTTAAAAAAAGTGAGTGCACCACATCACTTTGGTGTGTATGGTGCATATAAGACTTTTCCTTTTTTTTTATTTTAATGATTTTTTTGAAGCTTCCTTGTCCGACTTATGAATGGATCGACCTGACAGATTAATTCACAAATCAATTTCACCCTCTATCTAAATTAATTTCAAAGCAAAAGTTTGTATAAACTAATCCTTCATTAGCTATTTACACATGTGGACTATTGTAAGTATTTGTAAGTTTACTTTTGTATGTTTTTAGATTAAAATTTTGAAATTTTAATTTTAAATTATCAATTGTCAATTGATTCCAATAGCTATGATTTTTTTTTTTAAAAATATGATTTAAGATAAGTCCAACGCTCGTATGAAACAATTTTACTGTAACACCGTTCATAAAATAGCACAATTTTTTTAAAAAAAATATTAGAACTTTATGCCTCACGCAAGACATTTCTTTAAAATAATAAAAAATATTATGTAAACATTGTTTATCCCATCATAGATCAGAGAAGATATTATATAAATTTAAACGCAAAATTCACATAGGTTTATATAATTGTTTGGTTAACGTTTTAAAAAATATGCGATAATGATTTTAATAGAAAAATATCATATTGAGGTTAATTGTGTGTTTTGTTAGATTATATCATGTATGCAATCTCTCTCTCTAGTTAGATGTACATTGAAATCATGCAATTAGCTTGATTGTCCTTTTTCACTAGCAGTCAATTCCTTTACTTGTGTCCTTCCTTATGAACTCATCATTAAAGGCAATATATATTTTCAAGTTTTCTATAGTACTGGGCTATCATTTGATTTATTTTATAGTATCAGAGTTTTTGGCTCACACGCACTTTTTGGATTTTTTATCACAGGTACTTCCCGCCATCAAGAAACTAAAGCATCATCATGTAGAATTTGTGGACGGAAGAACAGAAGATGTTGATGCAATAATCCTAGCGACTGGATATAAGAGCAATGTGCCATCTTGGCTAAAGGTTTATTATAATTCTAAAGTTTTTTAACATTCTAAGCTTATGGGAAACGCGTCGTCTTTGGCTGATTTCTTCTTCTATTTTCGACGGCAGGAAAGTGAGATGTTCTCGGAGGAGGATGGTTTCCCTAGAAGTCCATTTCCAAATGATTTTACGGATTTAAACATGATGAGTCAATGGCATACAGATAAAAAAAAAATGTAGAGCTGTCTATTCAATTAAATCGATTATTTTTGTATTTTTGTTCTTATCGCGAATATAAAGTAGGGCGGTGATTAACCGACCATCCACCCCTATATAACTTTCTTATTATTTCTTTTTATAACTTTCTTATTATTTCTTTTTCTAGGTACATATTTCTCTCTGTCTACCCATTACATTAAGTTAAGTTATGGATACTCAGAAAAATAAAAGGAAAAATATTACATTAAGTTAAGTTATGGATACTCAGAAAAATAAAAGGAAAAATAGAGGACCATCAACAAAATCAAGAATAAGAAAAAGTGGATAAATTTTTTGCATTGATAAAAAGCAGCAAACAAGTGCACCACCAACTTGTGGTTGCTGGAGATCAAAAGTTGCCGGCTCCACAAGTACGCGATCCACTGGTAAGTTGCCGGCTCCACAAGTACGCGATCCACTGCCGGGGATAAAAAGTTATTGGCACCGCATTCAGATTAGAAAGATTTCTTGGAGTCTCCGCAGCCGAATAAGAATAAGAAGGAAGATAAGAAGGAAGCCGGGCCATCTGTGTGTTGAAGTTAAAAAACAAGAGGGAGAGAAAGGTAAAGTAGGAGATAAAAGATTTGACCTCAATCTTTTTCTTTAGTATGAGAAAAAAGGGGAAGGAGGCCATCTTTCTTTCTAGTAATGTAGTTTCATTTCAAAACAAATGAATATATTTTTTTTTTGTTTTTTTTTTATTTTTATGATTTTTTTGAAGCTTCCTTGTTCTACTTATAAATGGATCGACGTGACAGACTAATTCACAAATCAATTTCACCCTCTACCTAAATTAATTTCAAAGCAAAAGTTTGTATTATAAACTAATCCTTCATTAGCTATTTACACATGTGGACTATTGTAAGTATTTGTAAGTTCACTTTTGTATGTTTTTAGATTAAAATTTTGAAATCTTAATTTTAAATTATCAATTGTCAATTGATTCCAATATCTATGAATTTTTTTTTTAAATATGATTTAAAATATGTGTAATGTGTTAATTAAAAACTGATCTATCCTTTTAAGTTGTAGCTTTCTAATTTTAATGTTCAACATTTTATTCATATGTATCGTATTAAAAAATAATTTGGAGTTCAAAAGTTCTGTTTATCAAAAGTCTTTCATAAAAATCGAAACATTCACAAATCAACAGTGTGATGCCATATATGCAATTCGATTATTTAAAATAAATGAGTAATCATGTTATATATATATATATATATATATATTTATTATATAAACTAAACTAAAATTTATATTCAACGTTTAAAAATAAAATTGTTAGTGTGTATACAAAATAATTATAAAACATATCATTTACGATTCAATTTAAATCGATTTAGATATTTAATTTAATTATAAATATCTCAAAATATATATATATATATATATATATATATATATATATATTTATTGAACAAACGAGGTCTAAGAGGTTAGATTAAAGTGAATTGTGGATAAATATAGTATTATTGGGGTTGTCCACAACAGGGCATAGTTAGAAGACAAATAAAATTTAAAGAAAAATTCTAAATTAAATGGAGTGGAACAATCGAGGTGTTCCAATACCATGAGATTTGTGTGACATTCTTCTCAATTAATTTGTTTTTTTTTGCACTGGACAAGTTAAATTATTTAAATAAGTTTTATAATTTTATTTTATATTATTATTAATAAATATAAATATATATTATATCAAAATTCATATTTTTTACTACTGATATGTTTATATCACATTCTCATATTCCCTATCTATTTTCTCTTGTAATTTCGATCATTTTTCTAACATTTATCATTCTATCATGGAACCAACTCATTTATTTATTGAGCATATATGACAAAATAATCAACACTGATAATTAAATTAGTAATTTATATTTTTGTATTATTGTATTTTATGCATCTATTTGTAATTTTATTTATTTACTCCCTCCGTCCCAGAGGAATTTGCTGACTTTTGAGGGGTAATTTTGTAAAGTTTTATGAATAAAGTAAAGTAAAAAGTAGATTGAGTGTGGAAAAATATATAATGGCATATGAGTAAATATGAGTATATTTTAAGGGTGAGGGTTATGAAGATATTTCCTTTTATGGAGTGTGCAAATTGGTATGGGACATCCATATATGGAAAGTGTGCAAATTCCTGTGGGACGGAGGGAGTATAATATTGTATTCCAATTCTTGTAATTTAAATTTTATTATTAGAAAAGTCGTTTATTTTAAGTGTATGGGTGATACTTGGGTACATGCGAGTGTGTACACACCAATTTTAATTTTAATTTTTTTTATATTTTATCTTCACCCGCTCATTTAATAAGTTCACTAAAAAACCATTTTTTACTAGGTTATTTGCACCCGCTCATTTTATGAGTTCACCCCAAATCATTTTTTTATCACGGTTATATGTATCTGCTCATTTTTAAGTTTACCCCCAAATTATTTTTTACCACGGTTATCTGTTTCCCTCATTTTATGAGTTCACCCTAAAATATATTATAAAAAATAATTACATTTAAAAGGCTATATTATTCTTTTATTAATTTACACAAAATATAATGAAATCAACCTAATTTGTATATTTACAATCTGCAGCCGAGTCATTGCCGAGTTACTGTCAATTCATCACCAAGTCACCCATATTTTTAGGAAAAAAAAATCATAAAACATAATTTTTTTTAAAAAGACTATCGAAATTAGCCACAAATCTCAATTTTTTTTCTTTTTAATATTTTTCTTCCCAGTAGCTTTTCGATGGCCTACCTTGCATTACCTGGCATGAGTGGTTTTTTTGCCGAATTGATCGATTTTTTTTGGACTAATTACTAGTCCAAAATATCTTTTAATGACAAAACTCCCAATTACTTTTGTAATGGCAATTGGGATGATATTAACTCCTATTTATTTATTACCTATGTTACGACAGATGTTTTATGGATACAAGATATTTAATGGTTCAGACTCTTATTTTTTTTATTCTGGGCCGCGAGAGTTATTTCTTTCGGTTTCTATTTTTTTTACCCGTACTCGGTATTGGTATGTACCCCGATTTCGTTCTTTCACTATCAGTTGAAAAGGTTGAAGTTATTCTATCTAATTCTTTTTTTAGATAATTTGTAAATTTTATCATTTACAAAATCGTTCGTTGTAAAATGGTACAATGACAAAGAGCCTGTCGAATCATATTTGAATATGATTCGACAGGCTCTCGCCAATTCACACAAAGTTTTTTTTTAATTCAATTAGATGTTAATGTAAATGAACCATAACTATGTAGTCATATTCCTAATAGATTGACTCCAAAATAGCATATCCAAATTATAAGAAATCCAATAGACGCCACAATTGCTGAATTTGTACCCTTGAGTTTTATATTTGTTCGCGTATGTAAATAAATTGAAAATATTATCCAAGTAATAAAAGCCCAATTTTCCTTTGGGTCCCAACTCCAATAGGATCCCCATGCTTCGTTAGCCCATACTGCTCCAGAAAGAATTCCTATGGTTAAAAAGATAAATTCTAGACTAATAACTCGATAACTCCAATAATCCAATTTTTGAATCAATTGTGATCTATAATAATTCCTTGGGAAAAAAAAGAAGTTTTTTGTAAAACATCCCTTTGTTCATTCATGTATTGGATTTCATCAAGGCAAAAACGACTCATTTAAATTCAATAAATGATTACTCGTATAAAAAAGATTTTTGTTTTTTCTAACTGTAATGAGTAGAAGTGATACTGATAATAATGATCCACATAAAAGGGCCGATAGCCTAATATCATCATACTTACGTGCATTATTAGCCACTCGGATTGAAGAGCGGGTACTAATATTGTTGATTCATGTATTTCAGTTACAAGACCTGAAGTAGCAAAGCCCTGGGCAAAAAGAGCACTTGGGCCAATTATTGTGCTTAGAATATTTTTGTGGTTTTTGAAATATGAAACTATATAAATAAAGGAAAAATTACATGAAAGAAAGATTAACTATTCATATAAATCACTTAGTGGAAAATGTCCCGAATAAATCCAACGAGAAATTAATAATCCTGTTATACAGAAAAAAGTCATTATCATGCCCATTTTGGATGAATCATCTAGTTTTACGATTTCATCGACTAAAAAGGTTATCAAATGAATTGTAATTAGAATGGAAACGGTCGAAAAAGAAATATGAGTTAATATATGCTCTAAGGTTGAAAATATCATAAAAAAAAGTTCCTTAATTAGAAAATTAAAATTAGCAATTGAATTTATTTTATTATAGGATCTATTTTCTTTTTTAAGAGATGATATGACGCCACTCGGACTCGAACCGAGATGCTCTAGCACTGCTTCCTAAGAGCAGCGTGTCTACCGATTTCACCATAGCGGCCTGTCTTGACCTCATAATAACCTATAAATAAATAATCGTCTAGATTTACGAATTAAATTGAGTGCAATATTTTTTAGGAAAGATTCAAATTTATGAATCAAATTTTGTTCAAGTAGGTATTTGAAGGTTCATTAGTTTCGTTTAGGATTTTTGTTTTATTTTGTATTTTATTTTATACTCTTCTCGACTCAACTCTTGTAAATCCTACTATGACTTAAGGAATAGAACCTCTTTCCCCCCAAATTTTTTTTTTAAATTAACTGTTTTTGATTTATTTGATTTCAAAAAGTGAAACCAAAAAGTCGTTTTATTGATGAACACAAAAGAAAGAACCTATTTTAGATCATTCAAAATTGACACATATTTATCCAAAGTATTTTCATTAAGGGTTTTTGTGTGCATTGCTAGCGAGATATATGGGGGCTATATAAGAATTTATATAAAATCCAAAAGTAAGAAAGTGGTAAAAAAAAGAAAACCTTATATTACAAATAAATATTACAAATAAGTTAATGGGGAAAATAAGACCCCCGCCTTGAAAATGCGAAAATATACTAAAAACAAAAAAGAATCCTTTTTCGAATTGGGTAAGGTAAGCAGAAGAATTCTTAGTATACATATTTTAGAGGAGAGGAACGAATTCCATTCCCCGTTAAAGGAAATGGAATTCTGGAATTTTCTTTTTGAAATGAAATGACTCCGTTTTTTAGTCAGGTCGGTTTAGGTTATTCCAACGTGTTATGTTTTATTACTAAATTTATTTGTTTGTCGCACAAAAAAACTTTTTGAATTCCCGGTAGAAATAGATTTACCTAAGGCTAAGGAAAATCTCTTTTACTTTTTTCTTCTCATTTTCAATTTTTATTCTAAACTTTTTATTTATTCGATTTTTTTCCTTTTTCTTTTTTTTTCCTACCTTTATTTTCCATGTGTATTTTTTTAAATTTTAATACAAAATAATAGTATTATAGATATGATTTTATTATAGTAGATAATACAATAAGTAATACCATTAACAATATTTAGTAATATCTTATACAATAACAATATTTAGTAATATCTTATAGTCGGTAATACAATAAGTAATATCTTAAATGCCCACAGAAACACATACATTTGCATATACAACAATGCAAAGTGAAGCTATTTCAAATATAAATCACTTAATCAAAGATCCAAAGAGTCCAATGAGTAGCTATCCAAACCATAAGAACTTACTTTGGATAAATATACAGTAGAACAAAAATAATAAACACTATTTTCTTCTATTTATAGCACATATGAACAAGATAATATATGATTACTTGTTCTATCTTTACCACAAAGGTTAATGAATCTAAATTATTTCCCTTAAAAAAGCCTTACATTTCTTCAAATTCAGAGCATGCTTTGTAAAAGAATGGTACCCCATAAACTTGCAAAGAAAAACTCATGAAACCAAGCTAAGTAAAAAAAGGGGACAAACTCAAAGAAAGCAAAGCAGTAAACAAAAAAAATAGAAACCAACCCCTCCCAGTTTCAGTTTTGTTTACTGTCAAGAAATTGAAGTGGATTTCTCCTCCATTCCAAAATAGTGTACTATCTAACTCTTCTGACTTTTGGTTCCAATCCATGATTTCAGCATCATTTTAATAGAATGCTAGATTGATTCTTTGTTCTCAATTCATTAGATTTTTTAAATTCGGATTTCAAAATCCTCAAAATCTCAAAACAAACCTCCCCAAAAAGCAAACCCCTCACAATGCGAACAATATTAGCAAAATCAAACATTATTCACAGTGACGGAGCCAGAAACTAACCGATGGGGGGCCCAATTATGAATAATAAATTTCGCTTTTAATATCTATAAATTTTTTTGAAACATATAATATATTACTAATTAATCAAGTTAAGTTTTAATATGTTTCAATAAAAGTTTCATTCATTCCGCTCATTACCTACAAAATAATATTTATACAGTCTATACACGAGCATCTTTTAATTTTTATGTTTTAAATTGTTATATACTTCACTCGTTTCATATTTATTGACGCTATTAGTCTTAATTATTGTTTTAAAAAATTGTCATTTTTAGCTATTTTTACACGTTTCTCCCTAAATTACTCATATGTAAATTCCTATAATTTTTACTCCGTATTTTAATACTTTTTCATCTTTCTTTCTTGATAATTGAAGCAAGTTATTCCACTCTCTTATACTTTCATTCATTTTTTCCCTCAATCTTTCATGATAATGAAAGATAAATTTTTTTAAAAAAATATTATTTAATTATACACAAAACAAGTACTTATAAGACGGAAAAAGTAATAATTGCACTACTAATATTTTACTAATACACTTAGAAATTATTATATAACTATTAAATATGATTAATTATAATTATTTTTTCTTTTATTTTTTATTATTTAATATTTTTAAAAAAATTATTAAAAAAAATTTGTAAAATGGGTGGGGGGGCCAGTGACCCCCCTGGGCCCTCTCTCCCTCCGTCCCTGATTATTCAAAACCTTTACAAGTATCTAATTCCAGTAAACAAAATTCAAATTCATAAGAAACAAGGCTAAATTAGAGAAATTGCATGTACCTTGATTTGAGGTATGAAATAGTCTAAACTTCCCAAGTAAGATAGCTGAGCTTATAATCTCAATTCTGCTAAAGGCACCTTTCGAAACAGCTTCGAAAATGATTCTCTATCGAATTCAATCTGTTCATCGTCGTCTTCATCAAAAACATCGTACTCTCCTTTCTCTTAGCAGCAATATGTAGAAAGAAAATCTGAGAGAACAAAGAAGAAAGGAAGAAGGAGAAGAATTTGTAGAAAGAAAAAAGTATGAACATACCTTTGTAGGAAGAATTTGTAGAAAGAATCTAAAAAATTAGAGTGCACCAAATTAATTTAATTTGGTGTGTAAGGTGTGAGGAAATTTTATTTTTGGTGTGTAAGGTGTGAGGAAACTTACTGGTGAGGAAATTAATTTTTTTTTTTTTTTTTTTTTTTTTTTTTATGGAAGTTAAATACCCATCCCTTTTCCCCCTAACCACTTGAGCTATCCCAGTAAGTTTAGGATATTTCAAAATAAATCTTTTAAGTTTCAACTTTACAAAATACGTCTGATATGTTTCAATTTTGTCCTTTTTTTATTCAATTTTAATTCTTTACCTTTTGAAACAATTAAAGTTAATTAAAAAAGTTTCATGGATAAAAATTAATTAAATTTATTCCATGTAATCCATTTTTAATTGACCAACCTATTTATGGAATAAAACTTCATTTCAATATTTTTTTTGACAACATCAAATTATATTGTTAAAATTAATTAATTATAAAATTTAAATATAATTAAAAAAATACAAAAATTAAATTTCAACAAATTAATAGTATAGAGTAAAATTTGAAAATTTAAAAAATATATATTTAACCTGTATATAATTTTAAAAAATGAAGAAAAAAAACACACATCAAAAAAAAAATTACACAATAAATATAATTTGAAAAAATAATAAAAAAATATATTTATCTATCACTACATAATATATATATATATATATATATATATTAATTTTACTTTATTGATTAAAAAGTAATCTTTAAAATATATATAGATTTTAAAACTTTTATTCTATTAAAAAAATAAAATGTTACAGCAATATATATTACATTATGTATATAAAAAATAATAATAGAATAAAATAATTATAATTTTATTAATAAAACAAATTAATATAGAAAATTACAAAGTAGAAACAACAATTTATTTAGTCAAATTTTTTAACATAATCCAAGAAATTTTCTACTTTAGGAACTGAAAATATGTATTTATTAAACTACTCAATTTTCCTAATTTTTCAAACAATACTTTAATAATTTTAATTATAGCATAATTTTAATTTGGAGCATAGAAAATGCATATCTACTTGCACATAATATGATGAAAAAAATAACGTCTGCGTTTTCTCCCTTCTATAAACACGCTTCACAAATGAAATATAATACAAATATTATATTTACATAAATGACATAATCTATACATGACGCTGTAAAAAATAAAATTGAAATGAAGTTTTAATTATTCCATAAATTAATATGTTGTCAATTAAAAATGGATTACATGCCTAATTTTATTTCGAATAAATTTAATTAATTTTTATCCATGAAGCTTTTTTAATTAATTTTAATTGTTTCAAAAGATAAAGGATTAAAATTGGATAAAAAAAAGGACAAAATTGAAACATACAAGACGTATTTTGTAAAGTTGAAACTTAAAGGACCAAAAATAAAATTTCCTCTATAGAGTGTATATGAGACTTTCCCATATAAAAAATACAGTAATTAAAATAAGGGCTAGTCTTGAGTGAGACCGTCTCACAGAATGAAATATGTGAGACGGCTTTTATATATAAAAAAGTGATAGTGTTTGAACAAAAAGTGATAGTCACTTTTGTTAAAAATATTATCATTTTTTATTTAAACATTATCATTTTTTTACAAACTAAAATTTGGAAAAAAAATATGGGTTATCCTACCCAAATTTTTGAAATATGGGTTAAAAGGATCCGTCTCACAGAAAAAGATTTGTGAGACGGTCTCACACAAGTTTTTGCCTTAAAATAAATTGTACTCCCTTCATCCATCAAAAGTATGAACATACCTTTGGTAGAGGGAGTATAATTTTTTTTAATAATGCTTTGAAATTTTTTAAATAGTTTAATTTTTATATATTTTCTAGATTAAAAAATATTACTATTATATAATTTTAGATTTTTTTTATTAAGTAAGGTATATTTATTTATTAATTTAATTATATTTACAAAAAGTATGGATAAAAATTGAATAAGAGTAAAAAAGTATGTGCTAAATTTGATTTTAAAAAAAATGAAAAGTATGAATATAATTTAATTTAAAAAATGTATTAACTAGATTTGAGAAAAAAATGAAAAGTATAGATATAATTTAATTAAAAAATATATTTACTAGATTTAATAAAAAAATAGATTAAAATTGATAATTTGACAATAGATTAAAGGGAATCTATTCTATTCAATTCTAGGGAATATAAATGGTACGTGTAGAAGATAGGGAAAGCTAGCCGCCAAGCATTACCATTAGCATGATGCCACATTTTCACATGTCACTTTGGGCGTTTCTTCTCTTTCGTCATCAGTGACGTATCACAGTACTCCTTCCCATTATTCAAATCTTTTTACCTTATAAATAATTAAAGATAAGTCCAACGCTTGTATGAAACAATTTTACTGTAACACCGTTCATAAAATAGCTAAAATTTTTTTTAAAAAAATATTACTCCCTCCGTCCCGCAATTACTTTCACACTTTTCTTTTCGGGACGTTCCACAATAACTTTCACACCCTTAAAATGGAAAACCTTTTATAAACTCCACCCTCACAATATTCTCAATTTTACACAAATGCCATTACTTTTTCTCCACACATACCCAAAAGTCAACTCATTTCTTTACTTTATACATAAAGGTTTACAAAATTACCCCTCAAAATCTCCCACTAAATTCACTTTTCTTATTTTGTGTGCCTCTTCACATGTGAAAGAAATCACGGGACGGAGGGAGTAGAACTTTATGCCTCACGCAAGACATTTTTTTAAAATAATAAAAAAAATATTATGTAAACATTGTTTATCACACCATAGATCAAAGAAGATATTATATAAATGGGTCACACTTGCGTACCCCCTAGTGCACCGTACCCCCTAGTTTTAATTTTTTATTTATATTTTATGTGCAACCATTAATTTAATGAGTTCACCCCTAAATTATCTGCACCCACTCATTTTATGAGTTCACCCCCAAATCATTTCTTTTTTACAACAATTATCTACACCCGCTCATTTTATGAGTTCGCCCCCAAATTATTTTTTTACCACAGTTATCTGCACCCCGCTCATTTTATGAGTTCACCCCCAAATATTTTTTTACTACAGTTATATGTACCTGCTCATTTTATGAGTTCACCTCCAAATCATATTTATACTACAGTTATCTGCACCCGCTCATTTTATGAGTTCACCCCAAATCATTTCATTTTTACAACGGTTCTCTACACCCGCTAATTTTATAAGTTCACCCCTAATTTTTTTTACCACAATTCTCTGCACCCACTCGTTTCATGAGTTCACCCCCAATTTTTTTTTTTAAATAATTACATTTAAAATACTATATTATCTTTTTATTAATTTACACAAAATATAATAATAAAATCAACCATAATTTATACATTTACAATATGTAGTCGAGTCATTGTCGAGTTACCGTCGATTCACCACTAAATCACCCATATTTTAGAAAAAGAAAATCGTAAAAACATAATTTAAAAAATCTATCAAAATAAGGCACAAATCTCAAATTTTTTTTCTTTTTAATTTTTCTTCCCATTTTCAGTTTTTATTCAAAAAAATTTATTTCTTCATTTTTTTAATTAGTATTTTTTAAAATTTTAATACAAAATAATATTATATGTATGATTTTATTATACTCAATAATACAATAAGTAATAATCAGTAATACACTAATACCATTAAAAATAATTAGTGCTCCAATATCTTATACAATAACAAATAATTACACATATCTAATTATATTAAATAATACTAAAATCAATTATTAGTAATACCACGAACAGTAATCGGTAATACCATTAATATTAATCAATAAAATTTTATACAATAACAAATAATTCCACACATCCAATTATATTCAATAATACCAAAAACAATTATCAGTAATACAATGAACAGTAATTAGTAATATCATGAACATTGATCAGTAATATCTTATACAATAATAAATAATTCCACAAATCTAATTATATTAAGTAATACAATAATCAATAATATGTAATACCATAAAAAATAATAATAATAATCAGTAATGTCTTAAACAATAATAAATAATTTCACACAATCAGTAATACCACAAACAATAACCAGTAATACCACAATTAATAATTAATAATACCGTAATCAGTAATCATTAATTTTAATTCATTTGTATATTAATAGTAATACTACAATCAATAAATAGTAATACCAGTACCAATAACTAATAGTACCATAAAAAAAATGTGGAGATAGTGCAAATCGGGGTGTACTGAAGAAAATAGGGGGAGCACATTACCAAACCCAATTGAAGGGAACCATAGCCCAATGGGAGGACACCCTAGGTCGGCAGTCGTCGTTTGAGATTGTAGATGTTGTTAACTCTTAAATGCTTTAACATTATCAACAACATCTTAATTTGACCTTCCTTGATTTATTCTAAGTCTTTTCTGCAATGTTACATTAAATGTTGTACTAAATACTCTCACATTCAGGAACGATTCTAGAAGCTTCTACAATAGTCTGGAACCTGGAAGATTCCAGAAGGTTGGAGAACGTGCTAGAAGACTTTGGAGCATTGTAGAACGACCTGGAAGATGGCAGAATGTTCTAGAAAGATCATGGAGGTTGAGGTCCTAAAAAATAGGATCTCATAATGGAAGGATCTAGAAGCTGTGTATTTCTCTATAAATACCGCCAGAGCCTCTCATTTCAAAGTATGCACTATTCGAGTAACCCCTCCTTGAGCGTTCAACCCTAGTTAGGAGTTATGGCCAGTAGTTGTGTCTTTTAACGTACGCCGAGGGATACCGCCTTCCAGTGTACTTAGTTCTAGTCTTGAATCGAGTGAGAGTGAATCACAGATTAGATTAGTTCTTTAGACAGTGTTTTACACTTAAGTCTGTTTGCGGATTCAGGCACCTGCCTCGATTGTAGTTTCTGTTTGTGGAATGTTGAAGTAATTGCTGAGACATTTCACACGACACTTTTTGTATAACTTAGGAACTAAGTTACTTTTCGCCGTAAGGCTTAGCATAGGTTTTGTTATTAATAAAATCTATGTTAAAAATTATTCCATTGTGTTCGTATTGTGTTTTAGTGTTTTAGACTTCCGCTGTGTACTGTGTTTACTTTTCACATTCTGTTAGAGTTAATGCTACACTAATTGTCACAACATTCAGTGTAACATTGTTCTGTTTTTTACTTAAACACTAGATACCTACCCCACGCACACTTTCAGTTGGTATCAGAGTCGATACCTGACGACACTAGGTTTAGATCCTTGCTTAAAGTGTGTTTTAGTTTATGTTAGCAATGAAAACACATCACATATCCACAGCACTTAGGCCACCCGTTTTAGATGGTTCAAATTATGCTTATTGGAAGCCTAAGATGCGTATGTACATCAAGTCAATTGATGAACGTGCTTGGAGGACTGTTCTTACAGGTTGGGACATACCAAAGAATCCAGCAGATGCCGATGGTGAAATCCAACTTAAGAGAGAAGTTGATTGGACAGCCGATGAGATAACAACAGCAGGATATAATTCTAAAGCCTTAAATGCTATTTTTACTTCTGTTGATACCTCTATGTTTAAAATTATATCTAACTGTTCTACTTCTAAGGATGCATGGGACAGGTTACAAGAGCATTGTGAAGGTTCCGATAGTGTTCGAAGGACAAAGCTTCGAATGTTGGGGACAAAGTTTGAGAATCTCCGAATGAGGGAAGATGAAACAATTTCATCCTACAATGAAAGGTTAAGTGAGATTATTAATGAATCACATTCTCTTGGTGACCCTATTTCTAATGTTAGAGTAGTACATAAGATATTAAGGTCTGTTCCTAAAATATTTGATGCTAAAATTTGTGCTATTGAAGAGGCAAAAGATACTGATAAGTTGAGTCAAAATGAATTAGTGAGTATTCTTAGAACCTATGAAATAAACACTAATCAAACTGATGAAGCTAAAGATGATAAGAAAGTTGTTGTTTTTAAAGGAGAGACATCAAACAAATCTGAGATTCAGCCTATCATTACTGAGGTTGATTCGGATGAAGAATTGATTGATGAATGCTTTAGCAATCCTGACAACATTGCCCTTCTTACAAAGCATTTTAATAAATTTCTTAAGAAGTCTATGCATAAATCTAAAGGAAACATTCAGCCTAAGATCCAAATCAACACATCAACACCACAACCAGAAAGGAGGAAGAGTCAATTCACACCAAGACCATCAAAGAGTGAAGGTAAACCAAGGTATGATCCTGAATTTAGAAAATCAGTTCAATGCAATGCATGTTCTGGTTATGGACACTATGCAAATGAGTGTGCCAATACCAGACTGAAGCAAAAACTGAATTTTAGTGCTACCTTGAGTGATGAATCTGATAATGATGATCTTGATGAGTTTAATAAAAATGAACATGCTCATTTTACCAGAATTGATTATAATGATTCCTCAGATGATGATCTGGATGATACAGATTCTGATGTTGCACCTGATGTCTTCACATCTACAGTAACATCAAAACAGAGTCACCCAGATTTGAACTGTTTTAATGGTTTTGTTGATGATGCAGGAAAAAGGAATGATGATGAGACATATCAGAAATTGTTAGATGATTGGAACTCTCAGAAACTCTCTCTGAATTCTTTGAATAAAGAGAATGAGGATCTGAAAGACACAATCACTAAGCTAGAAGTCTTACTTACCAGAAGAGATCTTGAAGTTTGTAAACTGAAGGAGAAACTGATCACCTCTACTTTAAGTTTCAAAAAGTTTTCCAAGAGTGCTTCTAAAGTGAATGATGCTATAGCTACTGGTAAATCTAATAATTATGGTTTAGGTTATGATGGTGAAACTGCTTCTATTTCTGAAAATTTTAGAAAACCTGTGAAATTTGTGAAGGCAAATGCTAGCACATCTGGTGTAACATCTGCTCAAACAGATTCTCACAAGTTTGAAAGGAAGTATATTTGTCATTATTGCTTTAGATATGGTCATATTCGTCCCTTCTGCTTGAAAATGTTTAAGGATTTGAGAACTGAGTTTATGCCATCCAGAATGTCTTCACATCCTAGGAAACATTCTGAGAAATCTGCATGGAAATCAAAAGTTACCTGTAATGTTGTTCACACATCCTTGAAAGCATGTTTACCTGGTCTATGGTATTTTGATAGTGGTTGTTCTAGACATATGACAGGACATATAGATTGCTTATCTGATTATGTAACCTTGAATGGTGGTAATGTTACATATGGTGGTGGATCAAAAGGAAAGATAATAGGAAAAGGAACTTTGAATGTTAGAGGTTTTCCTAAGCTTAAAAATGTTTTGCATGTTGATGGCTTACTTGCTAATCTGATTAGTATTAGTCAACTTTGTGATGATAATTTGCATGTAAAATTTGACAAAGAGTCTTGCTATGTTCTTAATGAAGATGATGATTGTGTTATGACTGGTACTAGGTCTGCAGATAACTGTTATCTTATTGGAACTAATGTATGCAATTTGTCAAAACATGATGAGAATGTCTTATGGCACCAAAGATTAGGACATGTAAATTACAGGGCAATGAAGAAACTAATCACATCAGATGCAATCAAAGGACTACCTAAACTGAGTTTCCAGAATACCACTGTATGTGGATCATGCCAGAAAGGTAAACAGGTAAGAGTGCCGCATAGAATGCTGTCACATTGTTCTACACATCGATGTTTTGAATTGTTGCACATGGATTTGATGGGTCCTATGGAAACTGAAAGCATTGGAGGTAAGAGATATTCCTTAGTTGTGGTAGATGATTTTTCTAGATATACTTGGATTGAGTTTTTAAGAGATAAATCTGAAACATTTGCTGCTTTTAAAGTTCTCTATAAAATGTTCAAAAATGTGTTTAACTTGAAAGTTGGCCGTATTAGAACTGATCATGGTAGGGAATTTGAGAATAGCATGTTTAATGATTTCTGTGATAAGAAAGGTATCTTGCAAGAATATTCATCTCCTAAAACTCCACAACAAAATGGAATTGTTGAAAGAAAGAATAGAACTTTACAAGAAATGGCAAGAGTCATGCTTTTATCCAAAAGTCTTTCTAAAAGATTTTGGGCTGAAGCATTGAATACAGCATGTCATATTATTAATAGAGTTTATATTCGATCTGGTACTAATCAAACACCTTATGAGATTCTGAATGTTAGAAAACCAAGTGTGAAATATTTTCATGTATTTGGTTGTGTGTGTTATATTTTGAATGATAGGGATCAACTTCACAAGTTTGATTCTAAAAGTGATAAAGGTTTCTTTTTAGGCTATTCTAGAAATAGTAAAGCTTATAGAGTTTATAACCTTAGGACTAACACCGTTCAAGAATCTGTTAATGTTGTGTTTGATGATGATAAAGGTCTTACAGATGATAAAGATGAAGAAGATGTATCACAAGTCACTGACAATTCTGAGAATACACTGAAGTCTGATAATGTTGCACCAAATGCTAACACATCTGGAGCAACATCTACAGAACAGACAGTTGTAATTCCACAGAATGATCAGTATGTTCCCAAAACGAATCCTTCTTCAAGAATGGGGAAAAGTCATCCTTCTGACCAGATCATAGGCGATGCTACAGTTGGAGTGCAAACAAGAGGAAGAATAAGATCGAATAAGGTAGATGTGGTAAGAACAATATGCATGTCTTCTATTTGCAATGTTGTGAATTCTGAGTGTTACTATTCTGAAATTGAACCTAAAAATGTAAATGAAGCATTAACTGATGAAAATTGGATAAATGCTATGCATGAGGAACTTAATCAGTTTGAAAGAAATGAAGTTTGGACACTTGTTCCAAGACCTAGTCATACTAATGTCATTGGAACAAAGTGGATTTATAAGAATAAAACTGATGAGTCTGGAAACATTGTTAGGAACAAAGCTAGGTTAGTTGCACAAGGTTACACCCAAGTTGAAGGTGTTGATTTTGATGAAACTTTTGCACCCGTTGCTAGGATAGAATCTATTAGATTATTACTAGCAATTGCATGTTTTATTGATATTAAACTACATCAAATGGATGTAAAAGCTGCATTTTTAAATGGCATATTGAATGAAGAAACATATGTTGAACAGCCTAAAGGTTTTGAAGATCCACAATACCCGGATCATGTGTACAAACTAAAGAAAGCATTGTATGGTCTAAAACAAGCTCCTAGAGCATGGTATGGTAGGCTTACGGACTTTCTTTTAGAGTATGGATTTATTAGAGGAGAAGCCGATAGGACTTTGTTTATTAAGAACACTGGAGAAGATTTACTTATTGCTCAAATATATGTTGATGACATTGTGTTTGGTTCAACCTGTGATAAAATGCTGAACAGATTTGTTGAAGCAATGACAGCCACATTTGAGATGAGTATGGTTGGAGACTTGAATTATTTTTTAGGTCTTCAAATCAAGCAATGTAAGGATGGTATTTTCTTCTCTCAAGGTAAGTATGCTAAAAACTTAGTCAAACGGTTTGGTCTTGAAAGCTCAAAAGTAATGAAAACACCTATGGGTTCTACTTTGAAACTTTGCAAAGACAATGGTGGAAAGGATGTTGATCCAACATTGTATAGATCCATGATAGGTAGTTTACTTTATCTAACCTCTAGTAGACCTGACATTATGTATAGTGTGTGTGTTTGTGATAGGTACCAAGCTAATCCAAAGGAATCTCACCTGAATGCAGTGAAAAGGATAATCAGATATGTTTCAGGTACAAGCGAACTAGGGATATGGTACACTAAGGACACCAACAACACATTGATTGGATACAGTGATGCGGATTGGGCTGGAGATATTGATGACAAAAGAGTACAAGTGGAGGATGTTTCTACATGGGGAACAATCTTGTGTCTTGGCATAGCAAGAAACAAAATTGTGTTTCTCAATCCACTGCCGAGTCTGAGTACATAGCTGCAGGAAGTTGTTGCACACAACTATTGTGGTTAAGTAAGATGTTTCATGACTATGGAATTGAAAACAATATCCTCACAATTTTCTGTGATAACACAAGTGCTATTAACATATCTAAAAATCCGGTACAACACTCACTCACTAAGCACATTAGCATTAGACATCATTTTATGAGAGATTTAGTGGAGAAGAACATAGTTAAGTTGGAATATGTACCTACTGAAAATCAAAATGCTGATATATTTACTAAGGCTCTTGACCATGAGAGATTCTCATTTTTGAGGAAATCTCTTGGTATGTGTAATATCTGAATAATTCTTGAGAGGATGTTGTCACAAATGCGGTAGCATTTGGGACAACAACCTAAGGTGGTATAGTTATTATAGATTTGATTTATTTCTTATTTTCGTTGAATAATTCCTTTGTAAATTATTCTTGAATCTGAAATTTGTTTGTGCAAAAATAGGCATGTACTACACCTCTCAAAAGCTTAAAAAATTGAGAATGTTACAGCATACTAAAAGATGTACCAATTCACTGAGTAACTATGGAGCACGGAGTTCGCTACTACGATGCCTTCTTTTCAAAAGGTGAATTTGGTAAAAACATCAAGAGGTTCGTAATCCATTAAGTAAGTATGGGGCACGGAGTTCGCTACTACGATGTACTCTACAGGAACAATGGATCAATACGAATTAGATGTTGTAGCACAAAAAGAAGAAAAGCAATGAAAAGAAAAAATGCTGAAAAATTGGCTACATTGGATAGGTAAAACCTGTGAAAAACCAATGTTGAGGTGTATGTCAAATCCTTGAGCACAACATTACATGATTTAATTATATTTTTATAAGTTGTAATTATTTAATTAATTGTGGGAATTTATTTTATTTATTTATAATTATACTAACCACGTTCCTTTTATTATTTCAGATTATACACATTTTTAATCTTAATTAATTCTAGAATATTCCTAATTTAATTAATTTATTTATTAATTAAGATTTTACCCCACTAACTCACCCATGATTTACTTGTGGCTGAATTTGTGGAGCATTATCCATTCAATCTAGAATGTTTTCTATGTCAAGCCTTAATCACACGTACATTATTCCAACTACTAAGCTCTCTCTATATAAATACTCCCATTTCATGTTTTCTAAGCTTTGTAATTAATTGAGTAAGTTGAGTATTATTTTTGCAGATTTATTATAAGCTATTGTGTGTCTCGATTTTTGTGTTGTGCCTTTCGAATTCTTGAGTTTAAATGGCAGGAAACAAGAAATCCCACTCACAGAAACCAAATTCTCCCAACTCACAACCGTCATCCTCGTCTCTCTCGAACCTTCACACACTAGCTTCCATGGCTGCTTCACATGAGAACTCACCCCCAACTGCCACAACCGTCACACCCATTCCAGCTACTCCAACAACCATCCACATACCAAACCAAGCCACACTCTCCGAGCTTAACCAGGCGGTTGAGAATCTTTCTCAATCGATGAGATCATCCACTCCACCCATCCTCACGATCGGTGATATGTCTATTGACATCTCTCACTACTTGCGCACCCAAGAAGTGATCACCACTGCACCCTCTTCATCCACAGCCGAAAAGCCCCAAATTCCGAGCCCTAACACTGAAACAGAGGCCCCGACTGCCTCTATGGGGAAGTCTGAGAAGGAGATTGAAGAATCCACTGTTGCTGAGTCAAAGGAGCCGTCGAATGCGGAGACATCCGACAGTGAGGACGCTCACATGGAGGATGCTGAAGAAAGTGAAAATTCCGGCAAAACTGACTCTGATGTTTCGAAATCAGACTCTGGACCAATTCCTTTCAAGAGGAATGTTGAGAAAGGGAAGAGAAAGAGGAGCCCAGTGCCAAGGAGAAGATCAAACCGAGTTTTCACTCGAATTGATTATTCTGACTCTTTGAGGAAGAAGAAGAAGCTAGGTGGTGATGTTGCTGAACCAATTCAGGTATTTTCTGAATCTGATGAAGAAGTGGTGATTGAGAAGCCAACTAAGAAGAAAGCTGAGCCTAAGGGGAAGGGAAAGGCAAAGGTGGATGCTGCTCCAACAATCACTGAAGAACCAGAACCAGATTCTGATTCTGAAATGGAGGTTTGTCTCAGGGACATGCAGCAAGCCCTGAAGAAGAATGCTGCATCACATGCTGAATCCAGTGCTCCAGCACCTGAACCAGATGATGGAGGTGATTCAAGCAGTGCAGCTTCAGACAAAAGCTCTGAAAAGGAAGGGGAATCAAGCAGCTCTGAAGAGGTGAAAGAACCAAGCTCAAAGGACACTACTTCTGAGGAAGGTAATTCTGAAACTGAAGTAGAATCTGATATTGATGGATTGATTGATAAGATAACTAGATTATCTAGGAGGAAATTGTTGATGGAAAGGAAGATTAATATTTCTGATTTTGAGAATAAGAATTTGATTCAATTCTTAGAGGATAGAAAGTTGATGAAAGCTCTGAACTTGAGTGATTCTTTTGTTTCTGATTGGGTGTATGAATTTTATGCATACTTGAGGAAGAGTAATGGTAGGAGAAGTTCCCGTTGGTATGGAAATATACAGTTTAGGGGGAGTATAGTTCCATTTACACCAGAATTGATCAATGATTTCTTAGGCATAGAACCAGTACTTGATGATGATGAACCTGATTTGGATGTTGTTACTGCTTCTATGACTGGTGGTTTGTTGACTAGATGGAGAAATGGAATGTTGGCCAAAGACCTTACTTCTCTTTATTCTGTGCTGCACAAATTGATTGTTTATAATTGGATACCTTCCACCAACTCTACCAAAGTGACAAAGGATCAAGCAATCTTGCTTTATAGGATAGTGGTTTTGAGGAAGTTTAACTTGGGATTGACTATTTTCCACCACATGATGAAATTTAGTGGTGATATTTCTGATAAAGGCAACCTTCCATACCCTGTGCTTATCTGCTCTTATCTGAAGATACATGGTTTTAGCCCTAAGAAGACTGAAGTTCTTAGAGGTAAGGTTCCTTTATACACCATTTCACCTGCTCTGCTCATTGGTGAAAGAGTGAAAGATCTGCCCTTGCACAATCCTGGAAGTTCTTCTCAAAGACCAGCTCCTGCTCAACCTCAACCCCAACCTCAACCAGCACAGAGACCTGAACAGAACACAGCTGCACCTAATGCTGCACCAGATGCTGAGAACATTGGTGGTAACACTGACACCACTTTTTCAGTTCCCAGATCTTTTATATTATTGCAGTTACAGCACTTACAGGACCAGATTGATGAGCTCCAGTTCATCAAAGACAAGTGGACCAGGCTACTTTCCACTACAACAGGGAGAGTACCACCTTCCACTTCAGCAAGAGCTTCTGGAGTAGTGATTGAAGAACTGAATCCTGAAGAAGCTGGAAGTGTACCTGATGCTGCTGCTGCTACAGAGAATGGAGGAACTGCTGCTGCTAACCATGTTGTTGCACTCTTTGCATCAACTTGTTTCATTGAGGAACCAGAGGAGGCTGACAAAGACAAGTTTGCAGATGCTGCTGAAGATGATGAGGAAATGGATACCCTCTATGGTGATATCTAGAACAGATGATACAAGACAGGGGGAGTACTGAAGTACAGATGGCACATGTGCAGGACCTTGATGCTGCTGCTATTGTTATAGCAATTCATGCCATTTTCAGTCCTACTTTTGTTTTTGTTAATTCTGTTATGTTTAAGTTAAATTATGTTTATTCTGATACAATATTTATTATTTTTAGTTGATAGGATGTTTATATTTATCTTGCTTAAATTAGTTTGCATTGATGATATTTGATTACTGCTTATTGCTTAATTTTTTTTCTTATCATTAATTGCTTACTGCATGATAAATATGTCTTGTTTAGTTTAGATTTTTTTTCTTAGTTTCTGCTCTGATTATATTGTTTAGTCCTTGT
Organism: Galeopsis tetrahit; assembly: GCA_963675135.1. Classification (NCBI taxonomy): domain Eukaryota; kingdom Viridiplantae; phylum Streptophyta; class Magnoliopsida; order Lamiales; family Lamiaceae; genus Galeopsis; species Galeopsis tetrahit. Next base: position 62,612,230 of record OY776130.1, on the reverse strand, counting down.
TTGTTTTTGAGTCAGACATAAGTCTTAGAACTAATCTGGTATATACCCTTATATGCTCTGATTTAATCTTTGATTTTTGTAAAGTTATATGTGTTTGTAAACAAGTGTACTGTTTATACTTGTTTTGTTTTTGAATAAGATTATTTTGATCTTATGGCACGGATCTTAGTAAAATTATTCTTGATCTTCTTTTGATTTGATCCAACGGTTACAACAGGTATTGTCTTGACTAGTATTTAGCTTTGATGTTCAACATACCTAAATACATAATACTGAGTATGTATAGAAATATATGTGCATCAGGTGTGTTGTAGTCGAAAGGTCAAATTGGGGGAGATTGTAGATGTTGTTAACTCTTAAATGCTTTAACATTATCAACAACATCTTAATTTGACCTTCCTTGATTTATTCTAAGTCTTTTCTGCAATGTTACATTAAATGTTGTACTAAATGCTCTCACATTCAGGAACGATTCTAGAAGCTTCTACAATAGTCTGGAACCTGGAAGATTCCAGAAGGTTGGAGAACGTGCTAGAAGACTTTGGAGCATTGTAGAACGACCTGGAAGATGGCAGAATGTTCTAGAAAGATCATGGAGGTTGAGGTCCTAAAAAATAGGATCTCATAATGGAAGGATCTAGAAGCTGTGTATTTCTCTATAAATACCGCCAGAGCCTCTCATTTCAAAGTATGCACTATTCGAGTAACCCCTCCTTGAGCGTTCAACCCTAGTTAGGAGTTATGGCCAGTAGTTGTGTCTTTTAACGTACGCCGAGGGATACCGCCTTCCAGTGTACTTAGTTCTAGTCTTGAATCGAGTGAGAGTGAATCACAGATTAGATTAGTTCTTTAGACAGTGTTTTACACTTAAGTCTGTTTGCGGATTCAGGCACCTGCCTCGATTGTAGTTTCTGTTTGTGGAATGTTGAAGTAATTGCTGAGACATTTCACACGACACTTTTTGTATAACTTAGGAACTAAGTTACTTTTCGCCGTAAGGCTTAGCATAGGTTTTGTTATTAATAAAATCTATGTTAAAAATTATTCCATTGTGTTCGTATTGTGTTTTAGTGTTTTAGACTTCCGCTGTGTACTGTGTTTACTTTTCACATTCTGTTAGAGTTAATGCTACACTAATTGTCACAACATTCAGTGTAACATTGTTCTGTTTTTTACTTAAACACTAGATACCTACCCCACGCACACTTTCAGAGATTTCATCAGCAAGGTCACCGACTTTGAGTGTCGGCCGGTTAGAGATCCATCGGCAACATACTCACATTCCTCCGTCGGGCTGCCGTCAACCGGAGGAAGAGGATGCACAGTAGCATGATGAAGAAGACGGACAAAGCAATATAGCTTCGATTTAGGCAGAGATGAACGACGAGAGAGAGGCAGCGTCGATCCGAGTGTTGCAGGCGAGAGCCATTGATGCCGAAGAAGCTCCTGGATCGCGAACACAAGGGAGATTGATCGAAGCAGTCGCGTCGGTGGTCGAAATGAGAAGAGAATTTCGGCCGCCATGGATCGTTGCCGAGATGGAAGATGATGTCGATTGTCATGGAAGTGAAGAATCGCGATTGCGATTCGAATATGGGTCTTGGGCTTCAGCGGCCGGGACGGAAGCGCCGCCGTCGCCGTCAAGGGGGTGGTCGGGCATGGTGGTGGTTGGGTCACCCGCCGATCGGCATGAATTTTCGGCAGGTCCTTTACTCATCAAATTAAAATTGAAATTCAAGTGCACTGCCGATCGACTATAATAAAATCATGCCTATAATATTATATTGTATTAAAATTTAAAAAATACACATGCAAAAAATGTAAAAGAAATGTAGGAAAATTTAAAATAAAAAAGGAAAAGGAAAAAAAAAATGAAGAAAAAAAAAATTTGGAAAAAAAAAATTAAAAATGGAAAAAGAGTAGGGGAAAGGAAAATTAAAAAGTAAAAAATCGAGATTTATGGCTAATTTCGATTTTTTTTATTAATTATATTTTTACGATTTTTTTTAAAAATATGGGTGACTTGGTGGTGAATCGATTTTTTAGAGTTTATTTTATTATATTTTGTGTACATTAATAAAAGGATAATATATTCTTTTAAATGTGATTATTTTTCTAAAAATATTATGGGGTGAACTCATAAAATGTGCGAATCGTGGTAAAACAATAATATGTTGGTGAACTCATAAAATGAGCGGGTATAGATAACTGTGGTAAAAAATAATTTGGGGGTGAACTCATAAAATGAGCGGGTGTAGATAACTGTTGTAAAAATATGATTAGGAGGTGAACTCATTAAATTAGTGGGTGCAGATAAAATATAAATAAAAAATCGAAATTGAAATTAGGGGGGTGCAAATCATTATTGGGTGAACTAAAAAAATTTGTGGGTGCGAGTTTATTGAGGGTGAACTAAGTAAACAGATGGGTGTGTGACTGGAATCTGAGGCCCAGTCCCAAGGAAGGCCCAATAACTGAAAAGTCATAGGTAGGGGGCATGGTGCATCCAAGTATATACAAGTATTTGCCTATATAAATTTAAACGCGAAATTCACCTAGGTTTATAGGCATCCCCAAAATTCATAGCTAGTGTTCACTTTCTCCAAAAAATTTACTTTAAATAATGATAATTGTTTGGTTTTTAAAAGAGTATACAATAATGATCTTAATAGAAAAATGATTTTAATAGAAAAATATCTAGAATAGAAAAGAAAGAAAATAAGTTTTTAATATATTCTTAATATGAATTGATAATTTTAGACAATTCTTATATTAATCGATGATTATGCTCGAATAATTATAAATAGAAAAATGAATTCAAATAAATAATTACTTTGAAATAAATTTCTATCTCCAATCATTCTTGTTCCTAAACTAATTAATCCATATACCTATCAAAGAGTTATAGAAACTTCAGTTCTTTCACTCGTAATTTTGAAGATAAATTTAGTAGAAATTGAAAAACTTTGATTTAGGAAAATAAATTAAAAAAAGGGAAAATGAGATGTCATTTTAATTTTAGGTTAGTGAATGACCTGGGTTCGAGTCATGGGGAGGGAAAAATGGATGGGTATTTAATGTAATTAAAAAAAAAGGTTAGTGAATGACCTAGAGTAACTTTGAAGCACTCATTATTTATGACACTTTGCCATTAAAATGTCGGGATAATTCATTTTAATATTTGTTTGCCATTAAAATGTCGGGATAATTCATTTTAATATTTGAATCTGTAAATTTACGGCTTAAACATGACGTCAATGGTATACACATAAAAAAAAATATGTAGAGCGGTATATTTTTGTATTTTTGTTCTTATCGCGAATATAAAGTAGAGCGGTGACCGCCTCTGCCCGTACCATCCACCTCTATATAACTTTCTTATTTTATTTTTTTTCTAGTTAGGACATATTTCTCTGTCTACACATCACATTAAGTTATGGATGCTCAGAAAAATAAAAGAAAAATGGACTACATCAACAAAATCAATAACAAGAAAAAGTGGGTAAATTTTTTGTACTCATAAAAAGGAGCAAACAAGTGCACAACCAACTGGTGGCTGCACAAGTGCGCGATCGACTGGTAGCTGCCGAAGATAAAAAGTTGTTGGCCGCAGCAGTATAAAAAGGAAGTCGGTCCTCTGTTGAAGTTAAAAAACAAGAGGGAAAAAAGGAAGTCGGTCCTCTGTTGAAGTTAAAAAACAAGAGGGAAAGTATGACAGAGTTGCGAGAGAAAAAAAGGTGAAAGAGACTATCTTTCTTTCTAGTATGCTTTTTCTATATGGAGTTGTAATAATTTTATTATTAGTATGATTATGATTCTTTTTTTTGTCCGACCTATGAATGGATCGACCGATAAACTAATTATTTGCAAATCAATTTCACCCCTATCTAAATTAATTTCAAAGCAAAAGTTTGTATAAACTAATTCGTCATTAGCTATTTACACATATCGTAAGTATTTGTAAGTCCACTTTTGTATTTTTTTAGATTAAAATTTTGAAATCTTAATTTTAAATTATCGACATCGATATGAATTTTCAAAAAAAAAATAAAAAAAATTATGATTTAAAATATGTGTTAATTAAAAACTGATTTATCCTCTCTTAAGTCGTAGCTTATTTTTAATTCTAATACTTGATGATTGACTTATAGTCTAGTCACGTTTGGTAAAATAACTCTTCATCAATAACACGTTCTAATTTTAGTATTCAACATTTTATTCATATGTGTCGTATTAAAAAATAAAACGTCGTGTAATATTGGAGTTCACATGTTCTGTTTATAAAAAGTCTTTCATAAAAATTGAAACCTTCACAAATTAACAGTATGATGCCATTTATGCAATTCGATAATTTAAGATAAATGAGTAATCATGTTCAAAAAAAAAAAAAAAAAAAAAAATATATATATATATATATATATAAAACTAAAATAAAATTTATATTCAACGTTTAAAAATAAAATTGTTAGTGTATATATAAAATGATTATAAAGCATATGATTTAAATCGATATTCAATTTAATTATAGATATCTCAATATATATATGGAACAAACTAGGTCTAAGACGTTAGATTAAAGCTAGAGGTGCAAATAGTCGTTAAAGATTTGTTGTTATCTAGTAAGATTTGTTGGGCTTCCATAATTTTACTTAGGGTACAGCTATATGCACCTCCAACTTGTTTAAGCACACTCCCCCGATTGACACACTATTTGATTAGGATAGATGCATCCCCTCCAATTTTTCTAAATACTCTCTCCATCCACCAAATGTAGTTCTATTCGGATGAGGCACAAGTTTTAAAAAAAAGGTAGATAAAATAGATAAAGTAAGGGTATTATAGGGTATTGTGGATCCATTGTAAATAAAGTGACTGTTTATGAATAAAGGTGATGGTAAATTGAGTAATTAAGTGATGGTTGAAGGATAGTAGTTTTTATAAAGTGTATGAGACTATATTTGGTGGACAAGGAATATAAGACAAATGAGACTACATTTCGTGGACGGGGAAAGTACCATTTTTATCAATTTGGTGTCGTTTACAAGCTACACCCTCCCATTAAATGCACCTCATTCTAAAAAATTTAATTTTTATTCCTCAATTTTTTTCCTTCTTCTTTCTCACCCCTCATCACAGTTGTTGCCCGTCACCGTCGTCCCCCTCCCCCCATCTGCCTAACTCACGTAACTGCCGTAAGGCAGAAATTAAAAAAAATATAAAAATGCCCCCACTCAACCTCGCCCTTCCGCCCAAGCCCCCATCCAAGCCTCTTAGGGTATCTCCAATGCAAGTGAGAAATTTTTGGGTAGAAAATTGCCACATATGTGACACCTCATTAGTTTCCTACTCCTACCACAAATAATTCATTTCCCTCTCAATGCTTTCTACCTCAAAATTATTCATAGGTCCCACAATTAAATTTCTATTTTATTTTATTCATATTTATTTATTAACTATTTTTATTTATAATTTAACTTCTACAATTAAAAATCACAATAAATATTAATTATAAAATTTAAGTTATAAAAATAAATAATATTAATATATTTCCTGACAAAATATTATTGAAATAACACCAAAAGTACAAGATAAAAAATACTCTATCAATTGTAATTTGTAAATACAAAATAATTAAATTCTTAATAAATTAAAATAAAATAAAATAAATGTAAAAACCTGAAAATAAAACATAAATTAATAAGAAGTAAATAAATAAGAAATTAAAATGAAAAAAAAAAAAAAGAAATAGAAGTTGAAGACCACTTGAAATTAAAAGGAAGTTGGTCCTCTCTCCTCCACATCATCTCTCCCCCAACCCCTTCTACCCTCAATTTGAGTTAGGAGTAGAAATCCACATGGGACTTCTACCCCCATTGGAGATGCCCTTACGTGCGTGTTGTACACTATTCAGGTATGTTTTCCTTTTTTTTTAAAAAAAATTGATAAATCAGTGTCGATCTTCGATAAATTATTGTTTACGAGAGGGTATATGGTCGACCTAATATTGTCGATTTTTTTAAAAAAAAAAAAATCGACAAATCTGTCTCGACCACATACACTTCCTTCCGTCCACAACAATTTATCGACGAAAGTGTATATGGTCGACACGGGTTTATCGAAATTTATATAAAAAAAAATTTAAGATTTTTATAAGTTTTTTTGGAATTTCTGATTTTTCTTTTGTTTTGGTGGCCATAAATAATGGTGGTGACGGTGGCAACGACGGTAAAAATTAGGGTTATGATTTAAATGTTGAAAGAGGAACATAGTTAATAGTGTAATTTTACTTAAAAAGTATTTTAAGTTTTTTATACTATTATTAAATTAATAAATTAAAAGGGCGAGTGCATTTAAATAAGTCGGAGGTGCAATAGCCGTACCCTTTTACTTATCCGATTGGATTGCTTGGTGGGCTTCAAATATCTATATTAGGCCAATTTAATTTGAGGCTGATTTAATTTACATATTTTAGAAGCTTAGAGTAGTTTCTACTTAATTTATTAGTCCTGATTTGATTTAATGGTAAATAATTTGTTGGTCAATTAAATCCTCAATTATTATTTATCTATTTATTTTATAAATTGAATTTATTTAAATTCTTAACAAATAAACAATAAATAATTCACATATATATAATGCATAATTTCCACGTGTCCTATTTAATTTGTACACAAATGGGATCACACAAATTTTGATGAAATATGTTAGACTAGATGCACTATATTCCATGATATCTCACGTGATTCATATTGGTTTTTTTTTTTTTTTTTTTTAAATCACACTGCATTTTGATTTCATTTTACTAAATACTAGTCTGCTGCTCCGACGGTGCCGTTGAGGCTCAAGACCCTTTTTTTTTTTTCATGGCTTTGAAAATGTTGCAAAGTGCAACACATTTTTGCCAAGGAAGGAACCCTGTGGTGGATGTAGAGCCGGCAATTTGGGCCCGACCCGATGGGCCGGCCCGGCCAACCCGAAGCCCAGTATGGACTGGGCTCTAAAATTATAGGCCCATATAAAACTGGGCATATTTGGCCCGACCCGATAGGCCCGATGGGCCTAATGGGCTAGGCTGATTTTGGCCCGGCGGCCCATGGGCAGCCCATTTGGCCCGATCAATTTTTTTTATGGTAAATAAACAATTAAAATTATTACAATACTCTATACTTAAATATTATTATTATGTTATTGATTTTATTTTGACTTTAAAATTTGAACTTATGAATTATTTATAATTCTATTTGAACTTGATATATAGTGTAATGTTATACTCCGTACTAGTTATGTCCGTTTATAAATTATGTATAATTAATGGAGTATATTAGTAATGTATATTTTTAATTGTAATTATTTGTATAAATAAAAAATATATGTGAGAATGTGATCAATACATAATAAATTTATATATACTGAGTATAGTTTTTGCTAGAAATATTTTTTTTATCTCATGGGGTGGGACTTGTAGTGTACATTAATGCAATAATGGTTATGATCGTTTATAAATTATGTGTAGTTACTAGTTACTCCCTTCATCCACCAAATGTAATCCCATAGAGGGTGGACACAAGTTTTAAGAAAAAGGTAGGTCTATTGTGAATAAAGTGATTGTTTGTGAATAAAGTTGATGGCAAATTGAGTAATTAAGTGATGGTTGGGGGTGATGGTTTCCATAGTGTATGGAACTACATTTAGTGGACAAAGAATATGAGGCAAATGAGACTACATTTCATGGACGGAGGGAGTAATATATAATTTTTGCAAGAATTTTTTTTTAAAAAAAAATTATGTAATGGGCTGGGCTGGGCTGGCCCGCTAGCCCAGTAGCCCAGATGGGCTAGGCTGGGCTCCAATTTTATAGGCCCGACCAGTTCATGGGCCGACCCGGCCTAGCCCACGAACATCACTTGGCCCGATGGGCTGGGCTGGGTTGGGCCGGGCGGCCCGATTTGCCAGCTCTAGGTGGATGCCTTATAATTAGGTTTTTTTTTTTGGTATGTTTATTTTTAGATTTTAAGAATCTTGAGAATGAATTTTTTATTTTTAATATTTGAAGTAGTATGTGTTTCTTTTAGAATTTAAGTATGTTATTATTTAACATTATATTATACTACTTACGTTGCTTTGAAAGGTTTATATAAACTTTTGGTACAAAGATAAAAAAAAATATAGTATTAAATGTGTAATGATTTATGTGTGTCATCCTTGTACCGGGACCATGCTAATCTTATTTATATCGATTCAATTTTAACGAATATCTTGAAGGGACAGTATTAAATTAATGTCTAGTGAATAATTAAGGTAGAGATATATGAAGAAGACAGAGGTTGGAAAGAGAGAGAGATATGAATGAGAAATTGTAGAGAAAAGTTGTGAATCTTGCCTAGGGATTGTAGGATTGACTGACCCGCGGGTACTCGCCCTGTCCCAAGAGCTTTGGGTTAAGTATGATCCACCCCGTATTGAGAATGGACCAGGTCGTTCCGTATGTAAATAAATTGGGTCCAAGTTTCATGTTCGACCCGGCGGATATCCACCCGCCCCAAATTGTTATATATATTAACTTTAAAAACTCTTCACGCCAAAAAAATATGAATTTCTACAATTTTTTTGTTTTCAAAATATAGAAATTATGAAACCATAAATTAAGGAACTGTTATGCAAATGTTGTTATGCATATCAAAGTAACGTTTTCTAAAAAAAATTATCTGGTCCGACCGACCTGCTTCATTGACATTCCCAATTTTGTCAAACAAGAAAATGTAAACTTTAGATCGTGACGGATCAAAAAGAAAAGTGTAAACTTTAGATAGAGATAAAGGTAGTATGCTTTATAGGCAGTGAGAGCCAGAAAATTCCCGATTAACATTACTTTAAAGATAAAATAATATAGTATGTAATAATTATACTTATCAAAATTTCACATGATAAAATTGTCAACACATTTCATTCCATTAAATTAAATTGAACAAACTGACTTTCATTATGTTTTGTAAGAAGTTTTGATTGTTTCGACTCAAAATGAAGCGTAACAACTTAAAAATTGCTAAAATATTAATATCATTAAATTTTTTAAAAATCATTTTATTTCTTCAGTTATAATTTAACTCTCAACCTATGTCAAAATTTATTTTTTAAATAATTTATTAGTTGAATACTAAATGCCTTTAAAATAATACTTTTAAAGACACTAAACTATTTTTTTTTTTAAAACACTAAACTAATTTTTACTATATTCTATGATTCATACAATATAATACTTTTAAATATAAATATACAAAAAAATTAAAACACTAAACTATATTTTTGAAAACATCAGTAATATTGTTCAATTTTAAGGACATTTTGTTAGTCTTAGTAAAAAATTAAACAATAATCTCAAATAAATGCACCATCAATCTATTAACTCTATTAAAAAAAATAAGGGTTAATTGCAAAATAAATCACGATCTTTAGTGTTTTTATCAATTACAACATATCCTTTTTTTCTTTGCAATTCGATACACCACCTTTTAAAATTTTACAATTTAATACACCAATAATTTTTTCGGCCAATTTTAGTATGATGTGGCGCCATAAATACTAAATTCGCCAACTGCCAACTAATATATATATTTTAAATTAAAAAAAACATTAATAATTAAGCACAAAATTATATAAAAAAAATCGCCAATTTTATTGTATGTAAACAAATGCAATGCTCTTGTGTATCTTCACCGATTGATAATAACTAGTTACAGATAAAATAATATCCTTTCAATAGATAATAATATATTAATGGATTAAATTAATAATTTTCCTAATTGAAAATTTGAGCAGAGAGCCATGGAGAAACAAAAAAGGAGTTCTGAATTTCTTTTTTATAATTTTGTGCTTAATTATTAATGTTTAAAAAAATATATATGTATATTAATTCGCAGTCTATGTGGCGGATTTTGTATTTTCAGTGCACATCATATTAAAATTGGACGAAAATTTTATTGGTGTATTAAATTGTAAAACTAAAAAAAGTGGTGTATGGAATTGCAAAGAAAAAAAGAATATGTTGTAATTGATAAAAACATTAAAGATCGTGATTTATTTTGCAATTAACCCAAAAAATAAAAACTTTCAAACGTTGTACGCAATCATTTATTTTTATTTCGTAATGTCTTAAAATGAAAATAATATTTGTATTTATATATATATATATATATATATATATAATAAAAATAATTATTACTACAACAATACATATAATTATTTAAAAAATTATCACACACATATATATAATGGTGGGGTCACTAGTTCCTCTGGGCCAGTGTGGCTCCATCCCTATTTACAGGTGTTTATTAGATTGACTTATGTACAATTTATATGTATTCGCATAATATAATTTTAAAATTCAGATTATAAAATTTAAAGTAGAACAAGTATTAAATTTAAAATTTATAAATCAGAATTTTAAATCTTAAAACAAACCTATCACGAAATATACATGGAGGAATGGTGCTCAATTCCTCTTTGCGTTAATGAGAAGTGGTTGAAGGTATCGTCTTAGTGAAATTGATCAAATTCACCCCCTTTGTTTTACTATAAAAATTTACCAATTAGAGAAATTTATCTGATTTTAACTGTAATACTATATATATATATATATGTGTGTGTTTTTTTTATGTAAAATGTAATTTATATAAAATAGGTAATTTTAATAGGCAAAAACTTGTGTGAGACCTCTCACGAATCTCATTATGTGAGACGATCTTTCATTAACCCATTTATATATAAGTTGGGCCCAGCCATCTTTCCTCATTTTACTCCAGTCCATCCCACTCCCTTCAACACACACAGCCCGGCAACATTAGACATGTAGCTTCACTTTCTAAGCCCATTATTAACCATAAATTTATACCACTATCGGAAAAAAAAAAACCCATAAATTTATACCATTATTTTTTTAATAAATTAATTAAAAAGTATTTTTTTCCCCAAAAATATTTTTAAAAAAAAACGATATGTACAAACCAATGAAGGGTGGACTTTTTATTAAGAACTTATTAAAAAATAATTGATACACGATCGACAACGCATTTATGACTAATTTTTTAGTGGTTATGATTATTTTTACTAATTACATCGATTAAAGTTCATTGTCATTTTTACATGAAAAAATATCATTATTAAAAAAAGTGATAACAGTTTAGTGAAATAGTGATAATGTTTTTATGAAAAGTGACTATTATTTTTTACTTAAACATTATCACTTCGTGTATAAACATTGTCACTTCTCAGATCTAAGTTACTAAATGAGATTTACTAACATGATTATTACTCAATTCGTTCACAAAAATTGATTTTTTTTTTCGCATATGTTTTAAAAATAATAATATTTTAATTATAAAAAAATATGTGGAGTAAAGAGTAAATGGTCTTATTGTTAGATTATCAACTTTGTTATAAAGTATCCTTTCAAAAAAAAAAAAAAAAACTTTGTTATAAAGTAAAAAATATACTTAAAAGTTAAGTACTTAAATACTATAACATATTCTTTGTGGACAAAAAAATAAGGAATAAACACATTTTTTGTGAACAGATTGAGTAATTGTGTTAGTTTTAAGAGTTATTTTGTTGTAACTTTTTACTTGATATAATTATTTCTATTAAAAAAGTGATAATAATTTTATGAAAAGTGACTATCACTTTTTATTTAAACAATATCACTTTTTGAAAAAATATTATCACTTTTTAGTTATGAGTTAATGAATGAGATTATATGTTAGAATACATGAGTATCTTTACTAATTGTTTTAGTTTTCAGAGTTAATTGTTGTCACTTTTTAATTGATATAATTATTTCTATTCAAAAAGTGGTAATAATTTTATCAAAAATATCTATCACTTTTTATTTAAACAATATCACTTTTTGAAAAAACATTATCACTTTTTAGTTATGAGTTAATAAGTGAAATTATATTTACTAATTGTTTTAGTTTTCAAGTTAAAAGTAATAAATATAAGTAAAAAGTGATAACTCCTATTTAATTGATAATATATTATTTATATTTTGCATAAATTCAATGAATAAGTACACAAAAATATTATTTATATTATAAGCATTTTATTTTTGTAGAAAATACTTTATTTTATTTGATTCTTTTTTTTTTTTGCCAAGCTATTTTATTTGATTCATGAATATTTTAATTTATTGAAAAAAAAATAAGTTAACATTTTTTTAAAATATCCACGTGTGGGCCTGTGGGCTTGATAACCACATTTTTGTTATCGTGTGGGCCTTGGCTTGACAACCCCATTGTTGCTATTGTGTGGGGTAGGGCGCCTGAAAGTGGATTAAAAAAATGCGGTCGACAGTAATGTATTTGAGATTTGTGGGTTACAAAAAGAATCCGTCTCACGAAATGAGATCCGTGAGACGGTCTCACCCAAGACCTTCCCATTTTAATAGAACATAAAGTTATTCAACAAATGTATGTGTAATACTACCACATGGCATATGTTATGGAGTACTCTATTTCATTTATTGGTAATTTATCACGTTGAATGTGATACTATTACATTACATAGTGTTTTATGTTCTATTTTTTTCTAGCTTTTGAAAAAATCGTTTACATCCTCTAGCTATCATTGTGGAGGTGATTTTTTTTTTTTTGGGTTCATGATTGTTCTATTGTGTAAATAAATCTTGGTGATTACTTGTGAAAGAATTCAATTTCATCTAAAAGTTCGAACTTATAAATAGATGGAGAATTAATTAATTAATATTAATTCTCTAACTAGTAATTCTCCCGTGCGATGCACGGATTGAATATTTCTAAAAATAATCTGGGTTAACACGAATATACATGACAAAGAAAAATCATTGTTATTAGGTCACAGTTATATATATCATTGATAATTTGGAGCTTCTTTAGTAAATTTTTATTTTAAAATAATAATAATAGTTAATTGAAGATTCAATTAGTTTTTTTTAAATCAATTTTCACTTATAATTATTAAAAAGTTAGTTTAATACAGATAATAAATTAATACTCCGTACTATTTTATTATACATTTCTCAAAATAAAGAATAATTGGGAGGAAAACAACATGTTATATTCCTAGTGACTATTATTTTTATTTTTAAAGAAATCTAATGCTTGCAAAATATATATTAAACAACCATAGATTTTTATTATTTAAACCGCCTTCAATAATCCTAACATGACACAAATCGTAATTACGACTTTTAAAAATATAAACTTTTTTAAATTGGGGGTTACGTGTTTAATGGCTTCATGACTGTTTTTTTTTGGGGGGGGGTTGGTTGATACTCCAGAAGTATAAAGAAGAAAGCGATAACCACGGCTCTTCTGGCTCTCCAACGACTGCTCCATCTCATCCATCTGAAACGGTAGAGTCAACTCCTGCCTGGGCAAGACTATGTGCCTCTTTGAGCTCATTTCTCTTGCAGAATTTGAATTTGCACACCACAAATTCTTCAGAAATGTCTCTTATTTCCTTAATGACACATCTTTCTGGGCCCTCCACTTTTTTATTATGGGAGCAAATAAGAGCTGCAGTGGTGGAGTTTGTTCTATCTTCAACTTTATCCCACTCCTGTGTCCTTGCGGCTTTAAGACCATGGAGGATAGCCGTAAGCTCTGCTCCCAATGGGCTTCTTTGGGGTTTGATTCTTTCTGAGAACGTTGCAATTTTTTCCCCATTCTCCTTCCACAGAACTCCTCCCACACCATACCTCCTATCTTCCATTTTGAACGCTCCATCAACCTCAACTATGTTGGTGCTGGGCTCTTGAGCTTGATCATGAGTACTCGTACTTTGATCCTTCCTAATTCGGTTTTTGCACTTCTGATTTTGTGATTGAAAGGCCTCTAAGTAAAAGATAACTCGCTCCCCAGTTCTCTTGTCCATTTCTCTCCTCCTACTACCTGAAGAGTGTAAAATTGTACATCTCTCTCTCCATATACCCCAAGCAATCATAATAATCTTTTCGAAGTTCGTTTTATTCGACTGGTTAAAAACGTGGTTAAGGAAGTCCAAAGTATTCATTCATTTTCCCTTATTAATGATGGCCTTGTACCCCGCTCGAGACCATATTTTTTTGGCCCAAAAACAGTGGAAAAGTACATGGCAAGTTGTTGAGGCGCCTACTCCACACAGTCCACACGAAGGAGAGGTTGGGATATGCCTTTTAACCAAATTGCCTTCTGCGTGAATGAAATCATGGCACATTCTCCAGCAGAAAATGCGTATTTTTGGGGGAATGTCCAGCTTCCATATCCTCTTCCACCATTCCGAGAGGACACAATTCTCCGAAGTGGACGCCCTATTAATCTCACCCATTTCCAGCCTAAAACCTCTGATGTAGCCTGATTTAACTGAGTATTGTCCCGTGTCTTCGTCTTTCCAATACCTCGTGTCTTGATCGTTGATGTCACCCACCTGTGTGCGAAGTATACCTTCAGCCTCATAGTGGTGGAATGCACTCCTGACCACTGATTCTTTCCATTCTCTATTTTCATCAATGAGGAAGTTGATGTTTTGTATAACCGCAATATTTGATCTAATCCTTCCATTTTCCAATCCATGTACCCACGCATGTTTATAAAGTTTTACTTGTTCTCCATTCCCTATTACCCATCTGACTCCATCCTCTAGAATATATCTACTTCTACACATCGAGCGCCAGGTAAATGAGGGATTATACCCAGCCTCTACTTCCATGATGTCTACATGTTTGAAATATCTTGCCTTAAGAGTCCTACTGATTATAGAATTTGGTTCTTTAATACATCTCCATACCTGTTTTGCCAGGAGCGCATCATTAAATATATGCATTCGTCTAAACCCCATTCCTCCCTCACTTTTAGGCTTACATAGACTCTCCCATTTTTGCCAGTGTAGTTTTTTCCCTCTTTCCGTTTTTCCCCACCAGAAGTCAGCCATTAATCTTTCTAATTGATCACAGATTTGTAATGGAATTTTGAAACATGACATCGCGTACGTGGGAATATCTTGGAGCACCGATTTGATGAGTACCTCTTTTCCCCCTTCTGAAAACTCCTTGTTCTTCCAGTTATCTATACGGTTTTTCATCCTGTCCACCAGATACGAAAACTGCATACTTTTCGCCCAAACTGAGAAAGTACGGAGGCTCAAGTACAGCTGGTGACCCTGAGTCATTTTAATACCAAGTGTTTGTTGGATCTTTCGCTTGGAGCAATCCATCGTTTGAGGGCTGAAGAGGATAGTTGACTTATCGAAATTAATCATCTGGCCCGAGGCACTTTCATACTCCGAAAGAATCTGCTTGATGCTATCTCCGCTGTTACTTTTGGCCTTAAAGAAAATAACACTATCATCTGCAAAGAGAAGGTGGGAGATCATCGGGGCTTCTCTAGCAATTTTAATACCTTCTAAATCTCCTTCATTAACACGATAAGTAATATAGGATGAGAGACCTTGGGCACATATCACAAATAGAAAAGGTGATAGAGGGTCACCTTGTCTAATTCCCCGAGAAGGCGCAACTTTTCTAATCACATTGTTGTTTATTTTGAACGAATATTTCACTGTTCTAACACAGCGAAGAATAAGTTCGACAATTCTGTTTGGAAATCCCAACCGACGCATTTGCTCTTCAAGAAAACTCCACTCGATTCTATCGTAGGCTTTGCTCATATCTAGCTTCATGGCTGCATAACCCGTCTTACTTTTGTTGTTTCTCAGCCAGTGCATACACTCATACCCTATGAGAACATTATCTGAGATCTGTCTATTTTTAACAAAGGCGCTTTGGTGCTCATCAATCACGTCTGGCATAACGATCTTCAGCCTCATCGCAATGACTTTTGCTATGATTCTAAAGTGGACGTTACACAAACTAATCGGTCGAAAATCCTTGATGGTCGTAGGACTTTTAGTTTTAGGAATGAGGGTGATCCAAGTTTCATTCCACTCATGTATTCTCTCAACACTTCTGTCTCCATTGTTAAGAACATCAAGTACTCCTTTCGTGACATCCTCTCCTATAGTATTCCACATTTCCTGATAGAATTTGGCATTAAAATCATCCGGTCCCGGAGCCTTGCCCGGATCCATATCAAATACGGCCAAATTGACTTCATCCTTTGTAAACGGCCTCTCAAGGAAAGCTGCCATTGTGTTTGTCACCATTGGTTTGGAATGTTTAAAATAAGCCCCAGTTGTTGTTGATTAGGCTTGGAAGAAGAGAATAGTGTTTTGTAATACTCTTCAATGGTAATTTTGATCTCTTCTTTTGAGTAAGCCCAAGCACCATTTTCATTTTGAAGCTTGTTAATTGTATTCCGACACCTTCTCTCTGTTGAGCGTCTATGAAAATATGTAGTATTTCTATCTCCACCAATCATCCAATTAGTTCGAGCTCTCTGTTTCCAATATTCCTCTTGCTGACCCAGTAAGCCCTCCATTTCTTCTTCCATTTTTGCTAAATTCTCACACTCCTCCTCATCATTTCTCATATTATTGCTAAGTAAGATCCTTTTTTATAGAGCATTAATCCGGCTATCTAAGTTCCCAATCTTTTCTATTGCCCAATTTTGAAGAAAACATGCACATTGAGAGAGCTTAACATTAAAAGTTACATTATCCTACATCCCTTTCCAAAAATCATCAATGTCCCTCACAGCATTTGGTTCCATAAACCAGGCATTTTCGAATCTAAAGAATTCGAATCTCTTTTGGTTCCAACCCCAATTCTTGGTGTTCATCTTCACGGATATTGCTCGATGATCTGACCCAAACCATAACGAGTGTTGGACTTGGTGAGTATTCCACATATTAATCCATTCGGAGTTGGCTACAAACCGATCAAGCCTCTCTAAAATCTGATGTGCCCCTTTTCTTTTATTATTCCATGTAAATTTTGGACCTTTGAATCCAAGATCATGTAGTTCAAGCTGATCCAGGTTATCTCTAAACCTATTCATTAGATTTTGAGTCCGCCCGTTTTGGTTACCACCCTTCTTTTCACTAAAACGTAATAATTCATTGAAATCCCCCCCTCCCCACTAGCCAAGCTTTATGTGAAGTATGAGTTTGCTTGATCCGATTCATTAATTCCAGAAATAAGTGTCTATCGTTTTGGTTCGGTGGTCCGTGGAAGCCCGTAAACTACCATTGCAAATTATCAACTCCAATAAGAACATCAATATGACAGAACGAGTAAGAGCAAACAAAAATCTTGATTTCATTCATAGCATATAACAAAAGGCCCCCACTATTACCACTTGGATCAACAGAAAAACAAAAAGAAAAGTTCAGCATGTGCATCCAATCTTCTACAATCTTACGGGGGATTTTAGATTCCATAACAAAAAGGACCGAGGGCTTATTTAGGGCAATAACATGCCTTAACTTCTGGAATGCGTTGGGGCCCTTCAATCCTCTCGCATTCCAGTATGTGACAATCATGGAAAAGAGCGGAGAGGGTTTCCACCCTCCTTCGCCATGCTTGAGTTCGATCCCTCCTCGTCACTTTTGTGCCTTTTACAACCACTTCCACTAGTTCCTCCCGATCTCTCATTGGTTACCTCCATATCTGTTGCTATGCGAATCCCTCCCATAGTAGGTCTTCCTCTCTTCCGCTGCCCCTTAATGTGTGTGCCCAGCATTATTTCCTTCCCTTTTTCTTGTTTAGCCTTCCACAGACCTTTGCCGCTTCCCTGACCTTGGCAGGATTCTCCCATATCTTCATTGTTCATAAGAGCTTCATAGTAACTTGCCTGCGCGATGCCTTCCCAGTCAGACCTGAGAG
Organism: Galeopsis tetrahit; assembly: GCA_963675135.1. Classification (NCBI taxonomy): domain Eukaryota; kingdom Viridiplantae; phylum Streptophyta; class Magnoliopsida; order Lamiales; family Lamiaceae; genus Galeopsis; species Galeopsis tetrahit. The sequence goes on along the minus strand of OY776130.1, from coordinate 62,594,439 downwards.
AGTGTTCAACATTAGAAATATACCTGACTTCATTCTGTTGTAAGATCTGGTTTGCGTCGTCAACGAGGACTGAGTCAGCAAATCGATTGGCTTCTTGAGAAAGCTCTTGATTCATTTCGTGCCAAGCCTCATCCGCCATAACCAACCCTCCTGCCCTTGCATTAGGTCGGATGATGATTGAGTTAACAGTCCTTCTTACTTCAGCCTGGGGAGTGGGAGTACGATCCTGGTTTGTCACCTCAATCAGAGTCTTGAGGTGTTCAAATTGTTGAATAGTGAGTCCCTTTTGCCCATCCGCCCTGAGCCACATAGGGAACTCGTTCACTTCTCCACGGTGGCTACTTTCCCCAGTGTAGCGTTCCATGCAATCCCTTTCACTGTGAGTGAGCTTTCCACATCTGTAGCAAAATTCCCCCAACTACTCGTATCTAATGGCCACCAGGATGCTTTCTCGTCTTACCGTGATGTAAGTGCTTCTATTGAGAGGCATGTGAAGATCCACCAGAACCCGAACTCGCAGGCATCTTCCCCACGCCGCCCCCTCCTCAGGACAATCGATGTCAATGACATCTCCAAGCACCTCACCAAGTTTCTGGGCCTAGCCCTTAGTCATGCAGCAAATCGGCATTCCATGGAATTGGACCCAGAGGGGGATCCTATTAATAACCAGGTCTCGTGGCAACTCATCCCCCTGAAGTTTTGAGAGGATCAACATCGGTCCGTTGACGATCCACGGTTGACGGAAGAAAGCTTTGTTGTAGTTAGATTCTTTCTCAAAGTCCAGCATAAAGTATCCCTCAGCAACCAGAATGATACGAACCGCTCCCCCCACCTTCCAGATTCTATGCAAGATGTTCAGAATTTCATTCAGTCCTTGGGGCCTTCTAATAGTGAAGTGCCCCAACAGCGCAAATTGAGGAATAACAAGGTCGCCTTCCTCCACATGGACATTAGAGTCTTCAGCATCTGAAATCCTGACATTTCTCAGAGGCTCATGGAGGTGTTCTGCCATTTTCAGTAGATTGGAAAGGATGGAATTCTTATGAGACAAAGAAGAAGATGCAATTGAGAATACAGTGGTTGTGAAGAAAACTATCCTTCCTTTCCCCCTATAAATACCCCCCTCCACCTCCTGAACGCCCAATCCCCAAAGGAGGCGTAACCCTAATTCCCAGACGATGATGATTTTTGCCTCGATAACTTTGCCCCATACGCAGAGACGTCTCGGCGAACTAAAAAATCCGGCTCGCTCAGGCCCCCAAATCACGCCAACATTCCTTTCATAAATGCTATTGGCCTCCATTCCGACAAATTAACTCCCACACTCCAAAAAACTTATAAATGCAATGATTACCTCGAGAAGTTGTGAAGAACCCTAGAAAAATTCCTCTTTACGCAGTCAGAGAAACCAATTCGCACCTTCCTGAGGTGTAAATCGCCTCTCTCTCGCGCCTGGCGCGCGTTCCACAAGAGTATTCTAACATTTGTTGGCTGCTCTTTTAAAAAAGCATCTCTTTTTTTTTTTTTTACCGAAAATGATAATATACAAATGAGATTGATAAGTCATTAAACCATTTATCCAGAAATTAGTTAAATGGTTGCTAAATACTCAACTAAGCTAATCCATTTACGTTTCATACGAAATAAATTTATTTTATTTCGGTTTTAATATGCATGCGTTTTTCTTTTAAATATTATAGAACATATTTTAATATGTTTGGATGAACAAAACTGAAATTTCAATAAAATTTTTTAATGCTAACTCTATTAATTTAGCTAATTATGTGGAACATATAAGGTATCAATTTATTTAAGTAATAAATGATGAACGTATATATGTATGAAATATATATAATTTTGAAAGTATACCTGTGAATGGCTGTGATTGTTTATGATCAAATGATTTCTTACATTGAAGCACCGGATAACTTGTACTATACTGAAATATAAAAACATCTATAAATATATAATACACCTACGGATTACCATTTTTAGTTTCGGCGGGAAACTTTGTGGACCGTTGATCACTTTTCTTAATCTTGATCTTGGCCGTTCATTTAGTTTTCTTGCTAATCATGGTAAGTGTCATTTATTATTTGTAATTAATATTTTTCATTTATCACTTTTCATCTTAACCGTCGATATTTCTAGATTGAATGGTGTCCTTCAGATCAATTCCTTAAAATTTGTAACGGTTTTCTTATATTCTCTATAAATTCGCCATTTTTTTTTGTCATCCTCATCAAATATCTTTTCTCTCCTGTGTTTCTTATGTAATGATGTTGTATTGTTATAGGAATTTTGTATTTTTGTGTTGTTATACAATTTTTGTATAGGAATTTTGTATTTTTGTATTTGATGGGAACACATATGTTTATAAGATCAATTTATTTTATTGATTTGATTATCATCTTATATATCCATGTTATTCGTAATTTTGTATCGATTGACTAAAGCTTCGGTTAATATTGGTACATAAAAAAAAATATACTGATAAAAAATAAAAAATGACCATTAACATTAAATTTCTCTCTCATTTTGATTCTCAATTTCTCTCTTTTTTAGGTTTCCAGAAATCTGTGTCTCGGACCGATTCGACCTTGCTACTAAATTTGGCCCCGATTATGTTATTAAAAAAAAAAAAATCAATTATAAACCGGGTTTAAATTTTTCGTCCCCTAAATTCGGCCTGTTTCTTAAACAAACGAAAAAAATTAAAAAATCACAAGTTACCTTTTAATAATCAAAATGTGTTTTAATATGTAGTACTTTGCATCTATAAAACAGAGTCTAAACTTTTAATTTGTAATTCAGTTGTTGAGTAACAAAGAATACATGGGGGAATTATACAAGCGATCTCCAATGCGGTGGCTGGGAAATCCTTTAGAGGAGTCGTCGGTAGTGGCATTCCTTTGTCTTCCGGTTTCATTATTTATTACCGAGTAGATAAATCTTTGTTGATGATGGGATGCCTGTTAATGACTTTTATCCAAATGTGTTGTCGGTGGTGCCGTCCACTGCCGCTCCCTCCGCCACCGTCTCATTTCCGTCAGTTTATGTTCCTACTTTCTCTGTGTTTCATTTGTAACGTTTGCAATATTAATATATTTAAGCCTCGAATAAGTCAATGGGTCTCGAAATTTATGGTTTCCTTAATTTAAGGTCGACAATTAAGGAGTAATTCTATAATAGTATATTTAAGGTCGACAAAGATATTTATATTATATTAATTAATTTGTTTATATCACAAAATTTGTAGCACAATTTTTCCTAAATATTAAATTTTGCCAACTAATTATGATTTGAAAGATTTACGTATAATCAATTGGCTAAATTTATGGTTTAATTTAAGATTTTTTTAATGATCAATTTCAATTTTTTCTTCTTAATAAATTATATTAATATATTAATTCAAAATTTTCATTGTAGAAGAATATATTAAACCATTGAATTTAAATTCTAAATTTATGGTTATCTTAATTTTGTAAAATTAAATGATTTTTTTTTATTGTCTAATTAATTTGTAAATCTGAATAAACTAACAATAACTTTTGTTATTAATTGATATTAAAATTGACGATAATTATAGGATAAAATTTACCTAATGATTTCGTTTTCATTTTAAAAGATAATAATTTTAATGTGTGTATTCAGAATTTAATATTATCGAAACAATTAAGGAGTAATTCCATCACAGAAATATTGACTAATATTGATTATTACAAAGATATTTAGAGATATTTATATTATTAGTTTATTTTATTTTACACAAAATTTGTAGCACAATATACCTAATTATCAGATTTTTGTCAACTAATTATGATGTCAATGTTTCATACTTTCATGTATAAGCAATTGCCTTGTGACCCACGATCAATTTAACCCTAAATTTATGGCCTTCTTAATTAAAAAAATTTCATAACCAACTTCAATTTTTTCTTCTTAATAAATTATATTAATATCATAATTCAAAATTTTCATGGTAGGAGAATATATTTAACCATTAAATTTCAATCCTAAATTTATGATTTCCTTAATTTTGTAAATTCAAATGATTTTTTTTATTGTCTAATTATTTTGTAAATCTCAATATAAACTAACAATAACGTAACTTTGGTAATTAATTGATACAGTATTAAGATTAGCGGTAATTATGGCACAAAATTGTCCTAATTAATTCGTTTGCATTTTAAAAAACAATAATTTTAATGTGTGTATTTAAAATTTAATACTCTGTATTTTCAAAATAATTAATGAGTAATTTTATCGAGGAAATGTATGAATCCTCCAACATTGAAATGTATTAATTTATTTTTAATTCATTTATTTAATAACTTTATATCATTTATAATGTTTTTTTACACATGTAGATACTCTATTTATGAAACAAGTTGATATCGATCGTCATATCGTTAACGAATATCCCAAAGATAATTTTAAGTTCTTCTTAAAATACGCACCACCGAATCATAAGAGTTACAGAGATTGGATGGTGAGTTTTGTATTTTAATATATTAGGAAAACACATTGACTTGGTGAATTATATTAGTATAGATATATATATTAAATTTAAATATTTAGTTATTAAAGTCAGGATGTTTAATCAATTTATTAATTAATGTTTTAGGGGTTTCCGAATCAACTTGCTAATTAGTTGAATCTCGAAAATGATAACGTTTATATTGATTTAATCGATCCATCCAACACATTGTAGATTTAACCGCAACAAAAGTTGGAAACATTTGGTACCATGCCAATCTCAGTAATCTATTACATTTTACATATAAATCTAGAAAACTTTTTGAGATCAAAATATTTGACCATACTACTAGAATGATGAAGGAAAGACTTAATCCTATATTAATTGATGAAGGACTTTTCTATTGTGGTAATATTTTTAGTATTCTATTTTTAATATTATTTAATTATTATATAATATTTTCTTACACTATTAATAGTTTATTTTCTTATTTGTAGATGCCTATAGGATCATGACCAAAAGGAGTAAAATTGAGACTAAAAAGATTAAAATTGATAAAATTAAAAGTTACAGGACCTCAAAGAGCAAAATTGAGACTAAAAAGACTAAAATTGATCAAATTAAGAGTTACAGGACCTTTTGTGGATTCACTCAAAGTTATATGACCATATATGAATATATCTCCATTACAACAATGAGGCAGGTCATGTCGGGTCGGGTAGTTGATTACCCAAACCTACCATGTGCCCTGCACATATCCTGAATAATCATCCCATACGGACGAGATAGACCCTCCCCGACCATTTTTATATTTCATGTTGAATTTTTTAAACTTATCTCACAGTTGAAAGTATTATTTCTCATGCATATGATCATTGAAACAAACAACAATAATTTGAATCAATATTCAATCATATTTAATCCAATATCTAAGTCACAATTGAGTAAAGAAATACTACATCAATATTTTTTAACGTTCAAATTTTTTAAAATTAATATTAAATATAAATATTATCAATGCAATGCGGGTCTAACATGTGACTCAAACCCGACATGTTTATATACGTGACAGGTCCGATCCGTTCTCAATATGGGACCGATCTGACCTGGCCCTAATCTCTTGGGGAGGGTACCTACGGGACGGGTCAATATTGTCATCCCTAATTCATGAACTTTTTTTATGTATACTGCTATATATTATTCATCTTATTTTTATCTGTCTGTTCAATTTACTGGATGAATATATTTTTTTCAGTGATTAACTAATCTAATATTTCTTTGCTTGCTTTTTTTTTTCCTCTTATAATTATTTTGTTGTGTTCGAGCATAATTTTTTTTCCTATGAATATAATTTATTTACTTGACATATAAAGAACTGCCTACAAAATTGCATTAGAAAGATATACATGGTTTTGTCGTATGCAAAATCTTTTAACTATTTGCTTGCTAAAAAACGTGTATCATTTTTTTTCTTTTTTTTAGCGTTCTTCTTTCTCAAGACACATGGTTATTTTTTAATGATTTACTTTTTTAATGTATAATAATTTCTTGAAATATTCCCTTTCTTCATTCACATATTTTCTACTTTTATAAATTATTTAAAATAAATTATATTCTTTAAATCATATCGAATGAATTATTCTGAATGTTAAAACCCCCTCCATTCCAATGAAAGTTATCTAACTTTTATTTTTCTCACATTTCTCTCTCAATCATATCACCCCTAATACATCTCTACTTATTCTATCATATTTTTTAATCTATGTACTCAAAGCTCATAGGCTGCTTTAACCGCGACAGAGAGAGTATTTTTTTTTATTAAACTCGGTGTAAAATATTTGTTATATAGTATATTTTTTAATAATGATTCACGTAATTTACAAATTCTATCCATTCCAAGTATGAGTAGGGGTGGGCATTTGGATGGTTCGGTTCGATTTTGAGCTTTTTTCAACTGAACCGAAATAAGTGAAAATTTAAAAAATGAAATAGAAATCGAACCGAATTTTGTTAGAATCGAATAAATGTTCGGATGGTTCGGTTCAGTTTAAACGTAATTCTTGCATAATTTTTTTTTTTTAACAATTAAACGTTTTTCAAGATTTTTTTACATTAAAAATTAAATTCAAATTATAAGTTCAATAGTTCACAATCATAAATTACAAGTTTCTCAAAGTTTAAAATTATAAACCATACAAATCTCACACAAAAAATTAATGATTTTGTTGCATTTTCCACAATGAAATCTATTTTCAAGGGATATAATTATTTTTTTAGTGGGGCAAGAAGACTACAAATGTCGAATTGAAATTGAGATTGAAAATTAATAAAGTAGCATACTTCAAGTAGAGTTTATTTTTGTCAATGTATTGTTCCATACAATTTATTAATTAAATAAGTTTTTTTAATTTAAATAAAGAAATTTAGTGCGATTTTTATTCGATTTTGTAAAATATAAAACGAACTGAACCGAAAAAATGAAATTTAAAAAAAATATTTCAACCGAACCGAACAACCGAATAAATCGAACCAAATAAACCGAAATCATTAGTTCGGTTTGGAAATTCAATTTTTTCGATCTTGTGCCCACAATAAGTATGAGTGGCTCCAAAATACCAAATACTACATCTTTTAAAATCCGAACAAAAATAAAACATCTCTATGTTTATAATCTTTTACAAGCGTACATGTTAATCTTTTTGTGAAAAGTCTGTAAATGAGTCGGGAATTCGGGATGATATATTATATTTAAGACTTTAAGTACATATATATAATGATATATATGCAAAGCGATTTACATTTGGTTTGGGTGATCATGATTATTTACAAAGTAGAGCAATTCTTACACCTATATTACATATTGTATGGTCAATAAATTTGAACATGATTCATTTAAATGAAAACGAGTCCCATACTTATTTGAGCTCTGACAGTCCTTGCAAATCTGATTCGAATGTTGATATTTTATCTAATGTCTATACTCCTGAATTTTGAATAGTTTGAAGTATTCGTGTGTACCTAATCATGAACTGAATTTGAAAGTTGGAACACTTGTGATATTATTGAGAAATATATATCATTCAAGGGGCTTGTGCAATGAAACCAAATTTGTGTCATATTTTTTTTAATTTTTTTCCTAGCGCTTAAAATTTTGCATTTATTTTATCTATAAATTAAATTCATAATATAATATTTTGTTCTATGTGTAGGTTGGTTATAATCGGGTTGAGTAATGAGGTTCTTGAAGTTAAGGTTATAACTAGAAGTAGTGTTGGACAATTAACATTGATATCTAGACTTATATCAACTCCTTATAATTTTAGACCGTTTTTCAAGTTTCAATGTATACTATTTTCATTGATTGTGTCATATGACTCATATGATATGTCTATTAATAAAAGTCATGGGCAATGATTATCTAATGTAGATGATTTTTTTTTTTAGATCGTAAAGATGAATTCGGGATGATATATTATATTTAAGACTTTAAGTACATATTTAGTAATGTTTGATTGGTTGTTTTGTATTAGCTAGAATTGACACACATTTGTTTGATTATTTATCATTATCAATTTCATTCTATTTCTAGGCATTAGTAAAGTTGAAAGTATGTTTATATTACTTTTTCAGTAATAGTCCACAACAAGTAAGATGAAAATTTGAAGCTGCAGATTTGCTATGTACCGTTTCATAAATTCGTTAGGCCCTTCTGAAGTACCGTTTCACTATTTTATTTCCACTGATATGTTTTTTAAGATTGGTTGCTAGCTCAAATTCTAGAAAAAGCAACTGGTAGGATCGATCTTCTATGCCATCAATTTTATAAGGAATCAATTTATGAGTTTGTTTGTATTTTATTTTACAATCATCATTTGGACATTAAATCTTCATCTCCTGCAATAGATGTACCTGAAAATCGTGGTGGTCCAAGTTTGAATTTTTTTTTATGCACTAAAACTTGTAACTTTGTGAAATACATTATTTCATTTATTTTAATATTCTTTTTTTTAACCCTTTTTATTGTAATATTCTTATACAAAGTTGGAAATTTGAGTTTTTTTAATATTCTAATCGTATTGCAATATCAAAACTTTATTGTAAATTTGTAATAGAAACAATGTTTTGTCTTTCCTTTCGACTTCTCATTTCGATGGACTGGTGTGATAGCAAAAGGTTGTCCACAAATATTATAAAGTGAATTGTTGTACTTTTAATGTTTGTATTATAAATATAATGGTACTTTTGAACTTTACACGAACAAATTATGTAAGATGATCTTGAAAAAGTACTAAAATTATTTCTTAATAATTCTTGATTATATATATATATATAGGTAACTTTTATTTATTAGATTATTTTACATAATTTTATACTATTACTTTTTAAAAAATCATTTTTTTAGGGATACAATTTATTTTTATGATTGCAAATTTTAATTGAAGTTGAAAATGTGATTTGTTATAAATTTGATTTGGAGAGTATTTTTTTAGTATAAACAAATATAGTTAAATAAAAATATAGGAGTACTCATAAGGTTTGATTTTTTCTTAGATATAGGTTTATATTTCAGCGTTGCTTTGGGTTATAGACGTTTGTGGATACCTATAGAGTCGCTCTAAACGTCTATATTAATCTTGGTTCTAAATTCTTCGTTCTTTGCCAATTTTTTAAAATTTCGTCTTTTTTTTTTTACGAGAATATAATTCATAACTTCATTTCAATGTTGTTCAATGAGGGTTTGAGTTGCAATTAATTCTTTAATTGTTGATTTAAATAAAGGTAAATAATTGTTTTTTTTTTTACAAATGCTAGCGTGATCTTTATATTGTTCATTGGTTGATATTCTTTATTTTATCTCTTAATTTTATGAGTGATAGTAATCTCATGTGGCGAGCTCCAACAACCCACATCATCGATTGCTGACTGAAAAATAAAAATGTATATCAAATTGCAACACGGTGAATAGTTGGAATTTTTTATAATAATAGTTGAAAGTCGTGATTAAATATGGTATATTTATTTAAAATTAACCCTATAATATAATTAAAAAAAATCCATGAAGAATTAATTTAAATTGTTATCTATCATGGTAACTTAATTTGACCAATAGTATATTCGTTGACATAGTTAAATGTTAAATTTTTAAGGTTTCATGTTAAAGAATTAGTTTTTACTTAATTATTGTCTTAAATGATTAATTTATTTACTTTGTCTTTTAAATAATGTTTTTTAGGAATTTAATTTTGTATAAACTAGACATTTTAAAGTTATTGAAAGTTTTTATTTCATATTATAAATCACGTGTATGTGTTCAAATTAATTTCTCTATCTTATAGTCAATACTAATTAAAATGTCCTTAAAATATACTTCCCCCCGTTCTACGACTGTTTGCACATGCACTTTCCTTATTCGTTTGTCCCACAATTATTTTCACACCACTAAAAAGAAAATTATTTTATAAACTTCATCCTCACAATATTTACATATTTACATAAAATGTTATTACTTTTACACTCATTTCAACCACTCTCTTTACTTATTAATTTAACTTTACAAAATTACCCTTCAACACTCCACTCATTACATTTTTCCTTAAAAAGTCGAAAATGGGTGGAGTATATATTCCAAATGGGTGGCACTACACATTTAAATTTTGGATATGGTAAAAGGTCGAAAATACCTCTAACTGAATATTAAACTCCATATTTTATTTAACGAGGATATTACAATAAAATCATATTTTTTTAAAAATAATCGATTCTAGATAGCCATGTTTTCCGATTTCAAATTTTAGGTTTATGTTTTTTTTTCACCTATTTTTTATTTTATTTTTTGTTTAAATAGTCTTTGGATTAAACATTATATATTGAATACATTTTTTTCATGAAATGTATTCATATTTTTATTTGTAGTTAGAGAATTGTTAATGCAATCATGATGATTTAATGATATACCAACATCTCATTTTTTTTGTTTATTATTAGGTACCATCTAATTTTGTTGAACTAATTTAAAAAATGGTTAGTTTTATTATATGTTTGTTCTTACTATTAAAATCTGTGTATAACCTTGGTTTGTAATATTCACTCCTTTTCTCATATGGTGAGAATGGGTATAACGACGATATTTCGTTTGCTGCATACATCTGGAACGCATAATTTAGTTTTAGAGAATACTTTGCATTTCGACTTCAACGTAGGAATGGTGAACCTTCTACGATTTTATCTTAAAAAAGGCTCACTCAACAATTTATTGTTGACGCCGTTAGACTTAAATACATAAGGACACGTCAATCAGAGCTTCGTCGTAAATGAATAATGGTATGAAAGATGCATTTTTTGGCTAAAAAGTGAGTTGTTTTGCCACATCTTCATTCACCGGAGGTGCACGCTACATGGACCAAAATTATCTAGAAGCAATGACAATTTGTAGATGGGTCGATTATCCTCAATTATTTCTAATCTTCACGTATAATAAAAAATGGTCTGAGATTGTACGTTTTTTAAAATAGAATGGACTTAATCCTGAAGACCGCCCAAATATAATATGTCGAATATTTAAGATTAAATTTGACGGATTATTAAATGATATTTAAAAGAAAAAAATATTTGGGAATGTCAAAGAAGGTATTTAAATTTATTTATTTTTTGGTTTAAAATAATAATTTTATTTTTTAAATTATCTATTCACTACATTTTATATATTTTTTTTTTCAATTTTATGTGCAGTTCTTTATACTATTGAATTTCAAAAGCGCAGTCTTCCCCATGCACATATATTGACGTTTCTTGAAAATCACAATGAGGTTTGTATATATTTGAGTTTGCTACATATGATTTTTATTATAACTAATTATTCTTTATCTTATGATAAATGATCCTTGTGGTGCTGTAAATCCACGTTCTCCTTATATGACCGATGAAGGTTCATATACACAATGTTTTTCTAAAAGATTTGTTTCAGAGTCTTCTATTGATGAAGATGGTTATCCTATTTATATGTGAATGGATGATGGAATGATTTTGAACAAGAAGGGTTCTATTTTTTATAACAAACACGTTGTTCCTAATCGTTATCTTCTTTTGAAGTATATATGGTGCACACGTCAATGTTGAATGGTGTAATCAATCAATATCCATAAAATACATATTCAAGTATGTCAACAAATTAAAGGACATGATCGTGTTACATGATTGTAGGTACATTTCTCCATATGATGCTGCTTGGAGAATTTATTGGTTTGAGATTAATTACAGAAATCCTTCAGTTGAAGATTTGGGATTTCATCGATCTTCTTGATAAGCAGATTGTTTTATTTGGTGATCGTGCATGTTTAAAATCTATCTTAGAAAGACCATGGGTAAAATAAAATATATTCTTAGCTTGGTTTGAACTCAACAAGAATTCTTCTAAAGTAAAAAATTTGACTTATGCTGAAATACCACAATTCTTCGTATGAAAGCCGAAAACTAGAGAGTAAGTTGAAAGGAATAAATGTTTTTCAATTAGATGTATTTGTTACGTTTTTCCTGGTTCTGGTGAGTCACATTACTTGAGGATAGTCTTGAATGTAGTTCGTGGACCTACATCTTGTGATGATTTGAAGAAATTCAATGGAGTAATTCATCCAACATTTCGAGAAGCTTGCTTTGTTAGAGATTTGTTGGATGATGATAGAGAGTATGTTGAAGGTATGGAGGAAGTCAGTCGTTCAGCTTCAGCATTTTCGATGAGATTTTTATTTGTTACGCTGCTAACATCATGTTTGTTGGGTCGACCTTATGAAATTTGACAAAAGTGTTGTAGATACATGTCTGATGATATTATTTATAATAGAGGAAGAATTATGCATTTTTTTAAGGTATGTTTAATTATTTTCTTTGTAATTTAATTCCATTATAATTATTCTACTTCACTAATATGCAAGTCATTTTAAGTCAGTTGGTCAATTAATTACTTTAAATTATTTGTGATTTATTGAGAACTTTGATCGATTAAATTATTTCACATAATTTAATATTAACCTTAAAAAAATAGGGATACAACAAATTTTTTATGATTGCACATTTAATTGAAGTTGAGATTTTTTATTTATTTTTTATAATTTTGATTTTTAGAATAAAAAAAATTAGATAATTTTTGTACTTATTTTATATATATTATCTAAAAAAATGTAGTAATTAATAGAGATGTTTATCCGGGCCGGGCTAACCGGGCTTGCCCGTTTAACCCTGAAAAATACAGGGTTAGGGTTCATGAATTATAGGCCCGTTTAAAACCGGGCTTTTTTGACCCGGACCGGATAGCCCGTGGGCTAAACCGGGCCAGCCCGCAGGGCTACAGGGCCAACCCGCTAGCCCGAGTTGTTACCTTTTTTTTTTTTTTTTAAATAAATAACCTAAAACAAATTTTGGGTCATTTGACCAATAATCATAACTATAAGCATTACGAAGCCCATTACCATCCATTAGTCATTATTACTATTTTTTATTAGATTATGATATGATCATTAACTAATTATGTATTTTTCTATTTTATTTGCTTGTTGAACGTGCCAATTGAGACCTTTAATTTTAAAAGGAAAAAAAATTATTGTAGCCCGTTAGTGGCCCGTTTAGCCCGTGGCCCGCTAGGGTTAGGGTTAGGTCCCAACAATTGTAGGCCCGTTAAATGTGAACCGGTTAAGGCCCTAACCCGTTTAGCCCGTAGCCCTGTAGGGCTGGCCCTATAGGGTTAGGGCCAACCCGATAAACATCTCTAGTAATTAATAAAAGATAAAATTAAGTTTTGATTTGTATACGTAGTTCATATGTATATTTTTATATATATTTTGGAATAGATAAAATATATTTTATTATTTATTAATTATCTACATCAATAACACTTAAATCAATTTATATAACTAAATAAATAATAATGATTTGTATTAATAAAAAATATTCATATATTTATATTAAATTATTTTTTTATGCATAATATTTTAATATGTTATTTTTTTTTGTTGAAACAAGTTTAAATCTTTAAATGTTATATATGAAAAATTATAATATAATTTATTTTATGTTTATTTATCATATCAAATACATATATCAATTTAAGTCTATGTTTCAATTGATTTTCAAGAGTTGTTGTTTGATAGAAAATTGATAATATATTGCGGACTCTTTGGTAAGTTTTTGCAAGATTTTCATGAAGGCATGTCGATGGTAAACCATGATCCGTACTTTTCATCTAGAAATAGATTTATTTTGAATGAGTTTCCATACAACATATCAGATTTTAAGTTAGAGTATGGGAATTTAATTAGCAAACTTAGTGACGAACAACGTGGTGTGTATGATAAAATAATTAGGACCATTCCGTCTGGTAAGTGTGGTGTATTTTTTGTTTATGGATATGGTAGAACAGGAAAAAATATTATATGGAAGACTCTATCAACATGTTTAAGATCTAAAAGCAAGATTGTAATTAATGTAGCCTTTAGTGATATAGCTACACTTCTTCTTCCTGGTGGACATACTACCCATTCTACATTTTTCATTCCAATTGATGTTATTAAAGATTCTACATGCAGTATTTATCAAGGAAGTCCTCTTACTGGGCTTTTGATTAAATGTGCTCTTATAATATGGGATGAAGCACCAATGGTGAAGAGATATTTTATTGAGGCTCTCGATACGACTTTGAATGATATTATGCAGCTCACAAATTCATTGTCATCTGAACTGCCTTTTGACGGTAAGAATGTTGTCCTTGGAGGTGTTTTCGTCAGATATTACCTATTATTTCAAAAGGAACGAGGTAGGATATCGTTCACGCTACTATCTACTCATCTAATTTGTGTGTAATGATTGTACTCTTCTGAAACTTACTAAGAACACGAGGTTGCAAACCCTAAGATCTGATGAAGTTGTACATGAATTGAATTCTTTTTCTGAATGGATAACATCTATTGGATATGGCAGTATAGGATCAGAAAATGAGTACGAATGTGATGTACAAATTTCTGAGGATATTTTGCTAAAGGGTAGTGATGATCCGATTTCTACAATTGTTGATAGCATTTATCCCGATTTTAAGAATATGATGGATGATCAGGACTATTTACGAAGTAGAGTTATTCTTGCACCCACGTTAGATGTTGTTATGTCAATAAGTGATCACATGATTCAAATAAATGAAAATGAACCACGTATTTATTTGAGCGCTGACAATCCTTGCAGATCTAATTTGAATGTTGATAATTACTTTGATGTCCATACTCCTGAATTTTTGAATAGTTTGAAGTGTTCTGGTGTACCTGATCATGAATTGAATTTGAAAGTTGGAACACCGGTAATGTTATTGATAAATATAGATCACTCCAGCGGTCTATGCAATGAAACCAGATTTGTGTCTTTTTTTTTTTTTTAAGTATCTTTCTCTTTATTTTTATATTTTATTTTCTATCATACAAAATTTTGCATTTGCTTTATTTATAAATTTATAATATAATATTTTGTTTTATGGGTAGTTTGGTTATAAACATGTTGGGTGATAAAGTTCTTGAAGCTAAGATTCTAACTGTAAGTAATAGTGGACAATTGATATTGATACCGCGACATACATTGACACTTTTGATCTTACATTTTTTGCCTTTTAAGTTTCAACGTAGAAAAATTTTCATTGATTGTGTCATATGTTAGTTATGACTATTAATAAAAGTTAGGGGCAATCGTTTTTTAATGTAGGTGTTTTTTTTTTTTTTTTTGAAAAAATATGTATTTAGTCATCGTCGATTATATGTCGTTGTGTCTAGAATAACAAACCGTCATGGTTTGAAGATCTTATTATGTCATGAAAACAATTGTGATTGTAATATCACAAAGAAGGTAGTGTTTAATGAAGTTTTTAGGAATGTATGGATTTATAATAATAATTTAAGTTTTATAATTTTTTCTTAATTTATTTTTTTATTAATTACTATTGATATTAGATTATTGCATTATTTAATTGAATGTAATTTATATCACCAAAATTATTGTAATATTCTTTAACATTTTATAGTAATTTAATAATTTTATCGTATCATAAATATATATTAGACATTAATTTTATATATTTATATGTTAACTTTAAATTTATATAGTATAAGACATTGATTTAATTAAATTTTAAGATTAATAATTTAATCTAAAAAAGATATTAGCAACATATTAAAATTTTTAATTTATTATTTTTTTAAATTGAATATAGTATAATAACATAGTTAACAATAATTAATTTTATACGTATGATACTATATATATATGTATATATATTAATGTAAGTTAGTGGTATTATAAAATGAATACACTATAACACTATTAAAAATTAAAATTTAAAATGTTAGTAATATTTTTTAACATATCAGGCCATGCGTCAGCACGGGTGCCATACTAGTTGTGTTAATCTACAAAGGGAAAATGTAGACATGCATTAACAATTACAATTACCTTGATTATTCAGACAATGAAAATTATGAAATGAGAAAAAATGAAAATGCATTTGCAAATCGTGCTATACGGATGCGCAGTTGAATAGATACAAAAAATACAAAGAACAAACTTAAAAAATTAAATGAAGCAGTTGAAGAAAAGTCTATATGTAATATTACTCTGAAAGATGAAATGAAGGTGAGCTGACTCTTAAATACGGAATAGAAATGCAACTGAGGAACAACTCATTTTATACAGATATAATATCTATTTACATTTACATGAAAATTAATAAAATTAGGGTTTTGATAAAGTTCAAATTTAAAATGCTTGTCATGATTTTTGCCTCGAGAGAAGTTGAACGATATTTGTTGTTTGGCACGACTTTTATAGTTAAATTTTATAATTACATAAAAATAATAAATTAATTTAAAAGTTGGGTTTTTCAAGACTGTTGTAATCATTAATCAACATCATTTATTAAAAAAATGATTTTTTACTTTACAGTCCGTGAACTACTCAATATTCTTGTTAGAAAGTAACTTTCAATTAGGGAGAAAATTGAAATGGGCGGCAATATGTGCCAAAAATTAATACAAAATAAAAAGTATTTTTCAGAAATAGAAGATTAAAATGAGCGAGAAAACAGGAAGTTGCTAAAAATGACAGACTATCCTGTTATTATATATATATAGATAACTTGATTTTTCTCGTCTTCCTTGGTGCCCCTTTTATTTGTTCATTGTAGTCAGGGGCGGACCGATCTACGCCTATGGGGAGGAGGGCCATGGCCCCCTTACCTTTTAACCATGATACAGAGTATATATGTATTATTGTCATTATTATTATTATTTTGTTTATTAACCCCCTCCAAATTAATAAAATTAATTAAAAGAGGCCCAATCCATTTTATCTTCCCAGTCCATTTTATTATTTCATTTTCTAATTCTTCAAACTTGATCACGTGATTTAATTATTCTTCAAATATTTAATTTGTAATTTGCTTTTAATTTAAATTTAATCATTCAATTATTAATTAATGTATTTATGGAATTTATTTTTAAATTCAAAGATAAACAAGAATCATATAACTAATTGTTGGTTAACCGTTAGAATGTGGAATTTATTGTAGTTTTTCAATTATTTAGTTTTTTGGTGACGAAAAAGCCAAGGACAATACATTTTTTCTTTGAAAGAAAGAATAAAAATGCATCTCTAAATTAAATTCATCTATAGATAAATAATGAAAGTCATCCTACAAAATCTTTGAGGGTTGAAATTAATGAGATCTATTTAATATTTAATTATTAATTTAAATGTGATCCTAGATTACGACCATCAATAATAATAGGGTGTGAGTTTAATATTATATTTTAAAAAAATTATAATAATAAATATATTATATATGATTTTGTTAGTGTATATTGTTTCGAAATTTTACTATGAGCCCTCTCAAATTACTCACTCTGGATCCGCCACTAATTGTAGTTGCTGAGAAATCTAATTCTGGTGTTATATTAGAAAGAGTATGCTACCAATGGATAGGGAACAAAATAAAGATAAAGAAATGTATAAGAAAAATGAAACCAAACGAGAATGCTTCAGTGATAAAATGATGTATAGAGTGCCTCGTTTTAATTTGTTTAAAATAGATTTCAATTTCACAATTTTTAGTACAATTCTCCTTCATTATTTTCTTTTCACTTTTTATTAAATCTAGCACATAATTTTTTTTTTAAAACTAAATTATATCAATACTTTTCATTTTATTATCAAATTTAGCAAAAACTTTTTTTTTATACCCATACTTTTCATTTTTAACCAAATGTAGCACATACTTTTTAAATTTTACCTATTTTAACACATATTTTTATCAATTAATCTAAAATACCAAAACAAAAATGTAAAAATTGTCTAATACGATTAATTAAAATAAAGAATATATTAAAGATGTTTAAATTAAAAAATTCAATTTAAAATATACAAATTTTAAAATTTAAAAATAATTGAGAATTGAAATTATCTAAAACTATTAAATTAAAAAGAGATTTATAAAATATATATATAAAAAATACAGTAATTAAAATAAATTGTACTCCCTTCATCCATCAAAAGTATGAACATACCTTTGGTAGAGGGAGTATAATTTTTTTTTAATAATGCTTTGAAATTTTTTAAATAGTTTAATTTTTATATATTTTCTAGATTAAAAAATATTACTACTATATAATTTTAGATTTTTTTTATTAAGTAAGGTATATTTATTTATTAATTTAATTATATTTACAAAAAGTATGGATAAAAATTGAATAAGAGTAAAAAAGTATGTGCTAAATTTGATTTTAAAAAAAATGAAAAGTATGAATATAATTTAATTTAAAAAATGTATTAACTAGATTTGAGAAAAAAATGAAAAGTATAGATATAATTTAATTAAAAAATATATTTACTAGATTTAATAAAAAAATAGATTAAAATTGATAATTTGACAATAGATTAAAGGGAATCTATTCTATTCAATTCTAGGGAATATAAATGGTACGTGTAGAAGATAGGGAAAGCTAGCCGCCAAGCATTACCATTAGCATGATGCCACATTTTCACATGTCACTTTGGGCGTTTCTTCTCTTTCGTCATCAGTGACGTATCACAGTACTCCTTCCCATTATTCAAATCTTTTTACCTTATAAATAATTAAAGATAAGTCCAACGCTTGTATGAAACAATTTTACTGTAACACCGTTTATAAAATAGCACTATATATTTTTTTTAAAATATTAGAACTATATGCCTCACGCAAGACATTTCTTTAAAATAATAAAAAATACATTATGTTTAGATCAGAGAAGATATTATATAAATTTAAACGCAAATTCACATAGGTTTATAGGCATTCCCAAAATTCATAGCTTTGTTTTCACTTTCTCCAAAATTTGTACTTTAAATTATGATAATTGTTTGGTTAATGTTTAAAAAAATATGCAATAATAATGATTTTAATAGAAAAATATCTAGAATAGAAAAGAAAGAAAATAAGTTTTTAAAATATTCTTAATATAAATTGATAATTTTAGAGAATTTTTATATGAGTAGATGATGATTTTCGAATAATTATAAATAGAAAAATGAATTCAAATAAATAATTACTTTGAAATAAATTTTCATCTCCCATCATTCTTGTTCCAATACTAATTAACCCATATACCTAAAATTTATAGAAACTTTAATTCTTCACTATAGTAATATTGAAGATAAATTTAGTAGAAATTAAAATGTTTGTGTTGAAAATTGTAAAGTTTAAATGTCAGAATAATTCATTTTAATATTTGAATCTGTAAATTTACGGACTTAAACATGATGAGTCAATGGCATACAGATAAAAAAAAAAAAAAAAAAAAAAAAGTAGACAGCGATTATTTTTGTTCTTATCGCGAATATAAAGTAGGGCGGTACCATCCACCCCTATATAACTATAACGTCCTTATTATTTCTTTTTCTATCTAGGACATATTTCTCTCTGTCTACCCATTACATTAAGTTAAGTTATGGATACCAGAAAAATAAAAGGAAATTGGAGGACCATCAACAAAATCAAGAACAAGAAAAAGCGGATAATTTTTTTGCATTGATAAAAAGCAGCAAACAAGTGCACGAACAACTGGTGGCTGCTGGAGATCAAAAGTTGTCGACGCCACAAGTGCGCGATCCACTGGTAGCTGCCGAGGATAAAAAATTGTTGGCACCGTGAATCCCACATTCAGATTAGAAGATTTCTTGGAGTCTCCGCCGCAGCAGGATAAGAAGGAAGATAAGAAGGAAGCTGGTCCATCTGTTGTTGAAGTTAAAAAACAAGAGGGAGAGAAAGGTAAAGTAGGAGATAAAGGATTTGACCTTAATCTTTCTCTCTAATATGACAGAGAGTTGTAAGAGTTGTAAGAGGAAAAAGGTGAAGGAGGCGATCTTTCTTTTCTAGTATGCTTTTTTTAATCTAGTATGGTCTTTCTCTCTAGTATGACAGAGTTGTAAGAGAAAAAAAGGTGAATGAGGCGATTTTCTTTCTAGTATGCTTCTTAGTCTAGTATATGATCTTTCTCTCTAGTATGACAGAGTTGTAAGAGAAAAAAAGGTGAAGGAGGCGATTTTCTTTCTAATATGCTTCTTAATCTAGTATGATAGAGTTGTAATAATTTTATTATTAGTATGATTACTGAAATTAAATTAATGTAGTTTCATCTTTCAAACCAAATGAATATGTTTTTTTTTGTTTTTTTATGATTTTTTTGATGCTTCCTTGTCCAACTTATAAATGGATCGACCGACCGACAGACTAATTCACAAATCAATTTCACCCTGTATCTAAATTAATTTCAAAGTAAAAGTGTGTATCAACTAATCCTTCATTAGCTATTTACACATTTGGACTAGATTAAAATTTTGAAATCTTAATTTTAAATTATCAATTGTCAATAACATTGATTACACATTTGTGTTGAAAATTGTAAAGTTTAAATGTTGGGATAATTCATTTTAATATTTGAATCTGTCTTAAACATGATGAGTCAATGGTATACAGGTAAAATAAAAAATGTAGAGAGGTATATTTTTGTATTTTATCGGGATAATTCATTTTTGTTCTTATCGCGAATATAAAGTAGAGCGGTGACTGCACGTACCATCCACCTCTATATAACTTTCTTATTATTTCTTTTTCTAACTAGGACATATTTCTCTCAGTCTAAACATTACATTAAGTTATGAATGCTCAGGAAAATAAAAGAAAAATGGACGATCATCAACAAAATCAAGAACAAGAAAAAGCTGATAAATTTTTTTGCAGTGATAAAAAGCAGCAAACAACTGGAGATCAAAAGTTGTCGTAGCCACAAGTGCGCGATCGACTGACAGCTTCCGGAGATAAAAAGTTGTTGGCGCCGTGGAATCCCACATTTAGATTATAAGATTTCTTGGAGTCACCGCCGCAGCAGAATAAGAAGGAAGATATGTTGAAGTTAAAAATGAAGTTAAAAAACAAGGGAGAGAAAAAGGTGAAGAGGAGATAAAGGATTGGATCTCAATCTTTCTCCATAGTATGATCTTTTTCTCTAGTATAAGAGTTGGAAAAAAAGATGAAGGAGGCAATCATTCTTTCTAGTATGCTTTTTATCATACTAATTTGCAAATCAATTTCACCCTCTACCTAAATTAATTTCAAAACAAAAGTTTGTATAAACTAATCCTTCATTAGCTATTTACACATATTGTAAGTATTTGTAAGTTCACTTTTGTATGTTTTAAGATTAAAATTTTGAAATCTTAATTTTAAATTAGGGCACCCCAAAAAAAGTTTAAACTAAAATATCCCTATATTAAATAACTAAACTACCCTTATTATCATCTTCTTCCTCTCCTCTTTCTTAAAAAAATTCTGAAACATTAAACATAACCTTTCATTTTCAACTTTTATGGAAACCTATGGTCATTTTATAAAATTAATACTGCTGTTTTCTGGATTTAATTCCAACTTTGATCAAAATTAATTTTATGACAATTTTTTCTCAATTTTAATCCTGAACAAGTGAAATAATTTCTAATTTTTTTCTCTGTGGACTGGGCGAACATAACATAAACTGTGAACATGACGGGAGGAAAAACCAGATACCGATTTTTTCATGCTTTTATCGAAAATCACATATATTGCTTCAAAAACAGGAACTCCATGGGCAGTTTCTTAACAAAATCCACAAAATTGAACCCTAAAAACTAAAAAATCGAATGAAATTGCAAAAATGAAGTTGGAGATTAAGAGTATTTTCATATCCACTCATTACTAGATTAAGAACATTTTCATATTCACTCATGAAATTGCAGAAATGACACCTTCATCTTTTATTTGTTTTACAGAGTAGTGCGGTGGAAATATGAGTTTTTTGTCCTTTTTATTTTTCTATTTGTTTTTTTTTTTTTAAATTGTAAGGGTATAATGGTATATTATTGGGGTATGTTTAGTAACTATGAAAAAAATTATATTTACTATGGGGTGTGTATAGTAGTTGGGGTGTGTATAGGAGAATCGGGGGTTTGTTTAGCCGCGGCCTTTAAATTATCGATTGTCAATAACATTGATTCCACATCGATATGAATTTTAAAAAAAAAAAAAAAAATTATAATTTAAAATATGTGTTAATTAAAAATTGATTTATCCTCTCCTAAGTCGTAGCTTATTTTTAATTCTAATACTTGATGATTGACTTATAATCGAGTCACGTTTGGTAAAATAACTCTTCATCAATAACACGTTCTAATTTTAGTATTCAACATATTATTCATATGTGCCGTATTAAAAAATAATTAACGTCATATAATATTGGAGTTCACATGTTCTGTTTATAAAAAGTCTTTTATAAAAATCGAAACCTTCACAAATCAACAGTATGATGCCATTTATGCAATTCCATTATTTAAGATAAATGAGTAATCATATTCAAAATATATATATATATATATATTAAAATAAAATTTATATTCAACATTTAAAAATTAAATTGTTATCGTGTATATAAAATGATTATAAAGTATATGATTTAAATAGATATTTAATTTAATTATATATATATATATATATATATATATATATATATATATATATATATATATATGGAACAAACGAGGTAAGAGGTTAGATTAAAGTGAATTGTGGATAAATCTAGTATTATTGGGGTTGTCCACAACAGGGCATAGTTAGAAGACAAATAAAATTTAAAGAAAAATTCTAAATTAAATGGAGTGGAACAATCGAGGTGTTCCAATACCATGAGATTTGTGTGACATTCTTCTCAATTAATTTGTTTTTTTTTTACTGGACAAGTTAAATTATTTAAATAAGTTTTATAATTTTATTTTATATTATTATTAATAAATATAAATATAAATTATATCAAAATTCATATTTTTTACTATTGATATGTTTTATATCACACTCTCATATTCCCTATCTATTTTCTCTTGTAATTTCGATCATTTTTCTAAATTTTATCATTCTATCATGGAACCAACTCATTTATTTATTGAGCATATATGACAAAATAATCAACACTGATAATTAAATATGTAATTTATATTTTTGCATTGTTGTATTTTATACATCTATTTATAACTTTATTTATTTATAATATTATATTCCAACTCTTATAATTAAAATTTTATTATTAGAAAAGTCATTTATTTTAAGTGTATGGGTAATACTTGGGTACATGCAAGTGTACTTGGATACATGTGAGTGTACCAGTACACACCAATTTTAATTTTTTATTAATATTTTATCTTCACCCACTCATTTAATAAGTTTACCCAAAAAATAATTTTTTACTAGGTTATCTGTGCTTATTTTATTAGTTCACCTCTACAATCATTTCTTTTTATCATGGTTATCTGTACCCACTCATTTTATGAGTTTACCCTCAAATTATTTTTTACCACGGTTATCTGCACCCCTCATTTTATGAGTTCACCCTAAATATATTTTAAAAAATAATTACATTTAAAAGAATAATTACACAAAATATAATAAAATCAACCTTAATTTGTATATTTACAATCTGCAGCCGAATTATTGCTGAGTTACTATCGATTCATCACCAAGTCACCCATATTTTTAGAAAAAAAAAACTATCGAAATTAGCTACAAATCTCAATTTTTTTTCTTTTTAATTTTTCTTCCCCCTTCTCTTTTACTTTTTTCTTCTCATTTTCAATTTTTATTCTAAACTTTTTATTTATTCGTTTTTTTCCTTTTACTTTTTTTTTCCTACATTTATTTTCCATGTGTATTTTTTTAAATTTTAATACAAAATAATATTATAGATATGATTTTATTATAGTCGGTAATACAAGAAGTAATACCATTAACAGTATTTAGTAATATCCTATACAATAAAACCTAATTTCACACATCTAATTATATTTATATTTAGTAATATCAAAAATAATTATTAGTAATACCACGAACAATAATCAATAATACAATGAACATTAATCAGTAACATTTTATACAATAACAAATAATTACACACATTTAATTGTATTTAGTAATATCAAAAATAATTATCAGTAATACCATGAACAGTAATCAATAATACCATGAACAATATATACAATAACAAATAATTCCACACATCTAATTATATTCAGTAATACCAAAAACAATTATCAGTAATACCATGAACAATAATCAATAGTCGATTATACGCACACACGAGATTTTAGTGCACACCCCGTACGATTAAGACACACCCCATGAAAGACCGAACATACCCTTCTCTTACACAACCATAATTCTCCTCTTATTCTCTCAAACCATATATCGTGAAGACAAAATACGTCGTTTGGGACACCGACTCCTCACCCAGCCTCGTCGGTCGCCGCTCAAAGCCTCGCTGCCACAACCTTTCTTCGTTGCCGCACAAAGTCTCGCCGCCATGGCCTCATTCATCGTGGCCGCATTTGTTTTGCCGATTTCACGCGCGTTTGTTTCGTCGTTCGTCCAGGCCTCACCGTCTGTCTAAGGTTGCGTCCCAAGTCGTCGCCGTTTGTGGCTACGTCCCAAGCCCCTGCCGCTTCCTCCTCCTTTCGTCGCGTCCCAAGTCGTCTGTCCCTCTTTCGATTGTAAGTTAGAAATAGATTCGTTGCCTCCTCCTCGTTTTTGCCGCCCCTCCGTTGTCAATTTTCTTCTAGATCTCTCAACCTCAAAATTCAGATATGTAAGTATTTTTTTTCTTCTAGACCTTTCAATCTCAAAATCATTTATTTGTAAAAAAAATTGGTGGGTGTCCACCTCAATCTTGTGTGCATATTATTGTGGCCTTTCATTAGATTTGTGCGATCCATTAATTGTCTGCACCGAAAAAAGTAAATTAGCCTCAAACTTTTAATGAAATTGAAGAGTGTATATACATGAGAGTGTATATAAGAATTTGTCTATATAAATTAGGATTGATTTTATTATATTTTGTTTAAATTAATAGAAGGGCACTATAATAATTTTAGGTGTAACTATTTTTAAAAAATAATTTGAGGGGTAAAGTCAACAAAATCGGGGTGTAAATAACTGTGGCCAATTGTTTATATATAAATTATGATTGATTGTATTATATATTTTGTGTAAATTGATAGACGGGCATTATAATAATTTTAGATGTAATTTTTAAAAAATATTAATTATTGGGGAGTGAAGTCAACAAAAGTGGGGTGTAATAACTGTGGTCAATTGTTTATATATAAATTAGGCTTGATTGTATTATATATTTTTTAAAATTAATAGAAGGGCAATACAATAATTCTAGGTATAATTTTTAAAAAATAATAATTTAGGCGGTGAAGTCAATAAAAGTGGGGGTGTAAATAACTTTGCTCAATTGTTTATATAATTTGTGGGTGTGAAGTTAACAAAAGTGGGAGTGTAGTCAATCATAAGATTAAAATTGAAATTAGGTGTGTACGGTACATGCGAGTGTACGGGAGAATTTGCCTAAATGTATAGTATAGTATATGTATATATATATATATATATTGTAAATTTATAAATTATGAATGTCAAATAATTTAGCATATTTCTTACCTATTTTAAATACAATAAAATTTGATTACATTTAATATGTAATTAGGGGTGGGAATGAGCATAGCCTGACCTTTTTAACAAATAGGCCTAGCGTGAAAGTTTTGTCTTTCTAGTCCTATTAATGCATTTAAAAAAAAAAATTCTTACAACACTTATATTTCATTGAATAATAAAAAATCAACTAATTATATTGATTATTGCTTAATAGTTAGAAATTATATATATTGGATACTTATATTTAAAATGTTTTCTACATTTAAGTATAATATAACATATTTTATATTTATATATATATATATATATATATATATAATTAAATAGGTCGGCCTGTTGGACTTGAAAGGCCTACGAGAAAGTTCAAGCCCGACCTATTTAACTAAATAGGCTTTTAAAAAATCTTGAGCCCGACTTATTTATTAAACGAGTCGAGCCGAGCTTTAATAGGTCGAGCCGTAGGCCCCTGTCGGGTAGCCTGACCCATATTTCTTACCTATTTTTAAATACAATAAAAATTGATAACATATAATATGTAAATGCAATTAATAAATAATGAAAAATAATACTCTGTACTAGCCATGGACAAAAATATCCGGAAATTTCCCCGATATATTTTCGATATATCCATTTTTCGCAGTCACCGATATTGATATTGAGAAAAAATTATATTTCCACAATATTTTTAAAGAAAATAAAAAATATCGATAAAAATCGATATACAATAACAATATAGAGACTAATATCGGTAAAATATCGAAAAATATCGAATTTTTTTTGAAAAATGTCGATAAATTTCAAAAAATATCATATGAAATAACATTGCAATATTTTATAAAAATTTATCATAAATGTAAATGGATTAAATTGTATGCTATATTTTATAAAAAATTCAAAAAATACAATTGTATGCTATATTTTATAAAAATTTATCATAAATGTAAATGGATTAAATTTTTTTTTTTGAATTTATGTATTAAAATTTAGTTATTAAATTTCCAAAATTTTTAAAATTTACAGATATCGATATATCCATTGATATTTCTACAAATTTAAGGTCTCGATATTTCCACCGACACCGATATTTTTGTCCTTGGTACTAGCAATATTAATAATACCTTCCTTTAATACTAATTATGACACCAGTGCTTCTTTAAAATTTTCTATAAACTGAAATCTCTTAAATTTTATAATTTGATTTTTTTTTTCAAATTTAAAATCATTTTCTCATTTCTCATTCTCTCTTTTTCTAACAATATTTTCTAATTTCAATTTTGTGTTTTTTATTTTTAATATTTTCTTTTTTAACCATTCTCTCATTTTTTTACCCTAATAAAATTGTATACATATAAATTTTAAAAAATAATATTAAACAATATTTTTTTTCACAATATCGCATAATTACGAGGATCTTACACTAGTATTGATGATAAAGTATGGAAAGGGGGATGATAATAAATTGTGTAGGTGAAGGAGAGAAATAAATTACTCAATATTTATTAAGAGGTTGAGTTGAAGTGTATTGTGGATAAATAGAGTATTAATAGAAGGAATTTTCTCCGTTTCATGATTATGATGCGGACGAGGCTCGTGGGCTTAAGAACGCATACAATCGGTTAAGAAGAGCGTAGAAGAAGGCCCCAGCCCAATCACAGTCCCAAGACCAAACACGTATACAAGACAACGACAAATAGGGATCTATATTGCACGCGGACTTTAATTGATAGAATTGGAATTAATATAGCAGGCCCATCATGTTTTGGGTCTTTACTGTATCTGGTATTGAACCCTACATCAGGGATTAGTTGTATGCTTTGTTTGGATTATTGAAGAAATTAGAACTCAGCTCTTAGCAATTTGTTAATTGCGACTCTCGTTTCTTGGTAGCCGAGCCAGAGCAACGGAGAATTCGGACCCAAGAACGTGATTCTCATAAAATTGGTGCTTTCATTGAGAGATCTTGAGAATCACGTCCAATGGCATGTACACACAGAGAGAGAATCAAATTGTTAGAAGCAAGATTTGATCAACTTGAATTGGGAATGACAAGTATGGGACGCACGCTGGAGAAATTGGAACGATCGATGGAAGTCAAGAACGACCGCGACGAGCTCGTCGTCGGAAGGAATTGAAACAACAGAAAAAAGTTCAGGTGAGGAAGACGTAAACCCCACGCACAAGGGGAAAGAAATGTGAAACAAAAAAAGGAGAACAGATACAACGATGATCGGAGAAGGGGGAAACCGAAATTGTCCTGTCCAACGTTCGACGGAAAAGAACTAATAATATGGCTTAACAGAGTAAGCCAATATTTCGAATTAAATGAAATCGAGCGGATTGAGAGGGTGGGTCAAATATGCAACCTACTACTTAGATGGGGAAGCTAACAGTGGCTCACGCGGGTATACAAGAAAAAGAACAAGAAAATTAAATGGAAACACTTCGAGCAAGAATTGATGGCAAAATTTGGACCTTCCAATTATCATGACTACGACGAAGCCCTTACTCTACTCAAATAGGCGGGTGAATTCGAAAGAATCGCGAGTCGGGTACAAGATTGGTCGAAAAAAGCACTAGTCGGGGCATTTATTGGAGGGTTACGACCAGAGTTAGCATCGGAAGTGCGTGATTACCGACCCAATACCTACATGGAGGCGATAGAGCTCGCACGGTAGGAGGATCAGAATCGGAAAGTAAATTTCGGCGTATCAGAATCGAAGGTAGGAGGATCTAATTACGACCAAAATTAACAACCAAAATTTAGAAGCAAAAAAATAATCAAGCACAGCAAGTCTTTGTCTCGCATTACAAATTTGCATTGCTCGCGTCGTTTATTTTAGTTCCAACGTCAGACGTCGACCTTCTAGTTAAAGTTTCATTGTTAAATTTCAGATTATGATAATAGATTTAAAAATGAGCGTGTAGTAAGAGATAAATATTAAGATACGTAGAATTTTAGAAATGAAGATGATAAATTTAATAAATATATATATATATATTTTTAATTCGGGTTGGCCTGCCGAAACCCGCGCCCCCCCCCCCCCTTGTGGGTTGGGTTGAGGTTTTGGTAGCCCGCCCCGCCAATTGGAGGGCTTTTGCGGTTTTGGCCCACCCCACCCCACCCCGTTTTGACAGCTCTACTAAATAGCCTCAGTGGCACTCCAATGAAAATTGTCTTGTGGAATATCATGCATACATCCTACAACCAAATTTACTCAACATACGAGCTATGAGTTAACAAGGTAACAACCTGATTCCCTCAGCATATTCTTAATCAGTAAGTTATACACACTTAGATCAACTGCCACTCCGTAAGACCCAAATCTATATTCCTTATGTGGCAAATTCCACTATCGATCTGCCTACCTCTTTTTCTTCCTACCTTTCTCTACCTCAACTACCCACTACACATTTAATACTATATTCCTTAATCTATGTGACAAAAGCAAATGTAAACCTTTGAAGGGGACGGAGGAAGTATTAACTTAGTTTTCTTAAACAACCCTTTTTCATCATCCATGTAACTAGTATAAATGCTAGCAGGAGCATGCATAAATTGATAGGCCCAATAACAGAGCAACTTAGTTATTTTAGTAAGGGTAAATTTCACCACCACCCCCCTCCCCCGAATTTTTCCATATTAACAATTGAACCACGTGAATCATCATTATATTGTACAAATGTTGATAGTTCAAGAAAAGGGCAATATACAGAATTGGAAAAAATTAAAAATCAATAGTAACATATTGCTTCAATTATGTTACCTTCCCATGATCCAATACAAATAGCAGCAAAGTAAAGCCATGAGATGATCTACAAGGAGCATAACCTTATTCGTTTGACCAAGACGATGAGGATTCCAGTTACTACAAATTTTGGATGCTCACAGATTATCAAAATGCAATGGTGAATAGTGAAGATATAGATATGCCAGACAAAAATGTTACAATTTGATGAGTCAAATATAACCATACTTGCATCACCATATTGACTAAAAAAGTTATATATATATATATATATGGAGCATATAAACTAAAACAGCTCAAACTGCCAAAATATGTAAAATGCTAGTATGTGCAGACAAATGCCATAAAAAAATAAAACATTCACATTACCTGTCGTATATAATTACTGTGTCAGTAGTAGCAAGGTTTACCCCTAAGCCCCCAGTTCAAGTTGATAGCAGAAAACAAAATCACGATGGAATTCTTCGCATTAAACCTGTCTATTCTAATTTGTCTTTATGCTCCCCCAACTTTTTGTTGGTTCCGGTTTACGCCGTGTAAACTGCAATATCAAAAATATCAGAATAAACAGAAAAAACACAGAATACCTCAAATAAGTCGAGTCAAGGGAATCCCTTTTCCCGCAGAACAGAATACGCCCAGGATAGTGCTCGACTGTTACGGCGTTCCGTTCCCAAAGGTAAAACGACTTTCACTTAATACACAGTAGCACCACTGTGTAAGAAGTATCGGCGAACGTACTTAGTTACGAACTGAACACTCTTCGGACAATGTAAGGCTTTCGGGAGCTCAGTACACTGTGTAGGGACGAGAGGAGAGCAGAAAGGTTGAGGGGCGAATTTCAGCGTAGGATGTATGAGGGAAGAGTCTGATATTTATAGGTTGAAGACCAAGTTTGAGATTTCCAGATGATTCTGGAATATTCTTGAAGTAATTCGAATGGGCCGAGCCCATTCCTGAGTTGGGCTTTTCGGAGTTTTTGGGTCTGCAAAAAGATAGGCGGGCCCCAAAGACCAATTGCCGAAGCCGAAGCCGAGCCGGACGGGCGGGCGCGCGTTTATAGGTTGAAGACCAAGTTTGAGATTTCCAGATGATTCTGGAATATTCTTGAAGTAATTCGAATGGGCCGAGCCCATTCCTGAGTTGGGCTTTTCGGAGTTTTTGGGTCTGCAAAAAGATAGGCGGGCCCCAAAGACCAATTGCCGAAGCCGAGCCGGACGGGCGGGCGCGCGCGCGCGTGTGGCTCTTAGAGGAGTGTGCCTCTTTTAGATAGTTGAACTACCATACTACTTCAATACCTTTATACATCATAAATGTTTTGTAGGTTTCCTATGTGGGACAATTTCCCACATTCTCAAACTTCCAAGTTGAAACCCTTCAACTTCTACAATTAATTTCTCACTCACCTTAACTCGGTTTTGAGATATTAAATATACCACGTTCATCTACTCCGCGAGTAGATCGACTATGTCACGTTTAATTATTTCTTAATTAACGTTTAGTCCATCTAATTAATTAACTTAGATAAGGGTGTCAAAACCCAATTAATTCCCATTAATTCCAACAATCCCCCACATGAGTGAAAATCGTATCTATACAACATCAGACTCAGTGTTCAATTCGAGTGAGATCTCCGTGCGTCCGGATAAGTGGTTTTTGGCCTTGAACTTTCCGTAGCCAAACACTATCGGATATACTGGCGGCTTAGTGGACGCGATGCCTTGAACTATTCCTCCATAGTGTATACCTAGACAACAGTGTCAGCACACTTTGATCTCGTCTTCGTATCGTTCTCACGTTTTTGTCCGTTTTGGCCATGGACGTCCTTTGTACTTCATAAATGTTTGGTCGAAGCGGCCCTCACTTCTCATTTATATATGTAACTTCCTTTCAAGTATCCCGTTATACTCTAGGAATTATTAAGAGTCCAAGACTCAGCCTTT
Source organism: Galeopsis tetrahit (assembly GCA_963675135.1). Lineage (NCBI taxonomy): Eukaryota > Viridiplantae > Streptophyta > Magnoliopsida > Lamiales > Lamiaceae > Galeopsis > Galeopsis tetrahit. The sequence continues at coordinate 62,563,206 of OY776130.1, read as the reverse complement.
ACCACATCTTACGGGTCGTTAACACTTGAGATAGTGCTGTCCGGAATAGTCATATTTTTCAAGTGTTTTCTCACTAACCTCCACAGCTTCGTTTTCCCATTGAACCAAGTTCTTGGGATCTCCAGTCATCATGGTTGGGTTACCACTGCTTTGGTTTTTATTGTGGGTTTTAGACCCATTCCTTCTACCAGCTTGTTCAATTGATCTCGATTTATGCTCTTCGTGAGCGGATCCGCTATATTGTCCTTCGTATTGACATAGTCAATGGACATTACTCCAGTGGAGATCAATTCTCTAACGGAGTTGTGTCGACGACGTATGTGTCTCGACTTTCCGTTGTACATGACATTCGAAGCTCTCCCAATGGCAGCTTGACTGTCACAGTGTACCGTCACCGCAGGTACCGGCTTCTTCCAACAAGGGATGTCTTCCAGAAAATTACGCAACCATTCAGCCTCTGCAGCGGCTAGGTCTAACGCTATAAATTCTGATTCCATTGTGGAACGAGCAATACAAGTTTGTTTCTTGGATCTCCACGACACTGCTCCTCCTCCAATAGTGAATACATATCCACTGGTGGATAGCGAGTCTTTCGTGTCTGATATCCAATTTGCATCACTGTATCCTTCGACTACAGCTGGATGTCTTATATAGTGAAGCCCATAATCAAGGGTGTACTTTAAGTATCTTAATACCCTTTTCAACGCTTTCCAGTGCTCATGACTTGGATTGTTCGTGTATTGACTCAACTTGTTTACTGAACATGCAAGATCAGGGTGTGTACAGTTCGTTATGTACATCACACTTCCAATGATCCTTGCGTATTCCAGTTGGGCCACTGGTTCTCCTCTATTCTTTTTCAAGTGAACATTGATTTCCAAAGGTGTCTTAGCAGGTGGATCGTCAAAGGCCTTAAATTGCTTTAGTACCTTCTCCACATAGTGAGATTGTGTCAAGGAAATTCCATTGGACGTTCTCTCTATCTTGATTCCAAGAATCACATCTGCTAGTCCCATGTCTTTCATGTCAAAGTTTCTACTTAACATGTTCTTCGTATTAACTATGATATCGTGATTGTTGCTCATGATTAACATGTCATCAACATATAAGCACACAATAACGTATCCAGTGGGTGTATCCTTCACATACACACACTTATCGCATTCGTTAATTCGAAACCCATTTGACAGCATTGTACTGTCAAATTTCAATTGCCACTGTTTTGGAGCTTGCTTAAGTCCATACAGTGATCTAACGAGTTTACACACCTTTTTCTCGTTTCCAGGAGCAACATACCCTTCAGGTTGCTCCATGTATATTTCTGCATCCATCTCACCATTAAGAAACGCCGTCTTAACGTCCATTTGGTGTATTTCGAGATTGTGCAACGCAGCAATGGCGACTAACACCCGAATGGAGGTGATTCTCGTCACTGGTGAGTATGTATCAAAGAAATCATGCCCTTCCTTTTGTTTAAACCCCTTTGCAACGAGACGGGCTTTGTACTTATCAACAGATCCATCTGCTTTGTACTTTCTTCTAAGGATCCACTTGCATCCTAAGGGCTTGCAACCTTTAGGGAGATCAACCAACTCCCATGTGTGGTTTAAGAGAATAGACTCGTATTCACTTTTTATGGCTTCTTTCCAGAGGTGTGCATCTGGTCTTGCCATTGCTTCTTTGATAGTTTTAGGTTCTTCTTCCTCCAAAACATAAGTAATGAAGTCTGAACCAAAATCTTTATCAGTTCTAGCTCTCTTACTGCGTCTCGGTTCTTCACTCTCTTGAGTGGAAGGACTAACAGTGTCGTCTGTTGCTTCGAGAGTTCTTTTACTCGAACAGTCTTCCTCTTTTTCCTTAAGAGGAAATATATTCTCAAAGAACACTGCGTTCCTTGATTCAATCGTAGTGCCTTCTGTCATATCCGGTACTTCGGATTTGTGAATCAGAAATCGATAGGCACTGCTGTTTGAAGCATATCCTATAAAGATACAATCGACGGTTTTAGGGTCGATCTTAACTTGTTTAGGAAGTGGTACTTCAACCTTAGCCAAACACCCCCACACTTTGAGGTATTGGTATGAAGGTTTTCGTTTCATCCATATTTCATAAGGAGTTTGATCCTTAGTTTTATGAGGAATCTTATTCAGAATGTGGTTAGCCGACAAAATAGCTTCCCCCCACAAGTTCTGAGGTAGACCAGAGCTGATTAACATTGCGTTCATCATCTCTTTTAGTGTTCGGTTTTTCCTTTCCGCAACACCATTAGACTGAGGTGAGTAAGGGGCTGTCGTTTGATGTATAATCCCAGATTCAATACATAGTTGTTCAAACGGAGCTACGTACTCTCCACCTCTATCACTACGAATTGATTTAATTCGAGTGTCCAATTGATTCTCTACTTCAGTTTTGTAACTTTTAAAAGCTTCGATAGCTTCGTCTTTACTCTTTAAAAGGTAAACGTAGCAGAATCGTGTACAATCGTCTATGAAAGTAATAAAATACTTTTTCCCTCCTCTAGTTTGTACAAACTTCAAATCACATACATCCGTGTGAATTAAGTCTAGAGGAGCAGCGGTGTTCCTTTCAACCGTTTTAAACGGCAGTTTGGTCATTTTTGCTTCTGTGCATATTTCACATCGTTTGGATGTATCAACGTTATCAATTTTAAGTAAATCGAGATTTACTAATCGCTTTAAGGATTTTAGATTCACATGTCCTAATCTAGAATGCCATAAAGAGGAACACTCAACGATATACGCAGAAGTAGAAGCAATTTCATTCATAATTTGTTTGCCTTTGGGGCTTACAACCATTGTGCTTAATTTAAACAAGCCATTCTCGAGATAACCCTTCCCGAGAAAGTGACCAAACTTACTTAGAACTATCTTATCAGCTTCAAAGACTAGTCTAAATTTATTGCTAACTAGAAGAGATCCCGAAATCAGATTCTTCCGGATGTCTGGGACATGCAGCACTTCCTTCAATGTTAGCTCTTTTCCGGATGTCAGTTTAAGCACGACTGACCCAATTCCAGCCACTTCAGATGAGGCTTGATTGCCCATGAACAACTTTCTCCCATCCGATGGAGAGTAGTCTGTGAATGCAGATCTCTCCGAGCAGACGTGGCAAGTGGCACCGGTGTCCACGAACCACTCTTTCTTGTTGTCCACCATGTTGACCTCCGTCACCACTGCGGACATGTCCAAATCTGTAAGGTTCACAGAATCTTGTGCTTTCTGTTTGCCCTTTTCCTTATCGTCACGACGAGGTTGACGACACTCACTGGATCTATGGTTCGGTTTCCCACAGTTATAGCAATTTCCAGTGAATTTCTGCTTTGCGGCTGGACCCTTCCCCTTCACAATTTTCGTTGTGTTGGCAGCAGATTCGTTTGGACGTTTCCTTTTTCTTGACGGACCCTCTCGTTCCATCAAGTTAGCTTTGGCTTCAATCTGGAGGGCAGGCCCCTTGCCTTCTCTCTTCCGATTGTCCTCCTCAATTCTGAGACGAATAATCAGATCCTCCAAGCTCATCAGCTTTCGTTTGTGCTTTAGATATGATTTGAAATCCTTCCACGATGAAGGCAGTTTCTCGACCACGGTCGCTACTTGAAATGCATCAGGTAACACCATATCTTCAGCAGCAATCTTATGGAAGATAATCTGCAGTTTCTGGACTTGATCCACTACAGACTTGTTATCGTCCATCTTGAAATCGTACAGCTGTGAGACGACGAATTTCTTTAATCCGGCACCTTCAGTTCTGTATTTCTTCTCCAAGGATTCCCACAGTTCCTTGGCAGTTTTTATGTCACAGTAGACACTATAGAGTGTATCGGAAAGTCCTCCAATAATGTGATTTCTGCACAGATAATCACCACTCAACCACTGATCGTAGAAGATCCTCTCTTCTTGGCTTGCACTTGCCTCAGGTTGTTTAGGCTTCGTTTCGGTTAGAAACCTATTCATTCCAAGCATGGTTAGGTAAAATTGCATCTTACTTTGCCATCGCTTGAATTCAGTCCCGGAGAATTTTTTCGGCTTTTCCCCTTGTACGACCATTGGCCTCGGCCCAGGTGCGGAGAAGTTAAACATCGGATCCCTTGTGGGATTGTGGAAAGGAGGAAGCGGTTCAAGCGTGCTGCTTCTGAACTTAGCTCTTTCCGCATGATCACTCGATTTTCCTTGTGATTTCATGTCGGAGCTGTGCGACTCTGAACGGTCAGAAGACGCTCCGTTATTAGCATCGTTGCCAATATTTTCAGCACCATGTACTGCATCCGTATTGACGGGATCGACATCCATGTTATCATTCATCTTTGATACTGCAGTGGATTATTTAAATTAATTAAGTCCGAAAAATTAATTTAGTTTCGAAAATATTAATTATGTATTCTGTTCTGCGACTGTTGGTTCCGGTTTACGCCGTGTAAACTGCAATATCAAAAATATCAGAATAAACAGAAAAAACACAGAATACCTCAAATAAGTCGAGTCAAGGGAATCCCTTTTCCCGCAGAACAGAATACGCCCAGGATAGTGCTCGACTGTTACGGCGTTCCGTTCCCAAAGGTAAAACGACTTTCACTTAATACACAGTAGCACCACTGTGTAAGAAGTATCGGCGAACGTACTTAGTTACGAACTGAACACTCTTCGGATATTAATCCGCCACAAGAAAGAACAATGTAAGGCTTTCGGGAGCTCAGTACACTGTGTAGGGACGAGAGGAGAGCAGAAAGGTTGAGGGGCGAATTTCAGCGTAGGATGTATGAGGGAAGAGTCTGATATTTATAGGTAGAGGAAACCCATGGAGGAAGAGGAAAAAACGCGTGGGCCCAGGCCCGATTTAAGGGAATATATCTCGAATATATCGAAGCGGTTGAGATAATATCTCATACGTGGATAAGTCTTGAAGACCAAGTTTGAGATTTCCAGTTGAAGTAATTCGAATGGGCCGAGCCCATTCCTGAGTTGGGCTTTTCGGAGTTTTTGGGTCTGCAAAAAGATAGGCGGGCCCCAAAGACCACCAAAGACCAATTGCCAAATCCGGAGCCGAGCCGGCCGGGCGGGCGCGCGCGCGCGCGTATGGCTCTTAGAGGAGTGTGCCTCTTTTAGATAGTTGAACTACCATACTACTTCAATACCTTTATACATCATAAATGTTTTGTAGGTTTCCTATGTGGGACAATTTCCCACATTCTCAAACTTCCAAGTTGAAACCCTTCAACTTCTACAATTAATTTCTCACTCACTTTAACTCGGTTTTGAGATATTAAATATACCACGTTCATCTACTCCGCGAGTAGATCGACTATGTCACGTTTAATTATTTCTTAATTAACGTTTAGTCCATCTAATTAATTAACTTAGATAAGGGTGTCAAAACCCAATTAATTCCCATTAATTCCAACACTTTTCCATCAATTCTCTCGTAATGCATATCCTATAATATATAGAACAACATCAATTAACACTTCTGAGTATATCAAGTAAATTATGTAGATCCAACTGCTTATTCATACCCTGTAGTTACAGTAATATTCAAGCAAGTTCAAAAGAGGGACAGACGACTTGGGACGCGACGGAATGAGGAGGAAGCGGCGGGGGCTTGGGACGCAACCTTGGATGAACGTTGAAGCTTGCGCGAATGACAAACCAGACACGCGTGAAATATGTGAAATAAATGCGGCGACGACGAACGAGGCTATGGCGGCGAGACTTTGTGCGGCAACGAAGAAAGGTTGTGGCAACGAGGCTTTGAGCGGCGACCGATGAGGCTGGGAGAGGAGTGGGTAAACCAAGCGGCGTATTTTATTTTTCACGCTATATGGTTTGAGAGAATAATGGGAGAATTATGGTTATCTAGGAGAATGGTATTTTCGGTCTTTCATGGGGTGTGTCTTAATCGTACGGGGTGTGCGTTAAAATCTCGTGTGTGCGTATAACTGACTATTGATTATTGTTTATGGTATTACTAATTAATGTTCATGGTATTACTGATTATTGTTCATGATATTACCGATAATTATTTTTTGTATTATTGAATACAATTAGATGTGTGTAATTATTTGTTATTGTATAAAATGTTACTGATTAATGTTAATGGTATTATTGATTATTGTTCGTGGTATTACTAATAATTTATTTTTGGTATTACTAGATATAATTAGATGTGTGGAATTATTTATTATTGTATAAGATATTACTAATTATTGTTAATGGTATTACTAGTTATTACTTATTGTATTACCGACTATAATAAAATCATACCTATAATATTATTTTGTATTAAAATTTAAAAAAATACACATTAAAAAAATGGAAAATAAAGGTATAAAAAAAAGTAAAGGAAAAAAATAATGAAGAAATAAAAAGTTTGAAATAAAAATCGAGATTTGTGGCTAATTTCGATAGTTTTTATTTTTAATTATGTTTTACAATTTTTTCTAAAAATATGGGTGACTTGATGGTGAATCAACGGTAACTCGGCAATGAACACGGCTACAGATTGTAAATATAAAATTTAAGGTTGAATTTATTATATTTTGTGTAAATTAATAAAAGGATAATATAGACTTTTAAATGTAATTATTTTTAAAAAATATTTTGGGGTGAACTTATAAAATGAGGGTGCAGATAATTGTGGTAAAAAATAATTTGAAGGTGGACTCATAAAATAGGCTGGTGCAGATAATCGTGAAAAATAATTTTTGAATGAACTCATTAAATGAACAAATACATATAAATATAAATAAAAAATTAAAATTGGTGCGTACCAGTACACTTGCATGTATCAAGTAATCATGTAATGTCATCAAGATGTGAGTAAGTGATATTAATATTGTAATTTTATACCCTTTATATTTAAGTAATGTCATGTTCTTTTAATATAACTAGAAAGAGAATGTGATGTCAATGAATTTAGAGAAAAATAAGATGAGAATGCATGGCTGATAAAAGTTGTGGTGATTTAAAATTATGTATAGAGTGACTCATTTTAATTTGTTTTAAATAGTTTCACTACAATTCTCCTCCATCCTTAATTAGATTAAAGAAGCATTACCATTAGCATGATGCCACATTTTCACATGTCACCTTACATGTGAATTTTGATATATCCTTATATTTTTATTAGTTTTTAAAAGCTTATAAAAATTTAAAGGACTAAAATATTGTCATCCAAATTTATCATTTATTTTAAAGTACAATTTTAAAAGCACTAGTTACTTATAACACTTTGCCAATTAAAATCGTATGTGTTGAAAATGGTAAAGTGTAAATGTTAGGATAATAATAACATGCTTCATCTACACAGTATACAAATAAAATTGCAAACATCATCTCCACTATACAAATAAAATTGCAGCAGGCTTTATCTTCATCAATATTTGTCTTCTAATTGTAAATATAGCGCAATAAAAAACCTAATAAAACTTTCCTAGAAATATATGCAATTAAATAAAAATTATATGTATAGTACTAACAACCAAAATTTATTTCTATTTTCAGTTCATTAATATAATCAAACGAGCTCGAGCTCAATTCAACAAATGTTCGAATCGAGTTAGAATTTTAAATAAAGATCGAGTTAGAATTTTAAATACTTTATTCGACTTGAATAATACTCAAACAACAAATATTCGAGTCAAGTATTAGCATTAGCATGATGCCACATTTTCACATGTCACCACATTATATCTCCTTAATGGCGTTTCTTCTCTATCGTCATCGGTGACTTTTTTTCTTTTTAGGGTTAAACTTTATGTGTCAACAAAAGGAGTCAATGCAATACGGCTTAAACATGATGAGTCAATGATATATATACCTATAAAATTGCAGGCTTCATCTCTATCAATATTTTCTTTTTATCACGAATATAGTTGAGAGACAATGAATTTGTGTCTGCCATACCTCTATATAACTTTGTGTCTGACAAATTTTGTACCTTTATATAATTTTCTTATTTTTTTCTTCTTCTAGGACAGTTTCATATTTCCTCTCTTTCTACTTAATTTAAGTTATGAATGATAAAAAAAAAAGATCATCAACAAAATAAAAAATAAGAAGTGAATAAGTTTTTTGTATTGATAAAAGCGGGAAAAAAGTGGAAGAAGAGATAAATGATTGGACTTCAATCTTTCTGTCTATTACAACACAGAGTTGTAATAGTTTTATTTTATGATTTATATATAAATAAATAGCATCACTGTAATTAATGTACTTTCCTTTATCCGGCCTAGATCGCCTGACAGATCTTGTATGTATATTTTGATTTCATACATGAGATCTACGAAAGAACATCGGTCCATGTCTACATCACCGGCTAATTTTAATCGATTATCAATAACATTGAATCCACATCAATGTGAATTTTTAAAATTTCTTATGATTTAAAATGTGTGTTAAATAGAAAATGATTTATCCTCCCCTGAGTCCTAGCTTAGGTAGTAGGATATTTTTAATTCTAGATTGACTTATAGCGGAGTCAATTTAGAGTCAATCAGCCGACCTTTTTAACCAAAATCCATCTAACACAAAAATACAGATACTAAGACAACAATAACTCTAAATAATACGTTCTAACCCATCATTCTCAATTTCTTTTCTCAGTTTTCTGTTTATTAAAAGTCTTTCATAATAACCGAAACCTTTTAGAATCAACGGTATGATGCCGTTTATGCGATGCCACAACTTATTGGTAGGTAATTTGATCCGATAGATTAATTTAAGGTAAATAAGTAATTAGATCCAAATATATATATATATATATATATATATATATATATATATATAAAAGCAAGCCTAAAGTAAAAATTATGTTTAACACATAAAAATACAATTGTTTGTGTGTGTATATACTATATAGGGATGTAACCACATACTTGTTGGGGGTGGTCTGGCCCCTCCCATAATTTTTCTTCTTACTATGCATTAGTCTTGACATTACAAAATACTGAAAATAGAGTTTTTTGTTTTTTTTTTTATATTAATTGGGCCTATTCCTTAATTATTAGTTGGACCAATTAATTAGGTTGTTCGGTATCTTTTAGCCATCTCTCCGTCCAAATCTTAATATTTTAATTTTTCGCATTTTAATTTGTCATTCTTTATTTTATTATTTTAAATTTCATATAATTATAAATTATTAGTTCTGAAAAATTTGTGCATAATTTGATTAATTTCATTGTAATTCTCCTCTTTCGGTTTCGGTTAGACGTGTTTTTTTTTCTTTTAACTGTTGTATATTGTTGCATTATATACTATTACTATAGTTTCAACAAAGCTCGATGCGATTCCTGCTATAAATTTAATCAAGCTATATACTTAAAATAAAATGGAAGACGAGTTTCTTACAAATTGTCTATTAGTATATTGAGACGTAAACTAATAAAACATATAATTTCAATTGTGACAAAGTGGGATAGCTCAAGTGGTTAGAACACCACTACCGAGGCCTTAGGTCCTGGATTCGAATCATGGGGAGAGGAAAAAAGGGATGGATATTTAACTTCCATAAAAAAATATATAATCTCAATTGTAGATAATTTTCGTGATATATATGCATTAGTTAAGTTCTAACTTCTAAGTTTTAAGTTTTAATAGTATAAGGACGTGTTTATGCTTTTTAATACTATCTAACAGTGAATATTGATAATTTAATATATCTTGATACAAATATAATTTTTTTAAATTTTAGAATCCAAAATTATGTTGAACTGCATTGACCGCCTCATTTCACATAAAATTCCGAGTCCATGTTAATATTAAATGATTGAAAAATATAGTACAATTTATGATTCAATCTAAGGAAGAGGGTGTATTCAATTGAGATTCTATTGAATTTTTTTTTATTTTAAAAAGTAAGTGGATTTATAAAATTTATAGAGTCCATGATAGACTTGACAGGATTGTGAAATATTTTAGAGATTATTCCCTAATAGAGTCATTTCTATAGAGTCTTAAGCTAAGTAAAATCTACAACTTTTAAAATTCTCTAATAGGGTCAAATTAATGTCAAAAAACCTTAAATGCCCTTAATATTCATATAACTCCTTAATTAATACTATATTTTACCCATTAATTCGAATTGTAAATTCAAATCTTAATTGCAGCACATCAATTCCCCAATTATAGCGCATATTCAAAAAAAAATCTTGACTTTCCCAAAATCGTTGCAATTGGGAAGAACACATCGATGCATTTTGGGAGGAACGAATGAGAATTCACCATTGTGTTGCTGCGCTACAGAAATGATTCAATCTATGCTGCCATTGATGCGATTTGGGAAAAATCACAATGTTGATGAGCTTTCTCGAAATCTGCCATTGTTGATGAGCTTTGTTCGAAATCTGTCATTGTTGATGCGATTGGTGCGAGATCGGCCACTGTTCACGCCATTCAAACCGGAGTTTCTAGAGTCCATTGGTGAACGTTCACTGCTGGAATTGTTAATCTTCGCTTGGAAGAATTCAGATCTGCTGGAATTACCGGTTAGTATTTTTCTGAGCAAGAATAGCCCTAATTATTACGTCTTTAGGGTGCAACTTAGTACTCGGGGATTAAGCGAAAAAAAGAGAAGTTTTATGGATACAGCAGATTGACATGGAGGTGAACATTAGATATGCGCATTACCGTATGCATGTATACATGCATATCGTATAGTGCATTTCACATATGCACATATGTAAAATACATGTACCCCGTTTCCCGTGCATATTAATATGCATATCCATGTATGAACCTTTTTCTAAGCTTATAAATTCATAATTTTATTATGACCCATTTCTACATACCAAAATTCATTTCATTGTTCATATCATAATCTATTTTCATATATGTATGCATATTCAAATAACCGGGAACTGCATCCACTATGACACGCTTATTTAGTTTTTTTATGATTTAATTGTGTTATGAGTCTTGTGTACTTTAATTCTGGATCATAAAATGTAGAATTATTAAGATCATAAAAGTCAGCTAATTAATTTGAATTGCCTTATTTTTAGGAATATTTGAATTAAGGAAGGTGGTAGATTTTAGCGTTTTTCAAGACTATGCATTTATAAAATTGATTTGATGTTAATCTATCTAATATTAATTAATTTAAAATTATTTAAATGGGAAAAGGGCAACTTTGTCTTCTTAAGTGCCAATTTGACTCTATTGGATAAAAATTAAAAATCTACTCCCTTTTAGATAAAAGTCTTAGTGAAATGACCTTATTAAGAATTTACCCTTTTTTTTTTTTGATTTACATAGATTTTCATAAACTCCGATATTGATGCAAAGAGTTAATTTAAAAAAAAATTAAATTAATACTCCCTCCGTCCAATTTTATTATGCCCCACTTCTCCGGGCATGGATTTTAATGAATATTGATTAGTTTATTCATAAAGTAGATAAGTTGAGGGTATGATAGGGTATTGTGGGTCAATTTATAAATAAATGATTGTTTATGAATAAAGTGAATGACAAAGTGGGTAAATAAGTGATGGTATGAGGGTGAAGATAAAGTAGTATGAATAGTATTATTTCCAAAAAGGTATGAGCATAATAAAATTGGACAAACAAAACAGGAAAGTGGGAATAATGAAATTGGACGGATGGAGTATTATATATATATTATATAAAATATTTTACCAATAAAAAAATATATATATAAAATTTATTTTACCAATAATATATATATATATATATAAAAAGTATATATTTTACCAATAAAATATATATTTGTATATATATATATAGTTTATATGTTAATTAGGGGCGGGGCGGACACCCCACCCACGGGTCGTGTCAATATTGTCATTCCTCCTTCTGATCTTGAGTTTTCAGAGTTCTATGAGAGAATCCATTGAAATCTCTTGTTTTTAGAAGATATTTTGGATAATGCAATTTAATTATATTTTTGAAGGAGAATCCAACAATATATTAAAATCCATAAACGGTTGAATACCTAAAGATTTTTAAAGACTTTTTAAAAATCTGAATTGAATACCTCAAAATTTTGAAAGACTTTTTAAAATTCGAATTGAATACCCCAAACTTTAAAAATCCAAAAAAATCATATAAAATCCACAACCAATACACTCTCTAAATCTATTGATATATTCAAATTTAATTATAAATATCTCAATATATCTATTAAATATTTAAATTACCACTAAATATAAATTCTAAATTAAATGGCGTGGAACAACCGAGATGTTCCAGCGCACCTTGAGGCTGTGTGACAATCTTCTACACTTGTCGTTTTTGTATTAGACAAGCTAAATTTATTTAAATAAGCTTTATAATTTTAATTTTATATTATTATTATTAAATATACTGTATGTATTATTATTATTATTATTATCAAAATTCATATATTCTTTACTCTAAATAAATATACACCAATATTAATATGTTTTGTATTATATTCTCATATTTCCTATTTTCTCTTCTAATTTCCACCATTTTTCTAATTTTTATCATTTTTTCATGGATTCCTCACTCTCAAAGCTTGCAAATACCCACTAAGTGATTAAATTAAGTAGTTTAAAGTGATTTTGGTGAAGCATCCCTTCACCTACTTTTAATAGCTTCTATGTGCTTCTCATCATTGTAGTAATCAATTTTACATTTTTACCCTCAAAATTTAAATAATATTTTATGTTTACTCATTACTTATTCAAATGTAATAAGGGTATTTTTGTAAAATTATAAATAAGCTATTTGTTTTGCAAACATCACAACATATACAAAATTGATTAAAAGTGTTTAATTTTAAAACACTATCCATCTTCAAATTTATTTCAAAAATCAATTTTAATCACTTTGAATCAATCACTATTGTTTGCAAACACACCCTCAAAATACACCCATATTCTTAAATAATAGTAGAATGAATTATATTTGTTCCATAATTACTTGTACACTTTTAATATGAAAATAATTCATTGTCACTAATTTTACTATTTGAGATTTTGGGGTCCATATTTTTTTGTACACTCACAAAATTTCTTTCATACAATATTAAATGATCTCCTAATCTTACTAAATCACCTTAAAATACTATTTCTTTATTTGACCATACACTATACTAAATTCATTTTTCAAAAAAAATGAGGTTTAGGTGTTCAAGTCATTATTATTTTTCAATCTTTAATCTTTCATTTCTCTTATTGGAATAAGCAATTTCTCAACTGAGTCATCACCTCAAATAAGCAATTTTCAGAAACAGGTATGCTCTTTTGGATTCTTTTCTGCAATCTAATGACGTCACTTATTGTTTAATGTTTCAGACGCTATATGTGCCATTGGTTTGCTTGATTTCAAAGTTTCTCTGCATTTTGGTTGAAGAAATTTTGCCTTTTTTTGTGGACTTTTTATGCATGTTACTCGTTTTTCTTGCTAAATTGTCTATTTTCCGTGTAATGTATACTATTCAGTCACACATACTATACTAATACGTTTTAACTTAACAAACTACATACTTATACGTTTTAAGTGAAATATTGTTAACTAAGTTTGTTTAGTTTTATACATACTCATACGTTAAGTCAACAAACCAATTGCAATACTAGAAAAATGTGCGTTTGTATATTAAAAATATTAGTAATTTTTATGCTAAATGTATATTATATGTTGAAATGTATAATTAATATATTTTAAAATGTGAAATTAGAATAAAGTGTACACATTTTTCTTTTGCACAAGTTACAAAAGAGATTAATTGATAAAAAGAAGCGCAAATATTTAACCATCGTTGGATTAAATCCAAAGTGTTATCTCATTCCAATCGCGAGAAAAGTAGCCAAAGTGTTATCTCATTCCAATCGCGAGGAAAGTAGGGAGACAAATGAACATTTGTCTACACATGAAAATTAGGTCTCCATTCTCAATACGAGTCAACACCACATACTAAAGAATTTTCGTGATAAGAAAATTAGAAATCGAACGAAAGACAAAGATTCACAAAAAAATCAAAAACTATCAAACACGGGAAGAAATCAACGAAAACTAGGCTCATGATGGGAAGGAAATCACGCTAGGCGTAGAAAGTCTCATCAAGGAGAGGGCGCATGAAGGCTTAAAAAACATAAACACCAAAAAGGTATACAATAAACTAAAAAAACAAAATAGCTAAAAACAAATTAGAATAAGAAGTCTAACAAGAAACTAAGACCTAAAAATAAAATAGAAAAAGAGAGTCAACTGATTGGTCTACCAATTGACTACCGTAAAAATGACGCATTTTAAGTTAAAAGGATCGAACTGTTAACCCGAACTACAACGACATCTTTTAAAAAAACTGTAGCTACCGGTACGGAACGGTAGTAAACAGTGATGTTTTTTAGAGAAAGATTTTTGCAGAGATATCGTGAGGATGAATAGGTTTGAAAGGTAATCTAACTTTTAGAGAAAGATTAGAGAGAATAGTGTACACATTAAATAAATAAAAAACGAGCCTCACACATATTTTAATGAGCTATGGCTTTGAAATTTATTATCTTAAATTTTAATAACTTACCAAAAAAAGGGCAACAGCAACCACAATAAAAAAAACCCAAAAATGAGAAGGAAACAAGGGCAGCAAAAAACCGAAAATGCACACCGAATCAGACGTAATGGACAATAAATATTGCCCTCTGACTCCGATAGAAAGTTTTGATAAAGGCCCTTTACCCTTTTTCTCTTTTTTATTTTTATTATTTTCAACTTATTTTTTGTCTTTTCACTTTTTTTTGGAATTAGGAATAAAATAATACTCACCCACCAATCCATTTTTATCTCCACTTTCAAGCTCTTTTTCATTTTTCGATTTTTTTTTTTTTGTATTTTTACATATCTATGTTTTTTTTCAAAAAAAATTACATGAATATTTGAATTTGTTGATTAACATATTTACTTTGAAAAATTTATTGATTAACAACGTGTGATGAAATTTAAATCGTAATTTGAATTTGACATATTTAGGTAAAGTCTAGTATGCACTCGAGTGCATGTTGTGCACCCTAATCTAAAGAAAAGTGTATGTTATTAAACTGAAAAGTACAACACAATATTACTAAAAAGTGTAAGTTACTATGACTAAAAATATTATTATACAGTTTAATAATTGAAAAGTGCAACACCATTTACCAAAAAGTGTAAGTCAATAAAACTGAAAAGTGCAACATGGACTAGGGTGCACAACATGCACTCGAGTCTATAGCTATGTATGTGTATTTTAAAATTTATTTATTTATTTTTTGTCAATAAGTAGAAATCATAAATTTGTTTATGGAGTATTAATTTAAAATTATTTCTCCACTGTCATGGCCCTAAATATTATTGAATGGATTTCAAAGAGCCTAATTTTAAACTCTATAATTTTGAGGATCGACACTGAATTTGAGACCTAAAAGTAAATGCAATATAAGAAATTAATTATATTAAAACAATTTATTATAACTACATCATCCAATTTATAAATATTTGTAGGGAAAGGAAAGAAAAGAAAAAATTAAGTTGGAAATGCAAAAATGAAATAGAAGCGGAAATGAAATCTAGTGAAATAAACTAATGATCTTAATCAAACTTTTTTCCAAATTTAGGAGTTAGTCTGATAGTGTAAATTAGGAGTATGTTCTTTTTTTAGGTTGTGGACGGTCTCCCTCATTAACAGTAAGGTTCATATCCCGAATTATTACTGTGATTTTAAATATTTTTTGGCTGAAACGTGAAACGTTAATGCCAAGAAAACGGTGTTGTGGTCACAGTGCAAACTTTATTTTATTAGTAAAAATGAATTATTTTGTCCGAAATTACGATTATTTTTCTCTTTCATACTTCATTTGAATTAAGAAATTAAACGTCCACAATATGGAATTACAATAATCAATTTGTCACATCTCAAAAAAATACATTTCTTGATTTGTTTGCAATAGAAAATGCAGTGAGGGGCAGATTCCCGTAGCTGCCCGACAAATTAAGCATATCTCATCGATTAGGTCTGAATTTTGAATTTTAAGACACTCACTTATTAAATATGATAAAATAAATGATACCGTCAATTACAAATTTCGGTTCTTATTCAATTAGAGTTGGAATAGATTATGTTTAAAATTCAAATTGATATATATGATCAGTGACGGAGCCAGAAAATTATGATTGGGGGGCCCGATTTGTATAAGAAGTTTTGATAGTTTCGACTTAAAATGAAGCTAAACAATTTAAAATTGCTTAATTATTAATACCGTTAAATTTTTTTAAAATCATTTTCTTTCTTCAGTTATAATTTAATCATGATACTTTTAAATATAAATCTACAAAAAAATTAAAACACTATTTAAAAAAAAAAAACATCAATAATATTGTTCAATTTTAAGGATATTTTTGTGAGTTTAGCAAAAATTTAGACAATAATCTCAAACACACCATCAATCTATTGACTCGATCTATTAAATCAATATATTTTTTAAAGTATTATGAAATAAATTTAAAAAGAAAATACACGAAAAAGAGAAAAAAAAAATCTTCCTTCTAAACTTTGTAGGTAAGCATTCATTTTTTGTTCCATCTAAATTTAATATGTATATCTTAAAATGAAAATAATATTTTTATTTATATATAATAAAAATAATTACCAAAATAATACATATATAATTATTTAAATAAAAAATTAGCATATATAAAAAAAAAAAGTGGTGGGGGGCCACTGGGCCCCTCTGGGCCCAGTGTGGCTCCGTCCTTGTATATGATAATAAAGAAAAAAAATTTGTTAGAGTGTATTTGATGCGGAAAAAAATGTATGCTCACATGTCCTCATCTTCTTCAAATGTTATGTTCTAAATTTACCTCGATGGACCTATAAAAGTCACACCGAAAAGGGTTTTTAGTATGGGAATTTCAACGTTCAAATCAATTTTCGTATAATATGTGGAGATGATACAGTATTAAAGATCGGTTTTTTTTTCGGCATCAATATTGTTTAATTTTGGAGTGCAAGTTGCTACGGGCCATAGCCCATTTTGATTCAAGTTGCTTTGTTTTGTTCTTTTTTACATTGGGATCCATTGTGGCACTCCCTTTTCTTTTTCGCTTTTAATAACATAATTAATCTGATTAACATAGAGAGAAATTAACAATAGTCCTATAACTTTTTCGTATCGTAACATATAAAATGACACGAAAAAGGTATTAAAATGATTGACTCAATGAAAGAAAGAGAATATTATAGGTCTCGACCATCGTCTCATTGAAAATCACTCCGAATTAGCCACAAGAATGGACTGATTTGGAATTTTGAAGTCACAATTCTCGCGAAAGGTGTAATTGAATACTTCATCCGTTCTACAATTATTTGTACTTTTTTCTTACTTATCCGTTTCACAATTATTTGCTCATTTAAAAAAGATTTTTTTTTCATGAACTTTACCCTCGCAATATTCACATATTTACACAAAATGTCAATATTTTTACCCTATATCCCTATATCTAATCTTTATTTTACTTTATTCATAAAAGTTTACAACAATTCACTAATTACCCTCACAATATTCACATATTTACACAAAATGTCAATATTTTTACCCTATATCCCTATATCCAATCTTTATTTTACTTTATGGGAAAATATCAATTTTGGTCACCCAGTTTTACCTCTTTTCATATTTGGTCACTCATATTTAGTCACTATCAAAATTGGTCACCCAGTTATTATATTCTATCAAAATTGATCACTCTGTTAGTCAATCTGTCATTGATTAACGGAGAAAGAGTTTTGAGCCGTCAAATTTCTCAAAACCCTGGTTAAAAAATTCTAATGCATCTTACAGAACTAATGAAACAAACGCAGAAGCAAGAATGAAACATGTGCAAAAATTACCAATATTTACATTATATTTATAATAGGTCAGAAGGAATTCAGATGCATTTCTGAACGTGATTCTGCAAGAATGAAACATGTGCAAAAATTACCAATATTTACATTATATCTCCTGAGTTTCTCATTTCCTAATTATCGATTGAATCACGTTCAGAAATGCATCTGAATTCCTTCTGACCTATTATAAATATAATGTAAATATTGGTAATTTTTGCACATGTTTCATTCTTGCTTCTGCGTTTGTTTCATTAGTTTTGATCCTTTAGGAAGATGCATGAGAATTTTTTAACCTTAGATTTTGAGAAATTTCACGGCAAACTCTTTCTCCGTTAGTCAATAACAGATTGACTAACAGAGTGACCAATTTTGATAGAATATAATAACTGGGTGACCAATTTTGATAGTGACTAAATGTGGGTGACCAAATATGAAAAGAGGTAAAACTGGGTGACCAAAATTGATATTTTTCCTTACTTTATTTATAAAAGTTTACAAAATTATTCTTCAACAATCCACTAATTACACATTTTTCTTAATTTGTGTGCCCGTAAAGTGGTGCAACCAGTGGCGGACCTAGAAGGATACATGGGGGTACAGATGTACCCCAATCACAAAAATTTATGTTTTTTTTTTTTTTTTAAATATTATGTATAAAAATAATTTTATAATAATAAATGGGTGAAAGATTATCAAAAGTTCAATACATTTATCTTTTAAGTTCATTTAAGTGTTTTGAACTTATTTTATATTCCTTCCGTCTTACTATTTTAAATCCATCATTTGTAAAAAAATGAACGTTTATACATATATCTTATTTTTCATATTTTGTTATTAAGTCATTTAATTAAACCCTTATTTTTATATTAAAAAAATCTAATAAAAATTACAAGTACGTTATTAAGCCATCTAAACTTTTTTTTTGTTCATATTTTGCCGTGATATTTACAATTCACACATTTAGAATATTTATATCGTACCCTAAATTCATAATTCTAGATCCGTCACAAGATGCAACGGGAGTATATTTCTTTTTCTCTCACATCTTTAAACAAGGTCTTCGTGGCGTTGCTGCTATGGTAAACTATGCAGCAGTAGTCTATTAAAACCCTCGAAACAGGCAATATTTCAAGTAAATTAATAATTAGCCGACACCTGAATCTTGTTCAGGGCAGAACTTAAATACGTACTACACATTATAGCATTAATTCATTATTCAGCTACCCCCACTACTATAAATTAAATACACCTTTAATTTATTCCAATTTCCAATCCAACTCAGTGACTCACCACCTTTATTACGGGCTCGGTATTCTACTCCCCTTCCAAATTTATTTTTTAAAAATATTCTCCTTCTGTTAATTATATAAAAATTTACATGTGTGTCATATTTAAATATATCTCATATCATTAGGAATTAATTAATATACAACAATTAATTATTCACATCGATCTCTACAATTTTAGACTTTTAGATAAAAAAGAATTCTGAATTCTTTCACATATTAATTTGCACACTAAAAATAATATTTTTCTTAATCCATCCTCAATATATACACATATTATCCATATATAATTACTTTTGAAAATCAAATTTACACCCAATCTAACTTTTTATTTACTTTATTCAAAAAAAAAAAAAAGTTACAAAAGTAATCCTCAAAACCCTATTCATTACACTCTTTTTCCTTAAAAATGTGTGTCACACTTAAAATATTATTCACACAACCTTATCTTCACCATTAAATCTTCACTTATTTATTCAAATTATCATTAATTTTATTCATAAACAATCACTTTATTCGCTCGACAAATTAGTGAGGGTTTTCAAAACCTCTCGACAATTTAGCGAGAGAATATTCAAATCCCTCGCTAACGTCCTCGGTATGTCACAAGTTTTTTGTAGTGTAATACGTACTTCCAACTTATCTACTTTATATATAAATTAATCAATATTCATTAAAATTAATATTCATTAAAATTTGTATCAGGAGATATAGAGATAAATGAATTTGAATGGATGGAGCATACAGATTTTATGGAATCTTAATTAATTAATTTTATTTTATTATCCAATATATTGCTGTTATTATACTTATAAGGAAGGAATTGCTGCAGAGTATGGAATTGCTCAATTTGGTTACTACAAGCAACTTCATTTTTTTTTTTGTTTATTGAATTTATTTATAAGTGTTATTATTGTTGGAAAGCAAATTAAAAGCTGGCAAACAATAAACTTAACAGAAAGTAGCTTTAATAGAAACAATGGGAATGCGTGAATCACCCTGCACAACAAAAAACGTTACCCCACTCTTCTTCATCCTCACTCTTTCTCTCTATATATACACACAAATTAACAACACATTCTCATAATTTATTTAACAACATTTATAAGTTGTAACATAATTTCTCTCCTCCAAAATAAAAAAAAAAAAATGGGGGGAGATTTGGTGGCTTTTGTGAACATGGTGGTGGTGCAAATAGGTTATGGAGGTATGCACATTTTTTCTTTTCACAATTTTATTGACTTGAATTCACGATCTCATTGATTCATTCAAACAGTGATGTTTTAATCACGTTAGCTATCTTATTTCGTTGTGTCAGGTATGAACATTATATCGAAGCTTGCCATGGATTCCGGAATGAACCCCTTCGTGCATGTCGCATATCGCCAACTTTTCGCCACTCTTTGTATTGCTCCTTTGGCTTATTTCATCGAGAGGTAATATTTATTTATTTTTCATTTCAATCAATTTTAATAGGTGCATGCAGATGTTAATTTGTTGGAGAGGCTTCTTTAACATTAATTAATATTTTCATCAAAACCTAATACAGTATCCCACCTACAACAATAAATTAGTTTTCTATTTTCCAAAAAGATAGAACACTTACCATGTCCATATCTAACACGAAATCATTGTTTTTTCCTTTTCATTTTTGTCCTATCTAGATATCAGTATTTTTCATGAAAAACGAGTAGAGACATAAAGGTTAAAATAATGGGAAAACAAAGTATTGTTTCATTAAAAAAATATATATGTAAAAAGAGGATATTAGTAAACGTGTAATATTTTAAACGGGATGGTATTGATGGTGATGGATGTATGCAGCTTAATTTTGTCGAAATATTTAAAACTGAGAGGTGATCGAGAACATATTTGACTATAGTAAATCAGTAAAAACAATAATTAAAAATAAGAATTATTTAATTAAAAAGAAATATTGTAGCTACGTATATATGTACAAAAATATGCATGCGTAGGGTGGAGGTGGCTAAATTCAGTTAGGAAACATTTTATGTGCCAGAGACACTAAATATGGAGAGGTGTTTATGTCACATGAACAACACCTCATTAAACATTTGTCGTGAGCCTTTCTAATGCTTATATAGTTATATGTATATGTATATATATGTGTGTGTGTTTATGCGTGTAGTAACACTCCATTTCTAGCATTTTTATTCCATAAATATGGACTATTAATTATTACGACAGTCTATGCTGATGCATTTTCCCCTGTCCAAAATAAATGTGCTCATATTTTAAGAAAAAAATAAGAGTATTTAAAAGTATTACAATATGCACAATAAATAAACACTAATATTGAGATTTTTTCTTTCATAAAAAAAAAAAAGATTTGATAGTAAAGACGAAAGAAAAATGAAAGAAGTAATTAAGTTTAAAATATACGTAATTTTCAAAAAAATTAAAAAATTAAAAAAAAATGAAATAGGGTAATTTTATAGTGACATGCAAGGGTGGAAAGATTGTGAAATAAATGTAAGAATATATAATAAGTTTGCTCATGTTTACATTCGATGCACATTCTTTTAGATTGAATTTTATCATGTTAACTTTAAAATAAAATTTTAATACTTATTTCCTTTGATTAGGGGTACAATCAGTTAGTAGTCGATTTTGAATTAAAGTGAATTTTATTTTGGTTTTAATTTGATTGTGCTAACTTTCAAATTCGATTATTAACCCATTGTAGTCGATCAAATTATTGAATTAAAAAAGTTTAACACATTAAATTTAATTTGGAAAAGTTGAGTGTTGTGAAAGCAAATTGAGCAAACCTACCTACTAAAAATAACTATTTGCCTAAAATCAGGAGTACTAACTTATGAATGAGCTGCTAGCAACCTATTTCTGATTTCTCGATTGATTTAATTTAATTTAATTTTACCCTTTGTAGTTAGGCCCCCTTTTCATTTGACACACCTTATTCGTTCTTTTCCCATTAAAATTGAACATGCAATTTTTATTATTTTTTATAAAATAGGACATAATTAGCATTCTTTCTGAATTAATTTTTTTTTTCCAATTTCATCTTTACACATAATGATGGGCTTCTTACTGAAACAAAATATTTGTGCAGGAAAACGCGGCCTAAAATGACACTATCCATCTTTTTCCAGATTTTCTTATGTTCGGTATTTGGGTAAGTCGTTAAAAATAATTCTACGCTTATACAAAATAATTACAAAAATTCCAAGCTTTTCTGGAAATTAATTAAATTAATTACCAATTATATGAACTGCAGGGTGACATTAAATCAGATCACATATTTTGTGGGACTCAAGAATTCTACTCCAACCATTGCTTGTGCATTGTCCAATACTCTTCCGGCCGTCACTTTTATCATAGCCGTTCCCTTCGGGTAAGACACGGTCTTAAAATCACTAAACGGTGACACTTTGTACGTTAAACAATGACACTTTATATACTAAACTATTATTTATGTATGACAGATTAGAAAAGGTGGGTTTGAAGAGCCGGGGAGGGCAGGCAAAAGTATTGGGCACAATACTATGTGTGGGGGGAGCCCTATTATTGTCATTTTACCATGGACATATTGTGGACATAGGTGAATCTCGTATTCAATGGAAGTACGCAGAAAAGACAGGAACCAAGAGTTCGATTGGGCATGTGAACTTGGTTTTGGGGCCACTTCTCGTCATTCTAAGCTCCGTTACTTGGGCCATTTGGTTTATCATCCAAGTAAGCTAACCCAACCCCACTACAAATCTTGTGTTATCGAGTCGAGGTTTAACTAGCTTTAATCGAACTAAAGTACTTTGTTATTTTATTTTTGTTACCTATAGAGTTGATAAACTGAACTCAAACAAGTTTTAATTGAACGATCTTAAGTTAAGGAAAGACATGGACCAAAACATCCCTTTTAAAATTTTCATCTTCTCCACTAGGTCCGGTTCAAACATGACCGTGCAAAACCATTTTTGGAAGGGGCCAGAGTACGGACTTCGACGTTCAAATGAGTTCCTACCTCATCATATCGTTTCATAGTGTAAGAACATATGTCGAGAACATGTAAAGAGAAGAACTATGAAACGATATGATGAGGTCAGAACTGATTTGAGTGTCGAAGTTCTTATGTCTGAGCCCTTCCCTGACATGATTTTTGTAGGTCCAACGGGTCGAGTTTGGATCGAGTCAAGTGAAGAAGACAAAGATTTAAGAGCGAATATTTTGGTTTCCATCGAATATTTTGGTTTCCATCGAGTATTGAATAGTTGGATTTGACCCAATCATAAATTCATTCTTAAATAGATATGTTGTTTCCACCTTAATTCTTTTACTATAGCGAGTGACTAAATTTGGCCTTTTAAAAAAAAATAAAAAATCATGATGTGTGTTTGTACTTATAGTTGTGGCATGATTGATGTACAATTGAGAAATGACCTAGTTAAATTGATATGATCATTCATGTGTGTTAACCTAGATACTTTAGTAATTAATAATAATATTTCCTAAATAGTGAAATTGAACATATATAATTAATTCCTTCTTGTAGGCAAGAGTAAGCAAGACATACAATGCTCCATACTCGAGCTCAGCACTAATGTGCCTAATGTCAAGTGTCCAATGTGTGATCGTCGGCTTCGCAATCGACCACGATTTATCGGCTTGGTCACTCAACCAGAGCATCAGGCTCGTCTCGAGCATTTACTCGGTACTAATTTTGATATATATTTTCAAAATTATTTCTATATTTCATCACATTATATATGTGTGATGGTTAATTATTATGAGTTTTGTACAAGTGCAGGGAGTAGTGTGTTCTGCACTAGCATTTTGCCTAATGTCATGGTGCATAGAGAGGAAAGGCCCTCTATACGTTTCAGTGTTTAGTCCCTTGCTACTAGTTATTGTAGCTATCCTCAGCTGGGCTTTACTTGACGAAAAGCTCTACGTTGGAACGTACGTACCTCCAATACTTGTTACATTCTCGTTGTTTTCATGTGACTGTCTCGTATAAAACTAACACTATCGTTTATTTGTAGGATTGGGGGATCGGTAATGATAGTATTGGGACTTTATGCAGTACTATGGGGTAAGAAGAAAGAAATGAGCAATGTTACAATTGATCATCACTTTGATGAGGAAGAATGCAAGGAGAAGGCTACTCCCATTAAAGTTTTTGACTTAGAATCTCTTTCACCACCATATGAATCTACGTCTCCCAACAAATATTCAGTCAAGTTACAAGAGAATTAAAACACTTTCAATTCTCTGAAGAAAAAATGTTGTAGTAGAGAGAATCCTACCTACGGAGTTTGATCTTCATCATGATAATCAAAGTCGATGGTTTCTTTTTGTTTTTGTCAAATTCTATTACTAATTTATTACTCCCTTCGTTTCATACTGAATTGAACATTTACTATTTGCACATTTAACATAGGAGTTATTTATTAATATTAAACTGAAAAGAAAAAAAAAACTTTTTTAAAAGAGAATGATGGTCAATTAAAAAAGAATACATCGAAAAAGAGGGAAGGTTATGGAAAAAATAATGATATAAACATGTTTTAGGGAAATAGTTTTAAGAATGATTTATTGTTTTTGTCAAATTTTATATTTATTGTATATTTAGCTTTTTTTTTTTAATGTATGGGGAAGTCTTACATGAAATTTAGAAAGCGTAATTTTTTACATGTTTTTAAATATGAAAATTACGTATTTTTTGTAAAAGTGTCACGTATGTTTTTAATGTCTTTTTAAACAACAAACTCCTCATCTTTTATAATTTCAAGATAAGAAAGAAGACAATATATACATTTGAATATCTAGGAACTAATTTTTGAATAATAGGGTGCACATATGATTATCTTGTGTTAAATTTCATGAAGAATTTTTGTGGCCCAATAATTGGAGAGGCAAAAATTTCTAAAAACCTGAATTTAAGTGATTTTTTTTTAAAAATATTATTGTACATATGAATTAACAGTGATATACAATTTTATTATTTGCCAATGTACGTAGCAATGTAGGGTGAAGAATAAAGTATTTGTATTTTTTTTTACCAATATTCATTTATTTTAATAAATACTAAATAAAACTTTTATATAAAATTCTAACAAAATCTGAATTAAAATTTTAAATAATTGTAATATTTATTTACAAAATTAGAAATATTTTTATCCCCTACTTTTATCATTGAGGATCATATAGTTCTCTTTAACTAGTGTTCTTTTTGTATGTATTTTTTTTTCAATTGGGATTAAATTAGTTCATATTCTTTATGACGGAATCATATCATATACTATATTATAGAAAATATTATTGAAATATTAAAATAGAACGTCGTGAGACTAAGATCGTTTAATACAAGACTAGCTTGTTCATTTATATTTTGGAGCTATGTGCATGTATCATCCGGGGAGTCTAGAACTCAGTCCATTCATCACTAATTTGTAATTAATTAATCCCTAATTATTCAAATTAATTCTATGTATTTTATGAAAATTCATCGCACCTATGTATCTATATCCTAAAAGGTAAATAAAATTAAATATGATGATTCACATTCTTGATTTGGTTTTCTTCTATATATTTAGCACCATAAACCTCAACTCTCAAACCAATTCAACAAAAAATATCCAAAATGGACGTGGTGAAATCAAACAACAACAATAATGAAAAATATGAAGACGACAGCTTTTACTTAGAATTGGAAAAGCAGATGGTTGAATTAATCAACAATTCTGAAGATCAAGTGAAACCACCTCACAAAACTACTGCTGTTAAGAAGAATTTCAATGCAATATGGCATGGAAGAAGAATAAGCTACTACAATAGGCCAGTTTGTGAAAAATGGTACTGTACGAGACCCAATCCACCCTCGTATTATTATCCGATTGCAACTTGTACTATTGGGACGGGGGTATTCATACCCCAAATCGCGAAATCAGAAGAGTTCGAGGATTTTATTAAGAAATCCTTGAATTGATTTACAAATTTCTTTTATTTTTCGTATTCATTTTTTGATTCAATGTACACATAGCTTATATTGCATATGTGTGTTATTGTATAAGGGAATAATTATTAAATGGAGTAACTTATCATTACAAACACTCTTTTTTTTTTGAAAGGATACTTATGAATACTTGAATCATTATACACCTAATTCAAATTGTTAATTTGGATTGTTGTTCTTGTTGTGTCCATCTTGAATTATAGATTCATAAAGATGTTTAAATATAATATAATGATAAAAAATAAATACTGTAATGAACATGGATTAAAGTGAGAAATGAAAATCATTCATTAAAAAAAAAAAAAAATTGAATCACACCTCCCTAAAAGGGCACATAAATCATGGTGGATATAAAACACTATCCCACCTTATCTTATATAAGACGACAAAATACATAAAATTGACAAAAAATCAACAGTGAAAATCTCTGAAGCGATAGCGTTCAACTCATCGATAATGTAACAGTGTTCGATGTTTACAATTATGATGCACCTGTCCCAATCAAACGTGAGCCTTTGTCGGGTTTCTTCAAGATAGAGTGTTGTCATTATTTTGGAATCACCTCATTAGAATAAACACCTTTTTTTTTCTTTATAATCGTGTTACATGTGAATGAAATGAACTACCATACACCCAACATATAAAATTGTAAAGGGAAAAGTATTTTTAGGCCTGAAATATTACTCCAGGTGCAAATAATTTCTTAAAGTATTATTTAATGCATTTATACCCCTCAAGTACATATGCATACAAATACTCTTAAAATATTTTTTACTAATATACATTTATTTTCCTTTTCAAAATTGAAAAAAAAAAAACACACACTCTATTAACATGAAATGCAGTAGTTAAATTTATTTCAAAATATCATGACAACATAAAAAAACACACTCTATTAACATGAAATGCAGTAGTTAAATTTATTAACATGAGGTAAAAAAAAAAAACACACTCTATTAACCTATTGGGGTTTAATAATTAATTTTTCTAATTTTAAGAATAAAAAATTTATTTCAAAATATCATGACAACATAAAAAAACATAAATTATAAATACCCATAAAATTTAATACAGTCATTAAATTTTTAATCCTCCCACGTAATTAGCAACCCACGTGAGTGATTCGAGTATAATACTAGTATTAAATTTAATATAATGAGAGATAAATTAAGAAAAATACCAAAAAAAGTAAAATATTAAATATCTAAAAATATATAGATGGATGCAGATCGTAGCGTTGTATTTTGAATCAAGGGCACCCATTCTGACAAAGATCTGCCCTTTCTCTCGTTTCTTCCTCACCAGGCATTTTGTATGCTTTTTCTCTCCTTTCAATCTTGTATATAACCATTCTTCATGTACGTTTTCTTTTGATGTTTACCAATTTATTCGCTGATTACCGATTCATATTAGATCTCATTTCTTGAATTCGAATGTGCTAATGTTTGTTTGAAGGCGGACGTGCTGTAATTTCTGATCTATCTAATTTTCCTGGTACATCGTTTCGGCGAATACTGGATGGATCTGCCTTCTTTTAATCCAATTCAATTGAATCTTGATTGATTACATGCTATTGATTGATTATTTTTAAAAATATTTGTAGTTTCTGTTTGTTTTCGCGTTTCATCAATTTGTGGCCTGATTTATTTAGATTTTAAAACCTATTATGATTATCGCGATTTGAAGCTCGTAAGTAATATTCTTATTTTCAGTATCTATATGATTGAATTCTGCTGAGATATTTTTGCAATTTGTTGTATGCTTGATACTCGTTCGAGAAATTTTGGTAGATTATGAATAAAGATCTGAATCTTTGTCAAATATATAATTGGGAATTAAAGTTGAATGTGAAGCCAAATCTCCAAGGGCTTGATTATTTTCTTGAAAAAAAAACCTGTTGCTTGATGCTTCAAAAGAGATGTTGCAAAGTTTTTCTGCAATTCTGGTTTTGTAATTCATTGATTTTTGGTAGTAATTTAAATGCCTGGCCATCATGATATAAACTGAATTTAAATTGTCTTTGAAAATTGAAATGGAAAACAATAAACTACAATATACAATTGATGATTTGATTCCTGAGTCCTGAATTATTATGCAGAAAAATGGGGTTGTCTTTCACCAAGCTTTTCAGCCGCATGTTTGCGAAGAAGGAGATGCGGATTCTTATGGTTGGTCTCGATGCTGCTGGTAAGACCACTATATTATACAAGCTCAAGCTGGGAGAAATAGTTACAACCATTCCTACAATCGGTATGTGTCCTGGCTACCTAAATTCACTCTTCTCTCCATTGAATGTTTCTCTCTATTTTCTTATGCTGAATACAAGACTTTGTGATGTTTCAAAACATAGATTAGTTTGTGATGTGCCCTCTACAAATCATATATACTTACACAGGATATCATCTTATTAATCATTAAAGTTATGGCTATTGTATTACTTATGCACAGGATTCAATGTGGAGACTGTTGAATACAAGAACATAAGCTTTACCGTCTGGGATGTCGGGGGTCAAGACAAGGTAAATTAACTTATCTCTTTGAAATTTGTGGATTTATACACACAGGATTGGTCTTATATCGATTTGCATTAACTTACTTTACTGAAATCTTGGAGAGCAGTTAGATTTTCATGTCATGTAAGCTTGCTGCTATGTTATTTGTTAAATTTACTCAAGTTTTTACAAGGGTGTGTGTAATGTGTCACGTCTTAGTTCTTACAAGACACTGTTCATTCTAAACTGAACTCATTTTTTAGATTTGGTTCAATTGTATATTTGCTGATCTAGTAACATCTACATCACGAACATGACTAACTTGATTTACAATTTTTTCATAAAATTACGATTTTTTTTTTATGGTTTAATTTAGTTTTAATGTATCTTGTGCATAACATAAAATTGTCCTGAAATCCAAACTTCCATCCCTAAATAGGAATTTTCATACTTTGAACCTAAAATTTGTGATAGAGATCCATGACTAGCAATTTACTCAAGTGTGAATTGATTTGCTTTATTGTTTTTCATGTATGATTGCATGTTTTCAGTCATTGGCAATCTGTGTCGTTCCCTATTACTATTCTGCATTAGTGATGATAATTTGTTCTGTTGGTGTCTTGTTGAAAGAAGCACAATATATATCTTTATATCTATCGTATTTTTATTGTCCCAGGGCCTTAATAGAAATCTGATCTAGTTAAAGAATAGTATTATTCAAGCAAAGCTACTAGCCTACTAGTATCAAGAAAGACTAACCTAGCTGTTCCTCCGATTCTTCTGAGTATCCTGCATAGAATTTGGCCTTTGATGAGAAGAATTCAATTCAAACCCCTTCATATTACCTAAAAGCAGCTTATATAGCTATAATTGTGTTAGAACTTATAATGTGTCTAAATAAATATGTACCATTCCAGTAGCTCTGAGCTGAATACTTTATCCATATGGCCAAAATATTTCTAATAAGATTACACCAACCAGGCCTGGCCTTCCTGATGAACCCACCGGGCTCTTGGAGGTATAGTCGTCAAGTGTTTTGGCTTGAGCACATCACATACACAACTATTTCCCGAAATCAAACTTTAAATAGTCAGGAACTGAGGTATTTGAAGGTGTTAAAAGGAACTAATATATTGTTGTCTTGTCCGCTGAGTATTTTCTCATATGTTACAGTGATTCTTTGAGTTTCAGTTCCAGTGCTTAATATCACCTACTATTATACAGCACCTGGGAACACTTGTAAATCGAACTTTGCTTGGTTTTAAAGTTGTTGCATAACTCCAATTTTTCTAAATATCTAGCCAATATTCGTTGTCTTTGTATCTGTTTTCCCCTGCAAATTCCCAACTCAGCCCTTTTTATTTTTTACGGATTTTGCTTTGTCGATTTTCTTAAAAGTGATTTGTTTTTATTGTAAAGTTTGTAAACTGCCCCTGATCCTGTGAGGTTGTGTATCCCTTGTACAGATCCGACCACTATGGAGACACTACTTTCAGAACACTCAAGGGCTGATTTTTGTTGTTGATAGTAACGATCGAGATCGTGTTGTTGAGGCTAGGGATGAGCTGCATAGGATGTTAAATGAGGTAATAATAAGCCCAAGAAGCTTTCCAAGTTCAACTACCTTTTGTCGAACATCAAAATCATATGAAAATATATGACTACCTGTTGCCTATGAAAATATATAACTACCTTTTGCCTATGTAGGATGAACTGAGGGATGCTGTATTGTTGGTATTTGCTAACAAACAAGATCTTCCAAATGCGATGAACGCTGCTGAAATAACCGACAAGCTAGGGCTTCACTCTCTCCGTCAACGTCATTGGTACTTCCTCTCGTCATCTATTGTATTTTGTTTATGGGATAATTTGAGTGTAATCAGTTATTAAAGGGGTTTGTGGGCTTATGTTGCAGGTATATCCAGAGCACATGTGCAACCTCCGGGGAAGGGCTGTACGAGGGATTGGACTGGCTCTCCAACAACATTGCCAACAAGTCTTAAGATAAGAGCTGGATGAATGTTAGTTTCGTAAACAACCATTTTGTGAGCTGAATTTTGATCCCTCTTCTATTGTGTGTTTTGTCATATTTTCTACACCGAGTACTTACTTATTCCTGTAATATCTGCAATTATGTTATGGATCTCAATACTTGAAATTTCTACGACTATAATTTTCCCTCTCCATGTTGGTTGGGATGAATATATAAATAAGATTCATATTCACTTTACTTACAATCGCCCGAAATTTGTTACAGTTTTCATCCAAAAATCAATTCAAATCAAGCGTACTTTTGCTCTTGATCATGAGTGAACACTTGGTAGACTTGTTAGAAGTTAGATTCACGAGAATCCTCTTTTTGAAAACAATATTTTTATGTTCGATTTACATATTATTTTTCTTAAAATCACTAAAACGTGAGAGAGAGTACAAGTGACGTTGATGGAGAGAGTGAAGTCGAAGCCTATCTCAGCAGCGTTCATAGCATTTGGAAGGTGTTTGCAAAAAGAGTCCCTCAGTTCATCCTACGTATATAAATCAAATTCATTGACAAATGATAAAGAAAATTGATTCAAAAAACTTTCTTTCAACTAGTCAAGAAAATGCTTATAAGGATAGCAGGCAAAATTATTCAACATCATTACGCAATGGTAACCTCGTATCGACCCCTAACATCCCAAACAGCGTGAGTACTCTCATCTTATTTAAAAGTCCAAATTTTTAGAAAGGTGTGAAATCAATTAATTTATATATTTATATTAATTATCTAATAAAATATGTTACAACGACACAATGAACATCAATAAAATCTATTTTCTCATCTTAGTGAAAATTATTCAGCTTTCTTTTTTCATTTGTTTCAATGAAAAAATCTATTCATTCTTTTAATATATTCTTCTCTTTTTTAATCATATACTCTGTAATTTTTAATACATCTACTTATTCTATCATATTTTTTAATCGCGATATTTAAAGCTCATAGGTAACTTTTATCGGAACGGAGGGAGTATATTAGAAACACAAAAAGTATATTGTCCATATTGAAACGGATGCAATGATCCACAAGTTTTCAGTCATATTACATATAAACATTTTTTTTTTCCTTCTGTCTCGTTATAAGTTTCCAATCACATCTTGGGTGCGTCAAGAGTAATAAGAGAGTGGATTTAAAGTTGATTTGCATGAATTTTAAATTTATAAAACAATACAAAAAAATATGTATGATTAAAGAGCGCGGTTATACACACCCACCAACCTATTGAGGACACCCACGGAATAAGTACACACACCTGTAAGTTGAGGACACCCACATAGAAATCTCAAAAATACCCTTTCTATTTCAAACCCTGATTAAATCCCCCCATTCCCCTCATTTCTTACTTCACAAAACGACGCACCCACCTCCCTCCTCTTCTCCACAAACGCCGGCGAGCCCACTCTTCTCCACAAACGGCGCCGGCGAGCTCACGTTCGCGGCCGGCCTCCCCAGCCGACACGACAGCGACGCCGCCCTCCCACGTTCGCAGCGGCCGCCGCCCATTTCCCACATCTCCTCCGCGGCCGCCGAAATCCCTTTCCCACCTCTCCTTTGCGGCCGCCGCTGCCCCTTTCCCACCTCTCCTTCGCGGCCGCGAACGGCGCATCCCCTCCTCACCGCCGTTCGCACACGTCGCCCCCTTCCCGTCGCACACCCGCCCCCTTTCCCGTCGCACACGCCGCGCCTCCCCGTCGCCCCTTGCCGCCGCCTTCCAGTAAGGTAAGTTTAGGCCTTTTAATTTTTTGATCTAATTAGGGTTTAGAGTAAAAAAAATTGTGTTCGATTTTTTTTCCTTACAAATGATAGTTGTTTTGGAGTTTTTTTCGGACACATTGTGTTCATAGTTTTCGAACATTTTTTTTTTTTGTGTTTGTTAAGAAACTTTTTGAAGATTATGGTGATGGACCATGGTCGGATGATTCTGACAAAATGAAACGGGTGGGTGTATTCATCTTCATTTTTTTTTAATTTTTTACAGAAAGGGTATAAAAGACATTTTACATGTCTTGTGAGATGAAAATTTTGTTCTGTGGGTGTACTCAATAGGTTGGTGTGTGTCTATAACCGCGCCCATGATTAAAATCAAAACTCAAAAGTGAGGTGTTGGATTCTCTTCAGAAACACTCGCTCATAACTCTCGGATCAGAGTGAATAAACCACCCATGGCCGCGATTTACAGCCTCTACATCATCAATAAATCAGGCGGCCTCATTTTCTACAAGGTAACCCCTCCCCATTCTTCTGAATCTAGATTTTTTGCAGTTTAGGAAATGAATAAAAACTTTAAATGTGATTTAGGATTATGGTTCTGCGGGGAGAATGGATACGAATGATAGTTTGAGGTTAGCGAGTCTTTGGCACTCGATGCACGCCATCTCTCAGCAGCTCTCCCCCGTTAACGGCTGCTATGGAATCGAGCTTCTTCAGGCCGATACTTTCGATCTTCACTGTTTCCAATCTCTCACTGGTCAGAAATTAGATTATATTTCCGTTTGACTTGTTCATTAAAAACTTTTTTTAGTTGTTGATGTTCTCTGTTTCTAGGTTTTGTGTTTTCTTATAAACTTGATTCTTTTTTGGGGAATTTCTGTGCTCCTAGTTAGAGTTTGATGAGTTTCCTACATAATTGATTAGATAGTGAACCAATTCAGTGGTTTGGTAAATCTGATTTGCTGAGGTTTGAACTTTAACCTGTTATGATTGATACGATCTGCATCTAAAGAAAATGAATTTTGCCTAACTGAAAAAATGAATGTGAAAAGTTTTGAAACCTTTGGTATGTTAGGAGAAGAGTTAGAAGAAGCAATACAAATATAAACTTTGGGGCGTTTGGTTCAATCTTCTTTAATTGGAATGGTAATGAGAATGAGGATTGTGCAATTATGCTGGTTAATGAGAATAAAAGATGATCAATTATCATTCAACAAACTTCATTCAAGATAATGAGAATCATTACTCGATTTTGATTAACTATCTTCCCTCCCATAATCATTTCTCCTCAATTATTCCACATTTCCTCAATCGATAATCATTTTTTGTCCCTAATTATTTCAAGATTAGAGCAAAAATAAAATAAAATGTAACCATCATTTTCATTATAATTCGCTATTCAATAATTCTCACTATCATAGTATTAGTATCATTCCCATTAAGGAATTTGAACCAAGCCCCCTCTTAATAATGAGGAGGTTCTCTCTTTTGAATTATGAAGTGTGAAAGAGGTGTTGATACGCTACGTTTCCCTTTAGGGCGTATGCTGCTTCCTTCCTATTCAACCTATTCAATATCGGGCCTTTCGTTTTCCCCCCTTCGTCGGCCCTTGCCGCCTTCCTTAACAAACCCTCGAGCCTCCTTTGCGCCGCCTTCCTCATAGAAGCCGCCGGGTTGACCCCGAAGGCCGAATTCTACAGAAGAAAGCTTGATGTTGCTTTGCTTTCGGGTTTCAGCTCCTATCTGCTCTTCCTTTTCATTTTTTATGATCGATTACCAGTCATTTGTTGGGGCCTGTAGGTGAAAAACACTATCTCTAGATATTCTTCCAAGTTCTATGTTTTTCGTTCAGAAATCATGTTAAGGAAAGCATCCATGTTTTCAATAGTTTCTGAACTTTTTTTTATATTTTCTTGTAGTTAAACTGATTTATTTGCCTTTTGTTTTGAGTCAAGGCTGTTCTCTATTTGTTGTTCAGAAAAGTTATAAGCAATTCTGCATTTCGCATTGTCGTTATTTTGGATTGTGGAAATATTAGTTGAGCTTTAAATACTTGTCTTGCAGTTTTAATTAATGCATATAATGGAACCCACCAATAAACAGAATTGCAAAAAAGCATGGGTTGTGATATTCCTCTTGAAGTGGAAATATGATTTTTTTTTAAAAAATCTAGCTATCAAGCTATTAGTGTCATTGGAGGTTAATTTGTTTATTCTGCATCATATCCAGTGTTATCTAACATGTTACATATTCGTAATCAACCAAATTACCAATCCACCATATGGCTGATTAAATTGTTTGGACTTTGGAGAGAAGGTTTGACCTTTTACTGGATGTTGCTAATAAGCTTTAAAGAGAAAAGGCACATTCCATTTAATTTGTTTCAAACTTAAGCTTATTTCTGTCGTTTTCATCTTCCGCTATGACCACCATGAATTATTCTTGCCCTGCACCTGCTCACCTTGGTTTCCAGCTTCAAGGCACATATATAGTGATTTTGAACACTGACATCATGAACAATCACTATCCACTTATTTCCTGCTGTGTCATCTCTAAGGGGTTTTTTGTTTATGACTTTGATTGAATTTGAAATCCAGTAAGGCGTTTCTGGAAATTTGGAGAGTGTAAATTTTGTAGGATTTGATAGGATAAGAATTTGAAAAAGTAGGCGATGGATGCTTGATTGTGTATTGGTAATTGTGTGTAAAGTAGGCAAGAGAGTGTGTGAAGTAAAAAGGAGGAGAGAAGTTTTGAGTTGGGTAATTAAAAAGTGTAAGATAGATGATTGATTGTGTATTGGAAATTGTGTTTGAAAAAAGTAATATAGGTGTATAATAGGTATATTATATGGTGGAGTAGAATTTTATAGTAATTAAAATCATATATCAAAATCCGATTTGAAATAAAAATGTGGGGGGTGGGGGGCCATAAACAAACACACCTTTAAGGGTATGTTTGTTTATGGATTTTTGGGAATTTGAAATCCTCTAAGGTAGATTTGAAATAAAGTAAAAAATGTATTTGAATTATGTATATGTTTGGGAGGGTGGATTTTGTAGGATTTGAAATAAAGTAAATGATGTATTTGAATTATTATATTGTAGAAGTAGATGATAGGAGAGAGAATATTGAGTTGGATAATAATAATAATAGTAATAATAATTAAAAAGTGTGTGATAGATGATTGATAGTGTATTCAGAATTGTGTTTGAAAAGTAAGATAGATGTATTATAGGGGTATTATAGAGTATGATTTGAAATCCTATACCAAAATCCGGATAAACAAACAATGTTTTAGATTTGAAATCTTATAATCCACTTGGAAATCTTGAAACAAAAATAGTCTAAGGGTATGTTTGTTTTTTGATTATAGTCATATAGTGAGTGGGGGAAATCCTGGACTTTGAAATCCTAGTATTTGAAAATCGTGATGCATAGTTAAAATGTATGTTTGTTTTGGGATTTTATAAGTAGAGTGGTGGAAAAGTTGATTGATGTTGTATTTTATTATATTGTATGAGTGTTTTGGGAGTAAAAAGGTAGATGATGTGAGTATATTGAGTCCCCAACAAAAGGGGGTTTGAGATTATAAAGGCCAAAGCCCGGGCGTGATAGTCACGAAGTGTTAAGCCTAAGGTGATTGATTAGACAGGCCATTCACTCCACCTCTTCTCTTTTTAAAGCTGCACTGCTGATTTTAACACATATCGGTGCAGTAGTCTTGTTTTTCTTTCAAAACAAAACACACACACACACACATATTCCACTGTTGAAACATTTGATTGTGAGCAGTTGGTAGTAATGGTAGTAGGAACGGCTGAGGATAATGCTATGTTATGGCAATAAGGACCATGACAGTGATAATTTTTTCGATGATAATGGTGCTTCTGTTATTGGCTGTATAGTGTAGCTGATGGTTTGTGGTGATTCCAGCAGTGATTTTAATGCAATATTTACTTGTTTTTTTTAATCATTCCCCCCATGCCCAAATGGACCAAACCATTCTTTGAGCACACCAAACATTTGAAGAATATCTGAAATTTCCCAAGATATACTAGAACATATAATCACTGATACGCCTCTTCGGGTGTATAAGAGGCGTCAGTAATGAAGAGAAGTCTATTTTGCAGAATTATGTTATTTCCCTATTTCGTTTCCAGCTTTACTTTTGCCTAATTTAGTAGCAATTGGCCCATGGGCCATGAACTCATATTAATACCGTGTGTTAGGATTATTGATTAATCATTATTTCGGCTATTAGCTTGGACGGGAGTAGCTCCCGGGAATGTAAGTGTTTCTTCTTAACTCCAACAATCACAGAGATATATTATATTACCTCTGATCTCCTTAGAGGACTATTCACTGTTTTGTGGCTTTCAGTTCCTCGTCATCTATTCGATAGCGGTACAATTCAAGTTTGAGCAGATGCAGAAGCTGAAACTTGATTTTGGACATATTGAACATCACAAAAAAACTTGTTTGAATGGAGTTCACGTGATCCAAGTGTTACTCATTGAAAGAATGTTTTTCCTAGGCTTGTTATATGCGCTTACGTTTATTTGCTTACTTTGTTGAACAAGTTTCTGGTAGACGTGTTATATCATTTCTCCTAATCTGTATCTTATAAAAAAGTTTGTTTCTTTTACTGCTTAATAGATCATTAATGGAACTGAAGTGATCACTTTTTTGATATAGGTACGAAATTCTTTGTGGTGTGTGAGCCTGGAACAGTGAATATGGAAAATCTGTTGAAACACGTATACGAGTTATACACAGACTATGTCCTGAAGAACCCTTTCTATGAGATGGAGATGCCAATTCGGTGTGAGCTGTTCGACATTAATTTGGCACAAGCTGTACAGAAGGACCGGGTCGCCTTATTGGGAAGATGATGGGCATAACTGAAACCTCTGAGTTTGTTTTTGAGCTTTTTTCTATTTTGTTGATTATGGAAACAAGGATAGAAGAAGGTTTACTGAAATTATATGTCTTATCAGAATTGTAGAATTTGTGGATTTCATTTTATGCACGCCCACACGCACTATCAATTATAATCAACAACGTTAGAATCCCCCTACATTATTTTTCGTATACTTGTGCATATGTATGTCATAAAGTTTGGGAAATAACAAACTCAAAGCAACTAATTAAAATAGAATTCATACTAAAAATATAAATTTATTATTTATCAAATGAGAGAGTTGGCACATTTACACCAATCCCATGATGAAATCGTCAATGCTAATCCTAAACCCATGCATTTTTATGATTAGAATGCTTAAAAAGATGGGAGTTTTTGTAAGAAAATATGTAAAATCGAGTATAAACATATATGTCACACACACAAATCCACACTTTAAACTAGATTTATAAAGCGAAGTCAACTGTTAAACTATGATTAGACAGTGAGATAATAAAATTTCGAAGCTTATTTATGAAAACACTCTGCTCAATTAAAGTTGAAAAAATATTAATTCTTTAAAAGTTAAAATTTTCAGACACTCTTGTTCGGGAACAACATACAAACACATATGAAATATACTCCCTCCATTTCATAAAGTTTATCACATTTCTCATTTTGTATAAAATTCACATTTTTTTGACACATTTATCCCTTAGTATTAATTTTTCTATTTTTCTTCTCTTTTTCCTTTAATTTACTTTTCCCTCATTCCTTTTCAAAAAAGTAGATATTAATAGGGGTAGTTCAGAAAGATTATTGATAAAAATAGAAAAAAAGGACAAAATATTTTGAAATAAAATTTAAGATCAAATACGACAAACTTTATCAAACTATTTTTCTTTGCGTTAAACTAGCTATCAGAATTTTGCACATATATAAACACCGAACTAATTTTTAAGCCAAATTTCTTTCGATTTTTGACGTTCATGTGTGTCATGCGTAATATTGTAAATGGGCGTTTTCATAAAAAAATGTAACATAAACTATTTCCCCTCCACCTATTCTACAATTGATTCACAAGCTCAATACGTAGAATCCGTTTTTCTATCTTCCTTTAAACCCTAATTAAAAATCGTCAATTATGGACTAAGAAGTTCTCAAATCAGTTGTAGAATGGATATGAAAAATGGCGTGTGCTTAATATATAGCGTTTGACTGAAATACCTTTTTAAAAATCACATATAGTGCACATGCAAAAAATTGGGAGAAATTTGGTCTAATATATTTTTTTTAATCCAGGTCTAAAAATTTTGTTCATTGGTTTATATGTAAAAAAATTATAGTTTATATAGTTTAATGTAAAAAAAAAAAAGAAATCGACAATTTAGATGCAAATTCGGCTATAGATTTTTTTTTTTTTTTTTTTGATTTAGTGCAATTAGGCCGGTATAATATGCTATGTAGTTTATGTGCATGCCGAGTGCACACTATAATGCACACATGCTATTTTTTTGTTATTTATATTATTCTTTTAATGCATAAATTAGTACTCCGTATTAAAATTATTTTAATATCAATTACTTTATTAATAGAAGTCAATCTGCCATTCATATATACTAATTAATTAGTTGAATCTTTTATTTTATATTATTGTATGTGATATAAAAAAAATAATACTCCCTCTGTACTTTTTTATATATCTCATATGTTACCCTACTAATACTAATGCAAATTTACCCTATTTCTTTCAACACCACCTCTAATAAATAGTCAATGTGTCCTATTTCTTTCAACAATACCCCTAATAAATAGTCAATGTGCACCAATATTTAGGAATAATAGGGTTGTGGTCTATATTAATAAATTACAACAAATTTATTTGATAAAATAATTGTGTATAAATTTATAATGTGTATTTCACTTTATATTTACAATTCAAATATTATATGATGCATTATGAAATATAATTTTGCATTTTTTCCCTTGTATAAACATATTTTTTTCAACATGTATGTAAATCAATAATAAATTTAGTTATATAAATTAAACAAAAACAAACTATATATAAATTCTTATTAAGTTATAATTATTTCAAACAATACCAATTCAATATACAAAATAAAATAAAATCTTTATTATATATATTTGCAAACATTTTTTACAGCCACGTGACACTAATTCATTGGTTTATTTCAATCTCTCTCTTCTCAAATCACTCTATTTCAAAATCCCTGAATTCTCATTCATTCTATACTTTTCTTTTAATCTCATCCATTCATTTTAAAACTTAATCTTGACCCTACATTCTTAATCTTTTTTCTATATAAATCCCTCATCTCTTCTCAAAATCCCTAATTTCTCATTCATTCTCAATTTTACCTTTTTATGTCATCCATTAATTATAATCAATTTATAATCAATTTATTGAAGATTTTGAAGATTGTGAAGAACTTGAAGATTTGAAGATAGTGAAGAAATTCATCCATTGATTATAATCAATTTATTGAAGATTTTGTATCCTAATTTCTCATTCATTCTCAATTTTACTTTTTACCCTAATTTCTCATTCATTCTCAATTTTACTTTTTTATGTCATCCATTAATTATAATCAATTTATAATCAATTTATTGAAGATTTTGAAGATTGTGAAGAACTTGAAGATTTGAAGATAGTGAAGAAATTCATCCATTGATTATAATCAATTTATTGAAGATTTTGTATCCTAATTTCTCATTCATTCTCAATTTTTCTTTTTATGTCATCCATTGATTATAATCAATTTATTGAAGATTTTGTATCCCTAATTTCTCATTCATTCTCGATTTTACTTTTTATGTCATCCATTGATTATAATCAATTTATTGAAGATTTTGAAGATTGTGAAGAACTTTGAAGATTTTGAAGATTGTAGATTGAAGATTTTGAAGGTTGTGACTTTGAAGATTGTGTAGAAATTTTGGAGATTGAAGATTTTTGTAATTTATGTATATTTCTTCTTACATTCGAAGATTATTGTCTCTCATGTTCTCAATAGAAATCCAATCATTCGTCTTTCTTGATTCGTCTTTCTGGATGTATCTTTGTGACTTTGAAGATTGTGAAAGAACTTGATGTATCTTTGTGACTATTGTGAAAGAACTTTGAAGATTTGAAGATTGTGAAATTTTTTTGAAGATTGAAGATTTGAAGATTGTGAAATTTTTTTGAAGTTTGAAGATTTTTAGAAATTCATCTTAATTGTCATAAATTTAATCTTTATATCTTTTTATTTTTATAAATTCAATTTAAACGTATTTAATCTTATATTCCTAAAATTACTCCAACAATAAGATTTGATTTTTTTTCTATTTAATCTATCTTAATAATATTTAAATAAATTTAATTTTAATTTTTTTTGAAGATTGAAGATTTTTAGAAATTCATCTTAATTGTCATAAATTTAATCTTTATATCTTTTTATTTTTATAAATTCAATTTAAACGTATTTAATCTTATATTCCTAAAATTACTCCAACAATAAGATTTGATTTTTTTTCTATTTAATCTATCTTAATAATATTTAAATAAATTTAATTTTAATCTTATTCCTAAAATTATTCCAACAAATAATAATATTTTATAATTCCAACCAAATCTATCTTAATAATATTTAAATAAATCTATTTTAATAATATCTAAATAAATTTAATTTTAATATTATTCCTAAAATTACTTCAAAATAAGATTTGATTTTTTATAAATCCAAAAATTTAATATGCACGATATTTTGACTTTAATTTTTATAAATCTAACTTAAATAAATTTAATCTATCTTAATAATATTTAAATAAATTTAATTTTAATCTTATTCCTAAAATTACTCCAACAATAAGATTTGATTTTTTTTTTCCTATTTAATCTATCTTAATAAGATTTAATAATAAGATTTGATTTTTTCCCCAAAAATTACTCTTATCTATATTCCTATCTTCATATTTCCTAAAATTACTCTAATAATAAGATTTGATTTGTTTTTTCTAAAATTATTCTTATTTATCTTCCTAAATTACTTCTTAATAATATCTAAATAAATTTAATTTTAATATTATTTCTAAAATTACTCCAACAATAAGATTTGATTTTTTATAAATCCAAAAATTTAATATGGACAATATTTTGACTTTAATTTTTATAAATCTAACTTAAATAAATTTAATCTATCTTAATAATATCTAAATAAATGATTGGTCTTATATAGAATCAATTCCTTATAAGGAATTGAGTTGACTTGGTCAACTTAAATCTTAAATATTCAAGAATATTGTGAACTCTAAATATTCAAGATTATTGTGAATAAAAATTTTGACTTGGTTATTTTTTTTTTTATTATTATTATTTTTTTTTTGTAATTTTTTTTTATTGATAATTTTTTTTCGAAATTGTGTGTGTTGAAAAGTGTAAGTTAATATTACTAAAAAGTGTAACACAATATTATTAAAAAGTGTAACACATTTTTTTATTAAAAAGTGTAAGTCACTATAATTGAAAAGTGCAACACAACTTTTAATGAAAAGTATAAGTCATTATAACTAGAAAATGCAAGTTAGTATAACTATAAAATGTAAGTTAGTATAACTAGAAAGTGCAACACAATATTATTAAAAAGTGCATGTCAATATACTTGAAAAGTGCAACACAATATTTTAATGAAAAGTGTAAGTTATTATAACTGAAAAGTGTAACAAAATACGAGTAAAAAGTGTAACATAACATACTTAAAAGTGTAAGTCACTATAACTGAACATATTGTTGAAAATTGTAAGTCACTACAACTGAAAAGTGCAACAAAATATGACTAAAAGGTGTAGCATAACATTACTAAAAAGTGTAAGTCAATATAACTAAAAAATATTGTTGAAAATAGTAAGTCACTACAACTGAAAAGTGCAACAAAATATGTGTAACATAACATCACTAACAAGTGTATGTCATTATAACTGAAATTATTATTGCAAAATAACATGCTAAAAAATTGTAAATTGCATGTTACACTTTTCCTTATTTTCAACATACGCTTTTATAATTTTAAAAAAAATATATGTGAAAATTATTAGATGTAAGAGTTGAACACTAGACCTCACCATAAAAAAGATTATTCTCAATCATTTAAACTACATAAATTATCATAAATGTTTTTCGCGTATTTTATTTTTATTATCCATCCTACCAATTTTTTAAAATTCACTCAATTCCTTATAAGGAATTGAGTCTACAAGAGACCTACCCCTAAATAAATTAAATTTTAATCTTATTCCTAAAATTACTCTAACAAATTTGATTTTTTTTTCCTATTTAATCTATCTTAATAATATTTAATAATAAGATTTGATTTTTTTCCCCTAAAATTAGTCTTATCTATCTTCCTATCTTCATATTTCCTAAAATTAGTCTAATAATAAGATTTGATTTGTTTTCTCTAAAATTACTAATAAGATACTTTTAGAACATGGCATATATATATTGGAATTTTTATTATAATTTTTTTAAATCTACGAATATTTTGGGATTTGTTATTTGATTTTTAAAAAAAAAAACTTATTAGAATTTTTTTTAATTCTTCGTATATGCCGTCCTAAAATTACCTAAATACTAAACCAATTTAATATATGAAATTAAATTTACTATGTGCTAATAATTTCTAAGTTT
Organism: Galeopsis tetrahit; assembly: GCA_963675135.1. Lineage (NCBI taxonomy): Eukaryota > Viridiplantae > Streptophyta > Magnoliopsida > Lamiales > Lamiaceae > Galeopsis > Galeopsis tetrahit. Next base: position 62,520,244 of record OY776130.1, on the reverse strand, counting down.
ATAACTGAATTACATTCCAATACACCACAGATAATAATAATATAAAAAATATTACATGTATATGCGATTTTATTGTAGTAGTTTCGATCGGGCCCAAAAAGGTCTAAAATTCGAAAAAATAAAATAAAACTACTAAATATCTAATGAATCGAGAATATCAGCTAGATTTCATATTCTAATGAGTTTGCAAACTATAAATAACTTTTTCTCAAAAACTTTTCAAATTTGAATTTGAAGTGGGGAGATGAAGATGGTTTAAAGAACTCCATATAATATGAATATATTTTTATAAGAAAATGAGAGGAAATACTATTTAAAAATTTAAACAACATTATCTTTGTGCGACCCGAATAAACCCGACAGAATTAAATTTATAATTATAATATATATACACGATTTTTTAACATGTCAACCCTAAAATTACATATTTAATCTTATACAAATTTTTATAAATCTAACAAATTTAATATTTTCGTCTATAAAACTAATAAATTTAATAATATAAAAGATTATAAATGTTGATTTTTTTTTCTATCTTTATATTTTCTAAAATTACTCTAATAATAAGATTTGATTTTTTCACCTTAAAATTACTCCAATAATAAGATTTGATTTTTTCCCCTAAAATTACTTTTATCTATCTTCCTATCTTCATATTTACTAAAATTACTCTAATAAGGGCAATCTATGTCTAAAGATGAAATTAAAGAATACCTCAACTGTAGATATGTGTCCCCATGTGAAGATGTCTGGAGAACACTTGGATTTGAAATACATTATAGATTCCCTTCAGTTCAAAGATTGAGCTTTCATCTTCCAGGAGAACAAACAATTGTGTTTGATGATGATGAATACATCGACAGTGTTCTAGAAAGACCTTCTGCACAACATTCAATGTTTATGTTCCACCAGGAGCTGGTGAACAACATTATTTAGGTCTTTTAATACCTCATAGTAAGGGTTCGAGGTCACACGAAGAGATTAGAACCATTGGAAATGTAGTATACCCTACATTCAAAGATGCTTGCTATGCAATGAGACATTTAGATGATGATAGGGAGTATGTTGATGGAATAATGGAGGCAAGTTTTTGGGCAAGGGCTCATTATCTGAGAAATTTATTTTCAATTCTACTATTATCATCAAGTATGAGTTGTCCAAACGAGGTTTTTCAAAAAACATGGGAGGCATTGTCGGATGATATACTATCAAGAAGAAGACGATTGTTTAATTTACCACGTACGTATTATATATTTATGTTTGTAATATTTCATTAAATAGCAATACTTTTTAATATTAAAATTCTAATTTAATACATTTTTTTGGTTTACGTCTAACCGATGAACAACTAAAGAATTATACACTTCTTGAGATTGATCAGTTACTTCAAAAAAATGGAAGCAGTTTAAGTAATTTTCCAATAATGCCTGTTCCAGATCCAGATGATATATCCCTACAGCACAATTCAATGATTCTTGAAGAGTTGAGCTATGATCGCACAGAGTTGCTAGAGGAGTACAATACATTGTCTTCAACCCTAACTGCCGAACAAAGTGATGTTTTACAAGAAATACTTGAAGCTATTTGTTCAACTGATGGAAAAGTCTTCTTTTTGTATGGGTACGGTGGTACTGGAAAAACTTTCATATGGAGAACTCTTTCTGCAGCCGTTAGATCTCACGGAGACATCATTCTTAATGTTGCATCGAGTGGTATAGCTTCTCTTTTGTTGCCTGGAGGACGCACTGCACATTCTCGGTTTCGTATTCCGATAAACATTTCTGAATCATCCACCTGCAACATAATGCCCGGTACTCATTTGTCAGAACTTATAATAAAGTCAAAGCTGATAATATGGGACGAGGCACCGATGATTAACAGATTTTGTTTTGAGGCACTTGATAGAAGCCTAAGAGATATAGTTAGAGCTCCTGATGGATCTATGTCTAATTTGCCTTTTGGAGGGAAAACGGTGGTTCTTGGAGGAGACTTCAGACAAATACTTCCTGTTATTTCAAAAGGTTCAAGAGAACATATAGTCCATTCTGCTATCAATTCATCATATCTGTGGGAACATTGCAAGGTACTGAGGCTAACGAGGAACATGAGATTGCAAACTGGAAATTCTAACGGTATTAATACATCTGATGAGATAGCTGAATTCTCAGATTGGATTTTGAAAGTGGCGACGGGAATCTTGGAGATAGTGACGATGGTTTTGCGGACATTGATATTCCTGAAGAGAATCTGATTTTAGATGCACGAGATCCTATTGCTGCTATAGTTGACTGCATTTACCCATCCGTCTCTAACAACTATAATATTGATAAGTATTTTGAGGATATAGCTATACTTGCTCCAACACATAAAGAAGTTGAAAACATTAACGAGACAGTGTTGGCAATGATACCTGGTGATACAAGGGAGTATTTGAGTTCAGACAGTGTGTGTCCATCGGAGTTTAAACCTGGTGGAATGGGACAGGTGTTTTCCATTGACTTTCTCAACTCTATTAAGTGTTCTGGTCTACCAAATCATCGATTGGTTCTCAAGATAGGGATCCCTATAATGCTACTTAGGAACATTGATCCGAAGTTCGGTTTGTGCAATGGAACTAGACTAATTGTTACAAGACTTGGAAATCACATTATTGAAGCACAAATTCTTTCTGGAAGAAATGTTGGTACTAAAGTTTTTATACCAAGAATGACATTGAGTGTTTCGGACGACACGGCTGCCGTAAAGTTTCGAAGAAGACAATTTCCTATTCTATTGTCTTTTGCAATGACGATAAATAAAAGCCAAGGCCAGTCCCTTTCCATGGTAGGTGTCTACCTTCCTAAACCTGTGTTCACCCATGGTCAGTTGTGTGTTGCAGCTTCTAGAGTCAAAAGTAAGAGTGGATTGAAAATTCTTTGCCTAGATTCAAATGGAAAAATATGTAAACGTACCACGAATGTTGTCTACAGAGAAGTTTTTCGCAATTTGTAATTTATTATAAAATTTACTTTTATAAATAAATTCATAATCCTCTTTTCTACTTTTTTATATGTGTGATGTAATTTATATAGACACATCATTTGTATTTTATTTTTCTAATAAAATACAAAAAATTACAAATATATAGTCTTTTCTATTTATATATATATATATATATATAATATAATTTATATTGACATTACATTTAAATTTTAATATTTTACATAAAATAAAAAAAATTACAAATACAGAATCTTTTCTATTTTTATATATATGATGAATTTATATTGACATAACATTTAAATTTTTTTTATTTTTCATAAAATAAAGAAAATTATAAATATATACATAATTTAATTTTTTTTATTAATAAATTTATAATATAAAATTAAATTAGGTTAAAAATTATTATAATTATAATTAATAAAAATTAATAAAATATACTTATTTCAATTCCGCGAAATTTGCGGGTCTTACACTAGTTGGTGTATATAGAGAAAAATATATTGCTGTAAGATTGAAAAGAATATTATTGTTGCACAAAATTTGCACTAGAGTAATGTTCCGTAGCAAGGGGGAGTGGAGATGTCAAACAATGACACCAAATGTTTTTTTTACTTTAGTGTTCCATATTGTATTTCACTATATACATATCATGTGTATTAAATGACATCATAAATTATTGTCATCAACATCTGCAATATTTTAAAGATAATGAAACACTAAAGTGAAATATGTGATCTTAAATGTCGAGACACAATTGACTATTAACTCACCAAACACATCAACACTAGTTTTTACATGTATATTCTTGAAATTATGTACAAACTTATTGAAAATTAAACGTTGTTGAAAGAACTACAAAGAGTGATCATCATGGTGTACTGAGAGATAGCAAAACAAATTTGAGAGATGTTCAGTCAATTTCAATGTGCAACTGTGCTAATTTTGTGCACAAGTTCAAAATTTATCAAAATGAAATATAGATAATCTATTTCGTTCTCAAAACTTGTAATGCATTCAAATAATTTTTTGGCATTCAAATATTTTTTTTGGTAATTTATAAATTAAATTGTTTTAATTGAATTTCGTTATATTTTTTGAACGCCAAAGTCTTATGTGCACTCAAGTACACGGTGTATTTGAGTGAACCTTGACCGGTCAACTGTTGACGGTTGATTAGACCTGTCAGAACGGACTAACGGTGCGGGCCGGTCCAAAATCCACCTCAATCCGTCATTTTGCGGACTTTGGCGGGCCGGTCCACGGCGGGGACGGGTTGAAAAATAGTCAACCCAACCCAACCCATGGCGGGTGACGGGCTAGCCCACGAGTTTTTTCATTAAATATTTTTTTTTTCATGTATTATTTTTATATTTTAAACACTATATAAACAATTAATAAAAAATAAAGTTTACATAAAGTTAAAATTAAAACAATAATTTCTATAAAAGTCCAAATAAATAAAACATACAAAGTTCATCAACGTAAACACAAAGTTATGAAATAGCGTCCAAAGTTTATCAACATTAAGATATCAAAATAGTAATTTAAGTTCAAATACACAAAAACTTTGTAAATTAAAAACCATCTTCCATATCATCATCAAAGTCCTCTTCATTTCCTTCTCGTTCATCCTCACAATTTTCAACAATATTAGATAAAAATACCTCCTTCAACAAAGTTGTCTCAGTACGTGCACAATCTTCATCTACATATAAAAAAGCTCACGGGCCAATCTGGTAAAACCCGCGACCCATACGGTCTAGACCGTATATACAGTCCCACTCTTAAACGGGTTTTTAAATACTTAGTCCAACCGATTATATTAATAGGCGGGGGCGGGCCGGCCCAATGGACTCAACCCATTTTGACAGCTCTACCGTTGATCGGTCAACGGTCAAACTTTGTTTTTTTTTTCTTTTCAATTTTTTTTTTTCGTTTTTTTTTTTTTGTTGAAAAAATGTATGTTAGTAATTAGTATATTAAAAGTGCATCTTTGTTTTTTAATGAAAAATATATTTTACTATATTGAAAAGTGCAACATTGTTTTTAATGAAAAATGTATGTTATTATAATGAAAAATGCATGTTATATTAATGAAAAATGTATGTTATTATAATTGAAAAGTGTAAGTTATACAATATATTAATGAAAAGTGTAAGTTATACAATATATTAATGAAAAATGTATGTTATTATAATTGAAAAATGTATGATCTATTAATGAAAAGTGTATGTTATTATAATTGAAAAGTGTAAGTTATATATTAATGAAAAGTGTATGTTATTATAACTGAAAAATGTATGATATTATAACTGAAAAGTGTACGTTAATATAACTGAAAATATTATTGAAAAATGTAAATTTTTAAAAAATAAAAATAAAAAATTGACCGATCAATGGTTGACCGTTGACTCACCATTCTTGACTCATTTACTATCATGTAATATTAGTAAAGAATAAATGTCATTTTAGTCAATTTACTTATATTTAGAAATTAGCCTGTTTTCATTATTTTCAGCGTAACTTATATCTACATATTTTTCATATTAAAACTATTTTTTTTTACATTTAATTTTATCAAAATCTGAGTAGTATTTTTAAATAAAAAATGTATATATACATCAAAATTTGACTTTATATTTCAAATAATTTAATTAATTAAGGAAAATTTTATAAATACGCATGCACGCACAAACCAACGTGCATTGCATGTTCAATTTTAGCTAGTAATTAAGAACAATTCTCACTTATTGCAATAGAGGAAACAAAATTCTTCAATTTCATTTTTTTCTTTGATTTTTATTATTAATAATATTACACACTTATTTTTTTAGCAACGTTAAATCACGTAAAATACAACAAAACATACAATATACATTAAATATGAATATTAATATTATTAATGCTAATGTTAAAAATAATTAATACAGTATAAAATTCTTTATATATTATAATGACATTTAATAATTAATACTTTTTTTAAATATTAACTCTATATGTAGGAAAATAAATATTTTTTATTTAAATATTATATTATACTCTTCATATTAATATTATAATGTTATTAATATAAAAAAATAGTTTTGGTGTTAATATTAATATTGTAAAAGGGTGGTGAATAGTGTAAAAAATTAGAAGGAATAATAATGAAATTTTGATGGAATAGTATTGAGAAATGTGAGTGAATATTTATTTTAATTTGAAAATTATATATATACTGATGTCGAGTGCACTATTCTGCCCCAAATAATTTAATTTATACTCCCTCCGTCTAATACTTTTTCATTTTGATCTCCTCTAAGGCTCTAAACATATCTTAAAAAAAATTGTTTTTTATTTTATTTTCATCAATTGACTAATACATCCTAAATAAAAAAACTGTTTTATTTTTTGTAATACTAATAAATCTCTCATATTAAACATTATCAAACTAAAATAAGCAATCTAATAAAAGATGGAAACATTATTTTATACAAATTTAATTCAATATAGAAATAATAAAATAAGAATATATATAGTGTATATATCGTGGAAAACATTAGTTATTAAATGAGGGGAATAGTAGTGCATCGCAAGCTTTGCACTAGAGTGGAGATATCTAATAAAAGAATACTAGCAAGAAATGTATATATGGTATGCTTGGAGTACTAGTTCTATTACAATTTTATTTCGTGTTTCACTGTTTTTAATATATAATATGTGTATTAAATGACATTATATATTATTATCAATGTATAATTATATTTTAAAGATAATGTAACATCTTTGCCGCTCAATTGTCTCTGTCATGATATATTACTGATAAGAGTTGGGGGAGAATTCTATTAATACACATCACATATATTCTTGAAATTATGTATACACATTTCTTTTAATGTTGAAATTTGAATGTTATTGCAATATCAATCCCAATGTCTTTGTGCAGATCTTGTGCAGGTATTAAGTCTAAAAATATTGCAATAATATATATATATATATATATATATATATATATATATATATAATGTGTTAGGATAAACGCATAAATAATAATACAAAATTATTCGTCTACACAGTGGAATGATCAATTATCCTTCTCTTGAATGAATCTAACATAAAATAATACTAAATAGCAATGCACAATAACAAAATCACCACAACAATAACACGAACAATTTTTAAGTAGAAAACCTCCTCAATGTGAGGAGTAAAAATCACGAAGTTCACCCGGAAGCTTCACTATGACAAGAATCCAAGTGTTACAGTATGTCACAACATCTATTCAACCACAAACTTATCAAGATACACAATACTTTATAATTACAATAAGATAAGAAGGATCTCACCAACAACACCAAACTGTCCGTCTACTATTACCGACTCTCAAATACTGGAACCCAATCTTCACCGTCCAGAGTGAACTACAATGTCTCCTGAACGTTTTTTCCAAGTTATAGTTCGATCCAACGGTTGGTTTGTGAGAAATGACCTCTTAAACTCAACTGCGATCTTGACCATTCAGAATGTACCTCGACAAGTCTTAAACGTGTAGTTCAAATTTCAGCTCGATCCAACGGTTGAAATTTAAGATATTGCTTTTGCAAAATTTACTCTTAAAATTCTTGAAAAAAATGTGAATGTCTCTCTTCTCTCTATTTTTCTAAATGTCTTTTAGGGTAAGTTACCTTCAAATGTTGGACCTACTTGAACCTCTCAAATATGTTGGTTGTTGAGCTTCTCCGCATGTTGAAAACCAACCTAACAAAACGTGCATTCAAAGAGAAAATTTTGTAAACCATAAAATAAAACGATAAAATCAATGTATCTATATAATTTGTTCTAATTGAATTTCATTGTATTTCTTAAACATTGGGCTCGTTTCTTATCATGTATATTAGTAAATTTGATTATAGTTTTGATGCGTCGAAAAAGAACGCCTTCAGATATCAGCCGTTCCTCTACGAGCACTGCTAATCACGAATTAAATCACTTGTTTTATCCTTGGCAATCTTCAAGTAAATCTCCTTGGGAATCCGAAAGTGACCTGCAAAAGTACGCTGGAGGGGGGCTCCGGCGTAGAAGCTCCGACGCTCAAGTCAGAATCGGCCGTAGGAGAAATCAAAGAGGAATTCCCCTGTATTTCTAGGGGAATTCCGACGAATACAGTGGTGTTTCTTCTCAAATCAGTGTATATTTCGTAAGAATGTATGTATTATGTAAAAAACGTCATTAAGAATATGGAAAGAACCTGCTTATATACCTGGTCCCCCTCTCAGGAGAGAGAAAGACTCTTTCTTCCTAGATTTGCTCATCCATTCCTGTAAATCCGGCCCAACTCCCTGAAGACCTGGTTTATACCCCTCACGACTTGGCCCTTCAATATACTGGCCCTATCTTCACGGGCTGACCTTTTCCTTTGACTCAACTAGGAGAAACTGGTCTATACTACGTATTCCCTTTGGGCCTGACCTCTGGGCTCAAAGGTTATTAGGCTTCGAACATGGGCTGAAAGCCCAACTATCCTCATTCCCCTCTTTGGGCCTAGAAGTGTACAAATCCAATCTTTAAGCCCGTTGACCTAATTGAGATTACTATAATTCATCCCGTTTCCACGTGTCGACTTTTCCAGGAGCGACATATTTATCTACATCAAGTTTAGATATTAGTCTTTCTTCATTATTTTAGTCGTAATTTATATCTACTTATTTTGCAAAATTAAAACATTTAAATTTATCAAAATCCGACTAGTAAAATCCGACTTTATATTTCAAATAATTTATTTTAAGGAAATTCTATAAATACACATGCACGTGCATTGCATGTGACATTTGAGTGAGCTTTATTGCATTAAGAACAATCTCAAATAAAAATCATTCGATTTCAAACAAAGTCAATTCGTAAGAAAATAGTTTATATAGTTATTCTTCAGTGCGCAACAACTAATTAATAAAACAGAAATTAAGATTTGCAATAAACTCAGGTGTGACACTTTTTTTTTTTTTTTTTGATATTTCAATTAGTGATTATTCACTCAAAACCACGAGAATAACAGGGGTATTATTCAAATCTATACAAATAAATTGGTATTACTAAAATCTACAAAATTGGGATGAAAGCCCTAATATGCTCTTATTGAGCTCTTCAATTTTTTATTCATTTTCTCTCTCCAATCCCCTCTCTTCCTACCGAAACTGTGATTCATTTTTAAATTTACATTGACCGGTTCTCTCTCCAAACCCCCCACCCCTCTCAACCCTCTCTCTTCTGGAGACCACAGAAACAAATACCCTGCTCTCTCTTCCGGCGACAGTGTAGAACCGGATCTGAAGAGCTTACCGTAGAGGGTGGAAGCGTGGTCGAAGCTAAGGCGGCGGCACAAGAACTTATTCCGAGGGTGAGGCTAGTGACGACGCAGCCGGAGCTGCAGATCGAGCACTGCGCCCACCCACATCGCCGCTCCTCCCTCGTCCTATCGCCGCCGTCGCTGCTATTTCAAGTAAAAAACGGTCGACAGATCTGTAAAGGCCGCTGTCGCTGCCTGTTCGCACCCCTCCTCCCACGAGCCTCGCCGTCGTTCCTCCGCCGCCTCAGTTTGAGGAAGAAAAGGGTCGTCACCGGATCTGTAAAGGCCGCCGCGACGGTTTGTAGAAGAAGAAAAAGGTCGGATCTGTAAATTCCTCTTCCCTTTGAAGTATTGCATTCTCAGCCTAAACACTAAAGTCCCAAACTCAGCCGCTAGTACAATTGCTCATCTTTCTTCTCTTTTTTTTATCAAATTTTTAGATCTGATATTTCTTAGATGTTTAATAATTGCACAGTTTTTTACGATTTTTTTTTGCTCATTTAAAAAAAAAAACGAAATTTTGTTTTGATTCGAAATTTTTTGCCTAAATTTGGGCATATTCGAAAAAACTGTAATTTTTTTTATTTTCTTTTTCCTGATTTAAGACTTTTTAAAAATTTGGTGTTCTATCACTCTGTCACATCCCGATTTTAGGGCCTAGATGAAAACTTACTTTGAGTGCTAATGAAATTCGAATTTATGAATTTATAAAAGATTTTGCAGCGGAAGATTTAATAAAACTCAAATTTCTTAAAGAAAATTATTACCAAACTTTAATTCTTCAAGTAAGGCTCAAAAACTGGTTTCAAAGAAATCAAATAGTGCATTAGTGAACAATTAAGTCTAACTCGAGATGCAACTAACTAATTAAAAGCAAAAATAATATAAGGAAAAACATTGCATGACTAGACATCCACTTCCACCGTCCCTCCACCGCAACTCCGTCAATCTGTAAAATATTAAATTAATTGGGGTGAGCAAACAACTAGCTCAGTGGGATCCTCTTTGTCACAGTTAAATATCAATGCAAATAAAATCATAAACTCACAAACATGCGTACATAAGTCTTCCATATATTGACCAAATAAATTGGCCAATCTGTATACGGTGGAGTTGCCCCCAAGGATCTTACCATCCCGGACCGTAGTCCCCGCTAGCTATAACGACCTTTCCGTCGAAATAACCCATAATAAACATTCTTCCATATATTGACCAATTAAATTGGCCAATCTGTATACGGTGGAGTTGCCCCCAAGGATCTTACCATCCCGGACCGTAGTCCCCGCTAGCTATAACGACCTTTCCGTCGAAATAACCCATAATAATCATAAACATAGGATCATGTAGCTAAGCAACAATTAAATTCACAAATAACACTTAAAGGTGACAAAGTGAATACATAGTAAGAAAATCCCACCTTAAAGTCTTGATTAATCTCGTAAATATATAGCTTGACTTATCACGAGCGTCTCTCGTCACCTAAAATAATAAGTAATAGTGTGTCTTAATACTACTAATATAACATTAACCATACTGGCTTAATTGAACTAATAACATTTCTAATATCTCTAACTTAGTAAATATGCAGAATCTTAAATAAATTAATCCATATCATATTTATTAGTATGAGTACGACTTGCAAATGTTTATATAAATTTATCACTACTAATATAACAGTAATTATTTACTAATTAAATTGACAGTAGTAATACTAATTACTTGGTGTTTTGATAATTTAATTGACTCACACTAATAAATATATATACATATACATACGTACATAATAATGAATATATATATATATATATATATACATATATTATTGAGCCTATATGAAATAAATAAGAATTTAAGAGTTTGGAAATTAAAGCATAATCAGGAGATTTTTATTAAATAAACTCAGCAGCTAAAGTAATCATTTGGAGATATTTAGACACAACACTACCCTAATCTGGGTCTTTAAAAATAGTGGTGAAATCCATTTGTTGAGAAAAATGACTTATTTTTATTAAAGAGTTTGACAAAAATCAACTGCATCTACAACTAACAGACATGAGTTCACGAAAGTAAATATAGTTTTCAATCTGTTTTGAAAATCAATTACAGAAACTGGAGTGATTTGGATTTTGACAGTACCAACTACTAAACTTGGCTTAATAACCGTCTAATAACATATATTTATGTAGGCCTATTCTCAAATCATAATATAAAAGAAAATAGATATTATATGATACGATAACAAAATAATAAGAAAGAATAGAATGTCGGCGACAATAAGTATATGAATCGAAGACAAAAAAAGAAAAGGATGTGAGAATTACCGAAGGAGGCTACGACTACTCTCTGGACTTGGTCGACGTAAGAGATGTATCAATATTTTTCTACAACCTCAGACTTACGATTTGATAGAGATGGACGTGTGTTTAAGCGGAGTGTGTGTGATTGTTGATGAGTAACCGTACGTAAAATAAGGGATGAGAAGACTTAGTTAATTGAGTGAGAAGAATCCGGGATTAGGAGAAATCTGATCAACTCCACATTTGACTTTCGATTTTGAATTCGAATGTAACAAAAATTGAGAAATTTGGGGGAATAAATTTAGATTGTTAGAATATTCGGATTATAATTATTTATAATGATAATTAGGATAATAATATTACCTATATTATATATGGGTATATCATTATTAGTATTACTTATAATAATATTCTTAGTAATATCTTCAAACATATTTAAGTATATATTTATCATAATGTATTTATTTTAAAAAAAAAAAAAATAGTATCCTATACATTTCTTAGTAACTTAAAATTTGCGGGTGTTACACACTCTATGTCCTGTAATGATTTGTTTTGGTATAATATTTAATTTTGTGGGTTTGGAGTTTGTTTGAATTTATTTTTTCCATTTTTTCTCGTTTCCAGCTTATTTATTTCATTTTTTCTAGTCTGAGTTTATTTGGAGAGGATTCGAGCGTGAAATGAGAGAATTCTCAGATAACTCCAATCTGTATTATGGAATTCCATGTGGTGAACATGAATTTGTCTAAAAGATTCTGCATAAAGCTAGATCGACGTTTTAGTTGTGATAAGTTTGTTGAGCCCACTTTATTAAAAAAAAAGAAAAAGTTTGTTGAGCCCACAAGCTTGCTTTTCTATAACAAATGTTTGTATACTACTCTGTATTATGTTGTCTGAATTGAATGTCTCATGTAGTACAATTGATTACAACACCATTTCTCAAAATAAAAATAAAAATTGATGAATACTGACCTGTTTGTTGCTGTATGTATTGTGTATAGTAATGTGTAAATTTTTAAAATAAAATAGAAATAAAAAATTATTTTATAATTTATGCAATGTATATACATTGTTTGTTGTTAGTATGCAATGTGTGTTGTAAATATGCAATATTCACTCGGTATATGCATTATTTGTTGCTAGTATGCAATGTATAGTATGCATGGTTTGTTGTTATTATGCCATGTGTAAAAAATCTAAATAAAATAGAAATAAAAAATTATTTTATAATTTAAAATTTGAATGTAAATAATTTTTGAATAAAATCTAAATGCAAATATAATATAAAAAATTAATTAATTTCATAAAAAATAAAAAAGTGAAAAAAAAAAGAAGAGAAAAAAAAATTAATTTCTCGATTTCATTTTAAAAAAATTGGAATAAAAAAATCTGAACAAATAAATAATTTTTGAATAAAATTCACAATGGAACAAAGAGGGTAGATGAAGGGTATAATGGTCACTTTAACTACACCTTTGTAGATCTTAGTATTAAAATTTTTAGATTGTAGATATATGTAATGGGCTAGTGTCCATTGTAGGTGTATGTAATTTTCCCTTTCAATTATATTGAATACGTCCCTGGTGCACTTTGAACGCACCTATACATTCAAGTTTAAATAAAGGGGGAGTAAATATTTTTTTTTATTCCATAAAAAATCAATTAATTCTCAATTCAAATGGAGGCACGCACCTTCTTATTTACGAGAGGTACACTATTCGCACTCTCTCTAAAAAAATTACACGCAAATTTCACTAAGTATACTAGCACTCATTATGTTAATGGGCGCAGCCTATAAAATTTGGGTTTGACAGGTCAAATGGGGCGAGTGCATACATACACTCGAATGCATATGAGACTATCATCATATATATATATATTAGTTATAAAGTTATACTTTTTTCGTCTCACAAAGATAGTCAAGTTCTCTGTTGGTGTGTGGTGTCTCAAATTATAGTCATTTCTATATTAAAAGTGTGTAGATTGTTTAAAATATTCATATTTAATGTATATTGAGAATAAACACATATATTATTTTAAATGAAGTCTTTATTGTAATGTGAAAGTTAAATAAGGGTGTATTAGAAACTTTATAAATAATATAGAAGCACAATAAATTATATTGGGTGGGGCTATTAACACCTCATATAATGTTATACATACCCCATTATTTTAAAGATAAAAATAGATATGGATAAAATGATTAAGTAACCCTCGTATAAATATAGAGTAAAATAATTAAAAAATAATCTGAAAGAAAAAATATATTTGAAATTTGAAAATATTTTTAAAAAGTCAACAAAATATTTAAAATAATGAATCAATTAAATTTTTTGAAAAAAAAAACCTGAGAAGATTTAATAAAATCTGAAAGTATTAAAAAATAAATAAATAAAAATAATCAAATAAAAATTTTAAAAATCAATTAAAGATAAATAGAATCGTAAAAATATTTAATAAATTTGATAAATTGTAAAAAAATATTTAAATTAAAAAAACAATTGAAAAATTAAGAATTCAAATTAATATGAAAAAGATAAATAAATCAAAAAATATATTTAAAAAAATCACATAAATCTTCAAAAATTAATTAAATAAGTTTTGAAGATTTAGCTGATTTTTTCATATTTTTAAATTTTTAAGATTGAATTGATTTTTCTTTCTCTTTTTTTTTTAGTTTATCAAAATTTTGAATTCTTAAATTGATGTTTTTAATTTAGTTATTTTAAAATTTTATTTGATTTATTTAATTTTGTTCAGATTTAATTTAAAAAATCAGTTTAATTATTTTTAAATTTTAGTTGATTTTTATGATGTTTTAAATTTTTTAATTGATTTTTTCATTCAAATATTTTTTTTAATATTTATTTGATTTTTAAAAGTATTTTTCAACTTTTATTTAATTTTTTTTATATTATTGATTTTTTTTTTACGGATGATATTTTTTTTCATTTATATATTTTTAAGATTTACTTAATTTTAATAATGTTATTTTAGTTTTTATTTAATTTGTATTTTGTTTTAAGGGTTAAAAGGGCAAATAGGAAAGAATTGTGGTATGTTTAGTAATAAAAGTTGATTTTTAAATTTTAATGGGGTGTGTTTAACATTTGGGGTGTGTATAACATTGTATGGGGTGTTAATAGCCCCACCCAATTATATTTTATTAATCAATATAAAACTCAAAACATGTTATATTTCTGTAGGGTGGGTGTATCAGAACGTTTTAAGGTGACATATTCCAAATTTCCATTATATATCTATCCACAAACTAAAGCATTCATTATGTAGGGGATTTTTTTAAAAAATATATATATTTATATTTTACAAAACAAAAATTGACTTAAATTTATATTTCAAAAAAATAATTTTAAAAAGTTCAATATACACACCATATGCATTTCGTGTGCAATTTTTAGCAAACATTGTTGCATTAAGCACGATATTTAATTTTAATTTATTTTTTCAATCTAATAGCGCATCTAATGCAATAATGTCACATGTGCATTATACTGTGTCAGAGTAAGTACTCCTCCCTCAATCCGTCCATAAGTTTTTAATTTTATCATTTTAGTATTTTCGTCTATTAATTTTTCATACTTTTTAAATTTATAATCTTACACTTCACTCTTTTCACATCACTTATACTATATCCATTACGAAATATTTAATCATTTGTTTTAATTTATGTGTATATCTAAAAGTAACTAGAAGGTTATGCCACTCAACCCCAAAAATACTAGCAACCCCTTCTCTAATAAAATTTCTTAAATATATTCTGGTAAGATTTTCTTTGATTTTTTTTATTTTTTATTTGTGCAAGATATTTATGGTTGATTTGACTTTGCCTATTTATTACTCCACTACTTCATTTGTTGTTATTTTCCTTCTTCCTTAATTCGATTTTAATGTTATTAAATTACGGTAATTAATAACTGATCCAAATTAATAATCTCTCCAGAATTTTGACAATTTTTTGCATTGCACCTTCACAACTTAATTTATTTCATATTTCTTCGAACAGACTGACTAGGTCTGTTTCACTTTTGCAATTACGTAAATCTATTTATTTGCACAGTGAAAAAATTAATATTTCATTTATGGTAGATTTGACTTTGTCAATTTACTGTTTGTTCTTATTTTCCTTCTTTCCTTAATTCGATTTTAATGTGGTTTAATTATAGTATTAATGTCCAGAATTCTTACAATTTCCTGCACTGCTTCTTCCAACAGTTTGGATTTGTTTCACTCGTGTAGCAATTACGTATATCATTTGCATAATCATAAAAATAACATTCACCTCTAATTAGACTCTAAAATCAGTAATATTTTTCAATTAAATTAGTTAATTAATATTATGAAATAGTTTAGAACATCACTTGTTTATGATTATTGAATATGGAAAATTAAAATCAATGCAGAAAACATGACTTTAGTTTCTGAAACTTCTCATACATGAAACATTGCCATTTTAAAAAATTTGTTTATTTGCTGCTTCATTATACATGACATCAAATTTTAATTAAGAAACGTCTATTTAACTAAAAAAATAATTTAAAATAATAATTACGGAGTAGAAATTATGTCAATTTTTATTAGAGAAGGGGTTGCTAGTATTTTTATTTCTATCGTAAGGATTTCTTTTTCCTATGTTCTTCGCTTTTTTTTTTTTTTTTAATGAATCTTGCATAATTCTATCTGTATATATACATAATATAATAGAATATCAATAACAAGGTATATAATAAATTAAAATAGTTAGAATTTTCTTAATAGAAGATCATAAATAAAAAAATTAAGAAATTGAAATAGTTGAAATCATAATAAGCGTCTCAAAAGAATTAGCTAGATTTAAAACATGAAAAATGGATAACTTTCAAACAGACGTATTAATTATATATTTAAAAAAAAAAAACAAAAAACCTTTTCCCACCCACTCCTAAGGGTAGGCAAAACACGTTTTTTCTAGTTGGGTAAAACTATTTTATATATAAAATAAAGTTCAATAATAATATATATTGAGTTCATATTTAATTTTAAATTTTAATTGAATTGAAGCTCCATATAAATTAATGGACTATATAACAGAGTAAATGAAATACTCCGTATGTATTCTAAAATCATTTTTCATCAAAATTGGTAGACTCGAATATCTAAAAAAAAAAAAATTGAGTATGCTATTGCACACACAGACACACTCCCTTGGTGTGGTCTACCTTTCTAATCCTATCTCTCTCATGCAATATCTCTCCTTCATATACATAAAGCTTCATATGCATAAACACTTTATAATCATTACTTTCTCCATCTGTAAAATTTTAAAATGTCCACTTGGATTGTACACGGATTTTAAGAAAAAATATTTATTTATATAAAAAGTAAAAATTTGAAGAGAGAGATAGAGTATAAATAAAGTAGTGAGTGGAGTAATATGTTTCCTTTTTAGAAAAGAAAAGTGAAAATTATAAAATTGAATAAAGGGAGTATTATTTATTTTATTTTATTTGTTTTAAAACTAATTATATTCTCTCCCCTATGCATCCCTCATAACAACTCAAATGTTAATGTATAACTGGAAAATTATATTTTTAGGCTAGGGTAAGAAAGTTTTTCATTTGCTTTTCACATATTAATTAAAGAATATATGATATTTTATCTGTAGTAGGTTGTTGAAATAGAGAGTAATAGAAAAGAGAAATAGAAAATAAAAAAGATAGAGAAAAATAGTGAGTGTTAAGAAAAAAAAGTGTAACTTTTGATAGATTGTCCAAAATAAATAACTTTCGGTATTGTGGTAGATGCTTGCTTTGTCGATAAAAATATTGTTATTTTTTATACCACTACAAAATATTGGTCAAAAGGCAACGGCAATTGACAACGGCAGGCGGACCGATGCGATTTGGTAACAACATTTAATGGCCGATGCAAAAAGGGGACGGGAGTGGGCCCCGTTGCAATTTGGTAAGGACATTTAATGGCCGATGCCAAAAGGCAACGGCAGTGGGCCCCGATGCCATTTGGTAACGGGCCCCCGATGCTAAATGGCAACGGCATAGATTTTAATTAAAAAAAATTTGGTCCACCCGGGTACTATCTTCTATTTTTGAATTATCAAGAAGTTTCTAGTCAAGGGATTTGGGTCCAAATCAATTAGTTCATTAATTATTAGAATATATTTGGATCGTGATGATCATTAATTTGGTGTACGAAAAGAGACGTGTACAAGCTTATATTTACAAGATGATGAATAAATTATTAATGCTGCTATTTAATTATTAAATTAATTAGGGCGTTGTTGGAAGAAAAAACGATAAATTTACATTGGTGGAGTATTAATTTGTAGAGTTACAAGTAAAAAGGTGATGTATCACCTTGTGAGACTAATAACACCTCTTAAAATGTTATTCACACCCTAAATGTTAAACACACCCCATTAAAATTTAAAATTCAATTTTTATTACTATACATATCCCAATTATTTCGTATTTACCCTTCAACCCTCATAACTAATAAAAATGAACTAAATATTTAAAAATATATAAAATTTAATTAACAGAAAAAAAAATCAATAACACAATAAAATTACGCGTTGAAAATATTTAAAAAAATCAGCTAAATTTTAAAAATTATTTAAAAAAATAATAATAAAATCTGAAAAATTAAGAAATTAAAATAATTTTTTTTAAGGATTAACGATTTTTTTAAAAATTAAATAAAACAATAAAGAAAAATCAACTCAATATTAAATTAAAAAATAAAATCTTTAAAAATAAAATAAAGCTAAATAAAATTTAAATATTTCAACTAAATTTTAAAAAATAATTATATCAATTATATTTTTAATATTTATAATTAATTTAATTAATTCTTAAGATTTAGGTGATTTTTAATTTTTTTTATTTTATTTATCATTATTCGAATTCTTAATTTTAATTGATTTTTTAATTAATTATTTTTTACGATTTATTAAAAAATTTACGAATTTATTTATTTTTAATTGATTTTTAAATTTTTTATTTAATAATTTATTTTTTTCTTTTTAAAAAATATTTAGTTTTTTCAGATTATTTTTAAAAAATATGTGATTTATTTAAATTATTTTTTTCAAGATTTTATTAATCTTTTAAAATACTTTTCAGATTTTAATTACATTTTTTCAAATTTTTTCAAATTTTTTTAAAAAAATTATCTTTACTTTATATATATATAACATTAATTTAAAAAAAACCTCTTCACATTCAAATTTTTTTTTAACTTTCTACAATTTTTCAATTTTCAAAATATAGAAATTATGAAATAGTAAATTAATAAGAAATCGGTCATATCATTAATAGATACTCATATAAAAGTAAAAATTTTAAAAAATTAAAATAAACTATCATTATAATTCCTAAACATAATAATAGTTCTCAATATTTTTTTAATTAAAATTTATCAATCAGTTACTTTCAAAAATAAAAAAAATATTGCATGTCAATTCAATCTTTTTCTATCACCACCAATGATGTTCAAAGGCCTTAATTGCATGACGTTGAGGATTAATTTTTATTTTAATGTTGTGTGTGATGTTATTTTAATTGACGTGAACATGCTAATTATGATTATAATTAATGTTGTTTGTGATATGATGTTATTTTAATTGAAAATGAACTAGAGAATAATTTTATAATAGATGGAAATATTTTTAATTAAATGGATAAGTGAATTCATATTTTTAAATGGATAAGTGAAAATAATTATATATATTTAATGTTGTGAATTGAAAATTAGAATGAATTTAAATGTATAAGTGAAAATAATTATATTCAATGTTGTATTTAATTATAATGTTGTGAAATTAAAAATTAGAATGAATTTAAATGTTATAAATTGAGGATTAGAATAAATTTAAATAGTGTGAATTGATACGTAATTAAATTATTTAATTTGAAAAATATAATTTAGTTAATTTGAAAAACATAATTTAGAAATAATTATGATATGCTTTGATAAATAATTTAATAAGCAACAATTAAAGTTAGAATGGATTGAATTAAATAATTAAAAACTAAAATTAAATTGAATATATATTAATTGCATTCACAACATGTCGACTAAAGCTCCTAGCCTAAACGACACACAGGGGGCGCTCAAAAGCCTTCGAGACCGGGAGGTCCCGAGTTCGAACCCCGCAATTCGCGAAAAATGCCAGAATTTCCGAAAAATTGGTGGCCCAGCGGTGGGGGTGGGTGTTGGTGGTCTCGATACCTGGGTTCGAAACCCAGATTCGTCTTTTTTAAATGTTAATAAAAAGGCGACGGCAAAAAGGGGACGACAGTGGGCCCCGATGCCATTTGGTAACGGCAGTGGCCCCGATGCAATTTGGTAACGGCCACCTGCCGTTGCCAAAAGGCAACGGTTTTCCCCAAATTCGATGCCATTTAAATAGCATCGAGCCTATTGGCATCGGCACACTGCCGTCCCCTTTGCCGTTGCCTTCATCATTAGTGAGGGCAGATCTGATGCCTTCCCCGTCTCCATTTTCCCATTATTTTGTAGTGTAAGGGAGGATTTATTGCAGCTTGGGGACAACCATTTATTCATGGTATCAATAAATCTGCTCATTTGGCTTTGGGGAGTGGTTTTTAACATACGTTTTGAAGGTGGTAAAAGCTTGTTGTTCGGATATCAGGTGTCACAGTCTAGAACAAGAATTGATGGAGCATATGAGTGATTTGTTTCACCATAACACTTTAGTGTGAGATTCATTACTTGCTTAAACAGAAGACGGGAGTGACACAAAAGATGGACAAATTGACACAAGACTCTCCCAACCCTCACGATGGAATGGATGTAGGAATTTCTTTGTGAATTAAATGATCGGGATTAGCCCGGATGTTTGGTTAAAATGTTAAATTATGTGTAAGGGATTTTCACTAAAAATATAAAAATAAAATAGAAATTAGCATTAAATTAAACTAAATATCATCAAATTATAAATATAAAAATTAACTTATCAACAAACAATTATAACTTTTTTTTTTTTTATATCTTCTAGTCCCTTTTCCAATCTTTCCATGGATACTCGAATCCATAATTACATGGGTTTCGGTGGTGAACTGGTGATGTTATAACCGCTTGTACTGTTATGCCTTATTAATGTTTCATTAAATTAATAGAGTAATTAATATTAAAAAAAATTATTAATATGAAAATTGGTCAAATCTTAACTTCTAATACTATATATTAATACCCCTAAAGTATTGGTGTCATCGTATTTTTAGTGCTTTTACTGTATTCTCGAAAAATAGCCCTTGAAAATTATATAGATAGATAGATAAAGTATACTTATTGACCTATACAAAAAAAAGGTTAAGAAGCGTCTCTGCTAAATTAGAGAATAAGAGGAAGAAGAAGAAAATGGCCTTCTTTCATGTCAAAAGCGTCGCCCTTCTTTTCCTCCTCATGATTTCCACAGGTATATTTTTTTAAACATACACACACATGATCAAGGAATAATTGATGAAGGAATTCAATCCACTTATAATATGCGGGAATTATATTTTTTTTAATCTATTAAGTTACCACGTTTTTTAATTTAGTCCACCGGATTACCATTTTTTAAATTTAGTCCACTAAGTTTTGATTTATTTTGATGTTGATCCAGTTACCTGCTATAGCAGGTTTAACAGGTCATTTTTTAAAACACACCACACACGGCACACCCTATAAAATGTTATACACACCCCAAATGTTAAACACACCACACTAAAATTAAAAAAAAAAAATTATTATTATACACACCCGAATTCTTTTCTATTTAATAAATTGCTAAAATAATTAAATTAAAAAAATAATATTTCAATTAATATAAAAAATATAAATAAAACCTATAAAAAATCTTCAAAAATTAAACAAAGCTAAAAAAAAATATTAATTAATTAAATTAGTTTTGAATATTTAGTTGATTTTTTTATCATTTTTGAAGATTTTTAATAAATTAAAAAAAAAAATCAACTCAATCTAAAAAAATTATTAAATTAAATAAAAATCTTTTAAAATATTAAAAAATCAACTAATTTTTCAAAACTAATTAAATTAATTAATTTTTTTAGCTTTATTAAAATTTTGAAGATTTGCGTATTTTTTAGAGGTTTTATCTATATTTTTCATATTAATTTTAATTCTTACTTTTTTTAATTAAATTAATTTTGATAATTTATTTAATATGTTTATGATTTTATTTTAACTTAAATTGATTTTTTAATTTTTGTGTTTAACATTTGAAGTGTATATAATATTTATGGGGTGTTAGTAGGTTCATGTGGAGTAATATAAAAGAAATATTTAAAAGGAAAAAATAAAATAAAAAAGTTTAAAACTCTAATGTTTTATTTGCGTTCTAACTTCTATAAAAATGTCGACAATAAAGTTAAATAAAATTTAAAAATAGTAAAAAATCAACTAAATCTTCAAAACTAATTAAATTGATTATATTTTTTTAATTTTTGAAGATTTAGGCTATTTTTTTTAGGTTTTATTTATATTTTTCATATTAATTTAATTATTTTTTATAATTTATTAAATATGAAAGAATTGGGATGTGTATAATAATAAAAAATGATTTTTAAATTTTAGTGTGGTGTGGTGTGTTTTAAAAAATGACTTGTTAAATCTGTTGTAACAGGTAACTGGACCAAAATCAAAATAAATTATTAATGGACAAAATTTAAAAAGTGGTAATTTAATAGACTAAATTTAAAAACGTGATAACTTAATGGATTAAAAAAATATATAATCCCTAATATGTGCATATATATATATATATCATTATAGGGTGTATATGGATTCAAATTCTAAACACTCTTTTTCGAGTATCATACTATTCTAAAATGGTTAATTCTAAATAAATACACCACCTTTAGTGTCAGTATCAATTTAATCACGATCTTTATAATTATTGTAAAAAACCACAACCTTTCATCATGTTGCAATTAGATATACATTTTTTTCTACAATCAACAATTGATAATGTGGTTTGGGAGACGCCTCTTCTGCGTCTTCTCTCTGCTTCTCAAACTCAAATTTTCTTCCTTTCAAACTCAATCAAGTTCTTGTTCTCCCCTTCTCAAAATTAATAGAGTTCTTCTTCAAATCAATACACCCATGTCTTGTTTGCCATTTTTCTTCAAACATGAGTCACATGGCAAACATTTAACATGACATTTTTTTTTGGAAATAATAACATGACATTTTAAATATGTGTGCCAAAAAAATCAGTATAACACAATCTTACATGCAATTTCTCTGGTCTTTTTTTTAAGTCCTTTGCACGGTGGTCTTTTTTTTTTTTTTTTTTTTTTTGAAGTCCTTTGCACGGAGACAATTTTTTTTTTTGTTGTGACCTCTCTTCTCATCTTCCACACCCTTCTACCATTCAAGGGTTGAATGTCATTCTGATATGTTTGACCTATCAACAAACAGTGTAGTATCTAATTTTATTTTATTTTTAGGATTTTTTACAATTTTTTTTTTTTATCCTTATGATTTTGATTTTTAGGGTTAGAAAATAAGAATTTGATTGAGTTTGAGAAGTGTTTGAGACGTACGATTTTGATTTTTAGGGTTAGAAGAGAAGAAGAAGCAGAAGTTTTATTTTTATAAAATTTAAAATGTAATCTGATGTGTGGAAAATAAAAAAAATAAAAAAGAATACGTGTAATCTCACGTGGCAAGCTCCGACAAACCACATCATCAATTATTAGCCGGAGAAAAAAATGTGTATCTAATTGTAACACAATGAAAGATTGGAGAATTTTTTACAATAATCATAAAGATCATGATTAGACTAAAAATTAACCAAAAATTTAAAAGTGGCATCTCGTATACACAATTTGTGATACTTGAAAAAAAAATCACCAAAATTCGTGTTCACATCAATTTTACCATTATATTGTCAATTTTTTTTTTTACCATTATTATATTATTTGAGAACCCTCCCTCTCATACTGAAAATTTATTGCAGGAGCACTTGTGTCAAACGCAGTGAGTTTGACTCCTGACTCCTGAGGTACAGGCCCGGTCCTAATGTAAGGCCAACGAGGCGATCGATTCAGGCCCAGAAATATTTCACTTTTTTAGGGGCCCATTTTTTAAGATATCTTTTATATATATATATATATATATATATATTATAATATAAAATATTAATATTATAACTATAATGCTAAAAAGGTAAAAAGAATTAGTGAAGAAGAGAAGGAAAAACTAGGAGAAAAAACGTCTCAACAAATACCTAATTCAATTTTTATCTTTTAAGTTTTCATTTTTTCAATTTACGTCTTAGAGTGCCCAATTTACATCATTTTTTGTCCAATTTACATCATTTTCGTCGAAAAATTGAAATTTCGGACAAATAGTTCAATTTACATCAATCAAATTTAAAAATAAAAAAAAACGATATTAAAAATTTCTAAAAATCTCATTAAAAAATACTCCTATAAAAAAATAAAAAATAAATCTAAAATTCAAAAAATCTAAAATTGTTTAAATAAAAAATTATAAAAATCTCATTAAATTTTCTAAAAATTATAATAATTACATTAAAAATCTGAAAAATCTCTTAAAATTTAAAATAACTTTAAATCTTAAAAAACCTATTGATAAAAAATTAGAAATTAGAAATTTTAAAATGTGTAAAAAAAAATCTATATTGTCAGTCCTTTAAAAATTGTTTTACATTATATTTTATAAGTTCGTACAGAATAAAAAATAGGAAGGGACGGGGCCTTTTTTTTAAAGTTCGATTCAGGCCCAAATATTGCTAGGACCGGCCCTGCTGAGGTACTCCATTCTACCTAAAATATGTCACTTTACATTTATGCATTTACTTATTTAATACTCCCTCCGTTCCAAGTTTTTTTACACACTTTGATCGGCACGAAAATTAAGAAAATGGAATAAAGTGATGTGTAAAGTAAAATAAAAGAGGGGTATTATTGGTAATTCATTGATTAAAGTGGAGTGATTTGATTAAAGGGAAAGAAAAGTAAAATAAAATAGAGGTATTATTGGTAATTCATTATGTAAGTTGTTTCCTTTTTTGGAGTGTGTAAAAAATGTTGGAACGCCCAATAAGGAAAGTGCGTAAAAAATCTTGGGACGGAGGGAGTACATAAAAGTTTATAAAGTCAATTTAATTCCTTATTTAATACTCCCTCCGTCCAATTTTATTATGTCCATTTGTTTATGAATAAAGTGAATGATAAAGTGGGTAAATAAGTGATGGTAAGAGGATGGAGATAAAGTGGAATGAATAGTATTGGGGGTGTAAGTGAGTCGAGCCTACTCGCGAGCTACTCGTGCTCGACTCGAAGTTAATCGAGTCGAGTTTTCAGCTACTCGAGTAGCTACCGAGTTCGAGTTCGAGCTCATAAATACTCGACTCGAAAGGCTCGCGAGCCTAATCGAGCTTGAACAATATTTACTATTTTGCCATTAATATATAATTTATATTTATATACGAATAATAGAGTCGAGCCGAGTCGAGCTCGAGTTTATTTTAGAAAAAAATATGTTTTAAATTAATTTTGAAAATTATATAGGTAATCAAGTCGAGTCGAGCCGAGCTCGAGTTTATCGAGTTTCTTATCGAGTCGAGTTCGATCTTCAAAATTGTAGGCTCGACCGAGTCGAGTCGAGTATCGAGCTTCGAGTATAACAATCGAGTCGAGTTTCGAGCTCAGCACTACTCGGTTCGACTCGGCTCATTTACACCCCTAAATAGTTTTGTTTCCAAAAAAATCTAAATATGAAAGTAATCCCAGGACTAACGGTCATCTTTTTTGTTTTTAAATAGAGTTGGTCTCCTATAACGGAGTATTAATTTTTTAGTTAATTTATTAACATTTTAATGAAGCAATTGACTCTAATAAGTTAATATTTTCATCCGAGAATTAATACTTCCTCCGTTCCACAATAACTTTCATATTTTTCTTTTTAGGATATCTCACAATAATTTTCACACCCTTAAAATGAAAAATCCTTTATAAATTTCACCCTCACAATAACCTCAATTTTACACAAATGTCATTACTTTATCTACACACATACACAAAAGTCAACTCATTTATTTACTTTATACATAAAGTTTTACAAAATTACCTCTCAAAATTTCACTAACTATTACACTTTCTTAATTTGTGTGTTCATCTACCTATAAAAATTAATATGGGACAGAGGGAGTACTATTTTAAAATATAAATCAATTTTACAATACTATTGATTATACACATTTTTGCCAATTACATACTTTTTCCTTAAAAAAAAAAAAACATTTCATTCACGTTCACAGTTAATGACTTTTTAATTTTTTTTTTTATCTTTTCTCTCAATTTTACATACCCTTCTTCTAAATTTATAGAATGTATTAGGAGGTTTTCATTAATTAATGAAGAAAAAATTTGTGAATATATACAACTTCTTAATTTTATAAAAAAAGTTAAAAACCAATTATTTGTTAACTGACGAAGTATTGTTCAAAAATACTTTTATTTTGTAAGTAAAACGGGTGAATAAATATAGATGGAAATGGTGCATAAAAGTATAGTATATTTTGGTGCAGGAAATGGAATTGGGGGATTCATTCCATGGAGAGGGAAAGATTATTCATCAAGTATCTCACTCTGAAGATTATAGCGCTGCCCCAGTATTTGGAAAACCTAAGCATGCTCCTATTCACCACTAATTATAAATTATTACTCTCATTCATCAACTTATTATAACATTTTTTTTTTTTTTGAAAAGGTAGAATTACATAGATAGGAAATAAATTACATTTCATCGCTCACACCTATCCATATAGTAAAGTTCTACCAAAAGACCATATTTTCCAAACTCAATCGTGAGAGAGTGGAAGGATCATCGATCAAGCCGGCATGCGCCGGCATGCCTGGAAGCTCCGCGATCTAAGAAGACAGCACAAAACCCTCGTGCTACAAACCTCCCAAATCACATAAGAACGGACTCAAGGGCTACCAGCTCCAACAGGCACAACAAAGTGCCACAATGGGAAAACCCGTAAACGGGAAGAAAACCCATCTCATCAGGGAGGGGAGGAAACCAGAACAACAGGGAAAAAGAAAAATACAGTAGGCAGAAAATAACAACATAGGAAAAAAAACAAAACTAAAAACATCAGATCTAAACTAGGAAACAAACTAATAACATGCAGAAAGCATTAAAACGAAAATAAAATGAGATCAAACGGATGACTCACCCGATCGGCCACCGTGGCTCCGACGGGGAGATTCACCCATTGATCCCAACTAAATACGTGAAAAAGACCCCTCTTCACCCACTGAAAAATCTGAACGGAATGGCGGCGCTAACGGTGCGGCAGCGTTACAAACAGTGCGGCTGCGCTACAGGCGGTGAGGCAGAGGCGGCGCGGCGACTTACGCTTACACATAAAGTGGGCAATCAACTTATTATAACTTAAATTAAATAATCTAATACAAAATTAATTAATTAAACTCCTCTTATCATGTGCTTTTTAGCTTACAACTCATTATTTTCGGAGTACATTTTTCGTCTAATTTTTCAGATTCGATTCATCTCCCTAGCTAGCTAGTCACTGCATTTTGTAATGTTTCTTGTAATTTACCAAACGTATTACAACATCACCAATGCAAGTGATGAATTTTGTGGGAGAAATTTACCACAGGTGTGACGTAACACCTTAGAAAATTTCACACTTCTACCTCAAAAAAAAAATTCTTCTTCCAATGCTTTCCACCTCAAAACTCAAAAGTAACTATTTATAGCTCTCATATTTAATCTACTATTCATATTTATTCATTAACTATTTTTATTTATAATTTGACTTCTACAATTAAAAATTACAATAAATATTAATTATAGTATATTAGTATTTAAGTTAAATAAAATAATATTAATATCACTGCAATAAAACTGATTTTTAGTAATAAAATTCTACTTCTCTAGCTAAAAATCTATAGTAACAGAAAATTGAGAATTAATGACAGGACCTGTCACTAAAAGTCCATTCATGTCAGGTTTTTAGTTAGAGAAGCTATAATGATCGAATTTCTTTCACTAAAAGTCAATTTTCTTGTAGTGTATATTTTTGATAAAATATTATTGATAATTTATTTAGAAACAACACAGTAAGATAAAAAAAAATACAATAATTGCAAATATAATTAAATGCTTAATAAATAAAATTAAAATAAAATAAATAAAAAGATATGAAGAGTTAAAAAATAAAAACATGAAAACTGTTGCAGAGTGTTTATTTTAAAGAAACAAAACATAATAAAAAAAATGAAAAGTAAATAAATAAGATAATAAATGTTGGGACCACTTAGACCATCTCCTGCGGTACTCTATAAATGAAGTGTAACTTCATTGATAGAGTTTTGCTCCCTCCAATCGTACTCTATTTTGAAGATTTAAAATAGAGTTTTGAGTAGTAAACTATATGTTATATCTCATTTTATCTGTATATATACACGTTACTCTAAACTCTAATATCTCATTTTATGTATATATACACCTTTTTATAATTTCATTTTGCATTTTTTCCTTTCTATAAACATATATTTTTTTAATATGTTATACATGTAAATCAATAATAAATTTAATTATATAAATTAAACAAAAACAAATTATATATAAATTCATATTAAGTTATAATTATTTCAAACAAAACCAATTCAATATACAAAAAAATAAAATAAAAATAGTGTATATAGAGAAAAATATATTGTTGAAAGATTGAAAAGAATTTTATTGTTTTGCACAAAATTTGCACTAGAGTAATGTTCCGCGCAGAGTAGCAAGGGGGAATGGAGATGTCAAACAATGATACCCAAATGTCTATTTTACTTTAGTGTTTCATATTGTATTTTACTATATACATATCATGTGTATTAAATGACATCATAAATTATTGTCATCAACATTTGTAATATTTTAAAGATAATGAAACATAAAATGAAACATCAAAGTGAAATATGTGATCTTAAATGTCGAAAGGCCCAATTGACTATTAACTCACCAAACACATCAATACTAGTTTTTACATGTATATTCTTGAAATCATGTACAAACTTAGTGAAAATTAAATGTTTTTGAAAGAACTACAAAGAGTTGTACTCTTGTGTATCAGTTACATACATGTAACTTTTTTCTATTTAATATTTGAAATAATACTATATAATATGTGAGCTAATATTATACTCTATACTTCTTTTGTCTCAAAAAGATAGTCCACTTTTATTTTTCACACAAACCAATGCAAACATTTTTGGCATATAAAATTTGTTCTTACATTCTTATTATGCCCTTATTTAATGTTAATGAACACTATTATTAACTAATCCCAACAATCATTAAATAAGGGTATTTTAGGAAAAAAAATACTGAAATAAAAGGAAAGTGGACTATAATTTGAGACAAACAAAAAAGAAATAGTGGACTATCTTTTTTAGACGGAGAAAGTACTATATTTGAACTAATATTATACTCTATTTGAACTAATATTATACTGTATTTACCATAACTCATGGATAACATTAACTCATTTAGAAAATTGGATTAAGTTGTATCAGTTACATACATGTAATTAGTACACACAAATATTTGTCACTGCAAAGAGTGATCATCACGGTGTACTAAGAGATAGCAAAACAAACTTGAGAGATGTTCAGTCAATTTCAATGTGCAATTGTGCTAATTTTGTGCACAAGTTCCAAATTTACAAGAAATTTATCAAAAAGAAATATAGATAATATATTTCGTTCTATTCAAGTATGAAATCTAAAAACTTGTAGTGCATTCAAATAATTTTTTTGGTAATATATATATTAAGTTGTTCTAATTGGATTTCGTTGTATTTCTTGAACATTAGGCTCATTTACTATTATTATTAGTAAAGAATAAATGTCAATTTACTTATATTTAGGAATTAGTTTCTTTTCATTATTTTTAGCCTAACTTATATCTATATATTTTTCATGATTAAAATTATTTTTCTACATTTAATTTTATCAAAATATGAGTAGTATTTTTTAAAAAATGTATATATACATCAAAGTTTGACTTTATATTTCAAATAATTTAATTTAAGGAAAATTTTATAAATACGCATGCACGCACACACCAACGTGCATTGCATGTTCAATTTTAGCTAGCAATTAAAGAACATTTCTCACTCATTCCAATAGAGGAAACAAAATCGTTCGATTTCATTTTTTTTTCTTTGATTTTTATTATTAATAATATTACGTACACACTTATTTTTTTAGCAACGAGAAATCATGTAAAATACATCGAAATATGCAATATACATTAAATATGAATACAAATACAATAATATTACTAATGCTAATGTTTAAAATAATTAATATCATTTTTTTGAAATATTAACTCTATATGTAGGAAAAAATATTTATAAATATTTTTTATTTAAATATTATATTATACTATTCATATTAATATCATAATGTTATTAATACAAAAATAATTTTAGTGTTAATATTAATATTGTAAGTGTGTTGAGATTCTGAGAAGGGTGGTGAATATATAGTGTAAAAAATTGAAGGAATAATAATGAAATTTTGATTGAATACTGTAGTAGTATTAAGAGATGAGAGTGAATATTTTGAAGATTGAGAGAGTCCACCTTTGGTTCAATATTATACTCGTCTGTATTAGTCTTTTATTAGATTGTTCATTTTTATTTTGATTTCTTCAAACATTTTAAAATTATAATAAAAGTTATTATTTTTTTATCATAAAAATTTAATATTTTTTATTTTATTTTTATCAATTGACTAATACATTTTTAATAAAAAGTTATTTTATTTTTATAATATTAATAAATAATTATCATATTAAACATTGTTAAAATAAAATGAGCAATATAATAAAAGATCTGGTGCATTATCGAGGAAAACATTAGTTATTAAACGAGGGGAATAGTGTAGCACAAGCTTTGCACTAGAGTAATGTACATTCCAGTGGAGATATCTAATAAAAAAATAGCAAGAAATGCATGTTGTGCTTGGAGTCTTATCACTATTACAAATTTTATTTCGTGTTTCACTACTTTTAATATATAATATGTGTATTAAATGACATTGTATATTATTATCAATGCATAATTATATTTTAAAGATAATATAACATTAGATGAAGAATATGTGATCTGTGTGCCACTCAACTCACCAACCATTAACATCTTTGCCGCTCAATTGTCTATATCATGATATATTACTCATAAGAGTTGGGGGAGAATTCTATTAATTAATACACATTACACATATATTCTTGAAATTATGTACAAATTTCTTTTAATCTTGAAAATGGAATGTTATAGCAATATCAATCCCAATGTGCTTGTGCAGATCTTGTGCAGGTATTAAGACTAAAAATATTGCAATAATATATATATATATATATATATATATATATATAGGGATAAACACACAAATAATAACACAAAATTATTCGTCTACGCAACGGAATGATAAATTATCCTTCTCTTGGATGAATATAGCAGGAAATAATACTAAATAGTAATGCACAATAACACAATCACCATACCAATAACACGATCAATTTTTAAGTGGAAAACCTCCTCAATGTGAGGAGTAAAAACCACTGGACCGTAGTTCACCAAAAAATTTCACTATGACAAGAATCCTTACAATTTGTCACAACATATATTCAACCACAAACTTATCAAAATACACAATACTTGATAACTACAATGAGATAAGAAGGATCTCACCAATAACACCAAATTGTCCGTCTACTGTTACCAACTCTCAATTACTGGAACCCGATCTTCACTGTTCAGAGTGAACTACAATGCCTCCTGAACGTTTTTTCCAAGTTATAGCTTGATCCAACGGTTGGTTTGTGAGAAACGACCTCTTAAACTCAACTGCGCAGAAGTGAATCACCTAGAAATAGAGCTCCAACTACGATCTCCACCATTCAGAATATACCTCGACAAGTCTTGAACGTGTTGTTCAAATTTCAGTTCGATCGAATGGCTGAAATTCAAGATATTACTTCTGTAAAAAAAATTACTCATAGAATTCTCTAAAATACGTGAATGTCTCTCTTCTCTCTATTTTTATCTCTCTATTTCTCTTAATGTCTTTTTTAAGATAAGTTAACTTCAAATGTTAGAGCCTTCCAAGTATATTGACTGTTTGAGCTTCTCCGCATATTGAAAACCAGCCTAACAAAACGTGCATTCAAAAGAAAATTTTGTAAACCATAAAATAAAGACAATTATTTGTGTGTACCAATTACATGTATGTAACTGGATCCAAATTCATAAATGGGTTGGATGATGCCCATGGGCTATGGACTATGGGTTGAGTTTTCAAATAAGTTACAGTTATTCTCCATTTTTTATGAGTTCACCCCCAATTTTTATAAGTTTTCAAATAAGTTACAGTTATTTACCCCTTTTTGTATGAGTTCACCCCCAAAAAAAATTTTAAAAGAAAAATTACTTGTAAAAAAATTATAGTACCCTTTTATCAATTAAATTAAAATGCAACTCATTAAAATTCTAATTGTACACCCTCCATCGAGTCACGAGTATTTTCTTTTCTTTGTTTGTTTCGAATTTGTTCACTATAAAAAAAAATTCATCTCTCAAATCGCTCGATTTTTCACTCCTAATCGCTCCATTATTCTTTTGGATTGTGCACATTTGCGGTTGCTCAATTTTTTGTGTTCTGAAAATCAATTTTTTTGGACAAATTGAAAGAAAGTTCATAGAGAATAGTTTTAATGAAATTTTATTTGTATTATTTATATAGTCTCTAGATTTTATGTCACACATTTGTGTCTGATATATATATATTTTTAGTTGCCTTTTACGACAACTATAAGTTATGCTTAAGAGTTAAGTCACAAGAAAAAGAAAAAAAAGAGGTAATAAATGATGTTGAGTTATATTAAGTGTACTTAGGCACCTTATTATTTTTATGGAGTTGAGTTGTTTATACCATAAATCTAATATGTATTAGTAGCTAGTGTTTCTTAGATTTGACATGACTGTTTTTTAATTAATAATATTTGGTATTATAATATACCAACAAGTTAACTAATAAATTATCGTGAAGTGATCCATGCACTACTAGATTGGTCATTAAGTATTTGATTTCTAGAGTCGTCAATTTCAATCCTCTAACTTAGTATTTGTATCATATATATATAGTTTTAATTGATACATCTTGATTCGTTACTCTATAATGTTTGCTTTTCGATATAAAGTAATGAGCTGATTTTTATTTCTCTCTTTCTTTAAATTTTGCAGGAAGAAAATGTGGCCCGGTTCTTTCGTGGGCACAACGTGTGAATATAGTTGTTCGTATTAGTTCAAAAAAAAAGTGTAGTATTAATTCATATGTTGTATAGTTTAACTTTGTCTAATCCGTTCTAGTATATCAACAATTAGTATTTATATTATTTTGGTATTAAGGCCCAACAATATATTTTTAATTCACATTAAATATATTATTAGTTCATATGCAATATAGTATTAGTTCACATACAATATAGTATTAGTTCATATACAATTATGTCCTTACCGTGTGTGTGTTGTATACTTTAAAACTGAAAGATATTTAAGTGTATGGAAACTATACTGAACTAATACTATAGTGTATGAAAACTAATATTATACTGTATATAAACTAATACTATATTATATGTGAACCAATACTATACATATTTCGAGTTTAGGACATATAAAAATACTATATTATACTTTAAAACTGAAAGATATTAAAGTTTATATATGTATATGAATGGATATTATACTTTATACAGACTAATACCATACACATTTTCAACTAATAATATATCATAACACTTTTAAAATAAAGTTAAAGTTAATAACAAACAGTAGAATAAGTCTAAATGATTAAAAAAATTGAGAAAAATTGATTTCATGCAAATATTTGTCACAAAAATAAATATTGAAAAAATACAAGTAAGGAGAGTGATTTTTTTTTAAAAAAATTGTCTATGTTGAAAGAATGAGCAAAATGCAAATATAAATAAAAAACGTTAGTGAATCAAAATTTTAAAAAAATGGAGTTTTATATGAAAATATAATTAAATAAAATGGAATGGAGCAAAATTTTGAGAGGTCCATTTGCAAAAATAATTAATCAAGGTAAATGAAGAAAATTTTAAAATATCTAAATAGAAAATCATAATTAATTAATTTAAAATAATTAATGTCAGAAGAAATTGAACTCACGCAACAAATATTAAAGCAAAACTTATGCAATTATAAATGAAAGTTTTACTCTATTAAATGATAATATTGATTTATGTAAAATGGGGATTTTTTTTAAAATTTAATAAATTATTAATGTACTACTTAATTTTTGAAAACTTAATTAATATTATTTTTTAAAGAATTTATTATGCTTTAAAAAAATTAAAATTATGTATTTTTTTAGAAATTTCATATGTTATTTTAAATTATTATTTATTTCATAAAGAATAAAAATCATGAATCAAAAGGTGAAAAAGAAATTTACTACTTAATTTTTAAAAACTTAATTAATATTATTTTAAAAAAAATTAAATTATTACGTATTTTTTTAGAAATTGCATAGGTAATAAGAATAAAAAGGGAAAATATCAATTTTGGTCACCCAGTTTTACCTCTTTTCATATTTGGTCACCGACATTAGTCACTATCAAAACTAATGAAATAAACGCAGAAGCAAGAATGAAATATGTGCAAAAATTACCAATATTTACATTATATTTATAATAGTTCAGAAGGAATTCTGATGCATCTTTTAGAACGTGAATCAACCATTTACTTTTTATATTATAGATAATGAAAATTCTTTCTCATTCATCTTCTAGAACGTGATTCAATGAACTTGCTGATAGTAAAAAAAAATCAGTAAGTTTTTAATAATTATTTAACTCAATTATGAATTCATTTTTGTTGGTTTACAGCAAATGAGAAACTCAAGAGATAGAATGAAACTTTGTATTCTGTTTTTTTTTTTTTTTTAACAATTGTACTCTGTTTTCCAATTATTGGTTTCATATTGAATTTGTATAATAATTGGAGATATAAACTTATTTCAATTCATTTCCCTATTTATAATTATTGGAGCATAATTTGTGGTGAAGATTAATTGTAAAAAAATTTCTAAAATTATCCATTCAAGAAAATTTCATAAACTTATTTTTCATTCTAAATATTTTTCTATTAAGATCATTATTGCAAATTTTTTGAAATGTTAGTCAAACAATTGGGCATTTGAAATTAAAAAAAAAAAAGTAAACCAGCAAGTCAGCAACATGGTTGATTGAATCACTTTCTAGAAGATGCATCAGAATTCCTTCTGACCTATTATAAATATAATGTAAATATTGGTAATTTTTGCACATGTTTCATTCTTGTTTCTGGTTTATTTCATTAATTCTGAAAGATGAAGAATTTTTTAACCTAGGTTTTGAGAAATTTCACGGCTAAAAACTCTTTCTCCGTTAGTCAATCTCTTTCTCCGTTAGTCAATGACAGAGTGACTGACAGAGTGATCAATTTTGATAGAATATAATAACTGGGTGACCAATTTTGATAGTGACTATGTGGGTGACCAAATATGAAAAGAGGTAAAACTGGGTGACCAAAATTGATATTTTCCCGAATAAAAATATGAGTTTATTAACAAAGTAGGACAATCCAAAAGTGATTTAAACAAAGTAGGACAAAAATTTCTAGTAAAACAATTAAGACCAAAATAGCCTACAAAATCCCCCTTTTGCCCTTATTTTGATATAATTTGAACTGTTTGCCTTCTTCAAGAATATCCCCCAATTTCGGTTTACATTCCATATTTGAATTCAATCTAATTTGAATTCAATTCAATTCCAATCGCGTAGTGTCTTCTCGCCTGCAGTTAAACATACCAAAATTACAACAAAAATTTCTTGGCGAATGTAATTTCTTCGATCTAAAGAACGGTGGCACCATACCACTCCTCCGTCCTTGAAGAACGACGGCACAAGACAGAGGCTCTCCGTCGGCGGCACCCTACCACGCAGGCGAGAGGTTTTTCGGAATGACGTCGTCGAGGCCGGTGGCGAGGGGACCGAATCCGGCGTTGTATTGGGATTTCCACGGGTCTAATTCGCGACAGTTGTCGAGGATATCTTTGTTGAGAATTGGGGGAAGGCCGTAGACGAAGATACTGCCGAGTTTACAGGTTTGGTAAATTTGATTTAAAGTTGATTTAAAGTTGATTTAAAGTTGGATTCTCATGATTTTGGATTGCTTTAGTTGATAAATTGATTTGGGAGTATATATTTTGGTTTGAAGTGGAGTCGGAATGACAAAAGCAGGTGTGAATTCGTGAACTTTGATATAACTACAAAAGCAGGTATGAATTCGTGAACTTTGACATGTTATATGGAGATTTTTTATTTCAATTTTGATGATTTTATTGAGGGGAGAATGTTGGACATTTGATTAATTGGATCTAGATAAGTGATTCGAGGGAAATAACTTCTGCATTTTTTTTTTGTAAGTAAAATTTTATTCACTGATAAGGGTATGAGAATTACCCCGAATGAAATGAGTAATACAAAGCCAAAACTCATAGCCTCTCAAGAATTTGAGTACAGAAGAAATGGCAAAGGGTAGGTGAATGAATTAACCTTCTGAATTGTTAATATGGAGTGAGATTTTGAATGAATTATTGATAATGGATCGGGTAAATATCCTGTGTTTTCTAAGGCAGTGTTATTGAATCTATGCAGATGAGGAAAAAAATGGAGGGTACAGTGTTTGCCCCTAATTTGGATTTGGATGTAATGAAGCATGTCAAGTCAGAAAATGGAGTAGTGAGTATCTGCAAAATTGAAGTTTGCTCCTTAGATGAACATATCATATACAGTAGTAGTTAATTAAGCAGAAATTGCAATAATCTTAGATTCATTTGATTAGTTGCTTTGTAGAAATTGATTTTGTATATTGGAATGTTTGGAGTCATGATAATTGTAAAACGTCTTTTCGTCTGATTTATATGAGTCATTCGAGCTTTAAATCTAGAGTTTAACTAAGATAAGAGACAATCTATAGACACAACTAGAAATAGAGACAAAAAATTATAGTATTAGAATTAAGGTTAAATTCATAACCAAATAACCTATTATGCACTTATTCTTATAAGACACTAATAATGGAAATTAAAATTAGATTTTAAATTTTAAATCAATTTAAATTAAAATTAGCAATCAATAATTACTCAATCACTACCAAAATTTCCTTAATTGAATAACTACCAAAATTAGCTT
This sequence comes from Galeopsis tetrahit, assembly GCA_963675135.1. Taxonomy (NCBI): domain Eukaryota; kingdom Viridiplantae; phylum Streptophyta; class Magnoliopsida; order Lamiales; family Lamiaceae; genus Galeopsis; species Galeopsis tetrahit. Next base: position 62,483,272 of record OY776130.1, on the reverse strand, counting down.
CCCATTAAATGATATCCATGTTATAATAATATTTTGACTATTATATGTAATATATTATACGCTTTCAATGATATCCATAATTTATTTAAAATATTTACTTTTCTTATATATTACATTATATATTTTATATTTTGATTTTAAACACTTATTTTTGTTAATAATTAATCTCAATATAATACACAACAATGTTTATATTTCGATTTATTTAAATATTTAATATTATGAGTAAAATTTTTATCTAAAATCTCTTTTATATATATTAATTATAAATATAGATAAATTATGTCCAACATTTATGTTGATGCCTAATATTTTATATAATACTATGATTATATTAATTATATGTAAAGATAATATCATGTTATTTGCATATATGTTCCATATTTTCAAATGAGCATTTCGTTCTAGCATATCACCACGCATATATTCTTTTACGCAACCGATAACAAGTTAATTAGTTAAATAGAATAATATTATAAGTTGATTTTATCTAAAAAATCTGTTTATATATTTAAACTATAAAAAAATATAAATTATGTGGAACAATTTTATAGTTGCAAAATATTTATTTTTCTTACATTATATTATATATTTTTTTAGGTGATAACACCATGATTTATGTAATAATATTTTGATTATATTAATCATGAATAAAGATAAAACTTGTGTATTTTTTTTTAGCATGTTGTCAAGCATTTATTAAAATGTGCATACTATTTTAGCATGTAGTCAAGCATATATTCTGTTACTCGATAATTAATTAATTAATTCGTATGTTCTTCTTTATTTTTTATTTTATATGATTTTCCATCCAGTTTGTTTAATCTTGTCGATTCTTGTTCTTAAACGGTTTTTTTATTTCCCCTAATGATAACATTAAGTCATTATTAATCGCGAAATTAATGCTTATTGGTAGTTATTCCTAATTTAATGGAGAAGTTATAATTATCATTAACATGACAATCATTTATTATTAATATTGGTAGTTTTAGGAAAGTTTGATATTGTATTTATGACCGCGATTACCGATGATTTGTGATTTTATCAAATCTTAATTTGAATAATATAAATTATATTAAATGTAAAGGTAATTTTCGAATGTAATTCTAAAAAAAAGGTATAATTGTTCATTTATACAACTTAATAAAAATAATCAAGCAAAAGTCAACCAAATGTTATCAAGAACATCCACACGAAGTCACATGTCCTAAAATTCATAGCATATGAACTGGACAATCTACCGCAACAAGAAACAATAAAAAACCTAGTATAGAGTTTGCATGCTAGAAAAAACATTAAAATTCAAACAATACTACCTAAACATCCTCTGAAATAAAGTTAAAAAGTCATCTTTAAACTGCAACATACTGAAATGGGTTTATGAATGCTCCAACAACCCTCACCCGCATGTTGCTTGCTTGCATAGTATCAAAGTTACCACTTGGCAGTTCTTGTCCTCTGTAGAAATACTCTATCATGCTGCATACCACTATTCCACTGTAAAAATATATCTGAAGAACTTCCATTTAGTTCCTATCCAGATCTACTGTTTTCAGTAGATAAAACCTTAAATCTTATTCAAACAGATAATTGTATTACATACATTCACACTAGATTTAACAATGCAAAAAATCAACTGCATTAGGGTTTATAAATTTAACAAATTATTTGTTACATAAGCAAACGAGTAGAATCTATGAAAACATAAAACTACTAGTTTTAAACAAAAACATAGTCTAAGGAAAATCGAAAAATGAGCTTTCAAAAATATGAAATCTTTCGATCTTGGATTAACCTTTACTTCGGGTTCAAAACTAAAATCGATCTTGGATTAACCTACTAATAGAGAATGAAAATTTGTTTTCGAGAAGATAAGTTGCATATCCATACCTTAAATCGCTTCTTCTCTCGATGTTATGTAATCGTTTCTCTGCTATTAGACGAGAAATGTAAGAATTGAGAAAATTTTGGAATTGATATGCAATAGTTGTGGGTTTTTCAAATCGAGACTTCGATTTTAGGAAACATTTTGATATTTAGAAAGTCAATTAATGTCCGCGAATTTCGAGGGGGTTTATTAATTTTAAAATTTTCATTTTAATTGTTGACTTCTAAATGTACAAATATAATTTCGTGAATAATTAATTAAAAGGTTATATCTGTACATTTACACTCAAATTTGACATTATTTTTAACTTTTTAAAAATTTGTTTTTATTTTTAAACTCTATAGGTGAAATGTCCTATATACTAACTACCCCTTAAATATATTTCTTAAAATATCTTATACAGGAGAGTAAGACACCAAGAACATGAATTTTTAAATTTGGGGAGCTTGGAAACAAGTGCACATAATTTACTAGAGTAGGGTCAATTGTAGATAGGGGTGGAAATAGGCTGGGCTAGGCTAGGCTTTACATGAAAAAGCCTGGGCCTGGTTTATAAATATTGAGCCTGAGCCTGGCCTGTTATCTGTGATAGGCTTTTTTTGCAGCCTAAGCCTGGCCTTTTAAGTAAATAGGCCAGGCCTACGAGCCTTTTAGAAGCCTATTAAATATGAATCGTAGTTCAATATTCAAAGTTGCAAATAAAATTTACTACCAAAATAAATGCATTACAACTATGAGTTTAAATACAAACATTATAATGATTTCAAAAGTACTAAAATAAATTTAACTTACTTTAATTTAATTTAATATAAATGTTAGTACTAAATTTTAAGAATAACTTATTATAAAATATATATAAATATAATATATAATGTTAAATAGACCGGCCTGGTAGACTTATAAGGCCTTATTTAAAGCCTAAGCCTAGCCTACTTAACTAAATAGACTTTTTAAAAAGCCTTAGCCCGGCTCATATTATAAATAGGCTAGGCCTAACAAGGCCCTTAATAGGCTAGGCCGTAGGCCCCTGTCGGGTAGCCCGGCCTACTTCCACCCCTAATTGTAGATACAAGTAATTTGGGAAGTATATGCAATTATCGGTTGCATATATAAAAAAATGCATGTATATTTGAAATTATATGCACTTATCGGTTGCATATAATAAAATATGCATATAGAACTTATGATACAATTATATATTATTATTATGCAATGCACATATTTGATATATGCATCCCCTATAAATATGCAATGCACATATTATGTATATGCATCAAACTATAAAAAATATCATACAAATATGCAATGCACAAATACACAGCTTAAAAAACCAACAATTTCTTATTAACCAAACGAGTAGATGAAAAGGCGAAACAAACATACCTTCAATCATTTTCCTTCCGCTATAATTTAGGGATAATCTCTTACCTTTTTAAAATTTAATTCATTTGACTTTTCATATTTTACATTAATCAAATTAAATGATTCAAATCTGAAATTAAGTATAATTATTTAATTCGAGCTTTGGAACATCGAATAAGGAAAACTACTTAAAAAATTAAGTGTAATTAATTGCACGTTTAAGTTTAAAAAGAAAGAAAAAATCTTAGCATTGCTTAAAAAATAAAATTTTTAGTGAAGTGATGGTTACAAAATTCATAGAGCTAATTCAAATTTACCGAGAACGATTCTGATTGTGCAACGCTTGACATCTTCAAAAACTTATATGGAGATGAGCACAGTAATCGAATATGCACAAAATGAGGTTTTGAAAAATATTTTAGGAATGTTCCTTTGAATTAAAACCAACGCGAGATTCTAGGAGAAATATCTTCCAGCTTAATTTAAAATTCAAATGTTGACTTACCTATATTTAGATTAACATAATTAATTGAATTTGAAATTCTTAATTAATTCGAAAACAGGGGCATAATCGACTATATAAGTTTCATTTTGTACTTAAATGTTTTACTAAATAAATTTGACTTGAATCTTAAAGTCTTAGAGTGAATTGTTCTATTCTGTTTTTTCCCCTAAAAATATTAATAAAACGAAGTTTTTTTTATAGGTTGTTTCGATGATTAAATTGTAAGGGGTAGGCAACTTTCAGTAAACTAAGCAACATCCTTGCTTAAAAAATCCGTTTTAAATTTATGAAGTGATAAATTTAAAAAAGTGATATGATCCATATTCTAATATGGATCCAGTTACATATATGTAACCATTACACAAAAGTCATACTAAAAAATAAAACGATAAAATCAATGTATCTATATAATTTGTTCTAATTTAATTTCATTGTATTTCTTAAACATTGGGCTCGTTTCTTATCATGTATATTAGTAAATTTGCTTATAGTTTAGATATTAATTAGTCTTTCTTCATTATTTTCGTCGTAATTTATATCTACTTAATATTTTTCAAATGTAAAACATTTAATTTTTTCAAAAATCGACTAGTAAAATCCGACTTTATATTTCAAATAATTTTATTAAGGAAATTCTATAAATAAACATGCACGTGCATTGCATGTGCTATTTGAGTGAACAATTCATAGAGGAAACAAAATCCTTCGATTTCAAATAGTCAATTCCTAAGAAAATAGTTTATATAGTTTACATTACATCAGGTGTCACACTTTTGTCTTATGTGATATATCGATTATATTTTGCAAACGTCTCTAGTGCACTTTCAAATTTAATTAAATGGATTTTTTTTTATATTTTTCATAAAAATTCAATTAATTTTCAATTATGATAGTCACGCACCTTCTCATTTGCGAGAGGTCCACATTTCACAGTTCACACACTCTCTTAAAAAATTACATGCACATTTTACTAAGTATACTAGCACCCTTTATGTTAATGGACGCAGCCTGTGAAAATTGGGTTTGACAGGTCAATTGGGGCGAGTGCATACATACACTCGAATGCATGTGATCGAGACTATCATCATATATAATAGTTATAAAGTTATATTTCATTCGTCTTGCAAGATAGTCAGGTTCTCTGTTGGTGTCTTAAGTTATAGTCATCTCTATATTAAAAGTGTGTAGATTGTTTAAAATATTCATATTTAATGTATACTAGGAATAAACATATATATTATTTTAAATGAAGTCTTTATTGTAATTGTTGAGATTAATGCAATATTGGAGAACTGTTCTTACTATCAGAAGTGATAGTGTGCTGATTTTCAGAACTGTGCTTATACTAAGCTCAGTAACTAGTGTTCTGATATTTGGTTATTTCAGTACAGGTAGAGTAATGAGTACTCTGCTGATAAGGTTTAGTGATCCTTAGGTGTCAACTCTGCTGGTCGGATCAGAACAGTACTGCTCTTAGTCTACTAAAGAGTACTGTGCTGATATAGTGTTCTTAGTCTGCTGAGACAACTGTGCTGAGTTTTACTATGCTGAGTCCCACTGTGCTGTTATTCCAGTTTCAGAGTTAGTTTATTTCTGTTAGTTAGTTAGTTTGTTAGAGGCAGTTACAACTTGCATTGTACATCTATAAATACACCATCTAGTGCATAGGTTGTAGGTTACTGAATTTGAGAGTTTTGAGAGATCAAGCTTAGTGAATACTTGTAATCTGTAACTTTCATTTGAGATTAGTGAAGAGAGTCTTCTATCCTCCGTGGACGTAGATCATTTGATCGAACCACGTAAATCCCGTGTTCTTTCTTTGAGTTCTTTATTCGTTTTCAATTCTTTGCGTTTCTAGTTGTCTTGATTTATCATTTGTGAGGAGTTGCTTAGTGGATACAAGTCCATATCAATTGGCGCCGTCTGTGGGAACCGAAGATAAAGTCAAGAATCAAGAAATGGGCTCTGTGAAATTGGACATAGAGAAATTCAATGGTAAGACAGATTTTGGTTTATGGAAAGCCAAGATGAAGGCTCTGCTGTCACACCATGGGCTGAAAGAGGCCCTTACTCCCCTTGACCCTGCTGCATCCGATGCAGACAAGGTCAAGAAAGAAGAGCTTATGGAAAAAGCTTACAACATTGTTGTTCTGAGTTTGGGAGACAATGTTTTCAGAGAAGTTATGAAGGAGAAGGATGTTGCTGGAGTATTTGAGGCATTAGATGATCTGTATTTGGCACAATCTTTGTCAAATCAGATGTTCATGGAAAGGAAGCTTAATAATTTCAAGATGTCAGATGATAAAACCCTTGATGAGCAGTTAATAGAGTTCATGCAAGCAGTTGATGATCTTGAGAATGTTGGAATTACCTTGGAAGATCACAAGAAGTCCTTTCTACTCCTAGAGGCATCACCTCCCTCATATGACAGCTTCAAGGATGCTTTGCTGATTACCAAGGAGGGTAAGGCAAAATTCAAAGAAGTCTTGTCCATACTGAAGACCAAGAGTTTACATGTTGCAAACTCAACCAAGAAGACCAAGAACCAAGCTGAGGGTCTTAATATCAAACTGAAGAATGACAAGAAAGGAGGGCAAGGCAAGAAGTTCCATGCCAAGCCAAATCACAAGAGAAATGGAAATGTAGTCAAGAGCAAGGCTTGCTACAAATGCCATAAGGAAGGACATTTCATAAAAGATTGTCCTGAGCACAAGAAGACTACTGATGCTGCCAAAGCTGATGTAGCAGAGGCAAAATGGTATGATAGTGCTGAAGTGATGAGCATAACAGATAGCAAACTTGTTAATGAATGGGTGTTAGATTCTGGATGTTCTTTTCACATGTGTCCCACCAAATCTTGGTTTCAAAACCTGGAAATGATGGAGGGAGGATCAGTTCTATTGGGCAATGATGAATGCTGCAATGTGAGAAGAATTGGCACTGTGAGGGTGAAGATGTTTAATGATAAACATGTGATCCTGACCAATGTCAGATTTGTTCCAGATTTGAAGAGAAACCTTATATCTCTTGGCACACTAAATGCTTTGGGTTATGAATTCAAGACAGAAAGAGGATGTCTGCTTGTTACTAAAGCTGATAGAATAGTGATGCAAGGGAAGAAGTCAAATGGGTTATATTCTTTAATTGGTGAGACAATCACAGGTGCTGCTGATGTTACCATGAGTTCTGAAGATGCTATGCTTTGGCATAAGAGGCTGGCACATGTAGGAGAGAAAGGCCTGATGGAGTTATCCAAGAAGGGGGCCTTCCACCAGAAGACATTTAAAAGCCTGGAGTTCTGTGAGCAGTTCATTCTTGGCAAGGCCAAGAAGAAGTCATTCCAGAAGGGTGAGCACACTACCAAGGAGCTGCTGGATTATGTTCACTCAGATGTCTGGGGGCCATCAAGGACTGAAACCATTGGTGGAGGTAAGTATTTCATGTCAATTATAGATGACTATTCTAGAAAAGTTTGGGTGTTCATTCTCAAACAGAAGAGTGAGGCCTTTACAAAATTCAAAGAATGGCTACTTGAGATAGAGAACCAGAAAGGAAAGTTCTTAAAACATTTGAGGACAGATAATGGCCTTGAGTATCTATCAGCTGAATTCAATGAATTTTTTAAAGAGAAGGGCATTACTAGACATAGAACTGTCCCTCTTAATCCACAGCAAAATGGATTAGCAGAGAGAATGAATAGAACTATTCTAGAACGGGTCAGATGCATGTTAGCTGATGCTAAATTACCTAAAAGCTTTTAGGGAGAAGCTGTATGTACTGCATGTTACTTGATAAACAAAACTCCCTCATATGCTTTAGAAGGTAAAACCCCAGATGAGATATGGTATGGCAAGTTGTCTGATTATTCAAAACTTAAAGTGTTTGGATGTCAGGCATATGCACACATAAGACAGGATAAGCTTGAGCCAAGGGCTCTGAAATGTATATTCATTGGCTATCCAAAAGGTGTCAAGGGCTATAGACTGTGGTGCCTTGAACCAGGTCATAAGAAACTGATAATCAGCAGAGATGTTGATTTTAATGAGAAGGTAATGGGATATCCTCATAATGGAAACTCCCATGACCTAGATGGAAGAATTATAAATGAGTCAGAAGAAAGTTTCTCAGCTGAGGTGGAGTTTCCCACATCAGGAGAGTTGACCCCAGAGGAGGTGGACAACTTTGCTGATGCAGGAGACAACACCCCTGATGAGGTTGTTCCAGAACAGGTTCAAGAAGGTGATCAAGAAGATCATTCAGAAGATGATGCCATGGAGGACAACCCTGCTGATCTGAGAAATTATAGCCTTGCAAGAGATAGGCTCAGGAGGCAAATTCACCCCCCATCTAGGTTTGGCCAGGCTGATCTTGTGTCATATGCTCTGATCACAGCAGAAGAGGTGGAGCATTATGAGCCAATAAACTACAGGGAGGCAATCACCAGTCCTGAAAGAGAGCAATGGATAGCAGCCATGTCAGAAGAGTTGCAATCCTTAGAGAAGAATGAGACCTGGATCCTTGTGGAGAAGCCAGAAAACCAGAAGTTAGTCAGCTGTAGATGGCTGTTCAAGAAGAAGCTTGAAGTTGGATTTGGTGGTGCTAGAGAGCAGATCAGATTCAAGACTAGGTTGGTGGCAAGAGGATTCACACAAAGAGAAGGCATAGACTTCAATGAGGTATTCTCTCCTGTTGTTAAACATTGTTCAATAAGATTACTTTTGTCTAAGGTTGCTCAAGATGATCTTGAGTTACATCAGCTAGATGTCAAAACTGCATTTTTACATGGAGAACTAGCTGAAACAATATATATGCATCAACCTGAAGGGTTTATCATGCCTGAAACTGAAAGTAAGGTATGCTTGCTTAAGAAATCATTGTATGGGCTCAAGCAGAGTCCTAGACAATGGTATAGAAAGTTTGATACATTCATGCTTTCTATTGGTTTCTTAAGAAGCAAATATGATGGATGTGTATATATTGGTAAACAAGATTATCTAGAGAGCACCTATCTACTGATCTATGTAGATGATATGTTGATAGCTAACAAGAGTATGAGAAAGATTACCCAGCTGAAGCAGCAGCTGAGTAGCAAGTTCGAGATGAAGGACCTAGGTGAAGCCAAGAGAATATTAGGCATGGATATTCTCAGAAACAGGAAAGCAGGGAAGCTGTTCTTGTCCCAGAAGTGTTACATCCAGAAGGTCTTGAAGAGGTTTCTTATGCACCAGTCCAAACCAGTTAGTACTTCATTTGGTCAGCAATTCAAGTTGTCAGTCAAGCAATCTCCTCAAACAGCTGAAGAGAAGAAGCAGATGCTTACTGTCCCTTATGCAAATGGAGTTGGAAGTCTCATGTATGCTATGGTTTGTAGCAGACCAGATCTTGCCTATGCTGTTAGTATGGTGAGTAGATTCATGGAAAATCCAGGAAAGTTTCATTGGGAAGCTTTGAAGTGGATTCTAAGATATCTGAATGGATCAGAAGACTTAGGATTATTGTTTGAAAAATCAGCTGTTACCAAGAGTCCCTTGCTAGGATTTGTGGATTCTGATTTTGCTGGAAACATAGATACAAGGAAATCTTTATCTGGTTATGTGTTTACATTGCATGGCACTGCTATCACCTGGAGAGCAGCTTTACAATCTATGGTGACCTTATCCACAACTGAAGCTGAATACATAGCATTGACAGAAGCTGTGAAGGAAGCAATGTGGTTGAAGGGCATTCTGAGAGATTTTGGCATATTTCAGAAAAGTGTTCCTGTGCTATGTGATAATCAGAGCACTATTCATCTAGCAAAACATCAAGTGTTCCATGAGAGGTCAAAGCACATTGATGTGAAGTTGCATTTTGTTAGAGACATCTTGGAGAAGAGCATTGTTAAAGTTCAGAAGGTGGCTTCAGAAGAGAATGCAGTTGATATGTTAACTAAGGCATTACCAAGCAATAAGTTCAATCATTGCATGGAGTTGGTAAACCTTAGCACCTGGGATGTTCATTAAGAAGAGAATGGACAAACAGCCTTGAGGAGGGCTGGGAAGAAGGCAATCTTGCATTAAGGTGGAGAATTGTTGAGATTAATGCAATATTGGAGAACTGTTCTTACTATCAGAAGTGGTAGTGTGCTGATTTTCAGAACTGTGCTTATACTAAGCTCAGTAACTAGTGTTCTGATATTTGGTTATTTCAGTACAGGTAGAGTAATGAGTACTCTGCTGATAAGGTTTAGTGATCCTTAGGTATCAACTCTGCTGGTCGGGTCAGAACAGTACTGCTCTTAGTCTACTAAAGAGTACTGTGCTGATATAGTGTTCTTAGTCTGCTGAGACAACTGTGCTGAGTTTTACTATGCTGAGTCCCACTGTGCTGTTATTCCAGTTTCAGAGTTAGTTTATTTCTGTTAGTTAGTTAGTTTGTTAGAGGCAGTTACAACTTGCATTGTACATCTATAAATACACCATCTAGTGCATAGGTTGTAGGTTACTGAATTTGAGAGTTTTGAGAGATCAAGCTTAGTGAATACTTGTAATCTGTAACTTTCATTTGAGATTAGTGAAGAGAGTCTTCTATCCTCCGTGGACGTAGATCATTTGATCGAACCACGTAAATCCCGTGTTCTTTCTTTGAGTTCTTTATTCGTTTTCAATTCTTTGCTTTTCTAGTTGTCTTGATTTATCATTTGTGAGGAGTTACTTAGTGGATACAAGTCTATAACAGTAATGTACGTGAAAGTTAAGGGTATATTAGAAACTTTATAAATAATATTTTTTTTTTCGAACCCTAATAAATAATATTTTATTAATCAATATAAAACTCAAAACATGATTATTTTTGTTGGGTAGGTGTATCAGAAGGTCTTGGTACCATGGCTTCTTTTAAGGTGACATATTCCAAATTTCCATTATCTATCCACAAACTAAAGCATTCATTATGTAGGGGATTTTTTAAAATATATATATATTTTACAAAACAAAAATTGACTTAAATTTATATTTTAAAAAGTTCAATATACACACCATCAGGGGCGGACCCAGAGTGAAAAATTGAGGGGGCACAACAAAATTTTAAAGTACTCAAATTTAAATTATACACTAATTACATGTTCATATTTAATATATTAGTAAAAATAATTTTATAAATATAGCACTAAACTTACGATAAGTTAAAATTTAGAATATTTTTCTTTCATGTCACGAAAATCATTTATTAAGAGAACCTATGTTGAATCTCTTCGCAATGCGCAATCTTAAAAAAATCGTTCCGTAGTTGCAGTGAAAATTGAAGTTGTGGGAATTAGAGTTATCATTGTATGCACACAATCGAATAGATTTTTGATTTTCTTGTTTCTAAATTCTTAAACAATTATATGATTCTTATTTATTTTTTATCTATAAATTTAATTCTAAAAATACATTAATTAATAATTGAATAATTAATTTAAAACTCAATTAATGTATTAAATATTTAGGAAATAATTTAAAGAATAACTTAATAAATAATCAAATAAAATAATGTATAAACATAAATTAAAATAACAAACTTTTGAGTTGTGAGTTGTGACTATTGCGCCAGTCGTGTGTATAGCTTATGTTTGTGGGGGAGTTTTTGGGAATTTGAAAAGAATTATAATAATATAGGAGTATAAATTTTTGGTGGACTGGGTCTCAATAATCAAAATTTGGTTATTATTTAAGAAGCGTTCACGGATAAATGACCCTCCACATATTATGTCTTCACCCCTCATTCAAATTTATATTTTGCTATCCTTGTGTGCTGAATTCACCCTCCACCCCTAAACAAAACAAACAAACATACTTTTTGGTTTTTTGTGCATCCCTCTCCCACCCAAAACATAGTATTTATTTGAAATTGATTATTCTTCATGTTATTATTGTTTTATTTGACCATATTGTTGCATGATTGTGTAGTTGTAATGAATATATGTGTAGTGTATTTCGTTTCCGAGTTTTTAAAAAAAAAATCGTGTTTTGCAAAAAACCCAGCACTGGTTCGCCAAGTTTTGTGAGATTTTTCGAAAAAAAGTTCCACGTTTTGAATCAAAACTCGGCCAACTTTTCCACGTTTTAATTCAAGGCCAACTTTTCCACGCTTTGATACAAAACTCGGCCAACTTTTTCACGTTTTGATTCAAAACTCGGCCAACTTTTCCATGTTAACATTCAATACTCGGTCAACCAGTGCCAAATCAGTACAAAACTCAGTTTTTGACGTTTCGTCTCCCTCATGTCCCGTTTTGTGCCAAAATCAACTTTATTCAACGATTGAAAGCCAAATCAATAACATCTGAGCTTTAACATTTAAATCAAAAAATAACATTCAAGCTTTAAAATTCAATTTTAAAATAACTCAGCCAACTACACTTACATTTATCCATGATAGAGCACAACGACGACGGCACGACGACGAAGCTTCAAGCGACCGACGACCAGTAAAAGGCGGCAGATGGAGGGGGTGAAGTTAAAAAGTATTTTTAATATGTATTTTTGTGTTAGTAAGAGAGAAGGTTATTTGTGGTATTTTATAGAGAGGGTGAACTCATATTTGGGGGTGAAGACATCCCTTGGGTGAACACATACTACTAAATAGGGGGCATTTATCCGATAAGAAGCAAGTACCATACATGATCCATATTTCATTTGGAGGGGACTCAACTAAAAAAAATATATATATATATATCTAATGCTATTATATATAGGTACATGTTGGAAGAAATTTGAGGGGGCCATGGCCCTCCCCAGTTACTGCGTACGTCCGCCCTGCACACCATATGCATTCCATGTGCAATTTTTAGCAAACATTGTTGCATTAAGCACTATATTTAATTTTAATTTATTTTTTCAATCTAACAGCGCATCTAATGCATAGTTTTGCTTGGTATATTTATTCTTCTTTAAGTTGTACGTTGTCTTTTCCCTCCTGATCATCTCTTCCAGAACAATACTCCCTTCGTTTAATTAGATAAACTTGTTTTCTTTTTATAAATGTCATTTAAATAAACTTATTTCCATATAAAGTATTGTTTTCTAATTCATTTACGTACTAATATAACTCCATGCATTAATTACATTAAAAACTATAACATTCATTAAATAAGATTTTAATAGAAATTGTACCTGTCTAATGTGTCTTTCCAATATAATTTCTTAATATTTGTGAAAAGTCAAACAAGCCGGGACGGAGGGAGTAATATAATGTTACATGTGCCTCCATCCTCCCTCCATTTGTTCATAAGTTTTTCGTTTTGTCATTTTAATATATCCGTCTATAAATTTTTCATACCTTTTAAATTTATATTTTTACACTTCACTCTTATTTATATATAATTATGTAACTCAATCATATTACTTGTACTATATTTATTACGAAATATTTAATCATTTGTTTTAATTTATGTATATCTAAAAGTAACGAGAGGGTTATGCCACTCAACCACAAAAATACTAGCAACCCCTTCACTAATAAAATTTCTTATAGTGTATTCTGGTAAGATTTTCTTTGATATATTTTTTTTTTTTTAAATTTGTGCTAGATATTTTATCATGGTTGATTTGACTTTGCCTATTTATTACTACTTCATTTGTTGTTATTTTCCTTCTTCCTTAATTCGATTTTAATGTTATTAAATTACGGTAATAACTGATCCAAATTAATAATCTCTCCAGAATTTTGACAATTTTTTGCATTGCACCTTCACAACTTAATTTATTTCTTCGAACAGACTGACTGGGTCTGTTTCACTTTTGCAATTACGCAAATCTATTTATTTGCACAATGAAAAAAATTAATACTCCCTCCGTTCCAACTTAACTTTCATACTGTTCACCTCTTTTTTTTAAAAATATTATAATAAATAAAATTTTGAGATATATTTTTATGAAAAATTAAATAAGACTTGTGTGTATATTACTACCATAAAAATAATAACATTAAATATAATATTTTATATATTGTATGAGTAGAGTTTCGAATGAGACGGAGGGAGTATTTCATTTACATGTAGAGAATTTTTATGGTAGATTTGACTTTGTCAATTTACTGTTTTATCTTATTTCCTTCTTTCCTTAATTCGATTTTAATGTGGTTTAATTATAGTATTAATAATTCTTACAATTTCCTGCACTGCTCCTTCCAACAGTTTGGGTTTGTTTCACTCTGGTTGCAATTACGTATCATTTGCATAATCATAAAAATAACATTCACCTCTAATTAGACTCACTCTATGAAATCACTATTTTTACAAAATAGAATGATTCAAGTGATCAGATCACTTGTTTATGATTATTGAATATGGAAAATTAAAATCAATGCAGAAAACATAACTTTAGTTTCTGAAACTTCTCATACATGAAACATTGCCATTTTTTAAATTTGTTTATTTGCTGCTTGATTATACATGACACCAAATTTTAATTAAGAAACTTCTATTTAGTTAAAATAATAATTAGAAATTATGTCAATTTTTATTAGAGAAGGGGTTGCTAGATTTTTTTTTTTTCTATCGTAAGGATTTCTTTTTCCTACGTTCTTCGCTTTTTTTTTTTAAATAAATCTTACATAGTTCTATCTGTATATATACGGAAATTGAGTTGACTTGGTCAACTTAAATCTTAAATATTCAAGAATATTGTGAACCCTAAATAAATAAATAAAGATGATTGTGAATAAAAATTTTGACTTGATTAATTTTTTTTTATTATTATTTGTTTTTTTGTAATTTTTTTTATTGATAATTTTTTTTCGAAATTGTGTGTGTTGAAAAGTATAAGTTAATATTACTAAAAAGTGTAACACAATATTACTAAAAAGTATAACACATTTTTTTATTAAAAAGTGTAAGTCACTATAATTGAAAAGTGCAACACAACTATTAATGAAAAGTATAAGTCATTATAACTAGAAAATGCAAGTTAGTATAACTAGAAAGTCCAACACAATATTATTAAAAAGTGCATGTCAATATACTTGAGAAGTGCAACACAATATTTTAATGAAAAGTGTAAGTTATTGAAAAGTGTAACAAAATACGAGTAAAAAGTGTAACATAACATTACTAAAAAGTGTAAGTCACTATAACTGAACATATTGTTGAAAATTGTAAGTCACTACAACTGAAAAGTGCAACAAAATATGACTAAAAGGTGTAGCATAACATTACTAAAAAGTGTAAGTCAATATAACTAAAAAATATTGTTGAAAATAGTAAATCACTACAACTGAAAAGTGCAACAAAATATGTGTAACATAACATCACTAACAAGTGTATGTCATTATAACTGAAATTATTATTGCAAATATTGTAAAATAACATGCTAGTTGAACACTAGACCTCAACATGAAAAAAACTATTTTCAATCATTTAAGCTACGTAAATTATCATACGTGTTTTTCGCGTATTTTATTTTTATTATCAATTCTACCAATTTTTTAAAATTTACTCAATTTCTTGTAAGGAATTGAGTCTACAAGAGACCTACCTATATATACATAATATAATAGACATAATAGAATATCAACAACAAGGTATATAACAAATTAAAATAGTTAGAATTTTCTTAATAGAAGATCAGCAATACAAAATTTAAGAAATTGAAATAGTTGAAATCATAATAAGCGTCTCAAAAGAATTAGCTAGATTTAAAACATAAAAAAGGGATAACTTTCAAATAGAATTAATTATATATTTAAAAAAAAAAACCTTTTTCCCACCCACTCGGCCACTCCTAAGGGTAGGCTAAACACGTTTTTCTTTCTAGATGCGGGTGTTATTAATATATATTGAGTTCATATTTATTTTAAATTATAATTGAATTGGAGCTCATATAAATTAATGGACTATATAACAGAGTAAATAAAATTATATCATACATGAAACAGTCTACTACGATTTTTTGTCAAACTCTAATGAATATTCTAAAATCATATTTCTTTCAAAATTTGTAGACTCGAATTTCTAAAAAAAAAAAAATTGAGTTTGCAATATAATTTGCAAACACTCCCTTGGTGTGGTCTACTTTCTAATCCTATCTCTCTCATGCAATATATCTCCTTCACATACATTCACTTTATAATCATTATCATTTATTTCATTGTACTTGTTTTAAAACTAATTATATTCTCTCCCCTATGCATCCCTCGTAACAACTCAAATGTTAATGTATAACTGGAAATTTATAGTTTTAGGCTAGGGTAAAAAAAAATTCATTTGCTTTTTACACATTAATTAAAAAATACTCCCTCTGTCCACCAAATCAAAAGTGTGCTCACTTTTTTTTATATATGTTTTTTAAAAAATCATATTTTAATTATTAAGAATATATTTAATATAATGAGTATAAAATATATTTGGTAGATACTCAATCTTGTTAGTAAAATAGAAAAAATATTAAAAAGTTAACTATTTAAATAAAATAAGCACGTTTTTTATGAACCCAAAAAAAGAAATGAACACACTTTTGGTGGACGGAGGGAGTATATGATATTATTATATGAGCATGTTTGCTTGATGGGTTTAGGGGGGTTTAGTGATGGGTTTGATATGTAGACCCATCTTCTCCCATGTTTGGTTTCTCATAACTTTAAACACCTTGACCCGGGTTTATAATCTGACCCGGTTTTTTTAAACTAGATTCCATAGGTTTAGACAACCTAGCCTCCCCTTGGGTTTATCTAGCCTCTCCCCCTAGGTTTATCTAGCCTCCCCCACATCTTAGCCCATCTTATCCCAACCCATGAAGCAAACATGCCCTAAGTGTAGTAGGTTGTTGAGGTAGAGAATAATAGAAAAAAGAAATACTATAAAATAGAAAAGATGGAGAGAAATAGTGAGTGTTGAAAAAAAAAAGAGTAACTTTTAGTAGGTTACCCAAAATAAATACTTTCGATATTGTGGTAGATGCTTACTTTGACGATAAAAATATTGGTATTTTTTTTAAAACTGAGGACTTATTGCAACTTGGGAACAGCCAATTATTCATAGTATCGAAAAATCTACTCATTTGGCTTTGGGGAGTGATTTTTACGTACATTTTAGAGGTGGTAAAAGCTTGTTGTTCGGATATTAGGTATCACGGTCTAGAACAAGAATTGATGGAACATATGAATGATTTGTTTAATTAGAACACCTTAGTATGAGATCGATTCATTTACTTGCTTAAATAGAAGACGAGAGTGGCATAAGAGATGAACAAATTGACATAAGACTCTCCTAACCCTCACGATGGGATGGAAGTATGAATTTAACTTTGTGAGGATGTTTGGTTAAAATGTTATATTATGTGTTAGGGCTTCTCACTAAAAATATAAAAATAGAAATAGAAATAGAAATTAGCATTAAATTAAACCAAATATCATCAAATATAAAAATTAACTTATCAACTTTTTTATATCTTCTAATACCTTCCCAATCTTTCAATGGATAATTACATGGGTTTTGGTGGTGATGTTACTGTTACACCTTATGAATGTTTCATTAAATTAATAAAGCAATTAATAAAATTGCATCAAACCATTAAGCATTAGAAAATTAAATAATATTAAATAAAATCAACAATATGAAAATTGGTCAAATCTTAAGTTCTAATGGAGTACTACTATATATTAATACCCATAAAGCATTGGTGTCATCGTGTTTTTAGTACTTTTACTGGTATTCTTAAAAAATAGCCCTTAAAAATTGAAAACTCTCTCCCTATATATAGATAGATAAAGTATACTTATTGACCTATACAAAAAAAAGGTTAAGAAGCCTCTTACTAAATTAGAAAAGAAGAAGAAGAAGAAAATGGCCTTCTTTCATGTCAAAAGCGTCGCCCTTCTTTTTCTCCTCATGATTTCCACAGGTATATTTTTATATTTTTTTAAACATACACACGGGTCTCATCCATATGCATTCAAATTTGAACTCTCTTTTTCGAATATCACTATTTTAAAAATACAATTTTTTTAAAAAATGGCATTTCGTATACACAATTGTGACATTTGAAAAAAAAAAAAAGAATTCAGACGAACTTGAGTTCAAATCAATTTTTACCATTATTATATTGTTTGAGAACCATCCCTCAAAAACTCTCCCTCTCATAATAAAAATTTATTGCAGGAGCACTTGTGTCAAACGCAGTGAGTTTGACTCCTGAGGTATTTTCTCCTATCCAAAATTATACTCTCCATATCACTTTAAACATATACACGTATTAAGAAAATAAACGAATTCTTATTATACTTTTAGTTAATTTCTTTAGAATTTTACACTATAATAGTAAAAATTATTACTATTAATTAGTTTAAAGATAATTTTAAAAAAAGTGTAATTAATTAACATAAACGTCGTATAATTTGCAAAAAAAATAATAATAATAATAAAACGTCATATATTATGATCAATAGAAGAGAGTAATATATACTCTGGCCATTTTGTAATATTTGTCTTTTTTTTTTTTTTTTTTGAATTAAGTAACATATTTTTTTTAACAAATTTATCTTTCTATTCTAAAAAAAGAAAATAATCACGAATAATTAAGTTGCCTCAATTATTATAAAAGAATGTGTTTTATAATTTTTTTTTTTTTTAGAAATGCAATAATTATATATATAGGATTGAGTAAATTAGAAAGAAATGTAAAAAGAATGGCTAAAAAGATAAACATTTAGAAATAAAATTTAAAAAATAACATGTTGTCAAGGGCGGACCTTCCTTATGGCTGGGACGGGCTGTAGCCCACCCAGCCATTCATAAACTATATTGTTTAGGTAGGTTTGGGTAAGTGTATTATTAATTTATAATTATGTGGGTTTTCTATGTGAAATTTTGGGATTCTTGGGTAAGTGTGCGTAGTGTTTTTATACTTGATTGATTACACACGTATTGCCATGATTGGAGTTTTATTTATTTTATTTCGTTAAAAAATGGAGGTATTTTTTTGTCATAATCAATGTAATTGAGTAATAATTTTTTTTTTTTTTTTTTTTTTTGAGAGGAGATTTGAGTAATAATTTAAGATTGGTCCAAATTTCACTAGTTAAAAATTGAACAATTTATAAAGATATATCTAAATTACTTAAAAATTAAAATTCAATTGCATGTATAATTGCATATATATACTCAATTGCATACAATAATTTATCTTTTTTCTTTTACACAATTGTTATCAAAAAAATTTTTAACGAGTCACACTTGTATACACTCAATCGAGCTACAATTTTAATTTGATTCTAATTTTAATTTATGTTGTAATCGAGGGAGTTTGCGTGTGACAAAATAGTACTCCACTCATTTTTATATTTTGGTCATATTATTCTTTAAATCTTGATTGGTTGAAGTTTAATAAACTAACACTACAAGACAATTTTCTTTCAAATTGCAACTTGTGTAAATAAAAAAAATATACTTTTAACCTAGCCCATCCCAATTTTTGTTCCTGGGTCCGCCCTTGCATGTTGTAACCAGAGATCACGTGTATTTTTATGATGCCCAGATATTTTTGAAGTGTCCATATATATTTCTTGAAACTGATACATTGACATCTTCAGAAAATTAGAGGACAAATTAAATATATAACGAACATAGAATTAATTCATTATGACCTTATTATTATGGATGAGTCTCTTAAAATCTGTTAATATAATACTCGCGGTCAACTTTTTTTTTTTTACATATATATATATTTGGTCTTCTATAACGGAGTATTAATTTTTTTAGTTAATTTATTAACATTTTAATGAAGCAAATAATTCTAATAAGATAATATTATCATTTGAGAATTAATACTATTTTAAAATATAAATTAATTTTACAATACAATTGATTATACACATTTTTGCCAATCACATACTTTCTCCTCTTACAAATAAGTGATCTTTTATATTTCCTCTCCTCATGACTCGAGGTCAGGATATAAGGCCCAGGTAGTGGTGCTCTAATCACTTGAGCTATTCCACTTTGTCACAGCTGATACTTTTTTTAAAAATACAAATATATTTTTTCACAATATAGATGGAAATGGTGCATAAAAGTATGTATATATTTTGGTGCAGGAAATGGAATTGGGGGATTCATTCCATGGAGAGGGAGAGATTATTCATCAAGTATCTCACTCTGAAGATTATGGCGCTGCCCCTGAATTTGGAAAACCTAAGCATGCTCCTATTCTCCACTAATTACTCTCATTCATCAACTTATTATAACATAAATTAAATAATCTAGTAGTACAAAATTAATTAATGTTCTTTTTATCTTAGAACTCATTATTTTCTACATTTTTAGTCTAATTTTTCAGAATATTGGATTCATCTCCCTCCCTAGCTAGCTAGTCACTGTATTTTGTAATATTTCTTGTAATTTACCAAACGTATTAGAGCATCACCCATAGTGAATAATTTTGGGGAAGAAATTTATCACATGCGTGACACCTCAAAATTATTATTCTTCCAATGTTTTCTATCTCAAAAGTAACTATTTATAGATTCGATATTTAATCTTCAATTAATATTTATTCATTAACTATTTTTATTTATAATTTTACTTCTACTATTAGAAATTATAATAAATACATTAATTATAATATTTAGGTTAAATAAAATAAAATAATATTAATATGTTTTTTGATAAAATATTATTGTCAATTTATTTAGAAACAACACAAAGAGTACAAGATAAAAAAAAAAATACAATAGTTATAAATTAAAATACAATTAAATGCTTAATAATTTAAAATAAAATAAATAAAAAGATATGAAGAGTTAAAAAATAAAAACATGAAAACTGCTGTAATGTATTTATTTTGAAAAAACAAAACATAAGTAAATAAAAAAAAAGTAAATAAATAATTAAAAAAAGTTAGGGACCACTTGAAATTGGGTAAGAGCAATCCCCACCCATTTCTTCTACCCATTGACACGTCATCTTACTTTAGTGACTTTTTTCTTCATTTTGAGTGTGAATTTTTTTTCGGATAGAATTACATATATAAATATTGAATTACATTTCTCCCCCCATCTATTTATAAGAGAAATTTTATCCTCAATCATGAGAAGAAAGGGAAGAAACTCAAGCATTCCAACACTCCAAGAAGTTTCCTCGATGTAAGAAGAATAGAAGATAGCAAATCTGCTCTCAAGAGAACAAATTTTCGCACACTACGACTCGCACTACAGTCTCCCAAATCATAAAATACGCCCCAAGGACTGCCAGATTCCATCAAGCACGACAAAAGGCACAAAAGTTCCACCATGGGAAAGAATACCCGTAACCGGAAAGAAAGACCCCATAAGGGGGAAAGAAAATAACAACAAAAGCAGAGAAAGGAAATAAACTAAAAACACTATGCAACAAAAGTAAAAACGAAAATTAAAACGGGATCAACGGGTGACTCACCCTATCGGCCACCGTGGTTCTGTCGGGAAGGGTCTACTCGTTGATCCCAACTAAAAACCTAAAAAAAAAATCTTGCATCCACTGAAGAATCTGTAAAAAGGGGACTAGGAGGTGGAGTTCCGGCGGCGGCAGCCCAACGGTGATCCGACGACGGTGCTACTAAATTTTAAAAGGATTCACACGATCTACCTATTTTCAGATCTAACTATTATGTGAAAATTTTGAAAAAAAACAAGATAATGGAGGGAAATGAGAAACTGTCGAGAAGGCCCCGACCTCGACAGCTTGTAGGCAATCTACATTATAGGGGGAGGGATGGAGAAGTTGGTGGTGGAAGGGAGACGGGGGTAGATAGATGAACTTTTGGGGAGAGTTTTTCTTAGAGAGAGTTTTTTATTTTTTTTGCTCAAGTTTCACTTCTTTTAGGGAGGAATATTATTAGTCCACGTATAATTTCTCACCCCATTGTGGATGCTCTTAGAGAACTTCTCTGGTGCTGTCATTTTTTTAATTATAACAAAAATCGTTTACAAATGAACACAAATAAACACTAATTTCTTCTAAAGTGTTAGTCTCATGTTTAAATTATACTCCGATTTAATGAGATCGTTTACAAATAAACACTAATTTCTTCTAAATGTTAGTCTCATGTTTAAATTATACTCCCAGTTAAAGACTTTCTATAATGATAAAATGTGTATTTATATTAACATGGATTGGTGCCAGTCCGATTTTGTCGTTCTTATTCTATAGATATGCTGCCTGAGTATGATTTTTCATTGATGCGTGGTACAGTTGTTCTTAGGGGTGTACATCGGTCGGTTCGGTAACCGAACCGAATTAGGGTAACCGAACCATAAACGAAATTGTATTAAAAATAACCGAAACCGGACCGAACTCACGCAAAACCGAAATTAACCGAACCGAATTATTCGGTTCGATTTCGGCTATAACCGAAAAACCGAAATATGAACCGAAAAAACTGGGAAAAAAATACACTGCTGCAAAAATGTGCAAAATACTGTTGTGAATCAAAAAATTAGTACTGTCCACAATTTTGCAAAATTACTTATGCAAAATACACTGCTAAAAATTAGTATTTTGTCCACAATTAATGTTCAAATACCATGGCCGGTGGGCTGAGAGCCTGAGAGTCGCGATCGCTGGTGTCGCCGGCGCCGTGGGGTCAGGCACTTGCAGTCGCGATCGCTGGTGTCGCCGGCGCCGTGGGGTCAGCCTGAGGGTCGCGAACTCGCGATCGTTGGACGCTGAGAGTCGCACTTGCAGTCGCAGGTTTCGTGGCCTTGAGGACTGGGGAAGATGGAGAGGAGGGCGGCCGGAGAGAAGGGGCGGAGCCGCGGAGGTGGCCGGTCAGCGGCGGAAGTTGGGGAGGATTGGAATTTGGAGGAATTGAGTAGGTTAGGCGATTTTGGGGGCTGGACTTAGGGTTTCGATTTTGGGGACTGAAGTGTGAAGAATGAATTAGGGCTTAAGTTTATATATGGGTCTTATTCGGTCGGTTTCGGGTAACCGAATTTAATTCGGTTATAATCGGAACCGAAACCGAAAACCGGATTTCATAAAATGTGAAACCGAAAACCGAACCGAACTCATATTTCGGTTCGGTTTCGGTTTAAAACCGAATAATGCTCACCCCTATCAATATACTTGTTCTTTTTCATTTCCTTAATTTTCGAATTTAAAAATACATATATGTTTTTTCAAGAATTAATATAACAAATATCGCTTGGGCTTGATGGAATTTGCCATTCTCATTGGATCTGTGATTGGGCTTAAGTACATATTCCCAAAAAAAATTAGGCGTGGGTATATACCCTCCAGCTTTGTTTAATGCACTCCCCCTTCCATTTATTAATTCAATATATATATATAAAATACCAATTTTGCCCTTAGTAAAATATTAAAGATACATACACACCCCCTGTAACTCTAACCCTAATTTTACACAAAATCCTAACCTTAGGGGGGTGTATTGGTTGTGGATTCTGTAGGATTTTTTTGAACTTTCAAAGTCTGGGGGTATTCAATTCGGATTTTAAAAAGTCTTTAAAAATTTTGAGGTATTCAATACGGATTTTAAAAAGTCTTTAAAAATCTTTAGGTATTCAAAAGTCTATGGATTTTAATACTCTATGGATTTTGTTGGATTCTCCTCCAAAAATATAAATAAATTGCACTATGCAAAATCTCTTCTAAAAACAAGAGATTTCAACGGATTCTCTCATAGAACTCTGAAGACTACAGATCACAAGTAGAAATGACAATATTGACCCGACCCGCGAGCTTTGGGTCAGATTAGATTCGCCCCGTATTGATTATGAGTCGGGTTTGGATCTTATGCCAGACCCGCGGGTATCCGCCCCACCCCGAATTAATATATAAACTTTATATATATTTTTTTTATTGGTAAAATACTTTATATATATATATATATATATATATATATTATTGGTAAAATAAATCATATATATATATATATTTTATTGGTAAAATATTTTATATAATATATATAATATTAATTTTTTTTAAAAAAAAAATTAACTCTTTGCATTAATATCGGAGTTTATGAAAATCTATGTAAATCAATAAAAATATATATTCCACAATCATGTCAAGTCTATGAAAATCCATATAAATCAATAAAAAAAGTCAATCAAACTCTGTATGGACTCTATGGATTTCATAAATCCACATACTTTTTAAAGTTCAAACAAATCCAATAGAATCTCAATTGAATACACCCTCCTTAATTTGCAGCAGCCGCCCCTCCAATAACGGGCCTCCAACACCATCACCTCCGACACCACCCCTCCAAAATATATATACTCAAAAAATAAAAAAAACAGATTTTTTCAACCAACAAGTGTCGATCGACTGTAGAACATATGATCGCCTAAAATTTATCGACCAAAAACATCTTTATCGACGAAAGAATATAAAAAAATAATTTTCGACAAGGAATGTCGACAAAAACATTATGGTACATTCATTGTTGAAAAAAAAATAATGCGTACCTGTTTGTTACATAAAGGGGAAAAAGCTCTAAGAAGACGACATGGTGGGGACGGCGAGGAGGAGGCGAGAAACGACGGAGGAGGGGGGCGGCGGTTGTTACAGAAAAAAAGGGGGGGGAGAGGAGGGCGGCGGCGGAGGCGAGAAACGAGGGAGGAGAGCGACAGCTGTTTCAGAAATAAAAAAAAGGGGGGGGGGGGGAGAGGAGGGCAGCGGTGGAGGCGAGAAGGTGAGGAAGAGGCGAGAAATGAGGGAGGAGGAGATGAGGGCGGCGGTGGTGGATGGGAAGAAGGAAGAGAAGTGTGGGAGAAAAAGAGAAGAATTAGGGTTAGGGTTACAAGTAGACATGGGCAAAATCGAACCGGGAAACCGTCGAACCGGCCAAACCGCCGGTTACGGTTTATAAACTGAACCGTAACCGAAAAATGGCGGTTCGGTTACGGTTTTATATTTTGACAAACCACGAACCGTCGATTTGGATGGTTTTGGCGGCCAAACCGAAATCGGCGATTTTTTTTAATACACAAGTCTTCTATTTTCTATGTATAAATTTAAGTTATATAATTTTTATTAAATTCTAGTAATGTATTTTCTAAAATAGGAGTTAAAACGAATAAAAAACGAGCGAAAACGAGTAAAAACGGAGAGAGAAAAAACCCGACAAACCGACGGTTCAAAAACCGTAATCGTAACCGCGGTTC
Organism: Galeopsis tetrahit; assembly: GCA_963675135.1. Lineage (NCBI taxonomy): Eukaryota > Viridiplantae > Streptophyta > Magnoliopsida > Lamiales > Lamiaceae > Galeopsis > Galeopsis tetrahit. The sequence continues at coordinate 62,458,394 of OY776130.1, read as the reverse complement.
GATGGTTCGTTTACGGTTTGCGATTTCTCCAAACCGTAACCGGCGGTTTCTAACTGTTGCACATGTCTAGTTACAAGGGGTGTGTATGTAGGACAAAATTGGTATTTCATATATTGAATTAATAAAAATGATAAAAATTAGGAGGGGGGGGTGTATTAAACAAAGCCAAAAATTTAATCGCAATCAATATAAAACTCACAAGCAACAGACACAAAACAAGATATACGGAGTATGTATCTATAAAATAATTCCTCCTCTTAAAAAAAAATAGTTAATTAATTTTCTAAACACATACATTGGGAATTATATTAAACACCTTGTTCATTGTCCATGCATTCCATTTCATGACTTTATTGAAGTATATCATTTCACAACACCACAGTATATATTTATTACAAGACACGCAGTAGTAAGTTGAAGCTACGCGGCAGACCTCGTCTTTGCCATGAGCTTAACCTTGGACATGGATTTTGCATGACTAGTACTAGTACTAGTACTAGTGTGAGTGAAATCTAAGGTGCAGGGGTCATTTCTTATCCATATCCATGTGCTCTTCTTTAATTTTCCCGTATATATATTTCCATGGCTTCGACCCAGCTGCAACACAGTAATGAACTATATCCACCAACAAGTTGTAAGTCGGAGGAATCGCCTTCGCCTTCTCTCTGAAAAACATATTCAGAAAGTCCTACCACATATATACATTACACAATGCACAATTAATTTTTGATCCAATCCATTAAGATGAGGACAAATATGTGTTATATATATACCTGCTCAGCAAAAGGGGTGGGAGGTGTGACCAATTGACGATAGGTGGCAAGGTTAGGCTCGATCGAAGACGAACATGCAGATAGTACTTGGGCTGGGGGAGCTTCTGCGCACACGGAGGGCCGGCCGTACATGTGCAATCCACCACGCCGTAGAAATAGCCGGTCGGCAAATCAAAGAGGTGGTCTATATATGTTATCCAACACTTGGATGCATGTCTGCATCCATGTATATCATTTTCTTCTACTCCTCCACAAACTACATTCATTAATCACATATCAATAAAATTAAAACTAGTATCAACTTTACTACTAGCTCCCTTTTGACCCTTTCCACCTTCATTGTTTTTTAACCCATTATTAATTTTACTTTATAAAACGTAAAGGTCTAGTTCAGTTAATTAATTAGTTCAAGATAAATAAAATTTCTACCTGACAAAACATACTTACATATCAAAATTATCGATAAATAGAAAATCACCTAAAATGCCAGTACGACAAAACATACTTGCATATCAAATATTTGTATTCGGATCTAACTATCATCTCTGCCAATATCTCAGCATAATCATTTTGTAATTTTTTCCTAATGATTTGACCCGAGCAACTAGAGTGGTTTGCTTTTAATTATTGCATGTCGAAATTCATTTCCGGACAAAATTTATGAACATCAATTATAGATACTGTAAAACGGCTAATTGCTCAAATGTATCTAACAGAATCATTTTAAAAAACAAATTATCTAACCAAAATCCAATTGACCGTGCAATAAGATCGAATTTATATATTTTCAAATCATATTAATTAGACAAGTTTTTTTTTTTTTTTGAATTAATTATTAATCAAGGCATGGCATGGCATTCTTTTTAATTATCTATAAATTAAGCTCCAATTTAATTTGATGACTACAAATTAGGAGTTAATTTAAAGTAGCTCCCAAAGACGGAGCTTAGTGTAATTAAGAGCAAAGTATGGTCTAACAAATTAAGGGGCTGCCATGGTTGGTCCACCGGCAGCACCGCCACGACCAAAGGAAAAGCAGCCCCCACCAAAGCAATGACGCCGTCGCCATCGCCAGCTAAGAACGTCACGTAAGCAAACGCCCTCTTCATCATCACCGGAGCCATTAATCTTCTAGATTAATTGATCACAAAACGTATTTTTATTTTTCTTTAGATTAATTTAATTTGGGATTAATTCTTAGTGCATGCAATATATATAATAATTAAGTGCATGTTGGAAAAGAAGAAATTAAGGTAGGTAGGTAGGAGACGTGTAAGAGGAGAGGGGCACGTGGAAAGCTAGGAGGGAAGTGACCGTGCATGCATATATATATGGGACTCCTGTGATAATTAAGGACAATATTACATAACAGAAATATGATTTAATATATTTAAATATATATTAAGAAAGTTAATCCTCTAGAATATTCGAGTTTCATACACCCATTGGTAAACTAACAATATTTAACTAACTTCAATTTCCATTGGAAAAAAATAAAATAATTTTGCCAAAAAAATATAAATGGTCGGGATGTATAGAGGCATTCACTAAAAAAAATGGCGCAAATTTGCTACGACAATTTACACGAATTCGCGACGACGTGATCGAATAGAAGTTCAATATCAACTTTTGTGACAAGTACCCAACCCTCATTAATTGATACAGATTTTGTGACGGATGGGATGATGTGAAAAGTCTTCCTGATCACGGTGGTTGTTTGTTAAAGGTGACAGTCAGATAAGAGGAGCTTGCTAGCTAAACTGTACGAATAGGGTGGCCGATCAAAGATTGACCACCTAAGTGAGTTAAGCTATTGACAATGACTATAGTCTTCATTCACTCTGAGGTGTTGTCGCTCTATTCATTAGTCATCCTTTTGACTTGTACGAGATCAAAGACTTAGACTCTGCTCCCCTCTGTCTTAGATTAGAAACTCTCAAGGTACAAACAATTTTTAGAAGGTTCAGTTCATACAGAACTTTGTTCTGCCTTCAATTGAGTCCCCACTAGTGGACAATGGAATTGGTCCTCCAAATTAGTAAGGGCCGAATTGAAAATAAAATGAAATTGAACCTCCAAATTAGTCAGTCTTTAAATAAATAGGATTGAAAAAGAGATTTCACATGAATTCTGTCCACACAAGTTAGACAAGATCATTTTGTTCACTTATTACAATTGCCATTTCTAGGTTTCAATAACTCAAGTTTCAGTTTCATTTTTCCCTTCGATTGTAGTACAATAGAAGAAGCTTGATTCAAGTTTTTTCTAAGATAATCTCACTCACCTGTCAAAAAAAAAAAAAATCTAACTCATAAACTCTTCCAGAAATGAACAGCTTTATTGTTTATCAGTGTTTGAATATGCAATTAATAACAGAAAGATATAGAATTTATGTTCATAAGATCAGCATGTACAAAAATATATAGTTTAATTTTGAAATGGCTCTCATCTTACAAATATGAAAGAAAAAAGAAAAGCAAATGGACTAGCTCTGTAGAACAAGAGACTTGCCAAGAATAATATCATCTGTTGAGAAATCAGCTGCTTTCCTGAATGTCCCTCTACCAAAATCTAGTTTGTATGAGTCTTCAAGACCTTCCACTAGATCAAACTCCGGTTTCAATCCCAGCACGCTCTTCGCCTTATCAACCGACGCAAAGAAATGCTGCATTTATCATCACCCACAATCATGTGAATTATTTCGTACACAACTAATATTTTTTAGTGAAACAACTGATGTATACAACTATTACCTGATCGCGGAAGGGGAAGGCCTTCTTCTTCCCAAAATCGAACTCTTTAGGGTTGTAATGAATGATCTCAGGCTCAGGAAAGCCACCAGCCTGTGATTATATGAAAATTTTATAAACATATGTTGTATAAAAAAAAAAAGTTGTGATTTTTAATGCAACTAATTAGGTACCTTAGCACATGCCCTTGCTAATCCATCAAAGGTGACATATTTATCTCCTGCGATGTTGAATATTTCCTTGCTTGCCTTCTCATTACCAAGAACCTTGATGAACGCCGTTGCAAGGTCCTGAGAGTCGCGATTTTAGAGCGTCAAGTTCGGTTTCACTATCACATGGAGATCAAAACACGTATACTAACCTTAACATGGCCAAGCTGAGTGATTTGGATCCCGGAGTTGGGAATGGGAATGGGACGTCCAGCTTTCAAACGGTGGAAGAACCACTCTTCGACAGGGTTGTAGTTCAACGGCCCGTAGATGTAAACAGGCCTAATTGAAGTCCAGTTCACGTCTCGTGACTGCAGCAAGCTCTCTGTCTCCAGCTTCCCCTTGTGTCTGCTCTTCGGATCAACTGCATCCGTCTCATAATGTGGGGGATAATCTGTCTTCAGGTAAACCCCAGCTGAAGAGCAGTATATGTACCTATACATACAATCAAACACAAATATGCAAAACTTTGGTTCAAAATTCTTTAATGATAAATGTTAGAATGATGCAAGAAAAGCTTACTGTTCTAGATTTGGTAAAGCATCGAGTATTGGTTCCACTTCAACTGCTTCTCGTCCTGAAAATGCAACGAATGGTAAACGAAACGACCATAGACATAAGTCTGGTAAACAGCAGTTATCAAACACCATACACAGTACCGTTTATGTCGTACACAACATCAAATCCTTGTGCAGACAGACTGCTCTTCACGAAATCGAAGTCCTGCCTATCTCCCTTCAAGTGCAAGATCTATCCCAACACAAAACAACATCATTCACAGAAGTCTTATGATGAATTCGATAATACTTTTAGCATTTTTTAAAACTTGCTATTACTTTAAAGAAGAAAGCTCATATTCAAAGATTATGTCATACCTTGGAGGAGAAATCAGAGAAATCTGCATCAGATTCACCGGGCAACTGTTGAGCAATCGGAGCTTTTCCTCTTGTGAACAGAGTCACCTGCAGTACTTATTCAAATTTTAAGGAATAAACAAGATTAATGAGGATTGAAAAATGATGATAAGCAGAGGATAATGGATGAACCTGATGGCCTTCTTTCACCAGGAGTCTAGACAAAAATAAACCGATGAATCGAGTACCTCCCATTATCAAAATTTTCTTTGTACTCGATGCACTAACACGTAATGCTGCTGATTTCTGCTGCCATGCTTTCTTCTTATACTGCACCAAAACATCAATCAACTCCACACCCCACAAAATGATTTACTATTTCTTCACATTGGATCATTTGTTCCAGTTTTCGTATCATCCCACTTCATCAGAACTCATAGACTTCTTAAGCATTTTTAAATTGTGATACTACTTATGCCAAAATGTGCTATTTTGAAAAGAGAATTCACATGAACTTGAGTTCCAGGAGACTACTCTTTATTCATTGCACTAAGTTAACATTTGATTAGAGGATTATTATCACTTCAATTTCATCTACAAGAGTATAATAGCAAACACTAATACCACAAACTTAATCACAGTTAATGTTACCCTTAAGCTTGATTGCATTGCATAATACCTGGACTGAGGAGGTAAGCCTGGCGCCACTGAAGTCGGAGAGAGATGAAGAGAGGACGGCGGCGGACGACGGCTGTTTGTACTGCACCACCACCATACTTGCCATGATGAATTCTACTAACCACCTCTGGTCAGTTTGTTAGTTGCAAGAAAATAAAAGATATATAGGCCATGGACAATAAATATTTATTTTGATTATCTCTCATTCTTACAATAGGGATAAGACAAGGCCACACTCTAACCACACCCTCATTTATATCCACATCCGCAGCATTCTCCAATTGCATTACTTTTGCCACTGTCATGACTAAATTGCCCCTCAACTAAATAAATTTATAGAAGTGCATACTATAGGACTGGAGTTAACTTTATTTATTGATATTCCTTATTGTAGATGTGGTTTTTTACTCAATTTAATTGTGTACAATAATACTATACTATAATTCACCATCGTTATTTAAAAATGCACACTAAATAAACTACACCATCAACAAAAATTTACAAAATTTGCCAGAATGTAATATGTTGTTGAATTTATGAAATTACACGAGAATATAAAATTCTTACACATGGATAAGAATTAGCAGTTCTCTAAGCTGCCAGACATTTTTTAACCAGTATTCCTCCAGACTCATTATTTCATTACAATTTACATGCACACAGAAATAAATAGAGCACATGATAAACTGATAAAGTGCATTTTCATTTCCAAAATTCCAGTCTTTCTTAAGGTGAAAGATTGAATAAAACTATAACACAAGATGAGGTCAAAGCAATAAAAAAACCGAACAATTCAATTCCTAACAAATAAGTTGTCACATTTCGTGTATTACAAGACTTTGAATATGAATATACTACATAGACACTCTGTTATGCGATTCAAAATATCCCTCTGCAAGACTGCACTAGCAACTCCTCCATATGCCACCTCAAATGCTCATGTATACCATAAAAGAACGGAAAAAGCACCCGTTTTTCCACTCGTCTGATTGTGCAAGTTCTCAAACAACACTAAATGCCGATTGAAGGGTAGACGAGAAACGAGTAGCAATGGTCTGGGTAGCAAATTGTTGAATCTGTTTCTTAGCATCTGGAAGAAAAGACAATTATTTGTTGAGTAAAGTGATGTCAAAGTAAAGAGTATATGAAGTAATATTGTTTAGCATACAAAGTATAACATTTTAAAAATGCTTAATTTTTATGTGTTATTCTTCTCAAAATCACTAAACCTTGATACAAAGGTATACTAAACAGTATTACCAAATTCAACCATATAGCACGACAATGAACATCCATATCAAAAAGCAAGGGAAATAATGGAGTATATGACTTACAATATCACCACCACCAATCAAAACTGTAAGCATGAGAACTTTGGGAACACAAGCAACATAATTATGGTGTGCCATGCAGACAATTTAAAGCAGTTGAAATTTGAGGAAATATATGAATTCATACTCTTCTAACCTTTCACATATTTATAAATTTAATGTCATATGAAGAAATAGTGAAAGGAATCGTCCATTCGCAAATCCATAAAATTATAAGCCACGCATCCAGAAAAGACACTTTGTAAAGCATTTCTCTGGTACCAAAATACAGAGCTTAAGAGTTGACACTTGACGGCAAGATGTTTTAGGGGCACAAGTAAACTTAACATGTTTTTTTGCTCCAATTTGTTAGGAGCACAGTAAACAACTATTGCTTTTCCTCCCCTCTCATTCACATTCACCACTAGACAATCCAAAGAAAAACTGAATTTGAGATAGGAACCAATAAGTAAATATACCTTTGCGGCATTTAGTGAAGCCAACAATGTTGGCAATGCTAAGGGTTAAGCATACACCTACAACCAGAAGATAGTCTGCTTGAAACCTAATCAGAGAGAATATGGCGAAAAAGACCCAAACAACCGCCTGCAAAAAATAACAAGATCAAGGAAAAGAAACAAGGCTTTAGATAAATTTGATGACACAAAAAGGGAAAGGCTTCTCATTTGAAAAAAAAAATCTATAAATTATTATATGTGAATTGATAAATATAGCCAGTAAGAGTCGCATTCATTATATCTCAAATAACATTTGCATTTCCTATTCTTCTACAACTCCCATGCCAAGGATTAGCTTAACACTTTTTTCCATCATGTTCCCAGTTCCCACCTTCATCTTTTCCTTTCTATTAAACAAAATATTATAGGGTTGTGTAAGTTAATTCAAAATTCATTACGTACAGTTATGTATAAGGTCCACCAGAAGAGCCATGAATCCTTCTTGTTCATACGAGCCAGTGACTGAAAAGAAGGGAAAAAAGATGGATGAATTTACTTGATCAAGGATTCAAATTCAAGATATATAAATATCCATACCTCTTGGTCAAGGCATTCAAATTTCCACACACTCTCACCATTGTCGTCTATTTCGTTCCACCATCTCAGGCCCACTAAGATGCGGCCACTTACATTCTTGACAACCCAAAAATCAAGTGCAGCTAGAAGTACAGTAACCACAAAGATAATGACAAAACTATTTACAAACAGTGCTGAGAGAATGTAAAATGCCAAGGCAGAACCCTGATAACGGAAATCAATTGCATGATATCAGAATAAGGTAATCACAAACTCAAAAGAAACACAAATTATAATTACCCAACTAAAAAATAGAAAGACAGGGTAATTGACCTTGAAAAGCACATGGAAGAAGCATATCTGCGGATGTGAATAATTCTCCCCTTGAGACTGCAGACAGAAAGATTTAGTTTAAGATAATTCATTTCCCTTTCTTGGGATCATGGGGGATATATTAGGGATAATTGAGAAAGTGGAACGTAGATAATTTTATTCAATTGGGGATTCCTAATCTGAACAACATCCATAATCCATATTAGGATCATATATAAGCTCAAGGGTCTTCGTTATTCATACATAACTAATAATATTGAAATTAGATCAATCAGCATTTCATGAAATATAAAAGAAACTTAAGCCATCTTCACAATCAGTCATCTGAACAACTTGAAATCAGTATCAAAATACTTGCCAGAGCATTAAAGTCTAAATCTCCCCATCCCACCAGCTAAAATCGTTCAAATCCCACCCAAGAAACCCTAGAATTTCCGATCTTGCCAAGAAAGGAGTAAAACTAAAAAGATTAATATCAATAATGAGTCAAATTAACCGATCCAGCCTACATTAGAATAATTGAATTGGCCATTGTGTATAATAACAATCACAATATCCATTTTTCCCAACAGACAATTCGTCGTTGCATGTAAAAATAGAAATGACGGTGGAGAGGAAAACTTACAGGATTGAGATCCATGATTTTGAGACTACGATTTGCTAGTGTGCCTTCAATTCAACTATGCTGTGTTTTGTGGGCGAAATGAGTTGGAAATTTCTTCGATGTTTTACAGATTAAGATACCGCAGCAGCTCCATCCTTGAGAATTCCGGGTAATCAAAGATGGACCCCATTAGTTATTCAATATCTTGAAATCGCCCACACGCTTTGTAAATTGTTTTTTTTTTTTTTAATCTAATTAATTTAGACACATAAATTGTATTATATCTATCCCCATAAATTTTCTGCTTATCTATTTTAAAGTTGTCATAAGTTTTTTTATTTTTTTAAATAATAAAATTAATATCTCTCTAATATTTTTTTATCAAAACATAAAGTTGACATCCGAAAATTTGACATTTCTAATTTTTTTTTTACATAGGTCGTAGATCTAAGGGTACAATTGATAAAAATAAGGAAAAGGAGATCACTCAACTACTCTAAATCAGTCGTGTGAGATGGTAGAGTTCGTCGTCAGTTTAGCCAAATGATGTGCTCGTTCGTTATTGGACCGTTTTAAAAAGGTGAATTTGCACATTACAAATCTATATATATAAAAGGAGGATGATGTCTCTCCTGCTTTCGACACGTAAGCATTTTAAGTTGCTTCTTCTTTCGCCACGTGTACATTACAAGTAAAGGAAAATGGAAAGACTCTAAAGTTTCACCCTCCTTCCTCATCTTCAATCCTTTAATTCATGTGTCTTTTTAGTTTACTCATTAAATTTTGGAAAATAGAGAGACTCTCAAGTTTCATCCTCCCTCCTCATCTTATTTTAAGTCAAGTGTCTTTTTAGTTTACTTCTTATTAAGTTTTGGATAATTATCTTACTCTCAACTTTCAAGTTTCAAAAGATATTGATGGCAAATATCAGAGAGCAACTATGATATGTAAGATCTGTATTCCTTTACCATTTTCCCTCTTCTGTAATTTGATCCCAAATCAAGTTTGTCAACAAACCTTTTTAAAGTTTATTTTTTTTGCTGTTTCATAATTTTCAATTTTGCGATATGGGTTTTATTAGATTTTTAGGGATGGAAATTAGTTTTCGTGTATCTTAATAATTATATATGTATTTCAATTTACAGATTTCAGTCGAGAAATAATGACGGTAACGCTAATAGGAGAAGAGGTTTATATATGGTTCCAGTAAGTGAAATAGAAATGAGAATTGCTCAAAGATCATGTTGATATGTATAACGTTGAGGTAAATTAGTTTATGTAAGAAGATTTTAATGGACAATTAATTATCATATTATTGGATTATAATCGATTCAATAATTCAAACCTACTTTCTATTATGATATTATAGATTAGGGATTTATGTGTATTAGAGATTAGATATTTGTTTCGATACATTGGATTTGATATGTATTGCGCATTATTTTGATTATGTGCAATTTTTTGTTATGGATTGAGTCATTTACATTTGCTTACAATTCATTGTTTACAATAAGAGATCATTGGCATTGGCTCATGCAAGTCTGGTTTGAGGCCTTCACATGAGAGTAAAGACGGGTGAGAAGTAAGATTGACTAAGGTTAAGAAGGAACCTTTGATGTTGTAGAGAAGGGTTTTGGTGTTAAAATCAAAAGTCTCCACATTAATTGTTTGCAATTATATATCAAGTCTCTGTTTAGAATGATCACAAAAGGGAAGAGAATGTAATTTTTACCTAATTTTCGATAGTTTTATTGCAATTGTTTAATTAGATTTCTTTTAGTATTTATAATTTATTATTGTTTTTTTTTTTTTTTTTTTTTTTGCAGGGTAGGGATAGGATGAGATACTTGATTATTGCAATTTTCATGGTTTGTTTGCTTTCTCATCAAGTAGAGGTAAATTACCTTGGTTATGTTGCTCTATGGAGTGTCTATTTGTTTTGTTTCTTTTTTTATTTATTTAACAAAGCAAATGATTTACTACTTCAGTGGTAGGAGCATAAGAGCCCCTAATAAAAATATTCCAGCATTGGAAGAACATCACAAGTGAAAACCTCAAGACAAGAATCGGTACATAAATCAATACAAACCTAAAGTGGGTTCTCTCAACCAATTACTAAATGAGTGTAGTAGATAATACCCAGAAAAATGAAGACTGACAAATTTTTTGGAACAATCTCATCTGCTTCCTTTCTTATGCCTTTAAAAGTATAAGAGTTTCTCGCTTCCTAGATATTCTAAACCGTGCAATGCCAAAGAAGAGCCCAATATATATGTGTTTTGAATATTATGCCACGTCGCAATGATTTTTGAAGTGTACCAACAATGTTCCCCATGCAATTGAAGTAAAGGCAAACCAAGAATAATTTTTTTGTCAAACGATACTTGAATTAAGTGCAATTGTAATTTTTTGTAATGTGAAATTCTTCTCACTTTATTATAGATTGTATAGTCTGATTAAGACATTTCCCTTTTTATTTTGCAGACATTTGTGCATATAGACGAGTAAAGGGTTTTATTTTCACTTCAATGAAGTTAGAAGTCAGTTTTGAAAACTCTAAAACTCGATCTTGTGATGTTACAAAATCAATTATGTTTTTTTAAGGGGACAAATCAATTACTATATATGTACACTGCTTATTCAAATCGAGACAATTATAATACATTATATGAAGTTGATAATTGAATCATGAAATGTCATACATAACTCATGTTGCTAAGCTTAGTGAATCGAGAATGGAAAAGTTACTTAGCAAAGCAATGAATTGTAAAAATATTTCAATTCCCTATGGGTTAGAAAATAGCTTTCATCGAAAAAAAGAACAAATAAAAAAATACAACAAACCCGTGCATGACTCTCCAGAGTTCGACATGTGTACATTTTAGATACCTTCTTCATTCGTCACGTGGCAACTTGAGCAATTTCTACCACTAATTATGAAATCGAAATCCAGTTAAAGAGCTTATAATGACCTTATAATTACTGAAATAAGAGTAATACCCGTTACAATTTCATTTTATTAACATTTAATAATTTAATTAAAATAATCTCTAACCACCATACATTTTCCCATAATGTTTTTGTTACACTTTCTTATTATAGATATGGAGTAAATGAAAAGTCACACTTAAACTCAATAAATGGTTTTATATATATATATATATATATATATATTATGTATTCTAATAGTAATGAGGCTCAATGATTTTTTTTAAAAGATTGTGATTTTGTTTAGTGTAGATACAAATTTGAACATTTGAAAAAAGATGCAAAGATTTGAGGTTCATTAATATTTTCAGTATTTTAAAAATAATAGTACTATCTCTTTATTTTTTATTACATAAAATGTAAACATTCTTTGTCATATTGAGTGGCCAAAACGTAGAACTATTGACCATTGGACTTGAGCAAGAGGAAATATCTCTCAATAAAAAATGTTCGAATGTATCATGCTCTATAATGTATTATAAAAATGGGTATTAGTATTTTATGCGCATAAAATACAAAACAACTTATCTAGGAGAGAGTTTTAATACATATATATATATATATATATATTTGTATACTTATTATTTTATCGACTATAAAAAAATAAAAATGGACATCGAGACACGAGCATTGCACGAGAATTTTTATAGATGACATAAATAAAAAAGGATAAAAATATATCTTTTGTAAAAAAAGCAGTTAATATTAAATATATATATATATAAATAAGCAAATTATATATGAAGACACATGTAACAAAATAGATTATTAAAAAAAAATTAAAACAGGCCCGTGCATGCACGGGTGAAAATCTAGTTCTCTAAAAGCCACAATGAATTTTCTAACAATATTGTTCTCCGGTCCAGTTCCTCTTAATGTCAACAACTTATGATAATTTTACTCCATCTGATAAGTTTTAAAAATGACATACATCGATTTTTAATTGAATTGTATACTTAATCGCAACTGAATAAAAAAAAAATAGAATTTGTATACTATGTTGTTTAAATTTATTAAAATTCTTTCTTAATAAGTAATAACATGTCATTAAAAATGAACTCTTGTTCTTTGTAATAATTATCAGTATTTGATTTTTCTGATTAATCTTCAAATTTGCTTTATTCAAATTTTCAGATCTTCTAATTTCGGTCAAACTAAATTTAAGTTTATGTAAACTCTTATTTAGTATCAATATTATACTTATAAAATGTTACTGTTTAAAAATATATTTAATTTTTAAACCGTAATATTTTATATATGCCTCTTACTTATAAAAGAAAGAATTCACATGAGCATACATAATTAACATTGTACTAGAAAGTTGAAACAAATTTTTACAAGGGCTTATTAGATAGAAAACATTTTTAGAGGGGTCTTTCTAAGATTTACAGTAAACACTACGGCGATCATGGAAATTGGATTTTGAGGATTCGAAGTGCAACTAAAATACAGTTTACAAAAGGGGACTTCGATTAGAGAATAAAAAGCTCCAACAGATTCCGATAAAATAATTCCAGAGGTGGAAAAATGTTGCAGTGCATATTTCTTCTATCAGATTCCGGGTATGATTTCAATCAAATCTTCTTATTTTCTTTCTCTGTGTTGTATGCGCCTAGAAATTGTCACTTATAATAATGTAGAGATATTCGTGGGATCTTCTGATTTATGGGTTTGCATTTCAGTTATCATAATTAGTAGAACCAATGTGTTTTAGCAGATAATTGAGTTACTGATAACAGAATTAGCCTCGCAAATTTTGTTCTATGTTTTATGCCTCAAGGTATTGTTGATGAGTTTGAAACAGAAAAATCCTGGGTAGTTCCAATTTCAGTTGCAGCTGGAATTGGGTTTGCATATTTTCAGTAATAGAAGGTTAGGAGCAGATAGTAGTTTTGTGATCTTATTCTTCAAATGGGATTGAATATTTAGTGACAAATTTGGGGAAAATGAAATTCTTAGTTTTGAAGTTAATTACTGAAGGATGAAGAAAGTAGACTGAGGATCTGGATGTAATTTAAAATTTTCAGGGAGGTAATACTGGAAAAACAGCTCACTGGCCACCGAGTTGATCGTGCAATATGCGAATGGTTCTGGGATCAAATACAAATTCAAGGCGATTCTTTAAAGGTAATTTATATTGTATTCTATAAGCTTGATGCATTGCAGTTCTGATAATTGAAATCCATTCATAAGACCATTTTAATGTGGAACCTTTTTTGTTTACATTTTATTTTGATGTTGTAGCTCGTACCTGTTATTGCTTCACCAACCCACTACCTATTTCAAGTGGTTCGTGAAGGGATCACATTTTTGGCGTGCAGCCAAGTTGAGATGCCACCTTTGATGGCAATTGAGGTGGGGTTTGTTCAGTTAACTCTTCTTTACAAAAACTTCTATGAACTTGGTTGACGGAAATTTTATGTTGAACTTGGTAATACCGTTTAGAATACGAGGTAATACTATTTAGTATACGAAGGATCACTATTTGGTGTTTTTTAGAAGAATAACACATAAAATCAAACATTTTTTAAATAGTGATAATTCGTTTGCTAAAACGTGATACTTTGTATACTAAAGGAGACCTGCTCATTCATCTTTTTCAGTTTTCGTAGAGGAGTTTTTGATCCATGAACCTCTTCTGAAGCTTGGAAATGAAATTTTAATATTTTATGGCCTTGATATGTAGCAAGTTACCTATATGTAAATTTTTGGGACACAAACCATGTATAAAGATAAGTGTAGATATATCAGTAACTGTCTTATTTCTTGCTTATTTGACCCCATAAATTAAATATGCATATGACAAGAATATAAAATTCAAGGCTGCGTTAGTAACATTCTCATGATTCTTGTGTGTTTAGTTCCTAGTTCTTCAACATGGCTAGATAGATATATTGGCTAATTTGATTTAACATATGCATTGAACAGAAAGACTTGTTAAACACTTGACAGTTTGATTTCTAGTTCCTTTGCAGGGTAGCTGATGTTCTTTCAAATTATTTGGATGGATTGAATGAAGATCTGATCAAGGATAATTTTGTTATCGTATATGAGGTATCTATATTCAGTCCATTTTATTTGAAGGCTGGAGTAATGTTTTTGGTTAAAATTGACATGTTTTTAGTGGGCCCAAAATTACCCTTTACATGCATTATACACATTTATGCTTGTTATATTTGATTAGTTGCAATATTCACAACTCAATATGAGAGCATCTTTTACCATGCATTTAAGTGTTGTCCATGGAAATATTATCAAATGGATTACTCTACAATATTTTGGATTCAACAAATGTGTATTTACTAGTTAATCACTTTCGTGTGTCATAGTGCAGGAGATTTTAATGCCATGAGTAGTTTATATCACGTCTCATCATAATAGTTTAAATAAATAGTTTCATCACCTCTAATTAGGCAATAAATAGAAGGGACAACATAAAGTTGGACCATTAGAAAAAAAAAAAAAAAAACTGTTTATTTTATTGTTCTGAATAATGAATCAGCATTTGGTCTTACTTCAACTATCTCTCATCTTTATAATTCATTCGACATTCTTCTAAATTATTCTTGAATCCTAAGTATTTAAATTAACTATGCAGCTGCTAGATGAGATGATAGACAATGGGTTCCCTCTAACGACAGAACCTAATATCTTGAGGGAAATGATAGCTCCTCCTAACATTGTTAGTAAGGTTTTGAGTGTTGTGACTGGAAGCACATCGAACATGAGCCATACACTTCCAGGGGCAACATCGTCTTGTGTTCCATGGAGAAAATCAGACCTTAAGCATGCCAGCAATGAAGTTTACGTCGATCTTGTGGAAGAAATGGATGCCATTATAAACAGGTGCGTGGATATCCCTTTTCAGTAATTCATCCTACATTTTCCCATTTTTTGCATTAGGGTGTGTTTAATTTGGGATTTTGAAATCTGGATTTTAAAATCTAGTGGATTTCAAGATCTTGATAAATAGTAGTGTGTGTTTGTTTTGAGATTTAAATAGGGTAGGGTTTAACTTTATGTAATCGATACGTAAGGGAGTACGATGTTGTATTACTATATTATCGTTGATTGTAATTATAATGATTAAATGATTGTGTAATAAATAGTGTGTTTTACTGAAAGTTGCAAAACTGAGAATAAAAGGTGTGAAAAGTGATAAATGAGATACGAGTGGGAATAAAAAAAAATCATATTTTGCATTAATGAGTCATTGGAGAGAATGTGATGAAGAAAATAATGGTATTTATAGGGTTAGAATATCTTATATGTAGAAAATTTTGCAATCCCTCAATACTATCACATTTGTTTGTGTTCCTCGTTTCTTTTATGTATTTCACCCCTCCCCCTCCCCCCTAATACAAAAGAGATACCCAGCATTGGCCGATCTGTAATGTAGTCACTGTGTGATTCCCGTTGCACTCCCTAAACTACAGTAATCACTCTGTATTTGCAGTAGCCATTCTGTTTATGACTCATGTTCTGAATCCCCTTTTGATTTGTCTACTGTTCAGAGACGGGAATCTAGTAAAATGCGAGATCTATGGTGAAGTTCAAGTTAATTGTCATTTATCAGGTCTACCAGATCTCACACTGTCTTTTGCAAATCCTTCAGTTCTTAATGATGTAAGATTTCACCCCTGTGTTAGACTTCGACCATGGGAGTCGAACCAAATTCTGTCCTTCGTCCCTCCTGATGGACAATTCAAGCTCATGAGTTACAGGTTTGCATGTATCTGAGATATTTTTTGCTCATGGATCTTCAATTTTTAACGTTCATATTAGATGCAACACTTTTAGCTTCATTTATTCGTTGTTATCTTTCAGAGTAAAGAAGTTGAAGAACACTCCAATTTATGTGAAGCCACAATTGACCTCAGATTCAGGGACGTGTCGTATAAGTGTGTTAGTTGGAATAAAGAATGATCCTGGAAAGCCAATCGACTCTATAACAGTTCAATTCCAGCTACCGCCATGCGTTTCGTCGTCTGATTTATCATCAAATTTTGGAGCAGTAAATGTTCTTGCTAACAAGGTACTAAATTTTGTTAGTATAACATTGATTGATAGGACCTAAGATGTGTGCCATCTTTGAGTTCTGAACAAACATCATCCTAGTTATCTGATTCATCACTCTTATATATCTTATATTGGAATTTTTCTCTGTAAAGATTGCAGGAAGTACAATATTATTGCACTGATGAATTTGAAATAGAGTGGGGCTATTCACACCCCAATTTCAACTAAACACACCCCCAACTTAATTAAACATACTAAAAAATATTGAAAGTACCCTTCAAGTGGCTTTAAATTCTAAAAAATGCCCTTATGCTTTATAAATGATTACATCTTTCATTTTTAGCTCGTTTTTTTCTCTAATTTTACTATCTCAAAATAAGATAAATAAACATAGACTTTGATACCATTTTCAAGATATACGAATCAGAAGAAAAACGAGCTTAAAATGAAAGATATGAGTAATATTTATAAAACATTAGGGTATTTTTTTAGGATATAGTCATTTGGGTAATTTTGACCTTTTTTAGTATGTTTGACTATATTTGACTATGCTGGGTGTGTATAGAGGAAATTGGGGTGTGAGTTGCCCCACCCTTTCAAATATGCAGCACTTTATAATAGAATTGAAAGGTACTAGGTGCGAGCTCCCTTTCAAATATGCATGTGCGTTATTTGAAGCACTTTATAATAGAATTGAAAGGTACTAGGTGCGAGCTGGGGCGTAACTCCTAGGTGTGGTCAAGTATAGTCGATTTGGAAAAAGAAATCAGTAAACTGGGGCTTAGCACATAGGCAATAACTATGAAAACCCATATTGGTTACCTGCATTTTGGCTTCTCAACTCATAAAGATGCATTATTTGTATTTGCAGACCTGCTTGTGGACAATAGGACGAATCCCGAAGGATAAAGCTCCTTCGATGTCTGGTACGTTGATGCTCGAGACAGGTGTAGAACGTCTTAAAGTGTTCCCGACTTTTCAGGTGGGTTTCCGGGTTATGGGCACTGCTCTCTCGGGCTTAAAAATCGATAAGTTGGATCTAAGCAATCTACCATCGCGGCCATATAAAGGTTTTCGAGCTCTTACAAGGGCTGGTGAATTTCAAGTGAGATCATAACATTAATTGTTGTACCAACTGTGTCTTAAAGATTCATCAGAACTTGAATTTTGGTGTTGTATAGATGATAGTAGAATTGTTTGATTTGGTTCTTTCCTGGAGATGGACAAGAAATTTTATCAAGATTTTATTCATGAATAATAGTGATGATTTGCAGCTCTCAAAACTATACTTCATTCTTCTCACTGTTAGTCTTTGCATAATCCTCATGTCAATTGAGTGGTATATTTGATTTTTTAAAACAATTTGACTCAGTGATGAGTGTACTAAGTAATTTGCTGAATGTAAAAGTGAAGAAACTATTACTCAAATTTCAGTAGAAGAAAGCTCAGAGAAGTATTTAAAATTGAAATCATCAGTGAATACAAGGTGTCAAGAATAAAGAAGAAAATACATAACATAGCCCTCCCCTCTCTCTCAAGCAGACACCTTATTTACCCTAAAAGAATCCATCACCTCACGTAGATCTTTCTCTACTTCTGCAAATGATTTTTCTGGTGTCTGCAATCTTAATTCGTATAATTGATTGTTCTCGACTCCAAGAACTGAAAGATAACGTCGATTCCATTCCAGACTCACCACCCGATCCTGTGGCATCACAGCCAACTCGTTGTTGCTGGCATACGACTTTATGTTTACCTATAAAACGAGAAGAAACCATAAGGGACGATGTTTTGACTCAACACTTTGTTCCGTGCAACTAGTGCAATATTTTACCAAATGATTTCAACCAATCTGTTTTTTAATATTTTCAGTTCATGTGATAAAAAGTATTAGTTGCATATTGAAAAAGTACTAATAAAATTCAACATATAAACTAATATTTTCCTCATTATATATTTTAGTGGTTTTTATATTCAGTGGGTGTTATCTGATGAAAAGGACTAAGCTACACAAAAATCTCATTTCTCACCTCAACTTCATAGTATAGCTTTCCATCGCCTGCTACTTTTGACGAGGTAGAAAGAACACTAGACTCCCGCTTAACACCAAGTCTTGTAGACATAAACTCGGTTAAATATTGTCTCAATACTTTTTTTCCTGCTTCTTGTGGTGAACCTAAATCCTCCACACTCTTGTAAGTTGAAGATGAAGGTGAAGATATTTCGACTGAGAGATTCTCATCTAGAACATAAGGATCCCTGAAGAAAACATCAGCACCAGCCCCACGAACTTCAATCCAATTCTTGGGGTACTTAAAAGAGTAGCCATCAAAAGAATCTATATATTCCCTGAATTCAATAGATTGCGCAAATGCAGTATTGTATATGCCACCTTGTGAAAAGACGAAACCTGATAGAATCAATGCCATCACTTTCCTTCTTGGAACTGCAAAATCTTTACTCTGGTTATATATATTAGAACATGTCATGTGAGAAACCATAACGTCATGGCAGGCGTAAAATGAGATCAAGTCATTACGATAGGATTCAAATTAGGGAAAAATAACCTTTTTAGTCCTCTTAAGTTACCTTCATCTTGATTTTACTCATGTTGATTTTCACGAATAAAATACTCTTGTAACTTCCAATCAGACTTTGCCACTTGAGAATCAACCGGATGTTTCACCCAATACAACCGGTCACCGGACCAAAATGTCAAAATTTGGAAGTTACGGAACTATTTTCAATTCGTGAAAGTCCACGTGAATCTACAATGTGATGTTATTTGGTTCTATGTACACATATATGTGCTAGCTTAGTCATTGTTTCATGTTTCAACC
This sequence comes from Galeopsis tetrahit, assembly GCA_963675135.1. NCBI lineage: Eukaryota > Viridiplantae > Streptophyta > Magnoliopsida > Lamiales > Lamiaceae > Galeopsis > Galeopsis tetrahit. The sequence goes on along the minus strand of OY776130.1, from coordinate 62,439,002 downwards.
ACTATATTCAACGATTCTGATTTACAGAACTACCAGCAAACATCAATAGACTAACAACAAGGCAAAGAAACAGCTTAAAATTTAGGAAAAATCAACAAGCGGATGAATTAAGGACTCACCTCGTGTAATTTGCAAGAAAAAATGGAAGGAGCAGCGGTGGAATTTCTCGCTACTGAATTATAAGCCATAATTCCGCGCGATTGAGACCTGCTCGACTTCGGTGAATACGCCGCCGTAATTGGCGGCGGCTGAAATTTGACGATGGCTGCCATTGTCAGTAGTGTGGGTAGGTTTGGGGGCTGGGGCTATCAAGATTGAAAGAGATTATTGCAGTAGAACATCCATTTTTGTTCTGTGGAACGAAAGCAAAAGGAGCGGAGGCACTTTGGATAAGCGCGAGTTTGGTTGTCTTTGATTAACGCTTTACTGCTGGATACAGCTGAAGCAGAGTCGTGTTGCGTTTTTTAATATCGAAATTGTTTTCCTAAAAGTATAAATTTTGTAAAAATTAATAAAATTTCTAGAGGGTTAAATTTACAGTAATTTTTATCAGACCGATCAAATAGTTAAATATCATGGTAATAAGTTTAATTTATGTATGACACGTGCATTACAACCACCTGCATAATGATTTAAGAGGTAAAACACAAAATAAAATACGAAAAATGAAACAATATTTTAGTGAGTTAGTCTCATGTGCATAGTGCACATATCATTCCTCTATGTATTAATAAAGGTGATTATGTACAACTAAGTAATTGATGTTCTAGTGGTAAGATACACCCTTTATAAATGTGAGGTTAAGTAATTGATATTCTAGTGGTAAGATACACCATTTATAAATGTGAGGTTACATGTTCGAACCGTTTTTTTTTTTTTTTTCAATAATAATAGTACCACTTTTCAGTAATAAAATTTCCACTTTTCAATAATAATAGTTACCACTTTTCATTGACAAAATTTTCACTTTTCAATAATAATAGTTGCCACTTTAAATTCAAACAATTGTTTTCAAGAAAACAAGAATCAATTGATCAAACATATTGTGAGCACAACAACAAAAAACCTCCCCAGAGAAAGTGGAAAAATAAAATAAAAAATCAAACTAGTTCATTGCCCAAGTGATATATAGTGAGAAAATTTGACAAATGGAGGCAGTAAAACCTAGGGCTGGCAAATCGTGCTATCGTGTCGTGTTTCGTGTCGACACGATAGTGACACGACACGATAAGGTCAAACACGAACACGACACGATAAGGATCTGTGTTGACACGACACGAACACGATAATTTTCGTGTTGACACGACACGACACGATAACAACACGATAATTTTCGTGTCGACGTGACACGATACGATAACGACACGTAACACGATAACAACACGATAACGACACGATAAGAAAATAAATCAATTTAAAATTGTATTAAATATATAAAAAATTATATATTTATATAAATATAAACAATTATCGTATCATTATCGTGTTATTATCAGATACGTGTCATTATCGTGTCGTGTCATATCAGGTAAATAACAGGTTAACAGGTTGTTAACAGGTTACCTGTTAATTTTATCGTGCTTAACGGGTTGACACGAATTCGACACGAACACGACACGAAATTTCCGTGTCGTTATCAGGTCAACCCGATAACGACACGAACCCAATAAGGCCAAACACTAACCTGCAATTTTCGTGTCGGATTCGTATCGTGCTATCGTGTCGTGTCGAAAATTGCCACCCCTAGTAAAATCGTACAACTTATCCAAGAAGACAATACAGAGCGAGAATATAAAAGGCCTGAAGAATATAATAAAAACTAAAAAAAAAATATTAACTTTATATACTAAATCCGAATATAAGTAAACGGGTCGGAGCGGGTCACATATGAGTGTGGGTAAAAATCGTGTGCACGGATCAATTTTATGTGCACACTGTGCATATAAGATTTTCCCGGCTAAAAGATGGACTTATGTGAAAATACCTTACGTATGCTTATGTGCAAATCCATCAAATAAGGGGAAAAAAAAATCTGGATTAAAATTCTCGCGGGTATCCGAAAAAAAATGGGCCCAAATCCAAAGCCCGCGAAATTAAGGTACCTGGGCCCAAATCCAAAGCCCGCGAAAAAGGAAACATTATTAAGCATATAAAACAAAATTAATAACAAACTATAGTTATGTCCTAGTGGTAAATGTTTACCCTCTTTTAAAAAAAGAGGTTGTAGGCTCAATTCTCAATTACGGCATTTTGATGCTACAATGTCATTTTATAGTTTAGTCAAATTGTGGTGGTCATGTACTAGTTATGTACTCTGTTTTTATAGTTTAGTATTCACTGTGGTTAAAATTATTCAGACTTAGCTTTTGTACTCTGTTTTTCAGACTTTTTTTTTAATAGAGGGAAAATAAAAGTTGGCGCTCAAAATATTTTCTCCGCTAGTAAATGACGGATTCTCTAACAACAACATCAAAATTGATAGAAAAGAATAAGTGAGTGACCAATTTTGATAGTGATGAAATGTGGGTGACCAAATGTGAAAAGTGGTAAAGTTCAGTGACGAAAAATAATATTTTCCCATTAATTTTCTTTCCTTTTTTATTTTTTATTTTATTTTTTACTCTTACTCATTATTTTGCATACAAGTAACAAACAAAATACCAACACATTAATACACAATACACACAAAAATTAAGATAGTACACACATAATACTATGAGAGTATCACACATTTATGAATGTCAGTATGGGACAAAATACCAAAATAATAACACAAATTTGATGTGTATTGCTGTTTTATACATTAATATCACAAATTTTATGTAAATAGTATTACATCGTTACATTTAACAGTATTACATTATTGTAATTGACAGTATTACAAAGTGAAAACCAAAATATTTATCACTGGATCATTATTCTCTTCTTCTCTAACCACGTTATACACTACTTTACCATACCCTCATTCTTCTTACACGTTTCTTGTCTCTTTTTTTAATCACTTGTGCACATTCTTTTAACAGTATCACACCTGAAAGCATACAATATTACAGAATAAGAAACATGGTATTATAAAACAAAAATATCTAAGCATTTGAGAATTCTACAATATCAACAATTTAGGGAAGCCATACTCTATTGTTTACAAAGTAATTCATCAACTTAACACAAATAAATGAAAATAATACTTGATGGAGTACTATATTATTCTACATCTCAACACACCTAGACAGTAACACATGAAATACTTAGTCAGTATCATACAAAAAACCAACTATTTTTATCAAATTGAATGTTTAAAAAATGAACTAATTAACTACTCAAGTTTTGAAGGACATTAAATCAAAACAAAAACAGTATTACAATTAAAACGTAACAATATTACAATTAAAACGTAACAGTATTACATGCAATTATACCTTTTTTTTTAATTACGTCACCATCATTCTCTTCTTCTCTAACAACATTGTCCAGCAATTCATCATCCTCACCTCTTGACCTTATTTTTGTCTCTATTTGCTTCATATTTTTTCACATTATAACATCTAAAGGCACACAGTGTTATATTATACACACAATAGTATTATATTTTGCATATGATAGTATTACCAGTTATCCACCAATGTACTCTACTTCATGGTCAATTTACTTACAAGGTAAATTATCATCTGTAAATTATCATCACTGAGAAACAATTATCGTCCCCTTCCTTAATTTTAGTTAATACTGAAAGACTGTAATTGCAAAAAAAAAAAAAAAAAGAGATTCGAAAATAAAGCTTCTTCAGTTCAGGTCTCCATAATTCTTCCGCACGGAATATTCTCAGAAGAACGAAAGTTGTGATTTGATCATCAGGCTAATCAGAAAACAAATTTTATGCAACAAAATAAGGGAAATTTCTCAGAAAATCAAATAAGATGAGATAAAAGATATCGAATGCAAAGCTATTCTGTTTAAAAGAAATGAAAACAGATTCTCTTCAGCCTAGGTCTCCAAATAGATTCAGCACAAAATTATTCTCAAGAGATAAAATGTCATTTATAAAAATCATCGTCAGAGAACAGAAACAAAAACAACTTATTGAATCAAACTCAAAATATAAAATACCTGAAGAAGAGTAGAAAATGTAAAATAGGAAATGAAAATATGGACGGATCGGCGCGGCGGGAGGGCGGCGTCCGCGGCGGGCGGATGGAAGGATCGGCGCGGCGGGAGGGCGGCTTCGGCGGCGGGCGGGTGGACGGATCGGCGCGACGGGAGGACAGATTGGCGCGGCCAGAAATGTAGAAGGGGGATGGAGGGCGACGCCTCACTGTGTGTAAATCGCACACAGTGAGGGTGTGGGATTACAAAAGTAAATTTTGGTATTTAAACTTAAGGAATTTGCATAAAATTAAAATTTTAAGTTTGAGCGGGCCGGGTCGGAAAAATATATGGGTCAAATATAATAACCTAAATCATAAATGGGTAATTTTCACATAAGCATAAAGTATTTGCACAAAAGTTTTTGCGTTTTTTTAATCATTTCAGGTGGATTAAAATTAAAAAAAATTGAAAAAATAAGTTTTTTTTTAATTGCTGAAACAGTCAAATTATGGCAAATATATCTTGTGGAGTGATTTAATCTCTAGGAAGTCGGAAACTAATTATGGTAATTATTTTATTTTAAAAAAAGGGTAGGGCTGCTGTGTACTCAAGTACGCGGTGTACTTGAGTCCAGCTATATAGGAAATATCAATTATATATAGGATAAATAATAAAATATTTAACAAAACTTATTGTGGCCTAGTGGTTGTCTTTGGATTACCTTAACATCATGCCCCAGGTTCGAATCCCACATTAATAATAATTTTCTAACAATTTTCGATATTTTAAATAGCAACATGTAAAATTAATAATAATTTTTTAAAAAAATAGCAACCGTTTTTTATACATTAAAAGTGCACTTAATAAATAATAAAATTTATAAAATTAATAATAATTAAAAAAAAAAGTGCAAGAAATTAATAATAATTTTTTTAAAAAATAGCAACAATATTTTATACATTAAAAGTGCACTTAATAAATAATAAAATTTGTAAAATTAATAAGTAATAGTAAAAAAAATAATAAAACGCATAAAATTAATAATAATTTTTTTAAAAAAATTTAGCACTAGTTTTTCTAGATTATAAAAGTGCAAGTACAAATAAACAAAAGGTGTATCATGAGCATACATTTTTCAGTTATAATATCATACACTTTTCAATTATAATACCATACACTTTTCATTAATATATAACTTACAATTTTCATTAATAGAACATACATTTTTTAGTTATAATAACATACACTTTCATTAAATAGATCATACACTTTGCAGTTATAATAACATACAATTTTCATTAAATAAACATACACTTTTCATTAATAGATCATACACTTTGCAGTTATAATAACATACACTTTTCATTAATATATAACTTACACTTTTCTGTTATAATATCATACACTTTTCAGTTATAATATCATACACTTTTCAGTTATAATAACATACATTTTTCATTAAAAACAATGTTGCACTTTTCAATATAGTAACATACACTTTTCATTAAAAAAACAAAGATACACTTTTTAGTCATAATAACATACACTTTTTCTTCCCGTAAAAAAAAAAAAAAAAAACATACACTTTTAAAAAAAAAAAAAATCGAAAAAAAAAAATCGATTTTTTTTAATAAAAAAAAAGAAAAAAAAGTCAAAGTTTGACCGATGACCGGTCAACATTTGACTAGTAAAAGTCTACTCAAGTACACCATGTACTTGAGTACATACAAGAATTTGGCTTAAAAAAATTGTGGTATTTTTAACTTTTTTTTTTTTTTTAATAATCTACTTTCGACTCCATTTAATTCCCATATCTCCTTCTATATCGTATCTTTTTTAGATTTGGACTCAATTAAGGAATATAAATTTTCGATTTTTTTATTTTTATTTTCCATCAAGATTACTTCCTCTCTGTTTCAAACTAAAAACAAATAATTGAAATATAAATAGACTAAAGTAACCAAACCTTAAAACAACATTTTGCTAAACATTACCCATAAAATAAATTATTATGACTCTCTTCTGGAGTTTATGGCAAATTATTCCAGGATAACTACTTCATTGATTTATGGAACAATTGTTGCACAATAAAAATATCTAAATTTTGTATTCCATAACTAAATCTAAATTAGATATTCCTTGTGTTTCATAATGGTTGTCTTGTTCCTTATCGAATTAAGGAACATAATTCTTTTACAAACTTACCCTTCATTATCTTAAAGATGAAAATAAAAATAAAGGAAAATAAAAAGTTATAAAAAAATAGAGATAAAAAAAAAAATCAAATGACAAATTGTAGAAATTAATTATATAAGAGTAATTTAAAGAAAAATGTGATAAAAATTTTACACAATATTAAGACTAAAATCGACAAATAATATGAAACTAAGATGGAGTATGATCAAAACGAGGGAGTTATGGGATTTGAATAGAAAAACATGTGGTTATGAAACAAAATTAAATAAATACCATAATTACCATAGTTTATTTTTAATTAAAAAAATTACGTACCTTAACTTGATGCGCACACACATATATTTCCTAAGATATATAATATTTGCAATTATGTTTATTTTAGGAAACAAATATGCGCCTATCCCTTATAAATACACCCTTTTCTTCCCATGCAAATCAAACTCTGGTTTTAATTTCTGATAACTTTCATCAATGGCGACTGGGTGGGATTCCGATTACACGTACGAACCAGCTCCACTGTTCGAAAATACATACAAATGCCTCCCCTTTAGTAAATACACCAACCCCGACCTCCAAACCGGAGACAAAATCATCATGCCGCAGTCGGCTCTGGCACGAATCCTCCAATTGGGGATCCGACACCCCTTTTTGTTCAAGCTGGAAGGCTTCCACTCCGACAAGATCTCCCACTGTGGCGTCCTGCAGTTCGACGCCGAAGAAGGCTTCGTCCACGTGCCCGACTGGATGATGAAGAACTTGAGCCTTCGACCAGGAGCCCAGGTGATCTTGCGCGACGCCAGGCTGTCGAAGGGGGCCTACATGAAGCTGCAGCCGCACAAGACGGCGTTTATCGAGTTGGAGAACCCGAAGGAGGTGTTGGAGAAAGGGTTGATGGGTTTTACTTGTCTGAGTCTCGGGGATACGTTCATGATTAAGCACGAAGAGAGGGATTTTTACTTTAACGTGTTGAAAGTGTATCCTGGAGAGGCAATTCACTTGATAGATACGGACTGCTTGTTGGATTTTGCCCCACCGTTGGATTATAAAGAACCTGATCAAAAGAAGAAGAAAATTGCGGAGAAAGTAATTGAAAAGGAGGAGGAAGAAGCTGGGAAGATCTTGAAGCCGTTTAGTGGGAGCGCGCGTCGACTGGACGGGAAGGCGGTGGCCGAGGAGGAGGAGAAAGAGAAAGACGTGTGTAAAATTGAAGAAGAAGAAAAGGAGCTGTTCAAACCTTTTTCAGGGAGGAGTCGTACACTCGGAGGAGGACTTTTCTGATTTTTGTTCTGTTGTTTTATGTTTCTTTATTTCTGATTTTTCAGTTCCATTTTATGTCTTTTACTAGTACTAATTCCTTTTTGTTATTTGATAAGTAATTGGGAGAGAGATGGAGCCTTACACTATTATGAGGATTATGCTCAACACATAATATTACTACTATTAAACTGGTGGAGTAGTATTTAGCCTGAAATTCGTTTGTTAAACTAACTAGCTACCTCAAAATACTTGTATATGTTATACACAAATGCTGCATTAAGAATAAATCTTGAAAGATAAGTTGTAGAGAAGAAATTGCATACGTCGTCTATCAGGATCGAGAAGCCCTTTCTTCCTTTGCTTCAAGGGCGTCGACTTCCTCGTTTGATAAGAGATCAACTACAGGTTCATACACATCCCACTCTTTCCTCTTCCTGAAATCATCCCATTTCTTACATTACTAACTTAACAACCCTCACATAACCAAAACACAACATCTATTATTAACATAATGTCATTGCTTACCGGATAACACTCGACTTGCTGCCAAATAACTTGAATAAATCCACTGCATTCCCGCTCGTCTTGCTGACACAATGAACAAAACAAATTAAAAATTCATCACCTTTTCATTTCAAAACTGATGCTTACAAATATGGGACAGACCTGGCCTGACTATGTTCAAACCCTCTGCGCCCTTTCTTGTTTATTCTGCTTTCACGGATTGAAGTCACATTTTGTACAGCAATCTGAACCATCAACAAATATAGATTGTAAAACCGTATAAGCTGATAACGAGAAAAAAAAAATACAGTAACATAATGTACAAAGATATACATAAGCATAAGAAGAATCCCATAGAAATCAACTCACCTCGTAAAGTTGTTCTCGGATGGCAATAGCAACGGCAGGCTGCAAAGTCAATGCTGGATTAATATAATTCAATAAAAGTGCTTATAAATCAAAAGGCAACGACAAACGAGCAAGTCCCAGAAAAGGAAATGCTTCAGTATACACCATACAAGAATGTGGTGGTCTTAAGCTCCATAGAAACATATATTCAAATTAACTATCAAAAAAGAGAAGAAAAAGTCATGCAAATAAACAAAAACAATAAGAAGAAAAGAATACAAATAAAATGGGGAGGGAATGATGACAAAGTTCAAATTCGTTTTACGTAGAATGGAAACCCTATTACATAAAAGTGAAGTCTCTATTATCATACACTGTCTATAATCTATCACTAAAATACTATGAAGAATAAAATGGGGAGGGAATTCCTAACGTTTCCAAAACTAACCAAAGCTCTAAATTCTTTAATAGAGCATTAGAAATAGTGGCTACAACTTACACCTAATTAGCCCTTATGCAATTAACACTTGGTCATTTATACATATACACTTTTTAGGTTGTGATTCAATAAAAGAAAAGGATGGAACGATATAAGGCCAGTCATGAACAACAAAATTGTCCTCAATCAGCCAACGAAACTTAATTACTAAAAAGGAAACAAGACCAAGTTAGATAACTTAGTGGAGCAGATAATTAACTTTAAAACATGCTACCATGTGCCAAGTTCTATTTTTACCTATTTTAGCACTGCTGCAGAATTGAATTTCAACTATTTATAGAAGTCAAAATAAGACCACAAAGTGCATCAAGATTTTCTTGTCGTTATCAGATGCCGGTCAATATAATAAAGCTACATTTAATAATAAAGCTCAGTCCAAAGTGCTTACTCCAACTTCAGGATCTTCAATGCCCATGTCTTTGCAAAAGATTTTGGCAAATTCCTCAGGGTCGCTCTCAAAGTTGTTTAAATCCTGATTTTTTTAAATTTATATTCCTATCAGTGATTAAAGAAGAAATGAAAAAAACAAAGGCATTGTTTCATATGAAGTTTATAATATTTCTGGCAAAAGATTTAAGAAAAAAAATACAGATCTTGGTTGTTCTTACCCATAAAAAATGGTCTTTAATAAGAGTATGGTTAACACGGAGATCAAGCTGGGTCACACAAAAAAGAGAAAATCAAAAATCACGACCAGGATTTCTTGTTGGGACGAAACTATATATATTGTTACATTACTGAGGAAGGGGAAATGACTGGAATGACAGATCAGCAACACCATACCTTGATGGGAACAATCTTCTCACCAGTATACATATCTTGCCCTTCATATGACCTAAATTCAGATAGCTGTGTCTGCAATAAATAAGCATTTAAATTAAGAGTCAGAAAAGCATGCAATAAAGAATACATCAGTGAAGAAATAAACTTTAAACACCAGGCAACATGTTATTGGATGTCATTCAGACATTCACCCACTCTTGTGATTAATCAAAAAAGGGTATAAGCAGTCTTACAGTTAGTATAATGTATTACAGGAATTAGAGAAAGACAGTACCTGGATGGATTGAGCAATCTGTGTGACAAAACCAGGAGGAAGCTTCAAGTCTTTCACTGTTCTTTTTGCAAATATCACCACTTCAGAATCGGGATCTACATTTACAACACACAATTTTAGCTCCTAGGTTTCACAATAAAATCATCAACAACATAAATTAGGAAAGAGCTGAATGACCCGCCTAATATGGGAGAGTATAATTTTAATTTGGGCATCCTTTATTACCAATACCAAACGTTTAACCTAATGACTGCACTGTACACAACTAATTTCAGAAATACAAGGAGACGGCTACATATATCCTCCTCACTGATTGGCTATTTTATTAACATGAGTTAAACACAGTTCAAAACTTTAAGCAGCTAACTCTTCAATCCTTTTGAGATTGGAATTTCAGAGTAAAGGGTAACCTATCAAACTATAAATATTTATCCAAGGGAAACATCAAGAAAATTAATATAAATGGAAAGATCTCACATTGGTGATTAGAATTTGTGGAAAATTACCAGAAGGATTCCAAATGAGAGAATCTCTAAATCTTTGCCCATCAATGTCAATGTCCAGGTGTATCGGAACTAGGTTGTCCGCAGTCGGTCTGCACATTAGAAATCAGAAATTCATTTTACCTAAAAATCTGTCAGAGAGAGAGGGAGAGAGAGATGGGGCAGTAAATTACATCTGGAACTTTACGGGGTTTTTGGCTGTGCCCCATGGCGACTGAGATTTCATGCTTCCAATTTCTACCTGCCCACCCTTTTAAGCACCTGAAAGGCTGAAACTGCACCCTCAGTTTCAGTTTTTGAATTGGCTAAATGCATCAGAGATTGTAGTATTAAAATTTACAAATAGGGAAAATATATATTTACTTTAGGTCCTTGTATTTTCAATTTCTTTGATGTCCCTATACTTTCATTTGTATTTTTAATTATGTCATGCACTTGCTTTCTCTCTCTCTCTCTCTTTTTCTCTTTTATTTGTATTAGGAACTTTCTCCTAGTTTTCCTGATATCACTTAACTAATAACTGCAGTGAGGCTCAATCAAAATTCGATTAAAACAACCAAGATTTCATATCAAGTTTAAATCTGAGCAGCTCACTCAGTACGTGCTTTTGAAATAATTTACGAAAGATATGCTCATAACTTTTCAACCCTTACTCAAGAAGTCTAAGAACCAAAAGAAACTTTGGTTGCATTTCATACTAATAACATACGAGATTGTAAAATATTAAAATTTGCTAAAATTAATAAGAAAAAAAAAATAGATTTTCTTTTCTACAAGACAAGTATCTGACAAATTCTGCAACTCCTTCAAACTAAGAAAACCTAAGGTTGTGCTTTGACTAAGGAAATTGAAATGCAATGAATGAATTTCCAACACGTCTTAATTAGAGTTGAATTAGTTCAAATGTAAGAGTGACTGAATTCAAATTTAGATGAAGCCAAACAAGCACACATGGATTTGGTAATAGTACCAAATTCATTCACAACCCTTCAATTCAAACACAATCTAAATTTCTGACTAACAACAGTTCACAATAAACAGCAATAACATTTCCCAAAGCATTTTCTGAAATTCATATGGCACACAGTAATACCAACAAATTAATGGCAAGTCTCCTAAAAAAACCAGGTAAGAATTTCACCAATTTCACGACAAATTGTCATTAACAAGATTTATGACTTCCCTCACAACAAAAACATCGCAGGGTGCACCAACCATCATTATTCAATTTGAAAATAAGGAGTTTAACAAGAACGCATCAGTAAAGCTGTATGCGGTACCTCGAAAGCGGGCTATTCTTCAATTGAATTGTATTGTCGTCTCTCTCTCTCTCTCTCTCTCTCTCTCTCTCTATCTCTATCTCTCTCTCTCTCACACTGATTAAGCGCTTTATGGTAGAGCCCAAACTCAGGAGCGAAAATATGAAGGAACAGAACAAATAAAATTCAAGATTGCGATGGTAAAAGACATAAAAACCCCTTGATAAAATATTACTCCCCACACAATAGGTAAAATAACTCACAATTATTCCTTAAAAAAAATATATATTAATATACACAAAACATTATTCTATTTTTAAAATGATCATTCATTCTAAGTACATATTTTTTTTCTACACCTCATGATAAATTATTATATACAATTAAATGTATACATGTAATTGAATTTTATGTGATTTTGATATATGATTAATTGTTTAATTAAATTTTTAACTCACCACATTAAATCAAATTAAAATTGTAATTTAGTTATACAAAATATATCAGTGTCGATAGGAGTGCTTTTGGGCGATAAACCAGTGTCGACCATAGTTTTTTTGGTCGACTCTGGTTTGTTAAAAATACTAAGACTTTTAAAAAAAAAATTCTTTGAGGCGGTGGTTATGGTGTCGATTTGAGTGTTATTGCTATTTTATTTTAGGGATTAAAGTTTTTTTAGTCCTTTAAGTTGGACTAATTTTGAATTTGGTCCCGATGGAATACACATTTTGATTTTAGCCCCATAAGTTGATTGAAATTTTGAATTCAGTCCAATTACTACAATTTGAAGTAAATAAATCGATCAAATCCACTGATTTTTGCATTTTTCTGCACATGAGCAAATTCACAGTTGATTTGAATTACACACGAGCTAAGAATTTGACCGGTTTATTTACCTACAATGGTAGTAATTGGACTGAATTCAAAAATTCGGCCAACTTATGGGACCAAAATCAAAATGTGTATTCCATGAGGACCAAATTCAAAATTAGTCCAACTTAAAGGACTAAAAAAACTATAATCCCTTTATTTTATCAAACATGTTCATTTTTGTGGGTGTTAGAATTTGTTTGTGGTTGTTGTGGTGGTGGCGGCGAAATTCTAGGGTTAAGGTATTTAGGGTGTCGTGCAATGGAGATGGAGAGTGCAGAAAAAGAAAAAAAAAATGGGGAGGGGCAGGGGAAGACAGAGGCGGCGAGAAGAAATGAAATTTGGGTTATAGGGGTGTATGTATCTATAACATTTATTAAAGGGGGTAAATATGGTATTTCATATATATATTTGAATTAATAAATGAAAGGGGGAGTGTATTAAACAATTTTTTTTTAAAACAAGTTTTAATATTTTGCTAAATGAAGGATGGAGTCACAAATGTACCTATGAGCTAGAAACAAAGCCAAGATAGGCTCCAACAAAAAAGGGCCTAAAATGAACCGGCCCAAATAAAAACAAATGGGCCTAAGTGACTAGGCCCAAGAGAAGTAAAAAATTGATCCGAATGACTAATTCCGGCGACCGTGGCCGGAAACTGGAGAGTGCGAAATCTGAACCAAAGGGAGTAGAGTAGTGCACTATTTTTGAAAAATTGATTCTCCAATTTGGGGCTGATTAAAGCGAATGGCATTTTGCCCCTAACTCCAGAAACCCTCCACACGCCCACGCGAAACAACTGCATGAATTCGGCAAAGTTAAGCGCATTTTCAGCCATTAAAGCATCCTTAAACCCAAAAGGCAGAATAGCAACAACGATAACTTACTCAGATTTGGACACTCTTTTCTTCCAATGCAAGAATCTCAAGCTCTTCAATCAGATTTTATGCCAAATGCTCTGCACTGGCCTAATCAAGGACACCTATGCTGCTAGCAGAATCCTCAAGTTCTCTACTGACTCGCCCTTCATCCAGGTAGATTATTCTCACAAAATCTTCACAAGCATTCACAACTCAAATGGGTTCATTTGGAATACAATGTTGAGAGCTTTTGTGCAAGGGAACAGAGCGCAGGATTCAATGCTTTTGTACAAATCAATGTTAAAGAATAGCTTTCTATGCATTGATAACTATACCTACCCAATCTTGATCCACGGTTGCTCTCTCCGCCTTTCCGAATTCGAGGGAAAACAGATGCATGATCATGTAGTAAAAATGGGTTTTGTTGGAGATGTTTACGTGGCGAACAATTTGATAAATATGTATAGTTTATGTGGGCACGTTGGTGATGCTAGAAAGGTGTTCGATGAAAGTCCTGTTCAAGATTTGGTTTCTTGGAATTCAATGCTGGCTGGATATGTTTTAGAGGGGAGTGTTGAGGAGGCAAAGTTGTTCTATGCTCAGATGCCTAAACGAAACATCATAGCTTCGAATTCTATGATTGTATTGTTGGGTAGGAGTGGTAGGTTGAGTGAGGCACATAAATTATTTAATGAGATGGTGGAGAAGGATGTGGTATCTTGGACCGCCTTGATATCTTGTTATGAGCAGAATTTGATGTATGAAGAAGCTTTAGATCTGTTCTTGACTATGCGTAAGAATGGAATTAGAATTGACGAGGTGGTGGTTGTGTCTGTGCTTTCTGCTTGTTCTCATTTATTGAGTTTCAGAATGGGGAAATTAGCTCATAGTTTGGTTGTGAAAACTGGTTTTGAATCCTATGTAAATCTGCAGAATGCTTTGATTCACATGTACTCCAGATGTGGGGATGTGTCGTCAGCGCAGAAGTTGTTTAATACGGGTTGTTTCTTGGATTTATTTTCTTGGAATTCTATGGTATCTGCATACATGAAATGTGGATTGGTTGATAGGGCCAGAGAATTGTTCGATAAAATGCCAGAGAAGGATGTGGTGTCTTGGAGTTCAATGATATCGGGTTATGCTCAACTCGATAAGTTTTCTGAGACATTAGCATTATTTCACGAAATGCAGCATCAAGGTGTAAAGCCCGATGAGACCATTTTGGTGAGTGTGGTTTCAGCTTGTGCTCAACTTGCTGCTCTTGACCAAGGCAAGTGGTTAGATGCTTACATACGAAAAAATGGCTATACCGTAAATATAATTCTTGGTACAACTCTTATCAACATGTACATGAAATGTGGAAATGTGGAAAATGCAATGGAGGTTTTCAATGGGATGGAGGAAAAGGGAGTATCATCATGGAATGCTCTAATTCTTGGGTTTGCCATTAATGGGCAAGTAGAAAGGTCTCTCGAGATGTTTGAAGAGATGAAGAAACGAGGAAACGTGCCAAATGAAATAACTTTTGTGGCAGTTCTTGGTGCTTGCCGCCATATGGGTCTTGTAGAAACGGGGCGTAAATATTTTGATTCCATGATCAAGGATTACAAAATCGAGCCCAACATTAAACACTATGGATGCTTAGTTGATCTTCTTGGACGTTCGGGGCTGCTAAAGGAAGCAGAGGAATTGATCAGTACTATGCCTATGGCTCCCGATGTTGCCACTTGGGGTGCTCTTCTTGGAGCATGCAAGAAACATGGGAACAAGGAAATCGGTGAGAGAATAGGGAGAAAGCTGATCGAATCTCAGCCTGAGCACGATGGATTTCATGTATTGCTGTCGAATATATATGCTTCTAAAGGTAATTGGGAGAATGTGGTGGAGATCAGAGGTATTATGACAAGGCAAGGCGTTGTTAAAACTCCAGGAGTCAGTATAATTGAAGCTAACGGTGTTGTGCACGAATTCTTGGCTGGAGATAGATCACACCCTCAGATTAAGGAAATAGAGGGGATGTTGGAAGAAATGGTTGACCGATTGAAGAGGCTAGGCTATTCGCCTGGTACGAGTGAAGTTTTACTTGATATCGATGAGGAGGAGAAAGAAACGAATCTCTTCAGACATAGTGAGAAGCTTGCAATTGCGTTTGGCCTGTTTGCAACTAGTGGACCCGCACCAATTAGAATAATTAAGAATTTAAGAATATGTAGTGATTGTCATGAGGCAGGGAAATTGGTTTCCAAAGCTTTTGATCGAGAAATTGTGATCAGGGATAGGCATAGGTTTCACCATTTCAAGCATGGTTCTTGTTCTTGCAACGATTATTGGTAGAAAAATACAAAACACGAAGAAAAACGTGCAAGAAGATTGTGTAAGCAGCTTATAAAACGTATTAGTTGTTTCTTTTAAAACTATTAGTTGTTAGAGATTATCTACCATGGGGTACGCAAATCTCCAATGTATAGCAATAACACACAAAAAACTTTTTGAGTTGCAATGGGACTCAAAATTATCTGAGAAATGACAAAAATACCCTCGAGCTCAATAAATCAAAATTGGGGCTTCTCTCTCATTTCACATTCACGTCTTCTCTCTCTCTCACCCACTGGAATAAAAATTGGAGCTCAATAAATCAAAACTGGAATGAAAGGAATGGCCGTCAGTAAATTATTTGGTTTCTGGAGAAGAAATATTTATTTATTAATTATTTACTCGATTGAAAAGAGAACACAGTCATAGAATTTCCTCGTAATCAAAAAACTCGACTCGGAGTTTCGAACCTCATTTGTTTTCCGGTGCTAATTTTTCTTATTTATGTTTATGGCCGGCGTTTGATGATGTTTAATTTCAGTTCTCGATGATTCTTGTATATCGCGTTTGTTCCCGGAAAAGCTATGTTCCCGGAGTCCGATCGTTGAATTGTTTGAGGGGTTTTACTCTATACTTCGAGGGCTTTCAAAAGGAACTAGAATTGAGACCACTTTTTCTTTCAAATTGAGACAGAATTGAGACTACTTTTTCTTTCAAATTAATATTGCACATAAATGACAGAATTGAGACTACTTTTTCTTTCAAATTAAAATCTCCAGATAATCTTCACCATTTTTCTTCTTAGGTATGTCACTGAAGCTTCTCATGTTCACTTTACACGCAGTGCTTGCATTAATTCGATTAACAAATTTTAATTATTGGTGTCATTTTCAGAAGTTTGATTCCATTGGTGCCAAGAGAGATGACTGAAAGAAAAACCAACAATAAAGAAGAAATCCAATCAAGCATTTGATTATGATCCAAAAGCTGTTATATATGTTGATGTTAAAAAATGAGTATTGTTCATTTACATGCAAGAATTAAAAATTAGACCACATAAATATTTGAACAGTCTCACATAAATTCTGAACGAAAATTCATAATTGTGAATTATATATGACAATGTTGAACAATAGTTTCCTAAATAGTACTCCCTCCGTCCCACAGGAATTTACACACTTTACCATAAATGGATGTCTCATACCAATTTGCACACTCCATAAAAGGTAATATATTCATAACCCCCATCCTTAAAATATACTCATATTTACCCATATGCCATCACTTTTCCACACTCAATCTACCTTTTACTTTACTTTATTCATAAAAGTTTACAAACTACACCTCAAAACATCACTCATTACACTTTTTCTTACACATTTCTTAAAATGTGTGCCGTCCCAAGGGTGCAAGTTCCTCTGGGAAGGAGGGAGTATTAGTATCCTCTGTTTTTTTAATTTCATCATTTATTTATGTAAACAATGATTTATATAACATCATTATTATCATTTTATAACACCCCATCATTTTAAATATATATATTGATTTCACTTCAAGTGTTTACTATTTTATAACATTTGTATTTATAAGTCTCAATACAAACTTGAGAAAATAAAATGAAGTAGGTACATGAACAAATAAATGACACATAATGAATATTAAGGAGAAAATAAATGGACATTCACACTATATATAGTATTATTTATATAACTTTTTAATTAATTACAATATAATCCGAATTTAAAAATGATCACTTGCTTTGAGTGCTAATTAATCACAATATGAGTATAATTTGGCTAAAAAGAAAAATATGGACTAAAATTGATTATTTGACCTTTAAAATATTTGAACACTAAAACTTCATTTGGATGGAGCATTTTGATATATGAATTTTAAATTCACCATCCAAATTCATTACACTTGTTTGGATTATGAATGAATTTCAAATACTTAGATTTTTGCTCACACAATTTTTAGTTAAAATTGAGAGAATTTTAAATTCTCACTAAAACCATGTCATTTGAAATCAATCTATTTTTAAATCCTTTCATTTGAAATTCCTCCTAAGAATTTTGAATTTAGGTTTAGTACCTTAGGTTAGGGTTGATATTGACAATCAATTTATATATGTAAATTTAATGAATGAATGAATCAATTTCAATTTAAGTTTAGTATCTTACATAATATTTAAAATTAATTTAAAGTTTAGGGTTTAGAGTTTAGTAACTTAGTTAATTAATAGTTAAATTAAAAAAATTCCATTATCAGGAGAAAAATTTATAAACAGACACTCTTTGTTCAAATATTCGCCCTATGGAATATTCAAACTCAATTTCTATTTAAGTTTTAGTAACTTATGTAATATTCAATTTATATTCATTTTATATATTTAAATTTTAATAAATGAATAATTTAATTTCATTTTAGTACCTTGGTGTAATATAAGAATTTTGAATTTAGGGTTTGGTAACTTATTGACATTCAATTATATATATAAATTTAATGAATGAATGAATCAATTTCAATTTAAGTTTAGTACCGTAATATTTAAATTTAATTTAAGGTTTAGAATTTAGAGTTTAATACCTCATGTAATATTTAATTGATTTAGAGCTTTGGATACTTAGAATAAATATGGCTCTAAAGAACTCAAAAGGATTCAGTGAACTTGGAGCACGAACTAGTCGTTAGATAAACTAGTCGCTGCCACAAAATCTTCTATGTATGGGTCAAGATCTTAATTGATTTGATATCTCCTTGATTCAAGTACAAACATTCCTTAAAAAGGAATGAGCATTTAATGTGCATCAAATGTTATTGTACGATCTCTGAAGCCCTAGTTCAAGTCAACTCAATAATCTTCTCATTGGTCCACGTTAAATGAGTTGGTTAGACTTTCAGTCTTGTCTTCAGTTGAGTCTGTCATATGAGATTTCACATTCTCTTTATCTTTTAAGGCAGCTGCCTTCTTAATTGCATGTTATCAGCTGACTCCTTCAGCTGAGTAACTCTTCTGCAACTTTAAGGCTTGACAAGATCTGGTTAAGTCCTTATCAGCTAGTATCTTCTACTCGGCTTATCTCATGCGGGTAATATTAGTTGTCTAAGGTATACAAGGACCTTGTCATCTAATTTCACTAATGGATTTCAAGTGTCTTCTAGTCTTCTGTTATAGTAATTGTTAGTATTTAATTTTGCAACACTTAGTGTTCAACCTTGCAACCCTTAGTGTTCAGTTTTTTTTTGTTTTAGTGATTGCAATTTTAATGGAAATTTAAGTTTGAGTAAGTTATGTAATATTCAAACTCAATTTAGGTTTAAGGTTTAGGTTTAGTACTTTATATACAATTTAAGTTTTGTAACTTATGTAATATTTAAATTCAGTTCTCGACAAAACCAGTTTTGGGACAATCTCCCTGAGTCAAGAGAACTTCAATATTCTTAGAAAAACATTTAGATCATTAAGGAGATACAACTTTAAAGGGCCTATCTATTCAGCACATTTGATCTTACAAAGATAACTTCTCATCTAGCTACTTTCTACTACTCAGTGAGATTGACATCAAGATTAAAAGATCATACTAGCTTTGATAAACTAATAAGTAAGAGAGTTTGGCAAATCAACTCTCCTGACTTAAACAAACTAAAGTTAAGTATATTTTGATATATAGAAAAAATTAGCATACACAAGTGCATTCCCCTCCCCCCTTCCCTCCCTCACTCACTCACTCACTTCCTTCCTCCATACATTTGTGTCACTTTTCTTTCAGGACCAACAATATTAAACTTTAATTGAAATTGAACTCTAAAGTACTACATTCTACATTACATTTTGTAATATTACCTGACTTGAATTGAAATTAAACAACTAATATGATATTTAATTTATATATTTAAGAATCACAATTTCAATTTAAATTTAGTAATTTATGTAATATTCAAATTTAATATAGGGTTCGTAGGGTTTAGTAGTTTAGAAAATGCAATATTCAAACTCAAATTAATTTAGAGTTTACTTAAGTTACTAAACTCTAAATTCTAAATTGAATTTGAATATTAGGAAGGAATGAATTAATTAGGTGTCATAATTAATTACAAAAGAAACTTTCTCTTCGGTCACAATAATTGTCTCAGTGTTCAATCTTGCAACACTTATTGTTCAACTTTACAACATTTAGTGTTCAGTTTTTTAAATTTTAATAACTTATGTAATATTCAAACGAAATTTCAATTTAAGTTTTATTAATATATGTAGTATTCAAATTTAATTATATATTTAAATTTAATAAATAAATAATTTAATTTAAATTTAGTACAGTATGTTATATAATATTTAAAATTAAGGTTTAAGGTTTAAGGTTTAGGGTTTAAAATTTGCAACATAAACTCGCAAAATAGCGTACGGAATGGAAACTAAAAATCTCTAAAAACAATTATTTGTGGTTTCCATATTCCTAAAGAGATACAGATCCAAAAAGCAGCTCTTTGGTAGGGATGGAGAAAACCCTAATTTTTTTTACATAAGAAGAAGGCTAATTGATTATTTTTTACAGAGCTCCTCTTCCGCCACCACTAGTACTCCCATTCTCCGCCTAAATCCGACCCAAAACCCATCAAGGTGAACTCAGAAACAACAACAATATGCCAAGAATACGGCGCCGGCGTGGAACTCAGTCACCAAGCTATGATACAACGTTAAGAGAGAGAGAGAGAGAGAGGACATTTTAGTTTGAAAAGGAACACCCATTTTGTATATCCGCACTCTACAGTCTGGAGTGAATAGGGTAGGTAAGCAATGCGTTGAGATTTGGGAAGAAAAAAGGCAGTATTTTCTTTTTACTATTGTTTTTAATTTTGATTGAATTGAGGGGTAGTTTTGACATTTAAACACCCTTTTTGAGTCTGGTTGCAAGTTTTTTTTTTCTCCGTGTGTAGTTGCTATAAGTTAGCCAACTTTGTGCCTTATAGTGGATAACTCTAGTTGTTATACTACAAAGTGATAGTTGTAAATCAGTTGTATGGTAAAACTATTTTATATAAGACCATTTTTTTTTTCTGAATACTGGTTCATTTATTGGTTGCTGATTAAATTACACCATTCTTTTCTTGATTTGCACCTTCACATTATATACACCTGAAATCATACACGAACCTGATCTGATAAGACGAACTGCCTTTCCTGTATAGGGATCTCCGTGTGTACAAATGGAGATAGATCAAAGCTTGTGTGTCTAGTTCTTAGATTCGTGTAAGTTATCTGTTCTGTTGGGTTTCTTTTTTCCTATCTATTTTCTTCTGTTTCACATTCACTGTATTAATATTGAGTTGCACGATGTAACTAGTGTATAAGATATAGTTTAAGTTTGTCGACTCATAATCTTTTCTGTATTTAATTGGTGAGATCCAAATTCTTTGTGATTGTTGTAATTGGATGCATGATACAACAAAGCAAAGTGAAATGTGAGCAAGCATATATGTTGGATGAATACTATTCATTATGTATACAATACTTCATTGCTTACTATGTCAATATTACAATAAATAAAACCAGTTATTCAGTTAATAAGAATCTGCAGTTACTTTCTATCATCACTTCTTTGAAAGACATAGTCCCTCAAAATTAATAAATGAAAGAATGGTTTTTCTCAAATATCAAGTCATATGGTCTTCTTGTTTGCCCACGAAAGATCCCAATCTCCGTATTCGTATGATATTTTCCGCTTCAAGCTAACTCACTCCAAAAGCTTCATACCAGTAGAGATATATATCCATTGTAATATACCTCCATGTGGAATATTGTTCGAATTGTACACTAAACATCAGTTTCTTTCGAATCAGAATTATGAACCTCTTCAAGTTCATCATGTTCATACCCTGCTTCTTTCATGTGCAATCCCAGCATATCTACAGCCTCATAAACCCATTCAATATGTGAACCCAACTTATCTCCTGCAACAAAATTATACACCTCACTCTTCACCTCTATCCAACTTCTCCCAGCCTCTTTCTTACTACCCATTTTTCTCAATAGCTTTCTTATCCTAGCGAAATCTCCCCACTTCCCATCAGCTGCATATATATTCGCCAGCGCCAGATACGTCCCTGAAACACTTGGCTGCAGCTCTAACACCCTATTCATAGCTAACTTCCCCAATTCTCCAAACTTATGTGCTTTGCAAGCTCCAAGAAATGCCCCCCATACAGATTCATTCGGGATAAACGGCATAGCATCTATCAACTCGTATGCTTCCTTAACTCGCCCACCTCGCCCTAACAAATCCACAATAGACCCGTAAATTTCTTGATCTGGGGTTATGTTATAATCACTCACCATTGACTTAAAGCGCCGTAGACCCTCATCAACAAGTCCTGTATGACTGCAAGCATTCAGAACTGCAACAAACACAATCTTGTCAGGTCTAACTCCTGACCTAACCATCTTATCAAAAAACTCGAGGGCTTCCTTTCCATGCCCGTGGCTACCAAATCCAATAATCATAGAGGTCCACGAAACAACATTCTTGGAACTCATCTCGTTGAAGATCTTGCAAGAACTCATAATGCTTCCACACTTAGCATACATGTCAATCAAAGAGTTAGCCACACCTAAGTTGTTTTCGAGCCCTCTTCGTACAATCTTTCCATGAACTTGCTCTCCAACTCCCAAGGTTGCCATGTTAGCTAGTGAAGCTATTACAGAAGTGAATGTGAAACTATTTGGTGTGAGGCCTTCAAACTCCATCCTCGAGTAGAGATTAAGGGCCTCGTATGGATCCGTCTTCTCATACCCTGCAACCATTGTGTTCCACGTGATTATATTTCGTTCTAGCATCCCACGAAAGCACCGGTCTGCTTCGTTTAAAGCAGTGCACTTGCAGTACATGTCTATGATAGAATTCATTACAGGAATATTGGATTCAAATCCGTGCTTGAATACAGCAGCATGTATCTGCTTCCCAAACACTTGCGACCCAATCGAAGCACAAGCTCTAATAGCAATTGAAACATTAAAAGGGTTCAACTCAGCCTCCTCCTGTTGACATAAATAGATGATAGCATGTTATGTAAGACCAAACAAAACAACATTATGAAGATCAAAGATAAAGAATAGCAAAACATCTGCAAGAACTAGATCATAAATCTTATAGATGATAAAAACATACCAACAACATATTTCTGAAAACTTGGAGGCCACCATGGCCATCTCCCATGTGAGTATAACCTGCAATCAAAGTAGTCCAACACACAGTGTTCTTAACTCTCATCTCCTCAAAAACAGCACAGGCTCTGTTCATATCATCGCAGCAAGTGGCATACATATCCATAAGCGCATTTTCAACGTAATTGCTCCCAAGAACGCCGTGCTTAAGCGCTAATCCATGAACCGATTCGCCACAAGAAAGTGAATTCATGCTCTTACATGCCTTGAACACACTGGAGAAGGTGAACTCATTAGGCTGTGCATCTCCGCCTTCTCTGAGAAGCTCTCGGAACGTTGTCCATGCCTTTATGTGTAAGTTGCGAGAGGTGTAGCCACTGATCATGGCCGACCAAGCAACCACGTCTCGTTCAGGCATTTCGTCGAACAGTGTGCGAGCTTCTTCGACGAGGCCCACTTCGAAGTAGGATTTGATGACATTGGTGGCTAGAACTGAAGGAGGCTTTGCCAGAAACGGTGATTTGAAATGGGCAAATTTTGTTGCACTCATATTTCTAATTCATCGCGCTACTACAAAACAATAAATGGAGGAAATTATTCAGTATTAGACTTCTTTTTTTTTGTTTTTTGAGCAAAGTATTAGACTTTTTTGCACTTCGGTTTGCAAGTTTTGTGTGGTTACTATGAGAATAAGGGTTGTGGATTTAAAATTACGTACAGTCGAAAGTCCGGTTGAAGGGCGGTTCAATGGATTTAGCATGCTAAGATAAAGTCGAGGCCCAAAATATATTAGGTGAAAACTACCATATGAAGAATAATAGAATTAATTTAGCAAAATCGTTCAGCCCCGTTTCTTATTAGTTTGAGCTAGGGGTTACATATTTATTCGTATTTCGTATCGTGGTTCTCATCAGATTAGTCGAGATTGATTCGGTCTTTAAACATTTTAATCTTTTGTGCATTCATTTTGGTCCGTCCAATCTCACATAGAGTTTATGTGTAAAACATTATTTCCTCAATTTTTTAGTACATATGTTTTCGTGAAATTTATTGAAATTAAAAAAAGTTGTGTATTGAGAAGTATACTCTTAAATAATAAAGATGGTCTTTAATTACAAGAGAAAAAGACTAAAACATTATTGAATATACTTTTGAAATTTGAGACTGTTTTGGGACCAAAATTAGAGATTAAAAAAGTTATGGGATCGAAATTTTTTTTATCTCCTGAATGATGTATTTTCAATAATAATAATAATAATAAACAAATAGGGTATGAAATTGAAACCTACTTACAAAACAAGATATGTGAATACAATTTAAATTAACATCCATCATGTATCTATTGTATGCACATTCACGCCAAGTGAATGTGAGTAAGTGCAAATATCTTATTACAATATATTAACATTTACATAATTAAGCTATATTATCTGTAATACAAACATAAACTGATTAAGCCACCATTACAAATTAGAGGGGGCCTTTAACAAATTTGACCTATGTTTGATGTTTCACTATAATATTTGTGAAACCAACTTTCAGGCATCTATTAAAAAAAACGCCTGAAGAAACTATAATCTATACACAGCAATTTGGTCTGAAGTAAAGTGGTTTCATTTCATCAGATTAGAATCTGAGACTTGGCAAGCTTGCGTGAACACTTCTTGCGGGACGAATTGCTGAGCGCGCAAATACAGTTTTCAAGAATTTCGTAGTCTTCGTCCCAGAATAACTGGGCTGCCATCTCTGGGTTGGCTAATAGCATCTTTGACGATAGGTATCCTGCAATCGACCATGTTTGGTAGAGTCGGGCCTGCTTTCCAATGAACTTGCCACACTTGGTATCGTAATATTCGGGCCACTTATCATCGGGGAGTCGTTTTTCAGCTACAGCAATTGCCCTCTGTGCCAGATCTGTCCTACCCATCTTCATACATGCCAATGTGAACTGTGGGAGGGGGGTTGAATCGTTAAAGCCGAGATACAACCAAGGAAAGTACATTTATTTTACTTCTCTAAAGTTGCAAACTTGCAATGAATATCAATTCATGAAAGTATAGTCTTGAAACAAAAAAAGGACAAATATACATGAGTATAAAAACATTTTTCCCTATAATGCATATATACACACGTATACATTAGTTATTTCCCCGAGTTTTCAAGATAAACTAATGCTTATTTCTCTAACATTGCCATCTACTCAAGTAGACTAGGGAAAAGGTATGTTCTATAAATGTTCATTCACTTCAAGGCAAATATAATTCGACTTATATTTTGAACACTTTTATTCACCAGCTCTAATCAAATATCAACCTTCTTAAGCGTGTCATCAGTGATCATTAATATCATTTTCTCGTTAACGAATTATTTCTTCCACTTACAAAGACAATAAGACCCTTGTCATCATGGAATCCCTAGAACACATGACTATCAATTCCACGTATAGAAAAGTACAGTAGACATGGATAACATGACTGACTGTGTGTGTATTCCATATGAACATGTTTCTTATATTCTGTTAATATGTCATGGATTACATGCTGCATGATTTTTGAAGAGAAATTAATGAAGGTTATTCTTACCTGCCAAAGAAGTGTTGGCCAGGATCCACCATTATGATACGACCAAGGTCTGCAAGAGACCGATAATATTCATAAGATTACTTTCAACACGAATTTTAGCAGCTAAAATAACACATTTATGACTATGTCTATGTACCGGATGGATATGTGTGTGTGTGTATATTCAAGGGATAATATCATTTTTTGTCTCTAAAGTTCACCTTTTTCCAGTTTCGGTCCCCCCCCCCCCTCTATCACTCACTATCTAACTTGATCCTAGAAGTACACTTTTACTTCCACATTTGGCCCCACCATTAGTTGACCATCCGTTGACTGACGGAATGGACGGTCAACAAATTGTGGGACCAAATACTTCCAGGACCAAGTTTGATAGTGAATGAAAGAGGCCACCAAAACTGGAAAAAAGGTAAAACTTTAGGGACCAAAAATGATACTTTGCAGGCCTTACGTATTCTTCGGATCACTTCCAGTGATTATTTTCCATTCTTCAGACTCCACAGCAGGGTAACATATCTTAAGTGGCATCTGACCAATGAGATCATCCCATTTGGCCTCAATGAAATTTAATATAGCCTCGTTTTGTTTGGGAGTACCCAAAGAAGACACTATTGACCAGAGATTTCCAAGTGTAAAGAATCTAAAATCCATATGAGCTGGCTGCAGATTGCCAATAAGATAACCACCTTCCTCAGGAATCCAATGCATTAACCAATGAGGAATTTGTTCAGGGTATATATTGAACTTGTTAGTGGCTTCTGTGGAGTACTCTTCTGTTTTATAACGGTAGATCTCGTTTATTTTCTTCAGATCTACCCAGTAGTATTCTCTTATGTGAAACGATAATGCACTCAGTCTATTGTTGACAGCCCTCACCAAATTCTTGGACCCTTCATCTACTGCAAGCATCTCCCGAGAGCACCGAAGAGCTGAGTAAAACAAGGACTACAGGGAAAAAAAAGTGTGTGTGAGATTTGTTGCAACTTTCTAGCTTGCAGTTATTATGCATAGATAAGCACAGAACTGGGGAATTGCACATAAGCAAACTACAGAAACGTTAAACAGCCAGTGAACTTTTAACCCCCACCAAACAACGACCCCCCAAACCTGAAAAGTCATCCCAAAATCTGCTTAAAAAGGAAACTATAACAGGATACACAGCATAAACTTACTTGAATCTCCAATGGATGGCCATGAATACCCATCCGTCGATCTATCATACAGGAACCATCAGTCACAAGTAGAGATGGAAACATATCAAAACCATCTGATAAGCAGAGATTTAGAATAAGTTTTATTCCAGTTTGAACATCCACTCTTTCCTGCAACGCATGGTCCCCAGTCAGCTTTCCATATGCACGCAGTAAGATAATCCACCAGAGTCCTACAAAAAATTGAAATCACCAAAGATATGATAAGTATATTGAAGCTACAAATTTCAACTTAAAAGTATCAAAATTCAATGACTGCTTCATCGTTAAACAATAGAAAAAAACTTCTAAGAACTTGGTTCACCAAAGTTTTATGGTGAACTCAGTAATACTGTGGCCTATGTAGCATAGAAAGTATATCACAGTTTAGTGATTTTCAGAAAAATAACACATAAAAACATTTATTTCAAAACGTGATACTCTGCAGGGTACAACATTACTTTGTACCATGTATCACATTTTAAAATAATGTTGTTTAGTATACCAAAATGAAGAGCAGATGAGGAGAAAATAAGAGTTTCACAGGGCATTGGCATTATTACTAATGGAAAAACATGCATACCAGAATCCACAGGAGCTACACGGCCAATAGCTGACTCCCCAAAATCGGGATCAAGAACTTCTTCAAACTTACTGTCATCCAGAGCCACAGATCTAACTTTAAAACTTGCTGGCATCAATCCTTGTCCCGGGCTGTAGCAATCTACCGTTTTCTCCCAACTCTGGAAACAATAACACGAATTTAAGAAAAGCAAAGGTAGCATGAAATAACCAGTTGCCCATATATAAGGTGGTGTGCACACACACAAACACCCATGATATTTCCATATAGTATATAGGGATGATAAGTTATTATATCTCATTCAACAAATAAAACCACTTACTTTAATGATCAAGTTGATTCTCATAACTTTTTTTTAATTGTATTTGCAACATATCATGTGGTTAATTTTGAAGTAACAATTATATCATACAGGGTACATAAAAGTTCCAACAATTGTCACCAATTTCCATCTTTATATTTTCTCTCTTTTTTTATGCTCCCTAAATTCTTGGAAGTGAAAAAATAAATGTTTAAATTTGGCACTGGATCATAATCAAGACCTCTAAGCATGAAATACAATCCACAGTAAATATTTACTTCTTCAATCATCTCGACAGACTGTCTAAAGCAGGAATGCAATAAACAAACTTAACTACCAAAAGAAAGTTTATGTATCTGGCACTATACACAACAAACACATATATGTACAACAAAACGACATATACATCAAATAATTCAAGAAAACATATTACCTGCAACTGCAAGGTGTGAAGCAAGAAATTCCTCACAATCTCCCCTTCACCCTTGAGCAAAAACGCAAAGGCGGACGGGACGAAATCCCGAATAAACACCTGATCATAATTAAGTGGCAGCTTGTCATTAGGATCATTTGCTGCCAGAGTTCCCACAGGGCTCCCACAGTATGACACAACTGCATTCCTCAGCAACTTCCACGCCTCCTTTTCAATCTCGGACTCGTCTTTATCACCCTTAAAAGACTCCTTCAACCCCTCACATTCCTTCAAAACGCAGCCAATATCTCCCCCCTCAATCACATCATCTTCTTTCTTCACTATATTCTCATCCAAATCAATTTTCTCAACAACCACTGGCTTAACATTGAGCCCACCTTTCACGTAAATTCGCTCGAAATTCTTGTCGTTCACTCGGGTTTCAACCGACGTTGAGAAATCCTTAACATTTGGTATAACTCGAGGAGCCAAATAATGGGCAGTTCTGGTGAAATTACAGCAGCATGTGGTTGAGAAAATTCTCGATTGGCCCCAATTCGAATTGAATGCAGGTTTCGGCTTCTGGGTCCGGGTTAAAATGGATCTTAACCCGAATTCACCGTGTGCAGAAGTGTGAATTTTTTGGCTGCGAAACTGGATATTAGACAATCGATTGGGGGAAAGTGGGGATTTGAGAAAAGGGGCGCCCACGCGCAGAAAGGGCGTGTTCTTGCAAGGTAAGAGGATTCTACAATAGGGCTTCATGTTGATGAATTTGTTGTGAAAAACAACAGGAAAAGAGAACCCAATTGCGGATTGCGCGATATTTGTAGTGAAACAATCAATCGGATGTTATGCGGCTAAGATTTTGTGGAAATGTAATTAAAAATAGGGATCCGATTGGGAAGAGGGCAAGATATTTCGGAGATGAAAATCAGAGAGTTACGTGCGGTCCACGGACATTGATTCTTGAAAAGAGCGGAAATGAACGATCAGCTTCCTTTTATATCATCAACTTTTTTTCATATTTTCTTTGGTTTCAAGTTCATGAAAAAACAAATTAAGGCAATATACGTATCACTCTAGACAATTTTTTGTCTATTATGTTTAATACCGAGTTAATTTTTTTTCTAGTCTTATAAGTTTCCGTAATTCCAAAATAAATCCTTAAAATTTTTAACTTTACAAAATATATAAGATCTATTTTAGTCATTTAAGTTTAAACTTCAATTTTGATCATTTAAATATATTAAAATCTAAAAACTTTAATAAAATTTAGCAAAAAATATTTAGTAAAATAAAATAATTAAAAATCAACAAAATAAAATATAAAAATTATTATATAAATCATAAATAAATCTACATTTTAGCAAAATAATAGTAGTACCAAATATATTTATTTAAAATAAGAATTTTTTTTGTCAAAAAAATTATGAAGATATTAAATTTTAAGAAATAGAAATGTATTTTTTTTTAAATGAAACAATTCTAATTTTTTTTATTTTAATAAATCAAAAAAGTATAATGTAAACCATAGGTAAATTTTAAAAATAAATCAAAATTTGAATATTTCATCATTATATCAATATAATTACATTTGGGGAATATGACGGGGTAGTTGGAGTTGTCCCTTTTTTTTAATACATATTTATAATTTTCTTTCAAATTTCTAGATTTTAGTATATATTTTTATTTTTGAATTTTTATATTTTTAATTAATTAGGAAAAAATGGTTAGATAGAATTCGAGCATAATTCAGATTTTAATGTTTTTTTATTTAATTTTAAAAAAAATATTTTAATGATGTTTTAAAAAAAATATACATTAAAATCAATATTTTTTTTCAAATTTTATTAAAATTTTCAGATTTTATTATATTTAAATGATTAAAATTGGAGTTTAAATTTAAAGAACTAAAATAGATTTTAAAAATTACTAAAATTAATAGCCGGTAAGATATAAGATGTATTTTGTAAAGTTAAGAACTTAAATGATTTATTTTGGAATTATTCAAACTTAAAGGACTAAAAAAAATATTTCATCTTTAATACCCACTAAAATAGGGAAAATCTTATATGCATAGTGTGCACGGATCAATTTTCTGTACACACGATTTTTACCCACACCCATATGTGACCCACTCCAACCCGTTTACTTATATTCGAATTTAGTATATAAAGTTAATTTTTTTTTTTTAAGTTTTGTATTCTTGCTCTGTATTGTCTTCTTGGATAAGTTCGTACGATTTCTCTTGGTGGTTTTCTAGGTTTTCCGGCGGTTTTGCTCTTTTTTTTCTTGTTATTCTCCTATTTCCGACAGTTATAGTATTTTGCCATATGCACACACTTTTAATTCTCTTTTTCCTTATTTGGTTGGTTACCGTCGTTCAATCCACGGAGAAAGATATGGCCACCGATGGGACACAGAAGCGACACGCCGTCGTCTCCATCGCCACTCTAGCTATTACCACCGACCGATTCACCGGCTGGGACCTCCGTCCGTCGGAACACGACCTAGTCCACCAACTAAAGAGATCACGTGAGGGTAGGGTTGTTGGCTGCGACGGTGGTTTATTTACTGCCTCCATTTGTCAATTTTTCTCGCTATATATCGACTTGGGCAATGAACTAGTTTGATTTTTTATTTTATTTTTCCACTTTCTCTGGGGAGGTTTTTTGCTTCTGTTGTGCTCACAATATGTTTGATCAATTGATTCTTGTTTTCTTTAACCCTGTATTGAATTTGAATGGTTTATTTTATTTTTCTGGCTTCCTTTGGATTGAACAATTGTTTGAACTTAGATTCTTCGCCTAATTTAGTTATCGCCTAATTCTTCTGCGTCGTTTTACTGGTTATATTGGGAATCGTTTTGATTAGTCGGCTCCGGAGCCGAAGGCAGAAGCAAACAGATTAAAATGTGAGAATAGAATAGAAAAGTGTGAATTTTATTATTAAAAAGTGGTAATTTTTGTTACTGAAACCTCACATTTATAAAGGGTACATCTTACCACTAGAACATCAATCACTTAGTTGTACATATTCACCTTTATTAATACATAGATGGTTGATCGGTGTATTAGTGTACACGTGCACACTATGCACAGGAGACTAACTCTTTTGAAAATATGTACATTAACACACTTATTTTATCTTATCTCTATTTTATCTAGTTTATTTTACTCAATCTATTTTTTTTAATGTGAATACGTGACCAAATATGTAATAAGGTTTATATATATATATTGCTATAAATATTTTAAAAAATCATGTCATGGAATGAACTGAGTTTTCATTTTATAGGTCACACTAATTTATGGGCCGATGGAAAGGGCGGTCGCGTGGTCGCTGCAATTTTTTTTTTTTTTTTTAACAGATGGACGGGGCGGGGGCACCATGGCAGAGGCGGGGGGACGGGGGCAGATGGCCGGTGAACTCGTGGGACGGGGGCGGCCGCACAGCCGCTAGCAGTGGCGATTTTTTTTTAACAGAAAACAAGGGCAAGGGCGAGGGCGGGTGGGGAGGAGGGCGGGTGCCGCCGCCGGCGGGGCTGGTGGTTGAGTGGTTTGGGTGGGGAAGAGAAGAAGAAGATGAAAATGAAATTAGGGTTTGAAAGGGGTAAGGGGAGTTTTTATGAGAGAAGGTCATTTATGACATTTTAGGGGCACATCTATCTTGGAACGATTTTAGGGGGATGCATCAAACCGAAATGGAGGTGCATATAGTCAGACCCTTTGCACTACTAAATTGAAATTTACTATAATGCTTGTTATTCATTTAATATTACCTTGTCAAATCAACTTCTAATTTTATCCGAATAAGGTAAATACTTGTATGTACCAGCTATATGTATGTAATTGATATCACTTGATTCAATTTTGTAAATGGGTGAATGTTATCCATGAGTTATGACAAATACAATATAATATTAGTTCAAATAGAGTATATTATTAGTTCAAATACAGTATATTGTATAGTATTAGATCAAATATTAAATAGAAACAAATTACATGTATATAACTGGTACACAAAGAGGGCAACCCCGAATAAATGTAAAAGTTTCCTGCAAATTTATACTCACCAAGATCGTAAAGATGGAGAAATAGGTTCTCACAAATCAAATCATCACATTGATTAATTATATATTCAACCAACACTTATATATCCACCTGATCAGAGATTCAATGTCAATAAAAATATTGAGTTTGAACAAATCTCGGTGCAATTAATAGGGGTATAATAAAAAATTATTTATTTCACGCATTTTTATAAATTCGAACTTTTAATTTTTTAATGAAATTTTATGTTTATGGAGCTCTAAAATTAACCACTTTTTTTCTTTGCTGAACTAATACTTGTGAAAAATTACCATTTTGCCTATAGGTAATTTTTATTGCACAAAATTTTCTTCGGTTTCGAAATATTGTGCCAAATTTCCCTCAAGTCTGAAAATTTTACACTCAAAATTATAATTACAATATAAGTATTATAAAATTATTTATTTATTTTAAAATAATCAAATAAATATAAAAATTTATCAAAGTATTACACAAAGTGGGTTCACATATTTTTGTACGAACTAATATCAAATTAAAAATTATATAATAAAAATGAAAAATAATAAACTTAACAAATTGTTAAAAAATATAATGTTCATCATCATCTTTCAATTACTATGGGTAAGAGCAAGGATGAAAATATCGGTATCGGTGGAAATATCGAGACCTTAAATTTATGGAAATATCGATGGATATATCGATATCGAATATCGATATCGGTAAATTTTAAAAATTAAAAAAATTTAATAACAAACCTTTAGTCATGGATGAAAATATCCGGAAATATCCCCGATATATCCTCGATATATCCATTTTTCGGGGTCATCGATATCGATATTGGGAAGAACCGATATTTCCACGATATTTTTTTAAAAAATGAAAATATCGGTAGACAATAACAATATCGAACCTAATATCGGTAAAATATCGAAAAAATATTAAAAAATATGGAGAAAATGTCGATAAATTTCGAAAAATATCGATAAATATCATACGAAATAACATAGTACTGTACATTATATTTTATATAAATTTATCACTAATATAAAATGTATCCATATTTTCCGATATTTTTTCGATATTTTACCGATATTAGGTTCGATATTGATATTGTCTACCGATATTTATCGATATTTTCAATTTTTTTAAAAATATCGTGGAAATATCGATTCTTCCCAATATCGATATCGGTGACCCCGAAAAATGGATATATCGAGGATATATCGGGGATATTTCCGGATATTTTCATCTATGGACTTTCACTGATATTTTATTAATATAGTGATTCGTGTAGATTATTTTTAATCTACACAAATTTTGAATAATTCCATTTGCAAAGTGTTGTTTTAATTTCCGCTGCTCAATTGTTGCCTGGATTGTGCCAACACAACAGTCAACACTCTGTAACCTCTCTATCGTAATACTGAGATACTGAGTGGATTTTGAAACTATACCTAATTTTGTAGAGTTGCTGAGGAATACTGAGTGGAGGTATCCACGAAAATCTATGATTTCTCTGTCTGTTATACTATGATTTCTCAGTTTGTTTGACTATGATTTCTCGGTTTGTGTTATACTACTCTGTTTTACCTGATTTCTCTGTTTGTTATACTATGGTCTCTGTTTGTTATACTATGATTTTTCTGTTTGTTATACTACTCTGTTTTACCCAAGGATGAAAATATCGGTATCGGTGGAAATATCGAGACCTTAAATTTATGAAAATATCGATGGATATATCGATATCGGTAAATTTTAAAAATTAAAAAAATTTAATAACAAACCTTTAGTACATAAAATCAACAAAATAATTTGAATACATTTTATATCAGTGATAAATTTATATAAAATATAATGTACTATGTTATTTCGTATGACATTTATCGATATTTTTCGAAATTTATCGACATTTTCTCCATATTTTCCGATATTTTACTGATATTAGGTTCGATATTGTTATTGTCTACCGATATTTTCAATTTTTTTAAAAATATCGTGGAAATATCGATTCTTCCCAATATCGATATCGGTGACCCCGAAAAATGGATATATCGAGGATATATCGGGGATATTTCCGGATATTTTCATCTATGGACTTTCACTGATATTTTATTAATATAGTGATTCGTGTAGATTATTTTTAATCTACACAAATTTTGAATAATTCCATTTGCAAAGTGTTGTTTTAATTTCCGCTGCTCAATTGTTGCCTGGATTGTGCCAACACAACAGTCAACACTCTGTAACCTCTCTATCGTAATACTGAGATACTGAGTGGATTTTGAAACTATACCTAATTTTGTAGAGTTGCTGAGGAATACTGAGTGGAGGTATCCACGAAAATCTATGATTTCTCTGTCTGTTATACTATGATTTCTCAGTTTGTTTGACTATGATTTCTCGGTTTGTGTTATACTACTCTGTTTTACCTGATTTCTCTGTTTGTTATACTATGGTCTCTGTTTGTTATACTATGATTTCTCTGTTTGTTATACTACTCTGTTTTACCCAAGGATGAAAATATCGGTATTGGTGGAAATATCGAGACCTTAAATTTATGAAAATATCGATGGATATATCGATATCGGTAAATTTTAAAAATTAAAAAAATTTAATAACAAACCTTTAGTACATAAAATCAACAAAATAATTTGAATACATTTTATATCAGTGATAAATTTATATAAAATATAATGTACTATGTTATTTCGTATGATATTTTTCGATATTTTTCGAAATTTATCGACATTTTCTCCATATTTTCCGATATTAGGTTCGATATTGTTATTGTCTACCGATATTTTCAATTTTTTAAAAAATATCGTGAAAATATCGGTTTTTCCCAATATCGATATCGGTGACCCCGAAAAATGGATATATCGAGGATATTTCCGGATATTTTCATCCATGGTCTTACCTGATTTCTCTGTTTATTATACTACCCTGTTTTAACGAATAAAGTTTTTTTAAAAAAATCTTCCTTTTCAACAAGATATTGTCGACCATAAACTTTGTGGTCGACAACAATTTATCGACCACAAAGTTTATGGTTGACAATATGTCGTAGAAAATAACAAAAAAATAAGTTGAAGAAAAGGGAGTAGCCGTCGTCGGGGAGATGGGGAGTAGAAGGGTCGATCGGCGGCGGCTGAAGAAACTAAAGAAGAAGAAAAAACTAACCTTGTTCTGTTCAGCCGCCGCGGTAGCGGAGGCACGGAGAGGGGGCGCTGGGATGAGGGGCGGAGGAATGAAATGGAGGGGGCAGGGAGGCGGACCTCCATGGCCGACCACCATGGCGGATCACCATAGCTTAGAGAAAGAGAACAGAAAAAAAATAGAGAAAGAGAGTGGAGCGGCGGCGGTGGGCAGGTTGTTTGAGAAGACGTAGGGTTAGAGTTAAATGAAGAAGATGAAGGTTGGAGAAGATGTAGGAAATATAAGGATTTTTAATAATTAATTGGCTAGGGAATATTTTGTAGGTAATAATTCCAATTTTGTAGGCATTTATATTTACCTACGGAATACCAACGAAAACCATTCGTATGGAATTCGCTCGTAGGTAATTCGGTTGCCCACGAAAATTTAATTCGTAGGCAATTACCTACCACATTTTCGTAGCAAATCCATAACATTTCGATAGGTAATATGATTACCATAATAAATGAAATTTCATAGGTAAATATCAACTACGAAACATTTCGTTGGTAATTCCGTAGTTAAATTTTGCAACAAACATTTCGGTGGAAAATTTTTTAATATATATTTTTTATTAATAAATTATTTTTTTAGCCTTAGCCTGCAAAATAAATTCATTCAAAATTGGACCAGCCGGTTCAACCGGTCCAACCAAGGCCTCTTTTATAATGTTTTTCTCTCATGTTTCTTGTACTCCTTATTTGATGTGGGACAAAAAAATTATGTTTGTTGGTTACTAACTTATTAATACTACTACTTTTATATTGTTTTTTCTCTTATATTTTTTCTACTCTTTCGATGTGGGACATAATAAAGTTCATATGTTTATTTATTATAACACTATTGCTTTTCTAAGTTCCTAGCTAATTTTGTAGGTAATACAATTAGATAATTTATACATATAAATAGCTAGAAAAATTTTCGTAGGTAAATAAATAAACAAATCACCTACAATTATTTTGGTAGGGAAATGCTATTTTGCCTACGAATTATTTTGTAGGTAAATCAATATTTTCTAAGTTCCTAGCTAATTTTGTAGATAATACAATTAGATAATTTATACATATAAATAGTTAGAAAAAATTTTGTAGGTAAATAAATGAGATTATATACAATATAAGACAATAACTTAGTGTCTTAAACAAAGAAAGACAAAAATTTATACTAAAACAATCAAGGACAAAATTAATTAGCTTGAGACCACTATGCCCCTGATTTCAAATTAAGTAGTATTTTCGAATTCAATTAATTAAGTTAAGTAAAATTAGGAAAGTCAATCCATTTAAAATTCAATTAAACTATGAGTTATATTCAACGTCATTTCTCATTTCTCACAAAGCCCTAATGGCCGCCTCCCTTATTTTGAATCTGGGTGAGTCTCAGAGAACCGAGACGACGGACTGCTGAGCGAGCTCATCAATGGCGGATTTCGCTTTCTTAATTAACCAATTTTTTCTCGCAATCTAGCATTTTCGAGGGAGGGTTCCAGCGATGAGGGGAAGCACGTTTCTTGGTCGGCGGCGGTGGGGGAAACTGGTGGTGGGATTCTAATCTAGTATTTCCTTAAAGTAAGTGATTCTGATTCTGCTGAAAAGTTTCTTCTTCTTCCCTCCTCCTCTGTTGGTGGTCTATATTTCGGTCAAACTGATTTTGATCTTGATTGGGGTGATAAAGATGAAGATGGTGGAATTAATGTTTTTTCACTATACTATGTTTCTAATTTTAAGATTTTGATGTTCGCCGTGAGTTTGATTGCAGATGAGGATAATGGATAATCGTTGAAGCTCGTAAAGTGTGTGGTGATTGATTGTTCTTTGCCTGTATTTCCGATTAGGATTTGTTTTGTTTTTTTTATAATTGGGGAAGAGAATGACGTTAATTTTTTTTTTTCAGAGATTTCTATTGTGAATAACAATTTCTTATTTAAATATTTCACATGCTTGCTTCGTTAAGGAATGAAAATAAAATCTTGTTATGTGTGGGTCCTTTCAACAGTAAGCATGAGGTATCATTCTTTTACTTGTTTCCCTTATAATATCTTTATTTTCATTAATAAACTTTTTGTTTTTCGTTGATTTGCCTAAATTTTATAGTTTATTGTTGTTGTGTATTCAGTTTAGTCGCACAGGTGATTTGATGCATGTTGATGATAATCACAATTAATTATTCGCAGAGATTTAAGCAACCATAAATATATCCTTCCTGTTTTTTTTGTTTTTTGTTTTTTCTTTATCTGTTTCCCCCTTTTCTTTCAACTTCTTTATGTGATAATGACTATTGAATAGATTCAATTTAATTGAGCAGATTGGTTTTTAGATATGTGTATTTTGCTTTTCAGTGCTTCAAAATTGTAGAGAAAAACAGAGTTGAGATTTCAGAACTCCGATTTTGGTGTCAATATTGGGTAAAGATTCCTCCAGGGTTCAATCGAAATGCACCAGGCATTCACCAAGAGCAACGATATTCTCAATCACTTGCAGTGACTGCACATGATTCATCCGTCTATAATACTATTGATGAATTAAATCAAGGAGTTTGTGATATAAAAGCTATTGGAGTTTGCACTAATTTGTAAACATATTTCAGAATTTTAATGTAAATTTTAGATTCAATAGTTTATTTACTCCAAGAACTAAGAAAATCATCATTATTATAACATGTATGATAGAGTGTTATATTATTCGTATGCAATGCACATATTAGATATATGCATCTCCTATTGATAAGCAATGCACATATTATATATATGCACCAAACTATGAATATATGCACATTAGTTTCGCATTACGTAAAAGCCTATAGGCCAATCCGACCTTTGTGTTAAATTTTTTAATGAAATTCGAAATAATTTATTCTAATTTTTCAGGGCATCACGTGCAGAAAACACACCTTGAGAATTGAGCGAGTAATCAAGTGTGTGAAACGAATGTGCACAAAATTAATGGTCTGCATATTTGAAAGTATATGCAATCATCGATTGCATATATAAAAAACGCATGCATATTTGAAAGTATATGCACTTGTCGGTTACTAAAATTATGACTGCAGACTCTCAAAATGCAGTTACTAACACTGTTTCAACCAAATACCCAAATTCAATTGAAACCAAAAATGCAGAAACTCAAAGAAATTCTTGAAATGCAGAAACTCAAAGTTTTTGGTTGTAATTTTGGAAAGTTAGAATTTCATCCATGGAAGTTGATCAAATTTTTGGAAAATCTTTGACTGCATGAGAGAAGAGACAATTCGATTTGAATTCATTTGAATTGAATTCAAATATGGAAACTGAGGCGAGATCTTGAATTCATTTGAATTCAAATTGATTGAATTCAAATATGGAAACTAAGGCGAGATCTTGGGATATTCTTG
Organism: Galeopsis tetrahit; assembly: GCA_963675135.1. Lineage (NCBI taxonomy): Eukaryota > Viridiplantae > Streptophyta > Magnoliopsida > Lamiales > Lamiaceae > Galeopsis > Galeopsis tetrahit. The sequence goes on along the minus strand of OY776130.1, from coordinate 62,400,407 downwards.
AACAACTATGACTTTTCGAATTATATGAAATTAAGGGCAGAATGGGGAATTTGAAGGCTGTTTTGTCCTTAATTGTTTTACCAAAAAAATTTGTCTTTAATCTTAAAGTTTAGAGTTTTTTCCCCTAAATGAGATTATATACCATATAAGACAATAACTTAGTGTCTTAAACAAAGAAAGACAAAAATTTATACTAAAACAATCAAGGACAAAATTAATTAGCTTGAGACCACTATGCCCCTGAAAATAAATAAACAAATCACATACAATCATTTTGGTAGGGAAATGCTAGACGACGTATGCAATTTCTTCTCTACAACTTATCTTTCAAGATTTATTCTTAATGCAGCATTTGTGTATAACATATACAAGTATTTTGAGGTAGCTAGTTAGTTTAACAAACGAATTTCAGGCTAAATACTACTCCACCAGTTTAATAGTAGTAATATTATGTGTTGAGCATAATCCTCATAATAGTGTAAGGCTCCATCTCTCTCCCAATTACTTATCAAATAACAAAAAGGAATTAGTACTAGTAAAAGACATAAAATGGAACTGAAAAATCAGAAATAAAGAAACATAAAACAACAGAACAAAAATCAGAAAAGTCCTCCTCCGAGTGTACGACTCCTCCCTGAAAAAGGTTTGAACAGCTCCTTTTCTTCTTCTTCAATTTTACACACGTCTTTCTCTTTCTCCTCCTCCTCGGCCACCGCCTTCCCGTCCAGTCGACGCGCGCTCCCACTAAACGGCTTCAAGATCTTCCCAGCTTCTTCCTCCTCCTTTTCAATTACTTTCTCCGCAATTTTCTTCTTCTTTTGATCAGGTTCTTTATAATCCAACGGTGGGGCAAAATCCAACAAGCAGTCCGTATCTATCAAGTGAATTGCCTCTCCAGGATACACTTTCAACACGTTAAAGTAAAAATCCCTCTCTTCGTGCTTAATCATGAACGTATCCCCGAGACTCAGACAAGTAAAACCCATCAACCCTTTCTCCAACACCTCCTTCGGGTTCTCCAACTCGATAAACGCCGTCTTGTGCGGCTGCAGCTTCATGTAGGCCCCCTTCGACAGCCTGGCGTCGCGCAAGATCACCTGGGCTCCTGGTCGAAGGCTCAAGTTCTTCATCATCCAGTCGGGCACGTGGACGAAGCCTTCTTCGGCGTCGAACTGCAGGACGCCACAGTGGGAGATCTTGTCGGAGTGGAAGCCTTCCAGCTTGAACAAAAAGGGGTGTCGGATCCCCAATTGGAGGATTCGTGCCAGAGCCGACTGCGGCATGATGATTTTGTCTCCGGTTTGGAGGTCGGGGTTGGTGTATTTACTAAAGGGGAGGCATTTGTATGTATTTTCGAACAGTGGAGCTGGTTCGTACGTGTAATCGGAATCCCACCCAGTCGCCATTGATGAAAGTTATCAGAAATTAAAACCAGAGTTTGATTTGCATGGGAAGAAAAGGGTGTATTTATAAGGGATAGGCGCATATTTGTTTCCTAAAATAAACATAATTGCAAATATTATATATCTTAGGAAATATATGTGTGTGCGCATCAAGTTAAGGTACGTAATTTTTTTAATTAAAAATAAACTATGGTAATTATGGTAATATCATACTCCATCTTAGTTTCATATTATTTGTTTGAAATATAGATGAAGTAATCTTGATGGAAAATAAAAATAAAAAAATCGAAAATTTATATTCCTTAATTCAGTCTAAATCTAAAAAAGATATACAATATATCTAAAAAAGATACAATATAGAAGGAGATATGGGAATTAAATGGAGTCTTGAAAGTAGATTATTAAAAAAACAGTTAAAAATACCACAATTTTTTTTAAAATAAAATAATTACCATAATTAGTTTCCGACTACCTAGAGATTAAATCTCTCCACAAGATATATTTGCCATACTTATTATTTTTTCCTTTCTTTTTATTTTGACGGTTTCAGCAATTAAAAAAAAACTTTTCTGTTTTTTTTTTTTTACCCATATGAAATTTTCTCCACATGAAGTGATTAAAAAAAGATACGAATTTTTTTGTTTCAGCAATTAAAAAGATACGATTTTTTTTTTTAAATTTTAATCCAGGAAAAAAAAAGTGCAACACAGTATTATTGAAAAATATAAAACAATATTATTAAAAAGTGCAAGTTAATATAACTGAATACAATATTTAATGAAAAATATAAGTTGTTATAACTAAAAAGTGCAATTCATATAATTAAAATGTGTAATATAACATTATCAAAAAGTGTACGTCAATATAATTGAAAATATTATTAAAAAGTGTAAGTCACAAGTTAAATTTATTTTTTATTTTTCATGCAGATTAATTTTCTTTCAATTTCTTCAAAAAATAAAAGACATATCGATAAAAATCGAAAATCATAGCCTAACTCTCCTTTAAAGTCTCAAGAGTAGATGTTTGAATTTATTTATTTTAACAATAAAAAAATATTTTCACTTGTTAACAAAATAAAAATAAAAAATGGAACAGAAACTTCAAGTTAGTACTGTTGAACCAACATTCATTTCTCAAATTCCACATCAACTATATCATACCCACCCAAAAAGAAGTTGCTATTTTTTTCAAATTTCTCGAACCCATTTAGCCAGACACATGTAAAAAATTTGTAGCTGAATCTTTGGGGGTAACTCTTTACTTATGATCTCTTTGAATGAGTAGATATTTGAATGATCTCTAGCTTTCTTTATGGAGAAAAAAATTATTTACGTCCCGTAACTTTTACTTTTTTTGAAAAACGTCTCAAAATAGTTAAAATTTTAATTTACGTCCCATAACTTTTTCAATTGCTTAATTTACGCCCAATTTTCCCTGAAAATCCCCAATTTTATGTAAATGGGACGTAAATTAAATTTTTAATTAAAATGGGACGTTATGTAAAAAAGATAAAAATATTCAATAAATGTGTACAATTCAGTATAAATTAATGTAGTTTATCTTATACAATCAAATGGATTCAAAAAAAATGTTATACAATCAAAGAGGAATTATAAAAACATCTCTCTCTGATGCGTCGAAAAAGAACGCTTACGGATATAGATCGTTCTCTTACGAGCACTATTAATCACGAGTCAAATCTCTCGTTGAATCCTTGGCAATCCTCGAGTAAATCTCCTCGGGAATCCGAAAATAACCTGCAAAAGTACACCGGAGGGGGGCTCCGGCGTAGAAACTCCGACGCTCAAGTCAGATTCGATCGTAGGCGAAATCAAAGAGGAATTCCCCTGTATATCTAGGGAAATTCCGGCGAATATAGTGAAGTTTCTCTTCAAATCAGTGTGTAATTCTTACGAAAGTGTGTATATTTTGTATAAAAGTACGTAAAGTATGTAGAACGTATGTATTCTGTGAAGACGTACCTGATAATGTAAAAATGACCGGTTTATATACCTGGCCCCTTCCCTCGGGGGAGAAGGGGACCTATTCTCCCTATATTCTTGGTCCATTCCTAAGAATCCGGCTTCCAAGCCCCTGAAGAATCGGGCTTTCCCCTGAAGACTTGGTTTTGGAGCATATCATCCCCTATTTTCGTGGGTTTGACTCACTCATTTAACTTGACTAAGAAAGATGGACTATTCGTTCCATCTTTGGGACGGACCGCTTCAAGCCCAAGGGCTATTAATCTCTTCAAATATGGGCCAAAGGCCCAATCACCCTGATCCCCCTAATTTCCCTACTTAAGCCTAGGGGTGTATTAATCCTGTTTCTTCGACGCATTGACCTAATCACAACTATCATAATTTATCCCGTTTCCACGTGTCGACTTCTCAGAAAGCGACATATTTATCTACATCAACCACTCCCCCCTACTCTCATAAAAGGAATAATTTTTAGGAGAGTAGGAAAACAATAACACTGAGATAAATACCAAAGAAATATTTTATCCCTAAAGCTTAGAATACCCTTCGAAATATTTTATTGATTTGATTCCCTTTGCAATAATTACCTCTGGAAGGCGTCAGGTCTTTTGCACTTCCACACGCAACTTTGCCCTCGAATCCCGTAGCCACGCGTTCATTCCTAACCCAACATCAGGCCGCCGTTTTCCCTTCACGCGCCTTTCGATTGGGGGGGGGGGCATTTAATTCTCCTCGATCTTCTCCCTTCTCTCTCCAGCGTAATTATTCAAAAACCTCTTTTTTCCACCAAAAAACCCTTCTTTCTTTCATTTCAAGCTTATCTATTTTCCATCTTCGTTTTCACCTCTGCGATTCTAACTTCTCTGTGCACGTCCAGCGGCCATTCCGTCGTCATTCTTAAAACCGACTTTTCTCCAGGTATCTATTCCTTCCCTTCTTCTCTCATTTACAATATCCTCATGTCATCCTCTTCAGACTCCATTTCCATGGAAAGTTCTACTTCCGACTCGTTTCCCCTATTTCCCGTAACCGATCAAGCTTTGGAGGACAAAATTTCTGGTCCCTCGATTCTCACTCCTGAGCGCGTAGCCGCTTTTCTTCGTTCAGGGATCTTCCCCGGTGATTACTCCGTTAGGGCTGCCCATAAGAAAGAACGCCCTAACTTCCCAGGTCATAATACCTTAGCCTTTTGGAAGGCTCAACTAAAAGCGGGTCTCCGTTTCCCAATCCATCCTTACCTCTGTGAAATTTCCACTTATCTCCGTATACCTTTGAACCAATTTACTCCCAATGCCATACGTGCAATGTTAGGTTTTTATATCCTGATGAAGGGAAATGGTGGGGATCCTTCGGCTCAACTCTTTCTAACCCAGTATGTATGCAAGTTTGCGGACGGGTTCTTTTATGCTAGTGGTCGTACCTCCCGGACCAGCAAGTTCATGGAAAAGCTCCATGAAGGGGTCCAGGATTGGAAAGACTACTATTTCTTTGTTACAAATCCTCTTCCTTGAGAATTTCCTCATGAGGGATGGATTTATGAAAATCCTGGGGTACCCCGTCCTCCTCTTTCGATTTGTTCTTCTTTAAACTTGGATGTGATGAACCATTTAAACGATCATGTCTCTGTCCATGGATTTTTTGATGTAATGGGTATCTGTAAAAATCCTAGAGCTCTCTCTCATTTTGGTTTTGGTCGCTCCGATTACCCTTTAGGTCCTGATGATGGTAATACCATTTCCTTTTCTGAGTAGTGTCTTCCAAATTGGAGATGTCTTGTTTATTTAATGTCGTTTCATATTTCTTTGTGCAGCTATGAGTTGGTTAACTCAGATTTCGCGTGATGCTGCCCCTCTCTCAATGGTTAATAAGTCTCCTGCCCCTGAAAGTTCTTCGAAGGCTCAAATTCCTCCTTCCCCTGTGAAACTTGCTGCTGGGTCTGTTGCTAAGCGTACCCGTTCCTCTACCGAGAAAGCCATGGTTTCTACGTTGCCTCCTGTCTCCGATGCTTCCAAGAAGAAGAAGTCCAAGACCAAATCCTCTCTGCCTAATGTTGCTTCCGATGCTCCGGATGAGATTAATGTCGACCATCTCTTGGCTTTCATAGAGCGTTACACTCCGACTCCTGCCACTGAGGCCCTCAATGCTCTGTCTTTCGGAGAGCGGGTTGTGCATGCTGCTCACAGCTTTACCCAGGTATTCTCTTCGTGCAAATATATTTCTAAGTAGTTTTAATAAGAAAGAGCGTACTTGTCTTACTTCTTTAGATAATTCATTGTGTAGTTTGGCCTCATGTTCTCCAATGTGTCTGAACGAGCCCTTCAGTCCCTCCAGCTGGTGGATGACCTCCACAGCCAGGTAGAGTTGGAGGGGGTGAAGAGGGATATTCTCGAAGCAGAGTTACATGACGCTAATCAAAGGTGTAAAGTACTCCAGACGACGCTTTCAGGGGAGATTTCTTCGCTGAAGAAAGAATTTGGTAAACGGGTAGAACAACTGGAAGTTACTCTTCCTCAAGCTGGTATGAAATTGTGCATAGACTCCCTGTTTACCTCTGCCGCAGGTCAAAAATTTCTAGGTACCTTGCATCAGGAGTGGCTGGAGGCCTTTCTTCAGAGTAGCAGCTTTTTGGGAGCGATGGGCGCATATATCCCACATTTCATTGATCATGGATTTTCCAACGCTGTGGCTGAACATTCCGCTCCGGGATTTAATGGTCAGTATACCCGTGCCCTCCGGTTAGATGAACTGGACACTCCCCCTAAGTTCCCTGGAGATGCTAAAGAAGACATCAATACTCCCTGGTGGTTACCTGGGATGAGGAAGGCGATCTTGGAGCTGAAGGATGCTTCCCTGAAATTAGATGATCTTACGCCGGCGAAGGATATGGCTTTCCCTATCCATGTGGAAAACCCCACTCCAGTGGCTACCGTGGCAGCAGGTGCTTTGATGGAAAAGGCAGAGGGAGGCGATTCCAGTGGGCGAGCTGAGGAGGCAGGAGAAGGTTCCGAGGGGAAGAATGATGTTACCCTCTCTTCATAACTTTGATTCTCTGATAACACTTTGGTACTATTAAAACACTTTTTATTTTGTTAAGGCCTTTAAGGCCTCCTTTTGGTATTTTCCGGAGACTCCACACTCCGGGGTTTTTCTGTGGGGGGCTTAGGCATGGTGCCTTAAGTCTTGAATATTTCTGCTTTTCTTCCGCTTAATATCGTACCTGCACATTTATCACTTGGCATGCATATATATATATCTCTCTGACTATGTTATTAGATGTGTAACGTAATATCCGTCTTGCTTATGAATCTAGCATGCTTTCAGCGTTTTCTTGACACGTAAAGGCTCTAAAGCTCCTAGAGGAACCTTAATGAGGAGATAGGGTTGATATCCCTGTACTTACTTGGTGATTTGCTAATGTCTCCAGTCTTTCTCTTAACACTAGAGTTTTAGGGATTATCCTCTCCCTTAGGTCAGAATTCGTAGGGATTATACTCTCCCTTAAGTTGTTCATACTCGTGAGAGTTGTTTATACTCGTAAGAGTTGTTTATACTCGTAAGAGTTAGTTTATACTCGTAAGAGTTGGTTTATACTCGTAAGAGTTGGTTTATACTCGTAAGAGTTAGTTTATACTCGTAAGAGTTCTTAGGGATTATACTCTCCCTGAAGTTTAGAATGTTTAGGGATTATACTCTCCCAAAAGTTAGAATTTGTAGGGATTATACTCTCCCTTAAGTTGTTTATACTCGTAAGAGTTAGTTTATACTCGTAAGAGTTAGTTTATACTCGTAAGAGTTGTTTATACTCGTAAGAGTTAGTTTATACTCGTAAGAGTTGGTTTATACTCGTAAGAGTTGTTTATACTCGTAAGAGTTGTTTATACTCGTAAGAGCTAGTTTATACTCGTAAGAGTTAGTTTATACTCGTAAGAGTTGTTTATACTCGTAAGAGTTGGTTTATACTCGTAAGAGTTGGTTTATACTCGTAAGAGTTGGTTTACACTCGTAAGAGTTGTTTATACTCGTAAGAGTTAGTTTATACTCATAAGAGTTGGTTTATACTCGTAAGAGTTGGTTTATACTCGTAAGAGTTGGTTTATACTCGTAAGAGTTAGTTATACTCGTAAGAGTTGTTTATACTCGTAAGAGGTTGTTTATACTCGTAAGAGTTGGTTTATACTCGTAAGAGTTGGTTTATACTCGTAAGAGTTGGTTTATACTCGTAAGAGTTGGTTTATACTCGTAAGAGTTTTGAGAGTCGCTAGGGATAGGGTTTATCGACGAGTTAATCATGTTTTCCGCTGCTGTATCCCCTACTCCCCCTAGCTTTAGAGGCTGTCGTGAATAGAAACTTTAGGAATTTTTCCTAGGTATTCTCTATTCGGGCATTTATGAGTTGGTGTAAATTTCTCTATCTTGCAATGTCTCTATCATGTTATGTTTTAATTTCCAAAACGTGTTCGTTATTTCAGCATTCATTATGCAGGTCCTCCACAGTTATCTTGTCACGGTATTAACATATGAGAAATATTTCAACATAAAATCGGCATACAAGAGTCTTCTCATCATAGTATTAACATGCATTTAGCTGAAATTTTATCAAAACTGGTGCTCCATTGATCAAAAGTGTTTATCAACATAGGCAGATAAGGGGAACCTATGCCGGCCTCATTAAAAACCTCTCCGTGGTAAAACCCCAAAGGGAAACCCACGTAGAGGGAAAAAGAGTGCCGGTGAAGCAATTATTCGAATAAGAAATAAACATTCAAAAGTGTTCATAAAGAGAGAGGAAGTAGGGGAATAACACCTTCCTCAAACATAAAACCTCTTCAAGTGGCACACGTTCCATGGCCTTAGTATCTCTTTCCCTGTCATGTCTTGGAGCTTGTATGCTCCGCCTTTTAGTACCTGTATCACCCTGTACGGACCTTCCCAATTGGGTTCCATCTTCCCAGTGTTCTTCAAGGCATCTGCTCTCCGAAGGACTAAATCTCCGACTTTAAAGGAACGAGGGATTACCCTGCGATCATATGCTGCCTTGATCCGACTCTTGTACCTCTCTGCTTTTAATCTTGCCATCTCCCTCTCTTCATCTACCAGGTCTAGCGCCTCTCTCATCAATTCTTCATTTCTTTTTTCTTCAAAATATGTGATCCGGTGCGATTTGAGTCTGGCTTCAGGAGGTATCACTGCCGCTGCCCCATATACCAAGTAGAAGGGAGATTCGCCCGTAGCTGTTTTAGGGCTGGTCCTGTAGGACCAGAGAACGTTGTCTAACTCCTTCACCCATTTCCCTCCTACCTCTTCCAATCGCGTCCGAATACCATCCACTAAGATTCTGTTTGTAACTTCCACCTGCCCATTAGCTTGTGGATGGGCTACTGAAGTAAACCTCTGTGTAATGTTCCATCTCTCGCACCATCTCCTTACTTTCTCTCCATTGAATTGCGTTCCGTTGTCGGAAACCAAGATTCTGGGTACTCCAAACCTGCAACAAATATGTCTAGCAAGGAAAAGAATTACATTGTCTTCTTCGATTTTGGCTAAGGGCACAGCCTCTACCCATTTACTGAAATAATCCACGGCTACTATCAAAAATTTTCTCCCTCCTTGTGCCAAGGGGAAGGGTCCCACCAGATCTATTTCCCATTTGGCGAAGGGACAGGGCGAATACATAGCCCCCATTTCCTTCGCTGGTACTCGTATTAGAGGTCCATTCTTCTGACACTTCTCACACTTCTTCACATATTCTCTAGCATCTCTGATTATATTAGGCCAATAGAAACCTGCCCTAAATACTTTCTTCACCATGGTCTGGTAACCCTCATGGCTGGATGCGCAACCTTCACGGATGTCCTTGATCACTAGCTCTGCTTCTCTCTTTGAAAGACATTTCAAGTAAGGTTGAGTGAAGGACCTTTTGTATAATTGGCCTCCTAGGATGCAATACTTCCTTCTCCACGCTTTGGCCTCTCTGGACATTGGGGTTGCTGGACCCCTGTTCAATTCTTCCCATATTTCTTTCCTCCAATCATCCCCTGCGGTTATCTCTCCAATCAGGGTTTCCGTAGCTACTTGATCAGCTACTAACAGGGTTACCTTTCCGTCTCCCTCGAATTCAGTGGAACTAGCTAGTTTGGACAGTCCATCTGCTTTCACATTCTCTTCTCTGGGTACCTGTACTACTTCAAAAGTATGGAATTTATTTTTTAATTTCTTTACTTCCTCTAGATAAGCGATCATTCTCTCATCTTTGGCGAGGTACTCCCCCATGACCTGTTGTACTACCAGCTGCGAATCGGAGTACGGGGTGACTTTCTGCGCCCCTAACTCTGCTGCCATGTTAGCCCCTCTAATCAAGGCCTCATATTCTGCACCATTGTTTGAGGTTGAGAACCGGAATTTAACAGCAATCTGTACTTCTTGGCCATCAGGGTCAATCAGCACTATCCCTGCTCCGCATCCCAAGGCGGATGCTGAGCCATCCACGTATACCTTCCATCCCTGTTCTTCTTCCACTCTGGTAGACTCTTGAATAAAGTCTGCTAACGCTTGAGCTTTGATGGCTCTCCTTGGTTCATAGTTGTTGGGATATGAATCCTAGACAAGTCCTAAGTGATGAAAGATAAGATGAAGTTTTGATAAGCCAAAAGTGGATTGAATATTTTCTAAGTACTGACTGATCTAGTCTAGTTGAGTTGAGTCATCTTGTGCAAAGACCAGTAGAGTTCACATGAGTTCACATAAGTTCATATTAAAAGATAAGTACGTTTTTATAAGTACTTCATATTTGTTTAAGTCTGTTACTGAGCTATTTGAAATGTTGTATAGAGCTCATGATTTTATATGTAATAGATTAGATTGATTGTATAGTTTATAAGTTGACTAAGCTTGTATTATGAAAGCTTAAAGTAATGTAATAGTCTTGATAAGTTTAGTATAGTCTATCGTTTGAAGAAAGAAGACAAGTCAAGAAGATTGAAGTCTACTACTCAAGATAAGGAGGACTACAAGACAAGACAAGTGCATACAAGTCTACTCAAGACAAGTTAACGAGAGTTACTTAAAGTCAAAGTTTAAATCGAAGTGAAGCGCGTATAAAGATAAAGTTAGAATTAGTTATGGAAATAACTAATTCGTAACAGAAACGCGTGGATTGATAAGAAGATTCAGTTGAAGGTAGTTATCAAGAAAAGTTGGTTACAACTAACTAAGTTCTTGATGTTTATAAATACTTCATGATGATGATCATTTGAAGACTACTGCAACTACGTATACTGAAGCTACATACTGAAGATATATTGAAGATTACTTTCAGAGTTTATTAAAGTTCAGAAAGCAAGTCAGAAGTGAAGTGAAGAAATCCAGAAGACTGCTACTGAAGATCAGAGAAGTTTTTAGTTTTTGTTGTTTTTATCAAGTTGCTAGATACTTGTTAAATTTCTAGTTAGATCATAGACATATCTGGAGGTATAGTCTGTTGAAGATCTAAGTCTTCTTCTTGGGACTCAAAAGACAGGAATTATACACTTGTACTCGATTGGAAGAGTTTAGTGGAAACATCACAACTGGGTTTGTGAGAGTGGATGTAGACAAGTTGTCGAACCACTATAAATCTTTGTGTGTTGTTTACTTTACTGTTTTAATTGTTTAATTGCTTAACTGTTTTAACTACTACTAAACTAAACAAGTTGAGTATAGAACAGAGTTCTCGAATATAGAAGTTGAGTATAAACTTGAATTGGGCTCATTGTTAATTTCGTATTCCGCATATTGTATTCTGATATTTCGATAGAATTTTGAAAAGTCTATTCACCCCCCTCTAGACATTTTCACTAGCTTACTCGTTATTAACTCAACTTTGGGGACCTACAAGTGGTATCAGAGCAGTGGTTTACGAACTGCTGTTTCTTGATAACCGACTTAGACTTAGGGTGAAGTCTTGTTCCTTGATTGTAGTTGCTTACGTGTTCTTGATCAAAGATTTTTGTTATATCTGTTTCGTGCTCCCTGTTCTTGACCTATATGCTTCTTGATCATAATTTTCTTTAGCGCTGATCTACTTACAAAATCATGTCATTGGAAATTAGTGCTAACAAGTTACCTAAGTTCCAGGTTCAGGACTATGACTACTGGAAGCTGCGAATGGAAGCCATTTTCAGTTCCACGCACGACCTAATGATCTCTGTTATCACAGAAGGACCTATTGTTACTATGGTTCCTAATACTGCTGTTCTTGACCCAAGCAAACCAATTGGTACTCTCGTCAAGAAACCCAGGTCAGATGTAACCTCAGAAGAAATGCGTCAAAATAATTTGGATAGTTTGGCAAAGAATTACATTTTACACACCCTTCCTAACGAGTATCTGGGAAAAGTGTTAAAATGTAAGACTGCCAAAGAGATGTGGGATAGACTAGCTATTCTTTGTGAAGGGACTTCCCTAATCAAAGAGAGCAAACTCTCCACAGCTGTCCAAAGATTTGAATCATTTCAGATGAAAGCTGGCGAAACTATCGACCAGCTGGATACTCGTTTTACTAAGATCATGAATGATTTGGAAGTACTTGGTAAATCTTGTACTGCTCGTGAGATCAATCTTAGGATTTTGAAGAGTCTTGATAGTCGTTGGAAAATGGTAAAGATGCTTGTTAAGAACACTCAAGACATTGATACGTGGACTGCTGAAACCATGTTTCAAACCCTTAAAGCCCATGAGTTTGATTTAGACGAAGATGAACCACTAGCCAGTAGTGATAGAGAACATGCTGTATCTAAGAACGTTGCCTTTAAGTCTAGCTCTTCTAAGTCTTCTAAGGTAGACAGGTCCAAGTCTAGAACTAAGTCTGCCTCTGTGAAAGATGAGTTAGATACTGATCTTAGTCTGAAGGATCAGATGAGTCTCATGGTTAGAAAGTTTGATAGGCTCAACAAACGCTTCGGAAGATACAAGAAGTTCTATAGGGATCATAGAGCATCTACTTCTAAGAACTCGTCTGAGACCAGACGAGACCGAAACTCGTCCGAAAGGAGAGACGAAGTCTCGAAAGGTAATAGACGAGATAGAGAGTCTGACGATAGGAAGATTCAACGTTCTGATAGACGTGATAAACGTAGGGACAAATCTCCTATTAAAAAGGCTACTAATGATCTCTTGTGCTATAATTGTGAAAAGCCAGGTCATTACATTTATGAATGTCCAGACCTGAGCACTGACGATCGAGAAGAACGTAAAGCTCGAAGAGAAAGAAGATATAACCGTGGCAAAAAGGCTATGATGGCCAATGATGACTCTGATTCGGATTCAGACGAGTTGCCATCGTCCGTATCTAGCCACTCAACTGATCAAGATCACGACGAAGCATTCATAGTAGATGATGGCCTATGCTGCATGGCTAAAATCGACCAAGAGGTATCATCTGCTACATCTTTTCAATCTTGTAATGATTCAGAAACTGATGAAAGTGACACTGCTAGTAGTGAAGTAGGAAGTAGTCTTCAGCACTCGTCTAGTGCAGTCGAAGACGACCTTCTACTTGCTAACCAAGCATTCATTGAAGTCAGTGATGAAAACATTGCATTAAAGCAAGAAATCATTGATCTTAAGGAAGCTCAGTCAAAAGTAGATCCTAATATAACAGTCCTAAATAAACGCTTGACTGAAGAGTTGAGTAAACTCAAAGAAAAGTGTGCGTTGACAGACAGGTTATATCAAGACCTACTTAAGATACATGCAACTGAGAGAAATGAATTCAATGTTTTAAAGAACAAGTGCAACAGACTTGAAGAACGTAATAAGTTCTTAGAGACCGAGGTAGTTACACTTGATCTCAAACTTACTGACCTGGTTAACTCTTCAAAGATTAACCTTGAACTGTCAGATAGGTATAGAGATCCAGGTGACAAGACTGGTATAGGTGCTGAGTCATCTAGCTCGTCTACTCGAGTCATTAAGAACCCTACTACTATTAAAGCAAGACTTTTGCCAAATGATAAAGGAAAAGGACCAATGTTATACGATATTGGAACTCCTTCTAATGGTACTATACCTAAACAAGCTCGAGTTAACATTCCGATTACCAAGGGAGGTAAAAAGAATGGTAACAGCAAGCCTGTTCCATCTAGAACTAATCTTCAAAGGACCACTAATCGTGGACGACCCAACCAGGTCAGATACGAGGACTGGTATCCTGAGGAGACGAGTACTAGACAGGTACAGACTAGACGACAAGAGTCTAGACCTCCATTTATAAGGCAGTCTCAACTCTACTCGTCTAGACCTAGACAGGTAGCTCCAAAATATCGTACACAAGCTGTCCTATATCCTCCACCTCTATCATACGATATTGTAAGTGAGGAAAGACCCAAACGCGTCTATAAACCGTATGGACCTAATGCTTTCAAACCCTACTCTAACTATCTTAGACAAGTGCCTGCTCAAGTAGAGATTAAGTCGAAAGGCTATCTCCAAAGAGTAGACCCGAACTCGACTGATAGGTCAGAGAAGGACAACAAGGTTTTATTTTGCAACAAATATGGGCGAAAGCTTAAAAGATCGAACTTGTTCAAGACTCCAATGTATATCTGGATTCCTCTGAACATGACTAACCCCCAAGGACCCCAATAAACAAATGGGTACCTAAATTATTGAATATCATCTATTGCAGGGTCGACTTGACTTGTATAAGAAGGGTGGCTCAGTAGGAGAAACCTGGTACATAGACAGTGGTTGTTCGCACCACATAACTGGTACCAAAGCTCTCTTGTCTAGCTACCATGAGCAAGAAGGACCAAAAGTAATATTTGGTGATAGCTCCACTGCTGTCACTAAAGGATTTGGTTACATCCGGAATGGAGACGTTGAGATCCAAGATGTCTCATATGTTGAAGGTTTGAAATATAACTTACTCTCTGTTTCACAGTTTTGTGATCGTGGATACAAAGTGCAGTTCAAGAGCCGCAAATGCGAAATCATTGACAAAAGGACGCACACAGTCCTACTAGTCGGCGTAAGACAAGGAAGTGTGTACATAGTGAACTGGAACAGTTGTCCGAGGGACACCTGCCTACTTACTAAGAATCCTAAAGAACTTGGCTGGCTCTGGCATAGACGCCTCTGTCATCTAAACTTTAAGGTACTTAATAAGATAGCCAGAGATTACCTTGTAGAAGGTATTCCCAATGAAGTTTACTACAAGTCACATGTATGCACGGTCTGTCAACAGGGTAAACAGGTTAAAGGTTCTTTTAAGTCAATTCCTACTCTCTCAACTAGTAGAGTCCTAGAACTCCTACATATGGATCTTCATGGTCCAATAACTCCTCCAACCTTGAATGGTAGAAGGTACACACTTGTTGTAGTAGACGACTATTCTAAGTTCACTTGGGTAGTCTTTCTACACAAGAAGAGTGATACACAAACACTTCTGCCTGAACTGTTGAAGAAGTTACAAGTTGAGAAGAACCAGTCTATTGTCAAAATTCGAAGTGACAAGGGAACTGAGTTCATTAATTGCTATATCAAAGAATTTTGTACTAAACATGGTATCCAGCACCTTACTAGTGCAGCTAGGACACCACAACAGAACGGTGTAGCAGAAAGAAGGAATCGAACCCTTAAAGAAGCCTGTAGGACCATGTTAGCTGAGTTCAACACACCTCAAAAGTTTTAGGCTGAAGCTATCAACACTGCATGCCATTCACAGAACAGAAGCGCGATCAACAAAGCTCTAGGCAAGACACCGTATGAGGTTTGGAAAGGTAGAAAACCCAGAGTTTCATATTTCCATATATTTGGCTGTAAGTGTTTCATTCACAACAATGGTAAAAGCAAGTTGAATGCTTTCGATGCAAAAGCAGACGAGGGGATATTTTTAGGATACTCCTCGACTAGCAAAGCATTTAGAGTATTCAACCGCTCAACTCTTTGTGTGGAAGAAACACCACATGTGGTTTTCGATGAATCTCAACAGGACTCGTCTGCCGACAAGATCAGTAAGAAGGTAACTGATCTATCGATCGAATCTGACAAAGATTCAGAGATATATGAATCCGTTCAAGCCTACAACCCATTCCTAAAAGCTCTCGACTCTGATGATAAGGAGAAGATAAGTGCTCAAGGTAAGTCTTCTAGACCAGTAGACATGCCTGCTCTAGTTGACTCTACTACTCCTGGTAAATCTGTTGATGATACAAATGATGTTGACATGCATGATGCTGTACATGATATAGATGATGATAGTATTCCTGTTAAGAATAGGAAAACATGGAAATCCGCGCATGACACTGAAAATATCATTGGTGACTCTACTATTGGTGTAAAGACTAGACGACAACTCTTTGAGTCGCAAGAACAGCCGAGTCCAACTATGTTTTGCTGGTGTTGTTTCCTCTCTGCTATTGAGCCTACCACTGTTAAAGAGGCATTGGCTGATAGTAATTGGATCATCGCTATGCAAGACGAGTTGAATCAGTTTGTTCGAAACGACGTCTGGGAACTTGTCGATAGGCCGAAACATCATAATGTAGTTGGCACTCGATGGATCTTCAAGAATAAGAAAGATGAGAATGATTTAGTCGTTAGAAATAAGGCTAGATTAGTCGCCCAAGGCTACTCACAAGCTGAAGGCATAGACTATGATGAAACTTATGCTCCTGTTGCTAGACTAGAAGCCATTCGATTGTTCCTTGCATATGCTGCTCACATGAAGTTTACTGTATATCAAATGGATGTTAAAAGTGCATTTCTTAACGGTATTCTTGCGGAAGAAGTGTATGTTGAACAACCTCCAGGTTTCGAAGTCAAAGGCAACCAGGTGTACAGATTAAAGAAGGCCTTATATGGACTAAAGCAAGCTCCAAGAGCATGGTATGCCACTCTATCTCTCTTTCTATTGGAAAATGGTTTTACTAAGGGCAAGGTCGATCGAACCTTGTTCAGAAGACAAGAAGGGAAGGACATTTTACTCGTCCAAATTTACGTAGATGACATCATTTTTGGGTCACCTAACAAAAAGCTAAGTGAAAGTTTTTCAACACTCATGCAAAGTAAATTTGAGATGTCTATGATGGGTGAAATGAACTACTTTCTTGGACTTCAAGTAAAACAAACTCCGGAAGGTATTTTCATAAATCAGGCGAAGTACACTAGAAATCTTTTAGACAAATATGGGATCAAAACATGTAAGTCCACTGGTGTACCAATGCAACCAACTTACAGAATGGATCCAGATGAGAACGGTAAATGTGCTGACCAATCTTATTATCGTGGCTTAATTGGTTCTTTACTGTATCTAACTGCTAGTAGACCTGACATTGCATTCTCTGTTGGTGTTTGTGCTCGATTCCAAGCCAATCCAAAAGAAAGTCACATGGAAACTACCAAAAGGATCTTGAAATATTTGAAAGGGACCATCAATCGTGGTATATGGTATCCTTCAAATGATGATCTATCCTTAAGTGGGTATTCAGACTCAGACTTTGGAGGCTGTAGAATAGATAGGAAATCTACTTCTGGTTCTTGTCAATTTCTAGGCACAAAACTCATATCTTGGTTTTCTAAAAAGCAGACTAGTGTAGCAACTTCAACTACCGAAGCCGAGTACATGGCTGCTGGTAGCTGTTGTAGTCAAC
Source organism: Galeopsis tetrahit (assembly GCA_963675135.1). Lineage (NCBI taxonomy): Eukaryota > Viridiplantae > Streptophyta > Magnoliopsida > Lamiales > Lamiaceae > Galeopsis > Galeopsis tetrahit. The sequence goes on along the minus strand of OY776130.1, from coordinate 62,383,391 downwards.
TACTCTGGCTCATGCAACAGCTTCGTGATTACAATATACATGAATCAAATGTTCCTATTTTCTGTGATAGTAATAGTGCAATTGCCATTACACAAAATCCTGTTCTGCACACACGATGTAAGCATGTTGATGTGAAGCATCATTTCATACGTGATCATGTAGAAAAGAAGGATATTCGCATGGAAAAGATTCATACTGATTTTCAAAGAGCTGATATTTTTACAAAACCATTAGCTGAGGCACGATTTCGTGAGTTATGCATTAGTCTAGGACTAATTGATTTAGACCCTACTTGCCTATAGCTATGTACTAACAAGACAGGTACATCAATAAGAGGAGACAAGATCACTAGACCAGAGCACTCGACTACTCACGCAATAGACAGGTATACAAGGCTAGACTAGATGACCAAACAACCCGATGAGGAAGCTGGTAAAGCTGAGGGTAATACTAAGGGAATAAAACGTTTAAGGGGGAATCTGTGATTCCTTAAATATCCTTACGTTGACTCTTATGTGTGTTATACAGTCATCTTGTTCGAAACCTTGATCATTGCTCTCGATTGATATTCATCTTATTTATGTTATTTTACCTGTACCTACGATTATGCATTGCAAATGATAAAGATAGGTACATGAAGACGTTCGACGATTGAGATAGACAAGCACAGTCGAAGGGGGAACTCGACTGGTGTTCTTAAGGCTACTCGTCTTGTGAAGCTTAGAGGCTACTCGTCTGTTCTGGATAGACTCGAACAGACAAGCTAAGTGTTTCTAGTGATTGATATATGTTAAGTGTTTTGACAAATCGAATCAAGGGCATTTTTGTAATTAGATAATGCTAGAATTTGAAAACCCTAGAATTGGATTTATACACTCCCATTTAATGAGGTGTATACACCCAGTTCGAACACGACTACTTTAGGTCAGATGAGTTCACTCCCCTGTCCTAAGTAAGTAGAGCCGGATTTCAAATTTTACAATATCAAATCACATTATATTCTCGATTCCGTAACTGAATCCCAAAGGTCTCGACCGTTGGATCTAATCCTTCAATCGTGGCCGTTGGATCAACTTACAGTTTTAACAAAACCCATCTTCCACACTCAATAGCTTTACTGTTTCATTACTCTCACTCGACTTACCCCACTTTGTTCTTAACTCTTCTACTTTGAAGCATTTGATTTCGTGCTATTCTTCAAGATAACTGCAACTTCTCGTAATATACAATGTCTACTCGTTCGATTTTCGATATTAGAACAAACATGCAGGTCACATTTGACCTAGGCCGGTACATTGCCGACAACAAGGTGAATGTAGAACCTTCTGTGTTCTTTAAAGGGCAACACACAGCTGATAATGAAGAGATTCTGACCAAATGCACAAGATGTGGTCTGAAGCCCTACTTAGAAGCCTTCCCTCAAGTTGTTTTGGAGGAAGAAGTGCTTGAGTTCTATGCCAATGTCACCAGACGAGGTGACATTCTCGAATCGTTTATTGGAGAAGATCGTGTGCAAATCACTCGAGAGGCGTTGTTCAAATATCTGAAGCTGCCCACTGGATCGATTGATATTGAGAATTATGCTCTAGGGCAAGAAGTTCGTTATTTGAGTATCTTTTGCGGAAGGAGGCTGAAACCAAAGCAAGATGGAAAATATGCTGCAGTCAAGAAGGGTGATCTTCTAGACAAGTATCGCACACTGTTGGATATTGCCAGCAAAATTCTACTCAGCTCCACTGGTTCGCATGACTCGGTGAGTTTTGCCAAAGCAAGGGTTATGGCTGCAATTTATGATGGCATAACTGAAGGAGATTGGTTCAGGTTAATTGCAGATCGAATCATGTATTTCGAGAAGAGCGTTCGAGTAGATGACCACACTCGCAATTGGGTGGTGTCTACGGCTGTTGGATATGGTAACATGCTCAGTATTCTACTTCCTCGTCTACTGCCGAACAAGTCGAGTTGGAGTAAAGGAAAACCATTCCATCCGCTGAAATTTTATTTGAAGAAAGAGGCTGTAAGGAAACAGGCTGCTACAAGGCCAGCTGCCCCTAGACGTGTCCAGATTGAGGACTCTGACGTCTTGCCTTATGGCAACTCATCTAGTTCTTCAGAAGATGAGTTCGAGGATGAAGCAAAAGCTGAGTCGAGTGGAGATGATTCTGAACAGACTCACTCAGACAAGGAAGCTGATGTTATGAAGAAGGATGATGAAGAGAAGGAGACCCAAGTTCTTCGTCTTGTAAGGATTGGTACTCCACCTCCACCAGAAGAGATGACTTACCAGGTTGGTTCTTCATCTAAATCTTTGTCAATTCCCTCTCTCTCTCTCCCCTCTGTTCACACCAAGGCTAGATCACACCGATCTAGGCCTCGTCCTTTACCCTTAACCTCTCAGGCATTGCCAGCATATCCGCTGAGGGCAAGCCTACCCCAAATCACTCCCAAAAAGGACACAACTGATACTCAGACAGTTGTCACACTTGACCAAACCACATCAAAGCCCCTTGAAACCATGGCTTTCACTCCCTCTCCCTCACCAGAATATGGTGAACCCTCTATCCCATCTACTTCAGACAAATCACCAGTTGCCACTGCAACAACTGAGGTAGAGACCCCATCTACTCAGGACCCGTCTGAGGTTAGATTTGAATCCCTTGTATACTATCCTATGTGTCTTCGAGAGAAGAGGGTCCGTGCCAGAGTTTCAAGAAATCTGAAAAAGCAGCTCTCGACTCTTGACATCGACACGGCTTCTGAACAGTTTGAGAAGCTTGTAAGAGTCTGCACGTGGTTCGCTTTGAAGAAGTCGTCTACGGATGATCTGTTTGAAGTTATTCAAGGCAAAGGCGGCATCTCCAATTTCATGGATTGGGAGATGGAACAGAAAGAGAATAGTGGAGTTAAGGATCATTCCGAACTATTTCCCCGCAAGGCCCTGGTTAACTTAGTCAAGAAGCTACTGAACATTCCTGATGGTGTTCTTGAAGATGAATTCTCGTTTGATGTCGGAACCCAGACTGATCTGGTGGAAGACGAGATCAAGCCTGAAGAAGCCGAGTTGAAAGTACAGACTTCAGAACCTATCTTGGAAATAGAGGTTGGTTCAGAAGATGAAGCTGAATGTTCTGAAAGTTCAAACTCTTTTCAGTTTGGTAAAGAGGATGATGACTTTATGGATGCCGAGATGTTTAATGAAGATGAGCTTGTTGAGAAAGTGCAAGAGACTCAGTCATCTATTCAAGTTGTTTCAGAAAGATTTTTGGATGAATTGAAGATCGATCTAAAAGGTACTGTTCAAACTGCCATAGACGAGTTTCTACACTCGAAGATGAAGGATGTGTTAGTTGACCAGAATCAGTTCATTGTTGACAATACCAGAGATTTGATGGTTGGTGAAGTCAGCAAGTTGGACTCAACTTTTCGAGAGAAGATGAGTGCTGAAGTTGAAAATTTTCTGATGAAACAAGTTGATATTTCAGAAAAGAGATCGATTGAGTTTGCTAGAGCTTTGGCTGAAGAATCAAGCAAAATGGAGAGACTCTACAGTGGTAAGGTTGCCATTGCTGATGATCAAAGAAGAGAAGCACAAGATCAGTTGGTGCGTTCTCAAGCTATTCTTACCGAGTTAACTTCTCAGAACACTCTTCTTCGACAGACGGCTACTCATTTGGAAAATGAACTGGTTTCATGTACAAGGAAGTTGGAATTGGCTACTGATCGTCTTGACAAGCTGAGTCATGAGAAGACGCATCAGAGGCAGATTGAGTTAGCTGCTGAAGCCATGAAGGAAGCTGTTAAGGAAGAAATGACTCGCTTTACTAGTCTTTTCACTCTTAAGGCAGATGAAGCCAAAAAGGGGGAAGATTCAAGTATTGTAGAGAAGTCAGCTGAACCGGAAGCTAAGGAGGCAGCTGAAACTATTCAAGAGCTCAAAAGACCTAAGAGAGGTAAGCTGGTCAAGACTGCTGATTTAGAGAAGCTGAGATCAGAAGAGCAGAAATTGATCAAAGGCAAAGAAGAAGCTGCGTCTCCAGAAGCTGAAATTCAGACCAGACGAACTAAAAGAAAACTGAATGTTGAAGAAGCTACTGCTACTACAATTGTTGAAAAGAAACAAAGGATTAATGATGATGAAATTCATTATGCTAGCAAGAAGAAGATTGTCAAGCATATTGAAAGATTGCAGAAATTGAAAGCTGATGAAGATCAGATGGAAGACAAGTTCATTGATCACTTCATAGATAATGAGCATAGAGCTGAATGGATAGAAGTGAAGAATCAATGGGAACTTGATCATTGGATAATTAGGAAGTTTGGTGATGCTGAAAATCAAGATGAACTTTATCAACTGTTTGACAGGTTCATGGAAGGTCAACACAGGAAGTTATGGCATCTTATTCTAAGGATATCGGCTGGAGCTAATTTTAATATTCTTGTTCCTGAATTTCCTGACTGGAAATGTCCCATGACAAGTTCAGGTAAAAGGATTGATATGAGTCGTATAAAGAAGTTTGAAGAAGATCTATTAGACAAAGAGAAGATCGTAGATGATGGTCATATTAGTCTGATTCATAGAAGGATCCTCGATGCGTTTCATGTTCCAAACCCAGAAGGAGGTAATCTTTCAGACTAGTTGATTTTGTTTTTTTTGAAGTTTTTTTTTGCTCTGATACTTAGTTTTTTTTGAAGTATGTGTAATATCTACTGATCTATTTTGAATGAATGAAAGATAAGAAATATTTTGATGTTAAAAGACAAGATAACTACTTAACTAGTCTACTTATGAGAAAAGATTCAAGTAGTTTTGGCTTCATCAAAAAGGGGGAAATTGTTGGGATATGAATCCTAGACAAGTCCTAAGTGATGAAAGATAAGATGAAGTTTTGATAAGCCAAAAGTGGATTGAATATTTTCTAAGTACTGACTGATCTAGTCTAGTTGAGTTGAGTCATCTTGTGCAAAGACCAGTAGAGTTCACATGAGTTCACATAAGTTCATATTAAAAGATAAGTACGTTTTTATAAGTACTTCATATTTGTTTAAGTCTGTTACTGAGCTATTTGAAATGTTGTATAGAGCTCATGATTTTATATGTAATAGATTAGATTGATTGTATAGTTTATAAGTTGACTAAGCTTGTATTATGAAAGCTTAAAGTAATGTAATAGTCTTGATAAGTTTAGTATAGTCTATCGTTTGAAGAAAGAAGACAAGTCAAGAAGATTGAAGTCTACTACTCAAGATAAGGAGGACTACAAGACAAGACAAGTGCATACAAGTCTACTCAAGACAAGTTAACGAGAGTTACTTAAAGTCAAAGTTTAAATCGAAGTGAAGCGCGTATAAAGATAAAGTTAGAAGTTAGTTATGGAAATAACTAATTCGTAACAGAAACGCGTGGATTGATAAGAAGATTCAGTTGAAGGTAGTTATCAAGAAAAGTTGGTTACAACTAACTAAGTTCTTGATGTTTATAAATACTTCATGATGATGATCATTTGAAGACTACTGCAACTACGTATACTGAAGCTACATACTGAAGATATATTGAAGATTACTTTCAGAGTTTATTAAAGTTCAGAAAGCAAGTCAGAAGTGAAGTGAAGAAATCCAGAAGACTGCTACTGAAGATCAGAGAAGTTTTTAGTTTTTGTTGTTTTTATCAAGTTGCTAGATACTTGTTAAATTTCTAGTTAGATCATAGACATATCTGGAGGTATAGTCTGTTGAAGATCTAAGTCTTCTTCTTGGGACTCAAAAGACAGGAATTATACACTTGTACTCGATTGGAAGAGTTTAGTGGAAACATCACAACTGGGTTTGTGAGAGTGGATGTAGACAAGTTGTCGAACCACTATAAATCTTTGTGTGTTGTTTACTTTACTGTTTTAATTGTTTAATTGCTTAACTGTTTTAACTACTACTAAACTAAACAAGTTGAGTATAGAACAGAGTTCTCGAATATAGAAGTTGAGTATAAACTTGAATTGGGCTCATTGTTAATTTCGTATTCCGCATATTGTATTCTGATATTTCGATAGAATTTTGAAAAGTCTATTCACCCCCCTCTAGACATTTTCACTAGCTTACTCGTTATTAACTCAACTTTGGGGACCTACAATAGTCAATATCATACTCCTGCAATTCCACTGCCCACCTGACCATTCTTCCTGATAAATCTGCTCTTCCCAGTGTCTGCTTCAATGGGAAGTTAGTCCGCACCATCACTTTATAAGATAGGAAGTAAGGGCGTAATCTCCTAGCTGTTACCACCACTGCCAGGGCTGCCTTCTCCACCTCTGAATACCTTGCTTCCGCTCCTTGGATGACCTTGCTCACATAATATATGGGCTGTTGTGTGGAACCTTCCTCTTTCATCAAGGCAGTACTCAGAGAATGTTCCCCTACTGAGAGGTATAGGAGTAGAACATCTCCCTGAGTGGGCTTGGTTAACTTCGGGAGTTGCTCTAGATGGAGCTTCAATTCTTCAAAAGCCTTTTGACACTGTTCGTCCCATTCGAATCTTGACCCCTTCCTTAATGTTCTGAAGAAGTGATGACTCTTCTCTACTGATTTTGCTATAAATCTGCTAAGGGCTGCGATTCTGCCATTCAAGGTCTGCAATTCCTTCAGGTTTCGAGGGGGTTGCATGTCAAGGACCGCTTTCACCTTGGCAGGGTTAACCTCTATTCCTCTTTGCGTCACCATATATCCGAGAAATTTCCCTGAACCTACTCCAAAGGAACATTTAGCGGGGTTAAGTTTGATACCGTTCTCTCTAATTACCTGAAATATTTCCTTCAGGTCATCAATGTGTTCCTCTGCTTTGATGCTTTTAGCTAGCATGTCGTCTACATAAACCTCCATATTTCTCCCTATCTGACCTCGGAAAACCGAGTCTACCATCCTTTGATAGGTGGCTCCTGCATTTATTAGTCCGAACGGGCATACGTACATAACCAAAAGTACCACACGTTGCAATAAAGCATACCTTGGGTATATCGAGAGGGTTCAACTGGATTTGATGGTACCCCTGATAAGCATCCATCATGCTGAGCAATTCGAACCCGAATGTGGCATCCACCAATTGATCAATCCTAGGCAGGGGATAGTGATCTTTAGGGCAAGCTTTGTTCAAGTCTCTGAAGTCGATGCACATCCTCCATTTGCCGGCTCCCTTAGATACCAGCACTGCATTCGAGAGCCACTCAGGGAACTGCACTCTCTTCACGTGCCCTGCATTCAACAATTTGTCGATTTCCTCTTTTACAATGAGGTTCTTCTCTTTGCCGAAGTTCCTCAACTTCTGTTTCACGGGCCTAGCTTTGGGATCCACATTCAGGTGGTGCACTGCTATTTCTGGAGGGATACCCGTCATATCCGTCGCCGTGAATGCGAAGATGTCTGCATTCTCCTGGAGGGTGAGTATCATCTTTCTCTGGAGCTCAGGGTTCATATTCGTACCTATCCTGGTTGTAAATCCCTCCTTTCCTGGGTAGAGCTCGATGCTCATTAACTCCTCGTCTGCTTTAGCTTTGGGTTGCTCTTGCACTAGCTCCTCCACTTTCTGTCTCTTCAGCTCAGGGTCTTCGCCCTTAAATCTCTCCATTCCTCTGAACACGGCCCTGTCCGCTATCTTAACCGATTCCACGTAACACTTCCTTGCCTGATATTGATCGCCACATATCTCTCCCACACCCCCCGAGGCAGGGAACTTCATCTTCATGTGGAAGGTGGAGATCACTGCCTGAAAAATATTCAAGCTTGGCCTACCCATTACTACGTTGTAGAAAGATGGGACATCTACAATCAGGAATTCTATGACTTTTACTCGACGGTTAGGGGTGACTCCTAACCCTACTTGCAGTAACGCTGAACCAAGGGGTTGAATGGCTCCCCCTGAGAATCCATAAAGAGCGGTTTCCACCGGTCTGAGCTTTATATTCAGGTCCATCTTCTTGAAGCACTCCAAAAACATGATATCGGCAGAGCTTCCAGTATCTACAAAAATCCTTGCTACATCGTATCCCGCTATATCCGTGGTAATGACTAACGCGTCATTATGAATTTCTCTGGGTTCCCCAGCGTCTTCTGGCCCGAAATGAATGTCCGGACCTTCTGCCATCTTTCCCACCTCATGGTGCTCTACATTCCTCTCGTTCTTCAGCGACCGAACGCTTTGCTTTCTCTGCCTGAAGGAATCCCCATCAGCAGGGCCTCCCATGATCATGTGGATAGTTCCCCTCTTTTGGGGAGGGGGTGGTGGCTCCTCATTGCCCTTCCTCTGATCTCTTCTATCCTCTTCCTGCTTCCCCTCGGGGTCCTTTCTCTTTTGGCCCCTAGGGCCTTGTCGATCTCTGAAAATAAACTCTTTCAGGTGACCTGCCTGAATCATCCTCTCTATCTCATCCTTCAGATGCCAACATTGGTTGGTATCGTGGCCATAGTCGTTATGGAACCTGCAGAATTTGTTTGACTTAGGATTCTGGGGACCTCTGCTTCTTGAGTAGGGGAATTTCATATCCGGATGGTCCCCTGCCACCTCTAGGACTTCGGCTGGCTCTATCCTCAAAGGGGTATATCTCTTCGCCCCTCTCCTGGGGTTCCAGGGTGCAGCTTCCTCTCTTCTTACATTTTCCAGCCTCCTGGAGCTTCTGTGTCTTTCCGGACTTGATCTCCTAAGCGGAATTTCTTTCCTCCTTTCTCCATTACCCACTATGGCCCTGGTCTCTGATCGCTTGGCTTTTCTTACCTCTTCCAGGGTGAGGTATTTTTCTGCCCTCCTTAATAATTCATCAAAAGTCCGAACTGGCTTCTTGGCTAGAGATGTGAACAGGTCTCCATCTCTCAATCCGTTGGTAAGGGCGTTAATTTTAACCTCTGAGGAGGCTGTAGGTACTTCCAGAGCTGCTTGGTTGAATCTTTTTAAGAAAGCCCGTAGACTCTCGTTCTCTCCTTGGCGCATGTTGAATAAAGTAAGGGTGGCTCTAGGCTGTCTTCTAGCGCTGGCGAATTGATGCAGGAACAATTCGCTGAATTCGGACCATGAGTGGACAGTATCTGGTCCCAGTTGAGTGAACCATTGCTGTGCAGCCTTAGACAGAGTGGTCAAGAACACTCTGCACTTAACGCCCTCTCCATATCGATGTAATAGAGCAGCATTCTCAAACCTCATCAGGTGCTCGTACGGGTCCGTGGTGCCATCATATTCAAAGTTCAAAGGTTTGAAATTAGAGGGCAACTCATCTTGCAAAATACTAGATGAAAATTGATATCCAGTGGTATAAGAGGGTTTACTTACATTGTCAGTAATATGTCTCTGCATATCCCTCATCTCCTTTCGCAAGGCCTGTATCTGATCACTGACGGCTCCCTGATACGTGTCGTCCGTGCTTTCTCCCATCCCTGTCTCTAGGGTGGTGTCCCCAAGGATTCTTTCCGTATCCCTCCGAGGGGGTCTCTCCAAGATGCTCCTTTCAGCCTGGGAAGGTACCTTTTCTTCTGGGTTTCGAGGGGGATCCTCGTTCCTGGAAGGGATTGGAACCGAGTCAATGACCTGCTCTGGTGGATTTGGGCGTGTGCCCTTATGAGTAGGTTCGGGAGGGCGAAGTCCTCGAGCAGCAATTATTCTTTCCACTGATTGTGCGATCATTTCATCCAACTGATCTCGAGAGACAGTCAGGAGTTCCGGTTGAGCGTTAGGGTTATCCCTATTGATTCCACTCCCGGAAGCTCCCGAGGTGCCTGGTACATCTCCCTCCAGAGCAGGAGGGATATCCTCCGGCGTATGATCTACCGACTGTTTCCCTAGATTTCGATTTGAGGGAAAACCTGGAGGGGGAATATCTTCTGGTGTATGATCCACGGGTCGTTTCCCTAAATTTCGATTTAAGGGAAACCCTGGAGGAGGCGGAGGAAGAGGAGAAGGAGTGGAATCCCCTTTCTCCTTCGTCTGCTTCGTTGAATCATGTCCTCCACCCATTTAAATACGGAACTTTTCTCACGCCTTAGCTTGAAAAATTCCCACAGACGGCGCCAGTTGATGCGTCGAAAAAGAACGCTTACGGATATAGATCGTTCTCTTACGAGCACTATTAATCACGAGTCCAATCTCTCGTTGAATCCTTGGCAATCCTCGAGTAAATCTCCTCGGGAATCCGAAAATAACCTGCAAAAGTACGCCGGAGGGGGGCTCCGGCGTAGAAACTCCGACGCTCAAGTCAGATTCGATCGTAGGCGAAATCAAAGAGGAATTCCCCTGTATATCTAGGGAAATTCCGGCGAATATAGTGAAGTTTCTCTTCAAATCAGTGTGTAATTCTTACGAAAGTGTGTATATTTTGTATAAAAGTACGTAAAGTATGTAGAACGTATGTATTCTGTGAAGACGTACCTGATAATGTAAAAATGACCGGTTTATATACCTGGCCCCTTCCCTCGGGGGAGAAGGGGACCTATTCTCCCTATATTCTTGGTCCATTCCTAAGAATCCGGCTTCCAAGCCCCTGAAGAATCGGGCTTTCCCCTGAAGACTTGGTTTTGGAGCATATCATCCCCTATTTTCGTGGGTTTGACTCACTCATTTAACTTGACTAAGAAAGATGGACTATTCGTTCCATTTTTGGGACGGACCGCTTCAAGCCCAAGGGCTATTAATCTCTTCAAATATGGGCCAAAGGCCCAATCACCCTGATCCCCCTAATTTCCCTACTTAAGCCTAGGGGTGTATTAATCCTGTTTCTTCGACGCATTGACCTAATCACAACTATCATAATTTATCCCGTTTCCACGTGTCGACTTCTCAGAAAGCGACATATTTATCTACATCACTCTCTCATCCTCAATCTCCAGGGTGAGGGCATGTTTATTTTGGAACTCACATGTTCAATGTTCAGATGTACATATTCTAATTTCACCGTCCAATTACACCTATCTCACCTATCTCTATAAATATATATATATATTTAATTAAATAAAGAATACTTGAAATACGGAAATAAATTAATTTGTAATAAACATAATGAATCTAAATTAGAAAAAGTGAAAATAATAAATTTAGAGGGATCGAGGAGTGTATTATAATGTAATGGAAGATTAGTCCTCTGCTATGTTTCACGTAATAATTTCTTATAATGATTGGCACGTACGTAATTACACATATAAGTTGAATAAGTAATTTGAAATTTCATAAATATAAAATTATTGTACCACGGAAATTTAAATCCAAAACCATGGTAATTTAACAAGGCAAGGTCACATACATATGAATTATGATCACCATAACTTCCACACTAAGCCTCATTCACCTCCACAGTGGCCGCAGGTGGTGCAGTCACCTCCTCCTTGACCGCCGGTTTCACCTCCTCCTTCGCCGCCGGTGTCACAACCTCCTCCTTCACCGCCGGTTTGATCTCCTCCTTCACCACCGGTTTGATCTCCTCCTCGATCTGGAAAGCGTCAACGGGAAACGAGCGGGACAGGCCGGTCGGAGTTTTGAAATGGATCTTGCCGGTGCAAGGCTCGTCGACGTAGATTTCGGTGAGTGTGAGCCACATGAGGAGCTCCTTGGCCTTGACGCCGGTGAGCTTTTTGATCCGGTTTCGCTCGACGTAGGCGGTGACTTCGGCGGCGTACTGAACCGGTTTTCCGATCTTCTCGAATTTGTGCTCGCACTTCTTCTTCTGCTTGAGCCACACGAAACCTGTCTCTTTCACGTACCCGCACTCATCCATGTCCTTCAATGGCAGAAGGCCGTTGGGTAAATTCATTTCCGTGAGCAGGAATTTGGACTTTTCCTGACACATTGCGTCGCCATGGTACATCTCTGATGCAGAGGCTCTGATTTCATCGGTTATCAAAGACATTTTTCCTTTCTCTCTCTCTTCTCTTTTTTCTTAGATTTGAGTGAGTTTTTTTTGCAGTTGAGGAAGTGGTTAATATATGTGGGAGCCTGGGGATTTGCCCTTCATTTTGATTCTTATTTCGAATTTGCCATTTGGCATTTAGCAGTAGTTGTTTGGTTTTGTAACCGTCACTGCAATTGGTTATACAGCAAATCTTTATTGCATGTTTCCTCTTTCATCAATTGATACAAGTACTCCATATATTATATGAGAATAGATTTGGATCATGGAAATTATATGATAGAATTCTGAAATACTTTCTAAATAAAAATGTTAAACGAGCTGACTAGTGTTAAAATAGTTTGCTTGTAAATTTGTGTTACTGTAAAAGAAAATTTATGTTATTGTCGAACATATTTGTCGTAACTTCCCAACTAAATTGATTAAACACGGAAATTGAAGCCCATATTAATGGTAGAGTATGTGTTATCTATTTCGAAAGTTGGTTATTAGGATTCTAAAGATAATTACGTGTTAGTCATGACCTATATTTTAGTTACTATCATAGTGCATTAATATAATGAATTGTTTAATTCACACCCTGTACTCTATGAATTAATTGTTTTTTTTATTGCGGCAAATAAGCTTTCACGTGTAGGAAATTAGGATTCGGAGATCTCGATACCTATATATAAAAAGTCAAAATAAATAAATTATTATTAATATTGTAAAAGCAGAAAGAAAAGGATGGGCAGTTATGAAATTGAATTGAATTGAATTGTTGATAGAGCACATTTAAAGATGTGGTAATGTAGTTGGAAGGAGAAACAATAATTAGAGTAATTTATCTTGTGTAGTTGGGAGCTAACAATTTATGGTCTGATTTGCCTCTTGTGCACACAAAAAAAAAATCGGAAATTGACTAATTGAGAGATCATCCATTCATCCCATCATTTTAACTAATCATAACTGGAAAATGACGGATCGGTTTTGAATTTTAAAAACTGTTGGTTTATCGATTTTTTTTTATTACATAATTCTTCTATTTTCTATGTATAAATTTAAGTTATATAATTTGTATTAAATTCTAATAATGTATTTTCTAAAAAAATAGTTAAAACAAGCGAAAACGGAGCAAAAAATGAGAAAAAAAAATCTAATAGCCGGTTTGACGGTTCAGTTTCGGTTGCGATTTTCGCCAAAACGAAATCGGCGGTTCGAACCGTCTGAGCATGTCTACTCATACTCCTAAATGAAAACAATCATCACAATTCATACTCTCACACAATATACACATATTTACCCTACATGTCATTATTTTGGATCCACTATATATATACCCAATTCAACTATTTTATTTACTTTATATATAAAAGTATATAAAATAGCTTCTAACATTTTAATTATTACACTTTTTTCTTAAATTTTGTACAAAATAACCGCAAACTTTTTGGGGACGAATGGAGTAATAAACAACATTTGCATATGTCTCGGTGAATCCCAAACCCCGAACTCCATCTTAAAAGTAAAATTGTCTATAAATGTTAAATTTTCTAATTTTTTAAAAAATGAGTAAAAGAACATTTATTATAGGAAAGGGGTAATACGTGAACGTCTCGAATTAAACGGAATTGCTTGATAATTTTTTACTCAAATTGGGACTACATTGACATTCTTAATGCTTGCAAGTTAGTATTACATAAAATGCACAAGAAGAATATTGTTACCTCTCCTACGTTAAACAATATTATTCCCTGCTATTAAAAAAGATGGTCGTCTAATTAATTAATTTTTTTTGTCTCAAATTATATATTGGAGTATTTTTTTAAGTATATAAAATCTTTTAAATATTCTTATTTAATTAATAATTATTATTTTAATGTTCAATAAACAATGAAGTAGTTAATAGTTAAATTTTAAAAAAACAATTAAATTTACAATAAATAATGTTTTTATTGGTGTGTGAAAAAAAAATCATCATTTTAGGCTGGAGTGACCGAGTGAGTACTACGGAGTATTTTACAAGCCAAACAACATTGTTGTTTAATTTGTATAAAAAGTATTACTATGATTTTTTAAATAAAATTATTCAATTACGTACTTTGAACATATTTTTTTGTACGCCATGGCTACAGATCAAATTGACTTTTAAGGGATTATATTTTTTTTAGTCCATTAATTTACCATAATTTTGAATTTAGTCCATTAAGTTTCGATTTATTTTGATTTTGGTCAAATTACCTGCTACAGCAGGTTTAACAGGTCATTTTTTAAAACATACCCCATAAAATGTTATACACACTCCAAACGTTAAACACAAAAATCAAATATAGTTAAATAAAATTATAAACATATTTAATAAATTGTCAAAAATAATTAAATTAAAAAAATAAGAAATTAAATTAATATGAAAAATATAAATAAAATCTATAAAAAATCGCCTAAATCTTCAAAAATTAAACAAAGCTAAAAAAAATTAATTAATTTAACTAGTTTTGAAATTTTAAGTGATTTTCTACTATTTTTAAATTTTATTTAACCTTATTTTCGACGTTTTTATAGAAGTTAAAACGCAAATAAAACATTAATAAAGCAATTGAGTTTTAAATTTTTTTATTTTATTTTTTTTAAACATTTCTTTTATATTACCTAACCCTACTAACACCTCGTAAATTTTATATACACTCCAAACGTTAAAAATAAAAATTCAAAAATCAAATATAGTTAAATAAAATCATAAACATATTTAATAAATTATTAAAAATAATTTAATTAAAAAAATAAAAATTCAAATTAATATGAAAAATATAAATAAAACCTATAAAAAATACATAAATCTTCAAAATTTTAAAAAAGCTAAAAAAATAATTAATTTAATTAGTTTTAAAAATTTAGTTGATTTTTTAATACTTTTAAAGATTTTATTTTATTTAATTTAATAATTTTTTCAAGTTAATTTTTTAAAAATTTATTAAAAATCTTCAAAAAATAGTAAAAATCAATTAAATCTTCAAATCTAATTAAATTAATTAATTTTTTTAGCTTTGTTTAATTTTTTAAGATTTTAGTGATTTTTTATAGATTTTATTTATATTTTTTATATTAATTTGAATTCTTACTTTTTTTAATTTAATTATTTTTAGCAATTTATTAAATATGTTTATAATTTTTTTTAACTATATTTGATTTTTGTATTTAACGTTTGGAGTGTATATAAAATTTATGGGGGGTTAGTAGGTTAATGTAATATAAAAGAAATATTTAAAAGAAAAATAAAATAAATTTAAAACTCTATTGCTTTATTAATGTTTTATTTGCGTTCTAACTTCTATAAAAAACGTAAAAAATAAGGCTAAATAAAATTAAAAAATAGTAGAAAATCAACTAAATCCTCAAAACTAATTAAATTAATTATTTTAGCTTTGTTTAATTTTTAAAGATTTAGGCGATTTTTTATAGGTTTTATTTATATTTTTCATATTAATTTGAATTCTTATTTTTTTTATTTAATTATTTTTGACAATTTATTAAATAGAAAATAGTTGGGTTGTGTGTATAGTAATAAAAAATGATTTTTAAAATTTAGTGTGATGTGTTTAATATTTGGGGTGTGTATAACATTTTATGGGGTGTATTTTAAAAAAATGACATGTTAAACTGGACTAAAATCAAAATAAATCGAAACTTAATGGACTAAATTCAAAAAGTGGTAACCTGATGGACTAAATTCAAAATTGTGGTAACTTAATGGACTAAAAAAATATAATCCCGACTTTTAATGTTTGAAATTCCGTTATTATAGTTTTTCTAGTTAAAAATATTTAATGATATAAATTGACTTTTAGTGATCAGTTCCGTTATTAATTCTCAATTTTCTATTGCTACAAATTTTTAGATAGAAAAATAATAATAGAAAAATTGTATCACTAAAAATCAATTTTCTTTGAACTGTACAGTGTAAATTTATGTTTTGAAAGTTTTCTTTATATACTACTGTGTTAGGCATTGTTCTGCAGTGTTTTACGGAGTATAATGTACCTATACCACTTGTTATAACGCATTATACAATATACTTCTTCCGTTCCACAATTATTTGCACACTCGCCTTATTTGTCTATTTCACAATTGTTTGCACACCTTAAAAAGAAAATTTATTCATAAACTCCACACTCATAAAATTCACATATTTACACAATATGTCATTACTTTTACACTTATTTCAACCCCTCTTTTTACTTTATTCATATAACTTTATAAAATTAACGCTCAACATTCCACTCATTACATTTTTTTCTTAATAAGTGCGTCTATTTTGTGGTGCAAGTACGAAAAATACATTAAAACACACTAGACAGGTTAATACGGAGTATAAAATAAATGGAGTAAGAGATATAGGTGAAGCAGTAGACTGTAGAGTAGCATGTATGAACTGTGGTGCGACTGATACTAAACAGTAGGATGGATGTGTGATGTACAACAACTCAACCCATAAATGCAATTAATATACGAATTTTAAAATAACACCTAACCAACCCTATACTCCTTTTCTTTTGGACGTGATTAGTTACACACTTTTTTTATTTGAACGTATTAATATGGAAATACCCTATAAAATTAATACTCTCTCAATATCATTTTATTTTTTAAATTGTCACTCTCTTTTTATATACATATTCACTTTATACGTTATTAAATCACCTCAATTAAATTTATTTTTTAAAAAAATTATGTCGATTAAACTGTATAAATAATTTCGGGAAGGAGGGAGGATATCCATTATTAAAAATGTCATAATAATTAGTCAACTGTTCACCGACCCCAACATTTATAGCCCTTACTGTAAAATTAAATCAATCTGGGCATCCATCCATCCATCACACGCTTTGCCATCACATTAATATTTGGTGGAGTATTATTTTTTCCAATTTTTGTCTATTAAAATTGGACACTCGGGGTCTTAGTGACAGGCATAGGACACGAGTCCAAATCAAGGAATTAGACTGCACATGTGTTACCTAAATATGTGATTGTCTCTTTAACTTACTCACGTTTGGAATGGAGTAGAGATCTCTAACGTGGATTAAAGAGTTCGCTCTCGTAATTTTACTTTGAAATGATGTTGTAACGAGCTGGTTTCTCAAAATAAATAAATATATAAGAATTATTTTTTGGGGGGCATTTTTTTCAAAGATTTAATAAAGGCCAACTACTTTGGGGGACAGGCTTTGGGTGTTACGACAGAGTTAGGACAACACAGCTCTTCAATTTTATAGGTGTTGGGTGGCTGTAAAATTTTCATTGCATTTCACAATAATGTTTTGGTCAAAATTGTTGGAAACTACATTAATTCCAACAAAAATAATAAATTTGTGTGTTGAAAATATATTTTACAATAATGAGTTTGGTTTAAATAATAAATGTGTGTATTGCAGTTATATCGATGTAAAAACTTATATGCTGATATACAAAAATTTATAGTAGTTTTTTTTTGACAGGGTAAAAATTTATAGTTAAAATTGAATCATAGAGACAGATATTACTTGTTTGCCTATATATTACTCCCTCCCTCTCAAGATAATTTTTCATAGATAGATGAACACGCATATTAAGAAAGTGTAATAATGGGTGAAGTTTTTAGGGTAATTTTGTAAAACTTTATGTATAAAGTAAATAAATGAGTTGACTTTTGTGAATGTGTGAAGAAAAAGTAATGACATTAGTGTATAATTAAGAATATTGTGAGAGTTGAGTTTATAAAAGATTTTTCATTTTAAGGGTGTTAAAGTTATTGTGGAATGTTTCGAAAAGGAAAGTGTGAAAGTAATTGTGAGACAGATGGTGTATAAAGTTAACCCGTGTTATAGTATGCATTGTATAATGCAGGTAGGTATTACATTGTTCTTTCATGTAATGTAGTATTATACTCTCTCCGTCCTAGTGAAAGCTACCAAACTTTCTATTTTTGTTCGTTCCAATGAAAGCTACATATTCCTTTTTTTTGTAACTATTCTCTCTCACATTTTATTATATTCTTCTCTCTTTCAATCACATCACCTCTAAATTCTAATACATCTACTTATTATATTAGTACGGAGTATTTCTTAACCTTCGTGCCAAAGCTCATGGGGAGCTTTCCCCAGAACGGAGGGAGTATAATATTACTCCCTCCATCCCGGGATAATTTGCATAGTTTGATCGACACGTTGTTTAAGAAAAGTGGATTTAGTAGTTGATGATGTAAGATAAATGAGGGGTATTTTAGGTAATTTAATGATGTGTAAAGTGGATTTAATGATATATAAAGTGAAATGTATGGAAAAAAAGAGTGGCAAATTTGAAAATAAATGATGTTGTGAGGTTATTAATTTTGTGGGGTATTTTCATATTAAGAGTGTGCAAGTAATTTTAGAACGTTTCAATAAAGAAAGTGGGCAAGTAATCACGAGACGGAGGGAATGCTATATAAGCAAACATGTAATTTTATTGTCTCTATGACTCGATCCAAATTGTGAAGTTTTTTGACCTGTGAATTATTTAGGCTTGTGATTTTTTTTTTTTTTCTATATTTAGAGTAGACAATGTTATGCGTAAATTAGTTTCATTGTGCAACTAATTTACATTTATGTGTAATTTGAAACAATATTAGTTATTTCATTTAAAAATATTACCCGTTTTAGTATTGAGTGATAGCAGTAAATTAGTAATTTAGTTGTATGCTGAAACGTTTTACATATAACCAACTAATATAAATCTATGCAAATCAACCCACTAAATTTAATCTGTGACCGAATTAAAAACGGATTGCACCATTTATTTTGAGATGATTGGAATCAGAATATCACTACTCCCTCCGTCCGCCTATAAGTTTCCCATTTTACCATTTTGGTCCGTCCGCCTATAAGCTTCCCATACCCTTTTGGTATGTACTTTTTCTTACACATCACTTTATATCTTATTTTTTCTCTCTATCTCTCTCCTCTTTCAATCACATCACTTGTACTATATTTATTATTTAATCACTTTTTTTAATCTATGTGTCAAAAAGTAACGTGTAACTTATAGGCGGACGGAGGGAGTATTATACAATAAGGTGACAAAGTGGGATAGCTCAAGTGGTTAGAGCACCACTACCTAGGGGAATAGGTCCTGGGTTCGAGTCATGGGGAGGGGGAAAAGGGATGGGTATTTAACTTGTAATCAAAAAAAAAAAACTATTATACAATAAGGTTGTGTTTGGATGGAGGGATTTAGGTGTGGATTTTAAATCCATAATCTAAATCCACTCCACCTGTTTGGATTAAATGAATGGATTTCAAATATTTAGTACCTCTTTTTAGTTAAAATTGAGAGGATTTTAAATTCTCACTAAAACCATGTCATTTGAAATCCATCAATTTTTAAATCATTCCATTTAAAATTCCCTCCTCCAAACGCAACCTAAGGTTATTTTTTTAAGCAATCTCATTGTTCACAATTATTAAGTATTATACAAGAGGGTGAATCGGAAGACTTAATTTGGCGAAACCTAATTCAGAGTCAATTCTATTTATTATAGTCGTTCACATATTTAGAACAACAAATGTTTGTCAGATCTTTTATTGTGTAGCTTACCTATTTAGCCCAAGCACATAAATAAATTGCACACGAGTAAAATTTCAATTTTTTTTTTTTTGTTGTTACAATGATTATACGTGGTTAATGTAGAGACGATTTTTTAAGAAGATTTTTTTTTTTTTTTTTTGGTGAGGTAAGAAGATTTTTCTTTTGAATGTAAAGAAAGTGATATTTATTGAAATGTTAATTGAACTGAAGTACCAAACCAAACCTTTTTGAAATGTTTTACCATAATTCTTTATTTTAGCTCAAACTTATTTATGGAATATTTTGTGATTTTTTTCAAACTAAATTAACTTTAAACGAGATTAATACTAATATTTATTATAAATTTAATTATTCATCAATTTATTAAAAAAAATATATATACAGTATACTGTATATCTAAAAATCATATGTATCTACTAATGAGTAATGACTACTTTAAAGAAATTTATAATAATAATTCAAATATTCAAAAAATGTTTTATGTACTAACGCTTGCTTAAAATATTACTATCATTTAATCTCATGAATGTACAGTTAAACAAAATTGATTAAATAAAAGAAAAATAAAGAATACCTCCAAAAGGAGAATCAAGGAAATACAAGAAGAGTTGCATGAAAATTTTATAAATGCAAATAATCAGATCAAGAATGCATAATTTTATTACTGATTCAGCAATCATCTTAACTTCATTTCATCTACCAGAAGCAGTCTGTGCCGAATTAGGGTACGTTTTTTAACTCTACCGACAGTTACCAAAATTACTTCATTTTTTCAAAATTTGGGAGAAGCTGCTTTTGAAAAAAAGTGATTTTACACTCTACTTTGTAGAGTTTGCAAACTCCACCTCACAGGGGCGCTCAAGCTGTTTGGATGACATTACGAGTCTCCATCCCCATAGTGTTGGACAACTTATTGAGCAATGATTCCAGGTGGTTTATTTTTTTGGGTACTGAGGCAGTAAGGACCTACACGACACGAAAAACAGGACCTCATTATCGTGATCATATTAAGGGGGCGCTTGGTTCAAATTCTTTAATAGAAATGGTAATGAAAATCACTTTTCCCACTACACCCCATAATGAAAGGGATATATTGGATGGTAGTTACATTGTTAGTGATATTGGAATGAATGGGACAAAAAAACGATGGTTGGTTGAGAAATAGTGGAATGATTGAGGAAAGGTAGTTAATCAAAACAAGCATGATGAAGGTGAATTGAATTGAACATCTTGTATTGTTATTAACCACCACTACACTATGTTCATTCTCATCAGCGTTCTCATTGAGGAATTTTGGACCAAGCGCTCCCTAAGGTAATCAACTTCTCAACACATCGTGCAAGATTGAGAGCCCGCTTGGCTATGCTTATTTCTAACATCTTATAAGTTGTTTCAAGAGCTTATGAGATGTAATTTTAAGTAACTTATAAGCTCTTGAACATTTTATAAGCTGTTTTAAGGAGCTTATAATAAGCTCAGACAAACGTACGCTAATAGTTGCGGATTAACATGCTTTACATGGAGACGGGAAATTAACAAATTAGAATCAGAGCTTCAGAAATAGTTCAAAGCTTACCTCATATCCTGACTCTGTGATGAGAACGTCATCTTCTATCCTTATTCCGATGCCTCGATATCTGCATTTCATGATCCACTTGAGCAATTTGTGTAAGAGAATTGTTTATTTGTGCTGCCTAGTTTTCTTTTATTAGAGGGAACACGCCTGTACGGTATAGAGTCTTGATACAAGCCAATATCAACTAAAGAAAAGGTACTTTGACTGAATCACCTTGATAGCCCTCAACATTGATAACTATGAAGGGAGAAAAAAGGAAAACCATGCCAGAAAAGATTCAAGTTTTTTCTTTTATAATTTTATATGTTCGAAAATTTTGTACAAGGCATCCAATTCAATGACGACTGACACTAGACGAAATGATATTTTCAAGTGTCATGTACTCGCTCTTAAATGGCAAAATTTTGATTCCTTTATTCAAGTTTCTTTTATGGCTTTTATTTCATTTTCATCGAAAATGTTGACCATCATAAAAAAAATGTGAAACATGTGCATGGAGGAACTGAGTTAAAAAAGAATATCGATTTGTTTACCTCTCAGGAACACTATAATTAGAAGGGATGTAGACTCCCGGCTCAATTGTAATTACCTGCCCATAGAAAATGTTGCCTGAGAATTAGCACTTACAACAAAAGGAGCTAGGGATGTATGCACGCTTGTGTATATATATATTTTACACAAACACAAATTTTATTAATTAAAATTCTCTATTGTACAATTAGTTATAATTACCAAAGCACAATCATTCACCCACATAAATAAGAAAAGACAAATTATCATCAGTTATTTATCATAATATAGATGCATGGTGGACATTAATTTTGAATTCATAATGCACCTTTTCGTCGTCATTAACAAGATCACGATTTCTATACCATATTGAGTAATCACTTGCATTTTAGTTGTTCTCTCACAAAAAAATAAAAAAATATCAGTTCTTGGTATATGAAACAACTAAGCAGCAGTCTCCAGAAAAACTAACAGTTTATTTAAGTCAATCATGATACTACGAGAATGTTTTTGTATCATCAATGTTGATCATTCAAATAATTTCAGACCGAAAGATTATATTATGTGAATACAGAAAGCAATGAGTTACTCAAAATTCAGCAGGAACTCACACAACCAGGCTTGAGAGGTCGGTCGTATGTGATTTTGGAGCAATCGTGGACATCCATTCCTAGATAATGACCTGGATGATTAAATGAACGCATGTCGTATTAGATAAAAGAGTATAATTAGGAATTCCGAGTAATCAAGCAGGCCTAATATCTGAGACAAACATTAGAGCAGATAAGTTGATGAAAGTATAATAACCTATACTGGTGGGATTCAACATATGGTAACTTTGAAGTTGATCTCTTTTCAAAATTCCAAGTTCTTTGAATCCTTTTCGCATCTTATCAACCTATTCAAAAGCACAATTCTGAAGCTGATAAGTTCAAAATTAATTAATAGATATTACAAAAGAGTGAAAGAATAACATTTCCCTTTTTCATTTATAGGGTTAATTTTAAAATCACAACTTGGTTCCTTATGTTTCCTTATTTATCAAATTACCTTTCCTTCACTAACAAGATCATGATTTCATAATTGGCACCAGTTATAGGGTTAATTGCATTAAAATCACAACTTCTTCACGTTTTTTCAATCACAACATACGGTTTTAAAATTTGCAATTCAATACACAAACTTCTTAAATTTTGCAATTGTATCATATGACTATTTTCCGGAACCTTATGCTGGCATGGCAGCCGGAAAATAATTAATTGCAAATAAATTCACGACCCTTTGTTACTGTTTCAATTTTGCAAGACTTGCCGGTAAATAGTTATAATCGAAGAGGTGGTAATTTATTTTGCAATTAACCCTTATTTATATTATGCAAAACTATTCTACAGGACAAATATGATTGCTCCATTGATCCATAACTCCATACATACAAATTGCGAGGAAAAAAGATCAAGTACATAGTACACCTAATTGGATCAGTTCAAGTTTTACCGAATAGTTGTGAATTTCTCGAATGCTTGTGCCTGGTTTGCAGAGTCTCAAACATTCTTCATTTGTTTCCAATATAAGTCCATAAAGTTCTTCCTGCAATATTTCAAATGTTAGTGTTGCATGTCTATTTGCCTCTTGTTTCCAAACATTATGTTTGAAATTTGAGCAAATAATCTAAATTTTCCATGAAATACACATGCAATGGCATATATGCAAATCAAAGGATACGACAAATACAATTCACTTTCATAGTGAAAATTGCACAAAACGACACAGAAAAACCAAAAGATCCTACTCACCAAAAAGAAAAGAGCAGAGAGAAGTGCAGAAAACGATGCAAAATGCAAGTATTATCAATAAACTCCTTTCAGCATAGATTAAAACTTCTAGTTTTCAGTTTGAGATTTACCCAGAAAATGGATATACAGCCTAATCCAGAGAACATTATTTTTATGAACACAACAATATTTTGGAATGATATGGAACCCCTTGTTCACACACAGATGCAGAATTAAAGCTTCTATATACACGTGGCTGGAGGTTTAACAACAAATCATTGCCACCTAGGAATACAAGCAATGATTCTAACCACTAGCAAAACCAAAACACTTATTTCAACTATGTTTGATGCTACTTTCATTCTGCTATAATTAGTTAATCTCTCTCCCTCTAGCACTTGAATTTCCCACCCTGCATTTGAAAGAAAAAAAAGGGCTAATTTTTTCTACAAAGTGTTCCCTTAACTTCCTTTACCATTTTCTTTCTCAAGTTGTCAATTCAGAAAAAGTAGCATATCATAATTCTACTCAAGAAAATAGTCAGTTGGAGAAAGGTAATCCAATTATTGACAGGAGCAACTTGAAATTTAGCTTCCTGCTTTTCCTACAAGTTTAGTTAATTATCTCAATCACCTAGAAACTCTGTGTTTCAGCAAAAAAATTAAAAAATAACGCACACAAATAATTCAAGAAGCTATTTAAATATTTACATTTTGATTTATAATATAACAAGAAAACAAACAATTACCCCATATTAAGACCCTTCTAACTTTTTCTCTCCTTCCAAATTTAATAGGTTAACATTTTGAATACTCAAAAACTAGAGTGGCAGCAACCCTTGTCAATAGAATACACATGGCACATCATAGGTTGAGGCACAAAAGATATAAATCAAGATGGATATTTCTTTCTGCTAAGTGCTAACCCACTAAAAATGCATTCCCATTATGATATTAAATGTTACAAAAAAAGTTTGAAAGAGAGTTATACATTGTTTTAAAAAAAAGAAACCCAACAATAAGCCTCAGATAAATTGATCAAGCAAACTTCTTAGGCACCAATCTTACGTAAACAAAAAGCTGTTGGCAGAATAAGTGATCACAGACTTCTTATGTAACAAGATGTGGAGAACAGACACTTAAACATTGTTATACTATACATTGAGAAATCTACTAACTAAGCTTGTTTCTTATAATAAGGGGAAGAAGTGAATGCAAAGGAAGTGCCAACTTATCGAAAAACATGCACACTTGCATTCTCAAGTACTAACATATCATTAATATCATTTTATTCCGTTGAAAAAGTAAGAACAAGAATCCTGAAGAATGTTGTAGACCCCCGACATTCTCAAATACTTCAGCCAGTTTGTACGGGGGGATATTAAGAAAATATGGAAAAAAAGCTAAAACGGCAGTTATTTGAAACAAAATTAAAGTTCTAAAACGACAATTAATATGGAACGGAGGGAGTATATTCCATTACAACAAAAGTATCAGGAGATAACCACATGGAATGCATACCTGAACAGAAGAAAATCTACCACAGGGTGGCCATGAACGAGTAAGATCACTAACATAACCATGGAACTCGCATCCTACATCCATGAGAACCAATTCTCCATCCCTTATCTGTTAATAGATTTGGACAACTTAAATAGAGTTTAGAAAAACAGAAGTTAGACATAAAAAAATCAGGCAGCAAACTCACTCTCTGGTCATTCCGAGCATAATGTATGACACTGCCATTAGGACCCCCACCAACCACAGGGTTAAAGCTGTAGATAAAATAGAACCCTGTATCAGATAATAGTACTTGATGTGCAATATAAAGGCTAAAGGCTGGAGTTTTATCAATTCAGGGCCTGAAAGATTTTTCATGTCGATTCAGAACCTGAAAAATAAGAAACTATCAATTTAGGACTCACACATTTTAAGACCATGTTTGACATCTTATAGTTTATAGTTATCCAACAATAATTTTATAAATCACAATTCAGGAAAATAATATATATTTTATTTTCACGACGGTGGAAAAATTAAGAAAAGGAAGTGACAATAAAAAATAATTATATATACATATATAAATATATTACAATAATAAATAAGACTATAAGCCATAACATACCAAGCATGGACTTAAAATTTGTAAGTCCTGAGTTGATAGTTTCCTATATTTTAGGTATCAATTCAAGCCCCTAATTGATAGTTTTACTATTTTTCAGGCCCTGAATTGACAATATTCCCTATACATACTATCGCTAACATTACTTTATCAATATGCAATATCTTCATGTAAATCAGAATAGCCGTTGAAAGCAACCTTGTGCTTCTTGTCATGTTCTGCTTATAGCCAACTTGGCAACTTATATGAGTATATCAAGAAAACAGAATACTTACGCCATTCTTTGGGCACCTCGTATTTTGCATTCATATTCAAACTTAGCTGACAGCATTCCCTCATCAGGAAATGATCTCGAATGCAACATTGTCTGCAGAAGAGCCTATCCACAATACATAAAATATTGAAATATTAGAGAGTAATCACCTTCAAAACGAAGGAAGAAGTCTGGGTGGGGTTCAAATGGACTCTTCATTATACTTTTTGAACCCCGCTTCACCAGACCAGTTAAAAAAGAAACATGTAATAGGCCATATGTTGGACCCTTCAAGCATAACTGATACAAGTGGCACTTGAGCAGATTGTTTTACTTTTACGAATTCATAGCTGGGAAAAGTTTAATGTACAGATCAAGAAAAGAAAAGAATTTAAAGAAGGGTAAACCAGAGTGCATATCAAAAGTATTGAGCTGGCTAATCTGTATGTTGGGCGTGTTGTATGAGTATGAGTATTCAATTAAATTGTTTTCATTCATAATCTTCAACATTTACAACATACAGATTGCATAAGAAATATTGATAGCTTTTTTTATGATTTTCTTAGATAAATCTTGTTAATGGTTCAGAACCAGAACAAATTGGTGCTCAGTTGAGGTAAAATCCCACTCTTGTGAATAAAATGTGGTGATATTATGAATTATGATTGCAGAAAACTGAGGATTGCTAGTCCATTTATCTCTGCATTATAGTAAAGGTAGCCACAAAAAGGAATACTTTATACTCTAAAATGGAAAAGTTGCATACAAGCTACTTGACTATGAACTCCTAACTACAACATTTAATTACATACCTGACAAGCTATAGACGCAGAATTTCTCATCAAATTAAGCTCAGCTTCTGACTTAATCCATCGTGCTTCGTGACTATAAACTGAAAAATCTTTCACTTTGCCATTGTAAGCTGCTTTTTGGAAGCTCTCCAAGCTCATATAAGAAGATGCAGTTGTATTTACATTATGGAACAACTGGGATGAGCATTCTATCATCCTTGAGAGGATCTGCAGCCATAATTAAGAAAATTAACCATGAATATAAAGCTACAACCAAAAATTATTTTGCAAGTCGTGTATGAACACCAAGCCAATATCTGTCATAAGGTCTGAGCAGCATATGGCTTCATTAAGTTATTCATCAAACAAAAGTGGACTAGATCAATAACTTGAAAACTTAAATATTAAATGAGTTTAATATACGATGAATCCTCTCATTAAATTATGGAAGATACTAAGTTGTTGCCTTGATGGTAGTGGACATATAATGTTTTACCTTTATGAATCTAGACAAGCTATCTTCTTCAATTTAAAAAAAAAAAACACAGTCTGGAGAAGGCTCAATAACAAAAAGTTAAACGCAACATCGACAAATTAATAAAGTTTATGTTTCCATCAAGCCTGTGGAGCTAGTGCTTGGAAGTTTCAAAGATACAAAACGCAAACTAGAAAGACATAATGATAGCTTCTCATGAAAAACAGAAAGCACAATTGACAAAAATAAA
This sequence comes from Galeopsis tetrahit, assembly GCA_963675135.1. Classification (NCBI taxonomy): domain Eukaryota; kingdom Viridiplantae; phylum Streptophyta; class Magnoliopsida; order Lamiales; family Lamiaceae; genus Galeopsis; species Galeopsis tetrahit. The sequence continues at coordinate 62,356,195 of OY776130.1, read as the reverse complement.
TTGTTGTCTGATTGACTGATTCTAAGTTCTACTCAAGAATACATAATAGTTACAAAGTTAATAAGCAATGCAAAGACAAGATTTTTTTTTTGAGGAAACACAGACAAGTTCTAAATGCGTTCTAGTTATAACTAACTTATTTGAGGTGACAATTAACAAACTTATAAGGAAAGAGTTTGATTCACCTTATCCAATGCACTTATAGGATATGCTTCATCAGCCAAGAAAGTGCTTAGAGCTGCATCAACTCCAGCAACCTCACCTTGCCATATAACATCCTGAAACAGATTTCATGAACTAAAATTTCATTGTAAATATTACATCAAATAGATAGAGACTGACTCATGTGCTAGGATATCTAGAATTTGTAGGAATAAAGTTCTTTTTTTTATATGAAACAGATATTATTGCAAAAACAGGGATGAGAAATCCGTAACAATAATACAATGCTAAGGTATGCAAGACTAAAGAGCTAAAAACCAATTCCCAGGAGTAGGAATATAATTCTAAAAATTAAAATAACATGCAAAGACGAAAAAGAGAGGACTATTAAACTTTGTATGTGATTTAAATACAACTGACATTTTTTATTTTTTTGAAACAATTATTCTATGCTTCTTAGACAGCGCTAGTGGACCAACAACCCTGTGCCCTCTTTTACTCAAAGGGTCTATGCAATTTTGCTGAGAGGCATTGGTGATTCAATGACCACAAAAGGCTGACAATTTCATAGGAAATGCAGGTGTTATCCAAAAATTATATTTAGAATGCTTGTAAATATGGTTGTGCATAAATCTGAAAGTGGCTAAATGTTTATTTATTACATAAACAGGACAGGGAAAGTCCAACTACTTTGACTTAGGTTTCCACTGGTTAGCCTCCAAAAGAAAGTCAGAATAAAATGGCTACCCAATCAATACACAATTGCTTGTTCTGTATTTGATGCTATAGAGGTTACAGTCTGATAGACTGTTTCTTAGAGCTGCTTACTTTCATATGCTGTTGTATCCCTGAAAATATCTATAAGGAAAATAGATTTTTTTTAGTTCGATGAATTATTCCTATTTCGATTTTAGTCTTGTCGACTTTCACGAACTGAAAATAGCCTGTAACTTTCAATTTTTTTGGCATTATAGTCCAACAACCGACTGTAGGAGGTGAAACATCCTATCAACAAATCAAACTCTGCCACGTCTTCATCAACCGAATGTTTCACCTCCTACAGCCGGTTATTGGACTAAGATGTCTAACAATTTAAAGTTACAGGATGGAAACCAAATTAGGGATAACTTACAGGTCTATAAACACTATTTCCCCTTATCTATATCTTCATTCACTTGTCAAAGAGACAAAATGTAAAATGGTGTAATACAGGAAACTTTTACGAACAAAATTCCAGCTTACATGAGGCCCTGCTTCTGGCATAAACATGCATAAACCACAGTTATGGCCCAAAACTGCAACACCACCGGGCTGTTGGCAACCAGTGATATAGTGATAATCAGCATCTTGCCTAAAAGTATATGGCACAACATCGGTCATCATCTTCACTGGAGCAGATGCAATGATTGCCAAAGCATTTTCCGGAAGAAGCTCCAACAACTTCTTCCGTCTCCATATGTACTCATCGCAGCTTATCCCGGGGGTAATCTCCCCTTCCTTCAATAACTACAATAAGATGATATTGTGAGTGGTCAAGCTTTCTCGTTCAAAACATATACGAAATGTTTGTTTTGGGTTTGAAAACGAGTTTTAGGATTTGCATATCTAAATCTGGTTCTACTTTGGGATTTTGAAATTCGGTTTTAAAAAAACCACAACTACAACACCTATAAACCTACTATCACACTTTCTAATTTTTAATACAATCAATTCTCTCTCCTTACACTTTGATATATTTAAAACATAATTCACGTCATCCAATCATTACAATCACATCCAACAACAATATAAAATTACATCATTCACTCTTACACATTGATTTGACATACAGTTAAATCTAATCCTACTTAAAATAACAGAACAAAAACACATCTTACTATATAGTATTAGGATTTCAAAATCCCTTACATTCAAAAACCACTATAAACCGAAAGCAAACATTGTCATAATGATGATAGTTAGAACAATGCAAGATTCATAGTAGGAAACCTGTGGATGAGTGCTTGCAGTAGGCTGTCCCACATCATGTATTGCCTTACCAGAAAATCCTCTCGCCTTCACCACCTATCCATTAAGCGAGCACATCATAAAATTTTAATGAAAATATATTTGAAAATGAGTTGAATAAGTTCCACATTATGAGGTAAGGTTTTTGAGTAAGCACATTAGATTGTGAAACAAGTACACCATCCACTTCATCATGAATGTAATACTAAAATCGAGCCTTTCTTGCAATGCAATAAATGAAGATATGATATAACTTATATGCTTTGCCAAAAGAGAAGATTTATCATGCACAAATCAATGACATAAAATAACTTGACAACTGTATGCACATTTCCAGTATCTGGGTGCTTCCATTATAAAAATTGGGAAGAAAAAAAAAACTCATTAAAATTACAAATCCTTATATCATCACTGTACATAAAATTCAAATTGGAACTACAACCAGACCGCCATTTCTATAATTACCAGTACCTCATACTTGCCCATGATTTGTTTTTCAGGGTAAAGTATATAAATTTATCAATTTTTGCTTCAATTTCCAGATTATAAGTGAATTAAACAAACCGACACAACACCAACCGATGTAAAAGGAAAAAAAAAACCATCAACCATTGAACAACAAAAGATTATTGATTTATTCTGCATAAAGCACACCTAATCGCTATATAAAAAAAAAATTGCGAAACGCGGGAAAGTTGGAACCTGGTTGAAGAAACTGAGGGGAATTCTCGGCAACAGATTTCTGCGAAGCATATTAACTCAGTTCTAATGTTTATGACGTTGGACAGTGATTGCAAGAAATACTTTGTTCCGGTTGAGGGTTTAAGACCCCTTATTTTTTATATAATTATGTTGCTGACCCGTTACTTTTTCTTTTTTTCTTTTTCAACCCCTTAACTTGTGATATAATTATGTTGTTCACTCCTTTTTCTTTTTTTTTTTTTTCTTTTTTGAAGAAAACAGAAGATCACACAATATAAGGTTCTAATTGAAGGCTACGTTTCAAACCATGCTACAAATTCTACTAAGTGTTGGTTGACAAATGTGCAAGTTAGTGAATTGTTTCATTCTCTTGATGTTCGAGATGTGTTGCACTTTCAATTCATCTTGTATCTTTTCTTTTGATAGTGTTGACCGCCATTCAAGGAGTCTAATTGAATTCTAATCTGATTGAATTTATTATTTTATATTATATATATCCAACAACTTAATCTATATTTCATGCTTATTATAATTTAGCACTTAGGTGATCGACTGATAGCTAGTGTATGACACTCCTATCTCACACTAAGAAAGTTGGTTAGAATCTTGTCAAAAACCGAGAAAATTGCCGTTTTGGTCCCACTAACCACACCCCTTCAAATTTTTAGTCCCACGACTTTCACATTTAGTCCCAATAGGATAAATTTTATCACATTTGGTCCCACCGTTAAGTCAGCCGTCAGTCAGCTGTTAACGTTTTTGGTCTCGTTTACTTATTTTCCTTTTTGGAGCGAAAATTGGCGCCAACTGCAGTAATAATACCAATTGGAGGGAAAATTGGTATAAAAAAGGAGGGAAATTTTCTGCATCTATATATACACTCTCCTACCTCATTATTTTGCCTCATCTACACCCAACCACACAAAAACCTAAAAAATCATGTCCACATCCTCCACATCCAAGACGAAAAATGTGGAATGCCATTGTGGAAAAGAGGCTCGTACGTGCATTTCAAAGCAAGAAAAAAGCAAAGGTAGGTTGTTTTATACCTGTTCCGATTCACTAAGTGGTGTTGGATGCTCGTTTTTTGTTTGGGCCGATGAACTCGAAATCGCCGGGCAAGGAATGTTTCCGGGCATGGTAAGGAGAATCGACTCACTATTGCTTGAAAATGAAGACCTCATCAAACAGCTCAATAATGCAAAAATAGCTGGAGAAATGTATAAGGACTTATCTGACCATCTAACATCAGAGGCAAGCTTTCAAGATGGAAGAGTTGAAGAGCTAAAGAAGCAGAGGAACTTTATTATCATGGCCCTAATGTTTTGTCTTCTACCATATATTCTCAAGTTTATAGCCTTTATGTAATCCTAAGTTTATGCTTCTAATATGTACTCCTAATTTCTGCTGCTTTTATGCATGTAATGTACCACAACAACAGCCTTTATTCCAAGGCAATTTTCAATGAAAAATGTTGTTTATCTATTAAATAAAGCCTCACATCACACTCACATAAACTTGCAAACATACAATGAACAATTCAAGTAAAAAACAGAGTCTCCATTACCACAATTCCAAACATGAAAATAACAAGAAACAGAGGGCCCATTACCACAATTCCAAATACAAATCCCACACAAATTCCAAATACCAATCTGACAAATTCCAACTAACAAACCAAAAGAACAAAGTCTCATAAAACCAAATATCTTCTAAAGCAAAATAGAGTATCATAAACAGAACAAATAAACCAAAGTTTCCATCTAACTAATTTTTCTTTCCCTTCCCCTTACCTTTAGCCTTTTTGTCATTAGCAACCTCCAATAAGCTAGACATTGTAACAAACTTCTTACCTCCAGAAATTGTCACCCTCATTCCATCCTTGTTGGTTGTTGAACCACCACTGCCCCCCACATTCACATTACATCCAATGAATGTATTTGGACTAAAAGCCATTTTGTTGGATGGTGGAGGTTGCATACTTGTATCTCCAGAAGACACCAATCCTGAACCAATAAAATTTTGGGGATGAAAACCCATTGGTGCAGGTGTACTGGTTTTATCACCACTTGCAGTGCTTGAACCAACATTTTCTCCACTCCATGTTTTCTGCAAATAAAATCATTGTTAGGACCAAATAAAATCACACAAGATCAATTTTTTTCTCTAGAATAATACCTTGTCAACCTTGCCCTTTGAAGACATTGATGCTGCTATTTTTCTTTTCCCCTAAATAATTAACAAAACATCATATTTGAGTCAAATTTATTAAACCATCTATATCAATAAATTAAAATTTACCATGATTTTTCTCCCTGCCCTAGTGCTTGGCCTAATAGGCCTTATCTCATCACCACTCTCCTCTTCTGGCTCCATGATCTGCATTTGTAAAATAAAATGTATAAAAATTGGAGGAATTTGAGAAATGTATAAAGAACATTATTCAAACAAATACAACACTTACAGTATCAAGGTGGTCTTCTTGTGTGTCAATTGGAGGAATATCTTGTGTTTGTGTCATCTCTTCAGGTACTTCAGGAGGTGCCCTGTCATCATGTACCTCAGTAATGGACCTCTCTTCTTGTGCCATACTTGTTGAAGCACCCAATGCCCTTTCTTCTTCCTCAAACTCTGCTGTAAAATCTTCAGCAAACTTCTTCCACTCACAAGTTTTTTCCATGTGACCCTCATCCTTACAAAACTTGCAAACAACCTTTCTCTTCTGTTTTGGTAAGTCTTGCCCAATTTGACTCTGTCCACCTTGACTTTGTTTCTTCTGCCTCTTCTGCTTTGGTATTACTTGCACACCTTTTCTCTTCTTTCCATTTCCACCTTCATCTGCTGCCATTCTTCTTTTTGTGGTAGGCCTACCACGTTTTTTCTTGCCAAAGTTTGGAGGCAGTGGTGGTATGTACCCTATTTTCTGCCAAAGCTCTTCTCCATTCATTGGGCTAATTGAAAACTGATACACAGCTTCATATGTCTCAACAGAATAACAATGGTTTACATAATCCTCAATGTCATGATTGTGAGATAGGATTGCACTTACAGCATGCTTGCAAGGTATACCAGACAACTCCCATCTTCTGCAATCACAAGTATGAGCCCTCAAATCCACTGCATATCTTGAACCATCAAACACATAAATCTCATAGTTGAAGTCATTTGACTTCACTGGAATACAATCCTTTGAAGCATCCATTTCTTTGTAAATGAGAGAAGTAATCCTTCCACAAGTTTTTCTGCCTTCCCACTTTCTCTCACACTTTTCTCTATTCTTCTGAATTTTTGTCATCATGTATTCTCTAAGCCATTCTAGCATAGTCAATATTGGCTTCCTTCTTGCTTCTAAGATCACAGAGTTAAGTATCTCACACATGTTGTTCACCAAAGTATCACATTTTGCAAAGGTGCTGAAATGTGACCTTGACCACTGAGAAGGTGGTTTCTCTTGAAGCCATTGAAAGCATCTGACATCTATGTCTTTCAATTTTTTCATACACCTGTCAAAATATGGGATTGTTGTTGCCTTGGCAGCAAACCACAAAGCCTTCTTGAATGCATCCCCTTTGAATCCTGCCTTCTTCATATTCCCATGCAAGTGCCTAACACAAAACCTGTTTTCCACACAAGGCAACACCTTCTCAAAAGCTGGGATCAACCCTTTTTGCTTGTCTGACATAAAGATGTATCCATCTTCCCTTCCTTCAATTAAGTCTTCTTTCAACAAGGTCAAGAACCATTCCCAGGCTTTCTTAGTTTCTGATCCAACTACTGCATATGCCAATAAAAGAGGATCATTATTTGGATCAATGCCAACTGCAGTAAGCAACACACCTTGAGCAAGACCCTTTAGGTGACAACCATCAACACCAATCCATGGTCTGCATCCAGCTTTGAAACCCATCTTCAATGCATTCAAGCACACATATAACTTTGAGAATTTGTTACCAGTGGGTGTTTGTTCCAATTTCAGTATGACTGTTGAACCAGGATTCTTCTCCCTTAAGGTGTTGCAGTAGTCCCACAATTTGTTGTATTGCTCTGTGATTTGACCCTCAATTGCAAGCATTGCCTTCTTTTTTGCCCTGTATGCCTGATTGTGAGAGATGAAACATCCAAGTTTCTTCATTGCTTGGTTTTTTCAGCCACTGACTTCTTTGTTTGGTTCTATCCTCAAATCTTCCTCATAAATCCTTGCCAACCATCCAGATTTCACATTCTTAACATGGTAACTCCTAGCACTTGTGTGATCTGGATTGTATTGTCTGATTTGAAATTGTTCTTCACCTGCCATCTCCAGTGCATTAATGTGCCAATCACATCCCTCTGCCTTGCATCTTGCATAGATCCTCCTCCCATCATTCTTTGTTATTGCCAAGGTTCTCCCTGTTTTCACACTATGGTAGGTAATTGCATCTTTGAATAGCTTTTTTGAGGCAAATATTTGCTCAAGGAAGAAAGAAGGGTTTTCAACTTGAGATCTCCTGAAAACAAGATCTGGCCTATCACCATCTTCATCAGCTTCAGATTCCCCAAGACTGTCAAAATCAGATTCATTGTCTTGGTCAATTTCTTCCCCCTCACTTGATGAATCAGAATTAGAATGGTGGTCATCAATACCACCCCACTCAACTCCACTGTCAACATTCTCATTATAAATGATATCATCTATCATTTCCTCATCACTTTCCTCTCTACCAATGAAATCAGAATCTTCATTAGAATCTGAGGTATGCATATCCTCATTATAGTCATCCATATGCATTCTTTGTTTTCCCTTGTTGATAGCATGATCAACATTCTCCACAAGAGCTTCTCCATCACTACAAAGCTCCTTCTTCACTTCCAAAATGTGTTGGGTTTGAGCTTCATCATCAAAGATGTCTTCATTTTGCTCAAAATTACCCCAGTCAAAATTACCCCACTCAAACTCCTTCTCAGTCTGCCCCTCAATTTCTTTCTCTCTGTCTTCATTATGCACCTCAATCTGCCCCTCAATTTCTTTCTCTTTGTGTTCATTATGCCCCTCAATCTCCTTCTCAATTTCTTTCACTCTGTCTTCATTATGCACCTCAACTTGCACATCAATCTGCCCCTCAATTTCTTTCACTCTGTCTTCATTATGCACCTCAACTTGCACCTCAATTTGTCCCTCAATTTCTTTCACTCTGTCTTCATTATGCACCTCAACTTGCACCTCAGTCTGCCCCTCAATTTCTTTCACTCTGTCTTCATTATACACCTCAACTTGCACCTCAGTTTCTTGGTCTTTGTCTTCATTTTGCACATCAATCTGAACATCAAACAACTTCAACACCCCTTTCTCTACCACATCACCTTCATTGAAGAACTCTGCCTCCCCTAAATAATCATCACATTCATCTAGTATGTTTGTTTTTATGCCAACCAAGCACACTTCGAACACCCTAGTTTCAATGCCTAGGTTAAGTAACTTTTGTATGTCAAACATACCTACAACTTCCTCTAATTTTCCCTCTTTGTTCTTCCCATAATATTTCTTATCCCCAATATAGCCTAGTTGCTCACATAACTTACCTATATAGCCAATATCTACCCTAGTTCTATCCACAAAATCAAAAACACTCATTGTCCCACCATTACATACTAAATCTCCATTATCATTTGCACTAACAGTTCCCCCATGTTGCAATACCATTGTATAATATTTCTTCATTCCAATGGCACCTACAAATATTTAAACGACAATTTTCATTAACATAAACAAAGATACATGTGAATTCGACCATATAAATCCAAAACACTAATGATGTTTTTTCAAACTAAATAAACAAATTACAGTGAATTTGAAAAATCAGAATCGATTTTACTAGTTACAGTGAAAACCCATCTAAAATCGACTCAAAACAACCCCATTCACCACATTCGTTTACATTTAGTTACAGTGAAAACCCATCTAAAATCGACCCAAAACAACCACATTTAGTTCATTCGCAAGAACATACTACAAGTAAGCAAAAATCGACCCATAAACTTCAGTCTTGAGCAAAAATCGTAACAAATGTTTGTAAGAATAAGAATGGTGGAAGTGAAATTGAAACTTACAATATGGGGTACACCTTTCTTCATCTTACGCCTTTGTCGCAACATTTCGCGTCGATTACACACGAATTCGTTGTTTGAAATTTGGGGATTTTGAGTTTTCGACTTTGGGGATTTTTTGTTAACGTTGGAAAAATTAGGGTTCTTGCACGATTTGAGGAATTTTGTGAAGTGTTGACGTTGGCAAGTGTGAAAAATAACGACTGACGGCCACGTGATGGGCACGTGAGTCCGTCCGTTAAAACTTAACGGGGTTGGGATGACATTTCAAAATTTGCGCAATATTGTGACCAAATGTGATAAAATTTATCCTATTGGGACTAAATGTGAAAGTCATGGGACCAAAAATTTGAGGGGGTGTGGTTGGTGGGACCAAAACGGCCATTTTCTCTCAAAAACCATATCATGCATCTTCATCGTTTGAGAAAAATTGAAACATTTTTCAACTAATACATATTAAACAATGAATCGTCTTGTATATTCCAAACTTCAATAATCTATATTTCTTTCAATTTCAATATGAAGTTAAAGATATGGAGAAGCTGAAAATAATAAGGTTGTCGATATTAAATATTTAGATCTATTGTATATAATTGTCGAACCTATTGAAAAAGGGAATATATTTCCTTGTCACTTGTTTCAACAATTATATCCATTAAATCTAATATTTTGTCTCAACGATCTTATTATCTTCCGCTGTTATATTTTATATCGTAATGGTCTAGCCCTAGATCACTTTGGATTGGGTTGAGTAATTTACAACTCATCTCGTGTGACAGTGACGGATGCAGAATAGGACATGGGGTACAATTGTACCCCAAATTGATATATTTTATTTTATGGCAAAAAAAATTAAAATACCAGCATAAAAAAAGGTCACAGCATCACCTCCATTCTTCAACTCAAACTTAAAGTCCAGTCATTTCTCAAATTTTCATTAAAAGGCGCAATAAAAATTTAATGGGTTTGACTATTTACACCTCCATTTCGGAGAGATGCACCCCCCGATTTATACACTCCCCCAAAATTGGGTCACACCCCCCTTAATTGTCATAAATACCCTTCCCTCCATAAAATCCATAATACTACCCACACCCTCAACCCTAATTTTCTCATTCATCTTCATCTTCATCCTCATCCTCACATTCCCCCAACCCTCACTTCACACCACCAGCCGTCGTCGGCGACGCTGGCCCCGCGGCCGTCGCGCCCCCTTCCCGTCCATCGCCCCCCCCCCCTCTCTTTCTTCACCGGCGCGGCCCCCTCCCTTGGCCGCCGCCGCCGCTTCCTCTCTCATCTAAAAAAAAAAAAACAAACTTTGTGGCCGCACAGCCGCCCCCGTCCATCTCTCTTCTCTCTCTCTTCACCGGCGCGACCCCCTTCCTTGGCCGTCGTCGCCGCCGCTTTCTCTTTCTTTTGTACAAAAAAAAAAAAAAAACTCAATGATCGCGCGGTCGCACCCCGATTCGCCGCCCACGGCCGTCGGCCCACCCAACTTTGTTCGCCCCTTTGGTTAGTTGGACGATCGAAATTTATAAATAAAAAAAATTGTGATTTTTTAAGTATATTTTTTTAACTTTTTTGTCCATGATCCCAACAGGGAATGCATATAAATAGTTGCTAATCTTTTCAAGATAAAAAATGTAGTAGTAATGTTTTTAACTTTCATGAGTTTTTTTTTTTTTAGAGATTATTAACCCCCAGGTTCAAAATTTACACCCTTAGTCTTAGAAGATACAAGCGAAAAATTGTAAAAAATTGTTCCACTTGTCAATACAAAATCTAAGGTAAAAGGTCTCTTCTGTCCTTTTTTTTTTTTTTTTGCAAGCATTAATATTTCATTTGTTTCTCTCTCTTCCCTCTCTCATTAATTTCCTCCCTCTTCTCTCTCTCATTAATTTCCTCTCTCCCCCCCCCCCCTCCCAGAAATTGGAGTGGTCGTTCAACACCCCTCTCCATTTTCGGCGGCCCTCCAACGACGACGGCGACACGAGTGGTGGGTTCACGGTCTCCATCTTCCTCGACCCGCTCCCGACTTCGTCTTCTAACAGCGGCGACCATAGCGATGTGGCTTCGTCTACTAAGGTTTTTTCGAAACCCTCCTCCACGCCGTTGCAGAGCCTGAATGCTCCGTCAAGGGGTTCGTCTTCTCCGATCGCGTGGTGGCGGCGTAGATCTAGGGTTTTGTGGGTGGTGTTGACACACTGAGTTGACTCGGTAAATTTTTATTTTGGTGCCTCCCTCTAAAAATCCATCTACTTTCTTTACTTTAGAAAATATTGTTAAAATTCAGCTTCTGGTTTGGGGCTTTTGTTTTAGTTACTCTTCTTTTTGTTTATTCTTAGGTAAAATTGTATTCCTGGGTGGATGTGTATATCGATGATTTCAACAAAATTGTAAAACAGGTATTTCGACCACATTCTTGGGTGGATGAAGAAATTTGTAAACCCTCTCATCAATGGCGTTTTGGGATCTGATTGTTGTTTTGTTTCTGTAGTTTTTGAATCAGATTTGTGGTTTTTTTTGGGAGTGTTTTCTTGATTTATTTCTTTAGTTTGTGAATCAAATTTTGTTTCTTTAGTTTTTGAATAAAATTTGTAAACCCTTTCGACATTTTTCCAGATCCTCTGATCTGCTTCTGCTAAGCTTGAGAAGCCATCCTGGAAAGCCTTCATGCCCTGTTACTTCATTGGTAGAAATGGAAATCAGTATTTCTCCTTTTTTGTATATTTGGTTTTACTGTTTATTCTGATGTGTGTAATGTTTCCTTTTGATTCAGGGAATCGGAAAAGGCATTGATTTATCCAGAAGCCGTATTGTTGTTAGGGAGGTATGTAGGAATGATTTGTTCTTCCACTGATTTTCCTTGATGAAATACAGATTTGAGCTTTTCTATTTGAGTCATAATGATGTAGTTGATTGATGAGAGAATGAGAATAGACTAGGAGATTCTGCCTTATTTATATTGGTGTGGTGATCTTATTATGTTAGTTATGAGTGGAATTAGGATGCATAATTTTGACTTGTAGAGTGAGTGGCATTTAACCAATTAAGTTTGGTGTTTGAATGGAAAGCAACAGTAATTTGTCAAGGTTTGGCAGCCAGATGAATTTGAAATTGACATATTGGTCAACGGTAATTCTTGGCAAGTTCGTCACTAAAATACAGTAAGTAAAATAATTTCGTAAAACTTTGGATACTAGGAAAATTCTTGATTGTTGCTTTGTTCCTTCGTTTTATATCTTGTTGTTCTTTCGTTTTACACAAATGGACATTGTCGAAGAGATGGAGAATACTTTGTTGGGAAGTTTAATATGTAATAATTAATATAGTATTTTTCGAGTTGTTGTGAATGGAAGGTGAATTATTTGGACAAATTTGGTTCTTGATTGCATATAAGTTTGAACTATTGTGCTTATGTCATTATCTAACTAATAGTATAATTAGTTTGAGCTCTTTGTTTAAGTTGACTGCCTTAAATTATTAAATTTTTGAATTGAACATGTGGTATTTACTGTTCATTTCTGGAAGAATAGTGGTATTACTGATGTGATTTGATCTAATTTCTCTACCTATTGAGAATAGGCTTCAATCACTTTTGGTGGCTTGAATAATACTAAAAAAAAATGTGTGTTTAAGGTGCTCCTGGTATTGGGCAACAACTATTTTAATATATATTGCGATATTCAATATTTAATTATATTCAATGTATATCGATATTCAATAATTATATTCAATAATTATCGATATTCAATAATTATATTCAATATATATCGATATTCAATAATCAATATTCAAGAAAAATGTTGCTATTCAGTATTTAATTATGTAAAAAAAATATAAATTAAAAAAAATTGAATATAGACAAAAGAACTAAAAAAAATTGCCTTAGAAATTTTGAAAAAAAAAATTCAATAAAAAAATAAAGCAAAATATAATTTAAATTTTTGAATAAAAAATGTGTATAAAATATAAATAAAAAAACTAAATAAAAATAATTTGAATTAAAAAATTGAATTAAGTGGATAAAAAGGTATGATTTGACAAGTCAAAAATTTACTTTTGAATGAAGATACGAGAAAAAATATTTTAAAATTAATTTTAAATAAAAATATCTGAATAAAATATAAATTAAAAAATTCTATAAAAAATTAATTTTAAATAAAAATATTTGAAAAAAATATAAATTAAAAAAATCCAATAAAAAATCTGATTTAATTTTTTTGAAAAAAATGAAAAAAAAAATCAAGTAAAATTTGAATTAATTTTTTTTTTTTGGGGTGAATTAGAAAAACTAAGAAATCAGACTAATTTGAATAAAACATGAATTAGAAAAACTAAGAAATCAGAATAATTTGAATAAAATATGAATTAGAAAAACTAAAAAACTAATTTGAATAAAATATAAATAAATGAACTGAATAAAATAGTTTAAATAATTTTGAATAAAAACATACTCTAATAAAATTTATTTTGAATAATTTTAAATAAAAATTTGAAAAAAGAAAATTGAATTAAAAAAAACACTCTAAAATTCTGCGTTAAAACTTTAAAAAATAAAATCTTAATAAAAATTATAAAAGTCCCAAACAATAGGCAGCGAGAGTTGAAAGGTTGGAGTGAGATGGTATCATGCATGTTGATTTGACATATGCTTTACTTCTGAAATGGTTTTGGTCATTCCAACAAACATTAGGCGGAAGGAAATTTAAGGGCAAAATAGTCATTGCCTCCTCAAGAATTGTATCTCCTCACAATTTATTAATCAATTGTATTTACACACACTTAGAGTCTCCCAAATGTACTAGAACACACTTTGCCCTTTTTTTTATAACTTCAAGAATGATGAACAAAGAGGAGACAAATTTTCGTCAAAAAAAGAGCGAAGAAGAAAGTAGTGAAATGTAGTTCTTGGCTCCGTACGATAATTACAATGCAAAGACTGAAGTTATGAGCAGAAAAAACAATACTGCAAAAGTTGTGAGAATCTAACAAAATTAAAATAGAAGAGGACAAAGAAGTAGGCATGGTGAATGATTTCATTTTTTTATTTAATTGTGAATGATTTCATTTTTTATTTAATTGTAAAATGTTTATAAATACATAAATCTTTTTTATAAATTAAAGTCTTTTACACAATTCTTCGACAATGTATCTCAATATTTTGTACGGTTTGAACTTTGAACTATAATTCCAACAATATTACTTGAACATTTTTTGTCCTTGCATGCTTGTATGTTAGTGATTATTTTTTTTATTTTATTGCCAACTGTCTAATTTTAAATACAAATGCCCTTTGGGGAGAAAGAAAAAAAAAAACAAGGATTTTGAATTGTGAAACAAGAAAAGTGAATTAGAAAAATTAAGGGATTTTTATTTAACTTAATTTTTTATTTAAATGGTCCTTTTTTAAAATAATTGACTGATTTTTTCATTGTCTTGTGATGGAAATTTAGAGAGGTTTCTGATTAATATTAGTCAAAAACTATTTAAATAAAATTTAAAGTGAAAGGGGTTACGGAAATAATTTCTCAAAAATTAATATTAATGCTTATAAACTAAACCATACATCCTGAAGTACTATATTAATTGACAAAACTACCCTCAACTTCTCACATTCAAAAGTAGTAACGCGGCAGGACGTCTTTTGTCTCCGTTTGTAATTCAAAGCTGAACTACCACTCCACGCGCCGCCGCCAATCATAAAAACCTCCGCCACATTCCTCAACCGAAAACAGAGAACACAATTCGGTACATAAAAAAACGCATTGCGATGTATGCTTAATAAACGAACCGTAATTGCAGTCGATCATATAGTGCATCCGTAGAAGACGAAGAAGAAACAGAGGAAGGAAACGAGCGCCACGGATTCCACGGCGGAGACGACGGACCATACGATGTCGTCGATGGCCGGAAGGCGTAGGGCCAAGCGCAATGGCTCTAGGGTTCCGAGACTGAGTCCGCGGCTGTTGCTCCAGATCGGCGGCGTCAAGTATGAGGCAACGAACCTCGGCCACCGGAAAAACGACGCCGTGTGGCCGGCGTCTAGCCACCGGAAAGCTGAGGTCCACAGCGACATATCAGAACTCTTTTACTCTCTCTCTCTCTCTCACAAGTCACAAACAGTTAACAGAGTGTGCAGAGTATATTAGATGATATCCTAACAGACAATTTATAAGCTGTAACTGAAAAGGTATGGAAAGGCTGGTTTATTGGTGTGATATGTATGACAAACAATGTGTTTTTATTTATTTATTTTTATATATATATAATGAATTCAAATTGCAATTCATTAGATTTAGGTGCGCGGGCAACACTGAATTTGAAAATTTTAGTTAAATGTGTGTTTATTTTATAAATTTAATAGAATGACTTTATATTAAATCAATGTTAATAGTAATTAATGTTAATTTTTTTTTAATTATTATATACTGAATTATGTGTGTAATGATTGTATTTTATGATTACATATCACTTTTAATTTAAACAACATTAAAATTTACTTAAAAATGATCACATTTCGTATAAAACATATGATTAGTATGTATTACAATTTACACATTTTAAAATATATGTTTAATTAGAGAATAATTACCCTTTACTTAAAATTATCACTTCATAAATACATCGGCAATGAATTAAATGGATTTTTTTAGGAGTTCTGTCTCATGAAATCAAGTGATTTGCAACTGCTCAATGTTCATGATTTTAAAACTATGATTATGACAAGTTAACAACCCTAATTCTATAATCAGCGGTGAAAGTTGTTTTATTTTCCCTAAATTGGTGGCAAAAGCATCATATTTTTCTAACTTTTTAGTTTAAAAAAGAAAAAGGGAAAGAAACAATAGTCCTATCTTCATCGCTTTTTGTCTTATTTTAGGGGTATGAGTGCGGCACTTTTGACGTTATTTCATATCCATTTTGAATTTTAGGGCATTTTCAAACTTGCCACAAATTCCCTTTTCATTTCGAGTTTTGGAGGGTAAGTCGACACTCTATCGGTGCAACGAAGGATTCTCAACAGTCACTAGTGATATTTTTCTACAAAGATGAATGTCATAATGAATATTAAGATACAGAAAAAACATTTAATACTAATTATTTAAATATACATAAGTTACACGGTGCAATTAATGTATAAAAGACTTTACTTAATATGTAAGAACATTTAAACTAGATTGAGCAGAAGAAAAATTGGAGTAGGGATGGTAGTTCACGACAATAGTGTAGAATTTGTTGTGTGTCGTACGATGGTCTTACTCGGGACTTTAAAAGTGGATGAAGGCAAGGCTATTGAATAACACCAGGTGCTATCATGGATAAAAAAATTAGAGTTCGAAAAAGTGATATTAAAGGTGAATGCTAAATTACCTAGTTTTTTATGTTATGAGAGCACTAGTGGAGAAGAATTCAGTGTTCGAAAATACCATCACAAGCTACAAAACATTGTTTCAAGAACAAGGATACCAACAATAGAGCAAACTTCCACAATAATAAATATCTAAAAAGAAAAGAAAAAAACTCTTATACATGGATTTTACATTGAAGATCAGCATAAGATACTATTATTATATTCACATGGTTGTATAATCATGTTATTCGGACACAAGAAACACAATCTAAGTTGTAAGATCTACCAAAACTTATGTGAAAGTGTCTCACATGAAACATAACAAAATTTGTGCATGATGCTTTTTCAACACTTTAAAAAGATAGTGTTTGGAACCATATCACACACACCTTTGTCTCAAAACTTTACAAGAAACATTGTGAGTTGTGAGGTATAAACATACTACGTATCACACGCGTGAACCCAAAAGCCCTGTAAATTCCAAGAAAATCACATCAGTTGATAATAATTACTATAACACAAGAAAGGAGGAAACATGGTTTTACATTTTTCAAGACATGCGGTTATGAACTAATTTGGTATGCATCAAGCTAGACATAATAGTTTATTCTCCTAAGAATCAAGCTAGACATACTCTTAATAGTTTATTCTCCTTAGCCTCAAATACTTTCAATTGGTATATCTCAACTGATGCATACAACAGAGATTTAGGGGTTTATAATTCTTCAATGAGAATGATAATGAAAGTAAATATGGAGCAATTATAGTGGTTAATGAAAACAAAAAACTATCAATTCCTCTTCATCAAACTTTAATAAGACTCATCCCTTATAATCATTATCCCCAGTCATTTCACTATTTTCGACAACGATCAATTTTTGTCCCAACTTAGGACAATACATGTCAAGTTATTGGAGATGAAGATATCACATTCCAAGTGATCAGTTATACTTTAGCATGAGTACATGTGAAGTTGTAAGACACAAACCACATCAAATTAAGATTCATGGTTTCAATCAATTAGCTAACAGAAGTTGTTCAAATGTTTGGTTCTCATGTATATATGATTTTTGTTCCACATTCCCTAAAGAACAAGTCAAGTCACTTTGCAGACACAGGTTTTTAAGAAAAAATCAAGTAAATATGCATCCCATCATAAACGAAATGAATTGGATTCTAAGTTTATAACAAATAAAACATTACCTTGAAGGATGATGACCACGAAGAAGACTATGGTGACGATAAAGGCCAAAAGATGACTTTTGAGTGAAGGCGCCTTCTGCCTTTTCATCTTATTAAACGTCCTGATTCTTCCCATCTTTTTACGATTCAATTTGAGCTCGTACATTTCCTTTAGCAACTTCACATCATAAGGACTTAACGAAGTACCTTTTGTAGTCCTGTGTGGCCTTGGAGGTCTTGCAGCACTCGGTTTCATAACCCTTTTCTTATCCACATAATTTCCCATCTCAACTCTAAGCCTTTCTTCCTTGTTCTTGCAATAAATCTCATCAACACTCGAAGGATTCTCAGCATCCGTGGAGGAGGATTTACACGACGATTCTGAACTCATTACTTTCGATTTCACTTGTACCATTTTTGCATCTTCCTCATCCCTTGTTGTCCCCCCACTCTCCAAATCAGTGTCTGAATTTAAGTCCATTTTACTCAAACCTATTTGCTCCATGTTTCAAAACATCCTAATGCACAATACCAAACATTTACTCCACAAAATTCACAATTTTCTTCAAACTGAATCCACAATGCACACTCTTTCTACTGCCCTGTCTTTCTTTACAGTAAAAAAAAAAGAAAAATGATTGTCAATGCAATGCAATGAATACAAAAGCAGAAAATACTTGTCAAATTATAGTATTATTCTTTTTAACAAATCCCCACATTTTTTACACAAAAATTATGTTAGCTAACAACTATAAACGCAAGTCTAAGCAAAGTATTGTACACAAAGTGTATCACTTATCAGAAAACTTGTTCACACAAACAAATAGGAGACCTCTAGATCCACAAATTTATCCTGTTCTTGAGGAGATATTCCATGATCACACGTGACATGAAAATGAATAATTAATAAGAAGCCAGATTTCCTTCAAAATAACTAAAAAAAGGGAAATCAAGAAATTTAGGTAATAATTTGATCTGGGAAAATTAAAGAGAAAGGGAGTTTTTCAATTTAGATAAATGGATCAAACGATGAATAACAGAATAATCAAAATAAGAAAAGGAAAAGAGTCATACGCTCAATTTTGACAATTGTCTGTGTATCTTCATCCGTAGTTGTTTCAGATTTGGTGTTAATTTTTCAAAGACGAATTGAGGTAAATATACCACTCTATTGAAAATAAAATTTAATGACGAAAATACCAACATATATATCATACTTAATAAAAATGATGTTAATATTCATTATTTTAACGTACCTCAAATATGAATAAGTCTTGCATGAGACGAAAGACACCTTAACATTTTAAAAAAGATGGATGTTAATTTGTGAAAAGAGCCATCAGAGGTAACAATTAATACATTCTAAGTCTATTAGATTAAGTAATTAGATGTACAATATATGAGAATGATATAGTTTGTGTCGAATGCTGGACACTATAGTATTTTACACCTGGCCTCCACCTTATGTTTGTGTGAGAGATATACCCTTGTTATTTGTTAACATAAATATAGATTATAATACAAAATACAGGATACATTATAATGAAAATCTATCAAATAAAAAATAACAATCTTAGCAACAATAACCGTAAATAATTAAAAAAAAATAAAAGTGAAAAGAAATACTACGAAGAGAAAGAGAAGAAAAGTGCATATTAAAAAACGGGCAGATTGAAGGGCAGAAAACAAATACCTAAGATGATGATGGCATGCAGAAAAGAACCGTGAAACGTGAGAAAACAAAAATCGACCGAGGTTGTGAGGAAAAAGAAAAATAGATTTTGTGTTGCAAATATATGATATTTATCTATCTAATACTCCTCCGTATATGTATAACTAATTTATATACGCGTGTATATAGTTATTCTGTTTCATTTAAATTTTAATATTCAAAATTAATATTCAAAAGTGTCCATTCAAAAGATGAGATTAAAAAATGTATAATTAAAATTAATAAAAGTGAAATTAATAAGAAAAAAGAGATTTTGAAATAGAATTAAATTTTTAAATTTTAGTGTGGTGTATTTTAAAAAATGACTTGTTAGGTGATTGGACCAAAATCAAAATAAATCGAAACTTAGTGGACTGAATTCAAAAAGTGGTAATTTGGTGGACTAAATTAAAAAACATAGAAACTTAATGATTAAAAAATATATAATCTCAATCTAATTTACTTAACATTTGAATTCAATTTCCTTTAAATTAATCTAATCTAACAAAATTTATAGAGTATTAAAATCTATAGATGGTTGAATACCTAAAGATTTTTAAAGACTTTTTAAAATTCGTATTGAATACCTCAAAAATTTTAAAGACTTTTTAAAATCCGTATTAAATACCCAGACTTTAAAAGTCCAAAAAAATCCTACAGAATCCACAACCAATACATCCCCTAATAATTGATTCAAATAATATCTTCCGTCATATCATATAATAACATAAGTACTTTGAAAAAAAAAAGTGCAATATTAAATAGAAATTTTATTCAATTTCATAATAATTAGGCGTATTAAATATTTTCAAAATACAAATTAATTAATTTATTTTAATTTTAGGTTATCTAATAAAAATAAATACAGTATTATATGTTATTAGGCCAATTTATTTATATTTAGTAAATCAAAAAGTAAAATTAGGTTTAAAAAAAATAGATCTATTATATTTTGTTAAAAGAATTGAGAGTGGATACGGTTATATACAGATATACATAATCAAATCTTTTTTGTATACTTTCCTTTAATTTCAATGATTAGATTAGAAAAATGGTTAGATATAAAATATATATGCATATACAATATATATATACACGCTGAAATATATATTTTTTTCTTTAATGTTGAGATCATTTATTGATTTCCTTTTAATATTTGAGTTATTTAAATTTCATTTTTAATCTAACAGAATAACATATTTACAAATTTATACATATTTTAATTAATAAATAAAAATATATTTATATCATAAATTCATTTCAAACACTAGTTACCATATAAATATATGACACTGCCTCATATTTTGTTTGGGCCATATACATTGTTTAAAATTTGAATCTTTATACAAAAGGGTTTGATTATATGCACTTCCATTTCGGAGAGATGCACCCCCAAAATTTGTCAAAATAGAGGCACCCTCCCAACAAGTTGTCCTTAATACTCCTTTTTTTTTTTATATAAAATACACAATTACTTCACACCCCCTCCCAAACCCTAATTCTATCTTCCTCACACATCATCTTCCTCCCCATTTCCCGTCGCCGCGGCCCCCTTCGCCGGCGCGAGGACTCCCCTCCATTTTCCCCGCCCACCCCAATCTGTAAAAAAAAAAAAAAAAATTCGCCCCCTCCCTCGTCCATTTGACGCCGTCAGCCTCCCTCTCCCTCGAGTTCGCCGGCGCGAGGACTCCTCTCTATTTTCCTCAACACCCCAATCTGTAAAAATAAAAAAAAAAATTATGTCAGCGGCCGCGCGCGGCCGCCCCCTCTCCCGTCCATCCGACGTCGTCAACCCCGCACCCGCCACGGCCCGTTGTCGCCCTTTTTTTTTTTCCTTTCGGTGTTTTTTTTCGTCTCGATCACTCCCCTCCTCCGCCACCGCACCCACCCTCCGCCCCACACCAGTAAGTTTTTTTTTTTTTAAATTCGACCCTGTGTTGTCGACTATATACACTCCCGTCGACAACAGGGTGTCGATGAGAGTGTATATGGTCAACAACACAGTGTCGATCGACCTTTGTTGGTCGACCATATATCCTTCCGTTGACAACATTTTGTCGAAGGGAGGATATATGGTCGACACTGATTTGACGAATTTTTTTAAAAAATTGTTAGTTTTTCTAAGTTTTGATAATGGTGTTTGTTAATGGGTTTGATAATGATGTTTTATGGATGAATATGGTTGATTTATTGAAATTTTTGAATTTTTTTTATTTCTTGCTACCGGAAAAAATGGCGACGGTGACCAGAAGTTTGATTTAGGGATAAGGTGAAAGAAATGATAGTAGGGGGTGCGTTCGGTAGGAGGGGTACATCTAGTATGCTTCATTTTAATGAAAGGTATTTTTGGTTTTTTACCCTATTATTTTATTAATAAACTAAAATGGGGAATGCATCTCTCCGAAATGGAGGTGCATATAGTCAGACCCTATACAAAATTTTGATTGTCTATGGGCTTTTGGTCAAATACTAGTGTTGCTATAACATCATTTTTAGGCCCCGGCTATATACCCCTCCAACTTTGTTAAGTATACTCCCTCAATTTATGTACTCCGCTCAATGTAACAAATGTTAGATGTATTACTCTTCAATTTACCTAAATTACCCTCCTCTCTTTAAGGTGGAAAATGTTAAATATACTCACCATTCCCTAATTTCACTTTTCATCTTCTTTCTTCTTCCTCATTTTTAAAAATTCTAATTTCACCACCAAGCAATTGTCGCCGCCCACCTCCAGCAGTGTCGTCCCCCGCCTGCGGCACCGTCCCCCTCCTTCTTCTTCTTTTTTCCCTTTTTCTGCAACAAATGCGTCTGCGCCGCCCCTCTCGTGCGCCGTCCCATCCGCTTCCCCCCAACCTTCTTCTGCACTAATCTGCCGCCCCCGTAACACCACTCTTCCCCCCCTCCACTCTTTTTTGTTTTTCTGTAACGTGTCGCCGCTGCACCATTCCTGCTCCATCACCGTCGAGCCGCGCTGCCCTTCCTCCTCCTCCTTCGTAAAAAAAACGCTATGGTATGTATTCTCTTTATTTTTTAATTTTTTTTCAATTTTTGACACTACATTGTCGACCATAAACGTATGGTCGACAATGTCGTGTCGAATTTTAAATTTTTTTATTTCGATAAAATGTTGTCGACGAGTATGTTTTTCATCGATAAACTATAGTCGACAAACCAATGTCGAAAAATGTTTTTTTTTTCAGTTTCTAAATTTTTTCATTTATTATTTGAACGACGGTCGGAGGTGGTGCGGCGGCCGGCGGCGGCGAAGGGATGTCTGCCAACGACGACGGTTGCCTCCCTTAAAATTAGGGTTAGGATTAGAAGTTAGAGTTTAGGGGGTGTATCTATTGTACTCCTTCCGTCCAATTTTAAAATGCCCACTTCTCCGGGCACGAGTTTTAATGAATATTGATTAGTTTATTCATAAAGTAGATAAGTTAAGGGTATGATGGGGTATTGTGGGGTCCATTTGTAAATAAATGATTTTTTATGAATAAAGTGAATGACAAAGTGGGTAAATAAGAGATGGTAGGAAGGTGGAGATAAAGTAGTAGAAATAGTATTGTTTCCAAAAAAAGTATGGACATAATAAAATTGGACAATCAAAAAAGAAAAGTGGGAATAATGAAATTGGACGGAGAGATTATATATTTTAGTAAAAGGGTAAATTTGATATTTTACATGAGTATTAAATTAATAAATGGGGAGGGTGAGTATATTTAACAAAGCTGGAGGGTATATAGCCAGCCGCCGGGGCCTATTTCTATTGGACCAAGCCCATATGCTTTGAATCCGCTTAATATGTTACTTCCTTTTCACGGTTATACGTACACACGCTATTGTTGAGGATACCGACCTAATTTTCCTTTTCAATTGAATGATGGGTGAAATGTCCAATATACTCTGCTATTTTTTTTTAAATCACGATTAGTACACTCAATTCCATATCTATCGCGAGAAGTGGAAAACATGATCAAAAAATGCCAAAAAAAAAACTTGTCAAAAAACGAAATACTAGCTAATGAGTTAAGACATGATCGAAAATGATGGATATTGAGGCAATGGATACTTATGGGGATGCTAAACAATCATTTTTAAGTTTTTTTTACTTGTTTTGAAACTGTTTTTTTTGTAAAAGTTCATTAGTTTTTTTAGTTAGGATTTAGGGTTGTTTTTGTTAGGGTTTATGTTTGTATAGTAGTGGTTTGTTTAAATAATATGCGTTAAGAACCTACATTTGTTTGCCTCATTTTTTTTGGTCGATGCATATTTTGAGTCTGACTTTTCAAAAAATTTGTTCAGTTTTTAAAAGAAAAAAAAATCGGACAACGTACATATTTTCGAAGATTATTGTCGGATAATATTTATTATTTCGAGTATTTATTCCGAAATATGTGCTTAAATTTTAATAGGGTTAGGGGTACTTTGGGGGTTTTCAGGGTGGGTGTACTCATCCCACCGTGAGTGTGCTAAGTGAATGGGTGTCCTCAACAATTGCGCGTGTGTAACCGTGCGCTTCATAATATTCATTTATCTAAACACGGTTTTATATTTTATTTTTTTAATATTTTCAACCTCTTCACATGACTCGAACTCAAGATCTCACCGTTTAGATAGTGATGTTTTAATTAATGAACGCGAATTTTAAAGAATACTCCACATGTCCACAAAAAATGTGCTCAATTGTTCATTTTCTTTTATGAAAACAATAATTTTATTTTTACCTCACAACATTTTTATTTTATCCACTTTATTTATTTTTTCTTAAAATATGTGTTCAAAATTTTGAGCACACTTTTATTACACAGATAGAGTATTAGTTAATTTATATATTAAATACACAAATTAGAGATATGATAGTGTATAGTGAAGTTCACTCATAAATAATAAAATTAAATGGAGGGAGTTCTATTTAAATTTTAAAAAATAAAACTGTGCAGTGTTACTTCCCTGGAAATAGTAGTTATGTAAATGATGTTCTTATTTAGCTGGTATATTACTAAAGGATACCCTTTCAAAAAAAAAATTACTAAAGGATACAAAAGTTAAAAAATACTTTCCCCCCAGTTTTTCTAGTATTTGATGCAGCACGCAGCTACTTTACAATTGTATTGCTTGATGAGATTAAGACTAGGTTGTAGAGTTGATTTGCGGTTAGAGGTATCAGAGTCAGAAATTTTAGAATGGGGCCACGAACATCAGTTGGCCCGTTGGGCTGGGCGGCCCGAATTGTCAGCTATACTCAATTAAATTGGAACTGAGGGAGTATACAATATATACTTTTTTTTCGACAAAAAAATATCTTTATTCGGAGCAAGAACAGATATTTAAGGGAAGTTCAATCACAAAATTCAACGTATCATTCCAAACAAACGGGCTCTCAAAGTCACGGGAGGCCTATTGAAAAGTGAGATTATTACATTTTACTTCTCTTTTCATTAAAAACGATAATGGTATGAGTTTGTGAGGCAGACTAACCCAAAATTTGCTCAACAGAGATGGATGGGGTTTGGGTGGGGTCGGAGCTAGGTTTATTTGTTGGAATATAAATAAATAAAGAAAGATAAAAAAAAGTGTTAATTAAAGCTGGGTCACATGGAAGCATGTGAGATTGTTGGAAAGTTTTGATGACAAAACAAAATGAATGTTTGCCAACAAGCCATCATGTACGTCCTTTGTACCAATTCATCAATAAAATAAAATAATGAACGATTTTTATTATTAATTTAAACACATTTATAAACTATATATATATATATTTTTTTTTTTTATTTTTTTTTTGAAGTCTCGAGCTTTAAACGGAACCCCCACAAGTGGACGGTGGGATTGGTCCCCCGGAATTAGTCGGTCATAATATCGGATAAACTATATATATTGAACGGATCTTAGAAGCAATTCACTCAATTTGAACTTATTGCACGTTAAAATATCCGACCCAATAAATTTGTACAAAGTTTTACATTGACTGTTACAATTTTACCGTCCTCTTTCTACTTTTTCTTGATTTATAATTAGAGTTGTTATTCGAATCGAGTCGAGTATTTAAAGTTCGAGCTCAGTTCGGATCGCTAACATTGACGAGTCAAAAATCGAGCTAGGCTTGTTAACGAGCCTGTCGAGCCGAGACTAACGAGCTTGAGCCGACTCGTTAGTAAATCGAATATTTAACTAGCCCATCTCGTTTAGCTAAACAAGTCAAACCGAGCCAAGTCTCGTTACGGCTCGGTTCCAATAACAGCCCCACCCATGACAGGTATAGATAACTTCCTGGTAGAATTGTACTCCAATATTAATGAAATAGTCGGCTTTGTCAATAATTCATGACTGCATACGTCCAACATATAATAACGTGAGGGCCCAGAAAATTACTTTTATTTCATTGTTTACAAGAATCATGTGCGTTTTACGGCGTTGATTTCCCTTTTTCTTTTTAAATACTTAAAAAAGAGGAGGTGAAATAGCACTTTTGATCTATAAATATCATTTTTATTTGGGTTATATCTAAATATAATAAAAATGCAATGTCTAGGTAAGTTGACAAAAACCCATCAACTTGCCAATTAAGTTTTACTCCTATTAATTATCTTGTTATTAATTTCGTCACGGATTATAAGTGGACTTGGGTACTACACTTTACTTTAAATATTAGTCTTGAATTAAAATACAAAATATTTAAATTAAAAAAAGAATCACAACAATATCTAAGGACCTAGACATAACATTTGAGACTGTTGGGCTATTTTTTGTTTTCATGTGAGACACTTGGACTATTTTTTGTTTTTATATATAGATAAAGTGAATATTATGCATTTCATAATTAATGTCCTTTCACACTATTAATTTTGTTTCAATTATTTGTCCTTTTTTTTTTTTTACAAGCAATCATTATATTTTAACTATTTTTACCAATTTTCTTCTAAATTTACCATCATCCATATATAAATTTCAAATAATATATCTTTCCCATAATGTCAAAATATTCTTTTCTAATCTCCAATTCTCTCCCAAATGCATATGACTATGGGTAAAATTGTTTTAAGACTTAATTTTTTTTTCTTAGTGTTTATTTATTTATAAATCAATGAAAAGACATTTACTATGAAATGAATGAAGTCTTTAAAAATCCATCTAATAATTTTAAAAAAAAAATAAAGATACTTAAAGGATGGGATGAATCTAAATTTCATTTATTTTTTTAGTCATTTATCAATTTACTAACTAGATATATTCATTTTTATTTTGATAAATTCTTGTACGCACATGTTGCACCCAGTGGCGGATCCAGGATTTTGAATCTGGGGGTACGATAAATGTATAAATGAACCAGATATTTACGATACAAATAAATACATGTATGAATGTTTTAAAATATATGCAAATAAATGGGTGAGTTGTAAGTATTCCGACAAAATATGAAAAATAATGTTTAGATGGCTCAATGACATACTTGTAATTTTCATTAGAATTTAATATGAAATATAAAAGTTTAAATGGTTTAATGACAAAATATGAAAAATAAAACGAAAGGAGTATAAAATAAGCTCAAAGACATTTAAATGAAGTTAGAATATAAATGTATTGAACTTTTATTCATCTTTCGTATTATGATAAAACCAAATAGAAGGCACATGAAAATATATTTTCTCATAATATTAAACTGCTGTACGGAGGGTGCATTATATACATGAAGGCCTCAACTAATTATGGGCCGAAAATAGAAAAAAAATAAGGAAAGTAGGTAACATATCTAATTAGCTAGATATTCACGGAATCAAAAGATATGGAGTATATTTGATAATTTGATATTTTTCAATAATTAATTATTATAAAATTAATTTTATACATTAAAAAAAAAAAAAAAATTGGGATTTGGGGGTACAACTGTACCCCATGTCCCACGCTAGGTCCGCCTCTGGTTGCACCCTATGAAACGGGTGCATGCAAGCATAACTCATATTTTTATACTGTATTATTTTATAAATTTTGAGGTACTAATGTAAATAGCAGTGAAGTAAATGAATTAATTATTCAACTCTTTACCAGTTGAACTTTTAGATGAAATTAGGAGAAATATATTAGGGTTCAGTACCACCTTTCTATAAATTCAGACTTTTAAAAACTCTGGATTCAGAAATTCTTTGAGGAAGGCTACCGACAAAGAAGAATGTGAGAAGAGATATTGAATGGAAGACAATGAAAAATCGATCTAAAAACATATGGAAAATTATGGTGTGCACGTGTTTCCTCTTAGACCTTGAAAAAAGTGTGGTCCTTTATATGATACTACGTACGTAGCAGTAAATAGTAGTAATAATTTTAATATCTCGATCTATTTCATGTGACAAAATCTTAAATTTCATTTAATACCGAAAAGCATATATCGTTATCAAACAGCAATATTTAGCCTTAGGATATACTCCTACAACTGTATATATATTATACGTACAATAATTCTTATCTACTGTAGTATTAATTAATTAATGATAATTTGTAGTTTTATTTCTTATCCATAACATTTGAAGTACAACATTTAAAATATGAACATGCAATTCAGTGGTCTCTTTGATGCCACGGTCGTTGAATTATTTGTTTTCATGTTTGTGAACTACAATTTGTTTGACCAAAACAAACGTACAAACAATTAATTGTTCTTATTCAAAACCTTAAATAGGATTTTGATTCTTCATTGTCATAAGTTATATATTAATTTAATCCTTTCCCATAAATATGCCTTCTAAAGTTTTTTTTAATAAGTTACACTTGCACATAACTCTTGAACGTACCATACACAAATTCTATAATATCACATCACTTAGTTGCGTCTATAAACTAGTACCACAATATTTTATACGAATTGATAAATGATGTGATATTACAAATTGTAAAAAATTACACCATTTATATGAAATAGTGCAACTTGTCCATACACGATTTTTTTAATTAAGGAATAAAACAAATACATGCTTAAAGAATTTATAATTTTGGATATATGTGTTGATGATTTTGATATAAAATTCATTTTTAAAAAAAAAAAATTACAAATAAAACGTTGAACGAGTTACATAAATAAACTCAACGTTAAGTTTATTATCAATAATTTGTGTTTGGAGATACATAGGAGTATGATTTAAGTTTTATTAATATCACATGTCATTGTGGTATTTACTGTCAATTGATTTATTAATTTTCAACATGTTATTCATTCATACTATAGAATACAAAACGGAACACCAAATATAAGAGATATGATTTCATATTGAGAAGATTTTCTTTCTAGCATTTAAAAAAAAAAAAAAGGGGTAAGTTGCACAGTAAATTTTTGTTTGTGCATAGTAGAAAGCAGGAAATATAATTAATGGGGTGGGACAAAGGTAAACATGGTTTGGGAACATAATTTTCTCATTTGGATTTGCAGGGCCCTCAACAACTTCAGTGAGCCCCAATATTTATTTCTTTTCACGTGCATCATTTGGAAAACACCCTTTTTAAAAAAAAAAAAATTAATTAAAGAAATTAAAACCTAAATGAAGGATATCTCGACAACAGCTTTTTCAGCGGTGGAAATGGGTGTTATTTAAGTTGACTATAAAAAATAAACGATTTCTTAGTTTCATTAATTTTATGTCTTGAAATACAATTAATTAAACATCAATTGAATTAACAAGCAAAAATAAAAGAGACGCTATTAAACATTTCTTGTACTCAAATTTAGTAAAGTGAAAAATATATTACAAAAAAGTAGTAGTAGTCATGAGTGGATTCACAATTTAACATAGGCGAGTACCCCACCATGCGCGCAGCTTCTAATTAAAGCAAAGAAATACATTGATTATGTGAGAATCTAATTTACTTAACTATATTCTCCCAAAAAAATGATAGTAATACTATACTATTATATTATATGATTTTAGGTGCAGAGAGTGACATTGGCTGTTTGGGAATAGGTGTAGCAAATTAAACTGGGTCGGGACCCACTTCTGTGAAAATATGAAAGCGACAATTGTGTATACAGATAAATCGTGTTTCTTGGCGTTTCACGATTCTGGGCTTTTCATAGTTTTTGGCAGCCAGTAGCAGCTAAATGTAAGTCGTGGTCCAATTCTAAACATACGTACACACATTCCCTTTTCTTTTTTCTATTGTAACCATGCATGTTAGTAATATAAACTAGTGGAGTGAAATTAAATCAACTAATTGAGTATTGAACATTTGAGGTTAATTAATGATATTAAATTATACTCCCTCCGTCCAGTGAAAGCTACCTGGAGCTTTGGGCATAAAATTTAAGAAATATGATATAATAAGTAGATGTATTAGAGGTTGTGTGATTAAAAGAGAGAGAAAAATATAATAAAATGTGAGGAAGAGCACTTTTCAAACCGACGAAAAAAGAAAATTGAGTAGTTTTTATTGAGAGAAATTGACTAATTAATACTTTCTCTGTCCCATAGG
Source organism: Galeopsis tetrahit (assembly GCA_963675135.1). Classification (NCBI taxonomy): domain Eukaryota; kingdom Viridiplantae; phylum Streptophyta; class Magnoliopsida; order Lamiales; family Lamiaceae; genus Galeopsis; species Galeopsis tetrahit. The sequence goes on along the minus strand of OY776130.1, from coordinate 62,326,538 downwards.
TGTTTGAACTACAAAATTGACACACTTTTTAAGAAAGAGTGGAGTGATGATGGGTAATTTTGTAAAGTTATATGAATAAAGTAAAAAGATGATCGAAAAAGGTGTAAAAGTAATTGCATTTTATGTAAATATATGTGAATATGGTGAGAGTTAGGTTTATGGAAGAGTTTTCTTTTATGAGTGTGCAAATAATTGTGGGACGAACAAATAAGATAAATGTGTAAACAGTTGTGCAACGGAGGGAGTATTTATATACGGGGTACACATGATGTATTTGGAAATTGGAAGCATGATGATGGGAGAATGAGATTGTCGAGTAACGCTGACTCATTATTCATCATACTCACATGAATGCATGTGGGCAAAAAGGGCCTGCCATTATTGTTTTATTTATTATACATACATACTTATATATATATCTACAAACCAATTACTAATAGTGAAGACAAAAAATACACACACTGTATGTGTGTGTATGTATGTAATGTGTATGTGGTCCTTGATCTAAGGTTGATAAGCATCATAATTAGCATGTCTTGGCTCTAACACTTACCCTTGATGGCGACCTTACTCTTCATTCACATCTCTCAATCCCAAACAAAATTGACAATGGGTCGGTCTGCCACTTACAATTGGATCCTGCATTTCATTTCGGATTTGAATCTCTTCCGGTATAGAACTATAAATATTAACGAGGTGAAACGGAGAAATAACTATCCCGGCCCATCTCGGGGATCCCTGTAATCCTTACGGGGAATTCCACAATCCTCATATTTTATTTTTTCAGTGTTTTATTTATAATTATGTGAGAGAATAAGAAACGGTGGTGACTAGTCAGACAAAATTAAAATAGTAACAATGGTAAGTTAATATAACTATCATGATAATTCCACTTTGATTAGACGTCTCCAATCACAAGTAAAACAATCAACCACAAATACAATCCAACAAAGAATGACAATTCACAAATATAAACGAAAACAGAAAACAGAGCACAAGAAGATTTAAGTGGTTCGATCAACGTGATCTACATCCACTGAACACACGACTTCAATTTGATTAGTACAAGAGATGTTTACACACTCATCACTCGGAAAGGGAATTTATCCTCACTTCTCTCGTGAACTCTCTACTATCAAAACGAATGCTCGCAGGCGTCAAAGATTACAAATGACAAGTAATGGGTATTTATAGATGCCAATGGTGATTTCAGCGTGTGTTGGAAGCGTGCTCCGTTGCCAGCTGGATTCTGTTACAACCATGTAACAAACTCACACTTTCAGCGTGACCCAATCTGAAATGACTTCTTTACCCTTCACTTGTTTTCGCAAACAGACGACATCATCAGAAGATTGACCAGAAGACCTCCCTCTTCTTGTTCTACTCTTCTGATGACCAACACTTAGCCAAAAATTAACTCTACAAACGGAACTCGACTGATCTGGTCCGACCTCTACTTGTCTTCCCATCTCGTCTGATTCTAAGCAACACCATCTCATCTGATTTGGACTCCTCCACCTCATCTGATCTGGTCTAAGTTAACTTGTCTGACTCCTCCAGTTGATACGCCCAACAGCTGAGTCTATCAGAAAACTTCTATTAGCTAAGTACCTCATCTGATCCGCCCAACAGACGAGAACAGTAGCAGACTAGAATCTACCTGATCCTACCAGATGAGTTGAACTCATTTGATCTTTAGAGATTTGAGATAAACCTCACAATAACTAAACAATGTTGTTTATATAAAACAATCACATGTGAATAAAACGTGATACTTACTTTGGTTAAAACTTGACAATAATTATAATCGGTCTTGACAAATCGATAATCAACAATTGGACCTTTACTTCCAAAATTCGAAAGGCAGGTTGGAGATCTCCACCTTTGGAGAAAATGGATAACTTTTATCCACAATTGCTCCGGAGACTCCTCCCATGAAGTTATCCGCCGATTAGCCCTTTTGAGGCTAGGCAGGAGGGGACGATGACAAAGTCCCTAAGCAAACCTTAGAAACACAAAATCTCAGAACTCCCACAAATCTGTCCATCATCGATCGGATGTCTAAGAAAACTGGTCCAAAATTGTTATATACACGATCGATTTGGACTCCAATGCCAAAGACTAGCAAAACAACCTCCCGATCCACCAGTCATCTCAAGTGTAGCGGCGAGCAATGTCATGAAAATGGTCAAAACTACAGCACTTAGGCTCATTGATTGGCCTGTATGTTACTCTTAATGCATCATTTGAGGAACATTTTCAATGAGGAACATCTCTCCATATTTTCCATTTCTTTTTACACCTGTGTAAGACTGAGATCTCAACCTTAAAATGAAAGGTTGGGATCGGTTCAATTAGTTAAATATTGTATTCATTGTAAATATATAACACACTTAACCTTAGAATAAAGGGTTGTGTAGTGAATGTTTTAGTACACTCTATCATCTATACAATCAAACTTCCAAATAGCATTTAAGAGGGAAATTCATAAATTTTCATAACTCTTTTCCTCATTACTCATACCTAGCCATTTATTATCTTTGTTTGATTATTGATTAGTTGAGAATCACCTTCGGCTACACGTTCAACCATTAAATCGACCTCGACAAATCAATAATCAACAATACATAACTCATATTATTGTATAATAAAAATACACGATGAAATATTATTTGTAGAGAGACTCATGTGTAAGACAGTCTTATGCATGAGAATTAAGACATGACTCCACTTTAAAGATTTATCCTTCACTTTATTTTAAAACATGATTAAGGTATAGTCATAAGTTCACAAATATATAGATGTGTGAGAGAGATGTTAACTCATTTCAATTCTCATGTATAACACCGTTTTATACAAATTCTTGTCTTTTATATAATTTATAACCTTGAATATTGTTTTGGCTTATGAGAACGCCATATCAACAAAATAATACTTTATTCTACTATGCTACATATTATTAAAAAAACACAATACGTCTAAAATATATATAATTGTTGTCTAGACCATATCGACCCACAAAATAACCACTTTGAATATACTTCAATAAAATATTATTTATTGTATTTCAAATCTGAAATTTTATGTATAAATTTGGATTACAACATTAATAATTAATATTAAATTGAAGAAAGTATAAAAAAGAGGTGAAGTTTGTTTGTGAATGCAATAAGGATAAAGTGGAAAGAGTTTTGAATGTAGAATAGGGGCATCTAACATGTGCCATAAGTGGGTGGGGTTGCCTCACATGGATACCCCAATATTTACCTATCTTTCTTTTGGATCATTTTTCCTATTTCAATCCCTAGCCTTGTGGGGTATCCTCCTATTTCCTAACCTTTTTAACATGCATCAATTATAGTCACTTATCCTTATCAAATTTGAATGAATATTTGTGGTCTAACTTCAAAATGATTATACAAAATTGGGACGGAATCGTCCTCAAGATACTACGAATACGTATATTCTGGTTCGTTGACTATTTCACACAACACCGTCCCATGCGATTGCGATGATTTATCTATGTCTTGATAGATGTGCATTTGTGGTAAAAAAAAAAACACAATAGGATTCTTTTAAAATTAGGAGAAACGAAATCATTTGGCCGCCTAAATTGGATTGCATCATAGTCTGTACCGATGGAAAACTTAAGGTCCACTTCATTAAACCTGATTATTGTCCTAAAATTGGACATAACCACAAAATAAAAGTTCGTGCTACTCTGTTAACCAAATACTTTTAAATAATACATGCCTTTTGACCTTTTCACTTACCCTGTATTTCATTAATGCCGTATTTCCATGTTAAAATAAGGAAATGGATAAGTTTAGAAATATAATAATTCTACAAGTAGTGGAAATCACATGAAATGACCTTAAGATTATTAAAAAAAACCAATGTATGGGTTGGCATGTTTCAATTATAAAAACCAAAGAATAAATTAAATTAACTAAAAAACACCTCAACAAAAAAAGGGTACGGCAATGCAGGCAAATTTACATCATATAAAATACATGAATAATATATCAATTATTAACATAGGCTTTAATTTAAAAAATGTAACCCCAAAAATAAAATTTAAAACCGAATAAAAAAACCACCTAAGCCGAACTAAAATGCTGGTCGGCGGCGCCGAATGCCGCGGCGGAGGCGCCGCCATTAAGTAGGCCCGTGATAAAAGTCATAGCTTTGACTTGCATTTCCAACGCCGCAATATAATCAGACGTTTCTTCTAGAAGGTTAGGAAGCGAGATTTTCCGGCAACCAGGGACCAATCGGCTCAACACCTTTACCTTCCGCTGCAACGGCGGGAGTTTCTTCGGCGCCGCCGGTTTTTTTAACCGCGAACCGGTGGTTGCCGGTTTAGCCGCCTTTTTGTGCCTTTTGTTGTTGTGAGCGAGGCGGAGGCTGAGCCGGCTGGTGAGGATAGCTCGGCTCCATCGGGTTTTGCCTTTGGCGGAGACCGCTAGTACCCGATCTGCGGCGTCGCGGACGGCGGCGCCGGTGGCGGCGGCAGATTCAGGGCGGCGGAGGTGGCGAAGGGCGTGGACGAGTTTCGATGAATAGATTTGTTGTTCGGTCTCGGTCCGCCATCTGGGCCGGGCCGGTTCTGTTGAAAGTCCGGTGAGATTTTCCGGCGCGATTTTTCTCCGTTTCCTTGAGGAATTTGAAGAGGATTCGGCCATTTTTAATTGTTTGAGATTCTCAAATCAATCAAATTGGAAAGTCAACTGCAAATAGAAGGGGAATAAGATGAGAAAACATCAAATCATTAAACGGAATAGAAGATATTGTGAAGAAAATATGATACCTGATTGAGAATTGGGAATTTGTTAGGATTATATGTGAAGAGAAGAGAGATTGAAATGGGAAAGGGAGTAGTGGAGCACTAGTTGTAGTTGTAGAGAGAGAGAGAAAGAGGGGAGAGAGAGAGGGGCAGGGGAAACGACAAGACACGCGTCTTTTGTCTATTCATGAATTAATTGCGCTGCCACAAAACTCTTTTCCCCTCTACTTTTCATGTGCATAGCTCAGGCACCTACAAACGCCATTTTTCTTAATACTCCTACTTGTTATTAAAACCCTTTTAATTTCCTTACCATATTAGAAATAGTATCATTTTCTTATTTTTACTTTATTTATCCAATTCCTTTTACCAATTTATAATTTTCTTTATCAATCTAAATAAAATTTCATGTTTGTTCACATCGTTTTTTTTTAAATAAGGTTTACAGCATATAAATTCACGACACTCAATCTCAATTTAATCACAATATTTAAAATTATGGAACTTGATGTTGTTTTAATTCGATACATATTTTTTTTCTTCAATGAACAAATGATATGTGGCTCACCAGAGAACGTGTGTGTATATGTGTCACATAATATTATACACATTATTTTTTAAATCCAAGCAACATTATTTTTTCATTAAAAAACAATCAATTCTCAAGTTCGAAATATAGAATATATAAATTAAGAGTTCAAAATATTAAGACTATGTTTAATATTTCCCTTGTTTTCAACTTAATGATCCATTTTGTTATTTTTGAGGTCTCTAACTTGACTTATACTTAAAATAGTAAATAAACATTTTAACTATCCTTTTAAAATATTTCAACGCAACAAAAAAAAAGATTATTACTCAAAAATTTGAAAAATCTTTATTACTCTCACTTTTATCTTCAATAATAATGCTAAGCATTTCATACATTATGAGTTCTTGAGTAAGAGATGAAAGGAATAAATTAATATTCTCATTTTTTTTTTTTCATTTTATTAACATAGAAGGTCGCAATCGAATGGAAATTAAAATTGTGAGTTCCTGAATATATCTTTCAGGTTCTAAATTAGTAATCCGTAGTTTTTTGTTTTTTAAATCATGAATCAAAAGAAATAAAAAAAAATTAAACACTGAATTGATCGATTTATTAAATTTCACACGTAATTAGGGAATCAATACATGATTTTTTTTTTCTTCAAATTAGTTCAAAATTATTTTCAGACAACTTATCGTGGACAAGACAGACAGGCAAAAACTCTTTGGAAAAATCGTAGTAGTATTATTTAATTTACAACCTTTTCTTTTAAATTTTAAAGACAGCCACATTAGTATTAATTGCCGCAAAATAATGCATGTGATTGCTTGATAGGATAACTTAAATAAAAAAATCGTGTATCTAATTATAAAAATTAAAATCACTAGACAAACTTGAAAAGGTGTAAATTTCATGAATTTTTTAAAATTATTCTAATAAAAAATCTGAATATATTACTCAATCCATAACTCGTTAAGTTGTGAATTTTATCATTTTAAATAGCGATAAATTACTTACTTTTATTTTTATCTAACACGTCGTTTTCGTACAATAACAAACTCATTTGTAAATTGACCCCTTAACTTTTAATTACTCTTCCTTTCGATCAGGTCCCAATAAGCAACTCTTTCTCCAGACTCGATGCTCCATGTACGGATGAGCCCACAAATATTTTTCTGGAGCCTACGGCTAATGCGGTCAGCAACACCCAGGATTTGGAGGCTGCTGCATCATTGAAACCGTCGGCCAACAACGCTTTTGCCCCTATCCGGGCGACCTCGAACCGCTCCACAGAGAAACTCAGATGCCACAAGGTGCTTGGGGGGAGCGTATCCCATCAACAAATCTCGGACAACGCTATCATAGGAAACAGTGGTGACTAGAGTCCGCACGGACTACACTGTCAGCTCTTCGACAGGGCTCGACAATGAAATGATTCGTGTCTCCAAGTTCAAGGACAGATGAGGCGATGCTTTTGACCCACCATAGATCCTTCATCCTGTCTCGTGCTCCTCATTTTGATCAGTTTTTTCGGACTCTTTAATCGTTTTACTTGGTAGGTGATTTTCAGGGGTGTACCAATTTCGATTCACCCTGACCTCTAGTTTGACTTGTGAACTTATAACTTTTTTTTTCCTTTTAATTTCATAACCTTTTATTGTCATAATTTTAACTTACTTTTTTTTTTTTTCACATGATAGAATGATTAATAAAAATCGAATTTGTAATTATGTATCCTTAATTTCACCAAGAATTACTAAGACGTCAAATAAAAAGGAAAGGAGGGAGAGAGTACTTATTAATCTTTATATATAACTGAATATAATCAAATTAAATTGAGATGTAATATCATGAAATATAGTTTATGAGATCAATTCACAACTGTATATTTAAGGGAATAGAGAAATTGCTTATTTAGAGTTCTTTTTTCAAATTAAATGAAATTTAACGATTCAGAAAATAGCACATCTATAGCTGCTTCTCATACCATTTATGCTAATGTTAAATCCAAAAATATCTGCCACATTTATGCCCATGCATTTATAATATTTCCTATTAGAAATAATATTTCTGCAGTTGCTGTAAATTGTATGAATATAAATATGATCAGAATATAGACCTAAAATAGCAAAACAATACCAATCTCTGGCCTTTTATTATTAGCTCATCTCACACTTTTTATAGGTAAAATATTAATGACCATCGTTATTCATTGTCTCGACAATATAATCAGTAATTTTTTTAACCTCAATAATAAAAAAAGGTTATAAAAGTTTTAAAAATGAAATTGCAATATTTTGAATATTTTTTTATGTTTTGTTTTAATAATATTCCTGGATTTAAATATTTTTGTGCCAATTTTTGGGATATAAAACTTGGATTGGTTGGGACATAAATCTGCAAGATGCCATGCAAAAAAAAAAAAAAAAAAAGATGCTGCCATCCTATATTTGGTTAGATACTGAATTTTAATTAGAACTGTCTCATATCCATTCTTGAAAAATATGGATTTTTTTATTTTTTTTTTAAGTAAGGAAAAAAAGGATGGAATATTAAGAGAGAGATTTCGATGAATAACAAAAATACATTTCATTAAAACTTATCTATTGCAAAACAATTTAATAGGTGAGAGAATTGGTAATCAATCACCGTTAATGAGGTGTTGATGTAAAAGTTGAATATATAGGAAAAGGGTTTACAGTATACAAGGAAAAGATCAAAGACAATATTTACAAAAGATATTTTCCTAAATAATCTAGAGTATATCAAGTAAAGTCAAAGGTGTGATCTCCTTCCATAATAATCGGATCCTTATTCCTATCACCTCCCTTCAAGCGAAGCGTGGGATTTGAACAAACGCAGAGCTTGGAACGAAGAAATTCAAAGGCTGGGCGAGGCAAACCCTTGGTGAAAATGTCGGCCACTTGCAATTCGGAGGGAACAAACTTGGTTGCAAGACGACCGGAGGAAACCAATTCACGAACAAAGTGTACGTCGAGATCAATGTGTTTGGCACGTTTGTGAGCCACAAGATTCTGACTAAGAAAGATCGCACTCTTGTTGTCACAAAGGAGAACTGGACAAGAGGAGGGCAAAGCACGCAGCTCACGAAGAAGATTGGTAACCCATACAATTTCAACTGCAGCATTGGCCATGGCACGATACTCGGATTCACAGCTTGAACGAGCCACAGTGGGTTGTTTCTTTGCACTCCAAGAAACAAGGGACCCACCCAAATAAATAGAGTAACCGTATGTGGAACGACGCGTCTCAACACAGCGAGCCCAATCAGCATCCGAATATCCAAGAATACCTTTATCAGCCCGTCGGACAAAGGAAAGGCCAAACTGAGAAGTGCCCTTAACATAACGAAGTATACGCTTAACAGCCGAAAAATGATCAATAGTAGGGGCATGAAGAAACTGACTGACCAAATTGACAGCATAGGATAAATCAGGTCTAGTAATCGTGAGATACTGAAGAGCCCCAACTAAAGACCTATAAAGTGTCGGATCCGGGAACGGTGCACCCGTTGAGACTAGAGTTTGGCCGGCTGCTAAGGGGGTCGAGATCGATTTTGAATCAGTGACGGCAGCACGATCGAGTATATCACGGGCATACTTGGCCTGACCCAAGAAAATACCAGTAGAAGTGCTAGTGATCTCAAGGCCCAAAAAATAGTTCAGATTGCCAAGGTCCTTGATAGCAAACTCCTTGTGAACACGAGTGATGAAGCGATCCAAGAAAGGCGGATCATTTCCTGTAACAATAATGTCGTCAACATACAGGAGGAGATAAATGATGAATCGGCCACTATGGAGTATAAAAAGAGAAGAGTCGGCACGGCTAGCAAGAAAACCGATCGAAAGCAAGAAGGTGCTAAACCGATGAAACCATGCCAAGGGGGCTTGGCGAAGACCATAAAGAGCCTTCTTCAAGCGACAAACATGATCTGGAAACTTAGGATCCATGAAACCGGGAGGCTGGGCCATAAAGACGGGTTTTGTGAGAACACCATTCAGAAAAGCATTCTTAACGTCTAATTGGCGCAAGCCCCAATTATTATGAACGGCAAGAGCAATAATAATACGAACAGTAGCTGCTTTTACGACAGGACTAAAAGTGTGAGAGAAGTCCAAACCAGGAATCTGAGTAAAGCCCTGAGCAACGAGTCTAGCCTTATGACGTTCAATCGAGCCATCAGAGTGGAATTTGGTACGAAACACCCACTTAGAACCAACAATATTAGCATCAGGGGGACGGGGAACCAAGTCCCAAGTGTGATTGTTGTGCAATGCATCAATTTCCTCTTGCATGGCAGCGAGCCATTCCGGAGATTTAGCAGCGGATTTAAATCCCCGTGGAACAGTAGAGCTAGTTAAGGCAGATAGCAGGCCTGTGGAAGCAACGAGAATAGGATATTTAGGTTTAAAAATTCCAGATTTAGCACGTGTTACCATTGGATGCAACGAGGTGTGTTGCGGCTGAGGGGGCCGAGAGGAAACAGGAGGCTGCGTGAGTGTGGGCCCGAGAGCAGGAGGTGTGGGGAGGGCCTGCTCACCAGCTGGAGAAGTCGGGATATCTGGAGCAATTGGCGGATTCTGAGCAGCGGGCTCAGACAGTGATGGCCCGGCTGGAGCCTCGTCGTCAAAGAGGCAAGGAGCGCAAGGAGCGGAAATCCTGGAAAAATCTGTAAAAATGCAGATGTCATTAGGCATAGCAGTAGAGGTTGAGGACAGATTCCCAGAAAATGGAAAACAAGACTCATCAAAAGTAGCATGTCGTGTAATAAATATCCGTGAGGAGTCAGGATCGTAACACCGATAGCCCTTATGATTAACATTGTATCCCAAGAAAATGCAAGAACGGCTTCTGGGAGATAGCTTGTTCGATGAATAATCTCGAAGATATGGGTAAACACGACACCCAAAAGGCCTGAAATTATCATAGTGTGGCGGAGCATGAAATAGAAGCTCAAAAGGCGACTTATTGTCCAAAACCGATGATGGAATGCGATTAATAACATATGTAGCAGCAGCAAATGCATCAAACAAAAAAGGAGCAGGTACATGAGCATGAAACATCATGGAAAGACCAGTCTCAACGATATGGCGATGCTTGCGCTCAGCACGGCCATTTTGTTGAGGGGTATAGGGGCAGGATATGCGATGACGAATGCCCTGTTGATCAAAAAATTGACGGACTCGTGCATTAATAAATTCAGTGCCACCGTCACTCTGAAATTCCTTAACTTGTCCAGAAAATTGAGTGCAAACAAATTTGTGAAAGCGGACAAGAGTATCATAAAAATCTGACTTGGGAACTAAGGGATACATCCAAGAGAAGCGAGAGTAATCATCCACAAACACCACATAATATTTATATCCATCAGAGGAGGTAAAAGGAGCAGGACCCCATAAATCGCAATGAATTAAATCAAGAACTTTGGAAGCACGTTTATTATTCAACTGAAAAGATAAGTGCTTGCTCTTTGCAAACTGGCAAGAGGAGCAAGGGCTAGGATCCGGTAAAACAGAGGTAACCGACAACTGACCTAAAGAGTTTAGCAACTTAATAATTGAAAACGGGACATGCCCCAAACGTAAATGCCATAAGGTAAAAGAAGCCTTCAATTTGTTGGACTTGAGGGCTGAGACCAATGCAGGATGACCATTCTCCAAAAAATATAACCCATTTGCACATCTACCCCGGGCGAGAGGTGCCTTCGTGACTCGATTCTGAATAGTGAACATTTTATCAGAAAAGACAACATCAACTGTATAATTAGATGTCAGTTTACTGATAGATAATAGATTACGAGTGATATGAGGAACCACCAAAACATCAAGCAATTTAACGTCATTAGCCAATGAACAAGTACCAATATGAGATATATTAAGAGAAGCCCCATTACCCACAACAACATCACCATTACCAATGTACGACGCACAAGAGTCAAGATCATGAGGGTTTGCCGTCATGTGGGCAGATGCACCCGTGTCGACACACCAATCGGGCGAGTCAAAGGTACGGCAGGAGACCCCAAAAGCCTTCGCCAGATTTGCCGCATCAGAATTGACGGCATTGTTGAAGCGCTCCGAGCATCGACCGGCATAGTGTCCCTTTTCTCGACAGATTTGGCATTTCGGGACAAAGGGCGGACGGTCGGAGGTGTTGCGATCGTAAGATCGACGATCGACAGAAGGCTGCCCCCGAGAATTATGAGGGCGGAAGATAGGGTTTCCTGGTTTTGCGGCAGAGAACGAGCGGCCAGGCGGGCGGTTGCTACTGTCGCGGCGATGAGAGTGGAACGCTGCAGGAGGTGCATCGTTCATGGCCGTGTTGAGAGAGTCATAGGCCTTCGCCTGATGGACCAAATCACGGAATGGAGGGACCGGGACCATGGCCATGCGAACATCACATAAATTGGTGAATTGGGGGCCAAGACCGCGTAAAAAATAGTGACTTTTGTCTACTTCATCAACAGATTTGCCTATCGCCGAGAGGTGATCACAGATTAATTTGAACTTACGGCCATATTCATCGACGGAGAGAGAGCCCTTTCGGAGGGAGAGCAGTTCTCTCTTTAGGTGGTACGCACGGGCGGTTGAAGAATAACTGAAGGCAGAGTCGAGGGCTTCCCACGCAGCGCGGGAGGAGGAGCATCCGAGAACTTCGGCCATGGATTCCTCCGTGAGAGAGGAGAGTATGAGACTGAGTATACGCTGATCTTTAGAGAACCACTTCGCGTACTCGGGATTTGGGATTTTCGCGTCCTTCTCGTCGGTGATTTCGCGAGAGGGGGTTGGAACAGAACCGTCAACATAGCCGAAGAGATCATGACTCTGAAGCATTGACACCACTTGGTTACGCCATAAGAGAAAATTTGAAGAGGACAGTTTTATAGTAAGCATGTGGCTTAGTTGTGCCACTGGAATCGTGTCCTTGGGTGTGTCGGCCATTGTTAAAGAAGGATTGGAGGAGGAGGAAGGAGGGGCCGTGAGGGCGGTAGGGGAGAGATAGAGAGAGGCTAAAGAATCGGTGTTTAGGTTTAGGCTGATACCATGAGAGAATTGGTAATCAATCACCGTTAATGAGGTGTTGATGTAAAAGTTGAATATATAGGAAAAGGGTTTACAGTATACAAGGAAAAGATTAAAGACAATATTTACAAAAGATATTTTCCTAAATAATCTAGAGTATATCAAGTAAAGTCAAAGGTGTGATCTCCTTCCATAATAATCGGATCCTTATTCCTATCAATAGGGTAAAGAGTTTTTTTTTGAATTTACATTAAATACACATCCCTCTTTTCCCCTCCCCATGACTCGAACCCAGGATCTAAAGCCTAGGTAGTGGTGCTCTAACCATCCAACTTCGTCATTTAATAGGGTAAAGAGGGTTGACATAATATATATACTTTGCCAACAATTTAAATTATTTAATATCATAAAGTTAGCCGATGCAATTAAGTGTATATATACATGCAATTTAATTTTAAGTAATTAATTTTAATATATTTTTAATTGTTCAATTAAATTTTTGCCCATCAAATTATTATCAAATTAAAATTGTGTTTCAGTTGAAATTAAATGTATCATGCAATTTAATGCAAAAATATTTGTCCAACATTTCATCCATGCTTAGCTTCATTTATTTTTAAAACTATTTTTCATGATTTCTTATTATTTGAACTTTTGTATTATTTAACTATTTTAATTTTTTTATTGTAGATTGAGAACTACACATTGGTACTTGTGGTTACAATTAGAAAAGCCAGATATGAATCCACCTAAATTTAAACTTCAAGAAAAAATAAATAACAATTGATTCATATTTTAACAAGTTATTCAAGAAAAATTACTAATTTATAAAGTGGATAGGACCTGAACATATATACTTATAGGCTGGGTTCTCAAAAAAATATTATTTTATTAAAATTGATGATTTTTAACTGATTGAAGTTGGGTCCAAAAAAAACGTAAGTTTATTAATTTACTGAATATTAATTTGAATAGAGTGTACTGTAATGTCTGTAATCACATCCCCACGTTGAGATGTAACATGAATTAGCCTTCACTTTTCATTAACTTTTTTTTTTTTTGCAAGAGTATTATGTATTTATCATATAATATCACTAACTAATTTTGTTGCTGGTAAAAAATTACATTAATTAAGAGAATTAATATCATTACTTGTAAAATTAATACTATTGTTTAAAGTGTAGGGAGCACAAAGGGGTACATAATAACATTACACAACCATATATTATTTATATTCCTACCAGAAAATACATACGTAATGTTTTAAACATTATTATTAATTTTGAATTTCACACGTCAACACGAGAATTGGTATAAAGAAACAAAAAAAGATTATGAATAATGTGATCATTAGGCATGCATGTTAGTTGAAACCACCATTAGCTAAACTTGCTTGTAAAGGCACAAAAATACTTAAATAATTATTAATAGTCAGCTTAAACCTATTAAATTAATTTTATTAATAACTAATGATGCCACGCTTGTTTAAACTCTACGTCAACTTGTTTTGTTTTTTCAACTATTACAACTACGCATTTACAATGTGCATGAAACACTCATTCATAATTTTAATAATTATCTATTTTTTCTCATTAATCACCAATTAACAGTCAAATCCTAATATTAAAGTTGTATTTTTTTAAAATTATATCTCATATAAAAGATTGGCTTGTTAATTTTTTTTATAAATTAATTAATTAATTTTTAATACCCACATTGATAGGCCAGCAACTTTTGTGGATAGGTCGAACGTCTATTGAAAGAAAATGGAAAAGGAACTTTCTTTTGTTTTTTGTTTTTTCCTCTGTATTTTTCTATTTTTTGTTTTTTCCTATGTATTAATTCCCCAAGACTAAGTAAGTATACACGTAGATTGTTACAGTATATAATAAAGACAGCTTCTGGAATTAAACTTTCTTCGGTTTTTTTGTTTTTTCCTCTGTTTTTTTTCCCTATATATATATATATGTTTTCAAAACTCTGAAAATATGTAATAACTAGCATGACAAATGCAGAAAAAGTAAAAAACAAGCACAAATTTTATGCAGGAAATGAGAGTAATAATTTAATTGGAATTGTACGGAAAAGTTGGGAAAGAGGAATCCCTTAAATATACAGTATACACCGTATAAATAAATATCGATTTGAATCGTCTGTAATAGTGTATTTCATTTTTTTACCCTTAAATCACACACCGACACCTTGTGTTCTAGTCCAAATTTTAAGTCTTAGATTACACATTCACCCGTGTTAGTGTGTAATTTAAGGGTTAAAAAATGGACCGAAACCAAGTGGATTTGTTCATACCACGAGGTAGGTCCTTTTCCTCTAAATAAATTTTAAAAAAAACCCTTTACCAAACGGATCACATCTAAGAATATACAAATGAAATTTGACTCACTAGAGTTTTAAATTTTACATTGCTCTCAAGTTAAAAACCTTTTTTTTTTTTTGCAGGAAACAAATAAAGAACATAACTTATTTACATGATTTAATTGATAATAAAACCATAGAAACATGTAAAAAGTCGAAAAATAACATGACTACTTGTCGTGTCTTGCAAGGCCAAACTTCCTAAAGGAAAATATAATACATTTCTTTTTCAAATAAAAAAAATATATAATATATAATTAAAGAAATGCAAAAACATGTGCAAAAGAATATTCACAATAATTAAAGGTTTGATCCAATAATAAGGATTTGAGAAAATTTATGACAGCCATAGAAAAACAATAAGCTATCATTAACTTTCCAACGAACAAGATGAAACACGTACGTCATCACTAATTTGTTTCTCGGTTTTTGTCCTTTTGCATGTCCAATTATGGTAGAGTCATAATTTTGAAAAATGACCCGAATCTTCCTTCCCCGTACTCTGTAACTGATTTTTTAGCGTGACAATTCCACAATTTGTGAAAACTCTATAATTTGCTGAAATATATAATATGCTTTCACCATATCTTCACAGAGTTCAAAATCTATTTTTCAATTTCTATAAATCATGGCACCAAATAGTTAATTTCACAAGATTGATAAAAATAAAATTTATCGCCTCAAAGAGAGAGAGGTCAAACCTTTCAATTAAGGGTGATTTTTTTTCAAAAGTTTTGGTACGTGATCCAATGATCGAACTAATTCGGAAACCAACTCCATTACGTCTATAATGGAGATCTCAAGTAAAACTTTGTATGAACTGATCGATCCATCAACGAATTCAACGGGGAAGCACAAATTAAATTTGTCGGTAGCGGCTGCAAGGGTAATTTCCCTTCAAAACTTGAGTCGATTATAGGAAATTTCTTTATAAAATACACAAAACCCATAATCTTGATAAGAAATTCCTCAAGCTGGTGTAAAATATAATAATATTAAAAAATAGGAAGAAGAAGAAGAAAAGTAAACAGTTATTGGGTGATGAATTCATTCGAATTAGTTTTGTGTAGTAAGCAATGATTGGATCAATATTGGAGTTTTGTGCATAAATAATTAAATAAAATATTAAGTGTTGGAATGAAAATGAAAGGATGCATGTACATTTCATACCACTTTCTATCACATCTCTTTATTATACTCCTATATGTTTTTTTATTTTTTAATAAAGATTAAGTTGACTGCTACAAATTTGGCGTGTAGAAATTTGATAATTATTGCTTGAGTTTGCTTTTTATTTTTTTATTAATGTTTTGCATGGTCTGTGATTATGATGGAAGAGTCCTACAATTCCGATGAATTTATTCCCTAAATTTAACCAAAATCGATTATCGAGACCTTTTTTTTTTCCCAAAATACAAGTCGTATCAACAAATAAAGAGCATGATTAATACAGTATATTTAAAGGATTTTTAATTTTTTATTATAATATTATTATTGTAGTGATTGTTTTTATTGATAATTGTTTTAATTATTTTATTATTGTTATTTATTGTTGGGAGTGGCAGATAAATTGTGAAAATATAAAGTACTCGGTAAGTGTTCTTTTTTTAAGAATGTTCATTCTCACTAGAATGCGTAATTTTTAATACTAGTATTTTACAATCATTCAATTCTCAATCTACCTACAAAATGATGCCATGACTCATAAGTATATCTACAAAGAAAATAAATATTAATAAAACTATGACTACTGTACTGAACTTATCTATATATAGTCGCCCGCTAAAAAAATCTATATATAGCGGCTATGAATTTCGTAATAAATTTAAATAAATATTATAGTTTAAAATTAAGCAGGATTTGAATTCCGTCCAATTGAAAGTCTACATCATCGAATGTGAAAACACATTTAATAATTAATGTCTAGGATTGTAAATTTGAAATTTTGTACAAAATGGTGCATGTCGTAAAACATTTGATTGATATCAAAATTAAGGTCGATGAGTTAATTTATTTGACTCAATAGTACACTTTACTTTCTTGATCAATAAAATTTCATTTCAGCTCAAAGAAACATGTAACTATAAAATTAAATATGGATGATGGGTTTAGTAATATACTAATATGGCATCGCTTAATGCAGTTTTTTTTTTTTTTAAATTAAAAAAGAGGATTTTTGGAGTTGGATGGAGATTTATTCAATGCATCATTAAATAGCAGTTGTGGATCAATAAAATATAAGGTCACTACAAAAAGCTTTATCTTTTTTGTTTTTATTTGTATTTCAATTTTATCATTTACATATAAATATAATGGCTTTGTGAAAATTGTACCGTGTGATATAAGTTATAAGAAAAAAATCAAATTAATTAATTAAGGGTTGGTCTGCTATGGACGCGAGTGCATGTTGTGCACCCTAGTCCATGTTGCACTTTTCAGTTACTGACTTACAATTTTTGGTAAATGGTGTTGCACTTTTCAATTATTAAACTGTATAAGTAATAATTGAAAAATGCAACACCATTTACCAAAAAGTGTAAGTCAGTAAACTGAAAAGTGCACATGGACTAGGGTGCACAGCATGCACTCGAGTGCATACTAGACTTTACCATTAATTAAACATATTTGTATTCATTATTTCTTACTTGTTTCTTTAATTAGTTTAATACAGTAAATTTTGATCAACTTATAATACGAGATGGTCCTAAATGACCTAATCCCAAGAAAAAAAATTTGCATACCTTTTTTTAAGTTTCCCCTAAATGACCTAATCCATGTGTCCTACTGGTCAAACAAGTTAAGGTGCGTTTAATACTTTAAATATTGCACATTAACCCCAAACACAATTTGGTCTGGCTTATAAGTCCTCATGGCATGCCTATTATAAAAAGGGCGGACTATTTACACCTCCAATCCAATTTAGAACACACCTCCACCCAATTTAATTATAAAATAATAATGCAAAAAATAAAAAATACTATCATTTTAATAAAAAGTATCATACTACATGCACTCCCCTTACTGACCGTATCCCACTTCAACCGTATCCCACTTCAAAATCATAATTTCTCTTTTTCCTCCCTTTTTCTTTCATCGGCTCATTTCTTTTTTTCCACTCATTTTCTCCTTTCTCACCCGCCGTCCCTGCTCGCCGCTTCTATTGCCGCCCTCTCTCTCTCTCCCTCTCCCTCTCCATCCATCTCTCTCGTAGCAGCAGAAAAAAAAAAAGCATCTCCTTACCCCCATCCATCCACCACCAATTTGTTGATAAGAATGTGTATGGTTGATCAACTATTGTCGAAAAATTTTAAATTTTTTTTTTTTTAAAATTTCGACACACCAGAGTCGACCATATACACTCTCGTCGATAAATTGTTGTTGACGAAAATATATATGGTCGACCCTGGTGTGTCAAAATTTTTAAAAAATTATGAGATTTTAAAGTTTTTTTTTTTTTTTTTTTTGTTTGGATGATATTGGATGCCGAAAATAGTGATGGTGACTGCAATTAGATCAGAGTTGACAATTTTTTTAGATCACTTCTATAGAAAGTGGGGGGTTCATCTAGTATGATACCTTTTTAATTTTTTTTTGCATAATTATTACAGTATATTGTTAATTGAGTGGGGGTGTGTTCTAAACCTGGAGGTGCATATAGTCAGGCCAAAGCCCAATAAAATCGAATAAAGATTTGACCCGTGACTAAAACAAAGGCCCACATTCACTGACAAAGGCGTTGTTTTCAAACTAGATACTCCCTTATTTGTCCACTTTTCTTATTTTCTATTTGGACGTTCCAAAATTATTTGTAAATACCCACAAAATTAATACCATCCTAATATCACGTATTCACTTTACACCTCAATCAAATCACTTAAAATACATCTCATTTATCTTACATCACCAACCATTAAATTCACTTGACAACTCAAGTGGTTAGAGCACCACTACCTAGGCCTTAGGTCCTGGGTTCGAGTCATGGGGAGGGAAAAAGAGACGAGTATTTAACTTGTAATAAAAAAAAAAAAAAAACCCATTAAATTCACTTTTCTTAAAAAAAATACCGATCATAAGTAATCTTGGAACGGCGAAAGTACTGTATAACCAGTATAATTACCTTTTTTTTTTAATAAGCTGAGTATCAACTATAAAAAATTATAAGTCTACAAAACATATACTCCATGTGTATATGATAAGAATTGTCTCATGCTTATACAATTTTTTATCTAAATAATATACCATTTAAAATTGATTAATCAAGCTGGAACATATAAACAGACAAGATTATTTCAATTTCATAATTCACAATACTATATCTATGTTAATTAATATAGAAATAGTATCATACTGAGTTGCTCATTGGATCTTGAAACCAGAAGAAAACAGTCAATGAATGCAATACTATAAGTACCAAAATGATGATTTATGAGGGGTTCAAATATAGCCTATGAAATGCAATTAGTATACAATTATACACTAGCAGTCTAACACTACCAGAAATCCTTGCAAGAACATTGTCCATTCTTGAAATGATGATAACGCAGACGATCCCTTACAATGATTTCACGGTCGTAAACCCGAGAAATGATCTTGCTCGCAGAGTGGCAATCCTCACACACCCGTAAATTCTTCACAACACGAATCGTTTCTCCCGGTTCAGAATTCAAGATTCCGAAGGCTATCGCAATCTTTTCACTATGATACTTAAGCGACGTCTCCTTCTCTTCCTCACTGATATCGAACAACACTTGTGATGTATCGGGTTGATGCCCGTTCAACTCGATCTCTCCCATCATCTTTTCCAGCATCCCATTAATTTCTCCAATCTGAGGATGACAAGAATCACCAACTTTGAATTCATGCACAACCCCTTTAAAGTTGATCATGCTTTTTCCTACTACAGTTTTCACCCCTCTCTCTTTCATCACCTTTCTCACTCTCTCCACTCTCTCCCATTTCCCTGCCTTGGCATAAATATTCGACAGCAACGTGTATCTCCCGCTGTTTTCAGGCTCCAAATCGAGCAAGATCTCCCCGATTCTCTCTCCCGTCTCAACATTCCCATGGATTCTACAAGCACCTAAAAGTGCTCCCCAAACAGCCCCATTAGGCCTCATTGGCATAGTGCTTATCAAACTCTCTGCTTCTTTCAAATACCCTGCTTTTCCTAGTAAGTTTACAACACACCCGTAATGCTCCACCTTCGGTTCTACATTCCATCTCCGTTTCATCGAGACGAAGTAGTTCAACCCCTGATGAACTAGCCCAGCATGAGCACAGGCATTAAGCAAAGCTATAAACGTGACATCATTTGGCTTCACAGTATCATCCAATTCCATCTTCAAGAAAAGCTCGATTGCATCCTCTGCTCGACCATGCATCGCGAGCCCACCAATCATCGCGTTCCAACAATACACTTCTTTCCGTATTGTCCTCTCAAACACGTCCCACGCCAAATCAAGACGACCGCACTTTGCATACATGTCAATCATAGAAGTCCCCAAAACCGCATCCAACACAATCTTACTCTTCCTAACAAAGCCATGAATCCACTTCCCTTGATCGAGAGCTCCCGTATTAGCGCAAGAAGTCAACACACTCGATAGAACAAACTTCGAAATCTTGATTTCCTCTCTCTGCATTTCATCAAACACTTGCAAAGCTTCCTTGAAACAACCACACTTATTATAACCATCAATCATCGCACTCCACGAAACCTCATCCTTTCGCGGCATTTTCTTGAAGTAATCCTCAGCCTCGATTACCATCCCATTCGTAAAAAAACCACTAATCATCGTATTCCAAGAACCTACACTCTTCTCATCCATTACATCAAACAACTCCAAAGCAGCTCCCACATCTCCAAACTTCATATAACCATCAATCATAGCATTACAACAGATAACATCCGAGTTCCCAATCGAGTCAAGCATATTCCTAGCCTCAACAAGACATCCCAAAGAGGCATACATTTGAATCCCAGCACTAACTACATGTTCATCCCCATTAAGCCCATGTTTAACAACGTGCCCGTGGATTTGCACACCTTCTTCAATGGCCTTTTCCACGGTGCACGCTTTAAACAGTTTAGGGTAGGTGTATTTATTCGGGCTTGAGCCCGAATACACCATTTTTTGGTACATTGCAATGGCCTCAAAGGGGTGTTTAAGATTAAAACACCCTTTAATAACATTGTTCCATACGAATGCATTAGGTTGGGGCACATGTTCAAGAATGGTTAATAGAGTGGACAGATTTCCAAACCTTGGATTAGCGTATGAGTTTAGTAAGGAACCTGCAACATAATGGTCTTGAAATTGACCTGTTTTGAGAATTAGGGCATGGGCTTGCTTCAGATTTTGCAATGAATAAGTGCATTTTGTGTTCAACAGATTCAAAATTGTTTTCTGGGAGGAATCGAAGTTTTCAATCGAGTGATTAGGCAACTCTGTTACGGTGGGCGCATGTAATGCAGCCATATCCTATAAAGATAGAGAGAAACAGAATTGGAGTACTTTCCTGGAGGTAAAGATTGAACCCTAATCTTATAATTTGAAATTGTTTGATATAAGGATAAGAAGTTCATACCTGCTGCGAATTTCAGAATAATGTTCCTTTTGCTCTAAGAATTTCGGTTCTTGTTTTTCACCATTTAAGCTTTGTGGCTAAGGTACGAGATAATGTTTTCCTCTATCTCAGAGGTTTGAGTATTTTTAAAGTCTTGTAATAGCAAAAACAATTACTCTAAATTTTACATGTTACAACCACCTATTGGTAAAATTGGGGAACGAATTTCAAAATCGAAAAAGTCGGATTAGTATGATATTGTCTTCTTTTATTTTTGGATTTTCTCCAAAAAAAACCTTAGATGCTAATCCCTCCTTATATACCCCACGATCTTCCAATCTGCCTTCTCTCAAACAACACGCTCTATATAGGTCATCCCGCCTAGTCCACAGAAACTCGTCCACGATCCTCCAATCTTTATTCGATGTGGGACATTGTTTGACCTCAACAATCTTCCACTTCAAACAAAGGCCACTGAGCCTTCTCTCAAACAACACACTCTTCCCACTAACATACATATGCTTGTTACAATGTCACCTAATAAATATCATTTCACAGCACATGTAATATGATGGTTTAGCCCCTATTGCAACCAAATTCAAAATCAGAAAAACAAATTAGGATCCCAATTCAAAACTTAAAAAGCTAAACTTAGATAGATTAAGTTGTTCATCTCCCAAGCAAAACAACATTCACAGAACAAAAGTCTTTAGGTTAAATTTACATCAAAAAACTAGAACCATATTTACATCAAAAAACTGAGAGCCAGACACATTCTTTTAAGACGGTACGTCCTGGGGGCCGCTATCCAAATCAGTCTGAAAGATGGAATCCTCGGATTCAGCATTCTTCATTGCCTCTTTTGCCAACTCAACAACGGATTCATCAGGACAATGTATGTTCCCAGAGTCTTCCTCCAAAGACACATGATAAACATCGCCTGTTTCCGAAGGCGTGGAGAAGTTTATCATGCTCGACGTTGTACTGTTAAACAAAGTTGGGCTCTTGGCACTCTGGTTTTCCTGTTGCTCTTTTTCATTCAAACTTGGGCTCTTAGCATTCTGGTTTTCTTGCTGCTCTTTTTCATTCAAAGTTGGGTTGTTACCATTCTGGTTTTCTTGCTTCTCTTTTTCAGCCAAAGTTGGGTTGTTAGCATTCTGGTTTTCTTGCTGCTGCTGCAGCTTGTAAGCAGCCATCTCTTTCTCGTATCTCTCCTTGTCCATTTTACTGGCCTCAATATATGGCTGCAAAGAGTACCAAACACGTGTTAATGATCCAGATGATGTCTACTTAAGAACAAGAAGAAGAAAAAAACACCATAAATCACACGGTTCAACTTTAAAATCTCAAAACTCAAAACAAAAATATGTAAAAAGTCAAGTGTATATGATCATTTTGAACTGTGTGGAATTTCTTTAAAAAAGAGAGAAAATTCAATACGAATAAAAGATATGCACATTTTAGGATTTTATCCGAATTGATCAATTTGACAGACCTCATTAATTCAGTTTGGTTTTGGTTTTTGTTTTATATAAACACAATTCGGTCAGTTCAGCCGAAAACTTAGCCAAAACCAACCAAAGTAACCGAATGCTCACCCCTAATTTATGATGTCTAATTGTCTGATAACAATGAAAATTTGAAAAATAATAATACGAGGAACACAGAGTAAAGGTAAATTACCTTTTTTTCTTCATCCGAAAGAGCTCTCCATGCAACAGCAGCCTTTTCTCGAAGATTTTCAGTATTGGAGCTCTCTCCAAGAGTCATCTTTGATTTATGAGTCTCCAATCTAAGGAAGATGTGATATCCAGTCCTTGGTTTCAAAGGAGCCATTATCGATTCTTCAGTATTCGAATCTGGAATTATTATCTTGCTTGCATTTTTCTGTCCCGGCTTTGGCCCTGTATATATCAAGTCTCGAGATTAATCAGTGAATATGAAGCCCGATATGCATTATTGAACATTTATGTACACACACATATATATGTATACAAATTTGTTTGGCAAATCTCACCACGACGAACTTTGGGAGAAGGAGACGAGCTGTCAGATTGCTTCCTCTTTCCTGTTGAGCTGTTTGGTCTCGTCTCAGTAAACGAAATCCCTGCCAAATATCATCACTTATTTTTAAAGATATGCAAACTTTGTCATTAGATAATTTATGAAAAGAATAAATACTGTACCTAGAAGCAAATAAAAAGCAGAATGCTATAATAACACAAAAACATTGGTACAATTTTTTTTTAACAGCGTGAAGTTTTTAACCTAGAGAACTTTTATCGGGCCATTTGTTTGCTTGATCAGGCATCTTGCGACTGTACATTAGTTCGTACTGGAGAACGAGCTGTTCATAAACTTTTTGAAGTTGAGCTGGTGACATACGCATAGAGCCGTTCAAGTTTGATGCTGATGCAACTTCGTTCCATTTTCCCATTTTAGTCACCTAGAAAAATATAACAAGACTTCATCAGTAAGAGTAAGTCTCTTGTACACCAGTTGTACTGTAAACAACTAATATTGACCAACTAATAACTTTTAGTAAAACAATTAATACTGTTTTAAAATGCACTTGAGTTGCATTGTCATTAAACAAGATTTCTTACATTATTATAAAGCAGATAATAAGATTTACAAAGCTGCACTCTTAACCAAAGAGCTTGGCTCATGCTCAACTTGTGCATGATCATTCTGACAAGTTTTAGGCCCAAGTCGAACAAGAAAAGTAGATCCCTTTTGAACAAATAGAAAATATACAAATCAAATCGTACACACACATTGATAAAATATAAAAATCATACACACACAAATGTTTGAAACTAGTGTGCATAAATTTCCACATACTTCTGATACTCAGAATACGAGCAACATTTAAGTTTGCTTTATCGATCCATGTTTTTCGGTTTCATTCTCGATCAATACACTTTCTAAACCATTGTAAAAATACACTAACAGTTGAGCAGCAATAGCATAGACAAATATTTAGGGAAAAAATAAGACTTGGTGACAACAATGAAGAGAAGTACTCATGTACCTGATAAAATCCTCCTCTCTTGATCACTTCCTTGTAAAATTGATGCAAATCCAACATTGTTTCACGAAAGTTGAAGCTGCATCCCGAAGAATTCTATCAATTATACCCACACTTGAATACTAATTAAAGAAAGACAGGAATATTCAAAGTAAGATCAGCCATGTAATCCATTTAAACACATAAGAAAGATTCTGCCACAGAATAAAGACTGCCATTCAAAATGTAGATAATCAAACAGGAAATCATTTCTTGTTGATATATCCAATTTGGGAAAGTGATGATACAAAATTCATCACAAATCAATCTAATTTAGACAAGAATTTGTCATATAATTTATCATTTCTCATGTTCTTGGGACAGAGTTAACCAAACCCGTTGCCTTTTCTAAAAGATCTTGAATAAATTCACACCCTTCATGTTAAATTAATTTACAAACTCAACCAAAAACAAAAGGGGCAATTACAGCAAACCCCATTCCAATGTTAAATTAATTTACAAACTCAACCAAAAACAAAAGGGGCAATTACAGCAAACCCCATTCCAAATAAAATGCTTCAACTCCAAATGCATGCAAATATAGACATATATGTATAAATCTTAGCTCAAATCTACCGTATCTCTCTGTATTTGTACATATGGAATCATTGCATGTATGATTAGAGAGTGAGAGTGAGATACTTACACTAAACTGAGACCGGAAGACTCATTCAATTTGCAAAGTTTTTCATAGAAAAAATCCACATCCGCCTTATCGTGATCGGAAATAACAGGTTTTTTCTCACCGGAAACACCGGCATCGCCACCCTTGTTCTCCATTTTTCTTTTTATCTGGGTTTCTGTATCTCGCTTTCTTCTATTGAAATTGGCTAGGCTTTGACCATCCCACTCTACTTTATTCACAGATTCTTAATTCACAAATGCTGCTTAAATAGAACACATTGGGAATTGTTAAGGTTGGATGGCTCCAATCCAATTCTTAGTCACTTTTCATTAAAGAATTTTGTCTCATCTAAAAAAAAAGGGTCAAACTTGAACAAAGAAAGGAGAAATGCATACTTCAATTTTAATTTTAATTTTAATTCATCAATTAATTTTATCTACACCCGTTCATTTAATGAGTTCACCTCCCAAATTATTTTTTACTATTATTATTTGCACTCGCTTATTTAATGAGTTCACCCCCAAATTATTTTTTACTATTATTATTTGCACTCGCTTATTTAATGAGTTCACCCCCAAATCATTTTTTATTACGGTTATCTGCACTCGCTCATTTTATGAGTTCACCCCCAAATTATTTTTTTACCACGATTATCTACACCCGCTCATTTTATGAGTTCACCCCAAAATATTTTTTAAAAAATAATCACATTTAAAAAACTATATTATCATTTTATTAATTTACACAAAATATAATAAAATAAACTCTAATTTATATATTTACAATATGCAGCCGAGTTATCGTCGATTCACCACCAACTCATCCATATTTTTTTTTTAAAAATCGTAAAAATATAATTAATAAAAAACTATCGAAATTAGCCACAAATCTCGATTTTTTTCTTTTTAATTTTTCTTCCCCCTCTCTTTTCCTTTATTTCTTTCAATTTTTAGTTTATTTTTCAATTTTTTTATTTATTCATTTTTTTCCTTTTTACTTTTTTTTTTTAATTTTGATGCCCTTCTTTTCCATTTTTTTCATGTGTATTTTTTAAATTTTAATACAAAATAATATTATAGGTATGATTTTATTATAGTCGATTGGCGGTGCACCTGAATTTCAATTTTAATTTGATGAGTAAAGGATCTACCGGAAATCCATGTCGTTCGGCGGGTGACCCTGCCACCACCATGCCCGACCACCCCCTCGACGGCGACGGCAACGCTTCCGTCCCGACCATTGAAGCCCGAGACCCCTCCTCGAATCGCAATGGCGATGCTTCACTTCTTTGACAATTGACATCATCTTACATCTCGGTCGAAAACCTCTACTCATTTCGACCACCGACGCGACTGCTTCTATCAATCTCCCTTGTGTTCGCGATCCAGGATCTCCCCCGGCATCAATGGCGCTCGCCTACAACACTCGGATCGACGCCGCCTCGCTCTCGTCGTTCATCTATGTCCAAATCGAAGCTACATTGCTTCGTCTTCTTCACCCTGCTCCTGCACAGCCTCTTCCTCCGGCTGACGATGGCCCGACGGAGGACTGTGAGTATGTTGCTGATGGATCTCTGATCGGCCGGCACTCGGAGCCGGTGACCTTGCCGATGAAATCTCAGACGGCGACTGCTGACCTAGGGTGCCTTCCCATTAGGCTAAAGTTCCGTTCAATTGAGCTTGGTAATGTGCACCCCCTATTTTCTTTAGTACACCTCGATCTGTACTCCCTCCACTTTTTTTATAATATTATTGTTAGTGGTACGGGTATTACTAGTTATTGATTGTGGTATTACTATTAATACACTATTGAATTAATATTAATGATTATTGATTACGGTATTATTGATTATTAATTGTGGTATTATTGGTTATTGTTTGTGGTATTACTGATTATGTGAAATTATTTATTATTGCTTAAGGCATTACTGATTATTATTATTGTTTATTATATTACATATTATTGTTTATGGTATTACTGATAATTATGTTTTGTATTACTGAATATAATTAGATTTGTGGAATTATTTGTTATTGTGTAAGATATTACTGATCAATGTTCATGGTATTACTAATTATTGTTCATGGTATTACTGATAATTGTTTTTTGTATTATTGAATATAATTAAATGTGTGGAATTATTTGTTATTATATAAAATTTTACTGTAATTAGATGCGTGTAATTATTTGTTATTGTAAAGATATTAGTACTAATTATTGTTAATGATATTATTGATTATTGATTATTGTTTATGGTATTACTAGTTACTCCCTCCGTCCCGAAATTACTTGCATAGTTTTACCGGCACGTTGTTTAAGAAAAGTGAATTTAGTAGTTGATGATGTAAGATAAATGAGGGGTATTTTAGGTAATTTGATGATGTGTAAAGTGGATTTGATGATGTGTAAAGTGAAATGTATGGAAAAAAGGAGTGGCAAATTTGAAAATAAAATGATGTTGTGAGGTTATTAATTTTGTGGGGTATTTCCATATTAAGAGTGTGCAAGTAATTTTGGGACATCCCAATAAGGAAAGTGTGCAAGTAATCACGGGACGGAGGGAGTATTACTTATTGTATTACTAACTATAATAAAATAACACGTACTCCGTATAATATTATTTTGTATTAAAATTAAAAAAAAAACTAATGAAAAAAAAAGGAAAAAAAATGAAGAAATAAAAAGTATGGAATAAAAACTGAAAAATGAGAAGAAAAAAATAGAGATCTGTGCCTAATTTCGATAGTTTTTTTTAATTATGTTTTTACGATTTTTTTTCTAAAAATATGAGTGATTTAGTGGTGAATCGACGGTAACTCGGCAATGACTCAACTGCAAGATTGTAAATGTATAAATTAGGGTTGATTTTATTATTATATTTTGTGTAAATTAATAAAAAAATAATATAATATTTTAAATGTAATTATTTTTAAAAAAATATTTGGGGGTGAACTCATAAAATGAGCGGGTGCAGATAATTGTGGTAAAAAAATAATTTGGGGGTGAACTCATAAAATGAGCGGGTGTAGATAACCGTTGTAAAAAAGAAATGATTTGGAGGTGAACTCATAAAATGAGCAGGTGTAGATAAAGGTAGTATAAATATGATTTGGGGTGAACTCATAAAATGAGCGGGTGCAAATAACTGTAGTAAAAAAATAATTTGGGGGTGAACTCATAAAATGAGCGGGGTAGATAACTGTAGTAAAAAATGATTTGGGGTGAACTCATAAAATGAGCGAGTGCAGATAAATGTAGTAAAAATATAATTTGGGGGTGAACTCATTAAATTAGCAGGTGCGGGTAAAATATAAATAAAAAATTAAAATTAGGGGGTACGGTGCATACGAGTGTACGCAAGTGTTACCCAAATCTAAATATAAATCTATTTTCAAGATTTTGATATTCAATTTTTTCAGTATTAATTTGTTTTCATAAAATAAATATTAACATGTCACTTTTCATGTTCCATTATATATTTCACTTAGTGAATATTTAATACGTGTTACTCCTATTATTACAAGACGTTATGTCAATAATTTAAATAATAGAATATAATGTAATATTGATATTCCTTATTTTTGGATTTTCTCCGTAATTTTATGACGACATACAATTCTATGGATGCACTACTAACTAGTCATGTGAGTTTGATAATTTAATCTGACACTTATTTTTACTATGATGATCCTTTTACACTTAAGAGAGATTATTAAAAAAGAAATGTGGCATACATCTATTTAGAGAGTTTGTTCTAACATGTGTCGTTCTCTTATCAATTTTTTAAAATATTCGTACCCACATTTCTTATAAATGTACCACATTTAAATACATTCATTACTGAATTTTTATATTTTTACACCTATCTACATTTTTATATTTTATTCAATACTATCATTTCTTAAAAAGTGTGCAAACAATAAATAGGGATACTTGACCTGGAATTAGACATGTTCGTCGGTTGAAAGCCGTCGATTTCGGTTAGAAATCGGCGGTTACGGTTTTCAGAAATGGCGAATCGTAACCGAACCACGAATCGCCGGTTTGGCCGTTTTTTTTTTTTAATATTATCTCTGTTTTCGTTCGTTTAACTCATTTTTTAGAAAATACATTACTAGAATTGAATAAAAATTATATAACTTAAATTTATACATTAAAAATAGAAGAATTATGTATTAAATTATTATTTTATTTTTTTTATAAAAACCGCCGATTAACCGCCAAAACCGGCGGTTTGTCAAAATGTCAAACCGTAACCGAACCGCCATTTTTCGGTTACGATTCGGTTTGTAAACCGTAACCGACAGTTTGACGGTTCGATTTTGCGCATGTCTATCTGGAATGGCCATTTGAAGCTTTTGTTTCGAGGGTTAAGTTTGAGTTTTTTTTGGTTTTTTTTTTCTCTTTAATTTGAATGTCCCTCGTAATATTATTTCCTTATTTATAATACAATATATATAACAAAAACTTCGTATGCAATATTACAATATTAACAAATTAAGGTAATTTATGACAAAATTTGTGTGTCAAACACTTGAGTTAATCTTAATTAAAAAAAAAAAAAAATTGCTCATAAATATTATCTTATTATATGATCAAAGTTATGTTACTATAAAATTAAAATTTTGTCACTACAAGGTAATAAGTGTATTACTACAAGTCTAAAAATATTTTGAACACTTAATTTTTTTGGATGAATTTGTCCGAATGTTTTTAAACATATAGAAGTAAACTTTTGACTTTGTAGTAACAATATTTTGTTAATTTAGTAAATCACTTGTTTGTGACCCGCAAATTTTTTGAGCAACCCAAATCCGGGCTTATGACTCACGAATTTTTTTAAATTACTTTAATTTGACTTTTGAACTAAATAGGTTTATGATTTTAAGTAAAGCCTAATTGAAATAAAATGCATGTATGCAATATTGTACTATGAAAGATTACCACAATATATATATATATTGTATGCTCAATTAAATTATAAAAATATTTTGTATTACTCCCTCCGTCCCAAGATTACTTGCACGGTTTGACCGATACGTTGTTTAAGAAAAGTGAATTTAATGGTTGGTGGTGTAAGATAAATGTAGGTCCCAAAGTTGAGTTTGATATTGAGTAAGCTAGTGAAAATGTCTAGAGGGGGGTGAATAGACTTTTCAAAATTCTTTCAATATATCAAAGTACAATGCGGAAATCAGAATATAACAATGAGCCCAATTCTAGTTTATACTCAACTTATTTCGAGAACTCTGTTATGAACACTCAACTAGTCTTGTTCAGATATGTAATTCAATCAATCAAGCAGTTAATCAATCAAACAACAAATAAAACAGTAAAGTAAATCAAACACGAGATTTATAGTGGTTCGACAACTTGTCTACGTCCACTCTCACAAACCCAGTTGTGATATTCTTATTAACTCGTCTAATGGAGTAATGTGTGTTCTTGTAGCTTTAAGTCCCAAGAAATAAGACTTAGATCTTCTCGACAACACTACCAAGTGTTTCTTCGATCTTACTAGTGATTTACAAGTAACTAGCAACTTGAAACAGTAAACTAAAAACTTCTCTTTGTTCAGTAGTAGCTCCTTCAAAAATCTTCACTTGTCTTGTACAACTTCACTTTCTGAACTTCAAACTCTGTGAGTAATTTGCTTCTTTGAAAGCTTAGTTAACGCTTCAGTAATCAGTATTGCAGTAGTATGTTAGTAGTCTTGAATCGTTGAATACACCAAGGTATTTATAGACTTCCAACTTCAAGAACTTTCAGTTGTGTAACCAACCTTTCTTGAAAACTAACTCATAACTGTTACTCTTTATCCATCCACGCGTTTCTGTTATTAATTAGTTATTTCTAACTAACTCTTCAATCCTTATCTTCACACGCGCTTTGAATAACTAATTCCTTCCTTCTTATTATGTTGACTTGTCTTGTCTTCGCGCACCTGTCTTGTGTAGACTTCATCCTTCCTCTTCTGGTCTCGCGCAGTCTTCTTCAGTAGACTTAGATATAACACTAATCTAATCCTAACAAGACTATTACATTTACATTAAGCTTTATAAAATAGCTTAGTCAACTTAAGAATCTATACAATGATTATGAACAATTACATATGAAAATCATGAGCTTCTATACACTTCAAAATAGCTCAGTAAACAACCTAAACAAATACAAAGTACTTATAACTCGTACTTGTCTTTCAAACACTTAACCTTTTCTTTTGAATTTATACTTGCGCTCTCTACTGATCTACTCAAGATGACTTCTTTAACTAGACTAGATCAGTCAACACTTAGAAAATATTCAAGTCTTCTTTTGGCTTATCAAAACTTCATCTTATCTTTTCATCATTTAGAACTTGTTCTAGGATTCATATCCCAACAATAAATGAGGGGTATTTTAGGTAATTTGGTGAGGTGTAAAGTGAATATGATGAGGTGTAAAGTAAAATGTATGTAAAAAGATGGTGACAATTTTGAAAATGTAAAGTCTAGTATGCACTCGAGTGAATGTTGTGCACCATAGTCTAAAGAAAAGTGTATGTTATTAAACTGAAAAGTACAACACAATATTTACTAAAAAGTGTAAGTCACTATGACTAAAAAATACTATTATACAGTTTAATAATTGAAAAGTGCAACACCATTTATCAAAAAGTGTAAGTCAGTAAAACTGAAAAGTGCAACATGGACTAGAATGCACAACATGCATTCGAGTCCATAGCAGACCAATCTTTTGAAAATAAAATGATGTTGGGAGGGTATTAATTTTGTGGTGTATTTTCATATTAAGAGTGTGCAAGTAATTTTGGGACATTTAAATAAGGAAAGTGGACAAGTAATCACGGGGAAGGATGGAGGGAGTATTAATCACGAGAAATCTTTTGGTGATTTCAATAGGTATGATTAATATTTAATAATTTTATTTCTTTTATAATATATTTGAAGATACAATTTATTTTTGATAAATTCTCTCATGATATTGAGGGTATAAATATACTTGAATTTTAATATTCAATTTAATTATTGACTCAACATTTGATCAATTTATTGTAATCCAATTCTAATTGTATAGATTCAACCAATTGCACTCATCTAAGTATCACTCTTTTTTATTCCTAAATCATATAGAAGTCTCTAAACTAGTACGGAGTATATAGTATTCTAGAATAATTTTAAAACTATTAAAATATCTACATAATTATTGAGATTTCTAGAAATTTATTTTAACTGTTGGATCAAACTAAAAAAACTTATTTATTCACTTTATAAATTATATAATGTTGTATTTACCTTTCCAAAACACATCGTACTCATTTTCGATGTATCTCAATATATGTATAGAGGAGAATACATGACCTATTTCTTATTATTTATAAATAATTTAGATAAGTCATGATAATTATATTTTCAATTCTTGCTACGTGTTATAATAATGTATACATAGGAGAGTTCTGGCTACTTTCTTATTGCTTATGAATAATTCAGATATGATATGAGTTAGGAGAGTTCTTGCTACTTTCTTATTGCTTATGAATAATTCAAATATGATATGAGTTATGATAATTATATTTCAAATTCTTGCTAATGTTATAATAACCAGAGTTCTTGCTACGTATTATAATAATACATTTTCAATTGTATGAAAATAGCTCAAGTCAAGTCAAGAGTGCATAGAGCAGAGTCATGATAATTATATTTCCAATTCTTGTTACGAAGTTATAATAATCATTGTTCTTGCTACGTGTTATAATAACCAGAGTATGTATACATTTCCAACCCATTGTCTGTTTGTTACTGTGTTATGAATAATTCAGATAGAATGGTAAAAAATACTAGCTTATAAAGTGTTTCTTATTTGTTTATTTCTTGTTACGTGCTATAATAACCAAGTATGTATAAATTTACAACACATTGTCATTTGGTTACTACAATGAATAACCAGGAAATATATACCTATTTTAAAACTTTTTGAAATGAGTAGTCATTTGGTTACTACAATGAATAACCAGGGAATATATACATATTTTAAAACTTTTTGAAATGAGTAAGTTTTGGTAACTAATCATATATTATCAACCCTCATTAAACTTGGGTCTATTTGTGTTCTCTTTATTCTCGGGGTAGAAGTAGAACTGCGAGTAATAGCCAATTTGAAACTCAAATATGGATTGGGCTAAAAAAAAAATTATAAGCGCATATGAAATTGGATCTATTTGGCTCGATTCACTAAATTGACAGACTAGGTTAAATTTAGTCTAACGGGCTATGGGCGGTCCGTTTGGCCCAAGCAATTTTTTCTTGACAATTAAACAAGGGAAAATATCAATTTTGGTCACCAAATTTTACCTCTTTTCATATTTGGTCACCCACATTTAGTCACTATCAAAATTGGTCACCCAATTATTATATTCTATCAAAATTGATTAATCTGTCATCATTGACTAACGGAGAAAGAGTTTTGAGCCGTGATTTCTCAAAAGTTAAAAAATTCTCATGCATCTTTCTAGAACTAATGAAACAAACTCAGAAGGAGTTCTGATGCATGTTCTAGAACGTGATTCAATCAACCATGTTGTTGTTGGTTTACTTTTTATTTTATAGATAATGATAATTCTTTCTCATGCATCTTCTAGAACGTGAAACTTGCTGGATTGTCAGAAATTTTCAGTAAGTTTTTAATAATTATTTAACTCAATTATCAATTCATTTTTGTTGGTTTACTTTTTATTTTACAGAAAATGAGAAACTCAAGAGATAGAATGTACTCTGTTTTTTTTTTAACAATTGTACTCTGTTTTTCAAATGTTAGTCAAAAAATTGGGCATTTGAAATTAATTGAAATA
The DNA here is from genome assembly GCA_963675135.1 of Galeopsis tetrahit. Lineage (NCBI taxonomy): Eukaryota > Viridiplantae > Streptophyta > Magnoliopsida > Lamiales > Lamiaceae > Galeopsis > Galeopsis tetrahit. Next base: position 62,292,697 of record OY776130.1, on the reverse strand, counting down.
AACCTGAGTTTCTCATTTCCTAATTCAACCAATCACGTTCTACAAGATGCATCAGAATTCCTTCTAACCTAAGAATTCTGACCTATTATAAATATAATGTAAGAATCCGACCTATTATAAATATAATGTAAATATTATAAATATAATGTAAATATTGGTAATTTTTGCCCATGTTTCATTCTTGCTTCTGCGTTTGTTTCATTAGTTCTGGAACATGCATGAAATTTTTTAAACTTAGGTTTTGAGAAATTTGACGGCTCAAAACTCTTTCTCCGTTAGTCAATGACAGATTGACTAACGAGTGATCAATTTTGATAGAATATAATAACTGGGTGACTAATTTTGATAGTGACTAAATGTAGGTGACCAAATATGAAAAGAGGTAAAACTGGATGACCAAAATTGATATTTTTTCCCATTAAACAATTAAAATTATGGAGTAGTAAATTATTGTATACTTAATATTGGAGTATTATATTATTTTATTTTATTGTTATGTATTTGTAATGTTATACTGATTATAGTCATTTATAAATTATGTATAATTAGTACGTCCACATAGAGAATAAGTGATCAATATGTAATAAAGTTTATATATATATTTCTATAAATATTTAGAAAATTATGTCATGGAATAGACTGAGCTTCCATATTTTATAGGCCCAACTAGTTTATGGGCCGACCCAACTCAACACATAAATATCATTTGGCCCGATGTATGAAAAATATGTTCATCTTTTGCCCTGCTAAATTGAAATTTACTATAATGCCATTGTTATTCACTTAATATTACCAGTCAAATCAGCATCTAATTTTACCCGAATAAATGTAAAAGTTTCATTTATGAATAAATCTAATCCTTTAATATTAATTTTGAAAATTTTATGGTATATAGATTAAAAAATATACCCAAAATCCTACAAATTCATACTGACCAAGGTCGTAAAGATGGAGAAATAGGTTCTCACAAATCAAATCATCACTAATTTGATTAATTATATATTCAACCAACACTTATATATCCACATGGATAATGTTGAGTTTGGACAACTGTCGGTGCAATTAATAGGAGTATAATATAAATTTATTTATTTCACGCATCTTTATAGGTTTAAATTTTTAGTTGAGACAAATAGTTGAGACAAAATTTTATGTTTATCGAGCTGATCTTCAGATTAGACGGAGTAGGATGTTAACCAATCCACTCTTTAATAATTTTACAATAGTTGAGATCTAATCCTATCATTTTCAAATAATTAAAAAATAATAATTTAAAACATTCAGACATAAGCATATATACTGCTTACATTACAGTATTATATATATATATATATTACACATATAAATGTATATAGTGTATATAATGAGTGCTACTAAAAATGCAAGTATAATTGCATACCGTATTACCGTGTATGTAATGAATGTATGGTAACTAATACTCCTTTTCGTCCATCAAAATGTGCTCATTTCTTTTTTTGGTTCACAAAAAATATACGTATTTTATTTAAATAGTTTACTTTTGAATATTTTTTCTACTTTACTTTATTAGCAAAATTGAGTATGTATCAAATATATTCTTTATTAATTATTCTAAATATATTATTTATAATTAAAATATAACTTTTTAAAAATTATATATAAAAAAAGTAAGCATACTTATCGTGGACAGAGGGGGTAATTAATTGAACCGCACAATATTGAGCCATTACCTTAAAATTTGAAGGGGTCATTGGTCATGGGCCAAATAATTAAAATGTTGAATGTACAAAAAAGTTCGAGCTGACCCGTTTAATCCGTGGACTAATCAATTTGGACCAAAAAAGTTCGGGTTTAAACGAGTCTACAATCTATCAACCCTAACTCTACATTTTTAAGATTAATCGAATCGACTCGTTTATTCCAACCTGAATAAACATCTCTATAGTATTTAAGTTTATACTTCTCCACCTCCTAAAATCCAATTGATAATCCACATTTATTGTACTATCCGTCCCACTATAAGTTTCTTACTTTTTTTTTTATGTTCCACAATAAGTTTTTCATTCCATTTTTTTCCACTTTTGGTATATTATTTCTCCATCACATCACTTGTACAACATCTATTATTTTATCATATTTTTTAATCAAAACACCAAAAAAAAAAAAAGACAAAGTGGGATAGCTCAAGTGGTTAGAGCACCACTACCTACCTAGGCCTTAGGTCCTGGGTTCGAGTCGTCCTGGGTTCGAGTCATGGGAGGTGGGTATTTAATTTGTAATAAAAAAAAAACCAAAAAAAAAAAACTTATTATGGGACAGAGTGATTATATAATAATTGTACTCCATTCCACCATTTATTTTTTATTTTTCTTAAATTATGATTCACTTTTATTTTATTTTAATATTTTTACCTAAAATATTTATATTTAATAATTGTTGAAATTTGTTAATAATATTGTACATTAATCTTAAATAATAGTATAATAAGAATGTAAGAATAAAAAAAATGTTTAAATTGATTTGTATGAAAAAAAAAAATGAATGATTGTACCGTATCAAAAGTATTGTTTGTTTATTTGCGTGCGTTCCTTCTGTTTTCATTAAACTATGTTACTATAGTGAAGATACATAACAATTTTTCAAGGATAATTGTGGTGTAAACTTAAAAATATTTCTGTTTAAATTCAAAACTCTTTTATATGCAAAAAATGGGTTAGTCTGCTGTGTACTCGAGTGCATGTTGTGCACCCTAGTCCATGTTGCACTTTTCAGTTACTGACTTACACTTTTTGGTAAATGGTGTTGCACTTTTCAATTATTAAACTGTATAAGTAATAATTGAAAAGTGCAACACCATTTACCAAAAAGTGTAAGTCAGTAAACTGAAAAGTGCACATGGACTAGGGTGCACAGCATACACTCGAGTGCATACTAGACTTTACCGCAAAAAATATTTGAGGAGTCAATTGATATACAACTTTGCTAATGGACAATAGAATTGATTCTTTAAAACTGTAAAAAGAAAGTTAAATTTTTAAATACATTAATTATTCAAATTCTACTACAAAACACGTGAAAGCTTAGCTACAATAATTTGTCGATATTAGCAATGGATTTTGTCAATGACCAAGTCAAACAGCTTAGCGGAGGAAAACAAATTGATGCAAAAACAACGGTATTAGCAACGAATTTTAATTTAGAATAAAACAGTACTATCATTTAAAGTTGATTAGTGATAGATTTTTAGCAGTCGCAAATTAGAAATTAAATTAGAGACGATTTTTTACCGTCACTAATCGATCTGTTTCCGATAACACTTCATCTTCCGTGTTATTTAAGGATATTAAATTTACGTGTTAATTAGTAACGAAAAAAATCACCGGTAATCGAAAATTAAAAGTATTCGCCATTTGCAAGTAATAAGGCAGCGGTCGCTAATTAAATTTTTAAGAAAAAACATCACAAGGTTCATTAAACAAAAGATTGTGCTTCTAAATATCACCCTCTTTAAATGTTTATCAATTATAACATATTTTTTTAGTAAAATTTAATATACTACTTTATAAAGTTTTGTAAACCAATATGTATTCCAATTAGTGACGGACCCAGAATTTTAATGTAGGGGGGTCCGATTAATATTAAAATAAGAATGTAAAAAATATTAAAGTTATCATATTTTTTTCATTATAGTATTGCTCAAACATCTTAATCCATCAATATTATATTTCATACAATATGTAGAGCATTTTTATTGTTTAAATGTGTAAAATCTTGAAAGATTCAAAATAAAACTCTAAAATATTTTTCACTACTAAATATTCAAATTTTATCACAAACTTAAAATGATAATTTGAATCAATAATCAATTATATATACTAATTATCTTCTATTATTTATATTTTAAAATTATGATATGAAAAATTCTAGTATATATGTGTTATGTCTAAAAAATAGAACTAATATTTTTATCTTCATCCTCCTAATTACCATCTTATTTATTCAAATTACCATTCATTATATTTATATCCAAATTCAATCACTTTATTTATATGTTATTATTTTTTGTTTAATTAAAATTCACATTCATTTAAAAAGAGGGAAATTTAGTGGAGTAATAAATAAAGAAGTTGAATAAATTAGGAGCACAAAAAGAGGGAAAGATAAATGCAAAGAAATAGGCTTATTGCACTACAATGTCAACACAAATATATGAAATCATGAACAAGAGCATAAATATATAAAAACTTTTAAACAATTGGTGGGGGGCCCAGTGCACCCCCTCGGCACCCCCTAGGTCCGTCTCTGATTCCAATCAATTTTAATTATTGCACTTGTCCCAGTATTTTCACGTAAATTGACAGTTAAAAAAAAAACACGTTTAAAAATTCACTAAATCTTGTAGTTAAATTCTCAATGTGTAGAATCACAAACCCGTATCCCCTAATTTGAAAGAAACTCATCTAATACTCGAAATATTAAAGTGTAAAGTTGGAGAAACGTCCTTAGACCAGAAGAATTCCACCATAATTCAAAGAAAACATTAATACATTTGGTGTGCAATTTATGTAAAAAAAAGGTTTAAAAAAAACGTGTATCTTTCATAAAAAATTAATTTTATTAGCTAGCAACCAACGTGTCGAGTTCAGCTATTTCGACGCTACATTATATTAAAATTGATCGGTAAACATATCGGTGAATCAAATTGCAAAACATAAAAAAAAAAAGTATCAAGTTATACAAATAAATATACATATATATATATATAATAAATACACTAAATGTGGTGATTTTTTTTTTGCCTTCAAAATATAAATCATTAAATTTGGACCAAGTGAGAGCAAATTAACTTTAGCTCAGCCATGACATTGATGTTTCAGCGATGCATCACCCATAAATAAGTTTGTATAATTTGGAAAAAATTACATTAAAAAATCAATAATTTTTACCTAGACTTTTTTAGAAAGCAAACAAAGCATTTGACATCTATATATTATATATTGCATATATTTTAGAATGTAATCCAGTTCAGGCGAGTTTCAATTCGTTTGAGTATTTTACATTACGATGTTGCTTGTCTCAAGACAAAGTTGGACTAACAAGGTTCATTCAGAATTTTTTAGTTTGTATTTTATAAATGTGGTGCAAACAATTGTGAAACAGATTGCATAAGTTAAATGATAAATTCTTATATAAAACAGTTTACCATAATAATATGGACTAACATGATTAATTCATAGATTGTACATTTAGAATTTCATACTTTTTGTTAAGCAACTAATGTACATATAATCCCTTGAACATTTGGAGCATGACCTGAAATCGATGGTAAAATGAACAACTCGAGGGGTTGACACACGTGTACGAAGTATATAAGAGGTGGTTTTAAGTGTCGCTTGATTATCATAGTTATATAAAGTTATTTATTGTTACTACATGACCAAAATATTATTACTACAAGGTTAAAATATTACCACTACAAAGTCAAAAATTTAATACTACATGTCAAAACATTCTGATAAATTCACCCAAAAAATTAAGTGTTCAAAATATTTTTTATTTAGATTTTGCAAAATTTTTACCTCTATGTTACTCCAAAAATCATTCATATAACTCAGTCATATTTAGGTTTCATCTATGTTTCTTCATCCACGACATCTTAAGCTGTTCAAGTAGCACAGTTCAAATTCAAGAGCAATAATCAGAGCCCTAAACTATCATTATTTTCTCCATTTACGATTCATATACAGAAGTTTCTTATGTATCTTTCTGCCATTTTTTCTAATGTAATTTTCTACATTGATGTAGAAATGTACCTTGATTAAACTTTAATATAAGTGTAGTAATAATTAAATATTTATTTAATTCTATTAAGAAATCGAATATAATTGTAGGGAACTTCTACATGTAGTCAGGAGCCCTAAACTATCATTATTTTCTCCATTTACGATTCATATACAGAAGTTTCTTATGTATCTTTCTGCCATTTTTTCTAATGTAATTTTCTACATTGATGTAGAAATGTACCTTGATTAAACTTTAATATAAGTGTAGTAATAATTAAATATTTATTTAATTCTATTAAGAAATCGAATATAATTGTAGGGAACTTCTACATGTAGTCAGGGTGTCGTATGGTGTCGTAATGACTACCGTAGTCAGTTAATCTAAGCCATTAAAAATCTAATCTAAATGCTTAAACTTGATGACCTGTTACATTTTGTATATCTTACGACATTTATTCATCGTATGTGTCGTAATGTGTTATAAATTTGTATTTTCTATTAAATTAAATTAATTAAAATATATTATTATAAAATTACATTTTTATCCTTTAAAATATTATATTATCTTTATTTAAAGGGTGACACTACTCACAACTAGACATGTTCAACCGGTAAAAACCGCCGGTTACGGTTACAAACCGGCGATTACGGTTTGGTAAAATTGAGAACCGAAACCGAACCGGCAAACCGCCGATTACGGTACGGTTTTTGAACCGTCGGTTCGGTTGTGAACCGGCGGTTCAACGGTTTTTTTTTTCTTTATATGAAAGGGTAAAAAATCCGTGAAGACTGATACGACTTCAACCGGGAGAAGAAATGCAGGTTATGCAGCCATGGTGGAACACTGGTACGACTTCAATCTTACACTTTTGTAATTTAAACTTTTTTGTTTTTTCGTATCATAGCCAAACCTTTTGGGCGATTTCTGTGCTCAAGGATAACTAAGAAAATGAAGCTCTTTGATTTTTTTGTTGAGTTGAGAACTTGAAATGGAAGAAGAAAGCTTATGAGTTATGAAATATGAATGGAGAGAAGATGCGTGAAATATGAATAAAAAAGTGGAAGGAGGAGGCAATGATGTGATGTTTAACATTGGAAGGATAAAAAGTGGAAGGGTCTCATGTTGCTGCAGGTACAGCCGGCGCCTGCAAACCTACAACTTTAATTTAAATTTGAGCTTATTATATTAATAAAAAAAAATAAAAAAAAAAAAAAGTAAAAATCGGCGGTTTAACCGAAACCGACGGTTTTTATTTTGGCTAACCGAAACCGAACCGTGAAAATCCGGTTACGGTTCGGTTAAACCGGCAAACCGACGGTTAAAAACCGGCGGTTTGGCCGGTTCGCCGGTTTCCGGTTTATAAACCGCCCATGTCTACTCACAACCCATAAAACTCTATACACACCCCTTAAATTTTAAGACTAAAATAAACATATATAAAATGACAATTTTACCCAAATTCAATATTTAATAAAAAATGTTTCTCTCTTGGTGTGCCCATCTTGCTCCACTCCCTCCCCTGCGAGAACACTCCTTCCACGACTTCTATCCTTTTAATTACCATTTCGGATTATCCTTTGACACTAAAATTGAGTATATTATCGTCGATTGCTACCTCACCGTCACGGCCCCCTCCGCTGCCATGGTCACCGGCGATGCAATGGTTTTCCGGTCAGATTTAAAAAAAAAACATAGAGGAAATTACAGAGATGCTTTAATTGTTACAAAATTTAAATGATTTGGTTTTTGCAGAATTTAGTTCCATATGATCAGAGCCGGTCCTGAGAATTTGTAGGCCTGAGGCGAACAAAAAAAAATGCACCCTTCTTTGAATAACATCAAATAAAATAAGAAAAATATGTATGTACATATTAAAAATGAGAGAACATTTAAAAATAAATCATTTGAATCAATATCTAAAGAGTTGTCATGCTTCAAAGTATTTCCTAGATTTTTGCAACATTTTTTTAATTTATTATCATCCAAAGACTTTAATTTATTTGAATAAAATAAAAATTCAAGTAAAGATAATAATTTAACTAAAAATAAATGAAAAGGTTATTAGTGAAAAATTGAAAAAAAAAAAGTCAAATGCCAAACGTGATCACCGATCCAATTAGATGTCAAGATGAGATAAATCTACTTGGATACAATGAAATATGTTACAGAATACTACTCATTTAGCTTTTAATTAGATACAGAGTATTAATTACTCATTAGAAATAATTGTGTTGTACTATTAAGTTTATGATCACTTTCAAGAAATACAATTAATGTTAATTAGCATATTAAAGTTTTATTTTAGCACACATCTTATATTTTAGTTATTATTTTAATTTTTTAATTTTTTTTAAAAATATTAATTATAATATTATATATATATATATAAAAGTAGGCCCAAAAAAATATGGGGCTTAGGGCGATCGCCCCTCAAGCCCACGGGCCACCGCATATGATAATAAATAATATGAGTAATTCATTTATCTACTTCTTCACAACAAGCATGTTGCAGTGATGGTTTTCCTCCTTTCATGACGTGACATTTAACAAGCAGCAACCTAGGGTTAGGGTTTCTTTTTTCGCTTTTCTCCTCTTATGAGGATTTCAGATAAATAAACAAATCTGGTTCTCATTAAAGGTAAAAATTCAGATAAACAAAATTGTGAAATTCAGAGAAATTTTAGGTTTATTTAATAAATTTAATTGTTTTTTAGGTTTATTTCATTTTTTAAATAATACTGTAAAATTTATATTAAAAAGGGTAGGATAATAATTTTATTTAATCTGTATATTTTATTTAATGTAATTTAAATTAAAGAAGGGTAATATAATAAATAACAAAATATAATTTAAAAAATGATTTAAATAACTTAAACTTGTATAACAGGTAACAGGTCGATACGACGCCGTGGCGCGATTCGACAAAGTGACTATGTAGTCACTTTGTAAAATTTGACTAACGTAAGAATAGCCCATAATTGTATTGGCAAATTTAAAATTAGTTTAGTTAATTTTTTTTTTTTTTTAATATAGGTAAAGGTTTAAAGATATCAATAATTTACTAATATAAATTTTATAGTAATGACTTTAAATCCACTATTACATATTTAATGTATATGGTTAATTTCGAATGAAATTTATTATGAAATATTTATTGTAATTTTTGGAACATGTTTAGTTATCTCCACTAGTGTAAAATCCGTTACGCAGGAATTCGTAAAAAAATATAATGTAATAGAAGAGAATGAAAGAATGATATAAAGAAAAATTAAAAAATAAAAATTGATATTATAAATAAAATTATAATTATTTAGAAAATTTAAACGGATGAAGAAATTAAGAGGAGAGAAAATGGATAAGAAAGATAAATAATTTCAAAAATTAAATTTGAGAAAGAGAGAGAAAAAATAGGAAAGAGAAAAATATTTTTAAAAAATCAAAATTACAGAAATTAAGAGTTTTTGAAAATAAAGTTTTAACAAGCCAGTTAGAGAAAATTCAAAATTAGTGTATAAGGAAAGATTAGAAGATGTAAAACGATGAAGAAGATAGAGAATTGATAAAAAAGAAAAAATAATTTAAAAAATTACAGGGAGGAGAGAGGAAGAAGAGGAAAAAGAAAATTATTTTTAATTTTTTTTAAAATTACAGAAGAGTTTTAAGAGTACGTTAACATAGTGAGATTCGGAAATAATATATAAAGGAGATATATATATATATAAATCAATATTTTAATGAGTATGATAGTAGTTTAATTAATAAAAAAAAATTAATTGAGTTTATTAATTAAAAAAAAACTAATTGATTTAGCTAGGTTTGAGTTTAATTGAAAAAAAAAAAAACGAACTAATTGATGCAGGCGGTTGAGTGTAATTTAAAAATTAATAATAATAAAATTAAAAAAAAACTAATTTATATTTAGGTCCGGGTCATGCAGTTTAAAAATGGGTAGGATTAGAGTTCTCATATGGAGTCAAATCCATTTGAGATGTATGTATTCTCTGGTTAGTTTGGCTCCTCTTTAAATTATTCATAACACATGAAGTAAAAGTAAAAAATAGACAATGGGTTGGAAATGTAATTATTTTGTCTCCTATCTGAATTATTCATAACAAACTGACGACAATGTTTTGGAAATATATGTTATTATAACACGTAAGCAAGAAATAGACTATGTTGAAAATATAATTATCATAACTCACATCTGAATTATATTCATAAGCAATAAAAAAACAGGATAGGTGTTCTCCTCTATACACTCTTCTTGAGCTATTTTTTACTATATATCCTATCTGAATAATTCATAACATATTGCAGTAACAAACAGACAATGTGTAGCAAGAATTGAAAATGTAATTATCATGATCATATCTGAATTATTCACTGTTATTATAACACGTAGCAAGAATTGAAAATGTAATTATCATGACTCATATCTCAATTATTGATAAGCAATAGGTAACACATTGCAGTAACAAACAGACAATGTGTTGAAAATGTATACATATTCTTTTTATTATAACGCGTAGCAAGAACTTTGATTATTATAACACATAAGCAATAACAAACAGGTGCTCATTTATATACTCTTGAACTATTTTTTACCATCCTATATGAATTATTCATAATACATGCAGTAACAAACAGACTATGGGAACAGACAATGGATTGGAATGGTTATTATAACTAGAATTGGAAAATTTAATTATCATGACTCAAAAAAATATAACAAAAGTCAAAATGTATATGTATGTGTTTTTATGAATTTATATAATAGAAGTATTAAAGATGTTTATTAAAATATAGACATGCACATACATTTAGAATTACATTTTAAAAGTATTAACTCCAGATACTTAAGTAGACACCATTATCAATGACGGAGGCACCAAGGGCCCGGGGGCAGGGGCCCCTCACCAATTTTGTAAAAAAATCAAGGGTATTTTAGTAATTTTACACATATATATATTTAAATAATTAAAAATTAAATATATGGTAATATGTGCCCTATTTTCTCTGGCCCAATACTATACACGCAATTTTCATTATAAAATTCTCAACCTATTTCCCTTCTTTCATTCACGGCGTTTATATATTATAATCCTCAACTCCTCATAATTTTTTATATTATTAATTTAATTATATATATTCTTTATTGTTTTAATTAGTTTATAATTAAATTTATTTCTAGTCTTTTGTCTCCTTGTTGAATTTTAAATTTGTAGGATTCTTCATATTTAAAGATCAAGAATATATATACACCTTGTTGTTACTCTATTTTCTATAATTATAGAGCAAAAAATTATTGGATTGTGAATTTTGTGACATCATGTGATAGGAGAAATAATTATTTATTTATGTAACTTAAATTATAGTTATTAATTAATGTTCATGCTTTATGTTATTTTAATTTGCTCAGAAGATGGTTTCTACAAGAAAGCACATTGTTTTTCCATTAGTGTATTTGCTCGTTAAGTTATCATTGATCTTACCCGTTGCCACAGCTACTGTAGAAAGAGCATTTTCGGCCATGAAATTCATCAAGAGTTCACTCCGTAATCGAATGGGAGATCGATTATTGAATGATTGTTTGGTTACATACATTGAAAATGATGTCTTTCAGAAAGTCAGTAACGAAGCTATCATGCAACGCTTTCAAAATATGAAGAATGGAAGAGGAATGTTATAATTTAATTATATTTGATTTTTATTTTTAGATGTTAATGTAATTAAATTTATCATTTTTATTATATAAATATTAGTAGTACTTCATGAGCTTATTTTAAATTTTCACTTTTTAATTTTTTTTTTAGTGTTATTTTTTGGGCCCCGACTTAAAAATCCTGGCTCCGTCACTGACCATTATTATAATTAAATTAATATTAACTCTATACATTCATAAATTTTCATTAACTTGCTATGATTAATTAGATAGAATTAATATAAATAGATATATTAATAAATAAATTTAGTTAACAATTTACATTATCGTGAGTAGATTAGTGGGGACACGTCAGCAAGGCATTTGTAGCCTCTCGACTATCCCATTTGGATTTTCCTCTTTTGAAGATACCAACGAAGTTTATCTTAATAACACAATCAGAAACCGAATTCATAAGCTGCGGATTCTCCAATTGTTGAGCATAGAAATAAGTGAATACGGCATTGTAACCTAGTCTCTGCTCCGAAATGGCTCAATCTCCATGCGGTTCCTCCGATGTATGATATCAACTTTTTTTTTTTTTTTTTTTTCCATATTTTCAATTTGGTAGTTGTTTTTTAATGATGAATGATGAGTTGGTGTGTTTTAGTGTCCGATATAACTGATTTAATATGCTCTGATCCTTTTGAAATACTATGTTGAATTTTTTGCCAAATATTCCACTTAATTGTCACTTGACTCTTGAAAGTTGCAACAGTTTAGAAATGATTTGGATTTTGGTCTCTTTGAAAGAAAAAAATTATATCTGAAGGATGGTTTTGGTTTTGTGAGTAAGTTTTAAGTTCGAAATTTTACATGTTGCAACCACCAATTGGTAAAATTAGGGAACTTATTTCAAAATCCAAAAAGTTGGAGGATTCGTTAGGGTAGCATTAGTATAATATTGTTGGGTCACCTAATAAATATCATTTCACAGCACATGCAATGTGATGGTGCAACCAAATTCAAAATCAGAAAAACAAATTAGGATCCCAATTCAAAACTTAAAAAGCTGAAGAACTTAACTTAGATAGATTAAGTTGTTCATGATCTCCCTAGAAAAACAACATTCACACAACAAAAGGCTTTAGGTTAAATTGTCATAAACATAAACTAGAACCATATTTACATAAAAAAAAACTGAGAGACAGACACATTCTTTTAAGACGGTACGTCCTGGGACCCGCTACCCAAATCAGTCTGAAAGATGGAATCATCGGATTCAGCATTCTTCATTGCCTCTTTTGCCAACTCAACGGCGGATTCATCAGGACAATGTATGTTCCCAGAGTCTTCCTCCAAAGACACATGATAAACATCGTCTGTTTCCAAAGGCGTGGAGAAGTTTATCATGCTCGACGTTGTACTGTTAAACAAAGTTGGGCTCCTGGCACTCTGGTTTTCTTGCTGATCTTTTTCATTCAAACTTGGGTTGTTAGCATTCTGCTGCTGCTGCTTGTAAGCAGCCATCTCTTTCTCGTATCTCTCCTCCTTGTCCATTTTACTGGCCTCAATATATGGCTGCAAAGAGTACCAAACATGTGTTTGTTAATGATCCAGATGATGTCTACTTAAGAACATAAAATCACACGGTTCAACTTTAAAATCTCAAAACTCAAAACAAAAATATGTCTAATTTATGATGTCTAATTGTCTGATAAAAATGAAAATTTGAAAAATAATAATACGAGGAACACAGAGTAAAGGTAAATTACCTTTTTTTCTTCACCCGAAAGAGCTCTCCATGCAACAGCAGCCTTTTCTCGAAGATTCTCAGTATTGGAGCTCTCTCCAAGAGTCCTCTTTGATTTATGAGTCTCCAATCTAAGGAAGATTTGATAACCAGTCCTTGGTTTCAAAGGAGCCATTATCGATTCTTCAGTATCCGAATCTGGAATTGTTATCTTGCTTGCATTTTTCTGTCCTGGCTTTGGCCCTGTTAATATCAAGTCTCGAGATTAATCAGTGAATATGAAGCCTGATATGCATTATTGAATATTTATGTACACACACGCACACATGTATACAAAATTGTTTGGCAAGTCTCACCACGACGAAGTTTGGGAGAAGGAGACGAGCTGTCAGATTGCTTCCTCTTTCCTGTTGAGCTGTTTGGTCTCGTCTCAGTAAACGAAATCCCTGCCAAATATCATCACTTATTTTTAAAGATATGCAAACTTTGTCATTAGATAATTTATGAAAAGAATAAATACTGTACCTAGAAGCAAATAAAAAGCAGAATGCTATAATAACACAAAAACGTTAGTACAATTTTTATTTTTTTTTAACAGCGTGAAGTTTTTAACCTAGAGAACTTTTATCGGGCCATTTGTTTGCTTGATCAGGCATCTTGCGACTGTACATTAGTTCGTACTGGAGAACGAGCTGTTCATAAACTTTTTGAAGTTGAGCTGGTGACATACGCATAGAGCCGTTCAAGTTTGATGCTGATGCAACTTCGTTCCATTTTCCCATTTTAGTCACCTAGAAAAATATAACAAGACTTCATCAGTAAGAATAAGTCTCTTGTACACCGGTGGTTGTACTGTAAACAGCTAATATTGACCAACTAATAACTTTTAGTAAAACAATTAATACCGTTTTAAAATGCACTTGAATTGCATTGTCATTAAACAAGATTTCTTACATTATTGTAAAGCAGACAATAAGATTAACCATAGAGCTTCGGCTCATGCTCAACTTGTGTGCATGATCATCTTGACAAGTTTTAGGCCCAAGGCGAACAAGAAAAGTAAATCCCTTTTGAACAAATAGTATACAAATCATAAACACACATAAAAAATTGTGAAGTATAATATAAGTAAATGACTCTTTCAATCATTTTAAGAAGTAAATTTATTTCATGATCAAAGCTAAGAATTTAAATCCAAGGCATTTAACTTAGGATAATAATGGATGTTCCACATACTTCTGATACTCAGAATACGAGCTTTGCTATATTGATTCAAACAGTGTCTTCTCAGTTCATTCTGGAGCAATACACTTTCAAAACCATCCCAAACTATTGACTGATTCATTGTAAAAAAAATACACCAACAGTTGAGCAGCCATAGGATGGAAAAAAAAAAAAGAGTTGGTGCACAAATTAACAGCAATGAAAATGAAGAAATGTACCTGATAAAATCCTCCTCTCTTGATCACTTCCTTGTAAAATTGATGCAAATCCAACATTGTTTCACGAAAGTTGAAGCTGCATCCCGAAGAATTCAATCAATTATACCCACACTTGAATACTAATTAAGGAAAGACATGAATATTGAAAGTAAGATCAGGCGATCAGCCACATACTTTTGAATGACATGTAATCCATTTAAACACATAAAAAAGAATTAGTACTATAGAATATAGATTGACATCACCAAACAAGGAATCATTTCTTGTTGATATATGGGAAAGTGATGATACAGAATTCATCACAAATCAATCTAACTTAGACAAGATCTAATTTATCATTTCTCATGTTCTTAGGACAGAGTTAACCAAACCCCTTAAAAGATCTTGAATAAATTCACACCCTTATGTTAAATTAATTTACAAACTCAACCAAAATCAAAAGGGGCAATTACAGCAAACCCCATTCCAAATAAAATGCTCCAACTCCAAATGCATGCAAATATAAACATGTATGTATAAATCTTAGCTCAAATCTACCGTATCTCTCTGTATTTGTACATATAGAACCATTGCATGTAAGATTAGAGAGTGAGAGTGAGAGTGAGAGACTTACACTAAACTGAGGCCGGAAGACTCATTCAATTTGCAAACTTTTTCATAGAAAAAATCCACATCCGCCTTATCGTGAGAAATAACAGTTTTTTTCTTGCCGGAAACACAGCCGGCGTCGCCACCCTTATTCTCCATTTTTTCTTTTTAGGTGGGTTTCTGTATATTGGGTTCTTCAATTGGAATTGGCTCCCACTCACAAATGCTGTTTAAATAGAACACATTGGGAATTGTTAATGTTGGTTGGTTCAATTCCATTCTTGGTGCGACGCACTCAATTGACAGAATTCAGTCTCATTAGTTTTAACTTGTAGAGAGGAGGAGAATTAATTTATTTATATTAATTTCTAATACTCTTTCTTATTCATGGTCGGATTATCACTTTTTTTTTTTAAGAAGACTCATTGAATGGACAATTTAAATGATTGAAGCTTTTGTTTTGAACGTTAAGTTTGAGTTTTTTTTCTCTTTAATTTGAATAATAATCAGAGTTTTTGCTACGTGTTAAAAAAAGTTGTCTGTTTGTTACTGAATAATTCAGATAGGATAGTAAAAAATAGTGTATAGAAGAGATCATCTGTCTTATTTCTTATTGCTTATGAATAATATTCTTGGTACGTAACCAGATTTCTTGCTACGTGTTATAATAACACCAGAGTTCTTGCTACGTGTTAACCAGAGAGTATGTATACACTTGCTACGTGTTAACCAGAGAGAGAGTATGTATAAATTTCCAATACTTCTTGGTACCAGAGTATGTATACATTTCTAACATTTCTTCCTACATGTTATAATAATCAGAGTTCTTGCTACGTATTATAACACGTGAGTTCTTGCTCCGTGTTATAATAACTTTAATACTAATACGTGTTATAATAACCAGAGTATGTATACATTTCCAACACATTGTTTGTTTGTTACTGCATGTGTTATGAATAATTCAGATAGAATAGTAAAAAATAGGTCAAATAACTCATCAAGAGTATATAGAGGAGAACACCTGTCATGTTTCTTATTGCTTATGAATAATTCAGATATATGAGTCATGATAATTACATTTTCAACATATTGTCTATTTCTTGCTAAGATGTATAATAACCAGAGTATATATACATTTCCAACTCAGTGTCATCTTGTTAGAATAACCAGAGAATATATACATATTTTAAAACTTTTTGAAATGAGTAAGTTTAGGTAGACTAAATAAATAGGGAATATGAAATGATATTGGAGTATATTGATGAGAACCAGCATCATATATTATCAACCCTCATTAAACTTGGGTCTATTTCCTAACTAATCTATTCACGTCAAACAATAACTATACTTACTGTTTCGATTGTGTTCTCTTTATTCTCCAAGTGCAATTTAGCTCGGAGAGCTCTTTTCAAAGCTCCCCAAGGTCAAATATGTATATGAAATTTGATCTATTTTGTCCGATTCACTAAATTGACAGACTAGGTTAAATTTGGTCTGACGGGTTATGGGCGGTCCGTTTGGCCCAAACAATTTTTTCTTGACAATTAAACAATTAAAATTACGGAGTAGTAAATTATTGTATACTTAATATTATTATATTATTTTATTGTTATGTATTGTAATGTTATACTGATTATATTATAGTCGTTTATAAATTATGTATAGTTAGTATGTCCACATAGAGTGGTCTTTTTTTTGGGGTTGTCACTGTTATTGTTTCTTATTTTTTTGAATTTTATGTGAATACGTGATCAATATATAATAAAGTTTATATATATTATATATATATATATATATATATATTTTGCAGGGACGGATGGAGGGAGGGCCCCACCCATTTCACAAAATTTCTTTAATAATTTTTTTAAAAATATTAAATAATAAAAAATAAAAAATTATTATAATTAATTATATTTAATAATTATATAACAATTTTTAAGTGTATTAGTAAAATATTAGTAGTGCAATTATTATTTTCTCCGTTTTATAATGTACTTGTTTTGTGTATAATTAAATAAGGAAAATATAAGAGAGTGTGAAATAACTTACTTCAATTATCAAGAAAGACAGATGAAAAAAGTATTAAAATAAAAATTATAGAAATTTGCATATGAGTAATTTAGGGACAAACGTGTTAAAAATAGCTAAAATAACAAATTTTTAAAACAAGAATTAAGACTAATAATGTCAATCAATATGAAACAACTGAAGTATATAACAATTTAAAACATAAAAAATAAAAGAAGCTCGTGTATAGACTGTATAAACATTATTTTGTAGGTAATGAATGGAAAGAATTAAACTTTTATTGAAACATATTAAAACTCTACTTGATTCATTAGTAATACTAGTAATTCTTTCGTGCGTTGCACGACAATTGTTGAATTTTACAGAATTTGAAGAACAATAATACTATGTGAAACCATATCATTGATTTCATCTTGTGAATGAATCTTCAATTACATTTTTTAAAATCTATTTTCACTTATAATTATTGATGGAATATTACTCCATCGGTCTAATTATCACATAATTTGAAAAACATTAATATAAAATGAGGTGTAATAAAATTGATATGATTGAAGAGAGAGAATAAAATGGAGTGTAGAATAATTTAAGAGTAAGAGAGGTGGAGTCACAATATATACACAAAAATAAAATGAGAATTTTTTTTGTGAGACATCTAAATGAAAAGATTGGAAGCTTCTGACGAAATAAAGTAATTAATTAAAATTCAATTTTACTAAATGGATTCATGAAACTATTTCATACAAATTTTAATTTATAATTAAAATCTATATATAATCTTGGAAAAAAAAAGTATATATGTACAAATATACATAAATTAATTGCGAGTATTTTTTAATAATTAAAATTTATAGGGGTATACTTAATTACAAATATTTTTTAATAATTAATTTGTAACTGAACTGCGAATAGAATAAAAAAAGACTTAAGGAGTGATATAACCCAAAAACTAAAATAGTTGGACCTTTGCTTAAAAAGAAAAAAGTTGGGCCCACGGCAGTCAACTATGTTGTTTTTATATATATAAATATATAGATATTATCGTATATGTTTCAAACTTATATGATATTAAAAGCGAAATTTATTATTCATAATTGGGTCAGTTAAGTTCTGGCTCCGTCACTGTATATTGCTATAAATATTTAGAAAATTATGTCATGGAATAGACTAAGCTTCCAAATTTTATAGGTCCGACTAGTTTATGGTAGAGATGTTTATTCGGGCCGGGCTAACCGGGCTGACCCGTTTAACCCTGAAAAAAATAGGGTTAGGGTTCATGAATCATAGGCCCGTTTAAATCCGGGCTTTTTTTACCCGGACCGATTAGCCCGCGGGCTAAACCGGGCCAGCCCGCAGGGCTACAGGGCTAGCCCGAGTTGTTACTTCTTTTTTTTTTTTAATAAATAACATACAAACAAATATTAAGTCATTTGGCCCATAGTCATAACTATAAGCATTATGAGTTATAAAATTGTGTTTAAATCATATTTTTGTTTTCTCATTAGCGATCATTAACTAATTATATATTTTTCTATTTTATTTTCTTGTTGGACGTGTCAATTGAAACCTTTAATTTTAAAAGAAAAAAATTGTTGTAGCCCGTTAGTGGCCCGTTTAGTCCGTGGCCCGCTAGGGTTAGGGTTAGGTCCCAACAATTGTAGGACCGTTAATTATGAACCGGTTAAGGCCCTAACCCGTTTAGCCCGTAACCCTGTAGGGCTGGCCCTATAGGGCTAGGGTCAGACCGATAGACATCTATAGTTTATGGACCGACCCAACCCAGCACATAAACATCATTTGGCCTGATGTATTAGGATTGACGGGTCGGGCAACCTGAATTGACAGCTCTTGGTATGAAAAATAATTTCATCTTTTGCACTGCTAAATTGAAATTTACTATAATACCAACAATTTTGAGCCATTGTTATTCACTTAATATTACCAGTCAAATCAACATCTAATTTTATCCGAATAAATGTAAGGCTTACACTAGTATACACCCGAGTGCACAGCGTGATTTTTTTTTTTTTTTGTTTCCTTTATTTTCGATTATTTTAGTTTTTTCCTTTTTTTAAGCTAAATTTTTCTTTCCTTTTTTTTCCGGCTATTTTCGTAATTTTTCTTTCCTTTTTTTTTTGAGCTGTTTTCTCTTTTTATTTTTATTAATTAAAAAAATGATAATTAAAAAAATAGATTGAGTTTCTTTTATATTATATTATAATAAAATAAAATAAAAGTGTGGAGGGAATATGTTTGAATCATTTAATTCGTATTTAAAAATATACACATTCTTCAATTTAGATTTAAATTTTTAAGAAAAAAAAATTATTTAGTAAAAAGTGGAACACAATAAAAGTATAAGTCACTACAACTAAAAAGTGAAACACAATATTTCTGAAACGTCAGTATTACTGAAAACTGCAACACAATATTAATAAAAAGTGTAACTCAATATAACTAAAAAAATGCATCACAATATTACTAAAAAGTGTAAGTTAATATAATTGAAAAGTGCAACACAATATTACTAAAAAGTGTAAGTCAATATTACTAAAAAGTGAAACACAATATTATAAAAAAGTGTAAGTTAGTATAACTGAAAAATGCAACACAATATTACTAAAATGTGTAAGTCAAAATAATTGAAAAGTGCAACACAATATTACTAAAAAGTGTAAGTCAAAATAACTGAAAAATATAAATATTTATAACTGAAAAGTGCAACAAATTTAACTTAAAAGTACAACAAAATTATTACTATAAAGCATAATTCACTTTAACGTGTGTAACATTATATTACTAAAAAGTATAAATCCTTAATTTTTATTACTTACTACTTGCACTTTTATTATTATTAATCGTACACCTTTGTTAATTAATACTTCCACTTTTACAATTTAGAAAAATAGGTTATAAAATTATAAAAAAAAAAATATGGAAAAATTGTTGAGGGTGAGATTCAAATCCAAGACACTTGAGTAAAATAAGCTAAGCACGAGTAATAGGCTATAAGCTAGTATATTAAAGATTCCGTGAATTTTCTATATATACAATTAGAAGGTGGACTCGAGTCCACACCAGACTTACTCTAAATGTAAAAGTTTCATTTATGAATAAACCTAATCCTTTAATATTAATTTTGAAAATTTTATGGTATACTACTACAATAGATTAAAAAATATACCCAAAATCCTGCAAATTCATACCGACCAAGGTCGTAAAATGGAGAAATAGGCTCTCACAAATCAAATCATCACTAATTTGATTAATTATATATTCAACCAACACTTATATATCCACATGAGAAATATTGAGTTTGTACAACTCTCGGTGCAATTAATAGGAGTATAATATAAATTTATTTATTTCACGCATCTATAATAGGTTTAAAATTTTAGTTGAGATGAAATTTTATATTTATCGAGTTGATCTTCAGGCTAGATGAAATAGGACGTTAACCAATCCACTCTTTAATGATTTAAGACCTAATCCTATCATTTTAAAATAATTAAAAAATAATAATTTAAGACATTCAGCATATATATTGCTTACATTATATTGCTTACATTGCAGTATTATAAACATATATATTTTGCTTACACTATAAATGTATATAGTGTATATAATGAGTGCTACTAAAAAGGCAAATATAAGTGTGTACCGTATTACCGTGTATGTAATGAATGTATGTGAACTAATAATTAATTGAACCGCACAATATTGAGCCATTACTTTAAAATTTGAAGGGGGTCATTGGTCATGGGCCAAATAATTAAAATGTTGAATGTACAAAAAAGTTGGAGCTGGCCCGTTTAATCTTTAAAAATTTAAAGTATTTTAAAAAACTAACTAAATCTTTAAAAATAATTAATTTACATAAATTAATTAATTTTTTTGAAAAAATCTTAGAAAATTAAATAGAATCCGAAATTAAAAAATAAATCATCAAAACAAAATTCAAAATATTGAATTTTTTTAATAAAACATAAAAAAAAAGGTAAATTAAAAAAATCAATAAAAAAGTAAGATTTTATTTTTTATTTAATTTTCTTAATATTTATTTTTGATTGAATTGATTTTTCTTTCATTTTTTTATTTTATTTTGTTTTTTTAATTGAATCATTAATTAGTATTTTTAATTTAATTATTTTATAAATTTTATTTGATTTATTTGAGTATTTATAGATTTTATTTGGATTTAATTAATTTTTTTATTTAAATATTTTTTATTATTTAGTTGATTTTTTAAAATATTTTTAAATTTTATTTAATTTTTCCTATTATTGAATATTTTTTTAATTAATTTTTAAAATTTATATATAGTTTTAATGATTTAATTGAATTTTAAATTTTCATTCAATTTGTATTTGTTTTGTGGGATAAAGGGTAAATAGGAAAGAATTAGTGTGTGTTTAGTAATAAAAATTGATTTTTAAATTTTAGTGGGGTGTGTATAAAATTTGAGGTTTATATAACATTTTAAATTTCAAAAAAGTTGGAGAGTCAAAATCCTAAAATTTAGGTTATATTTCCCGTAATTTACTGACTTTCCAAATTCGATTTTCGAAAATTATTCCCTCAAATTTTTGTTATGCACAGAAGAAAATTCTCAAATTCGTTTTTCAATTTCAATTTCTCAGATTTCAATTTCAATCCTAGAATTAATGCTTTGTTATTCAGATTATTCCTATATTTACAAAAAAAAATCTTATATTTCCATAATTGTTAAGATTCCAGTTTTAATGCATTTTATATTATAGTGATCAGACTTATAAATTTTATTTGTTTTGTATCAGTGTACAATATTGCACATATCTATTTATTATATTTGAATTGCACAATGCATATCTATTTATGATATGTGAACTGCACAATGCATGTCTATATATGCATTGGGAACTGCACAATGCATATCTGTTTACGATACACAATGCATATTTATTCATGCTTTTTAATGAATATGCATTCCTTATTTCATATGTCCATGCACTTTCCGATGCACATGCAAGTTGTATTTTGATTTTCGAAATTAAAAATTAAGTCAGTTATTTAATTTCCATAATCTCCCCAAATCATGGAATTCCTGAATATTAGGGTTTGGAATCGAAAAGTCTCGACTTTCCAAATTTCGTATTTCCAAATTTTGATTTCCAAAATTTCCTGCAGATTCGATCAACACTGAAGGAAAAATTGCATATAAAAAATAACGGAACAGTCCCACCAAATTCTATTAATTTTTCATACTTCATATTAAATATCATTGATAGTTTAAAATATGAAGTTAATTTTTGCTATCAACAAAACTATTTAATAAAACATGTAATTTCTGGGGTTTACATCTTTCGTAAGTTAATCTTATGCCCTGTTTAACTCAAACTCTTTAAAATATCAAATCTAAGAAACAACAATCAATTTTACACAACACATGTAGTTTAGAAAATATACAGTCCCCCTTTTTCTGTATCGTCTACATATAGTTTAAATGGGCGGTCGATTTTCAATACCTCAGACGCATTATTGACGGAAATAACATTACAATGAAACATGCAGATGATCGCACTACCTGATGCGGTGAATTGTCCTCGTCGTCGCCGAAAAATGCAGATTAACTCTTTACAATCTCTGGAATTAAATGCAGACTCCCAAAATTTTAAAGCTGAACCAAATGAACAAAATTAATGGAAATAGCTACTTTTTAGTAATTTTTTAAAATTTTGGAATATCCTTAAATCTCGCTGTTTTCGAGATTCTATGTTAATAGATGATTAGAAGATTTATTTGACTTATTTACTTGAAATAATTATTTCGCATTTATTCAAAGCAATCAAAGGGTATAGGTGTCTTAGAAATATAATTTTGAATCAATTAGACAAAAAATAATGGACTAGGTTCTATTAGGTAAAACTAGGAGTGAAATGACTCTATTATAAATTTACCCTTAATGATTCAATTAAAAAAAACAGAATAAGATAAAAAAATGAAAGAAAAATCAATTCAATAAAAAATAAATATTAAGAAAATTAAATAAAAAATAAAATCTTACTTTTTTATTGATTTTTTTAATTTACTTTTTTTTTTAAGTTTTATTAAAAATTTCAATATTTTGAATTTTGTATTGATGATTTATTTTTTAATTTCGGATTCTATTTAATTTTCTAAGATTTTTTTCAAAAAAATTAATTAATTTATGTAAATTAATTATTTTTAAAGATTTAGTTAGTTTTTTAAAATACTTTTAAATTTTAATTACATTTTTTTCCAGGTTTTTTGAAGTTATTTTTTAAAATTATTTTACTCTTTATTTATGTAAAGATTATTTAGTTATTTTATATACATTTATTTTTGTATTTAAAATTATGGGGTGTGTATAAAATATTTTGGGGTGTTAGTAACTCTATTTTTTAAAATATATATAGAGGAGAGATAGTGATGTGACATTTTTTAATACATGTGGCACCAAATTAGTCAATTATAATTCCTTCAAAACATAAAGGATTAAAGGATTTTTTTTGGTGCCACATGTATTAAAAAAATAAAAAATAAAAAAGGGGAAACTTATTACGGGGACGGAGGGAGTATATAATAATTGTACTCCATTTCACTATTTATTTTTCTTAAATGGTAAAGTCTAGTATGCACTCGAGTGCATGTTGTGCACCATAGTCTAAAGAAAAGTGTATGTTATTAAACTGAAAAGTACAATACAATATTACTAAAAAGTGTAAGTCACTATAACTAAAAATATTATTATACAGTTTAATAATTGAAAAATGCAACACCATTTACCAAAAAGTGTAAGTCAGTAAAACTGAAAAGTGCAACATGGACTAGGGTGCACAACATGCACTCGAGTCCATAGCAGACCAACCCTTCTTAAATTATGATTCACTTTTATTTTATTTTATTTTAATATTTTTACCTAAAATATTTCTATTTAATAATGGTTGGAATTTGTTAATAATATTGTTCATTAATCTTAAATAATAGTATAATAAGAATGTTAGAATAAATTTTACAGATCAAAATGTTTTATTGATTTGTATGAAAAAAAATGAAAGTACATTTTTTTTTTCATTTTCTAATATACTCCGTATTACACTACTCCATTTCAGATCAAATAACGGGTTGCACCGTATCAAAAGGATTGTCTGTTTATTTGCGTGCGTTCCTTTTGTTTTCATTAAACTATGTTACTATAGTGAAGATACATAACAATTTTTCAAGGATAATTGTGGTGTAAACTTAAAAATATTTCTCTTTAGATTCAAAACTCTTTTATATGTAAAAAATATTTGAGGAGTCAATTGATATAGAACTTTTCTAATGCATGGACAATAGAATTGATTCTTTAAAACTGTAAAAAGAAAATTAAATTTTCAAATATTAATTATTCAAATTTCACTACAAAACAGGCGAAAGCTTAGCGACCAATAATTTGTCGATATTAGCAATGGATTTGGTCAAACTCACCTTCAAACAATTTTTTAATTAACAAAAATAAATTAATTGAGTTTATTAATTAAAAAAAAAACTAATTGATTTAGCTAGGTCGGGCGGTCGAGTTTAATTGAAAAAAAAAAAAAACTAATTGATGCAGACGGTTGAGTTTAATTAAAAAATTAATAAAAAAAATTTTAAAAAAAAAAACTAATTGATATTTAGGTTCGGGTCATGCAGTTTAAAAATGGGTAGGATTAGAGTTCTTATATGAAGTCGAATCCATTTGAGATGTATGTATTCTCTGGTTATTCTGCTCCGCAATGTGTTGAAAATGTAATTATTTTGGCTTCTATCTGAATATATTTACATTGCAGTAAGAAATAGACAATGCATTGAAAATGTATATATTCTCTGGTTATTTTGGCTCCTCTTTAAATTATTCATAACACATGCAGTAAAAAATAGACAATGGATTGGAAATGTAATTATTTTAACTCACTATCTGAATTATTCATAACACATTACAGTAACAAAACGAGAATGTGTTGGAAATGTCAGGGTTATTATAACACGTAGCAAGAAATAGACAGTTGAAAATGTAATTATCATGACTCATATCTAAATTATTCATAAGCAATAAAAACAAGAAAGGTGTTATCATCTATACACTCTTGAGCTATTTTTTACTATCCTATCTAATTATTCATAACACATTGCATTGCAGTAACAACAGACAATGTGTTGGAAATGTATACATACTCTGGTTATTTACGTTGAAAATGTAATTATTATGACTCATATCGACTTGAAAGAAATAAAGATTACCTGTCCAGTTTCAACTTATTTTAGGGTGCATGTCTTTTTGTGAATTTATATAATAGAAGTATTAAAGATGTTTATTAAAATATGGGTTGTGTACCTGTCTGGATTACAAATAACACATTACTATATCCAATCCAATAACCCATTACAAATAACACATGACTCATTTACTATATTAAATCCAATAACTCATTATAAATAACACAGGACTCATTTACTATATCAATTTAGCACATAGATTTTTTCATTGACTTTTATTTTACTTCAATTAATTTTTTTAAATTTTATCATTAAAAAATAATACTCCATTAATTTTTTAAATTTTTATTTTTTTATTTTACTCCAATTGATATTTATATTTCTCTTTTTAATATTATTTTTTTAATTTATTTTTCTTCCTATTTATCATTTATTTTTATGCCACAAATAATTATTCTAAAAATTTTAAGTCGTATAATTTTTTTTTAAATAATACTATTAATTGTTTTTTTTAAGTATTAAATAGTATAATAATAATTTATTTTAAAAAATAAAACTCTCATCTCTCTTAAGTGTAAATGTTCAATTCTATTGGTACTATTTTATTTTAATTAATTAGTGTATAATTTTCACTTTATCCTTTCAAAATTTTACTTCATTCCTTACAAATTTCACTTCATTTTACATTGTTTAATTATTTTTTTCATTCGAACTTTCATTTTTTAATCACTTTATTTTAATTTTTTATGAATATAATTTTTAGTTTATAAGTGTTATGATAACAATTGATAAGTATTATGGTATATTATTAGTTAATATGCAATATTGTACGTATTGGTTCATATACAATATAATATTAGTTTATATTGGTACACGTTCTAATGTTTTCGAGTTTCGAGTTCACATACTTTATGGTAATTGTTTAAATATAGTATAGTATTAGTTAACATACTCTATGGTACTAGTTCAAATATAGTATAGTATTAGTTAACATACTCTATGGTAATAGTTCAAATATAGTATAGTATTAATTCACATATTGTATAGTATTAGTTCATATATTAAATAATATTTTTATACCCACATTAATCTCTAGTACTATACAATATATTAACTAGTACTATACCATAGACGTACTAATACTATATCGTATTTAAACTAATATTATATTTAACAAAAAATACATAACTTAATACATTCATAATTCTATACATCAATATTAAAAGATTGATATTAATTAACTAGTAAGAAGAACAAAAGTGAGAATGAATCACACTAAACACACAATTCAATTAATACATACAATCACACTCAATAAACATATGAATGCATCAACACGTCGATTACCACAAAGAAAATAATAAAGCTAATGCAATATTATGCTAGTTTCTTTCCCAATTCTCCACCCATTTAAGTTTCTATCCTTTTCCATTGCATTATGCTAGTTTCTTTCCCAATTCTCCACCCATTTAAGTTTCCATCATTTTTTCCCTCCCCATGACTCGAACCAGGACCTAAGGCCTAGGTAGTGGTGCTCTAACCACTTGAGCTATCCTACTTTGTCTAAATTTTATTTTTCAATTAGATTATGTTATTAAATAGTCTTAAAAAAAAATCTATAACTTTAAAAAACTTGTAACAAACAAGATATCATTGTAGAAATAATGAAGACATAGTCATATTCATACTCATACATTTATACCCAAATTAGAAAAAAAATTGAATTTTTTTAGTTTAGTTTTTTTTTTCCAGATTTTTTTTCTACTTTTTTCCTAAATTTTGGTCATTTTTTTTTTAAAAAAAGCTGAAATTTTTATTTCATAATTTTATTTTTGAGTTTTATATTTTTTTTCAATTTTTTTTATTCGTTATGTTTTTATATTTATTTTTTGAAAGTTAAAAAAATAGAATAATATTTGATTTGGTGATTCATTGGTGACTCGATAGTCGATGTATAATTATAATTTTAATGAGTTATATTTTAATTTAATTGATAAAATAGTAATATAGTATATGAAATTAATCATATTACATATATTTTCTTTTAAAAAAATTGGGGTGAAATTAATAAAAAATAAGGTAAATAACTAATAGCACAAGTAAAAAATTGAATTTAATTACATCTAAAAGTATTTGCCTTAAAATATACACAATTACATACATTTAGAATTACATTTTACAAGTATTAACTCCAGATACTTAATTAGACACCATTATTATAATTAAATTAATATTAACTCTATACATAAATTTCATCGAACATTGTCTACTTATTTATTTAGTTGACAATTTACATTATCGTGAATAGATTAGTGGGGACACGTCAGCAAGGCATTTGTAGCCTCTCGACTATCCCATTTGGATTTTCCTCTTCTGAAGATACCAACGAAGTTTATCTTAATAACACAATCAAAAAGCGAATTCATACTCATAAGCTGCGGATTCTCCAATTGTCGAGCATAGAAATAAGTGAATAGTGGATTGAAGAACCAAAACAACAATGCAAGTTGTATTGACATTTGAGGAATCTGCAGGTGAGAATGCTGCGTGATTGTTTATCGAGAAGAATCGGTACTCGGAGTGGGAATTTCGCGTTGTAGTGTACGGAAACACTGAAGGAGAATGATGCCCATGGCTATGGCCATGGGTGTGTTTATCACTGCTCATGGTCAGCCTTCCGCCGCTCTTCGCCTTCTTCAAACTCGTTCTGTGTCGTCCTCTTATCTTAGACTACGCCATTGTAACCTAGTCTCTGCTCCGAAATGGCTCAATCTCCATGCGGTTCCTCCGAGGTACGATAAACCTCTCTTCAACTTGTTTTTTTTCTTTTCCATATTTTCAATTTGGTAGTTGTTTTTTAACGATGAATGATGAGTTGGTGTGTTTTAGTGTCCGATAACTGATTTAATATGCTCTGATCTTTGTGAAATGCTGTTTAATTGTTGATTGTGGAATACTATGTTGAATTTTTTGCCAAACATTCGACTTAATTGTCACTTGACTCTTGCGACAGTTTGGAATGATTCGGATTTTGGTCCCTTTGAAAAACAAATATTATATCTCAAGGATGATTTTGGTTTTGTGAGTAAGTTTTAAGATTGAAAGTCTTAATATATGCTATTGATTCTGTTTGTAAGGAATAATATATGCTCATAATTTATTATTTCTGTTTGATTATATGTTCATGGAATATTTAACCAGCCAATATATGCACATGCACATAGACTCTTCAATCTATATGTATTACATTTACATGTAACTATATGAATACACCTGTTACACACACATATATGAAATGATATCTACGAAAGACTCCAACTCCAAGTTGAGATTAATCAGTCTCCTTTTGGATTTACATGTCATCAACTACTTTATAAATGAGCAAATATCAAGTACATATCTTATTTGAGGAATATTTTTGAGATCCAACTTAATTTCTTCTCTTAATGCTCTAGAAGTCGGATAATTTTTTGTGATAGAACTCTGCAGAGAGTTATTTCAAGGAGAATATAGACCTCTCACCTCGAGAATATATGGTAACCCCGAGTTGCTTTCTCATAGCTGGTTATCTGTAGATTTTCTGTTATTAGGTACTCTACAGATGATTTTTTCAGGTTCTTTAAGTCTATTCTTGATTTGCAGGCTCGAAGCATTTAATTTAAGGTGTTCATTAACAAACACTGAGGTCTTGGAATGTGTTACGACTGAGGAAGTCTATGAAGATAGCACATGTCTTGAATCAAATTGTTCAGTGCCTGTTGTTCATCTCAAATCTGATACCTTGGAGACGGAAGCACTTAACTTACTAGTAGGTGGCACGTATGTGGACACTATTTTGACCGCATTGCCCGTGAGTTTTGTTTGATCCATGTTTCTCCATATCTTAGCACCCTTGCAAGTTGCAAGTTTGATATCTTTATTTCTATGTAGCTTTATTGTTGACCATCTTTATCCTCCGATATTATGTAGGTCTTATCTGAGGAGGAGCAGGACGCCATTGCTGCAACTCCTGCTCATCCAGCTGGACTGCATGGTTAGTTTTCTCATCCTTAAATTTTAACATTGAAATATTTTAAAAGAAAATGATGATTTTTTTTTTGAAATTGTGTTATCTTTTCTCTAAGTTGATATAATTGCAATATCAGTCTCTATTTTGTTTGGAATTGACGTATTTGATTGCATTCTAACTTCTAAGTGAATATAATTACAATATCAATCTTCTGTTTGGAATTGATTGCAATGTATATTCCTAATCTCTTTGGTATTATTTCCTAAATCGAAGAGCCTTCATTTTCAATATTATAAGGAATTTCTACTTAAAGAAGCTACAAGATATAGAGGCAATGGAAAAGTTCTTGAGTCACTTTGGGGTTTCTAATATGCTTTACCTGATCAGTGATGACATATATATCTCTGTTTATGGTCTAATTTTGTTACCTGAAATATAATGCCTCTGTTTGCTTCAGTTTCATTCTAGCTTGCATGGCTACTCTCTACTTATGTTTCGTCTAAAGAGATCATGAGGAGTATTTCCCAGCTGATCAATGTATTCTTTATATTTCCAAAAGATTCAAGCTCTCCTAATGTTGATTCTCATGAAGTAGCTTTTCTCAAATCTGGCAATGTTATTCCATTTATCTGTGTCAATTCAGTTTCTAAATGACCACATATACAGCTTTATATGCTAGCTGCTTGGCCGGAAATTTGGTTGAACAGCTTTGGAATTTTGCTTGGCCTGTTGCCATAGCAATGATTCATCCAAGTCTTTTACCTGTAGCTGCGATGGGTTTTTTTGCAAAGGTATTAATTAACATAAATAGCGAGATCTTTATATACGAAGCAAGTGGTTAACTGTAGAAGCTGTACATGCTTTAACAGCTTGCAGTAATAGCTGGAGGCCCTTTGGTAGGGAAACTAATGGATAATTTTCCAAGAGTACCCGCATATAATTGTTTGACTATTGTCCAGGTACCTACTGTTTTCTTTTTTCCTGCTTAGCTTAAAATCTATTGAAGTTAAACCCTTTCTGCCAACATCTTATGCTAATACTTGTACTTATACTTCTTTCTTCCAGGCAGCTGCTCAGTTGTTGTCTGTTGGAATGATAATACGAGCCCATACCGTCAACCACACACCTGTATCTTCTGTTCTTTTGCAACCTTGGTTTGTTGTACTTGCGATTGCTATGGCTGTTGAAAGGCTCTCTGGATTGGCTCTAGGGGTTGCAATGGAGCGTGACTGGGTTGTTTTGGTAATTTTCCACATTATTACTGTCTAGAGCTCAGAAGTACTCGTGCCAGGTTTTATGCTGTTTATCTAAATTATGATTTGTTATAATAGTTGGCAGGGACAAATAGACCAATTGCTCTTGCTCAAGCAAATGCTATCCTTAGCAGAATTGATCTCCTATGTGAGGTGATGAATGAAATTTGTGATCTCTTGTTCTTATTTTTATATTCATGTCTGAAGAGTGTCTTAAACTTTGCTACTGCAGATTGCAGGAGCATCATTATTTGGCATTTTCTTATCCAAATTTGAACCCGTGACTTGCTTAAAGCTGACTGCTAGTTTGATGATATGGTCTTTGCCTGTTGTGGTAGTATACCCTTGATGTGATGTTGTCCTGTGCTATATTTGGAAATTTTATTGTTTTTTTTTGTTAACTAGTTTTCTTTCTGCATGGCCTAGGTTCTTCTAACCTACTTAACGGACAAGCTTTCTGCCGGAGTCCTGGACCGTGCCAAATGTCCACAAACTTGCTGTTGGAGTTCTTCTGCAGGATCTGTACCAGAAACCACAAATATATGTAAATATAAAGATTTTTTTTTTTTTTTTTTGGCAAAAATTAATGAATACCTATAAATATTTCTTCACGTATAAAAATATATGTTATGAATAACACACCCAGACAGACACTTTTTGTAATATCTTTATTTTTATATATACATAAATATGTGTACTTGTACTTTCCGTTAAATTAACCAATCTTTGTTATTTTTTATTAATTGTTTATCTTATTGCTTGAATCGCTTGATGATGATGTCTTTCATTTGCACAGTGGCTGCAAGTATAGAAGCTATCAAACATGGGTGGTCTGAATACATTCAGCAGCCTGTTTTGCCTGCAAGCCTTGCTTACGTACTACTCTATTTCAACGTTGTTCTTGCTCCTGGAGGACTGATGACTGCCTTCTTAACACAACGTGGTATTGTCTGGAATCTTTACATAATGACTAATTTCTTGCACAACATTTGCGAGTTTGTGGATTTAATTACAACTTGTTTATTCATCCATATCTGACTTCAGCTTTTGCATTTTCATTAATTGATGACTAAAAATTCTTAAATCTTTTAATAGAGGATGCTTGGTTGGGGTTAATAAGTAATAAGGTTGGGGAATGGGTATCCGAGGGTATCAAAATAAATTAATGATTCCACTCTTTTGATTTACAAGACACCCTCCCCACTTCAATCTTCACTCCTCAATCAATATTATTTTCTATATGCGTGTATATACATATAATTATGTATGTAATATTTAATATTAATATAGTATATAATATATTAGTGTTAATTTAGTATATAATATGTTTTCATAATAATATGAATGTATATATATAAATATTTAAATATATAAGTATAATATTGTATTAATTCTGAACCGAGCCACTTGAATACTCCCCAGAAGAAACCAAGTCTTTACATTGATGAATTTGAGTTTATCAGGTTTAAATCCTACAATTATTGGAGGATTCAGTGGACTGTGTGCACTTATGGGTGTTGCAGCAACATTTGTGTCGACAAAGATGGTTGAGCGCCTTGGCATTCTTAAGGTATCAATTATTTTCTCTTGAATGCTTATTAGCTTCTCCTTGTTAAAGGGATTTTCTGTTATTGTTATTAGGGAAAAGGTACATCTATACTCATCTAATATAACAAAAAATATATTTATACATATTACTCAAGGTACAAATGAGTTCCTAATGTATTTTTGAGTTCAAATAAACCCTTTTAACTTTATAAATCAAAACAAAGATGCACTTATGTGTTGAAGACAACAAACGTACGTAATCTATAAAAATGAATTTATTAATTAATTAACCTAAAATCCCCCACCCTCACATCACATTCCCACCTTCAAACCTGCTTCCCAACACAAATTCGTATTCTTCCCTCTTTATCACAAAACATTTCTGCTTCCCAACACAAGAGGGATACCACTTGTATCCCCATGATTTGTTGGGGATTTAAAGTACAGATAGGTGTATTCACATTCTCTATTGTAATGATCTTTGAAATGTTCTGCTATTATAAGGACATTTGAAGCATGGGAAGAAGGTGAAATTCGGGGAGAATCTGTAAATGAAACAGAAGGAAGGTAGTTAATTAAGTTGATATGAGCTGATCAGACGATTGTTCTTTTCAACAAAGCTTGTAAACCAAAGTTGTCCATTAGTTAAGATTTAAGAAGCTATTTTCCAACTTTTCCCCAGAATGTGGAAAGTCCCCATTTCCTATATCAACTTTTGGATTTTCATATTGAGAATCAGTTCCATCATGAACCGGCACCAACCCGCATCCAGGATCCTTAAAATTAGTGAACGAAATTCCAGAGTAAAATTTCTGCAGGGGCATTTTTGGTATTTGGAGTTGGCATTGAGTAGAAGAAGATTACACATGCATTTGTTATTCCTAACATAATGGCATATTTTTTGAATTTTAAAAGTTAAAGAGCTCATTCCAAACCAAAAATACATTCGGGATCCATCTATTCCTTGAGCAATAGTTGGAGGGCCTATATTTACCTTTTCCCTTATTAACTTTTTTCCATTAAGTATTACGAGTTTCTTGTGCCAGGCTGGAGCAGCAGGCCTCGTCTTTCAGGCTTCACTTCTTACAATTGCAGTTGCTGTGTATATGAGCGGTTCTCTGTCTCAGAAAGTTCCAGTTGTATTTTTCCTAAGTTTAATTGTGAGTTCTGATTTCATTTTTCGTGTTTGAACTTTGAATTGTCTATATCATTTTTTCTGAACCAGTCTTAGACCAGTTCTGATTATTGGGGCTATGTTCGACTATAAATTCCTCCCGGAACCTAAAATGCTTATATTGCTGCTTTGCTACAAACTAATCCGTTTTGTATAATATATCATTAGTCATCTAAGGTTACGTCCTGAATATATATCTCCTTTTTATTTACAGCACAAAATTATATGTTTGAGCTTCATTTTGGCCTTGTCTATTAGAATTCAAAACAAGGGCATTTTGTTGTTAACAGGTGTTATCTAGATTGGGACACATGTCATATAACGTTGTAGGGGCACAGATCTTACAAACGGGGATTCCTGCATCTAAAGTTAATGTTATTGGGACTACAGAGGTTGCAGTTGCTAGTTTGGCAGAGTCGGTAATGCTGGGAGTTGCGATACTTGCTAATGATGCTTCACATTTTGGTTTTCTAGCAATGTTGTCACTTCTATCCGTCCTCGGGGCAGCTTGTTTGTACTGTAGATGGTTGAACAGTCCTACTGATACCCAAAGGAGTCTCTTTGCCTTATGACCCGTTCTTCTCACAATGTAAGTAGACATTTTCTTTTAACCTTGATTTTCACTTTGATTGGTATAATTTTAAGGGAAAAAATGTTTATTTATTTATTTTCATAACAAAATGTTTTCTATGTACTTCAATGTAAAAAATGTTTTCTACCCACCTTTGAGTTAAATGATCCTAATACCCTTGTTCAAAAAAATTGTTTTCTACCCACATGGACCACCACCACCACACTCATGGGCCCACCCTTCCCATCTAGCCAAAATACCCACCAAAATTCGTTATTGATCTTTTGATCGAATTAAGTAATTGGAATGCATCCTCCATTTGTTCTAGTTTCTTGGTTCGTTCCATGTTGTAGAAGGCAAGAAAATGTTGGATCGAATTTAAAAAATGGAACAAATTATGATTCGTTCCACATCTCGTAGAAGAAATGTTGGAACTGATTGAAAAAAATGGAACGAATCCTAATTAGTTCCATTTTTTTTATTCGTTCCACATGGAAGACAAGAAATTGTGGCAGTGGGGTGGGGGTATCTCGGCTTTATGGGTAGGGGTGGGGTGGGGTGAGGTGTGACCCTAAAGAAAAAGTGGGTAGAAGCATTTTTAGTAATGAGAGTGGGTATTTTGTGGTAATATCAGTAATTTTTATCTCTGAAAAAGTTATTTACATGTTGATTCATTATATTCCTTTGATTGCTTTACTTATGTTTTAAGCTGCAAAGTTGTAAACCAAATGCCTTAATGATGGACCGCGATCACAGCTCGCTGATCAAATGCACATTGTAGAAATGGATCTCAGGTGCTGATGCGGCAACCTTCTGGCCCCAATTTTTTACCCACAAAGCTTATTCCAAAGGATTGATTAATTTATCATATGCAAATATGCAATTGCAGCAGGCTAGTTGTAATTTGTAAATACTTATTTGATTCTAGTCCTGATAGCAAACCAACTGGACTGATTTTCATTCCACATATTCATTTGTCCTATGGAAGAATCATTGGAAAAATTACAAGGGGATGCACATTTTGCTTATAGTTTTTATTGTTGCCTTATTCATAGTTTATGCTAGAGGGAGAGGGTGTAATGACAAGTTGTGAGATAAAAGTCAAATTATTATCCTTTAACCTTGTTTGCAAATATTGTCTATGTAACTATTTCTTTTTTTTTTTTTTTATTCGTCCCATGCGATAAAATTACTGGTTGCTCATGGTGTTCTTGCATCATATTATTGTTTGTCGGTGTGGTTGAATAAGATTTTGATTTTCAAGTTTTTTGTTAGATAAATCAGGTGTTTATAAGCGTGGAATGAGAGAGGCTGTCGTTCTAGGGATTACGTTTTGTTTAAAATTTAATTATCGTTTTAATAATCTGCTTCATTTTTTATTTTTATTTTGGACAGGGAATTAAACTTTCTTAATTAGAAAAGTGAATCAGTGGACAAAACATCCAAGCAGTCCGAAGGCAACATAGAAGAAAACAGGGAAAAATGAATAGAAAGGCCCTTCTATGATCTGTTTCATATTTTTCTTTAATTTACACTATACTTAACACAAACTTAATAAAACCAATACTCAATATCCACATTGGAAAATAATTATTTGTAAAGACGCATATTATGTATGATTTATAGTATATATTTATGGTTTGAAAATAAATATTGCACATTTATAATATAAAATAATTAAAAAAACGTGAATATAATTAAATTGAATTAAAAAATTTTAAATTATTTTAAATAAAATTAATAATATATATATTTTTAAAAATATAGTGAGATGTTGACATTTTAAAAAACGTGTCAAATAGGTTGAGACGACAAAAATTACAAAATCAATTACAAAGTTCGTATAACAAACATTATGTTTAACAAAACATAGAGAAATTGGGTAGGAAATGAAGTGGGCTAAGTTGCATGTAGTTGTAGTGGTCAAAGTTAGTGGTTTATGATCCGAAAAATGCGGAAATGGTTTGCTCCATTAAATTCAATAATCCAAAACTCTCTCAATTTCTGCCCTATATTTGCCTTTGCCTATGCCTACCTACGCCTATTTGTTTGCTTCCCATATTCTTCTTCTTTTTATTTTATGATGTATCCAAAATTTGGTGGCCCATATAAAATTTGTTTTTAATCTAATACACAACTAAATCCTTGAAAGAATCTTGTACAAGAAAGTATACAAATGAGATAAATATATAAGGTGATGACTGGACTTTTTTATTTCAGTTATAATGAGGCTGCAAATTATTTTTTAATAAGACACGTGTCAATAATTTATAATTGGAATATATGATCAAATTCGAAGTACTATATACGATTATAGCGTGAGATGAAGGTTTATTATGGTATTTAAGATTGTGAGGAAGAATATTTTTGTTCCCATTTAATTAGGTATTGTTACTAATTGTTCCCTCTACCGAATACTTGGATCTAAACTTCTTTTGTCTCGTACCTAATTATTTAAACTCTCGTTCCAAGAAATTAATGTAAATTGTGGGAGAATGAGTTTCTAGTTCTTGTAATTGTTTTATGTTGCAACTCTTCTTATTGAGGTATTCAAAGCAATATTATTTTGGTCGTTTCCAAAATATATATATATCAACACAGTTTCATTCATTCCGCTCATTACCTACAAAATAATATTTATACAGTCTATATACGAGCATCTTTTAATTTTTATGTTTTAAATTGTTATATATTTTACTCGTTTCATATTGATTGACGCTATTAGTCTTAATTCTTGTTTTAAAAATTTATCATTTTTAGCTATTTTTACCACGTTTCTCCCTAAATTACTCATATGTAAATTCATGTAATTTTTATTTTAATACTTTTTTCATCTTTCTTTCTTGATAATTGAAGCAAGTTATTCCACTCTCTTATATTTTCATTCATTTTTTCCCTCAATCTTTCATGATAATGAAAGATAAATTTGTAAAAAAAATTGTTATTTAATTATACACAAAATTGTACTACTAATATTTTACTAATACACTTAGAAATTGTTATATAACTATTAAATATGATTAATTATAATTATTTTTTCTTTTATTTTTTATTATTTAATATTTAAAAAAATATATTAAAAATTTTTTGTAAAATGGGTGGGGGACCCAGTGACCCCCCGGCCCCTCTCTCCCTCCGTCCCTGTATCAACATGAATACTCAACATTATGATAGTTATACATCAATTTATAAATTAATACAAATAATTTACTCAGAGGACTCACATAACCCATCAATCTAATCAATCTTGAATTGAAGTAGAGAAATCAAATCTTCAATCGTTATCGAATTCACACTATACAAAATACCGAACTTAGCTCATAATTTGATAATTATTGCCACTTTTAGAATTAAAAAAAGTTCCAAGATATCGGTCATTTTAATTTTCTACTCCATTTTTAAAGATGATTTTTCAAGTTTACCATTTTCTTATTTTTTGTGATATGTTAATTTAACAAGATAAAAAAAAAGGGTTGGTCTAGTATGCACTCGAGTGTATGTTATGCACCCTAGTCTATGTTGCACTTTTCAATTTTACTGACTTACACTTTTTGGTAAATGGTGTTGCACTTTTCAATTATTAAACTGTATAATAATATTTTTAGTAATAATTGAAAAGTGCAACACCATTTACCAAAAAGTGTAAGTCAGTAAAACTGGACTAGGGTGCATAACATGCACTCGAGTGCATACTAGACTTTACCAAAAAAAATAATTAATGATTAACTTGTAGAAGGGTATATTATACAAATAATAATTAGTATTAAATGACTCTTTTAATTTGCAATTTAAAAAGTGATAAATATGGTGAAATGAGGGGTAGGAGAAGAAGATTGCATAATTGGAATTTAAATCCTCGAACTTACCCAACCAATGAAGTGGGAAAAAAGTCCATAAATTTCAGTTTTGAGTGGGTTCCACTCGAGTGGTTGAGTGGCTCTAAAACACCAATTTGTTTCATTCATAACTTGAACTTTCAAACTTCGATTTACATTTTTTTTTTAAAAATTACGAACCTCTTTGTGAAGAATAAAAACAAGTCAAGCAAGATTATTAGTTGGGGTAGTTAGTGGAGTAGTTCATTTGTTAGTTGTAACTCATTTGTTAGTTGTAACTCCTCTTTTGTAAATCTCCCTCTTATATAGAAGAGAGGTGATAATTCAATTTGATCATGTAATTCTCTATTCAATGTGATTCTTTCAATATGTCTTCTATTACATTTCTTCTCGTTATGACATAATTATCACGGTTCAAATTTTTTATTCAATATCGATGATGATAATACTTTGATATCTTCACCAATCAGACAACTTGACTTTTTTTATGTCTCGATATCCGATCTAAAGATCGACTAATTCGAGGGACATCTGACAACTCCGACTTATTATCTATTTTTGTTGAAATATTTGTATGTCGTCTTTTGTACTTATTTCCTATAATGAAACTAAAATCTCCACTTTCAAGTTTTAAAAAAATGAATCGAATCGAACCGAAATTATATTAAAACCGAACGGTTCGAACCGAATTTCTTCAATCTCAATTGGAAAGACTTTTTTTGTCAAGCCAATCTTGAGCACAAATGAGACATTGCACTATTTTAGGACTTAATGAACTCCTAAATGCATCAAATACTCATCCTGCCGTGCTAAAGGCAGATTCTGAAGCTAGAGCAATTTCTGAGAGAACAGGAAAAAACAGATTTTGAAGCTACAACAACAAAAATATCCCGAGCAATTTCTGAGAGAATAGGAAAAGCTACCGTTGAGATGGGAACAACAAAAATATCATAGCAATTTCTGAGAGAACAGGAAATCTTTGAGAATTGATTTTCCACCAAAACAGAATGTTGAACTTACCTCCATTATCTTCTTGGATTTCTTCATTCAGTTTCGCAGAAATGGGAAGAAACGACAGGAAATGAATGTTTAATTATTTACTCTTAAATTAGATTGGGGTTTTATTTATATATATATATATATATTTATTTTTATTTATAATTCGGTCGGTTCGGTTTATTCGGTTTTTTGAAAATATAAATCAAACCGAAAAAACCGAAATTTTAAAAAATTTCAACCGAATCGAACAATCAAATAAACCGAACCAAATAAATCGAAAATCGTCGATTCGGTTTGATTTTTCGATTTACTCGGTTTTTTGCCCACCCCTAATTATGATCTAATCAATCAACCATAATAAAGTTGAGATAACAATATTGAGGTTAATTTGGTAAATCTCCTAATGATCTAAACTACGACATATCATTCTAAGTCAAAATTGATTAATGATTTGTTATGATATGATAGAATCAATGTGTCATTTTCTACGACATAGCAGATTAATGAAGTCTCTTTTTCTAAGATATCAGACAATTAAATATTGATTATCGATGGAGGTTAAATGTATTTGTTTGTTTTATCAACTTGATAAGTTAGAAGAGTCGTTGAATCAAAACACTCTATTGATAAACCCAAGAAATCAAATGAAAGAATAAAAGCAAAGAACAAACTCAAGAAAACAGATTTTACGCGGTTTGATTAAATGATCTACGTTCACGGAGAATTGAGGTACATGCACATATGCACTTTCACTAATATGAATAAAATGTTACA
The DNA here is from genome assembly GCA_963675135.1 of Galeopsis tetrahit. Classification (NCBI taxonomy): domain Eukaryota; kingdom Viridiplantae; phylum Streptophyta; class Magnoliopsida; order Lamiales; family Lamiaceae; genus Galeopsis; species Galeopsis tetrahit. The sequence continues at coordinate 62,253,077 of OY776130.1, read as the reverse complement.
TATTACAAGTCTAATATCCACTCAACAACCTTTCTCATCTAAACTAAGTAGGAGTAGTATTTATAGATGTACAACACCATATTGAACTGCTAATAACTGACTTCTAACCGCCATGCAACCGAAATAACTGTATAGAAACTATTCCTGAAAACTACTATGATCAGACGACTTGACTCCTCAGCTGTTTTGATTATCAGCTAACTTGGTTTCAGATGACATGACCCTCAAATGTTATGTTCTCAACTCAGCTGATAAGATCAATCAAATGGCTTAGACTCAAATGAGTTGTTTCAACAGATCTATCGGGTTTAGAAAGTTATTCATGTTGTATTTGAGATCAACGGGTCGATCCTCTCTGTCGGTGCTACAATGGTCGATCGAAAGAATTATTCGTTGATATCGGTTTGTTTATATTTTTTTTTATTTAGTTTTCTATATATTTTTTCATTTTCAAGTTACTGTTCCTACGTCTTGTGCAGTACTATTTCCTTCCATTCCTAATATGAGACCCTTTTCTTATGGTCGTGCTTGGCGTTTTTTTTTTTGATCTTGGTACTTGTTGGATATCTATTCTTTACTATTTTACAAAGTTGTAGAAATCGGAAATCGCCATTCGGGTGTTTTCTGACCGCCTAGCGCCTAGGCGATCCAATTTTTTATAATTATTTTTTAATTTTATTTTTTTAAAATACAGAAATATTAACACTAAAAAAATACTCCCTCCGTCCCGTATTAACTTTCATATGTAGGTGGACACGTAAATTAAGAAAGTGTAATAATGAGTGGAGTTTTGAGGGTAATTTTGTAAAACTTTATGTATAAAGTAAATAATAAGTTGACTTTTGTGTATGTGTGGAGAAAAAGTAATGCATTTGTGTAAAATTGATGATATTCTAAGGGTGTAGTTTATAAAGGGTTTTCCATTTTAAGGGTGTGAAAGTTATTGTGGGACGTCCCGAAAAGGAAAGTGTGAAAGTTATTATGGGACGGAGGAAGTAATTTATTTATGTATTATTGATTTGTTTCACGTTTGTAAATGAAATTGGTAATTTTTGAGTTTTTTTTTTAAATTTATTTACGGGGATGAAACGACGTCGTTTTAAAATTTTAAATTAAAAAAAAATCCCGTCTAAACCGTCTAGGTGGCGCCTACACCACCTAGGCGGCGCCTAATGAGTCATCCGCCTAGATGGCCCGATTAACATAAAATCCCACCGGATACCTCCCGCCTAGCGCCTAGGCCCCGCCTAAGCCCGATTTCTGCAACCATGCTATTTTGTTTATATTTTTCTTGTTAAGATTAATGCAATATTGAGATGTCATCTAATGCTAGTTTCTATCAGAAGAGTAGCTAGTTATCTGGTTTGGATCAGTACAAGCTGAGTTTGGTTTACTCAGCTGATAAGGTTAGTCATCTGATTTAGGAGTCAACTAATCTGAGAAGAGTAAAGACAACTCTCTACTGAGTGCAAGTCGTCTGACCAGATCAGAAGAGTTCCAAGTCTACTGAAGCCAAGTCAGTTGATAGGCATATCAGCTGATGTTAGTATGCTGATCAAATTATTTCCAAAGTTAGTTATTTTCGGTTATTCTGTTAGTTAGTTTGTTTGTTAATGGCAGTTTCAAGTGACATTGTACATCTATAAATACACCACTAAGTGCATAAATTAAAGTAATGAGAGTTTGAATAATCTTTGTGAAAGAGCAAGTTTAATTTCTTAGTGAATCATACTTGTAATCTGTAACTTTCGTTCATGTTTAGTGAAAGAGAGTCTCTATCCTCCGTGGACGTAGATCATTTGATCGAACCACGTAAATCCCTTGTTCTTTAGTTTTCAATTCATTGCGTTCTTGTTTGTCTTGTATTATCATTTGTGATTTGAATTGCTAAGTGCTAAATTCCATAACAATTGACGTCGTTTGTGGAAAGCGAAAGATAAAGGTAAGAATCAAGAATGGGTTCTGTGAAGTTGGAAATAGAGAAGTTTACAGGAAAAACTGATTTTGGCTTATGGAAAGCCAAGATGAAGACACTCTTATCACACAATGGGCTAAAGGGTGCCCTAGTTCCTCTTGACCCTGCTACACTTGAGACAGACAAGGCCAAAAAAGAAGAGCTTATAGACAAAGCTTACAATATTGTTGTTATGAGTTTGGGTGATAATGTTTTCAGAGAAGTGATGAAGGAAAAAGATGTAGTTGTTGTGTTTGAGACACTGGTTGATCTGTATTTGACACAATCTTTGTCAAATCAGATGTTCATGGAAAGGAAGCCCAACAATTTCAAGATATCCGATGAGAAAACCCTTGATGAGCAACTAATTGAGTTCATACAAGCTGTGGATGATCTTGAGAATGTTGGTGTTACTTTGGATGATCATAAGAAGTCTTTTCTACTCCTAGAAGCCTTACCACCTTCGTATGACAACTTCAAAGATGCTCTACTGATTACCAATGAAGGTAAGGTCAAGTTCAAAGAAGTATTGTCTATTCTGAAAACTAAGAGTTTGCATATGGCAAACTCATCTATGAAGACCAAGAACCATGGTGAGGGTCTTAACATCAAATTCAAGAATGGCAAGAAAGAAGGGCAAAGCAAGAAGAGTCATGCCAAGCCAGCTCAGAAGAAGAATGAATTTATAAGCAAAAAGGTTTGCTATAAATGCCATAAGGAATGACATTTCGTGGGTGTTTTGAAACACTAGAAGTTACTTTAAAACACTTTTTTTTTTCAAATAAAATTACTTTTGGAGTGTTTGGAAACACAACCAAGTGATTAAGTTAATTTGTTAAAAGTGATTTTGGTGAAGCACCCCTCCACCTACTTCTAATAGCTTCTATGTGCTTCTCATCATTATAATAATCAATTTTACAATTTTGCCCTCGCAATTTAAATAATATTTCATCTTTACACATTACCTATCTAAATGTAATGAGGGTGTTTTTTGTAAATTTATAAAAAAAGTGGTTTGTTTTGTAAACACCACAACATATACACAATTGATTTAAATTGTTTAATTTTAAAACACTATCAGCTTTCTATTTTATTACAAAAATTAATTTTAATCACTTTAAAGCAATCACTATGATTTGCAAAATCACCCTTCATAAAAGATTATCTTGATATAAAGAAGGCTATTGATGCTCCCAAAGCTGATGTAGCTGAGTCAAAAAGATATAAAAGTGCAGGAGTTATGAGCATAACGGAAAGCAAGCTATTCAATGAATGGGTTATGGATTCTGGATGTTCATTCCATATGTGTCCTACCAATCCTTGGTTTCAGAACCTTGAGATGATGGGTGGTGGATTAGTGCTGCTTGGAAATGATGAGAGATGTATTGTGCAATTCATTGGTACTGTGAGGGTGGAGATGTTTAATGGAAGACATGTGATCCTAACCAATGTCAGATTTATTCCAGATTTGAAGAGAAACCTTATATCTTTGGGCACACTCGACACTTTGAGTTATGAATTCAGGACATAAAGTGATTGTCTGTTGATTACCAAAGTTGAGAAGATAGTGATGCAAGGGAAGAAGAAGAATGGGTTATACTCTTTGATTGGTGAGACAATCACAGGGGCAACTGATATTACCATGAGTTCTAATGATGCAATGCTTTGGCATAAGAGATTGGCACATGTGGGGGAGAAGGGCCGGATGGAGCTATCCAAGGAAGGGGTGTTCTCTCTGAAGACATTCAAGAATCTGGAGTTTTGTGAGTTGTGTGTTCTTGACAAGGCAAAAAAGAAGTCATTCCAGAAGGGTGAGCACACCACAGAAGAGTTGCTGGATTATGTTCATTCAAATGTGTGGGGGCCATCAAGGACATAAATCATTGGTGGAGGTAAGTACTTCATGTCCATAATAGATGACTATTCTAGAAAAGTTTGGGTGTTCATTCTCAAACAGAAGAGTGAGGCCTATACAAAATTCAAGGAGTGGCTAGTTGAGATAGAGAACAATAAAGGTAAGTCCTTAAAACATTTAAGAACGGATAATGACCTTGAGTATCTATCAGTTGAGTTCAATGAATTTTGCAAAGAGAAGAGCATTACTAGACATAGAATTGTCACTCTTAATCCACAGCAAAATGGATTAGCTTAGAGAATGAACAAAACTATGTTAGAACGGGTCAAATGTATGTTAGCTGATGCTAAGTTACCTAAAATTTTTTTGGGGGAAGTTGTGTGCACGACGTGTTATTGATAAACAAAACCACCTCATTTACTTTAGAAGGTAAAACACCAGATGAGATCTGGTATGACAAGCTGAGTGATTATTCAAAACTGAAAGTGTTTGGATGTCAAACTTATGCCCATATTAGACAGGATAAGTTCGAGTCTAGGGCTCTGAAATGTATATTCATTGGCTATCCTAAATGTGTCAAGGGCTATAGACTGTGGTGCCTTGAACCAGGTCATAAGAAACTTATTATCAGTAGAGATGTTGATTTTAATGAGGAGGTAATGGGATATCCTCATAATAGAAATTCACATGACCTAGATGGAAGAATTGTAAATGAGTCAGAAGAGAGTTCCTCAATTGAGGTGGAGTTTCTAGGATCATATGAGTTAGCACCAGAGGAGGTTGCTAACCCAGCTGATATGAACCTAGAAGACAACACCTCTGTAACAACAAATTTCGTGAATTAAATATTAAAACGCGAAAATGAGATACTCCGTACAATTTTATTTCTTTCGGATTAAACCGAGGATTTGCGGGTTACAATATCTAATTTCTCCTCTGATTCTCTCTTCGTTGACGAAGGTTTTGTGGCGCGATCCTTGCTTTGATCTTGACCACGATTGAATTTGAAGATTTGTAACGTTTATCCAATGACTTGACGTCTTATTTTGGATCAAACGTTGATTTGGTGAGCTTTTGGACGAACACCTTCACCTGTGATGAAGAACGCCTTTGAATCTTCAAGAGCCAATGAAGAACGCCTTTGAATCTTCAAGAGTCCGCGAAGAAAATTGTGAGAAGAACGTCGACATGAGGGGTTTAACACCTTAATCTTGGATCGGACGTCGTGTTTAGATGATTTATGTGAAGAACGCCTTTGAAACTCCTTCGAATGCTCAAGAACACCCTAAATCTCTGTAGAGAATTCTAGAGTCTTGAATTACTTGTGTTGTGTCTCAAATGAATGAGGGGAGGACCCTATTTATAGGGTGAAGGAGTGAATAATTTCCCTCTTTACCATGCCACGTGACGCCTTCTTATTGGCTGATGCCGATTTGATTGGCTTGATTGGTTTTAATTTATTTCTCTTTCATTTTTTAAGAGATGCGATTTGATTTCCTCCACATATGGTAAGTCGGCTGTACCAATTACAAATATTTTTTATACTCGTATAATTTGCCCGGCTTGTACCGTGTATATTAAATATCTCTAATTTAACTATTTAACTCGAGAATTAATTTAACTAAATTCTCAAAATTAAAATAGTAAATTAATTTGATTCAATATATATTTGTCCACGTGTAGCCATTTGATTTGAGTGCTAAATTAATGGGCTTACACCCTCAGATGAGGTTGTCCCAGAACAGGTAAAAGGAGATAATCCAGAAGATGCTACCATAGAGGACAACCTTGTCGATATAAGGAATTATAGTCTTGCAAGAGATAGGCTCAGAAGGCAGATTCATCCCGTATCTAGGTTTGGCCAGACTGATCTTGTATCATATGCTCTGATCACAACAGAAGATGTGGAGCATTATGAGCTAATAAACTATAGGGAAGCTATCACCAGTTCTGAGAAATAGTAGTGGATAACAACCATGTCAGAAGAGTTTCAATCCTTAGAGAAGAACCAGACCTAAATCCTAGTTGAGAAGCCAATAAACCAGAAGTTAGTCAGCTGTAGGTGGCTCTTCAAGAAGAAGCTTGAAGTTGGATCTGGTGGTGCAAAGGAGCACATCAGATTCAAGGTAAGGTTGGTAGCAAGGGGATTCACACAAAGGGAAGGCATAGACTTCAATGAGGTATTCTCTCCTGTTGTTAAACATTATTCAATAAGATTACTTTTGTCTAATGTTGCTCAAGATGATCTTGAGTTACATCAACTAGATGTCAAAATTGCATTTTTGCATGGTGAGCTAGTTGAAATTAAACAATATACATGCACCAGCCAGAAGGGTTTGTCATGCCTGAAAGTGCAAGTAAGGTATGCTTGCTTAAGAAATCATTGTATGTGCTTAAGCAAAGTTCCCAACAATGGTATAGAAAGTTTGATATATCATTTCATGCTTTCTATTGGTTTCTTAAGAAGCAAATATGACAACTGTGTGTATATTGGTAAACAAGATTATCTAGAGAGCACGTATCTACTGATCTATGTGGATGATATGCTTATAGCTAGCAAGAGTATGAAGAAGATTACTCAGCTGAAGGAGCAGTTGAGTAACAAGTTTGAGATGAAGGATTTGGGTGAAGGCAAGAGAATATTAGGGATGGATATCTTCAGAAATAGGAAAGCAGGGAAGCTGTTCATTTTCCAGAAGAGTTATGTTCAGAAGGTTTAAAGGAGGTTTCTTATGCACCAGTTCAAATCAGTGAGCACTTCATTTGGTCAGGAATTCAAGTTATCAGTCAAGCAACCTCCTCAAACAAATGAAGAGAAGAAACAAATGCTTACTGTTCCTTATGCTAATGGAGTGGGCAGTCTCATGTATGTCATCGTGTGCAGTAGGCCTGGCCTGGCCTGGCCTAGCCTAGCCTATGCTATGAGTATGGTTAGTAAATTCATGGGAAATCCTGAGAAGCTGCACTGGGAGGCTTTGAAGTGGATTCTAAGATATCTTAATGGATCAGAAGACTTGAGTCTAGTGTTCGAGAAGTCAGCTGATACTAAGAGTCCTCTGCTGGATTTTATGGATTCTAATTTTGCTGGAAACATTGATACAAGGAAGTCATTATTTGGTTATGTTGATGTTGATATGAGTGTTCTGTTTAATGATCCAACACTGACAGCCGAGTGTTGTGTTTAATGTTCCCAACACTCATGACAACATCAGAATTTGCCCTTCATTTTCTCACTAACTCTTATCTTACGCTTGTTGTCTAATGATGTCCCCAGAGCAGTTAGAAGACGTGGGCAACACCAAGTCATGCCACTGCGTGGGAGTGAGAAGTCATTAGAACATGGTATAACAAGTTCAAAAATTCTAGGAGTGGTGGAGATAAGTTAACAACCGCATGATCTCAAGGTTGAGGCGATCATGGGAGTTGATGGCAGTTCGTGGATGAAGCCTATAAATACAGAAGCTGCCCTCAACACAAGACACATAAGAAGAAAAACTGAAATCGACTACTACTCTATTGAACGCTATATACGCTTCTAGTTAGGAAAACCTTTGTTTCTTCTTGTAGTTCTTCACATTATTGTAAACCCGAATAATAGTGTGTTAGAACATAGTCTTATTTACTAGGTTATGTGTATAGATCTATGAGGGAGATAGTTTCATAGAACTTAGTAAATCATTATACACTTTCGTAGTGTAATTATACACCTCAAAGAGGTTGTACTCGTTTCACATATTTTTATATAGTGAACAGCGTAGATTATTTTATAATCTACGCAAATTTTGAATACTTCTATTTTCAGTACGTGCAATTTAAATTCCGCTACAAGCCAACACAACAGACAACATCTCTGATTTCGCACGCACACACACTTTCAGTTGGTATCAGAGCCAACTACTTGATACACTAAGTAGAGATTCTGCTTAGAGTGTGTAAAATCTGAAATGGAGTATTCACTTTCACCCGCACTAAAGCCTCCGATTCTAGATGGCACGAATTATGCCTTCTGGAAACCAAAGATGAGGATGTACATCAAATCTATTGATGAACGAGCCTGGAGGAGTGTTCTTGCTGGTTGGACTCAACCAAGAACTGCTGCGGATGAAGACAATGAAGCTCGGATCAAGAGAGAGCTCGACTGGACGGCTGAAGAAATCACAACTACAAGTTACAATTCAAAGGCGTTGAATGCAATCTTCACCTCAACTGATGCCTCAATGTTCAAAATCATATCAAACTGCATTTCATCGAAGGATGCATGGGATCGACTACAAGAACATTGTGATGGATCGGACAGTGTACGAAGGACTAGACTACGTTTGCTTGGAACCAAGTTCGAGAATCTGAGGATGAAAGAAGATGAAACAATTTCATCTTACAACGAAAAGCTGACTGAGATTTCAAATGAAGCTCATTCTCTTGGAGATCCAATATCAAATCAAAGGTTAGTACATAAAATTCTTAGATCTGTTCCTCAACGTTTTGAACCTAAGATATGTGCTATAGAAGAAGCTAAGGATACTGATGTGTTAAGTCAAAATGAATTGATTGGTATTTTGAAAACTTATGAGATGAACATTTCTGAAAAGACTGATAATGAAAAGAAAGTGCTTGTTTTCAAAGGTGATGCCTCATCATCTGTATCATCAGGTTCTGGAAAGTCTCCCTATGTTACTGAAATTGATTCTGATGAAGATGATATTGAGGAATACCTTAACAATCCTGATTATATGGCTTTCATTACTAAACAGTTTAAGACATTCATGAAGAACAAGAATAATAGGTTTAAGGATAACATTCAACCTAAGGTTCAGATTAATAATACTCAACAATTGCCTATTAGGAAGAACAATTTTAATCCTTCTAGACAATTAGAAAGAGGAAACAGGTTTAGATCTGACCAAGATTATAGAAAGAATGTTAAATGTGATGCATGCTCTGGATATGGTCATTATGCTAATGAATGTGCTAACACCATTATAAAAAAGAAACTTAATTTCAGTGCTACTTTAAGTGATGAGTCTGATGTTGATCATGATCCTGAAAAAGATATTGAAAAAGCTTTCTCTGCTAGAATTCTGTATGATGATACTTTTGATGATGATCTGGACGATTATTATGATGTGAGGACAAATGAGCCATCATTTGAGAAATCACTGAATAATAATGTACCAGAATTTAACTGTTTCACAAGTTCTGTTAATGAGACAGGTACATCAAATAAAGCAGGTTTATCCAGAAGAGATGTTGACATTCAAGACTTGTCTAATACTGTTTTCAAACTGGAAAGTCTTTTAACAAAGAAGGATAAGGAAATTTCTAAACTCAAAGAAAAACTAGATGTGTCTGTTCTTGATTTTAAGAAATATTCTTATGAAAAACCTTTAACTAATGAAAAAGTTTGCAAAATATCTTCTAAAATTGAGAAACTTAACCACATCATTAAGTCTCTGAACTTTAAAAATTCTGATTTAAGAGAATCTATTACCAAGCTTGAAGGTATTCTAACAAGAAAAGATATTGAGATATCTAAACATGAAGAAAGGTTGAAGGAAGCTTCACTAAGCTTTAAAAGATTTGCTGAAGGAAAGAACAAACTGGAAGACTCTCTTATGACCAACAACTCAAGAAGAACAGGTATTGGCTACCAAGGTAAGAATTCTAAAAATTCTGAACTTAAGAAACCTACTGTGTTTGTAAAAGCTGAAGTAAATTACAATCCTAGAGTTTCTGCTAAGACTCAAATTAATGCAAAAGATGCTATATGCCATTACTGTTTCAAAAAGGGTCATAAAAGTCCTCAATGTTTGAAAAAGAAAAATGATCTGAAAAATTCTGTATTGCCTGAAATGACTCAACATTCAAGATCTCATAGTAATTCTGCATGGATTCCAAAAGAAAATACATATTGTAATGTTGTTCATATGTCTCTAAAAGCATGTATACCTGGATTATGGTACTTTGATAGTGGCTGTTCTAAACACATGACAGGTCAAATTGATTATCTCACTGATTATACTGTGTACAATGGTGGTAATGTCACTTATGGTGGTGGATCAAAAGGAAAAATCATTGGTAAAGGGACATTGAATGTTCCTGGTTTTCCTAAGTTATCCAATGTTCTGCATGTTGATGGATTACTGACCAATCTTATAAGTATTAGTCAATTATGTGATGATGATTTGCATGTTAAGTTTGATAAGAACTCATGTTATGTGCTAGCCAAAAACTCTAAATGTATCATGATGGGAAACAGATCTGCTGATAATTGTTATCTCATTGAATCTGAACTTATCTGCAATAAGGCTAAAGTTGATGATAGTATTCCGTGGCATCATAAACTTGGACATGCTAACTATAGACAGCTTGATAAACTTGTTAGATTGAAAGCTGTTACAGGTTTACCAGATCTGAAATTCTCAGATAACAAGGTATGTGGACCTTGTCAAAAAGACAAACAGATTAAAGTGTCTCACAAAATGTTGGGACATTGCTCAACCAAACATTGCTTCGAATTACTGCACATGGATCTTATGGGTCCTATGAAAACAGAAAGTATTGGAGGTAAAATGTATTCTTTAGTTGTGGTTGATGATTACTCTAGATTCACATGGATTGAATTTTTAAAAGATAAATCTGAAACTTTTTCCATTTTCAAAATTCTGCATAAAAGATTCAAGAATGTTTTCAATTCTAAAGTATGCAGAATCAGGTCAGATCATGGAAGAGAATTTGAAAACAGTTCCTTTACTGAGTTTTGTGAATCAAAAGGTATAATCCAAGAGTTTTCTTCTCCTAAAACTCCTCAACAAAATGGCATAGCAGAAAGAAAGAATAGAACACTTCAAGAAATGGCTAGAGTCATGCTATGTTCTAAGAACTTATCTAAAAGATTTTGGGCTGAAGCTCTTAATACTGCTTGTCATATTGCTAATAGAGTTTATATTAGAACAGATTCTACTAGAACTCCATATGAAATTCTGAATAATAGAAAGCCTAACCTTAAATATTTCCATGTTTTTGGCTGTGTATGTTATATCTTGAATGACAGGGATCAGTTACATAAGTTTGACTCTAAGAGTGATAAAGGCTTCTTTCTTGGTTACTCAAGAAACAGCAAAGCCTATAGAATTTATAACTTTAGGACTGATACTGTACAAGAATCTGTAAATGTTGTTTTTGATGATGATACAAGCATTACATGTAAAAGCATTGAAGATGAAGACATTTCAGACTTGATTGATGTACCAATCAATACTGAAAATGTTGAACAGGTTCAGAATGTTGAGAAGAATGATGACACACCTGAGAAAACATCTGATAATACAGATCCTGAAAATCTGTATAATCTCCAGAAAACTCCTTCCATAAGGATTCAGAAATATCATCCACAAGACCAAATCATTGGTGAACAGTCTACATGTGTTCAAACCAGAAGAAGAATTGGCATGAACTCAAAGGATGTGGTAAGATCTATATGTATGTCATGCATGTGTAGTAAGGTAAATCATGAATGCTATCACTCTGAGATTGAACCTGAATCTGTTAAAGAAGCATTAGATGAAGAGAATTGGATAGAAGCTATGCATGAAGAACTTAATCAATTTGTTAGGAATGATGTGTGGACATTAGTTCCTAGACCAGACCATATTAATGTTATAGGGACTAAATGGATTTTCAAAAACAAGACTGATGAAATGGGAAATATTATTAGAAATAAAGCTAGGTTGGTTGCTCAAGGGTATACACAGGTAGAGGGTGTAGACTTTGATGAAACATTTGCTCCTGTTTCTAGAATTGAATCCATTAGGCTCTTACTTGCCATTGCATGCTATATTGATATAAAATTGCACCAAATGGATGTTAAAGCTGTCTTTCTAAATGGTATTCTAAATGAAGAAGCTTATGTTGAACAACTTAAAGGCTTTGAAAACCCTGATTTTCCTGATTATGTCTATAAATTGAAAAAGGCTCTATATGGCTTGAAACAAGCACCTAGAGCATGGTATGAAAGGTTGACAGATTTCTTGATTGAGTTTGGTTTTGTAAGAGGAGAAGCTGATAGAACACTGTTCATCAAACATGATAAAAATGCTATTATGATTGCTCAAATCTATGTTGATGATATAGTATTTGGTTCTACTTGTGACAATATGCTTAAACACTTTGTGAATGAGATGACATCTACCTTTGAAATGTCTATGGTTGGTGATTTAAATTACTTTCTAGGACTGCAAATCAAACAGCAAAAAGATGGGATTTTTATTTCACAAAGTAAGTATGCTAAAAGTCTTGTAAAAAGATTTGGATTAGAGAGTGCTAAACACATGAAAACACCTATGGGATCAACTCAGAAACTGAGTAAAGACAATGTTGGCCAGAATGTTGACTCAACACTGTACAGGTCTATGATTGGCAGTCTGTTATATTTAAGTTCCAGCAGACCTGATATTATGTTTAGTGTCTGTTTATGTGCTAGATACCAAGCTAACCCCAAAGAATCACATATGAATGCTGTTAAAAGAATCATTAAGTATGTTGCAGGTACATGTGATTTAGGTATTTGGTACAACAAAGACACAAACTGCACCTTAATAGGTTACAGTGATGCAGATTGGGCAGAAGACAGTGATGATAGGAAAAGCACAAGTGGTGGCTGCGTCTATATGGGAAATAACTTAATCTCTTGGCACAGCAGAAAGCAGAACTGTGTGTCTCAATCAACAGCTGAATCAGAATACATTGCAGCAGGGAGTTGTTGTACTCAATTACTTTGGTTGCAAAAAATGTTTCATGATTATGGCTTACCTAGTGATGTTTTGACTGTGTACTGTGATAATACTAGTGCTATAAATATCTCAAAAAATTCAGTGCAACACTCACTAACAAAGCATATAAGTATTAAACATCACTTTATAAGAGATCTTGTTGAAAAGGAAGTTGTTAAGTTGGAGTACATATCTACTGAAAAACAATTGGCTGATATATTCACTAAAGCTCTTGATGATAAGAGGTTTTCTTCTCTACGAAAATCTCTTGGATTATGCAATATCTGAAAATCTCTTTAATTTTCGTAATTATTGAATTAATGAAATTCCTTGTAATTGATATCTGAATTCTGACTGACTTGTGAAAAATACTAAAGAGCCTATACACCTCTCAAATGTTACAAAAGAAAAATCACGTATTAGATGCTTTATAAATCACTGAGTAACTATGGGACACGAAGCTCGCTACTACGATAATCTCTTTTCAAAAGGTGATATAAATTGCATCAATATATTCACAAATCCATTGAGTAACTATGGGGCACGGAGTTCGCTGCTACGATGCACTCTTTTCAAAAGATGGATCAATGTGAAGTGTGATAAAAAGAAAAATACTAGAGCAACACATATGATGAAAAATCATGAAAAAACTGTGTTGAGGTGTATAGAATGCCATCAATAGTCAAAACACTCGTTAATTCAGATTCTTATCCCAATTTTCGTGGAATTAGTTAGTTTTGATAATTATTAAATATTATTCTCTGAAATATTTAATTTGACTTAGTCTTGCCCTGTTTCATTATTTCAATTATTTTATTCCGCATTGTATTTAATTTTATTTTTCAGAATTCATATTCTCCATGTTAGCCACGATCAATTAGTGGGGAAGTTACTTCCACTACTTCACTTCCCTTACTCTCCAAAATCGTGTAACCCCTTCCTCTCAATTCTCCATATAAAATGAGTCTCCATTACAGTGTTGGAAAATACTTGAAAAGCTTTGTTAACTCTTTTAAGCCTGGTAATTACTGATCTTAATTGTATTTATAGCACTCGAGTATATCTAGTTCCTATGTCACATCATTTTTTGACTCACACTGTTTGAATTCTAATTTACATCTATCTGTAGAATTCGAAAGGTTTCAAAAATTAATTTTTGTTGTCTTGTTTTGTGTGTACAGCTCCTCATATGTCTAACACTCCTCAGATTGCTGCTGCACACTCGAACGCAAACTCAGGCGACAAAATTTCTCCAAACCCTCTCAATCTCCTTGCTGAAATGGCATCATCCAACTCACCAAACTCTCCATCATTCACCGTTGGAACCATCGTTGTTCCCTTTGCTACTGAACAATCTCCCACACAAACAACTCCTCTTGAAATCGTTCCCTACAATCCGTACGACATTCACACTGAAATCGCGAATGCAAATGCCACGACAGAAATTTCAACCTCCAACCCACTAGATGAGCCCTCATCTGAAGCTCCCGCACCAGAAATCACTCCAGTAACCTTACACTTCCCTCTGGGCACTCCTTTCAACACTTTGAAAGAAGCCTTCGAAACCCTAAGCCTGAAAAAAACACACCCTGTTTTAGTGCTTGAGGGAGAAACACTGGATAATGCCATGTTCAAAGGCGATGTGGACATGCAGACTCAGCCGGAATCCTCTGATGAAGAAGTCTTGGCCGCTAAGTTCGACAGGATTCATCGGCAGAAAAAGGGCAAAAAGAAAGTTGTTGCTGTTCCAACTGCACGAAAATGGCCTGGTGGAAAGAGAAAGTCCCAAAGGAATCTGGGCAAGGTTGTTGATTACACTGGAAAGGGGAAGATGCCCAGAACGGATGGGAATGCGTCTGAGCCGATTGTTGTGTCTGATTCTGAATCAGAACCAGAAACAGAGGCTGAACAACCTGCACCTATAGTGAAAGAAGAGGTGGCTGTTAATGAAGAGGATGTGGACGAAGTTGCTGAGGAAATGAAGGAGGAAAGAGGACCAAGTCCACCAGTTCGACGATCAAAAAAGCTACGAGAGCCCGAAAGTGTTGCCTCTCCGATGGCAACACCAGAACCATCAGAACCTGAACAGTCATCCAGTTCTTCAGAAGAGGATGAAAATGAGGTACTTTTCTCTTCTGATGATAGGAATAGTGATTCTGATGAAGATTACAATGATATGTCGAGCATACAGTATAGAACCATACGAACTAGGTAGATTCTAAGTGGAAGATTGATTAGAACTCCTGATTTTGAGGATATGAATCTGCTTGATTGGCTTAAAGAAAGATCTTTAATGAATGCTTTGCAATTTGCTTGCCCCTATATTGTTGATTGGATTTATGAATTTTATGCAAACATCCCTCAATTTGCTGGTGATCCCAACTCTACAAGATATGGACATTTTTGGTTTAGAGGAAATAAGCATATGATTACCCCTATGTGGATCAATATTTTACTTAAAATTAAAATTATGGAGGATCCTATGGTTACTGATTATGATTTGATGATAAGCATCTTGACTGGGGGAGTAATCACAAAATGGAGAAGGAGAATTTTGGCCTCTAAACTCACAAGTCTATATTCTGTTTTGCATAAGTTGGTGTGTTTTAATTGGCTGCCTACTACAAACAACACCACTCTCACCTTAGAACAGGCTGTATTGATGTACAAGATTGGGCATTTGAAAAGATTTAACCTAGGGCAGGTTATTTTCTCCAATATGATGACCTTCAAATCTGATATGTCTGGTAAAGGTATCCTACCCTACCCATGCCTAGTGTACAAATACTTGATGGACAAAGCATTTGAGAGATTTGAAGATGAGGTTGTAAGCACCTATGTCCCAAGTTTCAGCATCTCAAATCAGTTCCTCATCCAAGGTGAAAGAGTGGTTGATCTTCCTTTGAGAAGGAATGATGATGAAGCAGGTCCAAGTAATGTTCCAGCAAATGATCCCTTCCACAATACCACAATGCCTCCAGAAGGAGCTGCCTCCTCAATCTATTTATCTTCACATTACATTATGAGGCAGATTGATATTTTGCAGGGTTCCATTCTTAATTTGCAGCATTCTGTGGAGGATCTTCTAATCCAAAAGAAATTTTGGATGGATCTTCTTTCCACTTCAACAGGGGGAGTAGCTGACAGTTCACACAATCAGCCCACTAACATTGTTGTTCCTACTGTAGATGAACCAGATTCAGTTCCTGGCCGAGCTGATGAACCTGCTGTTGACACTGCAATGACCGAGGGAGATGAACAGGACATCCCGGATCTCTATGGTGATCTGGATACATGATGAGCTTGAAGACAGGGGGAGAGCTTACACTATGGGGGAGTAAATGCAGATTATGGAGATGCAGCTGAAACACATTTCAGCCCAATCCTTCCCCATGTGTTAACTCAGTTCTTTTCCAGTTGTAAAAGCTTTGTACTTATGTTTTTATTTTCTCAAACTCTACTATTTAAATTCTGTAATTATTTAGGATTTATTTTTGCCTTAGTTATTTAAATCTAAACAAGTTTTTTTTTGGTTTAGATGTTGTTTACTTTAATTTGATCTTATACAGCTTGTTACTTCAATTTTTTTTTGGAATATCAATTGTGTAAACTTCTTAATCAATATCTATGTTGTGTGAACTTCAGTTGTGTTGATGTAGAAAGGTCAAATTGGGGGAGATTGTTGATGTTGATATGAGTGTTCTGTTTAATGATCCAACACTGACAGTCGAGTGTTGTGTTTAATGTTCCCAACACTCATGACAACATCAGAATTTGCCCTTCCTTTTCTCACTAACTCTTATCTTACGCTTGTTGTCTAATGATGTCCCCAGAGCAGTTAGAAGACGTGGGCAACACCAAGTCATGCCACTGCGTGGGAGTGAGAAGTCATTAGAACATGGTATAACAAGTTTCTAAATTCTAGGAGTGGTGGAGAGAAGTTAACAACCGCATGATCTCAAGGTTGAGGCGATCATGGGAGTTGATGGCAGTTCGTGGATGAAGCCTATAAATACAGAAGCTGCCCTCAACACAAGACACACAAGAAGAAAAGGTGAAACCGACTACTACTCTATTGAACGCTATATACACTTCTAGTTAGGAAAACTTTTATTTCTTCTTGTAGTTCTTCACATTATTGTAAACCCGAATAATAGTGTGTTAGAACATAGTCTTATTTACTAGGTTATGTGTATAGATCTATGAGGGAGATAGTTTCATAGAAATTAGTAAATCATTATACACTTTCGTAGTATAATTATACACCTCAAAGAGGTTGTACTCGTTTCACATATTTTTATATAGTGAACAGATAATCTACGCAAATTTTGAATACTTCTATTTTCAGTACGTGCAATTTAAATTCCGCTGCATAGTGTTGTCTAGATTGTGCCAACACAACAGACAACATCTCTGATTTCGCACGCACACACACTTTCAGGTTATGTGTTTACATTGTATGACACTGCTATCACTTGGAGAACAGTTTTACAATCTATGGTGACCTTATCCACAACATCAGTTGAATACATTGCCTTAACAGAAGCAGTCAAGGAAGCAATGTGGTTGAAAGGAATTTTGAGAGATTTTAGCATATACTAGAAGAGTATTCCAGTTCTTTATGATAATCATAGTACAATCCATCTAGCCAAACATTAAGTGTTTCATGAAAGGTCAAAGCACATTGATGTGAAGTTACACTTTGTAAGGGATGTCGTAGAGAAGGGCTTAGTTGAAGTTCATAAAATTGCAACAAAAAAGAATGCAGTTGATATGTTGATTAAGGCTTTACCAAGCAACGAGTTCAAACATTGCATAAAATTGGTAAACCTTAGAACCTGAGATGTTCACTAAGGAGAAAGTGAACAAACAACCTTTTGGGAAGGGTTGAGAAGAGGCAATCTTGCATTAATGTGGAGAATATATTGTTAGAATTAATGCAATATTGAAATGTCATCTAATGCTAGTTTCTATCAGAAGAGTAGCTAGTAATCTGGTTTGGGTTAGTACAAGTTGAGTAAATCAAGTTGAATTTGATTTACTCAACTGATAAGGTTAGTCATCTGATTTAGGAGTCAACTAATCTAATAAAAGTAAGGATATATAACTTTACTAGTTCAAGTCATCTGACCAGATTAGAAGAGTTCCAAGTCTGTTGAAGTTAAGTCAACTGATAGAAATATCAGCTTGTCTATCAGCTGATGTTAGTCTGCTGATTTGATTATTTCCAGAGTTGGTAACTCGAACCAACCTAGATGCAAGTAAATTAATGATACACTCGTCTCTCACTTTTTAAGTGAAGTGGGCATGCAGTAAGTAGTGATTGCCAGTAGATGAGTGAATAGTGAAGGTGGTGGTGAACCAATGAGGGTACGAAAGGTGGCAAACATACATTTGTGTGGGCTACTCTATTTCCGTATTGGATCAGGTGTTTTAATCATTACACGCCCTTCCTCTTATCCTAGTAAAGTACCCCTACAAGCTCTCTCTTTCCTTTGGCACGTGCATCAATTACTATTCACCCTCTCTATAGTCTAGTCTTTTCCAAAAACCCACCCTTTTTTTCCTCAACTCTCTCTCCCTGCCTCTTGTGACTTTTGTTTTTCTTTAAAGTACACTTTCTCCACCACAAACAATCCAATATAATCTTTCTGCCCTACTATCGTTAAAAGACATAAACAACCCCCCATTTTTTTGATAAAATATCATCTCTATGTCTGTCTGCTTATAACCTTCCTATGGTTAAAAATATAGTACAAGTGATATAATTAAGAGAAATAAAATATAAGATATAAAAATAAAATTGAGTGACATTATATATAAATAAGAGTGAAGTGTAGATATATAATTAAATTTAAAAAAATATTTGTTAAAAAGGTTATAAAAAGTCTATAAACGTACAGACGAACTAAATAACAAAACGAAAATGCTTATAGACGGACATAAGAGTTTATTGTACAAAACTATATTGTTTTTCATTACATTTCTCACATGCATGTTTAATAAAAGTATGCACAAAATTCTTCACATGCATCCAATTTTTGGCACCTTTAATATATATATACACTACAGGAAATTGACTTTTAGTGACAAAATCATTTTATTATTATTTTTCTAGCTAAAAAATTTAGTGACAGAAAATTGAGAATTAATGTTGGGACTTTGTCACTAAAAATAAATTTTAACTTGAGAAAATATAAATATGATAAAATTTCTATCATTAAAAGTTAGTTTTCTTGTAGTGATATTATGTTGGCGTGTTTTTGTTTATACGGAGGACAATTATGTAGCTTCAAGTTTCAATTTAATGTCGAAGGTGTTGTTGTTTGAAAGAGATTAGCTAGACAGTGAAGATTTCATGCATACTTTTGCAACGTACTTCTTATGTCTCATAATAACTTTCACACCCGTTATGAAAAATCTCTTATAAACTTCAAACTTACAATTTTTACAATTTACATAAAATATCATTACATTTTAACCTACACATGCACACAAGTATGCAACTCAATTATTAGTACGTGTGTCCATCTACCTGAGAAAATTATTAAGAAATGAATGATTTTATTTGTTTTGTTTTGTATTTTAGTGATGTTATATGTTGTTAGCTAAACTAGTACATCTATAGAAGTTAGAATACCTAAGAAAGACTGTTTGTTATGATGATTGTGGTGGGCTAACCACATGGGTTTTGCTAGCTGCTTATTAATTTGTATAGAAACAATTAAAGAAGACACACATGAGACTGCTCTCTATTACTATTCCCCCTATATTCATGGATGATCTCTACACTTTTACTTCCTCCATTTCATCATCTCATCAAACTCCTCCTCCAGATCATGTTAATTTATCACAATTAGTAATTGGTCATCAAAATCAAGATCAGGATCAAGCTGATTACATGTCTGATGTTATCAAGGCCCAGATTGCTAATCACCCTCTTTATCCCACCTTACTTTCTGCTTACATTGATTGCACTAAGGTCAATTCTTTTTTCCTGTTTCATTCACACAGTTGTTCAGTACTACTGTTAAGTTATAGTATAATTTGAGTTTGAATTTGAATTGTGCAGGTGGGAGCACCACCAGAAATGGCTTCAGTTCTTGATGAGATTAGCAAAGACATTTCTGTTACTACTAATTCTTCTTCTTCTTCTCAGATTGCTGCTGCAGGAACATTAATAGACCCTCAACTTGACCACTTTATGGTAACATATATTTATTTATTTATTAATACAAATTAATTGTCTGTTTTTTATGTGAATTGTTTTTTTTTTCCTTCTGAAGTCTAAGGTATACGGTCCAAGAACCGACTAATTGTGAAATAAAATTGTTGTGCAGAAATCCTACTGCGAGGCTCTAGAGAAATATAAGGAGGAACTTTGGAAGCCGTTTGATGAGGCTACTAATTTCTTGACCACCATTAAATCGCAGCTCACCACTCTCTGCAAACAAACCCTACCATCTTCTCAATCCCCTCCTCTAGGTAATTCATTCAATTATATTCAACCTTTTTTCCTTCTACCTAATCTTAATTGCTTTTTTCTTTCTATAACAATTTCCCTAGTTCAAAACTTTTAAGTTAGAGAATCTATTATAAAGACAGAATTTTCGTCATTAAATTAAAATTCAATTTTTTTGTAGTAACTTATGCATATACACAAATAATATATATTCGGTCAATCTTGTGAATAAAGTAGAAAAAATATTCAAAAGTGAACTATTTAAATAGAATAAATATATTTTTTGTGAACCCAAAAAAAGAAATGAGCACACTTTTGGTGGACGGAGGGAGTATTATTTCCGTCCACTTATAAGCTTTCCACTTTGACATTTTGGTTCGCCCACCTATAAGTTTCTCATATCCTTTTTTTCAAATATATTTTCCGGGGGAATAATTTTCTAAAGCAGCTGCTTTATTATTGGACTTTGGAATCTATGTTGGATTTTGGACGAGTGTTCCATCAAATCTTGATGGGAGATTAGCATGCACAATTTCATGCCTTTTTTTCCCATATAAACAAAGTACAGTACTTATTTCAGTTATTTGGCCTGCTTTTCAAGAGTTTCTAAGCTTGATTTTTTTTTTTCCGTAGATTCCTTCATGATCACTATTCACTAACCATTGTGTAGAACAATTTGCTGAAAAAATCTACTCACACTTTGTTGACTAATAATGAGAAAGAAATAAGCAAATCATGCTGTTAAGTCACATACATTTAATTTGTCGTCTCATGTGAGAATTTGTCTACTTAATTATAATGAGAATTTTTACAATTGATGAGAGACTGTGAATGGTGGAAATTAATTTTGCATCAGATAGAATTTCAGTTTAGAAATAATATTGTAATAAGACAATTTGTTTTTTTTGGGTATGCCTTATGCCCTTTATTTTTAATAAGGTAAAGTCTAGTATGCACTCGAGTGCATGTTGTGCACTCTAGTCTAAAGAAAAGTGTAAGTTATTAAAATGAAAAGTACAACACAATATTACTAAAAAGTGTAAGTCACCATAACTAAAAATATTATTATACAGTTTAATAATTGAAAAGTGCAACACCATTTATCAAAAAGTGTAAGTAAAACTGAAAAGTGCAACATGGACTATGGTGCACAACATGCACTCGAGTCCATAGCAGACCAATCCATTTTAATAAAATCTCACCTTTACTGTTTTTGAAAAACAATAGTCGTCGACAATAGTTATCTCTAGGGAATCAAATATTTAAGTATATATGCGACAATAGTTATATTCCAAGTTGACCTACGACTAACACTATGATCATAATAAAATAAAATTTACAGCTAGTTTAAGTCTATATTTCTATAAAACAAAAAACACGACTTGAAAATTTGGACGAATATTTGAGGGTTTGGATCAGGCCTCACATGCACCCTCTGTAGTATATTTCATGTTTCGCTATATGTTATACTATATCTGGATTTTTAGCATGTGTCGTCATGATACAAGTGATTTCATTCCGTTTGTCAAATTAAATTGCATGCATGTTCGGAAATTAAGTGTATAATAAGGCCAGGTTTGATGATTAGATGATGATGAAGAGGATTGTGGTGGGGCATCATCGCGACAAGGTGGGGGTGGGGGTGGGGGTGGGGAGGAGGAGGTTAAAGAAATGCTGATGCGGAAATACAGCGGATATCTGACGAGTTTAAGGAAGGAGTTTTTGAAGAAGAGGAAGAAAGGCAAACTCCCTAAGGATGCCATCTCTGCTTTGTTGGACTGGTGGAATCAACACTATAGGTGGCCATACCCTACGGTACGTACTCCCTCCGTCTTACTATAAGTTTTTCCTCTTTTTTATTTGCTTTCATTAAAAAATATATAGTACAAACGATTTGATTGAGAGATAAAAAAGTAAGATATATAGTGGAGTGTAAAAATAAAAAGTTCACTCAATTTAACTAGTTTATTTAATTTTAAAAGTTTACAAGATTACCCATCAACCCTCTAATCATTACATTTTTTTAAAAAAAATTATGTTCTAAAAGCACTACAAGCTTTTCAGGGATGATATGATTGAGAGAGAAAAATAATATATATATTAGTATGAGATAAAATATAATGAAATACGGAGTAATAAATATTATACAAGTGATTGAGTGAAAAAATAATTAATAATATGTTAAAATGGAATGGAAATTTTAAATTTATTCGCAAGATCTTAATTTTATTTTAAATTATGATTAGAACTTTTAGGGGTTGAGTCTAATTGATTTACAATATTATTGCATGTGTCGATTGAAAGTTACTCGTAATTTAAAAATAAAGTTTTACGTTTGTATAAATTTTAATCATTGTATAGGAAGAAGAGAAGAACAGACTGTCGGAAATGACAGGGCTAGATCAGAAGCAGATAAACAATTGGTTCATCAATCAGAGGAAACGACACTGGAGACCCTCCGAGGATATGAGATTCGCTCTAATGGAACGCATTGATGCTGCCACCTATTTTGATCCCCAATTTAATTAATATATATATATATAATTATCTATTTATTTACTTTCTTTCGATCGAGCTACTCGTACCAAACTCAACTATATGTTAATTAATTAATTTCCTAAAAGTTAAACACATGATTCTCACGTTTAAATGTTATGTATAATTAATATTTCTTGTTTAAGCTATTGTTTTTTTTTCTTTTTTTTTTTTGAAATATCGAAAAAATGCTTTTAGGTCTCAACATTCCTAAATTTTATTGTTGATGTTGTTTATTCTATATGTTGTACATGAAATGTAAAGACACAAATATACTTTTCGAAACATATCTCCTAACCCCGTGCGTATACGCTTCAACGACGACATCCGCATAAAGTTAAAAAATTTTTGGACCATTTCTCGATTTATGCGTGTCATCCTTGCGCAGGGGCCATGCTAATCTTCTCTGTATCGTTCCAATTTTATCGGATGTCCCCAAAGGGACAAGCATGGAGTTGCATGTTGTTGTACATAAAGCTTAAATACACAAATACATTTTCCGATGTGGGATATTAGTTGTTAATTAGAAAGGATTGGGCCAAATTTTAAAGTTGCAAGTGTGGGCTTAATTAAAAATATCCCCTAACCCCGTGCGTATACGCCCCAACGACGACATCCGCATAAAGTTAAAAAAAAATTGGACCATTTCTCGATTTATGCGTGTCATCCTTGCGCAGGGGCCATGCTAATCTTCTCTGTATCGTTCCAATTTTATCGAATGTCCCCGAAGGGACAAGCATGGAGTTGCATGTTGTTGTACATAAAGCTTAAAGACACAAATACATTTTCCGATGTGGGATATTAGTTGTTAATTAGAAAGGATTGGGCCAAATTTTAAAGTTGCAAGTGTGGGCTTAATTAAAAATATCCCCTAACCCCGTGCGTATACGCCCCAACGACGCCATCCGCATAAAGTCAAAAAAAAATTGGATCATTTCTCGATTTATGCGTGTCATCCTTGCGCAGGGGCCATGCTAATCTTCTCTGTATCGTTCCAATTTTATCGGATGTCCCCGAAGGGACAAGCATGGAGTTGCATGTTGTTGTACATAAAGCTTAAATACACAAATACATTTTCCGATGTGGGATATTAGTTGTTAATTAGAAAGGATTGGGCCAAATTTTAAAGTTGCAAGTGTGGGCTTAATTAAAAATATCCCCTAACCCCGTGCGTATACGCCCCAACGACGACATCCGCATAAAGTTAAAAAAAAATTGGACAATTTCTCGATTTATGCGTGTCATCCTTGCGCAGGGGCCATGCTAATCTTCTCTGTATCGTTCCAATTTTATCGAATGTCCCCGAAGGGACAAGCATGGAGTTGCATGTTGTTGTACATAAAGCTTAAAGACACAAATACATTTTCCGATGTGGGATATTAGTTGTTAATTAGAAAGGATTGGGCCAAATTTTAAAGTTGCAAGTGTGGGCTTAATTAAAAATATCCCCTAACCCCGTGCGTATACGCCCCAACGACGCCATCCGCATAAAGTCAAAAAAAAATTGGATCATTTCTCGATTTATGCGTGTCATCCTTGCGCAGGGGCCATGCTAATCTTCTCTGTATCGTTCCAATTTTATCGGATGTCCCCGAAGGGACAAGCATGGAGTTGCATGTTGTTGTACATAAAGCTTAAATACACAAATACATTTTCCGATATGGGATATTAGTTGTTAATTAGAAAGGATTGAGCCAAATTTTAAAGTTGCAAGTGTGGGCTTAATTAAAAATATCCCCTAACCACGTGCGTATACGCCGCAACGACGCCATCCGCATAAAGTCAAAAAAAAATTGGACCGTTTCTCGATTTATGCGTGTCATCCTTGCGCAGGGGCCATGCTAATCTTCTCTGTATCGTTCCAATTTTATCGGATGTCCCCGAAGGGACAAGCATGGAGTTGCATGTTGTTGTACATAAAGCTTAAAGACACAAATACATTTTTCGATGTGGGATATTAGTTGTTAATTAGAAAGGATTGGGCCAAATTTTAAAGTTGCAAGTGTGGGATTAATTAAAAATATCCCCTAACCCCGTGCGTATACGCCCCAACGACGCCATCCGCATAAAGTCAAAAAAAATTTGGACCATTTCTCGATTTATGCGTGTCATCCTTGCGCAGGGGCCATGCTAATCTTCTCTGTATCGTTCCAATTTTATCGGATGTCCCCGAAGGGACAAGCATGGAGTTGCATGTTGTTGTACATAAAGCTTAAATACACAAATACATTTTCCGATATGGGATATTAGTTGTTAATTAGAAAGGATTGGGCCAAATTTTAAAGTTGCAAGTGTGGGCTTAATTAAAAATATCCCCTAACCCCGTGCGTATACGCCGCAACGACGCCATCCGCATAAAGTCAAAAAAATTTTGGACCATTTCTCGATTTATGCGTGTCATCCTTGCGCAGGGGCCATGCTAATCTTCTCTGTATCGTTCCAATTTTATCGGATGTCCCCGAAGGGACAAGCATGGAGTTGCATGTTGTTGTACATAAAGCTTAAATACACAAATACATTTTCCGATATGGGATATTAGTTGTTAATTAGAAAGGATTGGGCCAAATTTTAAAGTTGCAAGTGTGGGCTTAATTAAAAATATCCCCTAACCCCGTGCGTATACGCCGCAACGACGCCATCCGCATAAAGTCAAAAAAAATTTGGACCATTTCTCGATTTATGCGTGTCATCCTTGCGCAGGGGCCATGCTAATCTTCTCTGTATCGTTCCAATTTTATCGGATGTCCCCGAAGGGACAAGCATGGAGTTGCATGTTGTTGTACATAAAGCTTAAAGACACAAATACATTTTCCGATGTGGGATATTAGTTGTTAATTAGAAAGGATTGGGCTAAATTTTAAAGTTGCAAGTGTGGGCTTAATTAAAAATATCCCCTAACCCCGTGCGTATACGCCCCAACGACGCTATCCGCATAAAGTCAAAAAAAATTTGGACCATTTCTCGATTTATGCGTGTCATCCTTGCGCAGGGGCCATGCTAATCTTCTCTGTATCGTTCCAATTTTATCGAACGTCCCCTAAGGGACAAGCATGGAGTTGCATGTTTTTGTACATAAAGCTTAAAGACACAAATACATTTTCCGATGTGGGATATTAGTTGTTAATTAGAAAGGATTGTGCCAAATTTTAAAGTTGCAAGTGTGGGCTTAATTAAAAATATCCCCTAACCCCGTGCGTATATGCCCCAACGACGCCATCCGCATAAAGTCAAAAAAAATTTGGACCATTTCTCGATTTATGCGTGTCATCCTTGCGCAGGGGCCATGCTAATCTTCTCTGTATCGTTCCAATTTTATCGGATGTCCCCGAAGGGACAAGCATGGAGTTGCATGTTGTTGTACATAAAGCTTAAATACACAAATACATTTTTCGATGTGGGATATTAGTTGTTAATTAGAAAGGATTGGGCCAAATTTTAGAGTTGAAAGTGTGGGCTTAATTAAAAATATCCCCTAACCCCGTGCGTATACGCCCCAACGACCCCATCCGCATAAAGTCAAAAAAAATTTGGACCATTTCTCGATTTATGCGTGTCATCCTTGCGCAGGGGCCATGCTAATCTTCTCTGTATCGTTCCAATTTTATCGGATATCCCCGAAGGGACAAGCATGGAGTTGCATGTTGTTGTACATAAAGCTTAAAGACACAAATACATTTTCCGATGTGGGATATTAGTTGTTAATTAGAAAGGATTGTGCCAAATTTTAAAGTTGCAAGTGTGGGCTTAATTAAAAATATCCACTAACCCCGTGCGTATACGCCCCAACGACGCCATCCGCATAAAGTAAAAAAAAATTTGGACCATTTCTCGATTTATGCGTGTCATCCTTGCGCAGGGGCCATGCTAATCTTCTCTGTATCGTTCCAATTTTATCGGACGTCCCCTAAGGGACAAGCATGGAGTTGCATGTTTTTGTACATAAAGCTTAAAGACACAAATACATTTTCCGATGTGGGATATTAGTTGTTAATTAGAAAGGATTGTGCCAAATTTTAAAGTTGCAAGTGTGGGCTTAATTAAAAATATCCCCTAACCCCGTGCGTATATGCCCCAACGACGCCATCCGCATAAAGTCAAAAAAAATTTGGACCATTTCTCGATTTATGCGTGTCATCCTTGCGCAGGGGCCATGCTAATCTTCTCTGTATCGTTCCAATTTTATCGGATGTCCCCGAAGGGACAAGCATGGAGTTGCATGTTGTTGTACATAAAGCTTAAATACACAAATACATTTTTCGATGTGGGATATTAGTTGTTAATTAGAAAGGATTGGGCCAAATTTTAGAGTTGAAAGTGTGGGCTTAATTAAAAATATCCCCTAACCCCGTGCGTATACGCCCCAACGACCCCATCCGCATAAAGTCAAAAAAAATTTGGACCATTTCTCGATTTATGCGTGTCATCCTTGCGCAGGGGCCATGCTAATCTTCTCTGTATCGTTCCAATTTTATCGGATATCCCCGAAGGGACAAGCATGGAGTTGCATGTTGTTGTACATAAAGCTTAAAGACACAAATACATTTTCCGATGTGGGATATTAGTTGTTAATTAGAAAGGATTGTGCCAAATTTTAAAGTTGCAAGTGTGGGCTTAATTAAAAATATCCACTAACCCCGTGCGTATACGCCCCAACGACGCCATCCGCATAAAGTAAAAAAAAATTTGGACCATTTCTCGATTTATGCGTGTCATCCTTGCGCAGGGGCCATGCTAATCTTCTCTGTATCATTCCAATTTTATCGGATGACCCCGAAGGGACAAGCATGGAGTTGCATCTTGTTGTACATAAAGCTTAAAGACACAAATACATTTTCCGATGTGGGATATTAGTTGTTAATTAGAAAGGATTGGGACAAATTTTAAAGTTGCAAGTGTGGGCTTAATTAAAAATATCCCCTAACCCCGTGCGTATACGCCCCAACGACGACATCCGCATAAAGTTAAAAAAAAATTGGACCATTTCTCGATTTATGCGTGTCATCCTTGCGCAGGGGCCATGCTAATCTTCTCTGTATCGTTCCAATTTTACCGTATGTCCCCGAAGGGACAAGCATGGAGTTGCATGTTGTTGTACATAAAGCTTAAATACACAAATACATTTTCCGATTTGGGATATTAGTTGTTAATTAGAAAGGATTGGGCCAAATTTTAAAGTTGCAAGTGTAGGCTTAATTAAAAATATCCCCTAACCCCGTGCGTATACGCCCCAACAACGACATCCTCATAAAGTTAAAAAAAATTTGGACCATTTCTCGATTTATGCGTGTCATCCTTGCGCAGGGGCCATGCTAATCTTCTCTGTATCGTTCCAATTTTATCGGATGTCCCCGAAGGGACAAGCATGGAGTTGCATGTTGTTGTACATAAAGCTTAAAGACACAAGTACATTTTCCGATGTGGGATATTAGTTCTTAATTAGAAAGGATTGGGCCAAATTTTAAAGTTGCAAGTGTGGGCTTAATTAAAAATATCCCCTAACCCCGTGCGTATAAGCCCCAACGACGCCATCCGCATAAAGTCAAAAAAAATTTGGACCATTTCTCGATTTATGCGTGTCATCCTTGCGCAGGGTCCATGCTAATCTTCTCTGTATCGTTCCAACTTTATCGGATGTCCCCGAAGGGACAAGCATGGAGTTGCATGTTGTTGTACATAAAGCTTAAATACACAAATACATTTTCCAATGTGGGATATTAGTTGTTAATTAGAAAGGATTGGGCAAAATTTTAAAGTTGCAAGTGTGGGCTTAATTAAAAATATCCCCTAACCCCGTGCGTATACGCGCCAACGACGCCATCCGCATAAAGTCAAAAAAAATTTGGACCATTTCTCGATTTATGCGTGTCATCCTTGCGCAGGGGCCATGCTAATCTTCTCTGTATCATTCCAATTTTATCGGATGACCCCGAAGGGACAAGCATGGAGTTGCATCTTGTTGTACATAAAGCTTAAAGACACAAATACATTTTCCGATGTGGGATATTAGTTGTTAATTAGAAAGGATTGGGCCAAATTTTAAAGTTGCAAGTGTGGGCTTAATTAAAAATATCCCCTAACCCCATGCGTATACGCCCCAACGACGACATCCGCATAAAGTTAAAAAAAAATTGGACCATTTCTCGATTTATGCGTGTCATCCTTGCGCAGGGGCCATGCTAATCTTCTCTGTATCGTTCCAATTTTATCGTATGTCCCCGAAGGGACAAGCATGGAGTTGCATGTTGTTGTACATAAAGCTTAAATACACAAATACATTTTCCGATTTGGGATATTAGTTGTTAATTAGAAAGGATTGGGCCAAATTTTAAAGTTGCAAGTGTAGGCTTAATTAAAAATATCCCCTAACCCCGTGCGTATACGCCCCAACAACGACATCCTCATAAAGTTAAAAAAAATTTGGACCATTTCTCGATTTATGCGTGTCATCCTTGCGCAGGGGCCATGCTAATCTTCTCTGTATCGTTCCAATTTTATCGGATGTCCCCGAAGGGACAAGCATGGAGTTGCATGTTGTTGTACATAAAGCTTAAAGACACAAGTACATTTTCCGATGTGGGATATTAGTTCTTAATTAGAAAGGATTGGGCCAAATTTTAAAGTTGCAAGTGTGGGCTTAATTAAAAATATCCCCTAACCCCGTGCGTATAAGCCCCAACGACGCCATCCGCATAAAGTCAAAAAAATTTTGGACCATTTCTCGATTTATGCGTGTCATCCTTGCGCAGGGTCCATGCTAATCTTCTCTGTATCGTTCCAACTTTATCGGATGTCCCCGAAGGGACAAGCATGGAGTTGCATGTTGTTGTACATAAAGCTTAAATACACAAATACATTTTCCAATGTGGGATATTAGTTGTTAATTAGAAAGGATTGGGCAAAATTTTAAAGTTGCAAGTGTGGGCTTAATTAAAAATATCCCCTAACCCCGTGCGTATACGCCCCAACGACGCCATCCGCATAAAGTCAAAAAAAATTTGGACCATTTCTCGATTTATGCGTGTCATCCTTGCGCAGGGGCCATGCTAATCTTCTCTGTATCGTTCCAATTTTATCGGATGTCCCCGAAGGGACAAGCATGGAGTTGCATGTTGTTGTACATAAAGCTTAAATACACAAATACATTTTCCGATGTGGGATATTAGTTGTTAATTAGAAAGGATTGGGCCAAATTTTAGAGTTGAAAGTGTGGGCTTAATTAAAAATATCCCCTAACCCCGTGCGTATACGCCCCAACGACCCCATCCGCATAAAGTCAAAAAAAATTTGGACCATTTCTCGATTTATGCGTGTCATCCTTGCGCAGGGGCCATGCTAATCTTCTCTGTATCGTTCCAATTTTATCGGATGTCCCCGAAGGGACAAGCATGGAGTTGCATGTTGTTGTACATAAAGCTTAAAGACACAAATACATTTTCCGATGTGGGATATTAGTTGTTAATTAGAAAGGATTGGGCCAAATTTTAGAGTTGAAAGTGTGGGCTTAATTAAAAATATCCCCTAACCCCGTGCGTATACGCCCCAACGACCCCATCCGCATAAAGTCAAAAAAAATTTGGACCATTTCTCGATTTATGCGTGTCATCCTTGCGCAGGGGCCATGCTAATCTTCTCTGTATCGTTCCAATTTTATCGGATGTCCCCGAAGGAACAAGCATGGAGTTGCATGTTGTTGTACATAAAGCTTAAAGACACAAATACATTTTCCGATGTGGGATATTAGTTGTTAATTAGAAAGGATTGTGCCAAATTTTAAAGTTGCAAGTGTGGGCTTAATTAAAAATATCCACTAACCCCGTGCGTATACGCCCCAACGACGCCATCCGCATAAAGTAAAAAAAAATTTGGACCATTTCTCGATTTATGCGTGTCATCCTTGCGCAGGGGCCATGCTAATCTTCTCTGTATCATTCCAATTTTATCGGATGACCCCGAAGGGACAAGCATGGAGTTGCATCTTGTTGTACATAAAGCTTAAAGACACAAATACATTTTCCGATGTGGGATATTAGTTGTTAATTAGAAAGGATTGGGCCAAATTTTAAAGTTGCAAGTGTGGGCTTAATTAAAAATATCCCCTAACCCCGTGCGTATACGCCCCAACGACGCCATCCGCATAAAGTCAAAAAAAATTTGGACCATTTCTCGATTTATGCGTGTCATCCTTGCGCAGGGGCCATGCTAATCTTCTCTGTATCGTTCCAATTTTATCGGATGTCCCCGAAGGGACAAGCATGGAGTTGCATGTTGTTGTACATAAAGCTTAAATACACAAATACATTTTCCGATATGGGATATTAGTTGTTAATTAGAAAGGATTGGGCCAAATTTTAAAGTTGCAAGTGTGGGCTTAATTAAAAATATCCCCTAACCCCGTGCGTATACGCCGCAACGACGCCATCCGCATAAAGTCAAAAAAATTTTGGACCATTTCTCGATTTATGCGTGTCATCCTTGCGCAGGGGCCATGCTAATCTTCTCTGTATCGTTCCAATTTTATCGGATGTCCCCGAAGGGACAAGCATGGAGTTGCATGTTGTTGTACATAAAGCTTAAAGACACAAATACATTTTCCGATGTAAGATATTAGTTGTTAATTAGAAAGGATTGGGCCAAATTTTAAAGTTGCAAGTGTGGGCTTAATTAAAAATATCCCCTAACCCCGTGCGTATACGACCCAACGACGCTATCCGCATAAAGTCAAAAAAAATTTGGACCATTTCTCGATTTATGCGTGTCATCCTTGCGCAGGGGCCATGCTAATCTTCTCTGTATCGTTCCAATTTTATCGGACGTCCCCTAAGGGACAAGCATGGAGTTGCATGTTTTTGTACATAAAGCTTAAAGACACAAATACATTTTCCGATGTGGGATATTAGTTGTTAATTAGAAAGGATTGTGCCAAATTTTAAAGTTGCAAGTGTGGGCTTAATTAAAAATATCCCCTAACCCCGTGCGTATACGCCCCAACGACGCCATCCGCATAAAGTCAAAAAAAATTTGGACCATTTCTCGATTTATGCGTGTCATCCTTGCGCAGGGGCCATGCTAATCTTCTCTGTATCGTTCCATTTTTATCGGATGTCCCCGAAGGGACAAGCATGGAGTTGCATGTTGTTGTACATAAAGCTTAAATACACAAATACATTTTCCGATGTGGGATATTAGTTGTTAATTAGAAAGGATTGGGCCAAATTTTAGAGTTGAAAGTGTGGGCTTAATTAAAAATATCCCCTAACCCCGTGCGTATACGCCCCAACGACCCCATCCGCATAAAGTCAAAAAAAATTTGGACCATTTCTCGATTTATGCGTGTCATCCTTGCGCAGGGGCCATGCTAATCTTCTCTGTATCGTTCCAATTTTATCGGATGTCCCCGAAGGGACAAGCATGGAGTTGCATGTTGTTGTACATAAAGCTTAAAGACACAAATACATTTTCCGATGTGGGATATTAGTTGTTAATTAGAAAGGATTGGGCCAAATTTTAAAGTTGCAAGTGTGGGCTTAATTAAAAATATCCCCTAACCCCGTGCGTATACGCCCCAACGACGCTATCCGCATAAAGTCAAAAAAAATTTGGACCATTTCTCGATTTATGCGTGTCATCCTTGCGCAGG